>CM039088.1:38687270-41187270 GCA_022113865.1 Chimonanthus praecox | reverse complement strand
CAGTTCAATCAACCCTTGTGTTGAGGCATGACACATTTGACTCTTTCAAACCTTGTCTGTATTCTTCCTGGCTATTGTACATGTCATGCTTGATGAGTCATACATGTGTGGACTTAGATTCCAAGTCCTACAAATGGTAGCTCAAATGTGTTATGTTTTCAATATGGTTAAAACATTTGAAATATGTTTGGAATCATAGTGTGCATCTTGCCTTCATTCCATGTTCTTGTTTGATTGTTGGATTGATCATGTGCAAGATACTTGTGTGGCATATATGTTTTTTTGGTAGAATCATAATACTCATATGCCATGTGTTTTAAAATCAAGAGGGTAATTTCAAATTGAAAAGGATTTAAAAAGCAAAAATCTGTGCTGTCATGGCGACTAACCTCTAGTTGATGATGGATCGAGTCTGCGACTAAACGTCAAGACGATGTATTGCCTGTGCACAAATGATTTTGGTTAAAAACCCCTCTTCTGATTTTCTATTGCATTCCATGATCTTAAATTGGTGTATCTTTTATTGGAATGTTTGTTTACATGTAGGCTTGCACATTATGCTTTAAAATTAGATTGTATTTTGTTTCATCTCATTCCAATTATCAAATAATATGTGTATCTTTTGGGAATGCATTTCCTCATGTATTGGTTGTATGTGCTTGCATTATTTGTTGGTTTTCCTCCTCTGATCTTATTATTGGTAGTTTCTTTCTTTGTGAGATGATCATGTGCACATATAGTGTTGTTCATTCCAAGTTACAAAATTTGTGAATCTCTTGTGGAATGAAACTTGTTCCATGCTTGTGAATGGTAATTGTTGTCAAATGGTTTATAATGCAATACATTCATGTACCATTCAAATATTTTAGAACATCATTGGAGTATTCTTGATTGAATGGTAAAAGTGATTATAAGAATGGGGAGCAAATTTGTCAAACACTTGTATGGTTGTTCAGTTGTCTCTTGCACCTTTTCTTATTGGTATATCTTGGTGTATTTTAAAATGTTTTTTCAAGTGTTTGTGTTTATGGCATATCTTGAACGTTTAATTGTTGCATATCTTTGTATGCCATATGTTTTCATACTTCATTTCCATGTTTTTGATTGGTATATTATATGTGAAATGTTTGTATGGTTTGTGTGTTTGTGTTTTCATTCCTATTCTCTTCATTTGTTTATGTTATGAGGAATGAATTGTGCTCATAAGAACCAAGATTTTGCTAACCCTTGAATGCCCTATCTTTAGACATCACACATGGGCAATGGACTTTTAAATTGGTAATTTAAAATGCCCAAGGTTATTGGATTGGATTGGATCAAAAGTTTAAAGTTTTACTCAAAGGCAAATTGATCTAAGATCCAAGTTTTTGTGCATGTATTTGTGAAGTGGTTTAAATCTTCAAATGACACAAAATTGTGTGAATGTATGGACAGTCTTAGGCATTCAAAGGTGGTATGCAAAACTTGTTGACTTGTGGTCTTGCATGCATCACAAGAACACATTCTTCATCCTTCAATTTGCAAATCTTATAGGGATGTAACATGTTATTTCCATTTGTCTCATATTGCACTATCTTGTAAAATCATTAGACATTGGAAATGGGTTTTGGAGAAATATTCAAATAAGGAAAATTCTTTTTCTCCAAAAGTACTTGGTTTGCATTCATGGTTTATACCTTTAAATGTGTCTTGGGATATGTCGCATAAGGTTTGAATGCAACTTTGGTAATAAAGACTTGGCTTTCAAAGAGCAAACTTAGACATTGCCAAAATCTGGATTGATTGGCATTATGAAGCCAACATGGTTAAGTGGTACTAGTGCTTAAGGACTTGGTGCAGTGTTCTCTCCAATTATTGAGCAAAGGATGGCACACCTTGGAATGTTTAAGGGAAGAAACAAGCTTCCAAGTGCATAATGGATTTCCAAGGATAAGTATTTGTTCATTCATAGATCTCTTTATTGGTATATGTTTTGATGAATGAACTTGAAAGTTCCCTTTACAAGGGTGCTAGAACAATACGAATGACCCTAGAGGGGGGTGAATAGGTCAATCTAATTTCATTGGTCCTTTTGGATTTACTTGATTGATTAGTTAAATGCAGCGGATACAACAATCAAGAGTGTGTGTGTTAGCAAATGTGATTAAACAATCAACACAAGAAAATAGCTCTAACACCACAAACACAAAGATACAAGATGTATAGTGGTTCGGTTCGCCAACCTACATCCACTGTTAGGACTCGCCCAACCTTGAGCTATCCCCAAATTCACTATGTGGAGATTTATATCCTCACAATTAGATTAGGAATTTCATCCACCACTGTGCCATAGACGACGTTCTATAGTTTTTTATAGTGGTTCCGGAGCAAATCTCCCTTATTCCACTTTCGGTTTACAAGTTTTAAAAATAAAATTAAAACCAAGGAGCACTTGCCTTAAAGCTCTTTTTCGCTGATGTGTGCTTCTTAAAGATCCCACCCAAACTGTGTTGATGGTTTTCCTTGTAGCTGTCATAATGCAATCATAGTCTCTAGGTGACTAGGAAACTTGGCTTTACCAAAGCTTTCCTAGTTTATGTCTTTCTCACTTGCAAACTCAATCCGAAGATTGGTTGTTTATGATCTTTCTCTCCTCCTCTCTTTCTCACTTGCAAACATAATCAATAGATTGGTTGTTCATGATCTTTCCCACAGGAGTGTTGATCGTTCCATGGAGTGTATAACTCTTTTCAGGTCAAGGAAGATAGTCAAAAGATCACACAACACTCATATTTATAGAGGAGTCTTAACGGTCATTTAGACTGTCCAGGACCGACAGGTCGGTGACACCGATGGGTCGGTGTTCATATTATTACCATTCAACCACCCAACCGTTCTTCATTAAATGCACTCCCAAAGGCATAATTACTTCCCGACCGACATGTCTGTGTCGCCGATGGGTCGACAGTTATGGCATCGATGGGTCGGTCCAAACGAGAGGCTCATTCTTGTGCAAAACATGCTTGAGAGTAATTTCTACTTTGGAAACATGTTACCCAGAATGACCTATCGCCCTTTGCCTAGGGGTCGGTCCTGTTACTCTCGATCGGTCTTGATATACTGAGATGTTTGTTTTATCAAGAGCCCTTATGAGTTCACAGTCTAGAACTCATAAGTTTTATACCGACGAGTCGTCAACCAAGAGGGGTCATTCAAGTTTGTCACCGAGGGATCGGTGCATATGAGACTCTTGGTCAGAGGCATATCCAGAATGACAGTTCGAAGTTCCAGAACCAATGTCAATCTGGCCGACCAGTCCTTGACCACGATGGGTCGGTCATGACTACACCGAGGGGTCAGTGAGATAAACTGGTCGAGCTGACAGTGAACATAATTCATGTTTCCAAGTTCACTTCCAATTTACTGTTCAGCTTCCTCTCTAGGCATGTTATGTTAATTACCAACATATGCAACTAAGCCTAGAAATAGTCTTCTCTCAGGTGTGGGTTCCACCTAAGGTCATCTATGGTCATATACCTGTCTTGTGATTGCCATGACGATGAGCTTTGAGATTGGTGGAGCATGATCTTCTTCCTCGATCACCTTGAGTTTTCAAGCTTCTTGGTAAGTGCTTCTACCCGAGTCATGGAATTGACAAACAGGGACTCGGCCAAGGCGGCGCACTAACAATCTCCCCCATTGTCAATTTTATGACAAAACCTAGAAGCTAACCCAATTACCAACTGACCCTTTATTACAACACTTTGAATACAAAATATTACATCAAATACATGTATACTCAAATGGATAACAAGACTATGGTCTTCATATTCTTGCTCAGTCTTGCTTCATTTTCATTTTCCTATTCAAGCACAAAAGCAAGCAACACTAGAAATCATTATATGGGTTAGTCCGAACCATAAACATCCATGGACTAAATAAGATTTTCTCCCCCATACATCAATGATTTGTTAGTCATCAACATTGTTCGGTGTTGAGAAGATTTTCTCTCCCATTCTTCTTGAGTTTGATCTTCCCAAACTTCAAGCATAGACATTCCCCTATGTCCATTGGCTTCTACATCTTTTTTTTTTTATGTCTCTCTCTTTTTAGAGGCCCAAGCACATCGGCTTTCACCAAACACCAATTTCTCCCCATAATTGGTTTTTTTTTTTTGGTTTCTACTATTTTCTCCCCCATTTCGTCTTCAATTGACAAAGGGTTAGTAGGCAATCATTAGATGTGTTAGTCCAAACCGAAGACATCCATGGACTAAACAGGATTAGCACTCAATCTCCCTCGTACATCAATGATTTGCTATCCTCCCCCAATATCCTTGAGTTGGATCTTCCACCAATTATTCTCCTAATTGGCGGGGTTTCGGGACTGTTTACCCAGGAGCTCTTTGGCCCAGACTACACCGTACCCATTCCTAGCAATTCCGGACAAGGCTAACATATCAATAGTTCACATATCTTCATACAAGCTAGTCTCAAGCCCAAGTCATGTCCGGACAGCTCATAACTTGGCTCGCTGGTCCCATAGATTCCCTCCCATGCCATGCATGAGATAATGAATGCAAGAATGACATCTCATATCAAATACCATTAAAATCAGTTCATAAACATATACCATTTGTTTAACCAAAGTAAATCATCATGTTTGGAAATAAAAGCCAGTAACATATATATAAGATCCATATGTATCTCAATAAGGTAGGAATCCTACCAACGTTCAATTTATTGTTCTTGTGTTGTTTTGTGATGATAACAATAACTATCACGTTGAAATGAATCGCCAACCCTTTGCGGATCTCTTTACCTTATTAAATTTAAACACATATATAAATCAATTCGACTATCCATTTAATTTTTCATCATCTCTCATCCTACCAGATAAGTAGAACATTTGGAAAAACAATCCAAAAATCAAACTTTTCAATTTAGTCGACTGAATCATGCCCAGTTATTGTTCTCTATCTTACCCGCAGACTTTCAGTCGACTGAATACAATATTCAGTAGGCTGAAACCCAACTAAGTACTATATACATTTGACCCGTAACCCTTTAGTTGGCAAAATCATATATTCAGTCGGCTGACTTTGGGTCAAACCTTCTATGTTCTTTATCAATCCACTTTCAGTCGACTGAATCACAGATTCAGTCGGCTGACTTTGGATCAGATCATCTGTGTGTTCGGCCAGTATACATTCAGTCGGTTGAATCATCAATCAACCAATTACGTGTTTGGTAAGTATACCTTCAGTCGACTGAATCATAGATTCAATCGGCTAGAACACACCAGATCACTTACTTATTAGTTACGTCTATGTTCAGTCGACTGAATCCCATATTCAGTCTGCTGAACACAAATAGATTCCATATATTTTAATCCAGTCTATGTTCAGTCGACTGAATCTTATCATTCAGTCGACTGAAACTCCCAGATAACCTTGGTCAGCTTCGGCCAGCACCAGTTCAGTCGACTGAATCCTAGATTCAGTCGAGTGACTGTTTGTTAGTCTCCTTTGTCTGCATGTATGGCTCGGCCTTTCCTGATGAAATCCATTCCTTATCATTTTTAAACATAGATATCATCATGCATATAACTCTTAGTGAGTTTACTCTACTCCCTAGCCAAGGCTACTGTCTTTTCCATAATTCATTCAATCTTTGTACCATTATAACGTGGTCTTGGATTCAAACCTTTGGTTGTTTGTTTTGAATACATATCGATGGATTATCAATTCCATGATCATATAACAGTTTGACCATTTATTTCAACCACTCGTGGAGCCCATGGGTTCGGCCACACCATGGTCAAACCTATGGTTTCCTTAATCTCATTTCCATCTTGTTAAACATTTGACATACCTTCTTTCCTGTCTCCTTCTTTTCTTTTGGTTTGTTATTTCCTTCCTTAATCCTTTTTCTTCCTTTGTTCTTTACTGATTCTCCAGGTGTCGAAACGTAGGTGAGAGAGAGAGAGAGAAGAAGAGAGAAATTTATTTGCTCAAGAGAGAGTGATCGGCCAAGGGGTGTGGAGTGCCCCTTGGTTGGTATCTTTTAAGTAATAACCTAAACCCTTTCACTTCCCCTCATAATGATTCATGTAATCCATGTGTCCCTTGGTTTAACCAAGGAGACTCTTTGACTTCCATTGAGTCATGGGTTTCATGTCCATTGAGATGAAAACTTTCCATTTTCCCAACTCAACTCAAGCCATTTAATCTTGAACTCAAGTCTTGAACTCATTCATGGTTGACCAAGTCAACAATGACATGGTCGACCATGCACTACATGGCACTTGGGTCCCACCTTGGCCATGTCACTCGATGATGTGGCACCTTGCCTAGTTGGCTTCCATGTGATGACTTGTTATGCCACATGGCAATGCAATATCACCCACTTGCCACCTCACTTGATGAGATGAATTTAATGTGTTGGGTCTTAATTGGGTAGCTGACTCAATTACTTTGACCTTACCCAATTACCTTCAAATTAAGTTCACTATGACCCATTGGGTCCCAATTGGATAATTGACCCATTTAATTAGACTTACCCAATTTATTTAAAATCAAGCTTACCGATGATCCATTGGGTCTTAATTGGGTAATTGACCCAATTCCTTACCCATCTAAAGTCCATTTCAACTATTTAATCTTAAATTCAATTAATTTACAATTTAAATGGACCAATCCAATATATTTATAAGTGATAAAAATCTGAGGTGTTACAGGGGTTTAGTCCAAGAATTATGGGGGAGCACTAATGTGCATATGGACTAACATTTGAGGGGGAGATCCATGCTTCCACTTTTGCTTGCATTGTTTGTGTGTACAAGTACATGTACCAGATCACGAGGATGATAGTAAGCTAAGAAAGATGAAGGTCGCATCTTGAAATATAGAGTCTAGGATTTTTTCATTTGAATATGTACTTTAAATGGTTGTATCATTTGTATTCAAATGTATGTATATTGGGTTGGGTTAAGTCTTGTCTATATTCATTAGCTTCTAGTTGTTTTGTCATGGAAATTGACAAAGGGGGAGATTGTTAGTACCCCGGCTTGCCGAGTCACCTATTTGGCAATTCCATGACTTAGGTGAAGCCTTGCCTCAGAAAAATGAAGCAAGATTACAAGACTCAAGGTGTGATAAATATTGAATCAAACACCTCAAGAAGGAAGATCAAGTTGAAGATTCATCATCATCATGTGTATGGCAATCTCAAAGGTAAATTGGTCATAGATGACTTTAGGTGGAACCCAACACCATAGGTTGACCTTTCCTAGGCTTAGTGATCACATCTGGGTAATTAATTAAGCCTTATGAAGTGTTTGAATTAAAAATTCAAAACAAAGGAAACCAACCTGGAAATATGAAACACACTGTCAGGGATGACACACGTGTCGGCGATCATTCGCCAGTGACAACAGATGACCAATCGTGGTCATAAGACCAATCGTCTGGTAAAGCCAAGGTTCAGGTTTGGGTTGACTGTCTAACACTTCTGGTCTTAGGACGATGCATTCGGGAAGGCGATGCATTACTAGGACAAGGCCGAGCCAATCGTGCATACAATCAATCGCCCTGGGCTTAAACAAATTTGAACTGTCATTCACAATCATGCCTCAGACAACAGATCGTGCAGACGACCCTTCGTCTGGATATTGTGGCGACCAATCGCCCACACGATTAGTCGCCTGGAGCCAGGGTTGGAAACCCACAGAAAATTACAGTCAAACTCAAGACGATGCATTCGTCTGGCCGCAACCCATCGTGTGGTATAGAGCACGATACATCGGGCACACGACCAATCACCGGGACAGGATCTTCCCTAGACTTAGAACCCATATTGGCAAGATTATACCAAGCCTAAAGAAAATGGACCAAAACCTTGGAGCTCCTAAACATTTCTCGAAAAAATATGGAATGTCAAAATGTCACAACTTGATATCAAATTAAATAATCAACTATTAAAACCACCAGTATTGGATAGAGAATTTAATGATCTTTTCATAGAGCCCAAGAACACTCAAATCAGAGTTCGGGAGCCCAAGGTATGGCCATTTTCGTAGAGAACGTTTTTGCTAAAAATTGTTCGACCAGTCGTGAGCTCGATCAATCGTGAAGTGATGATCAATTGTCCGTGTCAGTTTTCTATCCGTTGGAAAAGCATTAATGTGCAACGGTAACATTCCAATGGCTCTTTTGGACACATGATCGATTGTCGGCACGACTGATCGCCCGTATCAGCTCGGGATTCACTTGTTTGCCTATATACACCTAAAACTCTTATGAGTGGGGTTGGACCGTTCAACTTGGAACATCTTAAGGCATCCGTAGTGATGCCAAACCTCTCCCAAGCTCCTCTTTAAGCACCTTACTTAGCAGAATCATTTGAAATCCAATCTTCTTGATTGTGATTAAGAGAGAGAGAGTAAACCAAATCTAAGATAACTATTGGTGTATCTTAAATCCTAAAGACCTTACCCAAGGATTGTGATTGAGCATAGAAAAGGTACATCTTCGACATTGTCGACATCACATTGGGAAGGACATCTTCAAAAAGCACACATCTTCAACTTTGAGCTTTCAATAGGACAGTGCTTCTTAATGTTGTTTATTTTCTTTAAATTATCATCTTGTGAAGTGGATTAAAGCAAGGGGCTTGAACCACTATAAAAAATATAGGGATAGGAGTTGGGTGAAATACCCAACTAATTGATTAGGTGGAAGTCCTAATCTATTAGTGTGGTGTAATTCTCCACTTAGCGAATTTGGGAAAGCCCAAGGTTGGGTGAGTCCAACGGTGGATGTTGGTTTATTTAAACTGAATCACATCTTGTGTTGTGGGTGATTGGTCTTGTTCTTGTGTGATTTTTCTAGTAGTGGCACACTCTCTTATCATACAACACTTATCTCTTGATTAATATTGTTAATCCTCTACTAATCATTTGATTAATCTAGAATTTTTTAAAGACAATTAAAATTGGTGATTGTCCTATTCACCCTCCCTCTAGGGTCAACTAGCACTGTGTTCTAGCGCACTAGGAACTTTCACAAGGCTTATACCCAGAGTGTTGTGTGTGCTTAGCCAATATTAAGATAAACTTCTTTTTCAAAATAGACGCAAGTTTTGTTCACACTATTGGAAAATGCACATTGACTGCAAAACTCGCTGACATATCTCTCAGAAAAATTAACGCTCAGAGGTTTGGGTTTATTCTCTCAAGGTAGAGTAGAATTTATGTATTCGAATCAAAATATCTCACATATGTAAAAAATAAAGACGGTTCATATCAAAGAAAATGAATGATCTCATGAATAGATTCCACTTTCCTGAGAATGTTGAGTCAAATAACATCATTTTCTCTCCTTTACTCTCCACATGAAATACCCTATTTATACCTAAGATCAATAGGACGAAACGTGGCTTAGAATTGGGTCATATCAAAGAAGGATAAAAGGCTCTAAAAATAAGTACTTAGGTCTTCAAGAAATTGAATGGGATATTTTTCCTCTATTTTTCTTTCAGCACTTTTCAAAGAATTATTTTTCTTCTTTTTCTCATTTTTTTTAAACATCCTTCTTAGGTATCTAGATGTTCACTTCTTTAGATGTTATTTTCCTCTTTTTTTCTTGTGCCCTTGTTTTTAGAGTAGCATCTCAAAGTGTCATCTCTAGCCATTTCTAAGAATAGGTCATGGATATTTTCAATTGGCTCATACTCCTGAACTGGAGATGGGTATGGTAAACATGGCTGATCAAGAAAAAAGGCTATCTTGAAGGCTCAACTGGGAAACTATCAAGATAAATGACCAAATATATATGGGCTTTTAGGCTCAAATGATCCAAAAATGCCCTATATCATATCCAAAGCTTCATAAGATGATTTCGTTGTTTCAAATAAATTTGGAAAATTTTAGGCACACTAACTCAATTTTGATCTCATTCTCAGTAATATGACCAACATGAAGAATAATGAGATCAACGACTTTATTGCTTACCAAAGAAAATGGAATTAACTTATAACTCTTAGAAGAAAAGAATGACTTTAAAGCTCACTGGGTTAAGTCTCCACTAGTATTCCTCTAGTAATTAATTGACTCGTGAATATTTTTTTTCCAGACCAAACTTAATATGACTATGTACATAATTTTCCAAGTATAAATCCTATAAAAATCTTTCTGAAAAAGTATGATATAAAGATCTCTATCTAAGTATTAATGCTAAAAATGTGACTCTTTTTACGTCAGATCGTCAAGATGGAGGTATTCTTTTAAACTAAAATTGGCAGTGTTTAAGCTCCAAGAAGTCTCAGTCCTCACTTACTCTTCTCTAAAAATGATTCTGCCTATTTTTGTCTAAGCAAGATCATGAGTCATTTAACGTCAGATTGTCAAGACATTTGTAGGCACTCAGTCGGAAATCAACAGTTCTCTAGAGTTCAAGGTGTCTCAGTTTTTCAGTACTTACTCTACCCATGCATAAATCAACATAAATTTATCTATTTTCTATGAGTCTGCTCATTACTGTCTCACAGCGGACTGCATAATCTGATCTTATTCCATTACAATTCCAACGTCCGCATAATCTGATCTTATACCTAGCTTCTTGGCTTTCCTCTGTGCGGCCAGAGTGCTTCGACCACAAAAGGGTCTGGATTGCTCCTCTTGGGTTTCCAGCTTCCTCACCCTCATTGCTAAGGAAATGATTTTCCTATACAAGTCTAGGCGAACTTGTTTCTAGACAGACACAATGCGAAAACGACAACTCGACCATCTACATGAATGAATTTTATCCATATATTTAACGGCTGCTGGTCACAAAGACAAAGATAGATGATGGATGCTGAAATATGATTATTTATTTATTTTAAAGGGGTCTCAGTTTTGCACTTACACTCCCCTAAAGATTTTTTTTTTTTTTTGGATGAGCTATGATGACCTCAGTACCCCCAAACTTGTATTCAACATTGTCCTCAATATCCCCTAATCTACACTAGACAGGTGAAAAAGAAGAAATATTTTAGAAAACGAACAATTGAGGTTTAGACGTACCTTAGGATGTACTGGAAATGATGTATGACTGACTCCTAGGCTAGACTGACTCAATGAAAAACCTAAACTAGACATGATAAACTCAAAACTAGACACTAACGACTCAAACCGACTCAGACATAGACAGATATGATGGTGGGTCTGGGTGAATGGGGATAAATGGATGAATGGATCAATGGATCAATGGGCGAATAGATCAGTCTTGGTAAATTGGATCACTGAACAACACTTCTGCCTCTCCTTATGGATTGTAAAATTCTAAGAATGGTTTCAATCGATGACCATTGACTTTGAAATCATGACCATTATTAGGATGCTTGATTTGAACGGCTCCATGTGGGAATACAGTTGTGACAATGAAAGGACGGGACCATTTTTGTTTCAGATTTCCAGAAAAAAGATGTAAAGAGAATTGTACAATAAGACCTTCTGACCAACAGTGAACACTTTCCGGAGAATGTGTTTGTCATGAAAAACTTTCGTCCAGTCTTTGTACTTCCTGGCTGTATCATAAGCTTCATTTCGTATTTCTTCCAATTCAATCAATTGGAGCTTACTGATGTAACACCCTGTATTTTCAAGTTATAAATATTTACGGAAATTACCCATTTAATTTATAAATTTTAGATATGGATCTTAGATGGGTAAAATGTTGGGTCTTTGCCCAATTAAGACCCAAGTTTTTGGTAAATGATTTCAAATAAATTAAATGAGGATGAATTTAAGTGGTAATGAAACATAATTATATATAAGGGATATGGATTATGAATATGCGCATAAGGAGATTACTAAATAAAATAGGTGGCTTGGCCGAATTTTAGATATCCATATCCATGTGATATGCTATAATATCTTGAGAAGATATCTAAGATTAAATAAAGAAGATGTTTAAATCCAAATAAAGAAGATAGGATGCATGGCCGTGTGGGGGATATGCAATATATATGTTGTGCGCATGGAGTGGAAGCCAAGGAAGGATATATGTATGGAAGATAGTGATGGAAAGATTTTAGGAGTTGCTTAGGAGCATAAGATCATTAAAAAGGGGGTCTTTCCCTTGATAAGAGCTATATTTAGGACTCTCTAAAGTGGGAAGCCCAAGGTCGGCAACTTCCAATTAAGACTCAAGCAAGGGGTACACGGCAATGGCTAAGTTTAAAGGGATCATGGCACTTTCTATTTAGGAATGAGATATGCGCATAGGATCAATTAAAAGAGGCAACAAGGAGGGGCGCATGGCACCTTCTAAATATGGGATTAAGTGAAGGTTTTTATAAAAGAAAGAACCACAACAAGTTCACACGGCAATTGTATCTTAGTACCTTCTAAGATAGGACTGATTGGAGTTTTAAAAGAAAGGCAACACAAGGAAAGAGTGCACACGGCAATGGTGATTTTGGCAAGGGATACAAGGCATTAAGAAAGGCTAAACTTAAGGGTCTTGCAATCTTAATAAGATAGGATGAGTGGAATAAAAGGAGAGAAGGAGAGGCACATGACATTCACATACAAAGGAAGAGAAGGCAACCAACCGAGTGAAAGATTAAGGAAGCTAAGGAAAGAAGAAGATTGGAAGAGCAAGATCAACCGACGGAAAATCAGAGGAGTCGCGGAACCGGTAAGTGATTTTATAATTTTTGTTTAAAGGAAAAGAACCATAGGGTTTGGCCATGGTGTATGGCCGAACCCCATGGAAGAAGATTGAGGGATGAATGATGAGATTTTAATGGAAAGAAAGAACCATAGGGTTCGGCCATAGTGCATGGCCGAACCCCATGGAAGATTATTGGTTAATTTTAAATGGGAGGTTGATGTTAATGGTTTATGATTTTTGAAGGGATTAAATGAAAACCATGGAATAATTATATGGTTTTAAAAAGGGTTTAAATGATGTTCAAGAAGAAGTATGGAACCATAGGGTTCGGCCATGATGTATGGCCGAACCCCATGGAAGAAAAGGGAATGGAAAATTATGTTGTTTTTAATGAACCGTTTGATAGAAACCATGGAAGGACCTTGGTTGAGTGTATGGATTTTTAATGATGAAGACTATAGGTGTTTGTTAAATTTACATGAGTTTAAATGGTTTAAGAGGAATTGATAAACCATAGGGTTCGGCCATGATGAAGGACCGAACCCCATGGAAGGTTGTTGGTTATTTTATGGGATGAAAACCATGGAATAATTATAGGATTTTAAAGGGTTTGAATGGAGTTGTGTTGATTATAATTATGGGATTTTGAAGGATGAATTCCATGGAAAGGATAATGATGTATTTTAAATGGAGTAGTATTGGTTACTAAATTAGAATCTTTCTAATTATGGAAGGTGGAAATTAAATTGGGAAGTTTCCAAATATGGAGGAACATTGCTCGTTTTTATGGAAGATGGTTACTATTTTTAGTAAGTTTCTAATTAAGGATATGGGTCAGCCATTGCATGGTCAAACCATAATTTCTTTATGGTTAAGATGCTAGACCAAGGATTAATGATTTTTTAAAGAGGGTTCATAATTTGGAAAGGTTGTTATGTTTAATTGTTAGATCAAAAGAATAGAAAAGAAGGGGTGAGGTTCGGCCATGGTGTATGGCCGAACCCCACCAAATATAGTTATGGATTTGGGGTTTCTTAGACATTGAATCATGTGGACTGATTTATTAATTTTAAAGGGTTGCAAAACATAAAAACCATGGAAAGTGTTAAAGAAGTTTTAAAGGTCTAAAGTGATTTTAAGAAGGGAAGATGATGGACCATTTTTATGGCTATTGGTGATGTGAACCATGAATAAATAATTGCATGTTTGAACAAGAAAACAACGGATTTAAGTATGTTATTGGTCATGAAATGTTATGAATGGCAAAAGTGTAATTAAAGGCCAAAATGGAGGATCATGGGTTCGGCCATGGTGTATGGCCGAACCCCATTAGGTCCTTTAGGGACTTAAGTGGTTAAGGTATTTTTTTCAGGGGTCATGTATGGACCTAATATGTTTAAATAAATGAATGGACCTATGTGTCGGAACTTAAGCATAAGTTGTTGAAGGCAATGGCAATCTTGTAAATATGTGAAAATATTGGACATAGGGTTCGGCCATGGTGTATGGCCGAACCCCATGAACTATTGTATGGATTATTTGGAACTCAAGTCTTATGAAAATAAGGAAGGTAAATGGCTATGGTAAGAATGGCATTATTGTAATTAACTGAATTAATGGACCATGGGTTCGGCCATGGTGTATGGCCGAACCCCATGGGAATTGTTTGACGAACATAGGGTTACGTATGTTGGGTTAAATGAATGAATTGTTAATTAAAGATTAGCTCAATGGCAATTTGGTAATATCGGTTGAAATGATAAACCATGGGGATTGGTTTATGGACTTAAAATATTGTAATCAAGTGGGACTTGGTTTTGATTGATTGTTATATTATAAGGTAACGGGACCTCACAAGGTGTTTACGATCGTGAGCGGTTACCGGACTAAAGATGCAAGGACACGTTAGCCGTCTCTGGTAGGATTCCACCTCTTTGAAACCATGGGGTTATGTCCAATGTTTTCTTATCTTATTTGATGAATTTATATTGCAAAGGTTATGTTTTAAAATGTGAGTTTTAAATGCTATGTTTTTATGATAAAATAACATGTGTTGTATATGTTTCAAATATGAGCTTTTAAATGCTATGATTTGTATAATTGCATAGCATGTGGACATTTGCATCTCATGCATGGCATGGGAGGGATGAACGGTAACCAGAGACCCACACTTCGTCGGGGCGTCCGTAAAACATTCGTGGGGGGATACCTTGATGAGGAGCATTCCATCAAGAGGACACTATGTATGAATTGTAATCGGAGAACCACACTCCGTCGGGGCGTCCGTAATAGAATCGTGGGGGATACCTTGATGAGGAGCAATCCATCAAGAGGATACTATGTATGAAATGTAACCGGAGGGTCCACACTCCGTCGGGGCGTCCGAAAGACCTATGTGGTGATACTTTTATGTACATGTGATGGGTGAGACTCATTGCATATGATAGCATGCCATGGCATGGCATTGAATCGATATGATTATGATCTTTATTATCATGCAAGGTTTCTGGTTTTTATAGGTATGATTGGATTTCTATTATCATACACTGTTTTGGATACAATGCTTTATAAGTATGGTATGATTTTTTATAACTGGATTTAATATTTATTATATCTGGATTTTTTGTACTAACCCATGTGTTAACCCTAATTGGAATACCTACTGGGCGCGTTGTTTTAATGCCCTACTTCTACCCTAGTGGATGATACAGGAAACGAGGAGAACGATGAACGCGAAACGGGCCAGGCATAGGAGCTTGGAGGATTATATTTATATTTTGTTTAAGATACTCATGGGCTTGTATTTTGAGTATCTAGAATTCGGATGTAATAACTTAGATGAATTTACTATAGCTGGATGTTTTATTGGAAAATTACGTTATGATAATGATGATTAAGGACTTGACGTACTTTGCTATCTAGATGGAATAGAACTGTGTTCTATTATGTTTCCGCATGTTATGATTTTTATTCCGCATGTTTGTATTGCTAAGTGTGAACCGTTTTCTTGGACTAAGTCCATGCACACATAGGGTTAGCCAATTAAGGGTCGGACTTTAGAAGTTCGGACTTAACTCGCGTCGTGACGTCCCATTCTCTATCACTCTTCATTTATAAAAAAAAAAAATAGACTCTGATTTTCGGAAGAGAAAGCGAGTGAAAAAGGGCGGGGCGTTACAACTAAGATGTCCAGCCGAGTCTAGAGCAAAATTGAAACGTTTGATAGCCCAATAAGCTTTATGTTTTAATTCGACTGGAAGATGTCAAGCCTTACAATGCACTAAACGATAGGGTGACATTCCCATGGATGTCTTGAAAGATGTTCGATAAGCCCATAGTACATTAGTGAGTCTGGAAGACCAGTCCTTCCGAGATGGATTAATTGTCTTCTCAAGAATATGCTTAGTCTTTTTATTTGATATTTTCATTTGTCCGTTTGTTTGTGGGTGATAGGGAGTAGCTACTTTGTGAATCACCCCATATGATTTCATCAAATTTTCGAATGGGTGATTACAGAAGTGTTTGGCCCCATCACTGATGATTGTTCGCGGAATACCAAATCTAGAGAAAATATTTTCTTTCAAAAAAAGGGTGGCAACCTTGTGATCATTGGTTTTGTATGCCACCACGTCTAGCTACTTTGATACATAGTCAACACCTACGAGGATATATAGATTGCTGAAAGAATCAGGGAAGGGTCCCATGAAATCAATGCCCAAACGTCAAAGAGTTCAACAATTAACATGGGGTTTAAAGGCATCATATTCCGTCGGGATATACTTTCTCTGATGATGGTGGTTAGACGGAGGGGTGTTACAACTGGGTCCCATACTCCGTTTCAAGATGGCTAGGCCTTGGCTCTCGGACACACCTAAGCCCTCCCAAAAATCAAGACAAGTAACAACAAAGTGTTGTTGCATGCAGAAGAAAATAAGAACAGAAGGAAATGAAGAACAGAGAAGAAGAAAATTGAAACAGAGAGAGAGCAAATAATTTTTTTAATAAAAACCATGGGCCAACACATCTATTTATAGAAGCACCGGACACTCTCCATCCGTTAGATGGGTTAAGTGATGTGGACGGCCAAGAAAAGTTGCCTCCACCAATTTTCTCCCTTATTTTTTTTTCATTAATTCAAAACATTATCTTAACAGTAGTGCCATGTACTTGGGTATTTTAGAAATTATGTTGACAAAATGTGACACTGCAGATGAGTTCAGAATGCGTGATTTACATAGGTTCGTAAAATCTTGGAATTGTTTGACATAAAAAGCCCGTCGATCCAAAGCAAAAGGACATTTAAAGAAATTGACGGTTCACATTTTGAGAAGTTGACTTCCAAGATCGGGCTTCTATAACGTAGAAACAAATTTCTGAAGATAGCATTAGGTTAGATAAAATACAAATTAAACGTATGACAGACTTTTGCAAATTTTCGGTTCACTATCCATTATTTTTCATATGAGACGAAAGACAATTAGTAAATGACTATTTTGCCCTTCCAACTTCAGCGAGTCAGATTACTGAACTAACGAGCTCAAATCGGGTCAAACTAGAGCTTTTCAAAAAGCTCACACAGTACTCTACATAGGTAACCGTTCAGAAAATAAGATTAACAGTCCAAAACACAATGGTTAAGCCTAATCAAAGTCAAGGTCTTACATCCTACACTCTTTAAAGAAATTTCGTCTTGAAAATTAAACTCAAACCATACAATTTTCAACAAACAGGTCGATATACATCTCTCGCATCGTTGACTCTCGTTCCCATGAAGTATTCTCAATTCCATGATGTTGCCACAGCACCTTCACCAGAGTAATTGTCTTCCTCATGTCGATTCCAAGTATCTTGGATCTCTATCAGTCCTTCATGGAAAGTCACATCCTCTGTGATATCGATGTCTTCCCAATTCAACACATGCGATGGGTCCGGTTCGCATTTCCTGATCATAGATACATGAAATACGTTGTACATTCTAGCAACTCGATCTTATCCAAGATCTCAAATGGTCTGATATATCTTGGCAATAGCTTCCTCTACGACCAAACCGTCGAATGTTGTGTCGCGGTGCAACGTGCAAGAACACATGTTCACCCACTATAAGCTCTAGAGTCTATGCCTCTTATCGGCATAACTCTTTTGTCAAGTCTAAGCAATTTTGAAACATTGTTTGATGACTTCAACTTGCTCTGATGTCTCTTTAATCATCTCAGGCCTTAACAAAGCCTTATCTCCCACTTCAGCTGAACACAAAGGTGATCTGTATGGTCTACCATAGGGAGCTTCGTATGGCGTCATCTGAATACTGGACTGATAATTATTATTGTACACAAACTCAATCAATGATAAGTGATCTTCCCAACTTCCCTGTATATCCATCACGCATGCTCTTAACATATCCTCAAAAGTCTAAATAGTCCTCTCGGACTGAACATCCATCTGAGGATGAAAAGTAGTACTAAAACTCAACTGTGTACCGAGCTCTTTCTACAAAATCTGCCAAAAATGAGATACAAACCATGGATCGTGGTCTGATACGATAGGAACTGGCACGCCATAGCCTGACTATCTCTTTTATATACAATTTGCTTAAAGTCACTAAGGAGTCTGTCACTTTTATCACCAGAAAATGGTCAGATTTAGTCAATCTTTCCACTATCACCCAGATTGAATCATGTCCCATGGATGACTTTGGAAATCCTACTACAAAATCCATAATAATATTTTTCCCATCCACTTATCTACTGGGAGAGGCTGCAACTTTCCACCAGGTCTTTGGTGCTCAACCTTCACTTGCTAACAAGTCAAACACCTAGACACAATTTGTGCCACTTCTTTCTTCATCCCACTCCACCTGAATTGTTGGTGCAAATTGTGATACATCTTCGTACATTGGGATACACCGTAAAACAGGAGTGATGAAAGTGACTAAGCACTTCTTTTCTACAATCCTCTCCCTCTGGCACAAACAACCTACCTCTGAAGGTCAGACCTCTATCGGTCCTGATCTTCCAGTCATTTAATTCTACTCCATCTATCAACTGAATCCGCAGTTTGATGGATTCTGAGTCTTTTTGTTGTGTTTTCAACACTAACCTCATCAACTCAGGTTGTTTCACTTCATTCTAAATCAGTACAAGGCCATTATTCTCAACTAGATGTAGGTCGTACTCACCTACTGTACTCAACGTATTCCATTGTAGTGATGCCATAAGAGCCAAATTACAATGAGTCTTTATACTCAAAGCATCTGCTACTACATTCGTTTTTCCTAGATGGTAAGAGAGTTCAAAATCATGGTCTCCTAGATATTCTATCCATCTTCTCTGTCTCATGTTCAACTCCTTTTGAGTAAACATGTACTTGAGGTTATAATGATCAAAGAAGACATTAAATTTCTCACCATACAAGTGATGCCTCCAGAGTTTCAATGCAAAGACTACGGCTACCAACTCTAAATCATGAGTCAAATAGTTTTGCTTATGTCCTTTCAACTGCCTAGAGACATACGCTACAACTCTGTCATCCTGGATCAGCACGCATCCTAATCCATTCATGGAAGCATCACAATACACTGCAAAATCACGCCATTGTTCCGGTACTATCAATACAGGAGGGGTGGTCAACTTCTCTTTTAAATCAAGGAACACATTCTCATAAACCTCATTCCATTCAAATTTCATGTCTTTCCGAGTCAACCTTGTCATCGAAATAATAGTCTGGGAGAAACTTGGTATAAATCTTTTGTAATACCCTACTAATCCCAAAAAAGCTTCTTATTTAAAAATTGTTCGTCGATCTTTCCCACTTCATCACTGCCTCAACCTTGGCAGGATCCACTGTGATTCCATCTAGAGTCACCACATGTCCTAGAAATTGGACTTGTGTCAGTAAAAGTTCACACTTGCTAAACTTGGCGTACAACTGATTTTCTCTTAAGACTTGAAACACAATACTCAGATGTTGCTCATGCTCCTCTTCTGTTAATGAAAATATCAAAATATCATCGATAAACACCACCACAAAGATTCCCAAATACGGAGGAACGAATCTATTTATTAAATCCATGAAAATGGCCGGCGAGTTTGTCACACCAAATGGCATTACTAGGAACTCATAATGACCATGCTGAGTCCTAAAAGCGGTCTTAAAGATATCCTCATCTCTAACCCTCAACTTATGGTAACCTGATCTCAAGTTTATCTTCGAAAAGCACTTAGATCCCTTCAACTGATCGAATAGATTATCTATCTGTGGCAACGAATACTTGTTCTCTATAGTTACCGATTCAACTACCGGTAATCTATACACATTCTGAGAGATCCATCCTTTTTTTAGGCAAAAAGAGTTGGCCAACCCCAAGGCGAAGTACTTTGGTGTATAATGCCAACACTAAGAAGCTCATCAACCTGAGTACACAATTCCCTTTGCTCTGTCGGTGTCATCCTATAGGGTGCTACGGAAATAGGCAAAGTTTTAGGCTGTATATTAATCACAAACTCTATCGTTCGGCGTGGAGGTAGTCCACTAAGGTGATGTGGAAACACGTCCATAAACTCAGACACAACCTAAGGTATCACTAAGGCTATACATCCTACGTCGTCCCAACCCATACTAGCCACTACACTACCCAGATTCACACTACGACCAGAGTTTCTCACACTCAGTCCTTGATAAGGTTTCAATTTCTCCAAAAATTGATCCTTTCGAGAATGCCCTAACACAGTTCTCTTATAACAATCTATCACGATAAGATGGGTAGAGAGCCAATCCATATCCAAAATGACATCAAAACCAGTCATTTCTAACACTAGCAGGTCAAAACTTAGATTCATTCCACCTAGCTTTATCACACAGGATTTACACATACGACCCCCTAGCACTTCCCGCCCTAAAGGAGACTTTACCTTTAGTGATTTCTCCACAACCACTGACTTCAAACCAAAATTTTAACACACATAGAAGAAATAAAATAATGGGAGGCGCCAGTGTCAAACAACATATGAGCCAAAGAAATAAAAATAGGTAAAGTACCTTCCATCACAGAGTGATTCATAGGCCCATCCACTGAAGGCCCCATCGTATAGACTCGTCCTTGAGTCATCTGAGGACGTCCACGTCCTCTACCCTGCCTAGGCCTCTGTTGCGCGTTACCTAGCGCTACTGAAGTTCTGGAAATCTGAGGCGAACCCCTACCATAGATAGGTTGCACGAAGGATTGTGTTGGCCTGATACTCTGAGATGGCCCCGCACTGCTAACATTTTCAGGATTTATGCACTCCTTTACCAAATGTCCTAGCTGCCTACAGTTATAGCACAATCATTCTCCAAAATGATACAACTTATGGTTCGAGCACTACCTTGAAGTATGCCCAAGTTGGTCACAAGAGTAACACACGAACTGCCTTGACCCATATTAACTTGTCTGCCCTGCCGATGGCAGACTACTCCTAAATGGAGATCCCTTGGACTGAAATTTCCTCTTTTAGTTCCCAAACTGAGGTGGTCTTTGAGCATTCCCTTGCTGAGACGAACCTTGATTGGAACTAGATTCGTCCACAACCTCCATCAGAGTGGTGCAGTGGAAGCGTGATGGGCACATAACCCACATGTTACAGGATCGAATCTGTCTCTGATACCAAACTGTCACGCCCTGCCCCGTCAGGGCCGGAACACAAGGGTTTTTTTTTTCTAACACTTAGCACATACACAGGAGATACCTAAGGTTTTCTACGTTCACCCTTCCATAAACATAAAGTGGAAAATTAAACATAGAATGTCACACATGCTCTATCATGTGGGCTCAAACATGTACCATATCTCTTACTAAAAATACACAAAAACCTCAGAATTGCATATTAGAACCATAGATATTTTATTACATGTCTAACTATTCCTCAACCGGGCACATAAACGTTATTACATTACAATAATTCATACATAAACATAATAAAATTCCCATCTACAAGAAATGATAGTCTCCATCCTACAATATTTGGGGTTCATCCATCCCTTCCTTAGCCAGATTTCCTGCAACATAAGGGATATGAGCTAAACAACACAGTGAAGAAAAGACAATAGATAATGAAGCATATTATCATATTAACATGTTATCATACAACTGTTTATACACTCAGAAATCATGCAACTATTTTCTTGGGGTCAACACCCTGGCATAGCAAATTTAGTCTCAAATGCATGCTCTTTTCCATTCAAAATCAATACTCACGTCAATCGACATCTGCAGTATACATCTAGCTCCTCGGAACCAGTGCTTCACGAAGTCCGTGAATACGTTATACACATGCTACCTGTTAAGGTCCAGTGCTTCACCTCAGTATGTATATACGCTCTACACCTGAGCTATTCACATCCCAGATCTTCACACAATGCGTGAGGGTAATTTCCTTGATATGCACATTACACCACCCAAATGCACATCAATGGATGGGTTAAATCCCCATTTAACCTGTTAACACATCTCACATGATCATAAATTTCTCTCACTCAGCTTGCATGGATTTCTATAGCCCACCCACACGGGAATCACATTCAATACACAACAAATTAGCAGTTGTATCAAACTAACTAGGCTGAAAGTAAATTTATTACACTTACTTCAATTCCCCAAAAACCGAGGTAAATAAATTACAATATGTAACGAATGTAATTTAAAACACATATGAGAGTAAGAAGAAGGAAGTGACAACCTCTTTTACCATTTCCAAAGACCGGGTATGTGTACCTTTTATTTATCATTTATCCAGATGAATGTACGCATGGACAATCATAGCAAACCAGTTCAAGACTGGGGTATTTTACTGCACATTCACACAAAGACCTACAACACATAATATACACAAATATACAAATAACGTGTGTTCATATCGGAACCACGAGTAGGAAACGGATCCTTTATGTGATCACTAACTTTTAACCAGTTGGCCTCTAGGCACATAACTGGGTCCCATACTCCGTTTCCAGATGTCTAGGCCTCAACTCCCGACCACTATCATTTGCTCACATTTCTCACTTAGAAACATTAAAATTATCGTTTTATGTGTGAGAAGTGTTATGTATTATATTTTGGTCCCGTTCACATATTTCCATTAGTATATACTCCATGGGCCCCCATTATTGCCATAGGACTAGTGGTATAGAACTTTAGAGTAAATGTAATATGTGATTTATTTCAAAATAAAACAGTGTGGTTGAATCTCATCATCGTTAAGTGACGTGTGTTTTGTAGAAGACTGTGAAAAGTTAAAACCAAATAAATATACGAATATAGAATTTTAACTCGTACTAACACACGTAAAAATATTTAAACAATTTACAATTTTTAAGTCTTTTAGCGAGAAAGTCAAAAACGTGCAAGTACACATTAAAAAGAAAGATCTCGAAAAGCAAGGTGTGCACTAACACATGCATAAGTAAATGTAGAATAAATGCTTTCAAGTGAAAGAGAAAATGAATCAAAAGTAACAAAGTTAAAATAACACCAAAAGCGGGGTGTTCTAAAAAAATTCGATAATCAAAACACACAAAGAAAGAAAGACATTGGAGTTTTAAAGCAGAAAGTAAATAAATTACTCAGTGCCTAGTCCCGAATCAAAGATCCGAGAGTTCAGCTCAGAGGGTACAAAAAGAAGTAAATCGCAATAAGCAGTAAACACCATAACGTTTGACATGTGTTTTGGTGTAATTCCCAGGCGTCAATATAAGTTTAGCCTCCAATGAGCCGAGTTGTGCACGAAACACTTGTGTAATGGGTGATATTCATATCTATAGCCTTAGACTAATTTCAAGTAGAACGTTCATCACTGGGATATGCTCTTCCGTCAAATGGGATACAAACTAGGAGGTCTGCAGATGGAGATGTACTGCAAGTATTAGGCGCATAAGCCTCTAAGACATTTAGAACGAGTGTGCGGGATTCTAGAGTTCACCCTCAGAAACGAGTCCAAGAATGGACCTAATTTGCACGAAGTTCCTACGGAAACTAGAGTTCTGCAAGTTTCTTGAGAGAGAGAATTTGGCCTAAATGGCAAAAAAAAAAAAAACTGTAAAAAGCAATAAAAGGCCTCCATTCTAAACAAGTTAGAAGTTAGGTTCAGAATGTGTTAGCCAATGTTAGATGCAGTAAAATAAACATATAAGACTTATAATAAACATTCAAGCAGTCAAATACATGAATTTTCCTAAAAAAATTAGTTTTCCAACTTTTGAAAACTTTTTCAAAAATTCCCATTTTGCCCCCAAATGTACAAATTCTCGGCCGGGAGAGAATTCTTGACCCGTCAAGTTTTCTGTATACTTTTTCTCTATTTTTGAAGAGGGCTTCAGCATCACCTAAACTAGAATTTGAGAGAGAAGAATGACAAGAAAACACACTTTATTTCCTAAGCAAATCAACACAAAAGGAGAGAGAAGGAAGAAAGCAAAAAAACAGCAGAGAGACCAAACCTCAAACTGTTTTGGAATGATGAAAAGCAAAGGGAAAGGTTCCTTTTTATAGGAAAAGCTAGGGTCATTTTGGGAATTTTGTCAGATTTACTGGGTTTTCGAAAAATAGGGCACTCGGGAGTTCCTACTGAAAAATCCGACTCTGTGACAGTGTCCGAAATACTGAAGGCAACCTGTTGGTTAAACTCTAGTTGAAAATTGTCACAAAAAGCCACTTCATTTTAAATGAGATATTGATTTCATTAAATCCAAAAATGAAAATAATAATAATATTTTATAAAAATATCTAGATATTTTATAAATCTTTGCCATTAAGAAATCTTATCCTTTCAACAATATTTTATTTTCGGTATTTCAAAAATTTATTTAACAAAATCCACCACCGCAGATAGATTCAGAACATAAGACATACTCAAGTTTATAATATCTTGTAGTTGTTTTGACGTAAAAAGTCTGTCAATCGAAGCAAAAGGACGTTTTAAATTTGCTTTGGATTCTTTTTGAGGAAAAAGACGTGTTTTTCTCTCCATTTCTTCTTTCTAAAACATAGTTCAGACTAAGATAATGTCATTGCAAAAATCTAGAAGAAAACACTCTAAATTGGAGCAGAGAGATCCCAGAAAAAAAAAAATGGCAGAGGGTCAACTGGTCGAGTGGAATGGATCCGTTGACCAGTTGAGCACGCTCGACAAAAAATTTTTAACGACCCCTTCTGCAAAACCTCCATTTTTAAATACCCTGTGAACAGAAAATTTGCAAAATATCTGTCATATGTTTAAGCTGTATTTTATCTAATTCTTCGTTGTTTTCGGAATTTTATTTAATGTTTTAGACGCCCAATCTTGGATATTAATTTCTCAAAATGAAAAGGGCGTGAAGCCTTTTATAGGTGCTTTTGGAAAATCCTTGAAGGTCCCCATCCTTTGGATGAGAGCTAGCAGGTGGACAGCCAGCACGGGTTAGCTTCTTTCATCTGTTCTCTTCTTTTATTTTTTGTTTTTATTTAAAAACTTATATTTTCTATAATGAGACCACTTAGAGTATTTAGGGATCTTATTAAATTTGATTCTGCAGATGACTTTAGAACACCTGATATACTCTAGGTTATAAAATCATAAAACTGGTTCGATATTAAAAACCCATCGATCTGAAACAAAACATTATTTTAAAGAAACCGACAATCACGCTTCAACGTTCAAGATTGAGCGTCTAAGATCTCGGAATAGAGATCCAAAAACACAGAACGTTTGAGAGAAGTTCAGATTAAATTCACCACAGTCCTTTGTAATTTTTTGACTTACAGAGGTATTTAAAAATAGAGGTTTTGCAAAAGGAGGTCTTTTCTTTGGTGTCAAATATTTGAAATTCCAAAAATCTTTGAAATAAACTTTGAAATCCACCGAGTCCATTACTTGAAGGCAATGCTTGTGCAAATTTGGAGGTCTTATAATCTCAAATATGTGGTTTTACATATCGAAATAATTTTGAGGTTGCTATTCACTATTTTTCAAAATCAATAAATGATCTATAGCAATTGACTATTTTTCCTTTTCCAACTTCAATGAGTGAGATCACTAAACTAACGAGCTCGGATCTGACTGAACTTGAAAAGGCTTTTCAAAAAGCGCACACACTAATCTACACAACTACTTTTCACAAAGCAAAATTAACAATGCTAATTACACAGTTTAGGCTAATATAAAGTCAGGGTATTACAAATTCCCTCTTTGTATTAGGGTTTTGGCTGTACAACCCTGCTTCAAGTAGGATCCATTAAACACTTGTGTGGGCCTCTATCCATGTGTGGGGTCCGTGATGCCCACGTACATAAAACATGACAATTTAGATCTTAAATTGGCGAGTTTCCTACCCCGCTCGCCATGGACCAAAAATCATCCACAAAATTCCAAGGTTATGGACGCAACATTGTCAATCTCACCAAGCGCTATCTTATTTAACCATTGTATTCATGTGATCATGATTATAACAATTTTAAGTATTATCATTATTTTCTGCTTTTAAAACTATATTTTAAAATATTAAAAGTAATATTTGTTTTAATTCAATAAAAAATATAAAATTGCTTTGATTATCATGTAAAAATGGCACTTTAAGTATGTTAGAAATATAGTGTGCAAAACATACAGTGGCGTCTTAATTAATCACCTTTTATAAATTAAATTTTCAAATTAATAACATATGATAGATCAGAAAATGAAATTTCATTAACTTCATTTATATGATTTTTAACTTCTTCCAAGTTATATAAATCTAAACCCATGTTTGACCAGTAGCTAGAGAAGGGCAATGATAAAGCTTCAAGTTATATAAATATGTCAAAATAGTATAAAGTAATAGAAGCTAGATTTTTGACATGTGTCACACAATGTAGTGGTGAGTCCCATCATATCAAATACATGAGTGTGTAAAACCTAAAATAAAATAAAAAAATTAAGATTTAAGATGATTGTTAGCGATCCAATCAAAATCTATTCAAATTAATAACCATCTTACAATTGATTTTGAGGAATATAAATCTGATGACTAAAAATAAATTAGTATCTTAAATTTTGATTTTTAAATATTCTACAATCTTACATTCAATATGTTGAAGTCCATTTACCTATAAATTATATTAATTTTTTTATATTACTTTAGAATATGATACTTTAGTACTGACAAATAATGCACTGTCTGTAAAGTGACTCTTGACTTAGATAACATGATTTTGACAACTAACATGTTATTATAGCTTTAGGTCTCATCATATCAAATATACATATAATAAAAAATTAGATCAAAGTAATTAATAATTATTTTATCAAAATGCATTGAGATAAATAATAATCTTTGATTCTTATTAGAAGTTAATTGAAAATAAATTTTATATTTAACTTTAAATTTTAAAACATTCCATAGTTATATTCAAGATGATAAGATGTACTTACTCACAATTATATAATATAAAAATATTTTAATTTTATATCTCCACCACTACTTGTGGGCCGAATCTTTTCCTGTCGGACTCCATCTACACTTCAAAGGTACTCAAATTAGCCCTCACCTCTGATCCTCTCTCTCATTGATGGGTCTATCAGCATCGAAGAAGGTGGAGAAAACCCTAAGAGAATCGTCGGAATTTGTCGCGGCGTGCGATTCCGTTTACAAAGATTGCCTGAATCTATCCCAGCAAGGCTTCCCGGGCGTACGGCGTTATCAGCTCAACGACGCCGCCGCCCTTCTCCACCGCCGCGTTGCCCACCTACATCTGGTAAAGAAGTGGAGCCCGTTGCCTCCGACTCGGAACCAGGTCGACCGAGTGGCGACCAAGGTCGGAGAAGAAACGGAAGTGCTTAGTCTGGATGAGTTCAAGGACTTTGCGGTAGAGGTATTCAAGGACGCGATCGTGTCGAACGCTCGTGCAGTAATTCTGACTCGAGCTCCGATTGGGATCGCTGGAATCACGGGGGCGAGTTTGGCGACTCGGTGGAGGAAAGGGGTAATTGGGAAAGTAATGGGCGTTTATGCGATTGGCGTAGCCTTTGCTGTGTATTTTGGAGTATAAACGAGCGAAGCTTGGGCGACTCGGGTGAGTTCGAGTTTTGTTTATTTCCTCAAGTTCAAGTCTTCAGGGTAATATCATGAATCTCGCCTTTGGGATATTAACGATAATCTAGTGGAATATTTTCAAATTTTTAATTTTTTAGCAAAAATTTAATGAAAAAATCTCATGGATAATATAAATATTTAAAAAATAAAAAATATATAATAAATAAATAAACAATTAATTAATCTTTAAAGAGATTTTTTTGCTTAAATATAATATTTTTAGAATTTTAATATATATTGTAGTAACAATTTCAGATTAACACAAATTGTACAATTCGTTAAACATTTGGATATTGTTATAAGGATTGAAATTTTACATTTTTTTAATTTTATTTAAATGATTGTGAGGTTAATTCAATATTTACTTCTTGTTCATTTAATTTCTGTCTAGATAATTGTCATTTTAATTTGGATGTTTGCTTCAAAATTTAGAGAGAGAAAATAAAAGTAGGAAGCTAAATGATCACCAGCACATTGGAGTGTGACACTTTACTCTATATATACTTAAGCATGTAGCCCACTAAATGATCGATCTATTTTTTTTTTTTTGATGTTCGATAGGACTTAAAAATAATTTTATTTAAAAAATATTATTTTTTATTTCACATTTTACCGGTGGAATGTAAAGATTAATACTCTATTTCAAATTATGTTTATGGATTTTTACATTAATTTTATTTGATGAAATCTACATACACTTGTATAATTGTTCATAGAATGAAATATTCTTATTCAATCTCGTGAATATTATTCAATAATCATATTCATTTTAGAATGTAGTTTTTAATCATTTATATTACATAAGTCCACTAATATTATTAATATCATGAAATCAATGATAAATCAAATTTTTTTATTAATATTTATCAAACAAGCATTTTTTATAAGAAAATTATTTTTCTTTTCTTTTCTTATAATTTCTCTTATAATTATAAAAAATTCAAAGAAAAAAAATCTTCTAACAAAAGATATCCCTATTAAAAAAATTCCACTCACTCAACACTGAAGCACTCAGAGAAAATAATATGTAAATCGTTGTGCAACGTGGGGAAGTGTCAAAGAGCCTCGTTAATTCCGTGCGTTTAACTGTCGGAAGTGGAGAAAATTGTAAATGGAAAAAAACAAATTTTTATTGCGATTTTGTCATTTCTAGCATTAAAAACATATTTTTATTGTAAAATTCTTATTTTTAAGTTTTTATTGCGATAACGTTGTTTTGTCGAAATTTTAGTGATAAAAAATGAGATTCAAGAGAATGAAAGTATTTGGCATCTTGATGAATGAAGGTGAACCGAGTTAGGGAAGGTGGAGTTTTATTTATGTGTTTGTGGCTTGAACTTTTTATTTTTTATTTTTACCTAGCATTTTGAATATTTTTCGCTTGATCGGTACAAGTTGATTACAAGCTGATATTTTTCTAGTTGTTGAGATCAAATTTATTTAAATTTATTAGTGAATTTAGTTATTATTAACTTTTTATCATGCATATATAATATTTAGTAGCAATAAAAATATGGCTAGAGCTACAAAACGTGCTTCAGTTTTTGGTACCTTCGCATAAGGGTCCTACATAGTCCTACGTAGCCTTCAATATGCCGAGTTTAAGTCATTAAATTTATTATTTTCATTTTAAAATTAGATGTATATTATTTTCATTTTAAAATTAGATGTAATCTTTTATAATATTTATTTGATGTATTTTTATTCTTAAATTAATCAAGATAGATAAAGAATTATCAAATAGTTTATTTTAATTTTAAACAATTAAGCAATTGAATGATTAGATAAGCTCTCATAATCTACAGACACCCTTTGGCATGTAGTTTCAGGCTACTCAGGCAGTTGAGCCCAAGCGTCTGCCACACCTGTCTTAAAAATATACTTGTACATTGGCACATGTATGTATGTATATGTTTGAAGAATTACTAAGACCAGCTTAACCGCAAGCTCACAAGTTGAATTGAATAGTATTCACTTGCATTTGACTTGTTCTTCTTTAAACTCAGTTTGAGTTTAAATCATGTCGTGCTGGACTAGACAACAACAAATAGACAACAACAAATTTGAAGTTTGAACTTAGATCGTATGCCTCTCATATATTTAGATTTATCTTTTTTAGTAGTTGAGCTGCATTGACCCAATCTGCGGGTCAGGATAGAGCTAGTTTAGAAAATTAATATTGTTTATGCTGGTGTGCTATTTTATTTTATTAAATTTATTTTGAAAAACACACTTGAGCTATAAATTAAATTCAAATAGCTCCCCTTTGCACACACTTTCCCCTCAAGAAAATTACACAAATTTAATATTTTCCTTGATTTTAAAATTAAAGTAGAAGGAGAGGAAAATTTAATCTAAGAATTTAATTATAAAAATTAGAGGGATAGTATTAACTTCTTTAATTTCGAAAATAGACTGAGAATTTAATTAAGTGATCAATTAAATAAATTAGTCACAAATTAATTTGGTTTGTGTATTTAAAATAAATGTATTGTTATTTTGAAAACACAATCGAATTGGTGTTCAAATCTCTTGTTATTTGAAAAGAAAATTGAGATAGAAAGAGGATTAAATTAAGTAAATACAAGCAATTAATAAATTTTAGAAGATAGTCTAATCCCAAAATTTGTGTGACCCATGGAATTTCCACCTTGGGCTTATGAATAAGTTAGAAAAATCTTTTTTTTTTTATCTTATTTTTTTTTAACGTATAGACAAATATCATTCAAAAGAGGAAAAAATCTCCAACAATTATAAGGGAAGACACCCATAGCAAAGTAAAAGCCATAAGGCTAAGATACAAAACAAAACAAAAGAACAAGCCCACAACCCAGGCCAGGGTCAGAGAAAAGAATAAAAAAAACCATTATAGCAGGTTTGGTGAGTAGGCTTATCTCTATCCCAATTTATGATTTGCTTCAAAAGATGGGGTGTGGACATGGAGGGACTACAATTTAGAAATCCTAAATTAGTTAGAAAACCAACTTAGAAAATAACTAAAACTCCTCTCAGCGCCGGCCCTGGCTATAGGCGAAGTAGGCGGCCGCCTAGGGCCCCCAAGTCCATAAGCTCATTTATTATATGTTAAATAGTTAATAATGCATAATTTAAACACAAATCCATTGTGGCCCAGGTCGGTTAGAACACGCTTTTTATGAAATACAGCCCTGGTTCAATTCCCGGTTGTGTATAATTATTATTTTTATGGAGTTATTTAATAATAATGCTTATTTCGAATTTAGAACACTCAAAATTGAAAATTTATATATTTATAATTTTTTTACTCAATTTAAAGCGTGGATTTTTTAAAAAATTAAAATAATGATATTAACAATCATAATAATTATTATAATCCTCATTTAATTGAGTTTAATAATAATAATAAAAATAAAAAATAATTTTAATTAATAAAGAATCTTTTAAAATATATCTATCATCTAAATAGAGAGAGAGAAATCTATATTGAGTTGATAATTTTGAATTAAAAATAATTTAAATCTTTTAAAATTTGAAGAGATGAAAAAATATAGCTATATTCATTTGATCAATATAGATTTTATTAGATGTAATATATAAGTATAAATCATTATAATTAAGATATTTTTTAATTTTTATTTTTTTTTAAAATTCAGAAAAATTGAAAAATTAAAATAATAATAATATATTCGTTTCAAATGAGAATTTGCATTAGTGTCCACTCGAATATGATAAAAGATGCAGTACCAAAAGAATGAATTGCTAAATTATATAAAAAGAATGAATTGTTGTTTTCTAAATGCTTGAATTGCTTATAGAATAATGTTGATTATACAAGTTATAGTTACCTATGCAGAAATAAGTTTTTCAAAGTTAAAATTGATAAAATCTTATCTTCAGTCTACGATGTGAGAAGAAAGATTGAATGGATTAACTATCTTATTTATTGAAAAATAAATATTAAAAAAATTGAATATTGTAATTTAATTGGTAATTTTGCATCTCAAAATAAGAATAAATTTTAAACAATAATTTGTTATAAATTTGATTATGATATTTTATTTAAATGTTTCACACTTTGTAAAAAAAATTGTTTGATTTTATTTTTAATGAGTATAAAAGGCCCATCTTAAAAGTTCGCCTACGGCTCCAGAAATCTCAGGGCGGGCCCTGACTCCTCACACCATGATCCAATTTCTCTAGGAAATTTCCCATGCTTTGCCGATTCCTCTTGTTATTTTAAAGAGCATGAACAAAAATCCCCTCTTTACTCCTTTTCTCTCTCCCTCTTTGAACGAACAAGCATCTCCTTCCACTCTCTCCCTCTTTGAACGAACAAGCATCTCCTTCTACTCTTCAAGTTTTGGTTCTTCCTTTTGTCCATCTTCTTTTAGGTAAGTGGTTTTTCTTTGAAACTCATTTCAATTTCCTTAGTTTGTTAGATTAAAGACTTGATTATGGAGTTTAATAAACTAATTCAAGATCCCTAGGTGTGGTTTAGAGAGATCTTAATTTTGTAGAAGGTTGGGAAATTTCAGATTTCATGACCGCTTTTTGATTCTCTATGCACCGTTGTGAGTAAAATCATTACTGGAGTTCCCGGATGTCTTTTTCGACGAAACTTGATTTCCTGGAAACTAGACTCACAAATATAGTTTTTATCCAAATTTGAGAACAAAAGAAGAAGGTTTGATACCTCGAATTTAATTTGCAAGACAGACAAAATTTTGGGACGGGAATTTGAAGCAGTTTTAAAGTAGTTCACAAATTAATTTTTATCTTGATTTTACTTATCAGATTGCTGCAAAATTTATGTCTATTTTCATTTAGAAAGAGAGATCTAGCTCCAGTTAAAATATCAGGTCTTAGAAAAAAATTGATTTGATGCCCCAAATCGTGCCCGTAAGACAGACTAATTCAGTCCCAGTCTGTGTAGAAATTCTACAGTAGTTCATTAAGTAATTTTAGACTAATTCAGTCCCAGTCTGTATAGAAATTCTACAGTAGTTCATTAAGTAATTTTTATATGGACTTGTAGACCTTTGTTTGATTTGATAATTTTTCTGTAGATAGTAGACAAGTAGATATCACTCCAATAAAAATTTCAGATCAAAAGGATTTGGTTTGATAGGTTAATAAAATCTTGTAATTTAGACCTTGGTCAAAGTTTGCTGACTGTTACGCAGAATATATGGGTGGATTAGAACAGCCATATATCAGTCTCTGGAGATTGGAACCTTTCAAAATTCATCCTCAATCTTATGTAATTTGATAATTTGTTAGTAAGTATAGATAGGTCAAAAGTCACCTGCAATATAAAGAGGCGTTCTAAGCTACAACCAGTTTGACAGTTCGTAACAGTTTCAGTAAAACAACGATATCTCGGGCTAGGAAACTCTGTTTTGGCCAAACGAGATATCTCTAGATCATTCAGAGATCCATCTACTGTATGAATCTTAGAATTTAATGATGGTTTTGCAATTCCCAGAAAATTTAGCAATATTGCGAATTTTATATGGTTTTGGTTGAGAAAGTTTCTTAAGCTTAATTTTAATTCTTAATTATGTGTTTTAGGCTGATTAATGACCAACTAGTGACGTTGAGGCCTTGGACCAATATTAGAGTGTTTGGAGTACCTTGGAAACTTAGATCATAATTTGGGAATTTTAGTTCATACCTATGATCAAACTAAAGTAGTTTTGGAACTTTAAGATAATTGTTTAGAATAGGTTTATTATTGGTTTTGTTATTATTATTATTTCAACAAACCTTGGATTCTGATCGCTAAAAGAACTTCAAGAATTTATTTCACTCACTTCACAACCTTAGGTGAGGGGAGCAATACACTATATTATTTGATTTTTACATGAACCCGTTTTTGTCTTGTGCAATGGAAATTATTACTATTTGATTGTCTGTGATATGGAATGTAGTCATTAGACTTGAAAATAGACTGAGTAATGAGTAGGATAAAGGTTATAATCCGGTGCAAACTCATAGTAATGTAAAGGGTGTTTAGGCTAAATTGTTCTATTAGCCATGAAGAGACTCAGTCTGTTCGGATTTATGGAAATTAATCATTAACCTTGTTGTAAGGTCTAGTGATTAGATTCGACTGATTGTAGTTAAACAATATGTGGATTGTCGTGGTTTGTAGTATTGGATGGCATTTAACAGTATGTTATGTCTTTGAAATTTTGGCTTGGGATTTTAATTTCATTATTATAAGTTTTATTTTGCAATTATAATATGATGGATTGTTGCTGCGTTACTTGATTTATGATCATGCTATGGTGATAAAGAATTTGATTATTAAGATGAGGAATGTGCATAGATGATGGATAATATGCTTAGAAGGAATCATGAACTTTTACGAGCATATTATGGTAAGTTGTGGCATGTTGATAAGTTATGATAGGCATGCATTCTCGTATTCATGGATTTGGGTATAGGTGTGTGTGCCCCAGGATTTGTTATGATGGCTATTGCTTGGTTGTGTATTCCTTACTTCAAGTAATAGTAGAGGTGGATAGAAAGGTATGTAACCCTATGAGCCGTGTCCATTTGTGGGGGATTGTGTGTGTAACACCCCGCCCTTTTCACTCTAATAATCAGATTTTTTTTTTTTTTATAATAATAACAAGTGATCGGGGCGGAGTGTCACGACGCGAGTTAAGTTCGGATTTCTAAAATCCGACCCTTAACTGGCCAAGCCCATGTGTATATGGACTAAGTTCATAAGAATCGATCCACACATGGCACAAATAAAACTTGCGGAATATACTTAGTCTTAATATAAATGAGGTTATAATAGATCCTAAAACTAATCAATTTTTTAACTTAAGATAGCAAAGTACATGATTAAATTCTCCAATATTACTAAATAACCTTAGTCTACCATTCATTCCAAACCATCCAAACAAACCAAACCATAGTAGCTACTTAACTACATTATTACATGCCAACATAACTAATTATCAAATTACATTGTCCTCATAACTTAAATATAAGTCCATAAACAATCCATTCAAAGTGCCCAAGCTCCTATGCTTGGTTTTCTTCTCGATCCTCGTTCTTCCCTTTCCCTGCGTCATCCACTAAGGGTAGAAATAGGGCGTTAGATCAACGCGCCTAGTAGTGTTTCCGAATGGGCTACCATAAGATTAGTATAAAAATATGCAAATAATATAATAATACATGTGTGACGAAATTCCATAAAACATGCTATGTATGAAATGAACATGTAATGAGTCCCACCCATCACCATTCTACATAGCCTCCTCTTGACGGGATTCTCATCGTCAAGGTACCCCACAGTAGTCTTTCAGACGCCCCGACGGAGTGTGGCCTCCGGATTCCTCTTGATGGGATTCTCATAATCAAGGTACCCCACAGTGGTCTTTCGGACGCTCCGATGGAGTGTGGCCTCCGGTTACAACACTATCATCCCATGCCATGCATGAGATGTTTATGCAAACATGTCATCTGTAAATATAACATTTCATTCAAATAACTTATTCAAATAAACATAAAACAACAAATAACATATGTGGTTACAACAAGGTAGGAGACCTACACTATGTTACTTTGTTTGACCCTTCCTTTGAACCGTCTTCCGATCACGGCTTGTATACCGTTTTAGAAATCCAAATACCTTATGTACATAGCAGCAAGTTAATAATTTATCTACCTAATTTCCAGCAAAGCTTAATGTTCCAAGAACCACTTAGTGGGGTTCGGCCAAAGCCATGGCCGAACCTCACCCATTAAAACTTTGGTCACTCTTATTTATCTAAACCATTTTGATTAACCCAAAACTCCCAAATGAACCTTGGTAGGGTTCGGCCATACTATTTGGCCGAACCTTATCATCTTGGGTTTTGGCTCACATGTCCATTCCTATGATCTTTTCATCTTGGATCATTTCATCATAATTACCATCATGCCATTTAGCTTATCCTTTGGTTTAATTTATCTTAAACAAAGTCCATCACCAAACCACTTTAGTGGGGTTCGGCCATACATATGGCCGAACTCACCACTTAACTTTTAGTCCTTTAATCTTTCATTAATCCAATTCCAATTATAAACTTAGCACTAAGTCCACCAAGTGGCCCTTTAGTGGGGTTCGGCCATACTACATGGCCGAACCTCACCAAACTGATTTGTCCATCTTTCCATCATCTTTGATGGCTGATTATATACCTATATTAAGTCCGTAGACAAACCTATCTTATTCTTAAATCAAAGCACATAATGATACATAATTTCCATCCTACACTTGATCCAATCATCCATCAAAAACAGTCCATGGGGTTCGGCCATACACATGGCCGAACCCTATGGTTCTCTTAATGAAAACCCTCCAATATTTATCTATGATGTTGATCAGCAAATTAACATAACATTGACATGGTTCAGCCATGTCATAGCTACTCCAAAACAATAAGCTTATCTACCTTTTAAATCCTTTAAAACCTCCATTTCATAATATGGATTTTGTCTCTCATACACCATAAAAATCACCAAGTTTTTTCCATGGGGTTCGGCCATCCAATGGGGCCGAACCCTATGGTCCATTTTTTACCATTTTTAAACATCATAATCCTATATCTAAACCATTGATGGATCTGGCCATACAATGGCCAGATCTCATTCCCTTAACCAACTTTACTTATCAATGGTTCAAAGTGCACTTACCAATTATCGCGACTCCTTCGGTCTTTCACTCCTTCCTTGGTCCTTTATTTTCCTAGCCTCTCCTCCTTTCTTCTTGTTCTTTTGGCTGAGACAAACCTTGCTGCAACCTCCTTGGAATACTTCAGCCAGGTGATATGAATTTGAGAGAGAAAATGAGAGAGAAAGGAAGAGAACTTTGGCCTTGGATGAATGTGCTAAACCTTGATGCCAAAACCCTTTGGCTGAACTTGTCTTTGATGAAAGAGATCAATCCAAGGACTGATTAAGCAACCAGCTGCTGTTCTTAGTTTTGGAAAGATGGAGGAAGTCCAAGAGAGAGAGAGAGAGATAGTGATAGAAAATTGAACCTCTTTTGGCTACTCAAATTCAGCCCAAAGTTGCCTCACATGTAACTCCCACATTAACCCCAAGTCCTTTATGCTTACTTGGGGGTTTTATCTATGCAATGAAACCTCCCCAAGCTCTCAACGTCTCCCATGGATGGTGTTTGTGTAACCTCCCCTTTCCTTAAGGTCTCACATGGGGGTTTCATTTTGAAATGAAACTCCCATGTGCTGCACCGTCCCTCCATTGCCTCTTTGTTTTGGCTTGTGTAACAGCCACCTCTCTAATGTGTAACTCTATAGACAACAGCTCCATTCAGCTCTATTTGATCCTCATCAACGTCCCATGTGGGAGTTCCATCATTGAAATGAAACTCCCCTCCTCCAAGTGTGAACACACTTTGTAACTCCCATTGGTTTAATATCTATTTTGAAGTTTCAATTTTTAAATAAAACTCTCCATGTTCCAACTACTAGCCCCTTGGTTAACCTTGTATTTGTAACTCTCAAACAACCATTGTTTTAGCTTAAGTAATCACTACCTCTCCATTTGGAGCTTCATGCATAAGCCACAATCCCCATGCTCCCAACGTTGTAGCCTATAATTTTGAATTTGAAATGCCATAATCTATTATGTGTAACTCCTCCAATCAGCAACCCATTTATTCTCCAACCTTGGAGTTACATGCATGAACTATCAATCCATGTATTGGCCGTCTTTTGAAGACCCAAACAATGATCTCTATGCCATTTCCAACGTGCATACAAATTTGAATTTGAAATAACCCTCTCACCTTTGTAACTCCATGTAACACCATTATCACTTATTTTCTAACTTAGGAGTTACATGCATGGAGTATCCATGCAGCCACCGCTTGAAATTTGAAATCAGTATGGACTCCTCCCAAGTATGCTAATCGGAATCACCGATGGAGCGTGGACTCCTCCCCATGTATGTTATCAGAATCACCGAATGGAGCATGGACTCCTCCCACATATGTCACTAGGAATTAGTATGGACTCCTCCCACGTATACTAATCGGAATCACTGATGGAGCGTGGACTCCTCTTTCATGTTCTCTCCCGCGCCATGCATGAGATCATGAATACAAAAATGTCATTTTATATCAAATCATATTGAAATTCAGTTCATAAAACTTTCACCATTTGATTTATCAAAATAAACATTGTATTGAAATAAAAATCAATAACATAGAAGATCCATATGCATCTCAACAAGGTAGAAATCCTACCAAAGTTCTGTATGGTATCCTTGCTGTTTTTGTGCCTGCCACGTTCAACGACCACGTCGAAATCAACCGCATACCCTTTTGTGAAATCTCGTTACCTTAATGAATTCATTTGTTTACAATAATCAATTCATTATCCATTTAATTTTAAATCATCCCTTACATCATTCCAGATATACTGAACCTTTGGAAAAATTATTTAAAAATTTTCACTTTTAAATTCTGTCGACTGAATCAAGAATTCAGTCGACTGAACCCGGCAGATTACCGTCCGTTACCCGTCCGAGGACGGTAATACCCGTCCCGCAGACAGAGCAATCCGTCCGCGCCCACAACACCCTGTCCATGTCTGTTACCCGTCCCGCAGACGGTCGAAACCCGTCCGCGGACGGTAATACCCGTTCTGCAGACAATGCAATCCGTCCGCAGACAACATCCTGTCTACGTCTGTTACCCGTCTCGCGAACGGTAATACCCGTCCAGCAGACAGTGCAATCCTTGTTCAGTCTTCTCTATTTGATTATTTTGTAAATCCTTTCTTCATGAAATTCATTCATTAATCATTTCTCAACATGTATTAATCATTTATACATATAATCAGTAGATGTACACTACTCAATAACCAAAGTTAGGGTCTTTTCCCATAATCTTTCCAACCTTTGGTTTATAGCATGGATTCAAATATCATTACATGTTTGTTTTAGTCCATCATCATCTTCTGGATGGATTCTTAATTTCCATGGTCTTTTAACCATCTGACCATCTATTTCATCCAGCCATGGAACCCATAGGTTCAGCCACATCATGGCCAACCTATGGATTCCTTATCTTCTTCCTATCTTGTTAAACATTAACATACCTTTTTCCCCGTCTCCTTCGTTTCTTTTGCTCTGTCTTTACTCCTCAGTCCTTCTCCTTCCTTTATTGTTCTTCAGCAACGTTCTCCAAGTTTAACAACGAAAATGGGAGAGGAAGAGAGAAGAGAAGATGGAATCTCTTTGCTCTCAATGGAGAGAGGATCGACCAAGGTGTAGTTGAGAGAGAGAAGAAGAGGAGATGAAAATCTCCTTGATCTCAAGATGAAAATTCGGCCAAAGGGGTGGGGTGTGTCTTTTGGGCTGATGTCTTTTATGTGAAAGACCAAACCCTTTCTCTCCCTCTCTTAATGATTCCTCTAATCAAGGTGTCCCTTGGCTTAACCAAGGACACACCTTGCTCCCATCGAGTTCCATCTATTGAGATGGAAACTCTCCACCTCCCCATTTATGTTTCCTCTCATGCCAAGGTGTCCCTTGGCTTAACCAAGGCACCCCTTGGCTTCCAACGTGTGCATTGGATCATATGCCTCTTGAGATGGAAGTCTCTCCGACTTCCCATCTCAACTCAACTTAAAACAATTCAACTCAACTTAAATGAACTCATTCTTCAACTCAAGCACTTGAACTCAACCACACCTTATTTCATTTAAACTTATTTAATTGACTAATTCCTTCAATTCAACTCATATGAATTCTCCAATGTTTGACCAAGTCAACTATGACATGGTCGACCATGACACATGGCACTTGGGTTCGCACTTGGCCATGTCACTTACTTGCCACCTCACTTGCTGAGGTGGATTCTCATGCCTTGGATCTTAATTGGGTATTTGACCCAATTACATTGGCCTTACCCAATTACTTACAAATCAGCTCATCATGACCCATTGGGTCTCAATGGGACAATTGACCCATTTATTAAAGGCTTAGCCAACTATTTCAATTCAACCTTATCCATGACCCGTTGGGTCTTAATTGGGTAATCGACCCAACTTCTTACCCATCTAAGGTCCATTTTCATTATTTAATTTCAAATTCCATTAATTCACAACTTAAATGGACAATTTCCATATATATTCATGAAATGAAAATCCGGGATGTTACATTCGAAAATCGGTCCACAATCACTAAGATGATATCAGCACCCCCCTATACGTGGAAGCCCCAACACAAATTCCATGGATACATCTTCCCACGGGCCTGTTGGTACGAGTAAAAGAGTGTGAAGGCCTGAATTCTAGGTCTGGCCTTTAGCAGTCTAACAAATGTGGTATCTCCCAACGAACCGATTCACATCCTTCTAAAGATTGGGCCAAAATAGCGTTGCTTCAAGAGTTGCAAACGTATTATCACATCCAAAATGGTCTGCAAGGCCTTTGCCATGCAACTCTCTAACCAGCTTGTCCCTCAAGGAATTCATTAAGATACAAAGTCTGGATTGCTTGAACAAATAACCATCTGTAATATGGAAATCGTTCTTGGGCCCAGTCTGCACACTACTTGTAAGGACCCATCCGTTCAACAGCAATGATAAAACTGAAAAATGACTATTTTACCCCTAGAGCCAAAAACTTTGTGAAATTTTAATTACTTTCAAGTGCAAGAACCATTTATAGTATAGATTTATAAGTGCGAGATCGAACCCACATGGAATTAAGAAAATATATCCAAAATACATGCCATTGAAATTATGTGGTCTAAGCAATTATAAAATATTGGAATAAAACCTAACAATAGAAAAATAATTTCTAAACTTAGAAATAAATCCCAAACTTAGAATCATTCTAAAAATAGAAAATCAACTCTAAATATAGAAACATCATCTAAAATTGGAAATTAAGTAATCAAGAACACTAAATTCATAGAAAAATCATGATTCATTAAAATTCATCTCCAAAATCTCAAAATAATGTAATTTACTTAGACCTAAAAGTTACATAAAACTCACTTAAGATGGTAGAATTAATTTAGAAAATTATAAATAACCTTATCCTAACTTAGAATTCACAAAATTAAAACACTCACATCAAATTTCAACCTAGTTCCAAGTTTCAGTACATATGTACAAATGAATTGAGTCAAGCAATCTAAGTTGGCATCATATCCCATATTCTATGGAAAATAAAATCAAGTTCTAGATTATGGAGCTCACGTAAATTAACAAACATAAATTCAAGTCTTGCATCAATTGAAATTCTAATTATGAAAAATATGAATTCCATTAAACAAGAAAATTCAATTTAAGTCTTAGGCCTAGGTAGAATTTATAATTGTAATTCGAAATCTAAATATTTCACACTCTTAAAAAGAGCCTTAGATCGAAAAAATCAAGTTCTATAACGCCCCTCCCTCTAACCACCCTTATCAAAGTAATATAAGATGAGTGTTTGGCGGAGAGGGAGGCGAGCGTCACAACGTGAGTGAAGTCCGAGTCCGAAGACCCGACTCTTGACTGGCCTAACTAGTGTGTGCGTGATAATTTTGCACACACTATTTGATAACCTGTGGAAATTTAAAACATTTATCCTTTGCATGAATAGGAAACTCCAATTGAAAGCAAAATAAGGAAGTCCCAACAATATACATGAGTCACATACAAAACTTAATTACAAATACCACAGTCTCAAATATTGTTACATTCCCCATAATAAACACCTTTACAATTATTACATTGTCCTCATAATTCTATAATACCAAAAACAAATTAAGCTATCTAAGCTTTTCTTCTAAACTCCCAACTCCCGTTCGACGTCCATTTCGATCAAACTCGGCTACCACTTGCTCCCATCTCATCCGCATCTGTATAACCCGCATTCACATCTAGAGGGGGAAATTTATGGGCTTAGTCAATGCACCCAGTAGGAATTTCGATCATAGATATGCACTAGGTATCATTAGAACAAAATACATGTATTTTTATTCTCATACATTGAAAATCTTGAAATTGTAAGTACTTTACTTTCTTTCCAAAATTCATTCATTACCATAATAATATACATTTCTCAAAACATAAGGTTCTTCTCAACTAATATATATTAAAGTATTAATTATATCCTCAAACCACATTCATTTTCACAATAGAGGACTCCTACTTGAAATCATATCATAATATGTTACATTTCTAAACATTCATTCTCTTATTATCATCATTTTAGAAAAATTACATACTTTAACTTCATGATACATATATCAACTTCTTATTCATAGCATTCTAAACAACTCTTATTTTCTCAATTGATATCCTATTACAATTCTCACATTTTAACTCACATTTATCTTACCATATCAATTCATCATTCAAGCAATGTATTATACTCTTCTTCATATACATTCATTCTTTGAGACCTTATACCTTTTCATGTCATTACAAAGTACTCAATTAATCTATAATTTCTTCCATATCGAAGGTTTCATATTCTAGTTACACATTAAATACTTAACCCTCATTCTCGATTCATTTCCAATTCCACCTAGGACTTTCATGTCCTAACCCCTTTATTAATATCTTCTATCATTTCAATCCCATCTCAAATTATGAACTTCCTATTTCACCTTGGGTCATTCCTATGCAGCGGATACAACAATCAAGTGTGTGTGTTAATAGATTTGATTAAATAATCAACACAAGAAATTAGCTCTAGCACCACAAGCACAATGACACAAGATATATAGTGGTTCGGTTAACCAACCTACATCCACTTTTAGGACTCGCTCAACCTTTAGCTATCCCTAAATTCACTAAGTGGAGACTTACACCCTCACAATTAGAGTAAGAATTCTACCTCATTCAATTGGCTGGGAATTCCACCCACCACTGTGCTAGAGGCAACGCTCTAGATTTTTTATAGTAATTTCGAAGCTAAGCCTCCTTAATCCACTTTCACGATAAAGGTTTTAAAAATAAAATTAAAACCAAGAAGCACTTGCTTTGAAGCTCTTTCTCGAAGATGTGTGCTTCTCAAGGATCCACCTAATGTGTGCGGATGCTCCTCCTTTTAGCCGTCGTAAAACACAGGGTGATAAGGAAACTGGTTTTACCAAAGCTTTTCTAATTTGTATCCTCCTTTCCTCATCTCTTTCTATCTTTCACTAACTCAATCAATAGATTGGTTGTATATGATTCTCAGGTGTAGGCACAAGAGAGTTGATCGTTCCTTAGAGTGCATGACTCTTCTCAGTTTAAGGAAGATAATTAAATGATCACATAACACTCATATTTATAGAGGATTTTTCACAGTTTTTCAAACTGTCCAGTACCGACAGGTCGGTGGCACCGATGGATCAGTGTTCATATTTATTACCATTCAACCACCCGACCGTTGTGCATTAAATGCACTCCCAACGATATAATTACTTCTCGGTCGTTTCAGCTTTTCACCGAGGGGTTGGTGCATACGAGACTCTCGATCAGAGACATACCTAGAATGACAGTTCTATGATCCAGAACCATTGTCAATCTGGCCGACCAGTCCTTAACCATGATGGGTCGATCCTGTCTCCACCGAGGGGTCGGAGAGAACGACTAGTCGAGCTGACAGTAATTTTAATTCATATTTCCAAGTTCGCTTCTAATTCACTGTCAAGCTTCCTCTCTAGGCTTTATATGGTTTTACCATTTGTTCAACTGAGCCTAGGAATGGTCCTCCTAAAGTGTGGGTACCACCTTAAGTCATCTATGGCCAATTACCTGTTTTGTGATTACCATAACAATGAGCTTCAATCCGGTGGAGCATGATCTTTAATCTTGATCATCTTGAGTCTTTAAGCTTCCAGCAAGTGCTTCTTCCTGAGTCATGAAATTGACAACATAGGGACTCGGCAAGCTGGGGCACTAACAATATCTTATGTATATCTCGTTTAGTTGTTCTCAAGTTGCCAACCTCATTTTCCCCTCATCATTTTCCCCTCTAAACATCATATCATCCATAGGGATTTCCCACATTCCCTTCGCATTACATATTCCACAATATCTTAAGGTTTCACATAAATTTATCACCATTTCAAATGTCATATAATTCATATAATTTCTTTGCATACATTTTTCACAACACACGTTTTCAAGATATCACATAACTTTGTATTAAACTACATCATTTTCATTGATGAAAAGCAATTCCAATACATATAGGTATATATATGTATAATATACCATATTCACATACTACTCCATTTTCAATCACCTTCATCATAGATTCAAAAGTATCTCCACACTACGTTTTTCAAATCATGTAATCCCATTCTCAGTTCAATATGAAAATAGCATATTCATAGATTCAACCTTAATGGTTATAAAATAAAAAATCATAATAGTATAGGATTGCACCCAAGTGCTTAACCTACCTGATCTCAGTTGATCAGTGAATGAAAACAATCCACGAACTTGTTCGTCCGATCTCGAGTTCACTCTTGACCCTTTGTTCATTGTCCATGCATTAAAAACATTACATACACAACATTAGATTTCGTCTCATTAATTGTCCTTCATTTTCTAATCTTCACATTGTTACCTCATCATCTAAGGTTTCATTAAGATTTATAGGTCAATTGGATGAAGGTTAATGTGGTCCCACCATTGATGTTGGTCCGCTTGAAGCAATCTCTTAAAAATTGACTATTTCTCAGGCGTACACATCGACCCAGTCGATATGTACACCAGAACAGAACATACACCAGGCATGTATCTTTTTCCCACTTGTTCTCAGACTATTCATTTAGCATCCGTCTATGTACTTGACTGGGTTTTGTATTAAAACCCTCTCTTTTATTTCTAGGATTTGTCCATCAGAGAGACTCATCGACACAGTCAGTGCGCCTCCTAAAATTGACCTACTTGTCAATCAGTCCATGCGTTAAAACATAACTTTCAAGTCATTATAATTTAAAACCCCTTAATTTCATTCATGTAGGTCTCAATCAGAGCCTAAGGGTTAATTTGTGAAAGCCATTAAAGTCTAAGTGAACCCAAATACATGATTTTCATTATTTACACTTAATCTTGTGAAACTGTTAACTTTCCTGTAGGACATATCGCCTTGTGACAAAACTTGTACACATCAACTTCAGGTCGATGTGTACTTGTATTGGTTCTTCCTTTGGTTGATTTTCTTCCTTTCCTTCACTTTTATTCTTACTCCTAGGAATACACATCGACTTTGGTCGATGTATACTCCTGAGTTTGGTTCAAAAATCACGTCTTTCATCATTTTCTTTACTTTTTAACCCCAGATGTACATATTGACTTTGGTCGATACATATATCTTGGTCGTGCTCGAAAATCATGAGCTTTCCAACATTTGAGGTTTGCACTCAGAGTACACATCGACCAGGTCGATGTGTACATCTGGGTTTCTCTGCAATTTCTTTGTTTCGAGCTGCATGTTTCCCATTCCTTGATTTCATCTTATAAATTTGAATCTAAGTTAAATCTGAGCACCTTAGAACACTTTCTTAGCTCAAAAAAAATGCAAATAAATCATTTTACAAAAATGCAAATAAATCATTATACCATGCCTGATTTGTGGATTCCTTGGATGAGGTATGCTTTAGCTTGGGTTCGGGGTTTCCTCTCATTCTTCCTTGCTTCTCTTTCTGTCTACTTTGCTCTCCCTATCTTTCTTCTCTTGGTTTCCTCTTCTCCTTCGAGCTCCACTGATGTAGGTGAAGTAAAGTGAAGGTAGAGGAGAAGGGAGGACTCATATTACTGAGAAACGAAGAGGGAATGGAGGATCTAGAAGATGTGCACCACGGTTTGAGAGAGTGAAAATGGAGGGATGTTTTCTCCCTTTCTCTTGTTGCCCTAGCCTCCACCGAATGGAAAATGATGGATCAACTCTTTTCCCTCTCCTCTAGTCAAAGACAATTTCATGTGGAGGGTTCTCCTTGGCCCTCAAGGGCGGTGGTAGGTGAGTGATAGGACACAATGGGAGACAGTTGTGTAGTCTCAGACTTAAGCTACTGAACACACACACGATACATGTTTTTGGTCGATACATGTCTTGGGTAGATTCATACACACATCGACCTCTGTCGATGTATACATCTTGGATCTCCTTTCTCCTCTTCAGTCAACACATAATACGTGTGGAGAGCATGCATTGGTCTCCAAGGACAATGGTAGGTGGGGTAGGTGGAGCATTTAATGCATGAGAGGATGTGTATAGAGGGTGGTTGTGCGAATCAGATTCAAAAAATCTGGACCCGCTGGATATATAGTAAAAGTCGATATGTGTATCTAACTGAGATTTTAGTACACATCGACATAACTCGATACATACATATGAAATTCTTAGCTTCAGGTCGATTTTCCAATACTTATGCAAAACTCTATACATACCAAACAGATACACATCGCCCAGGTCGGTATGTATCACTTGGAAATTTAAGATTTCCTTATCTCTTTTCTGGTTTTCTTTCTATTCCATTCAATTATTAAAACTCTAATCAAAATCATGTCAGCTCATTCCAATCTTTAAGAGATGGTTACCTTAATTTTATCAGTCTAAGATTCCAGGGTGTTACAAGTTTCACATTTCCTAATTATTTCACACTTTCCCTGAAATTCTTAGAATAATTTCTGACATAAATTCATAAAAAGAAAACAATCACTATGTATAATTCGAAATTGGAAAACTGTATGTCTAAAAGAACACCTTGAATTTTATTAATGATGGGAAAAATAAAGATTTACAATGCAAGGATTTTTTAGTTAAAAATACAATATTGCAATAATTAAATTCGAAAATACCAACCTAGAAATCCATGTAAAATTCGAACATTACCCTTTAATTCTTGATCTTCAATCCTTCCTACTTCAATGCTCACCTTAGCCTCTTGCTCAATTGAATTTTTCAATACCAAAACCATGTATTTGTAGTGTTTGGAGAGGGACAAGGAAGGCTACTAATGGAGGCAATGGGAATCAATGGCTTAGATTTAATGGATATTTGAGGAAATGAGGCAAGATAAAAGGGCTTGGATCGCATGGATAATTGAGGCAAGGACATGTGGAGAGCTGATATTGATCCATCTAAAAATATATTAGATAAAAATAGATTAAGTAGGTGGCTTTATCCACAAAATTCTGCCAAAGTGTGAATGCTCCATGGTGAAGTCGGCCAAGGTGATGTGGTTTGATGATGTGGTTTTTTTCTCTCTCCTCCACGTGGGATCTTTAAGATAATCCACTGTCAAATACGAATGTCACAATTAATCTCTCCACACATTTGATTTTGACATGCTTGAAACCTTCTCCACACGTGATCTTCATGGGCTTCTCATGTATGAGAATTATAATAAATAATTTTCCACTTACATTTAATTCTAAAAATGTACTAAATTAATCGAAACTCTTATAAATGGATTTGAATTAATTAGTTTACAAATAAAGCATAAATTATGTTATTAAAAATCTCAACTTTCCAAAAATAACATTTCATATCCAAAAATGCAACTTTCACCATTTGTACTCTCACATCTTGTACTTTCCCAATTAACCTGCAAAACTCTAGAAATCCCATTAAACATATCAAATACACACAAAAGAAGGGCTAATTAGTGCAATATCTAAGGGTAAAATGGTCATTTTTCAGTGTTTATTAAATACCTCCAAACTTAGATTTTGCTAATCCTCAAACAAAACAAAAACTAAAAATTAAAAATAAAAATCCTAAACTGTAACACCCCGGATTTTCAAGTTATGAACATATATGGAAATTGTCCATTTAATTTGTAAATTAATGGAGATGGACCTTAGATGGGTAAGGAGTTGGGTCAATTGCCCAATTAAGACCCAACAGATTATGGATAAGGTTCAATTGAAATAAATGGGTAAGATTTATTTAATTGGGTCAAGTTTGTCAATTGGGTCAAATGCCCAATTGGGATCCAATGGGTCATGGTTGACTTGGTTGACCACCAAATGAGTTAAAGTTTGATTAAGGTGTGGTTGAATTAAATTGGAAATGGAATCAAGGAAATGAGTTGATTTTAAGTGAGTTAACTAGAATTGAATTAAAGATATGAGTTGAGTTAAAAAGATGAGTTGAATGGGAAGTTAATGGGACTTTCATCTTAGGTGAGTTAGGTGATTAGATGGAGAGTTACACCTCATAAAACCAAACTCAAGGTGTACACACGTTTGGGAGATGGGAGTTTCATCTCATGGGATGAAACTCCAAAGGGACCATTAATGGGGAGGTGAATGGTTTTGTTGTTACACAAGCCATATCCAAAGGCTACACGTTGGAAGATGGAGGGGTGTTCCATCTCAAGTGGTGTCTTGGCCAAGCCAAGGGACACTTGGGAAGACACCATCATTATGAGGAAGTTGGAAGGGTTTTTGTTGTTACACAAAGAATACTCAAGAATACACGTTGGAGACATGGAGGTGGAAACCCAAGGGTCACAAGGTTGGTGAGTTTCATCTCATGGGATGAAACCCCCAAAGGAACATTAATGAGGGAGGTGAAGAGGTATAGTTGTTACAAAGGGGCATCACCAAAAGACACCACGCTTGGCCGACCCTCTCTCATTGAACAAGACAAGAAACACTTAGAGTCTCCTACCTCACTCTCTCCCTCTCTCAAGGCCGATCCTCTCAAAGACAAAGGAGGAAGAACTTAGAGTTTTCTATCTCAAGCTCCTCTCCCTCTCTCAAACCTACACCCTTTGGCCGAACCCTCTCTTTGGGTTTTCATTTCAAGACCTCTCAAGCTCACTCTCGGCCAAGGATCAAGGAGGAAGAAGAGGCTAAGGAGGGAGAAGATTGGAGGAACAAGAAGGAGTGAAAGAAACCAGAGGAGTTACGGAATTGGTAAGTACATGATAAGATTTTTATAAGCATGGAAAAGATGGTCAAGGAACATGGTTTGGCCATTGCATGGCCAAACCCTAAGTTATATGTATGAGAACCATCAAGGACAACAAAAAGGGCTAGATGAGGTTCGGCCATGATGTATGGTCGAACCCCATCAAAGAATATAAATCTTGGGTATATGATTTAAAGCGAAGATGATGAACCATAGGGTTCGGCCATGGTGTATGGCCGAACCCCATGGAGGTATATTAATGATTTTTAAAAGGGTTTTTAAATGAGGGAAATAATGGAGAATTGTTAATCATTTTAAATGGTCTAAAATGTTATAATGGTGAAGAACCTTGGACCATGGGTTCGGCCAGACGCCATGGCCAAACCCCATGGAGGTATATTGTTGATGTTTAAAGGGTTTTAAGGATGAGAATGATGGATGGATGTTGGTAAATGTTAATGAGTGGTAAAGGATGAAAATCATGCAAATAGGTTAGTGATCTTAAATGAGGTTTACATGTTGTAAATGATAAGCTTGAAATAAGGAAATAAGGAAGAACCAAGGACCATGGGTTCGGCCATGTTGGATGGCCGAACCCCATGGAGAAATTTTAAGGGATTTATTATGGATCTTTGGGTTTTAAATGATGAATCTAAATGAATGATTAAACCCCTCATGGAGGAACTTTGATTATAGATTTAATGTTGTAAATGATTTAAGAAAGGAGGATGAAAAATGACATCATGGGTTCGGCCATGATGTATGGCCGAACCCCATGAACCATTTATGGACCATTGATGGATCATTTGGTAGATCCATGTATGATTTAAGAGATGAATCATCAAGCTATGGAATGGAGGGATTTAGTCATGGACCTATGTTGTGTTGATGAATGATTTATGGACCTAAGTCATATGTAAATAAGATAAGTGATTAGCTATGGATAGAATGATGGCTAAGATAGAAATGTGATAAAAATGATGGACCATGGGTTCGCCCATGGTGTATGGCCGAACCCCATGGGGAATGTTTTTGTGGACTTAGGGTGTTATTAAGGTTAAATGATTAACTTATATGTGTTTAGTTTAATGAATCAAAGATGGCATGATCTTGGACCCACATTGGTTAGAATGATCAAGGATCAAAAAGAGGGACCCAAAACCAAGTAAGTGAGGTTCGACCATGTGGTATGGCCGAACCCCACTAAGGTGTGTTTATGGACTTAGACATGATCGGAAATCAAATGGAACATGGGTTTGATTGATTGATATGTAATAAGGTAATGGGACCTCACAAGCGATGTACGATCATGAGCGGTTTTCGGACGAAAACGCAATGACACATTAGTTGATCATTGGTAGGATTCCTACCTTATTGAAAACCATGGATATGTATATATGATGATTTTAATTCATGTTTGATAAGTTATTTTAGTATCAAACAATATGTTTCAAGTATGAAATTTTAAATGCTATGATTTGTATTATTACATAGAATGTTGGCATTTACATCTCATGCATGGCATGGGAGGGATACTATGGAGTTGTGATACCTTGATGAGGCTTTTCCATCAAGAGGGATACTATGTGATTGTGATACCTTGGTGTGCATTATCCATCAAGAGGTAACCGGAGTCCACGCTCCATCGGGGCGTCCATAAGGCATTCGTGAGGATACCTTGATGAAGAATTTCGATCAAGAGGAAGACCTTGATGAGGAGTTTTCCATCAAGAGGATACTATGTATTTGTGATATGGATGATGGGTGGGACTCATGGTATATGACACCCATGGCATGAAATTGAATCAACATGACTATGATCTCTATTATCATGCACTATTTCTAGTTTTCATCTGTATGATTGGATCTCTATTATCATACACTGTTTTGGATACAATGTTTTACAAATACGACATGATGTATTATATCTGGATTTTTATACTAACCCGGTTGTTTGACCCTAATTGGAATATCTACTGGGCGCGTTGTCTAACGCTCTACTTCTGCCATAGTTGATGACACAGGGAATGGACGGAACGATGGATATGATCGGAGCCAAGCTTAGGAGCTTGGATGATTAAGTTTCATTTTGTTTAAGTTACTCATGGATAATGTATTTGAGTAATTAGTTCGTGGGACTGTAATAACGTAGATTATTTGCTATGGTTTGGAATGTTAATTTTGGATATTTTAACGTAAGATAATTGTGATTAAGTGATGGACCTCCTTGCTATCTAAAATGGAATAGAACTATGATTCTATTATAATTTCGCATCTATGATTTATTCCGCATGTTTAACGTGAGTACGTGTGAACCGTTTTAGTGGACTTGGTCCACGCACACATATGGTTGGCCAGTTAAGGGTCGGGCTTTGGAAGCTCGTACTTAGCTCGCATTGTGACGCTCCCGCTCTCTCTCACTCTTTTATTCAAAAAAAAAAAAAAAAAACTCTGATTTTCGGCGAGTGGAAAAGGGCGGGGCGTTACATAAACTACACCACCTTCGCTGGCACTCTTGCTTGCATTTAACGTATGCAACAAGCCTCTAAACCCCTAGTCACCCTAAGAGGACGAGTTATAGTCTCGTGGGGGCTTCCAGTGATGATACCTACAAATATCAAATTTCAGCAAAAATATAGAAACCAAAATTTAAATATCGTACAATTCCAAATTTATTTTATAAAACTTATACTCGGAGTGTATTGTGTGATAGCCAAAATTAACGTAACCTTCTTTTTCCAAATACACATAAGTTTGGCAACCACCAGTTAAAAATGCGCTTCGACTCAAAATCTCACAAAGATATATCACTTAGAACAAAATTCACTCGGAGATTGGCTTATATTTTCTCTCATGTATATGTAAGCAGAGTTTATGTTCACAAAACAAATATCTCACATATGTATAAAGAAAAGACGACATATTTCAAGAAAAAAAATTTTAGATCTCATGAATAAAATGCCATTTTCCTTAGAACGTTGAATCAAACACCATTGTTCTCATTCTTCTATTCTCCACATAAATACCATAATACACTTAGGATTAATGAGTCTTTCCTATAGGACGAAACGTGACTTAGGATCGGGTCAATCAAAGAAGGGATAAAAGACTAAAAAAATCATTACTTTGATAATAGAAGGTTAGAGGTCTTCATAATGTCTTGTTGTTGAAATTTTAATTACTCGCAAGCGGATGAACTATTTATAGTATAGATTTATGAGTGCGATGTCGAACCCACAGGGAACTAGGAAAATATATCCAAAATACATGCCATTGAAATTATGTGGTTTAAGAAATTATAAAACCTTGGAATAAAACCTAATAATAGAAAACTAATTTTTGAACTTAGAAATAAATTCCAAACTTAGAATCATTCTAAAAATATAAAATCAACTCTAAATATAGAAACATCATCTAAAATTGGAAATTAAGTAATCAAGAGCACCAAATTCATAGAAAAATCATGATTCATCAAAATTCATCTCTAAAATCTCAAAATAATGTAATTTACCTTTAGACCTAAAGGTACATTATTTACAATTGAATTGAGTTAAGCAATCTAAAATGGCATCATATTTCATATTCTAAAGAGAATAAAATCAAGGCCTAGACCATGGAGCTCACGTAAATTAACAAACATACATTTAAGTCTTTCATCCGTTAAAATTCCAATTATGAAAATTATGAATTCCATAAAAAGAACAAAAATAAAATCAAACCATCATCTTGAATAATTCAAAAATTGGAAGACCATAAATCTAAAAGCACAACTTGGATTTTATTAATGATGGGAAAAAATAAAGAATTACAATGCAATGATTTTTTTTAATTGAAAATACAAGGTTACAAAAAGCAAAAATCGAAAATTACCAACCTTAACCCTTGCAAAATTTGAACTCCACCACTTGAATTCTTCATCTTCTTTTCTTCCTTCTTCAATGCTCACTTTAGTCTCTTGCTCAATTGATTTTTCCTCTACCCAAGGCCTTTATTTATAGTATTTGGAGAGGAACAATGAAGGCTAGGATCGAATTTGGCTAATGGAGGCAATGGGAACCAATGGCTTAGATTTAATGGATATTTGAGGAAAGGAGGCAAAATGAATGGCTTGGATCACATGGGTTATTTGAGGAAGGGAAAGTGGAAGGCTGATTTTAATCCATCTAAAGATAGATTGGATAAAAATAGATTAAACACACCATGGTGAAGTCGGCCAAGGTGATGTGGCATTTTACTCTCTCCTCCACATGGCATCTTTAAAATAATCCACTCTCAAATTGGAATTTCATAATTAATCTCTCCACACATACTTGAAACCTTCTCCACACATGTGATCTTCATGGGTTTTGTAAATGGGCTCTTCATATTTGGATATTTTAATAAATATTTCTACCACTTACGTTCAATTTCTAAAATGTACTAAATTAATCCAAAATCTCATAAATGGATTGAATTAATTAGCTTACAATTAAAACCCTCAATTGTGGTAACATATTCATTAAAAATTCTGACATTCTAAAATAACATTTTATGCTCAAAAACTACAACTTTCGTCATTTGGACTCTCACATCTTGTATTTTCTCAATTGTGCTGCAAAACTCCAAAAATCCCATTAAGCATATCAAACCAAATAATAAAAAAAAGGGGATAACTAATCAAACATCCAAGGGTAAAATTTTCATTTTCTTGTGTTAATCAAATACCCCCAAACTTAGATTTTGCTAGTACTCGAGCAAAACAAAAATTAAAAACTGAAAATTAAAATCCTAAACTACACCACTTTCGCTGGCACTCTTGATTGCATTTAGCGTATGTAACAAGCCTTTAAACACCTAGCTCACCCCTAGTGGACGAGTTATAGTCTCGTGAGGGCTTCTAATGATGATACTCACAAACATCAAATTTTAGCAAAAATATATAAACAAAAATTTAAACATCATACAATTCCAAACTTATTTTATAAAACTTATACCCGGAGTGTAGTGTGTGATAGCCAATATTAACGTACCATTCTTTTTCAAAATACAGATAAATTTGGTAACCACCACCTGAAAATGCACTTCGACTCCATATCTCACAATGGTATATCACTCAGAACAAAATGCACTCGGAGATTGGCTTATATTTTCTCTCACGTATATGTCAGCGAAATTTATGTTAAGAAAGAAAATTCCCACATATGTATAAAAAAATGACATATTTCAAGAAAAAAAATATAAATCTCATGAATAGAATGCCATTTTCCTGAAAACGTTGAATCAAACACCATAGTTCTTCTTCCTCAATTATCCACATACATACTATACTTAGGATCAATTAGGTCTTTCCGATAGGACAAAACGTGGCTTAGGACCAGGTCAATCAAAGAATGGATAAAAGACTCAAGAAATTAATACTTTGATTTGAGAACGTTAGAGGTCTTCATAATGGTAGATGTGATATTTCTTCCTCTATTTTTCTTTCCTGCATTCTCTAAGTATTTTTTTTACTTTTCATTTGTTTTTCATTGTTTTTTTATTTTCAACATCCTTTTTTCTTTTCTTTCACATCATATTTTCTGATGTGTAGATGTTCCCTTTTTCTTTTCTTTTTCTTTTTCACCTTATTTTTCTTTTTTCTTTTTTTTTTTTATCCTTTTCTCAACAACCATCCCAATTTCATCCCTAACCTCTTCTCTTTTGAAAATGGCTCATGGATATGGAATATGGGCTCAAACTTCGTAACTGGAGTTGGGTATGGTGAATGTGGCTAATAATTTTTTTTTTTGGCTATATATGACTCAACTTGGGAACTATCAGGATAATATGACAAATACATGTAGGGTCGAAGGCTCAAACAGTCAAAAAATGACCTATATCACTTCATAAGCTTCATATGGTTATTTTCTTGCTTCAAATAAATTCAGAAAAAAATTATGGTATATTAATTCAATTTTAATGCTATTCTTAGTATTTTGACCAAAATCAAGGAATAATGAGATCACTTCAAATACTTAATGTGCATAACAAAGAAATTAAGAATTTACTTATAACCCTTTGAAAAAATCGAATGGATCAAAAACTCACTGGGTATAGGTATCCACTATTATTCTTCCGGTAATTACTCTACTTATGAATACTCTTTTCTTTTTTAGGCTAACATTAACATGGCTTGTGCAAAAAAAATTTGAGCATAAATTCAACAAAATTTCTTTAGAAAAACATGATATAAAAAAATTATTCACATATTAATGCTGAATTTTTTTTAAAAAAAATTTCAATTTTTTTTTTCAAGAATGAACTCTATAAAACATATGATTCAAACCTTAGACCATTATCTAAAACCCCTGATTTTGGGACTGTCATTGGTGGGGTAGTACCCTATCAGTTATAATTGATGAGCAAAGATGATTCTAAGAAATTAAATAAAAATTAATTTTAATATTTTAAACTTTAAATTTATTTGCAGCAAACTTGAGTTAAAGGCTAGTTTACATAAAACTTGGATTTTAGTGTCATTGTGCACTGTGCAAATTTTTGGTGAAGAGAGCAATTCACTCTTGTTTTATTTTCCGTTTTATGATTATTTTACAAATCATATGTGGTGTGATTGAATGCATAGAGTGGGTTTAGAAAAATGACTAGGGATTTAAAAATTAATGAGTTAAAATTCGGTGCAACTCACATAATTTAAGGGGAAAATTATGGCTAAACATTTAAGCCAGTGGTATCTCAGTCTGCCCGGAATCATGGTTGTTACCTGTCTACCTTGTTGGAAAAACCAATTTATGTATTCGAATTATTGGATTGGAAAACTTGGACTGAATGCTATGTTATTCTAAATGCTATGTTATTCATTGTTGGATGTTTATTTTGGAAATTGGTGATAGTGTTATGCCATATGTGTTAGTCATATTTTGTGTATATGTTTATCTTTATGGAATAAATGTTCTTTGGGGCTGATTTAGTCTTTTGAATATGCTAAATTGATTTTGTGAATTTATTATGGCATATTGGCGTGTTCACATGAGAAAATCTTCATATATGTATTTTACACTTGGCATGTTCACATGAGAAAATCTCCATATATGTATTTTACATCGTAATGTCATTCATGCATGGTTTTTTAATGAGAGGCATTCATGCATAAGCATCCATAGGTTGGTGGGTGATGGAGATTTGGCGGTGGAGCCTTCTAACTATAGTTGATGGCCAATGGAGTCGAATGCCAACTACGAACAGTGGGGTTGAGTCATTATGACTATGCTAATTTGGCCAAGGTTGGGCTGGGTCTTTATGACTATCAGCTTTGGCCGAGGAGGCCAGGTTATCGTAACCATTTATATGCACATATATTGGTGATTGACTGGATGCATGAGTATGAGAATCATGCATCACGATTTTGCATTTTGCGTTACATGCATTATATAGTTATGCAATTGTTTGTGTTTTAAATAAACTTTTAGGATGCCTGTAAAATTCGAACATGTGGTATGAAGTTGGACTATATATATGCTTGTGGTTGTTTTCTTCACTGGCAATAGAGCTCACCCCTTACATTATAGGATTTCCTCGGGAGTTAGGCCTTGGTGATACTTAAAAGTAGAACTAGGAATTTTCTAGAGCTGCCGGAATGAAAACTTAGTTTGATTCATATTATTATTAGAGACAATTAGACCCCTTTGATCTATGGTTTTGTTATTTTGAGACACATGGAGTGCCCACTGAGATTATTTATTTAGTTTGACTTAAGAATTTGTTTTTTCGTGGTTGGCTAGTTGAAGCCTTTGAAGGTTTATTTGAGGACTGATTTATGTGATTATTTAAGGCTTCATAATTCTGTGGGTGTGTGATTGGTGAGATTAGTTATGTATATCTACTTATATTTTTATTCATGATTTGGTTTGAGCTTGGTAAATCCATGCAATGTTGAATGGAGACTCTGATATGGGAAATATATTTTTGATTATGGAAATTGTAGTTGATTTATCTTCCACAATTATGAATAAACATTGTGAACTATTTAAGAAAAAAGAAATGGAGACATGGAGAAGGACGTTCCCATGTTGGATTCAATTTTGACTCATGTAATGCCTCGTTTGCTCCTCCGGAGGGGCATGGTGTTACAAGTGACCTCGTGGGTCACCAAGGTGTACAACTCTGCTTTATCACTCATCATCTCCTACCTGATCTCATGGAGGGACACAAGACTAGCCTCAATCTTCTTGCCATTCCCTCGCTCCATGTCCTTCAGGGGGCCCAAACTTGATACCATCCTTGAAAACGAAGTACAAGTTCTTCTGACCTTGGTGTCGTGTATCCCGGTCATACTGCCATGGTCGTCTGAGCAGTTGATGACATGCATCAATTGACACAACAACAAATGACACGTCATCAAAGTAGTTGTCCACTAAAAATGGAACTATGCTCTTTTCCACAATGATCTGATTGCCCATTTTGAACTAGGAGATTTGGTAGGGCTTGGAGTGCCTTAGTGTCTTCAACCTCTGCATGGGCTACCACATTACAACTACTACCACTGTTTATAACCAGATTACGAACTTTTTCCATGATAGTATATTTAGAATGAAAATGTCACACCTCGCTCCTCTTACAACTTAAACGGGGCATTATCCAACGCATCAACGCAACTAACGGGTCTTACATCACAGATTTGTGGTTGGAGAAATAAATACATTTTAAAAAAGATTATAGATATAATAAATGAAGCCACCAAATCCATCATACCTAACTTGAACGGGGCGTTATCCAACTCATCAACGCAACTAACGAGTCTTACATCACAGATTTGTGGTTGGGAGAAATAAATACATTTTAAAAAAGATTATAGATATAATAAATGAAGCCACCAAATCCATCATACCCAACTACACATTGCACAAATTCTAATGTCATGCAAAAAAATAGTAAGAGGGACAACATCTACTATCAATATCAAGTCTAATCTCACAGGTCTGCTTAAAACCCATTCCGTAAAATAAAACATAATCAATATTCTCAAATTTTTCAAATCAACTAATCAAGTCTCACAAAAATAAACAATACCAAATAAATAAATTCAATCGCATGAATCAACAACTATGCTAAGAAATTAAACATTCATCCTTGACAACCTCTAAACATTGGTATTCTCCTCCAAGCCTAAGTCCAGAGGATTACCTGTAATGTAAGGAGTGTGAGATCCAAGCCCAGTAAAGGAATACAATAACTCATATCCAACATGATATCTCCATTATTCTCAATTAACATACTCAATGCAATATTAAATCATAATTAAATTAATATGCATTTATTGTCCATGCTTTATGCTATGAAATGTATAATCCTTAGTGCACATCCTCAGTGCCTCATCCATCCACAACAACACCTACTGTATTTGGTGGCCTACCCGTTGAAGCGAGGCTAACACAACACCATGTTTAGTGGCATATTCGCCGAAGCGAGGCTAACACAACAAGTGGTCTACTCGCCGAAGCGAGGCTAACACAACACCACATTTAGTGGCCTACTCGCCGAAGCGAGACTAATACAAGACCACCACCAAATAACAGTCTACATGATCTTTCATGGCTCAACAATCCAAACCTACCACATGTGTGGTACTACTCAATAAAAGTTAGGCCATACACTACCACTGTCGTTGTCTACATTAAAGATCATGGCTCACACCTCCATACCCATCCCATGAATATAAAAATGCCATGCTCAATGCCATGTCTACCATGCATTATTTTATCATCATGCCACATGTTATGAATCATATTAACATGTCATGAATCTCATCATCAACAATATACTCCAAACATGATTATATGATTTCAAATTAATGTAAACATCATATACATGTTCTAAAATATCAAATCAAATATCAATAATATCCCACATGTATAATAATAAATCATATCGCAGCATTACTATCATGGAAACACAATATCAAAAATTCATCTCAATCATACACCACAATACCACTACAATACACAAAACATCTATTACGTCGAATATAATAGTTAGACCTTCCAACAAGACTAGTGGCCGATTTCCAACTATCCGGGCTGATTGAATCTCCTCACAACAATTAGAATACTTAGTCAATCCTCTTACACTACTGTGAGTAAACACCAGATTACAACAACTAAAAGTTCTCGGTGTGCTAAAACACGAGTCCAAAATTGTCCCGAGAGAGAGAGAAGGGGGGGGGGGGGGGGTGAATAGGACAATCACCACTTTTTATAGTCTTCACAAATTTCTTGATTAATTAACAATTTCTGTAGCGGATTAACAAATTAATCAAGTGTGTGATTCAAGAGTGTACAAGATAAATTAAGCAATCACACAATGAAAGACCAAACATCCATAACACCATGTTTATAGTGGTTCAGAGTAAACCCTCCTACATCCACTCTAAGGACTCACCCAACTTTGGGTTATCCTGAATTCACTATGTTGGGACTTACACCCTCACAAATAAAGTAAGAATTCCACATATCTCAATTGATTGGAAATTTCACCCAATCCATAAGATTTTGAAAGGTTCGACCTACTCTAGCCTACGTCCTTATCCCTTTATTTTTTATAATGGCTCCGATCTCCTTGCCTTAGTCCACTTCACAAGATGTTTGATGAAAATAAAAACTCAAACCTAAGAAGCACTTGCTTTGTTTGAGCTCACTTGTAGATGTTGTGCTTCTTGTTGAATCCTTCCCAATGTGATGATTTCCGATGACAAAGATGCGCCATGTGTAGAGCAATCATAGTCCTTGGAGAGTCTCTAGGAAATTGGGTACTCAATATCTATCCTAGAATGTTTTCCTTTCCTCTCTCCCTCTCTCAATCTTAATCTATGGAAGATTAGATTACTTGATTGATTTACCTAAGTAAGGTTCATAGAGAGGAGGAGGGGAGAGCTTCGGATCTCTGGGGTTGCCTTTCGATGTGCCTAATCAAAGATCTAAGGTCTCCCACCTAATACCCCAAAGGAAGGGAGAATATATATACAAATATGAAAAACCTGACTCTAGGTTGTCGACTGGTCGACCTGCTTGACGGGTCGGTGTAGGCAAAGTGCCGATGTAATGTGACTGTTGCGCATTAATTGCAACTCAAAGGGATAGAAAACTGTCACAACAGATGGGTCGATCTCCCCGACGGGTCGACATACTCATTACCGATATGTCGTTCTTGTCAACCGTCTTGACCTGAAGCAAAACCATGCTGACAGAGTTTCAATTCCAGAAACTTGTCAAACCCAGGTAGACATGTCGGTACACCGATGGGTCGGTCCTGGTACTCTCGATGGGTCTATACATCGACGGGTAGGTTCTGAGAGTACCCCAGAGTTCTAAGTTCTAGACCTCATCCTTTACATTGCTCGATGTATCGATGACCTCGATGGGTCGGTCCTGTACCACCGAGGGATCGATGAACTTGATACGCTCGATCAAAGAGCAACCCCGAATGACAGTGTATTCATTCTAAAACCTTTGTCAATCTGGTCGATGTGTCGAAGACCATGACGGGTTTGTCCTGTCTCATCGATGGGTTGGTGGACACGACTGGTCGACCTGACAGATTACCAGTTTTTCAATGTTTTTCCCATCTGGTTATGTGACTGTCATTGGTGCACTTAGGCTTCATTATATTACCAATGTGAGTTCTAAGCCTAGCCAAGGTCATCCTAAGGTGTTGGGTTCCACCTAAAGTCATATATGGCCAATATACCTGTGTGATTTCCATACACTTTGGTGATACTTGATTCTCCAACTTGATCTTCAATCTTCACCACCACTTAAGTCTTGTTTAATTGGCTTCAACCTTACGAGGCCATACTTCACCTATGTTATGGAATTGAAAAATGGGTGACTTGGTAAGCCGAGGCACTAACAACCACTATTCTAACATCTACCTAGTCTATTTCATAGGTCCAATATTACATTCCTAAACACAACACGACAATAAAATAGAGAATGTCATCCACAACAAAGTATAGTGTATTGTTTTACCTCACCTAAAAGTTCGAGAAGTGCACAAAATAAAATATTAAATCTCTCTTAGCGATCAGGACCCAAAGTTTTCTGAAATAAAACAATCATAACAAAAACCAATGAAAATCTATGCTAACCATTCGTCTAAATTTGTAAAACTACTTGATAATCAATTCCTTATTATTTTATAATAAAATAATTCATCTCTTAAGGTCATAGGTGTTCTGGTTCAGCAAATATGGATTCAGAAATCTAAGTTTTCCAAGTTTTATGTACTTTTCCAAGAATATCCTTGTAGGGAAGAATTCGATCATCTTACAAAAATTTCTGGAAATAACACTTTTATCAATTTATTCTTATCATCTACCAGAAGATAGGTCTCTGAATTACAATATCAATGATATCTTGTTTGGCCCAAACGGACTTTCTTAGCCCAAGATATGTTCATTTTACCCGGATAGTCATGCAACCAAACAAATTGCAATCTATCTGAGAGACATGAGTTGCAAATCGATTTTCACCAATAAAATCATCAAATTGGACCTTTTTATATTTTTTTGGAGATATATCTCCTCGTTCTGATCAATTTTAAAAAAAACTTCACATTGTTTTGGTGATCGGAGACCAAGTTATGATTTTTGGAAATCAGGTCTCCAAAACTACCCCCAAACTGCAAATTCGAATTATGTACAATTGCAGCAATTAATTAGGGTACTTAAACTCATTAAAATTATAGCAAATTTTTTCTGGGATTTTTTTTTATATAGACTATACCCACGAAAAATTTCAAAGCAATATAATGACTAGAAAATAAATAAAAATCAAACACTAAATTAAGGTAAAACTGCCCAGAAATTCCAATATGAAATTTGATCCAACTTTGAGATCCAATAAGAGGCATCTCTTCAAATTATTTTTACCTCAAAATTCTAAAGTGGTTAGATCTGGAATTCAGGCTTCCAACGAACTTGGTTTTGTAGAAAGGTGAACAGATTGGAACTGCGGAGTGGTTCACCCAAATTTCCTGTTCTTGGCCTTTCTCTTTGTGTTCGAATTTCTCTGTGGTATTTCCTTGCTCTATTATGAAAAATCAAGATTTATTTAGGAAGGAAGATGGACTTACCTCAAAGAGAAAGAGAAGGATAGAAAATACGATGGAGAGGAAGAAGGAGAACACGTTGGAGATAGAAGGAGAGACGGCCCTATATATATATTTTTTCTTTCCAATTTTCATTTTTGCAAAGGCTTCACACGATTCATGTGTTTAATTTGGAGCATGGTGGGCCAAAGTATCCGTTAGTGCCCTAGCTAGCCCAGTCCTTAAGTTTGTTAATTCCATGACTCGAGAAGAAGCACTTGCTAGAAACTTGAAGACTCAAGGTGATCAAGATTGAAGATCATGCTCCATGAAATTGAAGCTCATCGTTATGGCAATCACAAAAAAAGTATTTAGCCAAAGATGACTTTTGGTGGTACCCACACATTTGGACGATCATTCCTAGGCTTAATTGAACAAATGGTACAATCATAAAAAACACAGAGAGGAAGCTTGACAGTGAATTAGAATCGAACTTGGAAATATAAATTAAGTTCATTGTCAGCTCGACCAGTCGTTCTCACCAAACCCTTGGTAGAGACATGATCGATCCATCGTGGTCAAAGACTAGTCGGGCAGATTGAGAAAGGTTTTGGATCAAAGAACTGTCATTCTGGGTATGCCTCTAATCGAGAGTCTCGTATGCACCGACCCCTCGGTGATGAACTTAACGACCACTCGCAGTCAACGACTCGTCGATGATAACTTATGAGTTCTGGAACATTAGAACTCAAGTGGACTCTCGAGAAAATAGACATCTTGGTAATTCAAGATCGATCGAGAGTAGCAGGACCGACCCCTCGGTAAAGGGCGACAGGTCGTTCTGGGTAGGATAAGTTTTGGGACATAAAACTCTGTCTGCATGGTGTTGCCCCATATCGAGACCCTCGTATGGACCAACCTCTCGATGCCATGACTGTTGACTGTGATTTAATAATTTCGTTGGGAGTGCATTTAATGTGCAACAGTCGGGTGGTTGAACGGTAATAAATATGAACACCGACCCATTGGTGACCCCGACCTGTCGGTACTGGACAGTTTGAAAAACTGTGTTGACTCCTCTATAAATATGAGTGTTGTGTGATTATTTAATTATCTTCCTTGAACTGAGAAGAGTTACACACTCTAAAGAACAATCAACTCTTTTGTGCGTACACCTGAGAATCATATGCAACTAATCTATTGATTGAGTTAGTAAAAGAGAGAGAGAGAGGAGGAAAGAAAAGATGCAAACTAGGAAAGATTTGGTAGAACCAATTTCCTAGTCACCCTTAAATTGTGATTGCTCCACGACGGCTAAAAGGCGGAGCGTCGGGATAAACTCGGGCACACATTGGGTGGATCTTTGAGAAGCATACATCTTCGAGAAAAAGCTTTAAGGAAAGTGTTTCTTGGTTTTAATTTTGTTTTAAAACCTTTGTCCTGTGAAAGTGGATTAACGAGGCTTGGCTCTGGAACCACTATAAAAACTCTAGAGCATCGTCTTTGGCACATGTGGTGGGTGGGATTCCCAGCCAATTAAATAGGTGAAATTTCTATTTTACATGTGGTGGATAAAATTCCCAGCCGATTGAGTGAGGTGGAATTCCTACTCTAATTGTGAGGGTGTAAGTCTCCACTTAGTGAATTTAGGGATAGCTCAAGGTTGAGCGAGTCCTAAAAGTGGATGTAGGTTGGTTAACCGAACCACTATATATCTTGTGTCCTTGTGCTTGTGGTGTTAGAGCTAATTGCTTGTGTTGATTGCTTAATCATGTTTGCTAACACACACACACACTTGATTATTATATTCGCTGCACTTAATTGTTCAATCAAGTAATTTTTAAAATGAGCAACGATTTTTAGATCTATTCACACCCTCCCCCCCCTTAGGGTCAATCGTGTTCTAGCACCAAGGGAGAACTTTCAATTGGCTATGCACATAAACCATACTCTTGTAGCATTCATCAGTGTTGCTTCATAACATGCTTTATACATATTTAAAAGATATGAAACATCAAAGGAGGCTGAAAGAATCCACTAAAAAATTGTCTTTTCTAGCCCAGTGGATGACATCACCTCTCTTGACCAATGTGTGTACTAAGATTATAGGTAAATGGTTCATCCATTGAAAAAGTCCAAACTATAACGTCTAAAAGAAGAAGAGGATGGAGAAAAAAAAAACTTGAAGAAGGTAGTAGCCTACAAGTGTCCTACAAGGCCAAGTACCAAGATGTTTAAAGACCAACATCGTGGTATAAAATTCGGAAATTTTGATTCAAAAGAATAAATGGAAAGGCACCCAAGATTAAAGACTTGATTTGATAAAAGGCCATCACTGGATTGTGGACTTAGATTCCTAGTCTCACAATGTTAAGTTCAAATGTGTAAAGGGCTACCACTGCTGGTACCACATTTGAAACATGTTTTAGAATCGACATCTTACATTCGATCCATATTCTTGTTTGATTGTTGGATTGATCTATTGTAAGATATGTGTTATACATGTTGGTATGCACTCTTGTATTGGAATACACTTATCTCATTTCATTTCATATGCCATGTGATTTGTGCATCTTTAGGAAATGAATGTAGTGTGTGCATTACCTCGTGCATAGGGTATGTATGTGATTAAAATTGGTTTAATACACATACACAATGTCGTTTCATTCCAAGGTTCTAAAACTTGTGAATTCCATGTGGAATAAAACATTCTCTATGTCAATTAAATGGATATTTTGTCTTGGTGTGACCAACCAAAAGTAATGATTGAATAATCCATTTAAGTACCAACTCTTTTCAAGGAATTGAAGCTCCCTTGAAAGAATGGTAAAATATTTTATCATGTTTTGGGTAATAACATGACAAAAGGCATTAGAGTTGTGTGTGTAAGTTCATACCTCATTCCTGTGTGTTGTACTCAAATCAGGAAATGAATGTATGACTATTGTGCTTTGAGTTTTTCATTCCAATGTACATCAATATGTAAATTATGTGGAATGAATTATGTTCATAAATGTCTGGCCTTGCTAAAGCCTAGAAATGCCGCATCTCATGACATCACACACTTGGACAATGTACTTAACTTGGTGAATTAAATGTGTCCAAGAATCTTGGGTTGATTTGCATCTAGAAAAGAGATCTGTAATCCATGGTTTGTGTCTACTTTCAGAAGGGTGAATCGAATCTTCAAATGACACAAATACGGTGTGAATGTATGTATCATCACTAGCATTAGAAGGTGTATAAGTAAAGCTTGAAGAATTATGAACATCACAAGGACACACACACACATACCCAGTCTTCCGTCATTGTAAAACCCAAGTCGAAGGATAGACTAGTCGGAGGTTCAGACAGGTCGGCACTGTTGGATTTCAGAACATTGTCTGAAAGGAGGAAAATCGCAAAAGGAGACAGGTCGATACATATCGACATATTGACACAGATAGGTCGTTGGTCGCAACCAGTCAGTGAATCAGAAAGAGTAAGTTAAAAAGGACTCTTTCTGAGAAAATGATAGACATTTCAAAATCATCATTTTCTCTCCCGCTGATGCTCTGCGATTTCCTCTTCTCCTCCCATGCCCTAGGTCAGCCGTTAGGACGTCCTGAAGGGAAATCTCGCCAGAAAAATAAAGGGTTTTTGTTCTTTCCATCTCCAGTAGTTGAATAATGACAAGGGACAAATCCACAATCATTATTGTGTTCCATCTCTCATAAACACTATAGGACGTCAGGTCAAGATCCTCACAAGGAAATATCACAAGAAGAAATCACCTCCACCCCTAACCAAGCCTAGGGGAGTGATTATTAAGGAACCTACACTTCCGACTAGAGCAAGTGTAGAAGAAGTGAGTGGAAAAGGGAAATGAAGAAAGGATCTCACTCCTCCAGCAGAATCAAGCAGTGATAAGGAGACACCTGGTAGGAGACTTGCTACGAGTAAGGATAGAGAGGAGAAAAGAAAAGACGAAATAAAAGAAGCTAAAGCCGAATCGAATAGAGCTCTTATAAAGAGAACCTTCCGCTTCCTTCAAAACGTCTGAAATTGGAAAGAAAGATTGGAGACTTTGCATTCTCCATGAATGAATTAATTCAAAATCTCTCCACATTCATGGAAGGACTCAAAAAGAGTACCCGACGGAAATCTTCTTCTCTTCCAGCATCTGCTCCTCCAGATGGATCGGCTTAGAATAATTTTTCATGAATCATATTATATATTTTGGAAAAACTATGTTAATATTTTTGTTTAAGCATCCATTTGACTCCCTCCTTAACCATATGTACCAATTTCTAATCAATGAGATGATATGGTTTGTTTTAGCATATTTACTGATTTGATGCATTTTTGCATTCTATCTTATGTTTTTATTTAACTTGGTATTTTCTTAAATATACTGACATGTAGGTTTGGATGAGTTGGTTTTGTGGTGGCATGTTAGGGAGATAAAAATTTGGCTGTAAAAATTACACATACTTTGGAGAATGGGGGAAAAGACTCTAGGAATGCTAGGACAATTGCTCCACTCATGGAAGAAATCGGCAAAGCTGAGTCTTCGTTTGAGTAGGGACAAACTAATATTGATACACGAGAAGTGTACATTAAACCATAAAGGAAAACCATGAGTTAGAGCAAAACCTAGTCAAGCACTAAATCTGAAGGAGCATGGGTGAGTGCATAAAATCGATGTCTTCCTACTAATCTTTGTCAATTGGATGACAAAATGGGGGAAAAATTAGTAGAAGCTATAAGACATCAAAGCCAATGGACATAGGGAGAATGTCTATGCTTGGAGTTTGGGAAATCAAACTCAAAGAATATTGGGGGAGAAATCTTCTCAACACTGATAGCTTGGATAAGCTATAGGTAGTGTTGGTCACTAGGAAATCAGGAAGTATGGAGGAGCTTAAATACAAATCTTCTTTAGACCATGAATGAATATTTATGTTTTGGGACTAACCCCTCTAATGATTTTCTAGTGTTGCTTGCTTATTACTTAAACAGGAAAATGAAATGAAGCAAGCTGAACAAGAATATGCAAAAACCATAGTCTTGTTTTCCATTTGAATATGTACATGTAATAATGTAATATTTTTTTATTCAATTATGTTGTAATAAGGGTGGGATTGTAAATGGGTTAGCTTCTAGGTTTTGTCATGAAATTGACAAAGGGGGAGATTGTTAGTGCCTTGGATTGGCCAAGACCCTATGTTTGTCAATTCCATGACTCGGAAAGAAGCACTTGTCAGAAGCTTGAAGACACAAGATGGTCAAGAGTAAAGATCATGCTCCACCGGATTAAAAGCTCATCGTTATGGCATTCACAAAACAGATATGTTGATCATGGATGACCTTAAGTGGTATCCACACCTTAGAGAGGACTATCCCTATGCTTAGAAGAAGAAATAGTTAAATCATAAAAAACCTAGTGAGAAAGCTTGACAGTACAATGGAAGCAAACTTGGAAATATGAATTATCTTCATTGTCAGCTCGACCAGTCTTATCTCACCAACCTCTTAGTGCCAGGATCGACCCGTCGTGGTCAAAGACTGGCCGGCCCGAATGACATAGGTTCTGGAACTGTAATGGTCCGGAGTTTGTAAATCAATATATAGGTGGATATTATTTATTGTAAATGGTGGAAATTGGAAATTTGATGGAATAAAATGGTGAATGGATCAAAATATGGACAAAGGCCCAAGTATGACCCAATGAACTCTGGTTTGGATTTAAATTCACCTAAAGGGTCAATGATGGTCAATTGGGCCAAGGATGGTCAAATTGGGCCTAATACCCATTTGGGACCCAATGGATCAAGATGATGTAAGCTCTAAGGTAAATGGGTAGGAGGTGAATGTAATTGGGCCATGGTCCCAATGGTGATCCAAGTAGTTGGAAATGGATTAAATTAAATCACCTAAGTTAGTGATGAATTGGCCAAGGTGACGTGGCCGAGTGGGACCCACCTCCATCTCACCAAGTGAGGTGGTGTGTGGATCAAGGATTGGTGGGGCCGGCCACCATGGTTGACTTGATCAACCATGGGTGGAATAATGGGATTAGGTTAAGTGGAAATTATTTAACCTAAGGTAATTAACTAATTAATTAAATGATTAAATTATTCAAAAGGTGGTCAAATGGTCAAATGGGAAGATCCAAAAGCCATCTTATCTCCAAACATACAAAACGTTGGCTAGGGTGGTGGTTGGGTTGGCTAGGGTGGTGGTTATCCCAACCACCACCATAAAGCATGGAAAATATCTTATGGGTTGGTGGGAAAGTTAATGGTTGTGTGTAAATTAAGTAATCAAAAGGATAAGATGAGTTTTCATCTCATTCTCTCCATTTTCACTCTCATTTCACTCTTTTCCTCTTTTGCACTCTCAAAGCCGTCCCTCACACACCCAAGGGAGAGAGGAAGAGAACTAAGAAGAGAAGAAGAGAAGAAGAGAAGAAAGAAGTGCAAGCATGGTCCACCACTCCAAGATCAAAGCTTGGGATCTTCTTTCTCACCATCTCCTCCTCTCCCTCTCTCAAACCTAACCCTACCTTAGCCGACCCAAGCCTTGATGTTTTTCCATTGATCAAGCATCTTGACCGACCAATCAAGGAGAAGAAGAGAAGAGAAGGCCAAAGAACCCGAGAGGAGGAGGAAAAAAATCGGAGGAGCCGTCGGATTGTAAGTATTTTTAAAACAAGAGATTAGATTTTTTTTTAGGGTTTAAGAGATTATGAAATCCATTGCTTGGATTTAATGGTGGCCAAATTATCATAGGCCTTGGATCTCAAATCCATCCAATGGAAAGATGAGAAATGGATAAAGTGGGAGAGATGGATTAAGAAAAAAATAAAGGATGCTTTAAGGGTTTTATATATTAAAATTTTATACAAACATGGAAGAGATAGATTAAGAAAAAAAAAACAAATGGATTAAGGACATTATGTATTTAAATTATTTAAGCAATGGATGTATAGAAATTTTGGAAGGAACCATGGTAGATAATTAAGTGATGAATTAGGGTTTTAAAGAATGGAAGTCATGGAGGATGAGTTAGGGTTTTAAGATTTTAATGGTTAAATGTAGGTAATTAAGGATCTTTAATGAAGTTTTTAGGGTTAGCATCATGAAAGAATGATTAATGATGTTAGGGTTTTAAATGATTAAATGTTGGTAAATTCTAAAAGGGGTTTGAATGTGGAATGATGATGGATGTAAAATAATGGAAAAATAAATGGGGAATGTTGGTGGTGTTGATGAACCCTATGGTAATGTATTCATAATTTTATGGATGGAATGTTTTTAAATCCTATGGTGATGTAATGGTGGTTTTAGATGGGTTTAGAAGGATGGAAGAGATGAAGTAATGCATTAATAATTTGGAGGTTTAAAAAAGGTCAAATGTTTGTAAATTATAAAGGGAGCTTAGTGGAGAAAATCATGGAAGGAATGATCATGATTTTTAGAGTTTAGATGATTAAATGTAGTGATTTTAAATGAGAAAATGCATGGGAGATATGAATGATGTTAATGGCCTCAAGGGTGGTAGAGGAAGGTGACCCATAACCCATTTTGCAAGTCATTTGATGGGTTAAGTTAGACTTAGGTATGTGTTTAAATTAATGGGGGTTAGGCTAAATTAAAAGGGGTTGATTTTAATTATTCCATGACATGATTGGCGAACTTAGAAGTACTTGGACCATAGTGATGGTGAGGAAATGTTGGCAACTTCAATGAATTTTAAATGTAGTTAGTAATGATCAAAATTGATAATTTAAAGGCATGGTGTAAACCTCCTCATGGGAGGACTTATTATGGATCTAAGTATGGTGAAATAGACCGACGGAAATGAGGAGAAGACATCATGGGTTCGGCCATGGTGTATAGCCGAACTCATGACTCATTGAGAGTCATCTTTGGGCTAAGGTTTAAGGTGTGTGCATGTGTTTAAAATTAATGGGGTTTAGATTATGTTAAGGACTAACTTGTTAATGTGCATATCATGGTTGATGGAACATTAATGGATCTAGCGTATGGATCAATTATGAACAAAATGTACATGGATTAAGTGAATGAGTAACCATGGAAGGGTAGTGGCAAAATCGTAAATATTGGCCAAAAATGAAGAACCCCATGGGAAATGATCATGGACTTAGGGACTCTAATGAACAACCTTATGTATGTTTAATAAAGCCCAGGGTGGATGGTTTTTAAGTTCATGTGATTAAAATATTTAATTGACTAAAAGGTTCCCACAAAACCTAGATAGTGAGGCTCGGCCATGGTGTATGGCCAAACCCCACTAAGGCATGAATTAGGGACATAATAATAGTTAAAAACAGGGACTAATTTGGTAATGTATAATAAGGTACCGGACATCGCAAGCGGTGCGCGATCGGTGACCGGATTATCGGACGGAAACGAGATAGGACGCTACTCGGTATTCGATAGGATTCCTACCTTTTTGTAAGCCATGGATTAAGTATTATGTGATGGTTTCCCTTTAATTTATTTTGGAAATCGTGTGAATGTTTTAAGATGGGTTTTGGATTAAGTATTATGTGATGTTTTCCTTTAATTTATTTTGGAAATCATGTGAATGTTTTAAGATAGGTTTTGGATTAAGTATTATGTGATGATTTCCCTTTGATTTATTTGGTAATCATGTGATTGTTTTAAGATGGGTTTTATGACTAAGATTTACATATATTACATGACATATGACATCTACATCTCATGCATGGCATGGGAGGGATATGATAGGGGAAGGATGAAATGAAACCGGAGTCCATGCTCCGCCGGGGTGATCGATAAACAGACATGGGGATATTTTGATGCGTTTGATTTATTAGGGATGTTGTATGTAATTATGATACCTTGATGATGGTCCTTCCATCAAGGGGGATGATGTGTGACTGTTTATATCTTGACGAGGTTTTGCCGTCAAGGAGGATGATGTGTGACTGTTTATATCTTGACAAGGCATTGCCGTCAAGGGGGATAATTTGTGATTTGTCATATCTTAACGAGGTTTTTCCGTCAAGGGGGATATGGTATCATGATAGTAAGGATGATGGGTGGGACACATGACATAAGACACCCATGGCATTGCATCCATTTATGGTTTTCACTTTATTACTATCTATGTTTTGTTATCATTAATCCATGTGTTAGCCCTACTCGGAGTCCTATTGGGCGCGTTGTCTAACGCCCTACTTCTACCGTAGCTGATGACACAGGAGATGCCGGAAACGAAGGACGAGACGGGAGCCAAGCTTAGGAGCTTGGGGAGACAGACTACTTAGTTTATTCAAGTTTACTTTGGAAATGTATTTGATAGCTTAGCTCGTCGGAATGTAATATTTTAGATTAATTGCTATGTTTTGGATTTTATTTTGGATTTTATGTTGTTGAGGTATTTTGGTAATTAAATGAATGTATCTTCCCTGTTATCTCAAATTTGTAGGATAGTCTCTATGGTAATTTCCGCACTTAATTAGTATTCCACAAGCTTACGTCTACGTGTGAACTGTTCTCCGTGGACTTCGTTCCATGCACATGTAGGGTTGGCCAGTTAAGGGCTGGGCTTTAGAAACTGGACTTAACTCGCGTCGTGACGTCCGCGCCCTTTGTCACTCTTCATATATATAAAAAAAAAAAATAGATTCTGATTTTGGTGAAAGGGGCCGAGCGTTACAGGAACATAGAACTGTCATTCTGAGTATGCCTCTGATCAAGATTCTCGTATGCACCGACCCCTCGGTGAAAGGCTAAAACGACTCCTCATGGTCAACGACTCCTCGATCAAGATTTATGAGTTCTGGACTTAAAACTTAGGTGGGCTCTCGAGAAAACAGACATATCGGTAGTTCAAGACCGATTGAGAGTAGATAGGACTGACCCTCGATAATGGGCGATAGGTCATTCTGGGTAACAAGTTTCTAAGTTGAAGCTATTGTCAAGCATGTTTTGCACCAGAACGAGCGTCTCGTATGAACTGACCCCTCGGTACCATAAGTGTCGACCCATTGGCGACAATGACATGTCGACTAGGAAAGAATATTACCATTGGGAGTGCACTTAATGCAAAACGATCGGAATTATAACGGTAACATTTCTAGTCACAAACCGCTCGGTGCTACCGACCAGTCGGTACATTACCGTTACTACCACCGTTTGCCTTCGCTATATAAACCAACCTTTATGCAACCAGTTGGTATCCTTCCGACGGATCAGTTGGACCCTCATCTTTACCACTAAGCTTAAATAAGGGCCAACAGAAGGATCACTCTCTCTCTTGCTTGCAATAGGGGAATCAAATACAATCAATCAAATGGATTGAGTTGTGAGAGAGAGAGGAAGGATGATGAAAACTCATAAACAACTTCCTTTCATAAATGAGGAAACCTTTGATAGAACCAGTTTCCTTATCACCCTAGATTGTGGTTGCTAAACGACGGCTAAGGGGCGGAGCATTGGTATACATGGGTGGGATCTCGAAGAAGCACATATCAGAAGAGAGAGCTTCAAAGGCAAGTGCTTCTTGGTTTTAATTTTCTTTTAAAACCTTTGTTCCAAAGTGGATTAATGGGAGGTACCCCGGAAATACTATAAAAAATTCTAGAGAGGTGTCTCCTGCATAGAGGTGGGTGGTACTCCCGGCCAAATGGATACGTAGAATTCCTATTCGACAGTGGTGGGTGAAATTCCCAGCCGATTGACTGAGGTAGAAATCCTACTTTAATTGCGAAATTGTATGTCCCCACTAAGTGGATTTTGGGGATAACTCGAGGTTCAGCGAGTCCTAAATGTGGATGTAGGTTGGCTAACCAAACTACTTTAAAATGGTCTTATAGTGTTTGATCCATGTGTGTTTGTATTTAATTTTTAAGTACTCTTTTTAACACACATCGCTTTGCATATTGATTATCTTACTCTACACATTGTTTACAATCATCGATAATCAAACTTTATGTAAAGGGTCATTATCTTAGTGTGATCGATCAATGAAATTGTCACACTAAACAAATCTCTTGATTAAACAATCCGCTGCACTTCAAATAATAAAGAAATTTATAAACACCAATAAAAATGGGATTGACCTATTCAAACCCCCCCCCCCCCCCCTCTAGGGTCAATCACGATGTTCTAGCACATTGAAAATGGGAACTTTCAACTCCCAACGGTAATATTCTTTCTCGGCAGACATGTCGTTGTCGCCAATGGCTCGACACTTATGGTACCGAGAGGTCGGTCTATACGAGAGGTTCGTTCTGGTGCAAATCATGTTTAACAATAGTTTCATCTCTAGAAACCTGTTACCCAGAACGACCTGTCGCCTTTTACCGATGGGTCGGTCTTGGTACTCTCGATCGGTCTTTGATTTCCGATATGTTTGTTTCTTCGAGAGTCTACATGAGTTCAAAAGATTCCAGAACTCAAGATCTTGATTTAAGAGTCGTTGACCACGAGGGGTCATTTTAGCCTTTCACCAAGGGGTCGGTGCATACGAGACTATCGATCAAAGACATACCTAGAACGACAATTCAATATTCCAAAACCTATGTCCATCTGGTCGACCAATCCTTGACCACGATGGGTCGATCCTATCTCTACCGAGGGGTCGGTGAGAACGACTGGTTGTGCTGACAACGAAACCAAATACATACTTCCAAGTTTGGTTCCATTTCATTGTGCTTCCTCACTAGGTTTTTTATGTTTTAACCATTTGTTTCTCTAAGCCTAAGGATAGTCCTCTCTAAGGTGTGGGTACCACATAAAGTCATCTATGGTCATAATACATGTTTTGTGATTGCCATAACGATGAGCTTCAATCTGGTGGAGCATGAACTTTACTCTTGATCATCGTGGGTCTTCAAGCTACCAGCAAATGCTTCTTTCCGAGTCATGGAATTGACAAACTTAGGGTCTTGGCCAAGCCGAGGCATTAACAATCTCCCCCTTTGTCAATTTCATGACAAAACCTAGAAGCTAACCCATTTACAAACCCACCCTTATTACAACACATTTGAATATAAAATATTACATTGATTTCATGTACATATTCAAATGGAAAATAAGACTATGGTCTTCGCATATTCTTGTTCAACTTGCTTCATTTCATTTTTCCTATTTAAGTACATAAGCAAGCAACACTAGAAAATCATTAGAGGGGTTAGTCCCAAAACATAAATATTCATTCATGGACTAAACACGATTTGTATTCAAGCTCCCCCATACTCCCTGATTTCCTAGTGACCAACATTACCCATAGCTTATCCAAGCTATTAGTGTTGAGAAAATTTCTCCCCCAATCTTATTTGAGTTTGATCTCCCAAACTCCAAAGCATAGACATTCTCCCTTTGTCTATTGGACTTGATGTCTTCTAGGTTCTACTAATTTCTTCCCCATTTTGTCATTCAATTGACAAAGATTAGTAGGCAAACATCGAGATTTAAGCACTCCCCCATGCTTTCTGCATTTAGTTCTTCCATGAGTTTCTCTTCCAACTCATTTAATTCTTACTTACAGTTCAATGCATATCTCATGCATTACTGTTTGTCTCCTTCCTTCGCGAGGGGTCAAGCCATTTTTCCAACTTCACTTATTGGAGTTTTTCTCCCCCAATCTCCAGGTTCTATTCTATAGCTTTCTCAACCCAACTCCCCCATAAACTTAGCTGCCTCTAAGTTTATTTTTCATCAAACTTCTATTTAAGCTTGTGTCAATCTTCCTCTTCACATTGTCATGACTAGTGACAGGTGCTAATCAGCACATATTTTGTGCTCCCCCATTCTCTAAAGTGTGTGTAATTTCACAGAGTGATCCTTATTTCCCTAGCTACCTACATGTTAGTCTATTTTACAAAATCCATGTAAGCAATAGACAATAGATAGAACATATTTAATCAAATTTCCACATACAATTTCATTGATAAACCAGTTAACACATATGGTTAGGAAGGGGGGGGCATCAAAATAGCAAAAGTATAGTTTTTTAAGATACATAAACACGGGACATGAAAAACAATCCTAAGCAGATCCATCTGAGGAAGATGTATGAGAGGAAGAGGATCGACGTTGAGATCTAGGAACAATATCCTCTCCGTGGAGTTCCTGGACAACCACCTTGATCTCGTATATCAATTCTTCAAGGTCATCCATCCTCCTTACAATCGAGGAGACTCTTTCATCAATATTGATATTCCTTTGTCGAGGAAATTGAAATTCTCTCAAAAATACCTCAGACATACGTTCAGCTTCCTCTTCGGGATCCTTGATTAAGATTAATTATTTTTCAGCTCTAAGGTCTGGTACAGGTTTGGTTTGAGACCTTGGAAGATGCTGACAACTGGATTCAGTATTTGAGGCAGGGGTCTTTCTGCGAGGTGTACTCTTTTGAGCAGAGCCGGCAGCGCTAGATTCGGGAACATCCTGTACGAACCTAGGTGATCTCTTGAGGAAATGGGGGCGGGACTCATGGATTTTTCAGGTGTTCGAAGATCGAGATTTAGCTCTCCTTTTTCAACATGGTTGCTACGAAAGAGCTGACAAGGTTGATTCGAACACTAAATCTCAAAAACACCGTGATACCCTTGCTTCTGGAGGTGAGAGAAACAAAAACCCTATGGTTTTCCAGTGAGATTTCACTCCGGGAGGTCCTAACAATTGATTTAGGTCACGGGAGGAGAGGAGGAAATCACTAGAGCTCAGCGGGAGGGGAAACGATGATTTCGAAATGTTTTGTCGTTTTCGCAGAAAGAGACCTTTTAACTTACTCTTTCTGATTCACCGATCGGTCGTGACCAACGACCTGTCTATGTTGATATGTCAATATGTATCGACTTGTCTCCCCTTTTGATTTTTCCCCTTTCAGACAGTGTTCTAACATCCATCAGTATCGACGTGTCTGTTCCTCCGACTAGTCTATCCTTCGACCTAGGTTTTCAAAATGAAGGATGACTGGGTATGTGTGTGTGTACTCGCTTGCGATGTTTATAGTTCATCGAGCTTTGCTTATACACCTTTTAATGCCAGTGATGCTACATACATTTATACCTCATCTGTGCCATTTGAAAAATTCAATTCACCTTTCTGAAGATCAGCACAGACCATGGATTACATGTCTCTTTTCCTGGATCCAAATCAATCCAAGCTTCTTGTAATGTCATGAGATGTGGCATTTCCAGGTTTTAGCAAGGCAAAACATATATGAACATAATTCATTCCACATAATGTATAAATTAATGTGTATTGGAATGAAACTCAAAGTACACTAGTCATACAATCATTTTCTGATTTGAGTACATTGATGAAACATACAGAAATGAAGTATGACCCTTCACATACAACTCTTGTGCCTATTATCATGTTATTATCCAACACATGATAAACATCTTTACCATTCTTTCAAGAAAGCATTAATTTTTTGAAAAGATGTGGTACTTAAATGGATTATTCAATCATTATTTTTGGTAGGTCACACCAATGATAATCCATTTAAGGGCATAGAGCATGTTTCATTCCACATGAAATTCACAAGTTTATGAACTTGGAATGAAACGACACTGTGTATGAATACCATACACAACCTATACATGATGTAATGCGCATACTACATTCATTTCCTAAACATGCACAAATCACATGGCATATAAAATGAAATGAGACAAGTATAATCCAATACTAGAGCGCAAACCTACATCTACAACAAGTATCTTACATAAGATGAATCTAACAAACAAACAAGAATATGGATTGAAGGCACGATATAATGCGATTCCAAAAAACATGTTTCAAATGTGAGTTCCTTTACACATTTGAACACGATCATTGTGAGACTTAGAATCTAAGTTCACAATCCAGCGTTGGCCTTTTCTTAAATTTGATTTTAATTTTGGGTGCCTTCCCATTTGATCTTCTGAATCAAAATTTTCAGATTTTTTACCACGATGTTGTCCCCACAAACATATTGGTACATGGCCATAAAGGATACTTGAAGGTCCTTACCTTCGACAAGTTCCTTTTTCTCCATCTTCTTATTCTCTTAGAGAATATAGCTTGGACTTTTCAATGGATGAATTTAATCAATCACCTATGTTTTCAGCATGTGAATTGATCGATAGGTGATGTTATCTATTGGGTTAGAAGAGGTGATTTTTCAGTGGAGTCTTTCAGCCTCTTTTGTTGTTTCATGTCTTTTAAATATTTTGGTAGCATATCATGAAACAACACTGATGAATGCTACATATTTTTGGTTTACGTGCATAATCAATTCATCATTAGTCCAAGCAATTTTGGTCTTTGGGCTGAGTGGTCACGGAAGTTGAAGGTTTTATTCAATACCTCTTCCATAGGCACAAACCACTTTCTATTCACCTATTTCCAACCATGTTTAATGATGAAAACATTTTACAGTATTTATTCCATTTTTTTCATAAAAAATAGAGGCTTGGAAACATCATGGCTTTCTCTTATAGCCATTGTTCTAGCACAGATCAACTCAGATTGTTAAATCCTTTCTCAAGAGCACGAGCCTCTGATACCAATTGAAAGATCCCTTTTTCAATGTGCTAGAACACCATGATTGACTCTAGAGGGTGGAGGGGGGGGGGGGGGGGGGGGGTGAATAGGTCAATTCCATTTTCAATGGTGTTTACAAATTTCTTGATTATTTAAGGTGCAGTGGAATGTTCGTCAAGAGATTTATTTAGTGTGATAATTTCATTGAGTGATCACATTAAGATTACCCTTTTACATATGGTTTGCTTATCGATGCTTGTGTTCAATGTATAAGATAAGATAATCAATATGCAAATCAATGTGTATTAAGAAGAGTACTTAAATACTAAAAACAAACACACAAAGATCAAACACCATAAGACCATTTTAAAGTGGTTCGGTTAGCCAACCTACATCCACTATTAGGACTTGCTCAACCTTGAACTATCCCCAAAATTCACTAACTGGGGACTTACACCCTCACAATTAGAGTAGGAATTCCACCTCACTCAATCGGCTGTGACTTTCACCCACCACTGTCGAATAGGAATTTCACTTATCCATTTGGCTGGGAATTCCACCACCACTGTGCTGGAGACTTCGCTCAAGAGTTTTTTATAGTGGTTCCGGAGCAAATCCCCCTTAATCCACTTTTGGAAAAAAGGTTTTAAAAGGAAATTAAAACTAAGAAGCACTTGCCTTTGAAGCTCTTTCTCTTGATGTGTGCTTCTTCAAGATCCCACCCATGTATGTCGACGCTCCTCCTTGTAGCTGCCATATAGCAATCACTGTCCAGGGTGTCTAGGAAACTGGTTTTACCAATGGTTTCATAGCTTATGGTTCTCTCCTTCTCACTTTCGAACTCAATCCCCAGATTGGTTGTTTATGAGTTTTTCATCCTTCCTCTCTCTCTCTCTCTCTCACAACTCAATTCATCTCATTTGTTGTATTTGATTCCCCTAGTGTAAGCACGAGAGAGAGAGTGGTCATTCTGTTGGCCCTTGTTTAAGCTCACTGGTGAAGATGAGGGTCCAACTGATCCTTCCGAAGGATACCAACTGGTAGCATAAAGATTGGTTTATATAATGAAGGCAACCAGTTACATTAACGGTAATGTACCGATAGGTCGGTTGCACCGAGGGGTCAGTTACTAGAAATGTTACCGTTATAGACCCAACAGTTGTGCATTAAGTGCACTCCCAACGGTAATATTCTTTCCCGGCCGATATGTCGTTGTCACCGATAGGTTGAGACTTTTGGTACCGAGAGGTCGGTCCATACAAGAGGCTCGTTCTGGTGCAAAACATGCTTGACAATAGTTTCATCTCTAGAAACCTGTTACTGAGAACGACCTATTTCCCTTTTCCGAGGGGTCTGTCTTGGTACTCTCGATCGGTCTTTGATTGCCGATATGTTTGTTTTTTCGAGAGTCCACATGAGTTCAAAAGATTCCAAAACTCAAGATCTTGATCGAGGAGTCGTTGACCACGAGGGGTCGTTTTAGCCTTTCACTGATGAGTCAATGTATACGAGACTCTCGATGAGAGACATACCCAGAATTACAGTTCAATGTTCCAGAACCTATGTCAATCTACCGACCAGTCCTAGACCACGATGGGTCGATCTTGTCTCTACCGAGGGATCGGTGAGAACGACTGGTCTTGCTGACAATGAAACCAAATACATATTTTGTAACACCCCGGATTTTCAAGCTATGGATATATATGGAAATTGTCCATTTAATTTGTAAATTAATGGAGATGGACCCTAGATGGGTAAAGAGTTGGGTCAATTGGTCAATTAAGACCCAACAGATTGTGGATATGGTTCAATTGAAATAAATGGGTGAGAATTATTTAATTGGGTCAAGGTTGTCAATTGGGTCAAAAGTCCAATTGGGACCCAATGGATCATATATGAGCTAGTTATAAGTAAATGGGTAAGGTTTGATAATTGGGTCTAATAACCAATTAAGATACAATACATGAGATCCATCTCATTAAGTGAGGTGACATGTAAATGAAATGGTTAAGTGGGACCCTAAATACTATATGGTTCATAGTCGGCTAAGCCATGGTTGACTTGATCAACCATGGGTGAGTTCAATAGAGTTGCGTTAATGAATGAGCTCAAGTGGGATAAATAATACTTGAGTTGGAAAGTGAATTCACACGAGTTGAGAATTTATTAATGTGAGTTCAAGTGCTTGAGTTGGAAAATGAATTCATTTAAGTTGAGTTGAATTAAAATGGGTTGAATGGGAAGTCAATGGGACTTTCATTTTAATGAGTGGAGTTGGAAGATGGAGAGTCCCATCTCAATGGAGACCATCATTATGAGGAAGGTGAAGGGTTGTGGTGGTTACACAAGCCTATACAAGGCATACACGTTGGAATGGTGGGAGTTTCATCTCATTGGATGAAACTCCAAAAGGATCTTTAATGAGGGAGATGAGAGACATGGTGGTTACAAACGGGTATCACCAAAGGACACCACCCTTGGCCAACCCTCATTGACCAAGACAAGGAAGGTGGACGGTTTTATTGTTGTTACACAAAGTAACCAAAGGCTAGACGTTGGAACATGGAGGGTTTCCATCCCATGATGGAAGCCCAAGGGTCATATAGTTGGAATGTTTCATCTCATGGGATGAAACCTCCAAATGGAACATTAAGGAGGGAGGTGAAAGGTCATGGGAGTTACCAAGGGGTATCAACCAAAGGACACCACCCTTGGCTGATTTACATTGGGCAGCAAGAAGAATTCCTTGTTTTATTTCACTCTCTCCCTCTTTCACTTAAGGCCGACCACTCTCAAAGACAAAGGACTTAGAGTAGTTTTTGATCTCAAGCTCTCTCTCTCTCTCTCTCTCAAACCTACACCCTTTGGCTGAACCCTCTCTTTGGGTCTTCATTCAAGACCTCTCAAGCACTCTCGGCCAAGGATCAAGGAGGAAGAGGAGACTAAGGAGGGAGAAGATTAAAAGAGCAAGAAGGAGTGAAAGAAACCAGAGGAGTCGCGGAATCGGTAAGTACTCGTTGAGATTGCATAAATAAGAAAAAGTTGGTCAAGGACATGGTTCGGCCATATCATGGTTGAACCCTAATCTTGTGATAGTTAAAGGACCTTATGCATGAACCATGTATGGAATGGTGAGTGATCAAGGATCATGGTTTGGCCCTTGCATGGCCAAACCCTAAGTTTATGTATGAGAATCATCAAGGACAAAAAAGGGATTGATGAGGTTCGGCCATGGTGTATGGCCGAACCCCATCAAAGGATTAAATCTTGGATGCATGATTTTTAAATGGAATTGATGAATCATAGGGTTCGGCCATGTTGTATGGCCGAACCCCATGGAAGAACATCATTGGTTTAAATGGTGTTAAAGGTGGTTAACCTCATGGAAGGTTATTAATGATTTTAAAAGGTTTTACATGGAGGAATATTGTTGATGTTTAAAAGGTTTTAAAGATAAGAATATTGGCATGTTATAAGGTAACGGGACCTCACAAGGGGTGTACGATGTGAGCGGTTTCCGGACGAAAACGCAAGGACACTTTAGTGGTCATTGGTAGGTTTTCTACATTATTGAAAACTATGGGATGTGTACAATAGTTTTAATTCTTATTTTGATGAGTTACTTTGTATCAAATGATATGTTTCAAATGTGAGATTTTAAAGGCTATATTGTATTATTGCATAGCATATGGACATTTGCATCTCATGCATGGTATGGGAGGGATGATTTGTAACCAGAGGCCACGCTCCGTCGGGGCGTACGTGGGAAGACCTTGATGTGCATTATCCATCAAGAAGTAACCGGAGAACACACTCCGTAGGGGCGTCCGTAAGGCAATTGTGGGGATACCTTGATGAGGAGCTTTCCATCAAGTGGATACTATGTTTGTAATGTAACCAGAGATCCACACTCCGTTGGGGCATCCGTAAAGCAATCGTAGGGGATACCTTGGTGAGGAGTTTCCATCAAGAGGTTACCATGTGTTTGTGATGGGTGGGACTCATTGCATATGATAGCATGGCATGGCATTGAATCGACGTGATTATGATCTTTATTATCATGCAATGTTTCTGGTTTTTATTTGTATGATTGGATCTCTATTATCATACACTGTTTTCGATACGATGCTTTACAAGTATGGTATGATATATTATATTTGGATTTTTGGTACTAACCCATGTGTTAACCCTAATTGGAGTACCTACACTGGGCGCGCTGTCTAACATCCTACTTCTACCCTAGTTGATGATACAGGGAATAGACGGAACGATGGACGTGATCAGAGCCAAGCTTAATAGCTTGGATGATTAAGTTTCATTTTGTTTAAGTTACTCATGGATAATGTAATTTGAGTAACTAGCACTCGGGAATGTAATAACTTAGATTATTTGCTATGGTTTGAATGTTAACTTGGATATGTTAACTTAAGATAATTATTGTTAAGTGATGGACCTCCTTGCTATCTAAAATGGAATAGGATTGTTATCCTATTGTAATTCCGCATTTATGTTATATTACGCAAGTTAACTTGAGTACGTGTGAACCATTTTAGTGTACTTGGTCCACGTACACGTATGGTTGGCCAGTTAAGGGTCGGGCTTTAGAAGCTCGGACTTAGCTCGCGTCGTGGCGTCCCACTCTCTCTCACTCTTTTATTTATAAAAAAAAAAAAAAAATAGACTCTGATCTTCGGAAAACGAGTGAAAAAGGGCTGGGCGTTACATATTTCCAAGTGGGGTTCCATTTTACTGTCAAGCTTCCTCACTGGGTTTTTTATGTTTTAACCATTTGTTTCTCTAAGCCTAGGGATATTCCTCTCTAAGGTGTGGGTACCACCTAAAATCATCTATGGCCATAATACCTATTTTGTGATTGCCATAACGATGAGCTTTAATCTGGTGGAGCGTGATCTTTACTCTTGATCATCTTGGGTCTTCAAGCTTCCAGTAAGTGCTTCTTTCCGAGTCATGAAATTGACAAACTTAGGGTCTTGGCCAAGCCGAGGCACTAACAAAATGTACGCTCTAAGCGAAGGGATATACGAGGACAAGGTATGAACCAAAATTGTGCGGAATCATGCAGAAAGATTCAAGTCTAAGGTTGTGGCTATGGAAGATAACAGAGATGTGTCTCTAATGAACATTGATGATTTGGTTGGTTCACTATAAATCTATGAACTACACTTTGAACAACCAAATGAAAAATCCATTGCCTTAAAATCTTCTTAAAACAAAAGAAAACAAAAGAAACAGACGAGTTTTCGGAAGATGAGTTCTTAAGTGATGAAATGGCAATGTTTGCCAAAAAGTTTTATAAAAACTTTGTTAAAAATAACAACTTGAGAAGAATGGAAAAGGGTGAATCAAGTAAAAGATACCCTAAAAAGCAAGAAGAAATTAGAGGGAAAGGGAAGGAGAGAAAGGTTTCCAAGGACCAGACTTGTTATAATTGTGGGGGGAGAGGACACTTCATGAACGAATGTCCCTTAGATAAAATTAAGAAGGCTATGAATGTGGGTGTGACCCATGAGGAAACTTCTGAATCAGAGAGTGATTCCGATAAGGAGATTGAAAGAAAAGTTGATGTATCAAAAGGTCTTATAGCTTCGATCATTGGTAATCAAGAAAACCCCACAATTGTAACGAAGGATGATGAGAGTGAAGATGATGAAAATCTTCAAACCTCCTACAGTGCCATGTTCCTTGAAAGTGAGGCTGGGAAAGAAATTAGACAAGGTTAAAAATGAAAACCTGTACCTCTTTAATCAAGTGGAGGTTTTAAAATTTGAAAAATCCCTCCTAACCTCTAAGCTGGAACTCTCTGACAATGAAAACTCAAAACTAAAAGAGAGTAATAAAAACCTTCAAGAAGAGATAAGTATTCACTGCAAGGATCTTGAAAATCTATGGCATCACAATAATCTTCTTGAAGAGGATATTAAAAAACTATCTTTGGAATTAAAAGAGTTAAGAATTCATAAAGAAAAATTCCAAGACAAGTTTATCCAATGAGATGAAAGACTTAAAAGACTCCTAGTGTCAGATAAACAACATTGTGATAGGTCTGGTCTTGGTGTCTCATTCACCAAAGAACCTATGAACCATGGGTTGTTGGAAAAACAATTGTGTCTCACCTTTCAACGGGAAAGTGTTATTTCTGTCATAAGGTTGGGCATTTCAAAATAAATTTCTATCATTGGAAGAGACACTCGGACAGGCAAGCATAAGTTAAAAGGCACAATCCAATAAACCCTATGCATAAAAGACATCCACCAACACCTAACCTCAAAAGAAACCCAAGGAAGGTGGACACAAGGCAAGACTCTTTGCTAAGACAGCTGAATCATGTCTTAAAAGAGTTGAAGGATCCCAAGTTTGGTCATCAAAGGCACGATCGTAGGGGTGTGTATGAAACACCAAATGCCACAATCTTTGTACCTAGGAGATAGACCACCATTCATGTTTTGTTTTGGTTTAAGATTCATTTCCATATCTTAGACTATTACAAATGGACTCACAAGAGACCATGTGGGTTCACATAACAGAAAAGTATAGTGACATGAGGAGAGAAAAATTGGCTAACTACAAGTCTAGAATGTACTATTCCTAGTTATAGTGCATATTCTACTTGGAAAACCATACATTTCGTTCAAAGTATTTTGAACTTTATGTGTTTTGGAATGTAAATGTTGATCTTGTGCATGGTTTAATGGTTTGATGAATTATGTTTGGCATATGTGTATTTTATCATATTGGAATAAATCTCTGTATGCCGTGCTTAGAATAGGATTTCATCAAGTTGCACAATTCAAGGCTGATTGCTCTGCAATCTAAACCTCTTGGTATAGTCAACATGTCGGTGAATAGACTAGTCTGTGTAATAGACATGTCGGTATTGTGTTAAATCGAACATTGTTGGAAAGGGCAAAAATTGTTGAAAAGGTCGACCTATCGATGGAAATGACATGTCGGTGAGATAGAATGTTTAAATTAAAAGGGGACCCTTTCTGCAAAAATGGCAATTCATTCGAATTTGTCGTCTCCTCTCCTGCGAAGGTCTGGTGATCTCCCTTTCTCCTCCCATCCCTAGAACAGTCGCTAGGACCTCTCGGAGTGATTTCTCGCATGAAAACCATAGGGTTTTTGTTTCTCCCGTTCTAGAAGCCTGAAAACCACGGTTTTTTTTTTATTTTTGTGATTTTCTCAGATCAATTTTGTAGCGCCCCTGTAAACCCTGGATTTTCAAATTATAAATATTTACGGAAATTACCCATTTAACTTATGAATTTTAGATATGGATCTAAGATGGGTAAAATGTTGGGTCTTTACCCAATTAAGATCCAACGGTTTTGGTAAATGTTTTCAATAAAAATTAAATGAGGGATCATGGAAAGGTTTTTGGAATAAGATAGAATATCATGGCCGTGTGGGAGATATGAAATCTATGAGATATGCGCATGGGACTTTCTAATCTAAAAGAAGAAAGGATGCATGGCCAAATGTGGATTTGGATACCCAAGTAAATGCGCATAAGATCATTTTGTAAAGGGTCTTTTCTTGGTTAAGAGTGGAATTAAAGGAATTGCTAAGATAGAGGATCGGCACTTTCTAATTAGAATTAAGAGGCATTCATTTAAGTCTTTAATTAATGCTTAATAATTATTTAGTGAAGCTTGTTAGGGTCTAGGTTAACCCCAAGGCATAAATTGCATAATTTAAACTCAAAGTCCCAAAATTATTAAAAAAATTGTCATACATATCGACTTCGGTCGATATATCGTGTGGGACGATTTCTGCACACTGGGTTCGGTCTCCCTTCCTGCTCTGAGAATACACATCGACTTATGTTGATGTATATCCCTGGGATTTGTCCGAAAGCGTTAGGTTGTCATTTTTTTCTTTACTATTTAACCCCGGGTATACATATCGACTACTGTCGATACATAAACCTGGGTCATGTTCCCAAAGATACATATCGACCCAGGTCGACACATATATCTGAGTACACATCGACATTGGTCGATGTGTACACTTGGGTTTCTTGCAACTTCTTTTTCTCGAGTTGCATGTGCCCATTTTCCACATTTCTACTTCCTTAAGCCATTTTCTAAGCGTTCTAAACCATTGTCTTTTTTTTTTTTTAAATAATAGGATTAACCACATACCTCAGTGGATCTTGGAGATTTCAAGTGAGGAGAAGATCCTTGAGCTTGGATCTCGAGTTCCTTCCTCTTCTCCTTGGTTTCTCCTCTTCCTTGTTTCCCTTCCTCTTGTTTCTTGGATTTTCTTCTCCTCCTCGTTTCTAGAGATGAGACGAGTGAAAGGGGGAGTGAAGGTGAGAGTGACGTGAAGGAGGATGATGGTTTGGATTTGAGAGTGAAGAGATAGGATTGCCTCTCTTCTCTTCTTCATTCTTCTTCTTCGGTTCCTCTTCTCTCATTTCCCTTTTTTCTTTCTCTCTTTTCTCTCCTTTGGTTTCTCTTCTCTTGGGATCGGTTCAACCAAGGATGGAGATGGAAATATCTAGGTATGTGGAGGTGGCGTGTCCGTCTCCCTTATGCATTTAATGCATGAGGACACAACAGTAACACTGTGGTGGTGCGATTTGACTTAACAGATTTGGGCACAGTCGACACATCGACACTGTCGACATGTATACTTTCTGGATGATTCTATGTGTCGACCGAATACGATATAACTCACCCAAAAATGTGAGCTTCAGGTCACCAATCATGCATATCGACAAAGTCGATATGTAGACTGCTCAATACATCGAGTTTGGTCGATATGTATATTTTCTGGATAATCCTACGTGTCAACATAATACGATATGACTCTTCTAAAAATGCAAGCTTCGGGTGTTCTATCATACATATCGACGAAGTGGATATGTATACTACTCGACACTGTAACGCCCCACCCTTTTTCACACGCTTTCCCTTTCCGAAAATCAGAGTCTATTTTTTTTTTATAAACAAAGAGCGATAGAGAGCGGGACGTCACAACGCGAGGTAAGTCCAAACTTCTAAAGTCCGACTCTTAACTGGCCAACCCTATGTGTGTATGGACTAAGTCCATAAAAACAGTTCATACATAACAATATCAACATGCGGAATAACATTATAACTGCGGAATCATAACATGCGGAATAATAATAGAACCAAGTTCTATTCCATTCAGATAGCAAAGTACGCCAAGTCCTTAATCATAATTAAAATATCATAATTATCCAAATAAACATCCAACCATCTAAGTTATTACATGCACAGAAACTAGTTACTCAAATACATGTCCATAAGTAACTTTATTCAAAATATAAACTAAATCATTCAAGCTCCTATGCCTGGCCCTCCTTGCGTTCATCGTTCCCCTGGTTTCCTATGTCATCCACTAGGGTAGAAGTAGGGCGTTAGAACAACGCGCTCAGTAGGTATTCCAAATAGGGCTAACACATGGTTAGTACAAAACATATATAATATCATAATGTCCAAAACCATATAAAACGATGCCATGCAATGATGAACAAATGCAATGAGTCCCACCCATCACATGTACATAAAAGTACCCACCACATAGGTCTTTCGGACACCCCGACGGAGTGTGGACCCTCCGGTTTCTTCCTGATGGAAAAACACATCAAGGTACCCTACATAGGTCTTTCGGACGCCCCGACGGAGTGTGGACCCTCCGGTTACAAATCTTTCACCCCATGCCATGCATGAGATACCAATGAAACACATGTTATTTTATCATATAAACATAGCATTAAAATCACATTTTGAAACATATCCAACACATGCTATTTTATCATATGTTCATAGCATTTAAAACTCACATTTGAAAACATATCCAACACATGCTATTTTATCATATAAACATAGCATTTAAAACTCACATTTTGAAACCTATCCTTTGCAATATAAATTCATCAAAATAAGATAAACACATTGTACATAAAATCCATGGTTTCAAAGAGGTGGAATCCTACCAAAGACCGTTACGTGTCCTTACGTCTTTCTTCCGGTAACCGCTCACGATCGTATACACCTTGTGAAGTCCCATTACCTTATCATATAATAATCAATTAAAACCAAGTCCCACTTGATTTACAACAATGTCCAAGTCCATAAACCATAAGTCTATACTTGCATCATTCCTTCATTTAAAATACACATAAACCTAAACCCATAATCCCGTAAATCATTTCCCATGGGGTTCGGCCATACACCATGGCCCAACCCATGGTTTATCATTTTCAGCCGTTATTACCAAATTGCCATTAACTCATGTTCATTTCCAAACCGATCCATAATGAAAACATTTATCATGGGGTTCGACCATACATCATGGCCGAACCCATGATCTTTGATTTTTAGCCTATATTACAATATTGCCATTCATGGCCAACATTCCACAACCAATCCTTTCATTCATTAATAAATGACTAAGTCCATGTTTTGATCCACAAAACCCATCTCATGGGGTTTGGCCATACATCATGGCCGAACCCATGATCTTCCAATTTAGGCGATATTTACAAAATTGTCATTGATTCCATCAATTTATGTTTGGGTTCCAAAACATAGATCCATTCATTTATACATTATATACATGGATCCTCCAATGATGAACCCATTAAAATTTACTTCATGGGGTTCGGCCATGGTGATGTCTAACTTTTTAAAAATAGCAATGAACATCATTGAATCCATAATCAAGGTTCCTTCCAAGAACAATCCAAAAGTCCATAATTAGAAACTTTCTAATTTAATATCCATCATTCCCTTCTTCTATCTTTAGATCCTTTCTAAATTAAAATCCACCTTCCATAATTAGAAACTTTCTAATTTAATAAACAACTTCCATAGAATAAACCTTAGTGGGGTTTGGCCATACACCATGGCCGAACCTCACCCATAGAGTCAATCCAACCTTTTCCATTCACTTTCTAAACTAATAACATTCCCCATGGGGTTCAGCCATACACCATGGCCGAATCCTATGGTTCCATGATCTCCATTTAATCAATCACCAAAATAAGTCCAAAATCGATCCATACATTGATTCATAAAACAATTCATTAACCATACCAATACACCTCCATGGTTTTCATGATCTAAATTCATGAACATAAATCCAATTAACAACATTCTAACCGTCCAAGGTTTTCATCATTAAAAATCCATACATTAAATCAATATTCTTTCATGGGGTTCGGCCATGCACTATGGCCGAACCCTATGGTTCATGCTCCCATTAAAATTATCAAATCATCTCCCAATCTTCTTCCATGGGGTTCGGCCATACACCATGGCCGAACCCTATGGTTCTTTATCTTAAACAAAAATATTAAAACCACTTAGTTGTTCCGCGACTCCTCTGGTTTTCCCTCGGTTGTTCTTGCTCTTCTAACATTTCTCTTCCTTGGTCTTTTCCTCTTGCTGGTTGCCTTCTCTTCCTCTTTGTTTTGCCTGAATAAGACTTGAAAGAGGAAGAAAATTCGGCTGTGGTGTGTAAGCCGTGCGCCCCTTATTGCCTTCTCTTTTATAATTTCCAATCGGCCAATCTTAGAAGGTGCTAAGATTGCAATTGCCGTGATCCCCTCTCTTCTTTTCTTTTATCAAACCAATTATCCTATCTTAGAAGGTGTTGATATAGTAATTGCCATGCTCCCCTCTCCTAACAAGGAAATGACTCTTTTTAAAGAGGTACACTCCACTCGGCCAATCTTGTTTGAAACAGCAATACCGTGCGCCCTTGCCTTGAATCTTAATTGGAAGTTCCCGACCTTCCAATTTGGCACTTGCCTAAATGTAGCTCTCATCAAGGAAAGGACCCCTATTTAGATACTTCATCTTATCTTACGCATAACCCTATACACGGCCTAAACAATCTTTTAATTTAGCAATCTCTTTTTTAAAATATTATAGCACATCAATGTGGATATGAAAATCCCACATACATCTCATGTGCATATCATTTTAATTCAACCCCATTTATTTTTATTGAAACCATTTCCAAAACCGCTGGGTCTTAATTGGGCAATGACCAAACACTTTACCCATATAAGATCCATATCTAATAATTCACAAATTAAATGGGTAATTTTCATATTTACTAATAGCTCGAAAATCCGAAGTGTTACAATACAACCCTCTTTTTAAAATTTTCGTCCCAAAAATCGAGTGAAGTAGGGTTTCAAATATTTACATAAATAGCTCAGGATGAGCTTTTCTCATTTCCGACTCGAGTTCCCAGGTGGCTTCCTCAATGCCATGTCGATCCCATACCACTTTGACAAACTGGATCGCTCAGTTCTGTAATACCCTTTGTTCTGTGTCCACCACTCGGACGGGCTTCTCGACGTATGTCACGTCACTTTGGATCTCTATGTCTTGCATGTTCAGTACATGAGAAGGATCAGGATTGTACTTTCTCAACATCGATATATGGAACACATCGTGTAAAGATGCCAACTGTGATGGGAGTGCCAATTGATAAGCCACGTCCCCCATCCTTCTTATGATTGAAAACGGTCCAACATATCTTGGAGACAATTTCCCCTTCTTTCCAAATCTCATGTGTCCCTTTCGTGGCGAGACTTTCAAGAACACCATATCTCTCACTTCAAATTCAGGGAACCTCCTCTTCTTGTCAGCATAACTCTTCTGACGACTCTGCGCAGTCAATAGGTGTTGTCGTATCAACTGTATCTGCTCTGTAGTCTCTGCAACCAACTCAGGTCCAATCAGTGCAGGCTCACCGGCCTCTGTCCAGCACACTGGTGACCTACAAGGTCTACCATATAATGCCTCAAATGGAGCCATTTGAAGGCTTGCCTGGTAACTGTTGTTATATGAGAATTCTACCAACGGCAAGTGATCCTCTCATCCTCCCTTGAAATCTAGCATACATGCTCTCAGCATATCCTCCAACGTCTGTATTGTCCTCTCAGACTGCCCATCAGTCTGTGGATGAAATGCTGTGCTAGTCAGCAAGTTTGTTCCCATGGCCGCTTGCATGCTCTGCCATACTCTGCCGATGAATCGACCATCTCTGTCGGACACAATAGTCCGAGGAATACCATGTAATCTGATGATATCCCTGATATACCGCCGACCTAAAGTCTCAGATGAGTCTGTCATCTTAATGGGAATGAAATGTGTAGACTTGGTCAGTCGGTCTACCACGACCCAAATCTCATCGTTGCCCTTTATGACCTTGGCAACCCTGTTACAAAATCCATGGAGATGTGCTCCCATTTCCATTCCGGCACTGGTAAGGGTTTGAGTAACCCTGGTGGCTTCTGATGTTCCGTCTTAACCTGTTGACATATTAAGCAATGAGCCACAAATTCTGCCACATCCTTCTTGAGTCCCTACCACCAGTAATGCCTCTTCAGGTCATGATACATCTTGGTGCTGCTCGGATGAATAGAGAGTTTGGTCTGATGTGCCTCAACCAATAACTATTTTCTGCAGCTCTTAGGTACATATATCCTTCCTCGGAATAGAAGACCCTGTCCTGGTCGTAACTCCCATTCCGGTATGACTTCACCAGTAGACATCTTAGCCCATATCTCCTCCACTTCCGGGTCTGTCCGCTGTTCCTGTTTAATCTTGGTAACCATGTTGGACCGAATGATCAAATTGTACATACTCCTATGGTTTTTGATATATAAATTGAACTCTCGAACAGTAATCAGCATCTTCCATTCTGTCCTGATCAAATATGCCACTGATGCATGTGATATGCGGCTGAGGGCATCTGCAACCTTGTTCGCTTTGCCAGGGTGATAAGGAAGTGCGAACTAATGATCTGCCAGATATTCCATCCATCTGCGCTGCCTCAGGTTGTGCTCTTTTTGATCAAACAAGTACTTCAGGCTCTTATGATCTGAAAACACTTCAAATTTCTCGCCATATAAATAATGTCTCCAGCTTTTGAGAGCGAAGACCACTGCGGCTAGTTCAAGATCGTGCGTAGGATAGAGACGTTCATGTATTTTCAATTGTCTTGAACCATAAGCCACCACACGATAAGTTTGACTAAGGACACACTCGAATCCTTCTCCTGAAGCGTCGCATTCTACCTCATAACCCTTGCCTCTTTCCAGCAAAATTAAGATAGGAGTCATTGTAAGTCTATTTTTCAGCTCTTCAAATCTCTGGTTGCACAAGTCTGACCACTCAAATTTGACTCCTTTCTGAGTGAGTAGAGTAAGTGGAGATGCAATCTTGGAGAAGTCCATGATAAATTTCCTGTAGTAACCAGCCAATCCCAAGAAGCCACGGATCTCGGTTACATTCTTTGGTGCTTTTCATTCTCCCACTGCCGCCACTTTAGCCGGATCTAAGGTTATACCATCTTCTGATATAACATGCCCTAGAAAATTAACCTTGGGTTGCCAGAATTCACATTTGCTGGCTTTAGCATATAACTGGTTCTTCTTCAAAGTGTCCAAAACTATCCTCAGGTGCTCAGCATGTTCTTCCTGAGTTTTGGAATATATCAAAATGTCATCAATAAATACAATGACAAATTGGTCCAAATAAGGACGAAAAATCCTGTTCATAAGACCCATGAACACAGTCGGTGCATTGGTGAGTCCAAACGGCATGACTACAAACTCAAATAGTCCATACCGCGTTCTGAAGGCCGTCTTTTCTATGTCCTCCTCCCTAACCCGGATTTGATGGTATCCGGACATCAGGTCAATATTAGAGAAATAGCTGGAACCTCTAAGTTGATCAAAAAAATCATCGATCCTGGGTAGAGGGTACTTGTTTCTGACCGTCAGCTGATTCAGTTTTCGATACTCCACACACATACGAAGTGAACCATCCTTCTACTTCACAAATAAAATCGAAGCTCCCCAAGCCGATGTACTGTTCCGAATGCACCCCAGTCTAAGCAGTTCATTAATCTGCTTCTTTAACTCGGACATCTCCGGTGGTGCCATCCGGTAATGTGGTAATGACACTGGTGCAGTGCCAGGGTACAGCTTGATTTCAAAATTGATCTCCCTCATGGGAGGCAAGCTGGGGAGTTCTGTTGGGAATACATCCGCATAATCCTTTACTATTGCCTGAAGCTCAGCCACCGATACTTTGTTGATTCTGATACTGTTCAATACTAGGTGATTCAACCTTATGCAGTCTACTTTGTTTGTCAGTACGCACCACATGTTGTTTTCCCTCGGGTGACCAGAATGTCACCCTACGACGATAACAATCAATGTTGGCCTTAAAGCTAGCCAACCAGTCCATGTCGAAAATAATATCATATTCTAACATATCGAGTACCAAATAATTGAACTCAAATCTGAGTCCTGCGAGTTCAACATTCACTGCTGTGCATATAAGCCCCAATGATGTGTCTCCGTCGGGGGATACAGTGGCAAGTCATGTGGACAATTTTTGTACTAAAGTTCCAGTTGCAGATATGAATGCAGCAGATATGAAAGAGTGGGATGCTCCCGAATCAAATAATGCAAAGGCGTATGAACTACTGACTACCGCCATACCTTGAATCACAGAGTGATCCTCTGCTGCTAGAGGTGCTAAGGTGAATAACCGTTCAGATCCTGTAGGCGGTCGTCCCGCCTGATTAGATGTCCTGTCTCCTCGTGAATTAGCTGGCCTAACTGGTGGGCGAGATGAACCTCTGGAATAAGAAGGTCTATTGAGTTGTGGGCATTCCCTCTTAAAATGGCCTGGCTGATCACAATGGAAGTAGTTGTTCACCTCTCTAGCAACTTGAGTGACTGATGCAGATGGGGAGGGATGATTGGGACGAAAGCCCCGTGTTGACCCAGTGGATGGTGAGGGTCTGCTAGAGTTCGGTCGGAACCTCTTGTTGGGCTGAAATGTACCCCTCCCACTCTGAGCTCGGCAATTGTCAAAACGCGTTAACTCAGCCATTTGCTCTACTATAGGGCCCTGCTGACCACCTCTGCCAATGTAGCTGCTTTAAATATGGTTACCTTGGCCCTTATGCTTGGCCGTAGGCCCTCGCTCAAACTTGTGTGCCCTTCGATACTCTGTATCCACCATATAAAATGCATATACAGACAAACTGAGAAATGCATATACATCAAGGTACCCTACATAGGTTTTTCGGACGCCCCGACGAAGTGTGGACCCTCCGGTTACAAATCCTTCACCCCATTCCCTGCATGAGATGCCAATGAAACACATGTTATTTTATCATATAAACATAGCATTAAAATCACATTTTGAAACATATCCAACACATGTTATTTTATCATATAAACATAGCATTTAAAACTCACATTTTAAAACATATCCAATACATGCTATTTGATCATATAAACATAGCATTTAAAACTCACATTTTGAAACCTATCCTTTGCAATATAAATTCATCAAAATAAGATAAACACATTGTACATAAAATCCATGGTTTCAAAGAGGTGGAATCCTACCAAAGACCGCTACGTGTCCTTGCGTCTTTCTTCCGGTAACCGCTCACGATCGTATACACCTTGTGAAGTCCCATTACCTTATCATATAATAATCAATTAAAACCAAGTCCTACTTGATTTACAACAATGTCCAAGTCCATAAACCATAAGTCTATACTTGCATCCTTCCTTCATTTAAAAATACACATAAACCTAAACCCATAATCCCGTAAATCATTTCCCATGGGGTTCGGCCATACACCATGGCCGAACCCATGGTTTATCATTTTCAGCCGTTATTACCAAATTGCCATTAACTTATGTTCATTTCCAAACCGATCCATAATCAAAACATTTATCATGGGGTTCGACCATACATCATGGCCGAACCCATGATCTTTGATTTTTAGCCTATATTACAATATTGCCATTCATGGCCAACATTCCACAACCAATCCTTTCATTCATTAATAAATGACTAAGTCCATGTTTTGATCCACAAAGCCCATCTCATGGGGTTCGGCCATACAATCATGGCCGAACCCATGATCTTCCAATTTAGGTCAATATTTACAAAGTTGCCATTGATTACATCAATTTATGTTTGGGTTTCAAAACATAGATCCATTCATTTATACATTATATACATGGATCCTCCAATGATGAACCCATTAAAATTTACTTCATGGGGTTCGGCCATACACCATGGCCGAACCCTATGATGTTTAACTTTCTAAAAATAGCAATTAACATCATTGAATCCATAATCAAGGTTCCTTCCAAGAACAATCCAAAATCCATAATTAGAAAGTCCATAATTAGAAACTTTCTAATTTAATATCCATACTTCCCTTCTTCTATCTTTAATCCTTATTAAATTAAAATCCACCTTCCATAATTAGAAACTTTCTAATTTAATAAACAACTTCCATAAAACAGACCCTAGTGGGGTTTGGCCATACACCATGGCCGAACCTCACCCATAGAGTCAATCCAACCTTTCCCATTCACTTTCTAAATTAATAACATCCCCCATGGGGTTCGGCCTATGGTTCCATGATCTCCATTTAATCAATCACCAAAATAAGTCCAAAACCGATCCATACATTGATTCATAAAACAATTCATTAACCGTACCAATACACCTCCATGGTTTTCATGATCTAAATTCATGAACATAAATCCAATTAACAACATTCTAACCGTCCAAGGTTTTCATCATTAAAAATCCATACATCAAATCAATATTCTTTCATGGGGTTCGGCCATGCACTATGGCCGAACCCTAAGGTTCATGCTTCCATTAAAATTATCAAATCATCTCCCAATCTTCTTCCATGGGGTTTGGCCATACACCATGGCCGAACCCTATGGTTCTTTATCTTAAACAAAAATATTAAAACCTTAGTTGTTCCGCGACTCCTCTGATTTTCCCTCGGTTGTTCTTGCTCTTCTAACATTTCTCTTCCTTGGTCTTTTCCTCTTGCTGGTTGCCTTCTCTTCCTCTTTGTTTTGCCTGAATAAGACTTGAAAGAGGAAGAAAATTCGGCTGTGGTGTGTAAACCGTGCACCCCTTATTGCCTTCTCTTTTATAATTTCCAATTGGCCAATCTTAGAAGGTGCTAAGATTGCAATTGCCATGAGCCCCTCTCTTCTTTTCTTTTAACAAACCAATTGTCCTATCTTAGAAGGTGTTGATATAGTAATTGCCATGCGCCCCTCGTCTAACAAGGAAAGGACTCTTTTTAAAGAGGTACACTCCACTCGGCCTATCTTGTTTGAAATAGCAATGCCGTGCGCCCTTGCCTTGAGTCTTAATTGGAAGTTGCCGACCTTCCAATTTGGCACTTGCCTAAATGTAGCTCTCATCAAGGAAAGGACCCCTATTTAGAAACTTCATCTTATCTTGTGCATAACCCTATACACGGCCTAAACAATCTTTTAATTTAGCAATCTCTTTTTAAAATATTCTAGCACATCAATGTGGATATGAAAATCCCACATACATCTCATGCGCATATCCTTTTAATTCAACCCCATTTATTTTTAATGAAACCATTTCCAAAACCATTGGGTCTTAATTGGGCAATGACCCAACACTTTACCCATATAAGATCCATATCTAATAATTCACAAATTAAATGCGTAATTTTCATATTTATTAATAACTCGAAAATCGGGGTGTTACAGACACATCGAGTTTGGTCGATATATCCTTGTGGGTCACCTTACTCTTTGTACTTTCCTCCTTCGGTCAACGCACCGACACGTGGAGGGTCCTCATTGGCCCTCCCTTACAGTGGTTTGTGGGTGATGAGACAGCAACATGAGACAGTCTTTGTGTTTCGGATTTGAAAAATTGAACACGCTCGATATATGTTATTTGGGCGATATATTGCATATTGGTAGACATCGAGTTCGTCGATATGTACTATTGGAAAATTTTGGTTTTCTTCTTATTTTGTTTTACAGTATGTTTCTTATTTTATTTTATATACTCCCATTTAATTCTCTTCATCATACAACTTTTATTCCTTCTTGGATACTCCGATCCACATACAAATATTATTCTCTACATTCAAATAGGGTCACACCACACTTCACCTATTGTTTATAGTTCCATAGCATATTCTATATTTTTAACACAGAATACATTAACATAATTTATTCATTAAGAGGTAATCACATTTTTTAATAAGACTGAAAACCCGGGGTGTTACTGAAAGTTCCTTTGCGAGCTAGAATAGCACGATTGACCTTTTTTTTTGGGGGGGGGGGGGGGGGGGTTCAATAGGTCAATCTAATATCGTTGGTCCTTTTTCAAATTATCTGGATTGATTAATTAATTACAGTGGATATAGTGGTTCCGAAGCAAATCCCTTTTAATCCACTTTCAGATAAAATGTTTTAAAATAAAATAAAACCAAGAAGCATTTGCCTCGAAGCTCTTTCTAACTGATGTGTACTTCTTGAAGATTCCACCCACTGAGTACCGCCGCTCCTCCTTGTAGCCGTCGTATAGCAATCACTAACTCAGGGTGACGATGAAACTTGGCTGAAAAAAAGTTTTCCTAGATTAGTTCTTTTCTTCCTCTTTTCGTCACTGACAAACTCAATCAATAGATTGGTTGATAATGGCTTTTCGTTCCTCCTCTTTTTCTCAGAAGAGTGTTGATTGTTCCTTAGAGTTTATAATTCTTTTCAGCTCAAGGAAGATAGTAAAATGATCACCCAACACTCATATTTATAGAGGAGTCTTAACGGGTCTTACTGAATGTCCAAGATTGACAGGTTAGTGGCACCGATGGGTCGGTGTTCATATTTATTACCGTTTAACCATCCGACCGTTGCGCATTAAATGCACTCCCAACGGCATAATTACTTCCCGGTCTACATGTCGGTGTCTTCGATTGGTTGACAGTTATGGCACTGATAGGTCGGTCTATACGAGAGGCTCGGTCTGGGACAAAGACATGCTAACAGTAGTTTCTAGTTTAGAAACCTGTTACTAAGAACGACCTGTCGCCCTTTACCTATGGGTCGGTCCTGTTACTCTCGATCGGTCTTGATATATTGAGATGTCTGTTTTATCAAGAGTCCTCATGAGTTCACAGTCCAGAACTCACCAGTTTTTTACCAATGAGTCGTCGACCACGAGGGGTCTTTTAAGTTCATCACCGAGGGGTCGGTGCGTACGAGACTTTAGGTCAGAGGCATACACAGAATGACAGTTCTTTGATCCAGAACCTCTGTCAATCTAGTCGACCAGTCCTTGACCATGGTGGGTTGATCCTGTCTCCATCGAGGGGTCGGTGAGACCGACTGGTCGAGCTGACAGTGAACTTAGTTCATATTTCCAAGTTCGCTTCTATTTCACTGTCCAGCTTCCTCTCTAGGCTTTATTATGTTCATTACCAACATATGCAACTAAGCCTAGGAATAGTCCTCTCTCATGTGTGGGTACCACCTAAAGTCATCTATGGCCAATTACCTATGGTTGTGATTGCCATACCAATGAGTTTTGAACTGTAACACCTCGGATTTTCAGATCATTATTTTATATGACATTTACTCTTTTAAATTGTGAATTTTAGAATTAAAACTTATTTGGATCAAGAATTGGGCCATGACCCAATTAGGACCCAACCAATGTTGGAATTGGTTTTATTAAATGCAAATGGGTTGAATTAATTTAGTGATGAATTATATCTAATTTTAAACAAAAGATATTATGGCCGAGTAGTGGATTTGAAATATCCAAGTAGATGTTAAAAAAATCAAATAAATATTATCTTGGCCGAATTTTAGATAATGATTTACATATTATACACATGAGACATATGTGGGATTTTTAATCCACAATGATATGCTAGATATTTAAAAAGGGATGAAATATCTATGAATTAAATTAAAAGATTATTTGGATTATGATTAGGGTTATGCGCATAGTACTTGCTAATAAGAATTAAAGGAAGTCTTAATAAAGCAAGGGAAAGTCGGATATGGCTAATTAAAGAGGGAAAGTAGGCCATGGTTAAATAAGGAAGGTTTGATATATGTCCAGTGTTTTGGTTATAACTTTTTACTCTGATATCCGATTGCTTTGATTATTTTTGCGTTGGAAAGAAGACTTCAAGAGATACAACTTTGTAGTTTACCACGTTTTCTGATTCGGAAGTTAGGAAGGTTAAAACTGAGCTACAATATAGTATACGTGTAAAAAAAATGGGAAACACAAGAGGGCAAGATTCTATTAAGACCATTCTAATATTGGATCAAATGGAAGCTTAAAAGGAGAGGCAAGGAGAGGGTGCACGGTTACAACTCCATTACCAAGTTTTTATTCCTCCCTCTCCCTCTCTCAATTCATCATTCTCTTCCACGCCAAAGCAAGAGAAGAAAAGGCAGCAACAAGAAGGAGTTCTTGTTTGGAGAAAAGCAAAGGGAAAAGAAAGAAAATTGGAAGAGCAAGAAACCAAAGGGGAAAAAGGTTAGTATCTTGTTTAATAATTTTTATGTTTTGGAACAAAAAGAACCATAGGGTTCGGCCTTATGGCATGGCCGAACCCCATGCAAAGATGTGATTTAATTCTTGGGTTTTAAGATTGAAAACCATGGTGTGTTCTTGATTCATTGATTGGGTTTATATTTTTAGATCTTGGATCATGGAAAATCATGGTTATTTCATGATGGTTTGAATAATGAAAACCATGGGGATTTATGGTTTAGATTAACAAATTTAAATGATGAAAATCCATGGAGGAGTTTGATAATATTTAAAGGAAAAATTGGATGGACATTGGGTCGGCCTTGGTATGGCCAAACCATGATGTTTTGTGGTTAAGCTTTGGGATCCAAAATAATAAAAGGAAGAGGTGAGGTTCGGCCATGGTGTATGGCCGAACCCCACCAAACTTTTTATGGAAGTGATGATCGATTTTGATGGGATCTAAACCAATGGCTAAGATCATGAACCATAGGGTTCGGCCATGGTGTTGGCCGAACCCCATGGGGTAATTTGGAATGGAGATTAAATAGGAAACTATCTAATTAAGGGAAGGGGCTGCTAAATTTAGAAAGTTCCATGTATGGAAAGGGTGGCTAAATTGGAAAGCACTCCAATTTTGGAAAGGAGTTTCTAATCTTAGAAAGTTCCCATTTATGGAAAGTTGGAATCTATATATGGAAACCTTCCATTTATGGAAGATGTTGTTAATTATGGAAAGGCCATCTAATTTTGGAAAGTGTTTCCAAATATGGAAAGGAGGTTGCTTATTGGGAAAGTTTCTATTCTTGGAAGTAGATATTAAAATTAGAAAATATCTACTTAAAGACCATGAAGATTATTTATGGAAACCATCCCAAGAATGGAAGGTAAGGCTTGATTATGGAACCTAATTTAAATGAATGGATTGATTGACATGAGTGAGGTTCGGCCATGACGTATGGCCGAACCCCACTAGGGTTTAGTTTTTGGAAACCTTGTTATTTATGGAATATGATATTCAATCATATAAGGGTTGGTATTTAATTAAGAAACCTTCTACATGTGAACCTTAGGTTAAAAATGGAAGGAAGAGTTATTTTTAGAAAACTTTCCATTTATGGAAGGAGGTTGATATTTTGGTAAGTTAAATAGGGAAACCTTCTAATGATAGAAGGGGAGATTAATAAAAGGAAGTTCTATTCTTGGAAGGTGAAATCTAAATTTGGAGACTTTCCAATTATGGAAAGGTAGGGATTAATTGGAAAGTATGCACCATTGGGTTCGGCCATGGTTTATGGCCGAACCCCATGGTCTAAATTAAGGGATTAAAGGTGTCTTTAATTCATGGTTTAAGGGCTAATTTATGAATCAGATTATGAACCTACATTATGAGTTAGGTTATGTGTAGTTTTAAAATAAAATAAAGGATACAATGTATGATATGAATTGATGGAGAAAGGGATGACAAAAATGTAATTAAAATACCAAAGTAGGAGAACCATGGGTTCGGCCATGATGTATGGCCGAACCCCATCAGATATGTTTGATGAACTTATTTGATTAAGGAAAATTTTAAGGCCTAATTATGGAAGATTTAAAGGAAGAAGGAAACCAATGGCATTTTGGTGAATATGAGAGAATGTTGGACATCACCATGGCCGAACCTCATGAATTATTTTATGGAATTATGTACTTTGGAAGCACGAATGGACGACTTGGAAACCTAAGCAAAGAAACGGGACTATGGTTACCAACAGTGGCATTTTTGTAAAATATGTACGAAAAATGGTAAACCATGGGTTCGGCCATGGTGTATGGCAGAACCCCATGGGGTTTTGTTTATGGAATTAGAACCTTGTAATTAGGTGAGACTTGGTGTTGACTTATCATTATATTATAAGGTAACGGGATCTCGCAAGCGGTGTGGGATCGGTGATCGAATCTTGGACGGAAACGCAAGGACTTGTGAACAGTTTTAGGTAGGATTCCACCTCTTTGAAACCATGGATTATGTACTTGTTTTGATCTTTTGTTTGATAAAAATGTGTTTCAAAGGATATGATTTATTATTGAATTTCAAATGCTACGTTTACCTTGATTTAAATAGCATGGATTGATTATGTTTCAAAAGTGATTTTACATGCTAGGTTTTATTTGTATAAAGAGCATGTATTGGATATGTTTTCAAATGATGATTTTCAATGCTATGTTTATGTTATAAAATAGCATGTGTTTCATTGGCATCTCATGCATGGCATGGGGTGGAGGATTTATAACTGGAGGGGTCACACTCCGTCGGGGCGTCCGAAAAACCTATGTGCAACACCTTGATGTGATTTCCATCAAGAAGTTTTCCGGAGGGTCCACACTCCGTCGGGGCGACCAAAAGACCTATGTGGTAGGCACATTTATGTACAGGTGATGGGTGGGACTCATTTCATATTTGTCATCATTGCATGGCATGGATTTATATGGTTTTGATATTACTATGTTATATGATATGTTTTGTACTAACCATGGGTTAGCCGTAACTGGAATACCTACTGGACGCGTTGTACTAACGTCCTACTTCTACCCTGTAGTTTGGTGATACAGGTAAACAGGGAAACAATGAACCTAAGACGGATCAGGCATAGGAGCTTGGAAGATCTAGTTTATAGGTTTTGAAATAAATTACTCATGAACTTGTATTTGAGTATTTGGATTCCGGAATGTAATAACTTAGATGGTTGAATATTTTGGTTTGATGATTATGACGTACTTTGCTATCTGAATGGATTAGAACTTGGTTCTAATATGATTCCGCAGTTTTATGATTTTATTCCGCAAGCCGGTATTGCTATGTGTGAACCATTTTATTGGACTGAGTCCATACACACATAAGGTTGGCCAGTTAAGGGTCGGACTTTTGAAGTTCGGACTTAATTCGCATCGTGACGTCCCGCGCTCTATCACTCTACTCTGTTACCAAAAAAAAATATATATATATATATATATACACTGAATTTATGGGAAAAAACGAGTGAAAAAGGGCGGGGCGTTACATGAACTTAGTTGATCATGATCTTCACTCTTGATCATCATGAGTCTTCAAGCTTCTTAGCAAGTGCTTCTTCTTGAGTCATGAAAATGACAAACAGAGACTCGGCCAAGCTGGGGCACTAACGTTACAAATACTAACACCTTTTGGAATTTTCTTCTCGAAAATTGAATAGAGGTGGGGTTTAAACGAATTTACTTAAAGAGTTTTGGATGATGCATCCTCATCTCAGATTCCAATTCCCATGTCAACTCTTCATTGCCGTGCCTTTCCCAAACGACTTTGAAGAACGGAATTGCTCAATTATGAAGCATTCTCTGTTCCTCATCAATGATTTTGGTTGGTCTTTCGACGTTGGACACGTCACCTAGCACGTCCAACTCTTGCACCTCCAATACATGTAATGGATCTGGGATATATTTTTTCAACATTGACACATGAAAGATATTGTGCACATTGGACAACTGTGGAGGGAGTACAAGTCGATATGCAACTTCACCAACCTTTCAAAAATTGGAAAGGGTCCAATACACCTCGGTGACAACTTCCCTTTCTTTCCGAATCTGATTTGACCCTTCCATGGTGAGACCTTCAAGAACACTTGGTCTCCCACCACAAATTCTAATGGCCTTCTTCTCTTGTCAGCATAGTTTTTCTGTCTAGTCTGTACAGTTAAGAGACGTTACCTGATGATCTTAATATGCTCGGTAGTCTCTGCAAACAATTCTGGCCTGATGAGTGCAGCTTCACCTCCCTCAGTCCAATATATAGGAGATCTGCAAGGCCTACCACACAGTGCCTCGAAAGGTGCCATCTGTAAACTTTCCTGATAGCTGTTGTTATATGAGAACTCCACTAATGGAAGGTGATCTTCCCAACTACACTTGAAGTCGAGCATACAAGCTCTCAATATGTCCTCTAGGGTCTGTATGGTTCTCTCGGACTGCCTGTCTGTCTGTGGATGAAAAGCTGTGTTGTACAACAAGTTTGTTCCCATAGTCGCTTGCAAACTCTGCCATACCCTTCCTGTGAGTCTACCATGTCCAATATAATAGTCTTGGGAATTCCGTGCAATCTGACAATGTCGTTGATATACCGTTTACCCAAACTTTCACACGAGTCATTTACCTTGATAGGTATGAAGTGTGCGGACTTCGTGATGAGGTCAATCACAACCCAAATTGTGTCGTTGCCCTTGGAAGACCTCGGCAATCATGTCACAAAGTCCATGGCAATGTGTTCCCACTTCCATTCGGGTATGGAAATTGATTGGAGTAAGCCGAGTGGTCTCATATGTTCTACTTTGACTCGTTGATATGTGAGGCATTTGGAGACAAAGTCTGCAACATCTTTCTTAAGTCTGGACCACCATTATCGCCTCTTAAGATCTCAATACATCTTTGTACTTCCAGGGTGTATTGAAAAGCTTGACTGATGTGCCTCTTTCAACAACTCCAATCTACACTCTTCGGGTACTTATACCCTGCCTAGGTACATATGGCCTTGCCCCAGCTGTAATTTCCAGTCTTGAACTATTTCTCCTCTCACTAGTTTCTGCCATATTTCGGTCATTTATGGACTTAAGCTCTATGCCTGTTCTATCTTCGATGTCATAGTGGAGTGTACTATGAGATTGTACACACATCCTCTATTATTGATCTAAAGATTCAAGTTTCTAATTCCTGACATCATTTCCCAATCTTGTCTAATCAAACTGGCCATTGTTCCATGGTTCATACGACTGAGTGCATCCGTGACTTTATTTGCCTCGCCCCGGTGATAATGGAGACCAAAATCGTAGTCCTCAAGGTACTCCATCTACCTCCTCTATCTCATGTTGAGCTTTTTCTGTCCAAACAGGTATTTGAGACTCTTGTGATCGGAGTAAACCTCAAACTTTTCTTCGTAGAGATAGTGCCACCAGGTTTTGAGTGCGAACACTACTGCCGCTAACTCAAGGCAATGGGTGGGATAGTTCCGCTCATGGATCTCGAGCTGTTTAGAACCATAGGCCACTACATGCACACCTTGATTGAGAGAACATCCTGTAACACCCCGGATTTTCCTTAGCTTATAAAATTATTGGATTAGCCCACTTGGATTGCAATTTAATTGAATTTGAGGTTAAAAAGTTTAAATGGACATTGGATGGGCAAGGAAATGGGTCAATTACCTTATTAAGACCCAATGGGTCATGGGTGAGCTTGATTTTAAAGTAATTGCGTAAGTTTAGTTAAATTAGTTGAATTGGATAAATTAGTGCATTTAATGCATTAAAGTCCACCTCATCAAGTGAGGTGGCATGTGAGTGATGTGGCATTGCCAAGTGGCATCCATGTCATCACAAGGAAGCCAACTAGGCAAGGATGCCACGTCATCGAGCGACTGTAACACCCCGCCCTTTTCACTCTAAATTTTCAGAGTTTATTTATTTTAAATAATAATAATCAATAAGTGATCGGGGCGGAATGTCACGACGCGAGTTAAGTTCGGATCTCTAAATCCGACCCTTAACTGGCCAAGCCCATGTGCGTATGAACTAAGTCCATAAAACTGATCTGCACATGGTATATATATAACTTGCGGAATTAACTTAGTCTAAATCTAACTGAGGTTATAATAGAACCTATGACTAATCCAATTTTCCATTCTTAGATAGCAAAGTACATAACTTATTTTCCAAAATTACTAATCAATCTTAACTATTCGTTTAATAAAATCATCCAACATAAAACAAACCATAGCATCTATCTTAACTACTTATTACAAGCCAACATAACTAATTACCAAATTACATTGTTCAAATATATCAAATATCAAGTCCATAAAATAGTCCATTCATAATCCATTCCATTCATTCAAACGGCCCAAGTTTCCGTACTTGTCCTCTTTTTATCTCATTCATGTACTTCCAACCACTATTTAACCTTTGTTAGATTCAGCCATCCAATGGCCGGATCATGATTTAAAAATTGTTCATCGAAAAACCTACCTTTTCCGCGACTCCTCCGATTGATCTTCCCTCCGGCTTGTTCCTTGTTCTTTCTTAGCCTCTCCTTCTTCTTGATTCCTTGATGATCAGGGACTGATTTAAACAACCAGCTGTTGTTCTTGGTAGAAAACGGCAAAGGGAGAAAGAGATAGAATTTTTGACTTTGAATGGAATACCTTGAGGCCAACACTTTTGCTCAAGATATGCTTTTGTCTTGGTGAAAACAAATCAATCAAGGACTGATTTCATATCACTAACCAGCTGCTGTTCTGGTCTTAGAAAGATGATAACAGCCCAAGGGAGATAGAGAGATAGAGAGAGTAAAAATGAAAATCCTTTGCTTGACCAAAAACAGCCCAAGGTTAAACCTTGTGTAACTCCCTCTCCTCAATCAAGGTTCTTTATGTTACTTGGGGGTTTCATCTATGAAATGAAACACCCCCAAGCAACCAACGTCCCTTGTGTTGGACTAGTGTAACCCCCCCCCCCCCCCCCCCTTTCTTAGGTTCTCACATGGAGTTTCATATTGAAATGTAACTCCCATGTGCTGCACCATTCTCTATTGTTTGCCTCTATGTTTTGGCCTATGTAACTGCCACCATTCCTATGTGTAACTCCACAAACAGCAGCTCCATTCAGCCCTCATCAACGTCCCATGTGGGAGTTCTATCATGGGAATAAAACTCCCCTCCTCCAAGTGTGAACACACTTTGTAACTCCCATTGGTTTAGTATCTAATTTGAATTTGGAATGCCATAATCTATTGTGTAACTCCTCCAATAAGCTACCCATTTTATTCTCCAACCTTGGAGTTACATGCATGAACCATCAATCCATGCATTGGCTGTCTTTTGGAGACCCAAGCAAGGCATAAACCCTATACCATCTCCAATGTGCATAATGATTTGAAAACTCAACTCTCACCCATGTAACTCCATGTAACGTCATTTCCATTCTTAACTTGGGTGGGAGTTACATGCATATAAGTTTCCCATGCAGCCAACAATTCTTAGTGTTTGAATTTGAAACAACCTACAAACCTTCACTCATTTAAAATACATATTCATCCAACTCATTTACTCAACTCACCCAACCTAACACATTCATTTAATTTAACTTAACTAATAAATTCAACTCAACTAAACCCATCATTCATTTCAATTCAAACCAAACTCAAAGCAATTAATAAACTTAAATTAACTAAGCTTGAACTCAATCCATGGTTAATCATGCCATTCACGACCCATTGGGTCCCATCTAGCCATTTTGACCCATTTATCAAAATTTGACCCAAATATGATTCTTGACCCGTTTAAATTCATCTTATCCATTTATTTGTTTTGTAAACAAACTACCATCCTTTGGGTCTTGATTGAGCCATTGACCCATTTAAATTCAAATCAATTTTATCACAATGGCAATTCCGTAAATATGAATATTTTCATATAAAATGATAACTTTGAAATTCCAGGGTGTTACAATACAATACTCTTTTTATAATTTTCGTCCCGAAAATCGAACGAAGTAGGATTTCAAAGTAAATCATACAAACAATTCAGGGTGAGATGTTCTCATCTCCGATTCCAATTCCCAAGTGGCTTCCTCAACACCATGTCGATCCCACACCACCTTGACGAACTGAATCGCTCGGTTACGCAACACCCTTTGCTCACTCTCCAATATTCTGACCGGCTTCTCGACATAAGTGACATCGCTTTGCACATCTATATCTTGCACATCCAAAACATGAGACGGATCAGGGTTGTACTTCCTCAGCATCGACACATGGAACACATCATGTAGAGACGCCAATTGCGAAGGAAGTGCCAACTGATAGGCTACATCTCCCATCCTTCTGATAATTGAAAACGGTCCCACATATCTTGGCGACAATTTTCCTTTCTTCCCAAATCTCATGTGCCCTTTTCGTGGCGAGACCTTCAAGAATACCATGTCTCCCACTTCAAATTCGAGAAACCTCCTCCTCTTATCAGCATAGCTCTTTTGCCGACTCTGTGCGGTCAACAAATGTTGACGTATCAATTGGATCTGTGCAGTAGTTTCTGCAACCATCTCGGGTCCTATCAGTGCATGTTCACCAACCTCAGTCCAGCACTGGTGACCTGCATGGTCTACCATACAAAGCTTCGAATGGTGCCATCTGGAGGCTTGCCTGGTAGCTATTGTTATAAGAAAATTCCACCAATGGCAAATGATCCTCCCATCCACCTTTGAAGTCTAGCATGCACGCCCCTCAACATGTCCTCCAGCGTTTGTATTGTTCTTTCCGATTGTCCATCGGTCTGTGGATGGAATGCTGTGCTAATAAGTAGATCGGTTCCCATGGCCGACTGCATGCTCTGCCATACCCTGCCGGTGAATCGGCCATCTCTATCAGACACTATAGTCTGTGGAATACCATGTAATCTGATGATGTCTTTGATATATCTCCGACCCAATGTCTCTGATGAATCTGTCATCTTGATAGGAATAAAATGCGCGGACTTGGTCAATCGATCTACCACAACCCATATAGCGTCATTGCCTTTCGAGGACATCGGCAACCCCGTCACAAAGTCCATGGAAATGTGCTCCCATTTCCATTCCGGCACTGCTAAGGGTTTGAGTAACCCTGGTGGCTTCTGATGTTCTGTCTTAACCTGCTGACAAGTTAAACAATGAGCCACGAACTCTGCAACATCCTTCTTGAGTCCATGCCACCAATAATGTCTTTTTAAGTCATGATACATTTTTGTGCTACCCGGATGAATGGACAACTTGCTCTGATGTGCCTCTATCAATAATTCTTTTCTGCAGCTTCTTGGCACATAAATTCTACCCCGGAACATAAGACCCTGTCCTGGTCGTAATTCCCAATCCAGTACAACCTCGCCATTAGACATCTTGGCCCATGTCTCTGCCATTTCCGGATCTGTTCGTTGTTCCTGTTCAATCTTTGTAACCATGTTGGATCGTATGATCAAATTGTACATACTCCCATGGTTTGGATGTATAGATTAAACTCACGAATGGAATTCAACATCTCCCATTCAGTCCTGATCAAACATGCCACTGATGCATGAGACATGCGGCTGAGAGCATCCGCCACTTTGTTGGCCTTTCCCGGATGATATCGGAGCGCAAATTCATAGTCCGCCAGATATTCCATCCATCTGCGCTGCCTCAGGTTGAGCTCTTTCTGATCAAATAAATACTTCAAGCTCTTGTGATCTGAAAATACTTCAAACTTCTCCCCATATAGATAGTGTCTCCAGCTTTTGAGAGCAAAGACCACCGCAGCTAATTCCAGATCATGTGTGGGGTAGAGGCGTTCATGTATCTTTAGTTGTCTTGAACCATATGCCACCACCCGATCACGTTGCATGAGTGAACATCCCAGTCCCTCTCCTGATGCATCACATTGTACTTCATAACCTTTGCCCCTTTCCGGCAAAACTAGAATAGGAGCAGTTGTAAGTCTCTCCTTCAGCTCCTCAAATCTCTGATTGCACAGCTCTGACCATTCATATTTGACTCCTTTCTGCGTGAGTCGAGTCAATGGGGATGCAATTTTGGAGAAGTCCATGATAAACTTCCTATAATATCCAGCCAAACCCAGAAAACTACGGATTTCAGTGACATTCTTTGGTGCTTTCCACTCGCTTACTGCTGCCACCTTAGCCGGATCAACGGCTATACCATCTGCTGTTATAACATGCCCTAAGAATTTGACCTCAGGTAGCCAAAATTCACATTTGCTTGCTTTGGCATACAACTGGTTCTGTCTCAAAGTGTTCAATACTATTCGAAGATGCTCAGCATGATCTTCCTGACTCTTGGAATAGATCAGGATATCATCGATGAACACTATAACAAACCGATCCAAATATGGACGGAATATTCTGTTCATTAAGTCCATAAACACAGCCGGGGCGTTGGTAAGCCCAAATGGCATGACTACAAATTCAATAGTCCATACCGTGTTCTGAAAGCTGTTTTCTCGATGTCTTCCTCCTTGACCCGGATTTGATGATAACCGGACATCAGATCAATCTTGGAAAAATGACTGGATCCCCTCAAACTGATCGAATAAATCATCGATCCTGGGTAGGGGATACTTGTTCCGGACAGTTAGCTGATTCAACTTCTGGTAGTCCACACACATTCTGAGTGAACCATCCTTCTTTTTCACGAACAACACTGGAGCTCCCCATGATGATGTGCTGTTCCGAATGCAACCCAGTCTGAGCAACTCATCAAGTTGCTTCTTCAACTCGGACATTTCTGCTGGTGCCATCCGATAATGGTGTAGAGACACTGGTGAAGTACCAGGATACAACTTGATCTCAAAATTGAGCTCCCTCATAGGTGGTAAACCAGGGAGTTCTTTTGGAAAGACATCAGTAAATTCTTTCACAATTGCTGGAAGTTCAGTGACTGGTGCTTTGTTGATAACAATATTGTTCAACACCAAATGATGCAACCCTTCCTGCAGTCTGCTTTGCTTGTCGGCACGAACTATATACTGCTTTCCCTCGGGTGACCAAAATGTCACTCTTTGGCGATAACAATCAATATTGGCTTCATAACCAGCCAACCAGTCCATGCCGAATATAATATCGTACTCAGTCATGTCGAGTACCAGATAATTGAACTCAAATCTGAGTCCAGCGAGTTCTGTATTTATGGCCGTGCATATGAGTCCCAAAGACGTGTCCCGACAGGGGATACTACTGTGAGTGTGGTGGACAGCTTTTGAACTAGTGTTCCAGTAGCAGTTATAAAGGATGCAGATATAAAAGAGTGCGATGCCCAGAATCAAACAATGCAAGCATAAGAACTATTGATAACGGCCATACCTTGAATCACAGAATGATCCACATCCTCAGGAGGTTCCAGAGCAAATAGTCGTCCAGATCCGGTAGGATTAGGCGCCCGACCCGCCTGATTATAAGTTCTGCCTCCTCGGGAGTTAGCTGGCCTAGCTGGTGGACGGAAAGATCCTCTGGAATATGAGAGCCTATTGAGCTTTGGACAGTCTCTCTTGAAGTGACCCGGCTGATTACAGTGGAAACAGTTGTTCACCCCTTTGAATGACTGGGTGACTGATGCAGATGGGGAGGGCTGGTTGGGACGAAAGCTCCCCGCGGACCCAGTAGATGGTGAGGGTCTACTGAAGTTCGAGCGGAACCTTTTGTTGGACTGGAACCCACCCCTCCCACTTGGAGTTCGGCGGTTGTCAAACCGCACCATTGTATTCAACTCCTGTTCTGCTATTGTGGCCTTGCTGACCACCTCAGCCAATGTGGTGCACTTAAATATGGTCACTTTGGCCCTGATGTTTGGCCGTAGACCCCTCTCAAACTTTCTTGCCTTGCGAAGTTCTGTGTCCACCATATAGAATGCATAAATGGATAAACTGAGAAATTCACGGTGATATTCTGCCACCGTCATAGAGCCCTGTACCAAGGACAGAAAAAGTTCCGTCTGTCGCTCCTTCTCCTCCTCCGAAAGTAGTGTTCCAGAAAGGTTGCTGAAAACTCATTCCATGTCATGGCCGTCCTCTCCCTGACTGGTATGAGTGCCCTCTGCTTCTCCACCACCTCCCACCATTTACCGGCATCTTCTATCAATTGTGAAGTAGCCAGTAGAATCCTGTCAGCATGACTCGAGATCTTAAGTAATTTTAAGATCTGAGTGATCTTCTTCAGCCAATGCTCGGCTCCGATAGCCCCTTCCTTCCCTTTGAAGTAGGGAGGACGCTGTTGTTGAAATTCTCGTGCCATACTCCGGTCACTGGCATCCCTGGAACTTTCACTCCCATTCATATGTTGCTGGAGTACAGAGGTTACCACTGCTTGGACTAAGCCCTGAAGCTCAGGTGGCACATGTGGTATATGTACACCACTGTTCCCTTCTCCCTCCTTCCGAGATGAGTATTCCCGCTCCTTCCTTTCTCCCCGAGAATGATGAGACTCTTCTGAATGGTGTGACTTTTCAGAGTGATGTGACCTTTCAGAATGATGTGACTCTTCCTCTGGTGGAGATCTTTCCCTTCCTTCTTCATACTGAACGAGTGGTTTCTCTTTTCTTTCCCTTTCTTGCTTTGTAGGATCTTCCTTTTTGGTGCCATTTCCTAAGTCATGAAAATATAATTGACTTAGTTTCTTCATACAGTTTGTGTTTTCACTACTTTGGGGAGATTTCCAAATAAGCAATCTTGATTTTCTTTTGTTTTTTTTTTTTGGGAAGTTTCTAAATCCCTATTTGTTTGTTTTCTTTCTCAATTTGGGGAATATTGGGGAATGTATATCCTATTTTGCTACGTTTGATATATCAATTATAATACTGTACTTTTGCTATCTTTCACTGTTGTTCTCAGATTAATTTGTTCAGTCTGAGTCTACGAAGTAAATTAATCCGGCCCCCAGTCAGCGGACTCCGAAGAGTCGGTCAGTTGGGATTCTTATCCGTCAGTGAGACATGAAACCGTCTTAATCTTACTTCGGAAGATTCAACTTCCCGTTTCGCTCTGATACCAACTGTAACACCCCGCCCTTTTCACTCTAAATTTTCAGAGTTTATTTTTTTTTTTTTTAAATAATAATAATCAATAAGTGATCGGGGCGGAATGTCACGACGCGAGTTAAGTTCGGATCTCTAAATCCGACCCTTAACTGGCCAAGCCCATGTGCGTATGAACTAAGTCCATAAAACTGATCCGCACATGGTATATATATAACTTGCGGAATTAACTTAGTCTAAATCTAACTGAGGTTATAATAGAACCTATGACTAATCCAATTTTCCATTCTTAGATAGCAAAGTACATAACTTATTTTCCAAAATTACTAATCAATCTTAACTATTCGTTTAATAAAATCATCCAACATAAAACAAACCATAGCATCTATCTTAACTACTTATTACAAGCCAACATAACTAATTACCAAATTACATTGTTCAAATATATCAAATATCAAGTCCATAAAATAGTCCATTCATAATCCATTCCATTCATTCAAACGGCCCAAGTTTCCGTACTTGGTCCTCTTTTTATCTCATTCATGTACTTCCAACCACTATTTAACCTTTGTTAGATTCAGCCATCCAATGGCCGGATCATGATTTAAAAATTGTTCATCGAAAAACCTACCTTTTCCGCGACTCCTCCGATTGATCTTCCCTCCGGCTTGTTCCTTGTTCTTTCTTAGCCTCTCCTTCTTCTTGATTCCTTGATGATCAGGGACTGATTTAAACAACCAGCTGTTGTTCTTGGTAGAAAACGGCAAAGGGAGAAAGAGATAGAATTTTTTTGACTTTGAATGGAATACCTTGAGGCCAACACTTTTGCTCAAGATATGCTTTTGTCTTGGTGAAAACAAATCAATCAAGGACTGATTTCATATCACTAACCAGCTGCTGTTCTTGGTCTTAGAAAGATGATAACAGCCCAAGGAGATAGAGATAGAGAGAGTAAAAATGAAAATCCTTTGCTTGACCAAAAACAGCCCAAGGTTAAACCTTGTGTAACTCCCTCTCCTCAATCAAGGTTCTTTATGTTACTTGGGGGTTTCATCTATGAAATGAAACACCCCCAAGCAACCAACGTCCCTTGTGGTTGGACTAGTGTAACCCCCCCCCCCCCCCCCCCTTTCTTAGGTTCTCACATGGGAGTTTCATATTGAAATGTAACTCCCATGTGCTGCACCATTCTCTATTGTTTGCCTCTATGTTTTGGCCTATGTAACTGCCACCATTCCTATGTGTAACTCCACAAACAGCAGCTCCATTCAGCCCTCATCAACGTCCCATGTGGGAGTTCTATCATGGGAATAAAACTCCCCTCCTCCAAGTGTGAACACACTTTGTAACTCCCATTGGTTTAGTATCTAATTTGAATTTGGAATGCCATAATCTATTGTGTGTAACTCCTCCAATAAGCTACCCATTTTATTCTCCAACCTTGGAGTTACATGCATGAACCATCAATCCATGCATTGGCTGTCTTTTGGAGACCCAAGCAAGGCATAAACCCTATACCATCTCCAATGTGCATAATGATTTGAAAACTCAACTCTCACCCATGTAACTCCATGTAACGTCATTTCCATTCTTAACTTGGGTGGGAGTTACATGCATATAAGTTTCCCATGCAGCCAACAATTCTTAGTGTTTGAATTTGAAACAACCTACAAACCTTCACTCATTTAAAATACATATTCATCCAACTCATTTACTCAACTCACCCAACCTAACACATTCATTTAATTTAACTTAACTAATAAATTCAACTCAACTAAACCCATCATTCATTTCAATTCAAACCAAACTCAAGCAATTAATAAACTTAAATTAACTAAGCTTGAACTCAATCCATGGTTAATCATGCCATTCACGACCCATTGGGTCCCATCTAGCCATTTTGACCTATTTATCAAAATTTGACCCAAATATGATTCTTGACCGTTTAAATTCATCTTATCCATTTATTTGTTTTGTAAACAAACTACCATCCTTTGGGTCTTGATTGAGCCATTGACCCATTTAAATTCAAATCAATTTTATCACAATGGCAATTCCGTAAATATGAATATTTTCATATAAAATGATAACTTTGAAATTCCAGGGTGTTACAGCGACATGGCCAATGTGGGACCCAAGTGCCATTGGTGACCAAAACACCACATGCATGGTCGACCATGACATGGGTTGACTTGGTCAACCACGTGTGAGTTCAAGTTTTGAGTTAAGGTTTTGTTTGAGTTGAGAAGATGAAGAGATGAGATGGGGTAGCTTGTATAAGTATATTGTACTTAGACACTAGGGAAGCTAAGGGACTCATTGGGAAGCCAAGGGGTCTCCTTGGTTTAACCGATGGTCTCCTTGGTGTAACCAATGGTCTCCTTGGTTAGACCAAGGCATTATGAGGGGGAGTGAAGAGACTAAGTGTTAATACAAAAGACACAAACCAAGGAGCACTCCAAACCCCTTGGCTAACTCCTCCACTCTTGAGCAGGAGTTTCCACTCCTCTCCTCTCCCCTCTCTCTCCCACATCTACCTCCATACATGGGAGACTTTGAAGAACAAAGAAAGGAGAAGAAGAATTAATGAAGAAGTGAAAAATCAAAAGAAAATAAGGAGATTGAAGGAAGGTATGGCTAAGACTTAATAATATAGGATTTCATCTAAGGGAATCATAGATTTGGCCATGGTATGGCTGAACCCATGGATTCCATGATTGGTTGGAATGAATGGCCAAAAATGTTATCAGGCCTTGGAGTTGGAAATCCATCCAAAAGATGGTTATGGGTTGAAACAAAACAACCATAAGATTAAATTGGAAACATGCTATGATACTATGAATGGATGGATTATGAAAAACCCTAACCTTTGCTAGTGGGTATGGTAAATTTACTAAGTGAAGTATGGAAGATGAAATCCATGTTTAAATATGATTAAGAATGGATTTCAAGAAGAAAGGCCTTACAATGCATGCAAACATAAAGAACTGACAAAATGTCAGTCGACTGAAAGAGTGATGGCCAGGCACACAAAGGATTTGTTGGCGTTTCAGCCGACTGAATCTTACGATTCAGTCGACTGAAAGTGTACAGGCCGAGAACACAAAGGATCTGACCCAAAGTCAGCCGAGTGAATATATGATTCAGTCGGTTGACTTTGGGTCAGATCTTTTGTGTTCTCGGCTAATAAGATTCAGTCGACTGAAAGTATACTTGCCAAACACGTAAGTGATCTGGTTGTGTTCAGCCGACTGAATCTTATGATTCAGTCGACTGAAAGTTTACTGGCCAAGTATCTGGTTGTATTTCAGCCGACTGAATCTTATGATTCAACCATGGCTTAGCCGACCATGCACTACATGGCATTTAGGGTCCCACTTAGCCATTTCATTTACATGCCACCTCACTTGATGAGGTGGATCTCATGCCTTGGGTCTTAATTGGTTATTTGACCCAATTAAATTAATCTTACCCATTTACTTCAAAATTAGTTCACCTTGACCCATTTATTTAAAGCTTACCCAATTATTTCCAATTCAACCTTATCCATGACCCGTTGGGTCTTAATTGGGTAATTAACCCAACTCCTTACCCATCTAGGGTCCATTTCCATTATTTAATTTCAAATTCCATCAATTGACAAATTAAATGAACAATTCCAATATATATTTATGAAATGAAAATCCGGGGTGTTACAAGTTAGGCAAATTCCCCAAGTAAGGCAAAGTGATATATAGGAGAACTAAACAAAAATTTCCCCTCTCTATGATTATTTGATCAATTATAACTTCAAGGTATTCGAACACAAGTCATTATGAGAAAACTAAGTCAACCAATGTTTCGATGACTTAGGAAATGCCTCCAAGAAAAAGAAATACCCGACAGAGCCTGCATCAGGAAGAGGGACAAGACAATGCGAATATTCCTGAGGTGCCTTTTGAGCTGCAGAGCCTAGCGCATGCAGTAGTTACCTCCGTTCTACAACAACACCAGAATGGCAACTGAGGCACTACCTCCAATGAATCCTAGGACCGAACAATGGTCAAAGATTTCCAACAGTAGCGTCCCCCTTATTTCAAAGGGAAGGAGGGACCCGCAGGAGCAGAGAACTGGATTGAGAATATCACAAAGATCTTGAAGCTGCTTAAGATCACCGATGACCAGGACCGAATACTGCTGGCTACCTCACAACTGGTAGATGATGCATACAAATGGTGGAAGGTCATAAAACATCAACAATTGCAGATTCCAGCGGCGGATAGAACAGAGATAACTTGGGACCAGTTCGCTGGGATGTTTCTGGACCATTACTTTCCAGAAGAAGAGAAGGAGTGCTAGACACAGGCATTCATAGCTTTGGTCCAGGGCCCCATGACCATTGCAGAATACTATCAAGAATTCTTACGTCTATCATGCTATGCTCTATACATGGTAGACACGGAATATAAGAAGACTCGAAAGTTTGAGCGACGCCTACGACCAAGCATCAGGGCCAAAGTCACTATTTTCAAATTAGCTACTTTGGTAGAAGTAGTCAGTCAAGCCAACATAGCCGAACAAGAGCTGATGGAGACAGTTAGATTTCTGGAGAACAAACGAAGTCAGAGAGGGGGAAATTATTTCCACCCTCGCAAGAAATTCATACCCAACTTTGGGAGACCCTCAGCTTCCATTGCTTCCACTGGTGGTTTTCATCCTAGTCAGCCCTCCACATTAGGACCAGCCTCTCAGTCTCCTTGAGGTGTTATCACCTGTTAATAGTGTGGCCAGCTGGGTCATATCAAAAGGGAGTGTCCACAGAACAACAAACCTTCTTACTCCAGGGGTTCTTTCCATCCTCCAACTCGGCCAGCTCAGTCGCAAGCATCTAGGGCACATAATCAGACAGGAAGGGCACCCATTCCGACAGGATCTGGACGTCTATATACTTTAGTTCCTCCTCTAGAGACGGTGGATCACTTGGTGATTCAAGGTATGGCAATAGTTGGTAGTTCTTATGCTTTTTCATTATTTGATTTAGGAGCATCCCACTCCTTTATATCTGCTACCTTCATATTTGCTACTGGTAAGTTAGTACAACAACTATCCACTGCACTCACTTTTATATCCCTTATTGGAGACACATCACTGGGTCTAATATGCACCTCCGTAGATACTGAACTTGCTGAGTTCAAATTTAAATTCAACTATCTGGTACTCGAGATGACAGAATACGACTGATATTTGGCATGGACTGGTTGGCTACCTTTTAGGTCGACATTGACTGTCACCTTCGCGATGTGATATTTTGGTCACCCGAGGGAAAATGATTTATTGTACATGCCAACAGACAGAACATTCCTATGACCAGGAAATTACATGAAGAAATGAGCCATCTCGTACTGAACAGTATTAGACTAGACAATGCGCCGGTGACTGAACTACCTATTGTAGTGAAGGACAACGCAGGGGTATTTCCGACAGAACTCCCTAGTTTGCCGCCAAAAAGGGAGATTGACTTCGAGATTAAGCTCTATCCCGGCACTACTCCTATATCATTGCCTCATTACCGAATGGCCCTTGCAGAAATGTCTGAGCTGAAGAAACAAATTGATGAGTTGCTCAGACTATGATGCATCAGGCACAACACCTCATCCTGGGGAGCACCAGTATTATTCGTAAAGAAGAAAGATGGTGCTCTTCGAATGTGTGTGGATTACAGGAAGTTGAATCAACTAACTGTCAGGAACAAGTACCCTCTGCCCAGAATTGATGATATATTCGATCAACTCAGAGGCTCCAGCAATTTCTCCAAGATTAATCTTATGTCAGGCTACCATCAAATCCGTGTCAGGGATGAAGACATAGAAAAGACAGCTTTCAGAACTCGGTATGGATTGTATGAATATGTGGTCATGCCTTTTGGACTCACAAATGCACCAGCCGTGTTCATGGATCTGATGAATAGAATATTCTGTCCTTATCTGGATAAGTTTGTAATTGCCTTTATCGACGATATTTTGATTTATTTCACCAGTCTAAGGATAGTGCTGGACACACTAAAGAAGAATTTATATACCAAAGCAAGCAAGTGCGAGTTCTGGCTATCTGAGGTCAACTTTTTGGGACATGTCATATCAGCAGGAGGAATAACTGTGGACCCGGCTAAAGTGGAAGCCGTTAGAGACTGGAAAGCTCCGAAGAATGAGACCGAAATCCGCAGCCTTCTGGGACTGGCTGGCTACAATCGAAAATTTATTATGGACTTCTCCAAGATTGCGGCTCCACTCACCCGACTAACTTAAAAAGGAGTCAAATTTGAATGGTCTGACGTGTACAACCGAAGGTTTGAGGATCTGAAACAGAAGCTTACCACCACTCCCATTCTGATTTTGCCGGAGAGAGGCAAGGGATATGAAGTATACTGTGATGCTTTAGGAGAATGGCTTGGGTGCTCTTTTACTCAAAGTCATCATTTAGTGGCATATTGTTCAAGGCAACTGAAAATCCATGAACGCAATTATCCCACTCATGATCTGGAACTAGCTGCAGTGGTCTTCGCTCTCAAAAGCTGGAGACACTATCTATATGGTGAGAAATTTGAGGTGTTTTCAGACCATAAGAGTTTAAAATATCTGTTCGATCAAAAGGAGTTCAATTTGAGATAGCGCAGATAGATGGAATACCTGCAAGATTATGAATTTGCACTGCGATATCACCCTGGCAAAGCAAACAAAGTGGCAGATGCCCTCAGTCGCATTTCACATGCAACTGTGGCTAGTCTGATTATGAAAGAACGGGAAATGCTGATGACCATCCGAGAGTTCAATTTGCACATCAAAAATCGTGGGAGCATGTATAATCTGATGGTACAGTCCAGTATGGTTTCCAAGATTGAGCAAGAACAGCAGACAGATCCGGAAGTGGCAGAAATTTGGGCCAAGATGTCGACTGGAGAGGTCATACCAGAATGGGAATTACGACCTGGACAAGGTCTCTTATTCCGAGGCAGAACATATGTACCTCTAGGCTCCAAGAGAGAACTGTTGACAGAAGCTCATCAATAAAAGCTCTCCATCCATCCGGCTAGCACCAAAATGTACATGATTTGAAAAGGCATTATTGGTGGCATGGACTCAAAAGGGACATGGCTGACTTTGTCTCTCACTACCTTACTTGTCAGCGAGTCAAGACAGAACATCAGAAGCCGCCAGGACTGCTCAAACCTCTACCCATACCCGAATGGAAGTGGGAACACATTTCCATGGACTTTGTGATAGGGTTGCCGCGGTCTTCAAAGGGTAATGATGCAATCTGGGTTATAGTGGACCGTTTGACCAAGTCTGCACATTTCCTCCCCATTAAGATGACAGACTCGTCTGAGACTTTGGGACAACGGTATATCAGGGACATCATCAGACTACATGGTATACCCAGGACTATTGTGTCCAACAGAGATGGCAGATTCACTGGCAGGGTGTGGCAGAGCATGCAGTCAGCTATGGGGACAAATTTATTATTCAGCACAGCTTTCCACCCACAAACTGATGGTCAGTCAGAGCGAACAATACAAACATTGGAGGATATATTGAGAGTCTACATGATAGACTTTAAGGGTAGTTGGGAAGATCACCTACCATTGGTCGAGCTCTTATACGACAATAGTTACCAGGCAAGCCTCAAGATGGCTCCATTTGAGGCATTGTATGGTAAACCCTGCAGATCTCCAGTGTGTTGGACAGAGGCCAGTGAGCCTGCTCTTATTGGACCTGATCTAGTTGCAGAGGCTACAACATGGCCGAACCATATCCCTTTGGTTTGGGTCCATACATCCAATCCCATGATCATTCCCTCTTTGATCATTTCATCAATAATTACCTTTATGCCATCACTACCAATAAATAATTTTATCATGCACTAACTTTAAAAACCACCGATTATTTCCATGAAATGGATTCATAAAACCCATGGACATGGTCGTGGGGTTCGGCCATACATAAGGCCGAACCCTATGGCTTTCCCATTTAAACCTCCATGTCCTAACTTAGCCATAGTACCCCATAGTTCGGCCATGAAATGGCCGAACCATGACTTGTCCAAATGCTCACTTGGTACCCTTTTTAAACACCTCATATTGTTCCATAATCTTCAAACTTGAAACCTTTTGATTCAACCAAAACAGTCCATATAAAATGGTCCATGGGGTTCGGCCATACACATGGCCGAACCCAATGATTCCCTCCTATGTTCTTAACTTAGGTTCTACTATTTTAACCATGATAACCCCATGGTTCAGCCATCCAATGGCTGACCCAAAATAGTAACCATATCTCCATTTTAATCTCATAGAAACCCCATGATATTGCATGGTTTCTAACTCTCCAAATCCATACCAATCATCAAATTCTTTCATGGGGTTCGGCCATCCAAGGTGGCCGAACCCTATGTCCATGACTTGGTCCTCATAAACATATTTTATGTCTCATTAAACATGTAATAATCAGTATAATATTACTGGGCTTTTACCTTTCAAAACCATCCAATAACCAACCCAATTTCATGGGGTTCGGCCATCCAAGGTGGCCGAACCCAATGATGCATTTTATCAATCTATACCACATTTATCCAAGGTTAAATTCCTTGATACATTCGGCCATTCCATGGCCCAAAACATGACACTCAATACTTTTCAAAACATGCATCTTAGTTCTAAATAAAACATCCAAATCAGTCCATCACTTTGCATGGTTTTCACTTTATAAAAACTATCCACATGACCATAACATTTCATGGGGTTTGGCCAGCCAAGGTGGCCGAACCCAATGATCTCTTTCATCATTTTATACCCAAGGTTTAGACCCATGATACATTCAGCCATTCATGACATCCAAATCCATGTTTTAAACCTTTCTAAAACATGCATTCTAAGTCTAATAAAAACATCTAAAACAGTCCCACAATTGCATGGTTTTCATGTTTCAAAGACCATCAAAACCAACCAATTATTTCCATGGGGTTCGGCCCTCCAAGGTGGCCGAACCCAATGATCCCTTTTATAATTTTTAAACCTCCATTACCCAAGTTTAAACCTTGATGCATTCGGCCATACCCATGGCCCAAGACATGTTCCATTTGTTCCATCTTATTAAACAAAATACCCATGGGAATACTTACCAAATTCCAAGCTTTTCTTCTTGCCTTTGCTTTTTACTTCTTATCTTTCTTAACCTCCCTTCCGTTGCTGGTTTATGCTTGATCAATTGGTGCAAACACCATTGCTGGTTCAGCCAAGAGAAAGAGTTTGGAGAGAGGGAGAGAGATGGGGATTCTTAAGATTTTCTATGTGAAAATCATCCAAATGGGGTGGTCATCCTCTTTTGTAAATCAGCCACTAAGACCCCTCAATTTCCTCATAAATTCTTGACCATTTCAAAGGGTCACTTGGTACAACCAAGATACCCATTGACACCAGCCAATGCAACCATTTAGCTCCCCATGTATCTCCACCAATTCCCATGCAATTCCATTTAAAATTTGACATGGAAATCACCATAACAAGTCCCCAACGTGTGGGACTTGTTTTGGTTTGTTTGAGATCAAAACACCTCCTCATATTCCACTTACCTCACTGAATTTACAGCCCATTTGATTTCCATTTTGACTCACTCAACTCAATGGCTTAACTCACCACATTAAATACCATACATTAATTATACTTGAGTCAACCCAACCATTTAATTTAAATGCAACTCATTCCAATCCAACTCAACCTGATTTGACTCAATATTGAGCTCATTTGAGGGCCCACACAGTCAGCCATGGTCAATCTTAGTCAACCTGACCCATTGGGTCCCCATTTAGCTCCTTGACCCATTTTGACAACATGACCCATTCATGGGCTGTTTTAGCCATTTGCATTTGGTTTTCACATGTGCATCAAGCCTACCCATTTATGCTCCACTAAATTTCCAATCAATTCAGCTTAACCCCATTAAATTTGGGCTCACCCATTGGTCTAATAAGTCTATTATGACCTATTGGGTCCAATTGGGCCCTTTAACCCATTTAACCATTTTTTACCCAATTGATGTACATTACCCATCCAATCAAATTTGACATTTATAATGTGCTCATAGGGTCTTAATTTGAGCAATGGGCCCCACTATTTTCTCATTTAACATCATAATTAATAAATTTACTAACCCAGGGGCATTTTTGTAATTATCCACTTCATTGAGAAATTGGGATGTTACACCATCACCTCCTCAGAATGGCTCTGCTTAGGATAGTTTTTCATGCTTTATGTTTTGAATTTTGAAAAACTATACTTTTTGATATTTTGTCTAGGCATCCATGATGCCCCCTCCAAAACCATATGTACTGCACATTTTGATTATCAATGACATGATATGGTTTGCTATGGTTTGATGTGTGTATTGTTGTGCCTTCTATCTCTTGTCTATGTTTAACATGGTTTTTGTTAAATAGACTAACATGCAAGTTTGAATGAATTGATTTTGTATTGGCATGTTAGGGAGATAAAGATCGAGCTGTGATATTGCACACATCCTTGGAGTTTGGGGGATCACAAAATATGTATTGTTTAGCTCCTATCACTGGTCATGAAAGTGTAGGGAGGAAGGTTGATGAAAGCTTAAAAGGAAGCATGGAGAAAAATAAACTTAAAGGCAACTAAGTTTATGGAGGAGATAATCTGAGAAAGGTCGAAAATATAGCTTACTCCATGGGAGAGATGAGTTGAAGAAGCTAGAGAATATAGCTTTGAGAATGGGGGGAAAAAGATTCAAAGGAAGCTGGGTAAGTTAGCTTGACCCCATTGGGAGAACAGCTTCAAGACAGCACAACTCTTAATGGGGAAGAAGAAGAAGAAAAACAGTAATGCAATGGCAATTTGCATTGTACTATGGGGGAGATCAATGCTTGAATGCATGGGAAGCATGCATTGATCAATGGAAAGATTAAATGAGTTGGAAGTGAACTAATGAAAGCACTAAATAAAAACATGTGAGAGTGCTTGAAATCCAATCGATGTCTGCCTACTAAACCTTTGTCAATTGTATGAAAAAATGGGGGAGAAATTAGTAGAAGCTATAAGACATCAAAACCAATTATGGGGAGTAATTGGTGAAGCCTAAGTGCTTGGGCCTCTAGAAAGAGAGAACCATAAAGGGGAGGAATATGAAGAAGCCAATGGACATGGGAGAATGTCTATGCTTGGAGTTGGGACTTCAAACTCAAAAGAAGATTAGGGGAGAAAATCTTCTCAACACTGATAGCTTGGATATGATATGGGAAGTGTTGGTGTCTAGGAAATCATGGTGTATGGGGGAGCATTAATACAAATCTAGTTTAGTCCATGGATACATACTTATGTTTTGGACTAACTCCTCTAATGATTTTCTAGTATTGCTTGCTTATGTGCTTGATTAAGAAAATATGAAATGAATCAAGCTAAACAAGAATATGCAAAGATCATAGTCTTGTTGTTTCCATTTGAATATGTACTTGTAATCAATGTAATATTTTGTATTCAAATGTGATATAATAAGGGTGGGCTTGTAATTGAGTTAGCTTCTAGATTCTGTCATGAAATTAACAAAGGGGGAGATTGTTAGTGCTCCGGCTTGCCGAGTCCCTAAGTTTATCAATTCCATGACTCGGGAAAAAGCACTTGTTAGAAGCTTGAAAACTCAAGATGATCAAGATTGATGCTCCACCGGACTGAAGTTCATCGTTATGGCAATCACAAAACAGGTATTTAGCCAAAGATGACTTTAGGTGGTACCCACACCTTTGGAGGATCATTCCTAGGCTTAGTTGAACAAATGATAAAATTATAAAAAACATAGAAAGGAAGCTTGACAGTGAATTAGAACCGAACTTGGAAATATAAATTAAGTTCACTGTCAGCTCGACTAGTCGTTCTTACTGACCCCTCGGTAGAGACAGGATTGACCCATCGTGGTCGAAGACTGGTCGACCAAATTAACAAAGGTTCCAGATCATAAAACTGTCATTCTGGGTATGCCTCTGATTGAGAGTCTCGTATACACCGACCCTTAGGTGATGAACTTAACAACCCCTCGAGGTCAACTATTCGTCAATGATAACTTATGAGTTCTAGAACATTAAAACTCAAGTGAACTCTCGAGAAAACAATTTCGGTAATTCAAGACTGATTGAGAGTACCAGGACCGACCCCTCGGTAAAGGACGACAGGTCGTTCGGGGTAGAATAAGTTTCGGGACATGAAACTCTGTCTGCATGGTGTTGCCCCAGACTGATGCCCTAGTATGGACCGACCTCTCGGTGCCATGACTGTCGACCCATCGGTGACACCGGCTTGCCGACCGTGATTTAATAATGTCGTTGGGGGTGCATTTAATATGCAACGGTCAGATGGTTGAACGGTAATAAATATAAACACCGACCCATCGGTGCCCCCGACTTGTCGGTACTGGACAGTTTGAAAAACTGTGTTGACTCCTCTATAAACATGAGTGTTGTATGATCATGTAATTATCTTCCTTAAACTAAGAAGAGTCACACACTCTAAGGAACAATCAACTCTCTTGTGCCTACACCTGAGAATCATATACAACCAATCTATTGATTGAGTTAATAAAAGAGAAATAAAGAGGAGAAAATAAAAAATACAAACTAGTAAAGATTTGGTAGAACCATTTTCCTAGTCACCCTGAAATTGTGATTGCTCAACGACGGCTATAAGGTTGAGTGTCGGGATTAACTCGGCACACATTGGGTGGATCTTTAAGAAGCACACATCTTCGAGAAAGTGTTTTAAGGAAAGTGCTTCTTGATTTTAATTTTGTTTTAAAACATTTGTCCTATGAAAGTGGATTAAGAAGGCTTGGCTCCGGAACCACTATAAAAAATCTAGAGCGTCGTCTCTAGCACATGTGGTGGGTGGAATTCTAAGCAAATAAATAGGTGGAATTCCTATTTTACATGTGGTGGGTGAAATACCCAGCCGATTGGGTGAGGTGGAATTCTTACTTTAATTGTGAGGGTGTAAGTCCCCACTTAGTGAATTTGGGGATAGTTCAAGGTTGAACTAGTCCTAATAGTGGACGTAGGTTGGCTGACCGAACCACTATATATCTTGTGTCCTTGTGCTTGTGGTGTTGGAGATAATTTCTTGTGTTGATTGCTTCATCACATTTGCTAACACACACACACACACACACTTGATTGTTATATCCGTTGCACTTAATTGTTCAATCAAGTAATTTTTAAAAGGGCCAACGATTTTTAGATTGACCTAATCACCCCCCCCCCCCCCCCCCCCCTCCCCCTCCCCCTCCCCCTCTAGGGTCAATCTTATTCTAGCACCAAGGGAGAACTTTCAGTATCCAAATCCCACTTGGATACTTCCATTTTCTAAAAAAAAAAAAAATTCCTTTGCTAAAAATAATTGGCTACCAACGAAATTCACAATCTTCCAACATGTTTTGGACTTTGGGTATTATTATTATTATTTTGAAACTCTATTCCAAATAAGTTCATGTGGGACCATGGCCCACTAAATCTCCAACCAAAAATTATAAAAAATTCTTTCCATTATTTCCAAAATTATTTGAACTTTACTATAATTTAAATTTTTCTTCTAAAATAAATCTTATTTTCTCCAAATAAAATTTCAAGTCAATCCTTCCAAAAACTAAAATAATTTGGGTCCCACATAAGCAAATTTTTAGAAGGTTTCCAAATTTGGGTTTCAATTTGCTAAAAATAAAATCTAGCAAAAATAATATTTACAATAAAATGTAATAATGGTTTTCATATAAATTTTATCCAAGATTTATAGAATTAATATTTATTTTCAAAAGCTAACACTTATTATATGTCTAAAATAAAATTTGCAATATTCTTTTCCTTAAAAACATCAATTCTCAAACATTGAAAGGGCGTCATTTTTCAAAATCCATAGAAATAAGAATCTTCATGTGGATTTTACAAAATTGGGGCCCAAATTAATTTCTCTCTAATTTAAATTTCTACAATAAACAGAAATATTAAATTGTATAATCTAATTGAGGAAAGATGTCTGTGCAACCGAAGTTAATTGAAATTCCAAGTCAAGTGTATTTTCAAAATTATTTTTGAGACATTAAAAGAAACAACCATACACATCAGCACCTTACTCCACTAACACTCTAATTATACCCATTTACCCTAAACCTCTATTCGAGACAGGGTCACTATAGAAAGATATTTTGCGTAGCCAATCGTTTTACAGTTGTTCCTTCAAGGTCATGAGGGTGTGCTGGATGATGAAACTCTCATCCGAGTCATTGTCCCGCTAAAGACATCTTCTCCTCTACTGCCTGCTGCTTCCTCTTCACTCTCCTCATGGGCCAGGTTCACACACTGATTTGGGCATTCAGATTTGAAATTCTGTTACTAGAAGTATGCAAGACCTAGAGGGGGGTGAATATGTCTGATCTGATTTTATTTTCCTTTTCAAAATAAATCAATTTAACAATATGTGCAGCGGAATAAACATGAGTACAAGTGATAAACAAATGAATCAAACCATTAAAGTAAACCACACATGCACAACAATATATAGTGGTTCGTTTCACCTAAACCTACATCCACTGTTGGACTCACCCTCTTTAGGGCTATCCCAAATACACTATGTATGGGAGTCACACTCAAACATTACAACCTAGTTTTGAAAGGTTCGACCACCCTGGTCTAATCCTCGACACCTATTTTTTAAGGTGGTTCAATCACACTGATCTAATCCACCATACAATGATAAACAAAGAACACTTGCCTTGGGCCTTAACAATTCTTAAAAATGTATGTTCTTCTCGTAGATGTCTATGCGCCTTCTTCCTTTAGATCAGGTCCATCTTTGTTGAGTATTGGCACATCGGAATATGGATTCTAGGAAAAGGGTTTTACTGTTTTTGGGTCCTACAAGAATGTCCTCATCTTCACAACTAAACAAGCATTGAATGCTTAAACTCTTCCATTAAAGGATGATGAAGGTGAGGAGATTAGGGCGTGATAAGTCTCTGAAGAGTGCCTATATTTTTCCAATTTATCAACTGTATAATAAACCAAGGCTTAAGCATGTATTTATAGAGTTTCTGCCCAACAGTTCAGTCTCGAGGCCTCCAAGATTTCTTCGAGGTCTCGAGCTTGTATATGGAAATACGACACACTTCAATTTCAAACTTTAATCTTAGTGATATTTAGGCAGAGACCAGCTCACTCATCTACCACATGTCCATGATTTCCAATCAGATTATTCAATTAACTAATCATTTGATGGCAAAAAGATTTTCACAATTTTTTTTTTTTAAATCAAGAAGAGCCTCTTGAAATTTTCCAGATTTGTAAGATTGTCAATCACTTGAGTAGACTTCTGAAAATTCCAGATTTGCATGTGATGGCAAATCACAATGAGACTTTTATCCCTTATTAGATTGATGAGCCTTCTCAAGGTTTCCAATTATAACTATGAATTCCAATTACGATGAAGGTATAAGACGTTTTGAAATCATGAGGAGCCTTTCCACCTTTTTCAGATTTTCCTTACCATATTTTGTAAGATAATTAGTCAAAGGAAGATGGCCCTGAGATCACACACTGAAGTCCAGCTGTCATAATTTTCACTTAGTTATGGACAGTCTTTGAGGCCTCTACAAAATGCTTAACGCCTCGAGGCTGAGACTAAACATTTTTTCAGATTTTCAATTTATTAACTATTGATTTATTGGATGTTTAGGCTTGACCTAAGGTCCACTATAGTCCACTTACCTGTGTGACAATCACATGTTTGGTGTAGACTCTTCTATGCATAGTAGATCTTCTGACATCTTCACATTCTTCCAAGGCAAGGTCCAACACACACGGTCATGCTCGGTCACGGAATTGACACTACATAGACTTGGTCAAACCGAGGCCCTAACAATCTCCCCCTTTGTCAATTTTGTGACAAAACTTAGACTCTAACAAATACATCTCATTTAACCCTTTTACAATGAAATAAAAGTCTTTACAAAAATACAACTCAAACAATGACCATATCAAGACTTAAATTTTTTGCACTAACACTTCTCTCCCCCTTTTTCTTTTTCTCCCTTTGAAATGATGCCTGTAAAAATATTCATGCAAAAGACATATGCAACTAGGTGGGATTTTGAAATTTCTCCCCCTCAACATTAGTACCACTTTTCTCCTCCTTTTTGTCATAAATTGACAAAGGATACAAAAAAATATATCATGGAAATTAGGATTCAACAAAACATAAGATGTTCTTTTTAAAAAAAAAATAATAATATTCCAATATTGAAAATAAGAAAGATCCACCACCCAACCAATTTGTCAAATCCTCAAAAACACAATTTCTTATTAGGCACAAGGAGGAACTGAGCACATCAAGGGGCCTAAAACAACCCTCTCACCTTTTGAGCCCACTTGAAATTTTGATCCAGTCTTTTCTCCTCAAATTTACGGATGTTGGGCGTTTTGATTCCCCATCTTAGAATATTTAGCTCATATTTAGTAATTTGATATAAGAACCTTATTATATTATTCCAATTCATAATATTTTGAGGTCTTGTCACATTCCCATAAGATTTGCCAACATAGGACTGATGTCTATGGTGTGGAGCATTTTTATCGTAGAGAAATTCACACTAGCAAAATAACTTTCCTTCTTTCTCTTTTCAATGTGTGATTTTCCTCTAAAATTATTTTCTTTTTCGTTGCACCTTTGGAATGATTTTCAATATTTTATTTTCAAAGTGCAACGTCCTTAACTTGCATTCATGTTTGAAATGGCCAGTTTTGTTACAGTAGAAGCAAGTTACATGTTTTTTAGTCTTTTGGGTCAAGATGGGCAAAACAACATTCTCCAATTTGTGACCAAAACCAATCTTTTTTCTAGAATCTTTAGCGCCGTTTAGAATGGTATTCTTAGAAGCCTCAGATTTTACATTAAGATCATTTTTCAGTGTAGTGTGAACTACAAGGGCTTTATGTGTATGATCTTGGTCTATGTTTGCCTCATGGTAAGATTTGGAGGTTGTGAGGATTCTAGAATTCTCATCAATAGTTATACCTTCATAAATTCTTTCCAGATATTCCCATTCCTCCTTGGCTGTTTCAAAAGTCTTGATTACATTTAAATCATCAGCGGAAATAGCACACAAGATGGCATTAAGAGCTTTGAAATTACCATCATACATGCTTCTCTCAATGTCATCCCAAAGGTTCAAGATTTTTGGTCTTATCATTTTATGTGAATCAATGGTCACTTCTTCTATAGGATGTGACCAACTTTTTATGATGGCTTCCAAAGCAATTGGGTCTAAGGAAATTAGAAATATTTTTATTTTTATTTTTCCAATAATTGTAATTGGAGCCATCAAAGTGAGGAGGTCTATTTATATCTAAACTTTCACCCAAATGCATAGTTCTACCAAAAAGGATCAACTCCAGACGGTTAAGTCAAATACGAATTAACCTTGCTCTGATACCAATTGAAATTCCCTTACTAGAAGTATGCAAGACCTAGAGGGGGGTGAATAGGTATGATCCGATTTTATTTTCCTTTTTAAAATAAATCAATTTAATAATATGTGCAGCGGAATAAACGTGTGTGCAAATGATAAATAAATGAATCAAACCATTAAAGTAAACCACACATGCACAACAATATATAGTAGTTCGGTTCACTTGAACCTACATCTACTGTTAGACTCACCCTCTTTAGGGTTATCCCAAATACACTATGTATGGAGTCACACCCAAATAGGTTCGACCGCCCTGGTCTAATCCTTGACACCTATTTTTTAAGGTGGTTCAATCACACTGATCTAATCCACCATATAATGATAAACAAAGAACACTTGTCTTGGGCCTTGCAATTCTTAAAAATGTATGTTCTTCTCGTAGATGTCTATGCGCCTTCTTCCTTTAGATCAGGTCCATCTTTGTTGAGTATTGGCACATCAGAATATGGATTCTAGGAAAGGGTTTTACTGTTTTTAGGTCCTAGAAGAATGTCCTCATCTTCACAACTAAACAAGCATTGAATGCTTAAACTCTTCATTAAATGATGATGAAGGTGAGGAGATTAGGGAGTGATAAGTCTCTGAAGAATGCCTATATTTTTCCAATTTATTAGCTGTATAATAAACCAAGGCTTAAGCATGTACTTATAAGGTTTTTGCCCAACAATTCAGTCTCAAGGCCTCCAGGATTTCTTCGAGGCCTCGAGCCTATATATGGAAATATAGCACACTTCAATTTCAAATTTCAAACTTTAATCTTACTGATATTTAGGCAGAGACCAGCTCACTAATAGATTTAAACTTCTGGATTTTTAGATTTGCATGTGATTGCAAATCACAGTGAGACTTTTATCCCTTATTAGATTAAGGAGCCTTCTCAAGGTTTCCAATTGTAACCATGATTGTCAATTACAATGAAGGCATAAGATGTTTTGAAATCATGAGGAGCTTTCCACCTTTTTCAAATTTTCTTTACCATATTTTGTAAGATAATTGGTCAAAGGACAGATGGCCCTGAGATCACACGCTAAAGTCCAACTGTCATAATTTTCACTCAGTTATGGACAGTCTTTGAGGCCTCGAAAAGATGCTTGACGCATCGAGGCTGAGACTAAACATTTCAGATTTTCAATTTATTAACCATTGATTTGTAGGATGTTTAGGCTTGACCTAAAGTCCACTATAGTCCACTTACTTGTGTGACAATCACATATTCGGTATAGACTCTTTTATGCATACTAGATCTTCTGACATCTTCACATTCTTCCAAGGCAAGGTCCAACAAACACGGTCACGCTCGGTCACGGAATTGACAAGACATAGACTCGGTCAAACCGATGCCCTAACAAGATGCAATGTAACCTAGTCTGTTGCAGCGAAAACACTTCAACTTGGGTTGTCGTGGTAGATTCGAAGTTGGAGCCTAGGGAGCCACTTTTGGAGCACGCTGTATGAACCCGCTATAAAGGACTTAGGGTTCACAGACCTGTTCAAGACTAGGTCAATATGAGAGCATCGCTCCTCAATCTTCTCGAATTGCAGGCCTCTAGTAGGCATCTGCCATGTGCTAGAGATCAAGGGAAGCCATCAACTTACTGATGGAAGGGTGGAGTCCTTCCAACTACCTGGATACCAGTGTTATCAAACCGGACCGGACAACGATCGGACCTGCAGTTTGATTGTGACCATCTTATCTACGGTTTGGTTCTAACAGAAAACCCTCACAGCCATTAAACCGCATAAAATCATAGTGAACCACGGTTCACCACGATATTTTACAAAAACCTTTGACCCGTGAGCCGCGGTTCATTATGTTTGAAATTTATTTTCTTCTTAAAAAAGCCTGAAGTTTATGCCAAAAAATGGAAAAAATGGATGTTAATCCTGTTAGTGCCTCGACTTGGAGAAGCCCCTATATTTGTCAATTCCATGACTCAGAAAGAAACACTTGCTGCAAGCTTGAAAACCCAAGATGATTAAGAGAAAAGATCATGCTCCACCAGATTAACGCTCATCGTTATGGCAATCACAAACAAGTATTATGGCCACAGATGACTTTAGGTGGTACCTACACCTTAGAGAGGACTATCCCTAGGCTTAGAAAAACAAATGGTTAAAACATATGAAGCCTAGTGAGGAAGGTTGACAGGGAATTGGAACCCAACTTGGAAATTTGTATTTGGTTTCACTGTTAGTTCGACTAGTCTTATCTCACCGACCCCTCGGTGCAGTCAGGATCGACCTACGTGGTCAAAGGCTGGTCGGCCCGAATGACATTAGGTTTTGGAACATTAAACTATCATTCTGGGTTTGCCTCTGATCGAGAGTCTCGTATGTACCGACCCCTCGGTGAAAGGATGAAACGACCCCTCGTGATCAACGACTCCTCGATCAAGATCTTGAGTTATGAAACTCTGAACTCATTCAAACTCTCAAAGAAACAGACATATCGGCAATCAAAGACCGATCGAAAGTACTAGGACCGACCCCTCGGTAATGGGTGATAGGTCGTTCTGGATAGCAGGTTTTCAAAGTATAAACTACTGTCAATCATGTTTTGCACTAAAACGAGCTTCTCGTATAGACCGACGTCTCGGTACCATAAGTGTCGACCCATCGGCGACAACGACATGTCGACCGGGAATGAATACTACCGTTGGGATTGCACTTAATGCACAACGGTCAGAATTGTAACGGTAATATTTCTAGTCACCAACCCCTCTGTGCGACTGACCTGTCGGTACATTACCGTTACTTCAACTGGTTGCCTTCGCTATATTAACCAATCCTTATACAACCAGTTGATATCCTTCGGGCGAATCAGTTGGACCCTCATCTTCACAAGTGATCTTAAACATGGGCCAACAGAAGGATCACTCTCTCTCTCTCGTGCTTACACTAAGGGAATCAAATACAACCAATCAAATAGATTGAGTTGTGAGAGAGAGAGGCAGGATAAAAACTCATAAACTACCAATATGAGGATTGAGTTTGAAAGTGAGAAAGAGAGAACCATAAACTAGGAAACCTTTGGTAGAACTAGTTTCCTTAACACCTTGGACTGTGATTGGTGAGATCTTGAAGAAGCACACATCAGAAGAAAGAGCTTCAAAGGCAAGTGTTTCTTGGTTTTAATTTCCCTTAAAACCTTTGATCCGAAAGTGGATTAAGATAAGGTACCCCGTAACCACTATAAAAAATTTTGGAGCGTTGCCTCTGGCACAGAGGTGGGTGGAACTCCTAAGCAAATGGATAGGTGGAATTCCTATTCGACAGTTGTAGGTGAAATTCCCAGTCGATTGAGTGAGGTAGAATTCCTACTCTATTGTGAGGCTGTAAGTCCTTACTTAATGGATTTTGGGGATAATTCAAGGTTGAACCAATCCTAACAATGGATGTAGGTTGGCTAAACGAACCATTTTAAATTGGTCTTATGGTGTTTGATTCATGTGTGTTTGTATTTAATATTTAAGTACTCTTCTTAGCATACATCACTTTGTATATATTGATTATCTCATCATACACATTGCGCAGAAGCATCGATAATCAAACTATATGTTAATGGTCATAATCTTAGAATGATTGCTTAATGAAATTATCACACTAACCAAATCTCTTGATAAACATTCCGCTATACCTTAAATAATCAAGAAATTTGTAAACACCATTAAAAATGGGATTGACTTATTCAACTCCCCCCCCCCCCCCCCTCCTTCTTCCTATAGGGTCAATATGATGTTCTAGCACATTGAAATTGAGAACTTTCAATTGGTATCTAAGCCTCGTGATCTTGAGAAAGGATTTAACCATCCGAGTTGATCCATGCTAGAACAATGGCTGTGAGAGAAAGCCATGATACTTCCAAACCCCCATTTTGTGATTAAAAATGGAAAGAATAACTATAAAATATTTTCATCATTAAAAACGGTTGGAAATAGGAGAATAGAAAGTGGTCTGTGCCTATGGAAGAAGTATTTGATAAAACTTTAACTTCCATGACCACTCAGCCCAAAGACTAAATCTGCTTGGACTAATGATGAATTAGCTATGCATGTAAATCAAATACATGTAGCATTCATCAGTGTTGTTTCATGATATATTGTCAAATTATTTAAAAGACATGAAACAACAAAAAAGGCTGAAGGAATCCATTGAAAAATTGCCTCTTCTAGTCCAATGGATAACACCACCTATCTTGACCAGTGTGTGTACTAAGAATATAGGTGAATGGTCCATCCATCGAAAAAGTCCAAGTTAAAATCCTCCAAGAGAAGAAGAGGATAGATGAAAGGAGCTTGTTGAAGGTAATGACCTTCAAATATCTTTAATGGTCATGTACCAATATGATTATGGAGACGACATCGTGGTACAAAATCTAGAAATTTTGATTCAAAAGATCAAATGGGAAGACACCCAAAATTAAAATCAGATTTAAGAAAAGGCCAACACTGGATTGTGAACTTAGATTCCAAGTCTCAGAATGGTCATGCTCAAATGTGTAAAGGAATTCACATTTGAAATATGTTTTGAAGTCAACTTGTATCTTGTTTTCAATCCATGTTCTTCTTTGATTGTTTAATTGATCTTATGAAAGATACTTGTTTATACATATAGATTTGTACTCTAGTATTGGATTATACTTGTCTCATTTCATTTCATATGCCATATGATTTGTGCATTTTTAGGAAATGAATGTAGTATGTGCATTACCTCATGTATAGGGTGTGTATGGTATTCATACACAGTGTCATTTCATTCCAAGTTCTTAAACTTGTGAATCCCATATGGAATGAAACATGCTCTATGCCCTTTTATGGATTATCTTTGGTGTGACCTGCCAAAAGTGTTTGTTTAAATCCATTTATGTACCAGCCCTTTCAAGAAATTGGAGAATAATTGAAAGAATGGTAAATGTGTATATGATATTTTGGGTAATAACATGATATCGGGCATAAAAGTCGTGCATGTAGCATCATACTTCATTTCCATATGCTCGGTAACCATATTTCAAAAACAGGAAATGAATGTATGATCAGTGTGCCTTGTGTTTCATTCCAATATTCGCTAAGTGTACATTATGTGGAATGACTCATGTTCATAGACACCTTGCATATGCTAAAGCCTGAAAATACCGCATCTCATGACATCACACAGTTGGGTAATATACTTAAATTGGTAAATTAAATGTGTCTAAGAATCTTAGATTGATTTGAATCCAGAAAAAGATATCCGAAACCCATGGTTTGTGCCTATTTTCAGAAGGATGAACTGAACCTTCATATGGCACAGATGCGGTGTGAATGTATGTATCATCATTGGCATTAAAAGGTATATAAGTAAAGTTTGATGAACTATGAACATCACAAGCGCACATACATACACACATACCTAGTCTTCCGTCATTTTAAAAAACCCAGGTCGAAGGATAGACTAGTCAGAGGTACAGACAGGTTGGTACTGTTGGAATTCAGAACATTATCTGAAAGGGGAAAAATCGCAAAGGGAGACAGGTCGATATATATCGACATATCGACACAGACAGGTTGTTGGTCACGGCTGGTCGGTGAATCAGAAAGAGTAAGTTAAAAGGTCTATTTTTGCGGAAACGATAGATCACTACAAAATCATCGTTGTTTCTCCCACTTAGCTCTAGAGATTTCTTCCTCTCCTCCTGTGCCCTAGACCAGTCGTTAGCACCACCCGGAGCGAAGTCTTGCCAGAAAACCATAGGGTTTTTTCTTCTCTCACTTCCAAAAGCAAGGGTGTCACGGTGTTTTTGAGATTTAGTGTTCGGGTCAGCCTTCAACAATGTCCAAAAAGGAGACAGCTAAATCTCAGTCTTCGACCATCTGAAAAGACCCAGAGTCCTGCCCCCATTTCCTCAGAAGATCACCTAAATTCGCACAGGATTTTCCCTAATCTAGCACTGCCTGCTCTGCTCAGAAGAGTACCCATTGTAGAAAGACCCTGCATCAAATGTTAAATCCAACCTAGGAGCAGAAAAAGAAGTGATCTTAATCGAGGATCCATTAGAGGAAGCAGAACGCATGTCTGAGGTATATTCGAGAGAATTTCAATTTCCTCGACAAATGAATATCACTCTTGAGGAAAGAGTTTCATCGCTTGAAAGGAGGATGGATGACCTTGAAGAATTGGTATACGAGATCAAGGTGGTTGTCTAGAAACTCCACAGAAAGGATATTGTTCCTAGATCTCAACGAACATTTTCTTCAGATGGATCTGATTAGGATAGTTTTTCATGTCTCGTATATATCTTAAAAAACTATAATGTTTGATATTTTGATGCAACCCCACCCCACCCCCCCCTCCCCCCCTTCCCCCCTTTTTCCTAACCATATGTACTTACTAGTTTATCAATGAAATGATATGGTTCAGTTTATTGTATGTGCGAACTTGAAGAAATATGCTCTATCTCATGTCTATTTGATCACATAGATTTTGTAAAATAGACTAACATGCAAGATGTTAGGGAGATAGAGATCTGGCTGTTAAATTGTACATGCTTTGGAAAATGGGGGAGCACAAAATATGTGAAAATTAGCATATGTCACCGGTCATGACAGCTTAAGGAGGAATATGATGCAAGCTTGCCAGAAAGCTTGGAGAGAGATAAACTTAGAAGTAGCTAAGTTTATGGGGGAACTGGGTCGAGAAAGTTAAGGGAGACAACTTGGAGAATGGGGGAGAAGACTCTAAGAATACTATGACAATTGCTCCACTCATGGAAGAAATCAACAAAGCTGAGTTTTAGTTTGTGCAAGGACAAATTAATCTTGATACACGAGAAGTGTCTATTGAACCATAAGGGAAAACCATGAGTTAGAGCAAAACCTAGTCAAGCACTAAATGCGAAGAATGATGGGGGAGTGCTTAAATCTCGATGTCTACCTACTAATCTTTGTCAATTGAATGACAAAATGGGGGAGAAATTAGTATAAGCTAGAAGACATCAACGCCAATGGACATAGGGAGAATGTCTATGCTTGGTTGGAGTTTGGGAGATCAAACTCAAAAAATATTGGGGAATAAATCTTCTCAACACAGATAGCTTGGATTGTAAGGTCTCGGAATTTGGGAATTAATATAAATGTGAATATTATTTATTTTAATGATGGAAATTAGAAAATTGGTGGAGTAAATGGTAAATGGGCCAAAATTGGATAAAGGCCCAAGTGTGGCCCAATAGACTATGGTTTGGATTTAAATTTATTTAAATGGGTCAAGAATGGTCAATTTGGGTCAAATACCCATTTGGGACCCAATGGGTCAAGATGGTTAAGCTCTAAGGTAAATGGGCTAGTGGGAAATGTAATTGGGCCATGGGCCCAATGGTGATCCATTTAGAGTGGGCTTAATGAAATTTAATCACCCTAAGTAATTTGGAATTAAACAATGGTGGTGTGGCCAAGTGGGACCCACCTCCACCTCATCAAGTGAGGTGACGAGTGGGCCAATGATTGGTGGGGCCGGCCACCATGGTTGACTTGGTCAACCATGGGGGAATAATGGGAATTAGGTTAAATAAAAATGAATTAACCTAAGTTAAATTACCAAATTAATTAAATACTTAAATTATTAAAGTGGTGGCTAAATTGGTCAAATGGGAGACCAAGCTACCCCACCTCAAAGGCAAGACACGTTGGGCTTGGTGGTGGTTTAGATAACCACCACCATAAAGAGATTAAAATATCTTAAAATATCTTTGGTTGGTGAAAAATTAATGTAAAGTGTAAATGAGGTCATCAAATGGGGATAAGTTTGATTTTTTTTCTTTCTCATGTTCATTTTCACTAACTCCATCCCTCCCACTCCTCCATTGCCGTCCCATGTCCAAGTGAAGGAGAGAAAAAAAAAAAGAGAAGGAGCTCAAGGAGAGAAGAAAAAAAAAATGGAATTTGGAGGGAGTTCACTCTAAGATTAAGGTCATCATATTCCTCTCATCATCTTTTCCTCTTTTCATCTCTCAAATTCAAACCTAATATGGCCGATTTTAAGGTTGGGAGTTGCCACCCTTGATCAAAGATCTTGACCTATTAAAGATCAAGAGGAAGGAGAGAGGAGGCTACGGAGATCGACGGGAGCGGCGGAAATCGGAGGAGACGTCGAATAGTGAGTATTTTTTTAAACAAGAAATTTTGGATTTTAGGGTTTAAGATTTAGGGCTTGTTTTTGTGAAATTTAATGGTGGATAGATAATTTTATGCTATGGATTTTAAATCCATCAAATGGAAGGAATGGAAAGTGGGTAAAACTCTAATGGAGAAAAGAATTAGGGTTAGGGAAAAGAAATAAATAAATGTAGTATGTGCATTGTATAAATTATGGAATTGAGTATGGAATGGGGTGCTTGGAATAAGAATCATGGGCCATAGGGTTCGGCCATGTAGCATGGCCGAACCCTATGGTGGGTGATTAGGGTTTGATGAAATTGATTAGGGTTTAAAGGATGGAAGGCAATGAAGGTTTTTGATTAATGCATTTAGGGTTTTAATGAATGCATGGGAGTAATGTTTAAAATGGTTTTATGATGAAAATGTAAAAGGATTTTATGGAATTGGAAGACATAAAAGAGAATAAATTATGAACCATAGGTTCGGCCATGGTATATGGCCGAACCCTAGGTTGTTGTGTGTGTGAAGTTAATTAGGGTTTTTTAAGGTTAAAGTCATTGAAAAATGGGAAGAGTAATGGATTTAATATTTTGGTGAATGGAGATATTTTGGAGTAAGGAGTGATGAATCATAAACCATGGGTTCGGCCATGGTGTATGGCCAAACCCTATGGTGAACAATGGTGGATTTAATGGTTGTGATTTATGGAGAAATAAATGGGAAAATGTTAGTAGTTTTGATGGACCCAAAATATGTAATGATACCTTAAAATGGTGATTTAAATGCATGATGTAAACCTCTCATGGGAGGACTTGTGGTAGATCTAAAATGTACTAAAGGATCCAAGGAAAATGGGGAACAAGACATCATGGGTTCGGCCATGGTGTGTGGCCGAACCCATGACCCATTTTGTAAGTAATTGTATGGGCTAAGGTTGGGTCCATGCTTGTGTCTAGATGATGGAAAATTTGATTAAATTAAGTGGATGATTTATGGATGTTAGGTCATGGTCAATGAATCATTAATGGACCTAAGTTAGGGACCTAAGTGGTGGATCAAGTTTGGACTTAATCATACCTAGATAAATGAGTGCATAATCATGTGAAGGGGTAGTGGCAAAAATGGTAATTATTGGCTAAATTGAAGAAAACCTAAGATATGATTTATGGGCTTGGAAATGGTAAAATATGGACTAATGTGGTAATTTAATAAGGTGTCGGATAGTGTGAGCGGTACGCGAGTCGGTAGCTAGATTGTCGGACGAATACGGGAAAAGGACGCGAGTCGGTAATCGGTAGGATTCCTACCTATTTGTAAGCCATGGATGTGTGATGGTATTTTTTTTTTTTGTCATATTTTATTGATTTTGGTATTTATCTTATGATGGGTTTTTTTTATAATTATGGATGCTATGTTTAAGATGGATTTTATTTAATGGGTATGAACTATGATTAAGGATATGCATTATAAATTAAGGCTATATATGATATCTAAAGGTTATGAGTTATAAATATTACATAGCATAATGCATTACATCTCATGCATGGCATGGGCAGAAAAAAAAATAAACAAACCGGAGTCCATGCTCCGTCGGGGCGACAGTAAAGCAGGCATGGGGATATTTTGATAACCGGAGTCCATGCTCCATCGGGGCGACCGAGAACAGGCATGGGGACACCTTGACGAAGTTTTGCCGTCAATGGGGTATTTTACAGTGTGATATATCTTGACTAGATTTTGGTTCCGTCAAGAGGAATATAAAATCATGATGGTAGAGATGACGGGTGGAATTCATAACATAGATACCCATGGCACGATATTCATGTTATACTTTCATTATATGACAATTTACCAGCTTTCATTGGGTTATTATCTGTATGTTGTTATTACTAATCCATGTGCTAGCCCTACTCGGAGTCCTATTGGGCGCGTGTTCTACCGCCCTACTTCTACCCTAGCTGACGATGCAGGAGATGGCGGAATGGAAGGGCGAGACGGAAGCCAAGCTTAGGAGCTTGGGGAGGCGGATTAATTATTTTGTTTTACGTTTATTTTGGAAAAGATGTATTTGTATAGTTAGCTTGTCGGAAATGTAATAATTTAGGTAGTTTGCTATGTTTAGGTACTATTTTGGATAATACAGTATAATGGCATTTTCGTAATTAATTGGGTATTTCTTCCCTGCTATCTGAAGAACTGGTAGGATAGTTCTATTATCATCCGCAGTTATTTTTATGTTCCGCGAGCTTACTTTCTACGCGTGAACCGTACTCGTGGACTTATGTTCCACGCACGCGTAGGGTTGGCCAGTTAAGGGCCGGGCTTTAGAAGCTCGGAACTTAACTCGCGTCGTGACGTCCGTGCCCTTTGTCACTTTAAAAAAAAAATAGACTCTGGTTTTCGGTGAAAAGGGGCGGGCGTTACATGGATAAGCTATATGGGGAGTGTTGGTCACTAGGAAATCAGGAAGTATGGGGGAGTTTGAAGGGTAATCTTGTTTAGTCCACGAATGAATATTTATATTTTGGGACTAACCCCTCTAATGATTTTCTAGTGTTGCTTGCTTATGTCCGTGAACAGGAAAAATGAACAAGAATATGTGAAGACCATAGTCTTGTTTTCCATTTAAATATATACATATCAATGTAATATTTTTGTATTTAAATGTGTTGTAATAAGGGTGGGTTTGTAAATGGGTTAGCTTCTAACTTTTGTCATGAAATTTTTAAAGGGGGAGATTGTTAGTGCCTTGACTTGGCCAAGCCCCTATGTTTGGCAATTCCATGACTTGGAAAGAAGCACTTGTTGGAAGCTTGAAGACCCAAGATGATCAAGAGAAAAGATCATGCTCCACCAGATTGAAACTCATCGTTGTGGCAATCACAAAACAAGTATTATGGCCATAGATGACTTTAGGTGATACCTACACCTTAGAGAGGACTATCCCTAGGCTTAGAAAAATAAATAGTTAAAACATATGAAGCCTAGTGAGGAAGGCTGACAGTGAATTGGAACCCAACTTGGAAATATGTATTTGGTTTCACTGTCAACTCGACCAGTCTTATCTCTCCGACCCCTCAGTGCAGTCAGGATCGACCCATCATGGTCAAAGACTGGTCGGTCCGAATGACATTAGGTTCTGGAACATTAAATTGTCATTCTTGATTTGCCTCTGATCAAGAGTCTCGTATGTACCGACCCCTTGGTGAAAGGCTGAAACAACCCCTCGTGGTCAACGACCCCTCAATCAAGATCTTGAGCTCTAAAACTTTGAACTCATGTGGACTCTCTAAGAAACAGACATATCGGCAATAAAAAATCGATCTAGAGTACCAGGACCGACCCCTCGGTAATGGGAGACAGGTCGTTTTGAGTAACATGTTTCGAAAGTAGAAACTATTGTCAAGCATGTTTTGCACCAGAAGGAGCCTTTCGTATGGACCGACCTCTCGGTACCATAAGTGTCGACCCATCGGCGACAAAGACATGCCGATCAGAAAAAAATATTACCATTGGGAGTGCACTTAATGCACAACGGTTGGAATTGTAACGGTAATATTTATAGTCACTGACCCCTCGGTGCGATCGACATGTCGGTACATTACCGTTACTTCAACTGGTTGCCTTTGCTATATAAATCAATCCTTATGAAACCCGTTGGTATCCTTCGGACGGATCAGTTGGACCCTCATCTTCACGAGTAAGCTTAAACAATGGCCAACAGAATGATCACTTTCTCTCTCGTACTTATACTAGGAGAATCAAATAGATTGAGTTGTCAAAGAGAGAGGAAGGATAAAAACTCATAAATAACCAATCTGAGGATTGAGTGTGAAAGTGAGAAGGAGAAAAGCATAAACTAGGAAACCTTTGGTAGAACCAGTTTCCTTGACACCCTGGACTATAATTGCTAAATGATGGCTACGAGGCGAAGCGTCGGCATACATGGGTGGGATCTCGAAGAAGCACACATTAGAAGAAAGAGCTTCACAGGCAAGTGTTTCTTGGTTTTAATTTTCTTTAAAAGGTTTGTTCTGAAAGTGGATTAAGGGGAGGTACCTCAGAACCACTATAAAAAATTCTAGAGCGTTGTCTCTGGCACAGTGGTGGGTGGAACTCCTTACCAAATTGATAGGTGGAATTCCTATTCGACAGTGATGGGTGAAATTTCCAGCCGATTGAGTGAGGTGGAATTCCTACTCTAGTGTGAGGGTGTAAGTCCTCACTAAGTAGATTTTGGGGATAGCTCAAGGTTGAGCGAGTCCTAACAGTGGATGCAAGTTGGCTAACCGAACCACTTTAAATTAGTCTTATGGTGTTTGATTAATGTGTGTTTGTATTTAGTATTTAAGTACTCTTCTTAACACACATCACTTTACATATTGATTATCTCATTATACATATTGCGCAGAAGCATCAATAATCAAACTATATGTAAAGGGTCATAATCTTAGTGTGATTGCTTAATGAAATTATCACACTAACCAAATCTCTTGAAAACATTCCGCTGCACCTTAAATAATCAAGAATTTTGTAAACACCATTAAAAATGAGATTGACTTATTTACCCCCCTCTTTCCTCTCTCGGGTCAATATGATGTTCTAACACATTGAAATTGGGAACTTTCAAATCCATTCTCATGTTGGCTATTTTATAGCCCCCACACAAGTGAGTTTTTTCTTGAGTTTCCGATGTGGGACAAGGCATATGGGAACTGAGAAACGTACATAGAATGGCAATACATCCCATCCCTTGCTGCCATCATAGTATGCCAAAAAAAAAGTCATGAACGTATGCTTCTCTTATAAAAAACTAAAAATAACGATTGAACATGATTATGTTTTGTATAAAGTTTGAAAACTTATTGTAACACCCCAATTTCTCAATGAAGTGGAAAATTACCAAAATGCCCCTGAGTTGTTAAATTAATTATTTTGTGATGTTAAGTAAGGAAATAGTGGGGCCCATTGCTCAAAATAAAATCATATGAGCACATTATGAATGTTAAGTTTGATTGGTTGGGTAATTTTCATCATTTGGGTCAAAAATGGCTAAATGGGTCAAAGGGCCCAAATGGGGCCCATCGGGTCTTGCTGGGTTATTTGACCGTTTTGTGATTTTAAATTAAATGGGGTTAAGCCTATTTGATTGGAAATCAAGTGGAGGAAAAATGGGTAGGCTTGATCCATATGTAAAAACCAATTAGAAATGACCAAAATACCATAAATGGGTCATGTTGTCAAAACGGGTCAAGGAGCTAAAAGTGGACCCAACGGGTCGAGTTGACTATTGTTGACCGTGTGAACCCTCAAGGGAGCTCAAACACGAGTCAAATCAGTTGAGTGGGACTGAGGTGAGTTGGAATTAAATCAAAAGGGTGAGTTAACTCATGTGCATTAAATGAAATGCATTAAATGTGATGAGTTTGGTTAGAATAAAAATACCTTGAATTGGGTGAGTCAAAATGGAAATTCAAGGGACTGTAAATCATTGAGTCTAATGGGAATTTGAAGAGGTTGGGCCAGCTTTAACCACCCAAACAAGTCCCACACGTTGGGGACTTGTTTGGGGTGATTTCCATGATGTATTAAATGGGAATACATGGGATTGTGATGAGATGCTTGGGGATTTGAATGGCTGCATAGGTAGCTGCCAAGGGGTGCCTTGGATGGCACCCAATACCCATTGGTTTGTGCAAGAAGTTATGAGGGAGTGGAGGAGTTTTGGGGGCTGAACTACAAAAACATTAAGCACACAAGGTTGGCCATTTTTCACATTGGAAATCCAAGAATTTCCATCTCTCTCTCTCTCCCTCTCTCAAATTCGTTTTTCCTAGCTGGAATAGGAGAGATGTTTGCACCAGTAGATCAAGCACAAAACAGCAAAAGAAAGGAAGAAATAAAAGGGAGAAACCAAGGACCAAAGGCAAAGAGAAAGATTGGAAGTTTGGTAAGTATTTATTTGTTATTTGGTATAATAACATGGAGCAAATGGGGTGTGTATTGGCCATGGTTATGGCCGAATACACCAAGGTTTTAACCTTGATTAGTGGAGGATTTAAAATGGTAAAAATAACCATTGGGTTCGGCCACCATGAAGGGCCGAACCCCATGTAAAGAGATGGCTTGGTTTCATGTTTTGAAACATGAAAACCATGGATTTTGTGGACTGTTTTGGGTTTTGAATTAAGATTTAAATAAATGTTTTAGAATGGTTAAAAACCATGGATCTGAATGACATAGGGACTGAAATTTATATGGTCTAAAATCAGTGGATTAAAAGATGAAATGGACCATTGGGTTCGGCCACTTAGCATGGCCGAACCCCATGGAAACAAATGGTTTTTTGATATTTTTTAGAAGTTAAAACCATATAAGTTAGGACTGATGTTAGATGGTTGTAATAGATTTAAAATGCATGTTTAAAAAGAGTTAAAACATGGGTTTGGATATCAGAAAAGGCTGAAGTTATGTAGTCTAAATCAGTAGATTAAAATTGGAAAAGATGGACCATGGGGATTGGCCAACTTGGATGGCCGAATCCCATGATATGATGTTGGTTTTTGGATGCTTTCTTTTAAAGTTAAAACCTGATGTTAATATACTGTTTATACATGTTTATCTGAGGTTTAAAAACAGTAAACATAGCCATTGGGTTCGGCCACCATGGAGGGCCGAACCCCATGTAAAAGAATGTTGGTTTCATGTTGGAAAAACATGTAAACCATAGACTTTTTATGGACTGTTTTGGATGGTTTCTTTGAGAGTTAAAACCTGATATTAATATACTGTTTATACATGATTATTGGAGGTTTAAATAGAGTAAGAATGACCATTGGGTTCGGCCAACATGGAGGGCCGAACCCCATGTAAAAGAGGGTTGGTTTTCATGTTGGAAAACATGGAAACCATAGACCTTTGTGGACTGTTTTTGGGAGGTCTTTATGTAATAAGGTTATTGATTTTGGGTTGGCCATGCGATGGCTAAATCATGGGCTTAATATGGCTAAGGGGTAGAGCCAATTAGTATTTAAACAAAGGACATCATTGAGCAAAGAACCATAAGGGTTCGGCCATGAATATGGCCGAACCCCATGGACTGTTTTCATGGGCCATTTTATGGATGTATGTGTGATTAAAAATGGAATCATGTTTGCTGTTTTGGTCGTCCAAAACATGACTGAACCATGTTAAGGTTACGGTTAAGGTTGTAGAATTTAATCAAGGTATTGGTGGCAATGGAAAATCTGTGAATACAAGCCAAATGAAGAGATTGATCAAAAGTACTTATAAGATGTTTTAGGTCTCATATGTGATTGGACATGTAAATAAGATTATGATTTACTTATTGTTACATAATAAGGTACCGAAAGTTGAACGACGAACGAGTCGTGACCGGTTAAAGTCTAAGAAAGAACGAACGCTGAAGTGATTTTTCAATAGATTTCCTACCTACTTGTAACCACAGTTTTTACCCAGTTTTCTTATGATACTCTTGTTTTAATATATGTGTTTCAAATGATATATTATGCATTAACAAATGGCATACAGGCATTGGCATCTCATGCATAGTCATGGGATAATAAATGAAGTTCTACAGTGATGGCTACGATTGTACATGATGGGGGTTGCCCATTGCATGTACATATTGTATAGAAGAGATGAATGTTGTTGTAATTTACCTTGTCGGTGCAAGGCACCTCAAGTGATGGCTACGATGGTACATGATGGGGGTTGCTCATTACATGTACATCGCTTATAGAAGAGATGAAGGTGTATTGTAATTTACCATGTCGGTGCAAGGCACGTCAAGTGATGGCTATGAAAGTACATGATGGGGAATGCTCATTGCATGTGCATATTTCATAGCATTGTTTTTACCTGTTTTGATGATCATGTATTATGATATGTATATGCATGTTTTATATGCTAACATGTGGTAGCCCTGATTCGGGAACCTACTGGGCGCGTTGATCTAACGCCCTAATTCTATCCTCAGAGGAGATTGCAGGTACAAACAAGGGGAAAGGAAAGGTCATTGACCGGGAGGGGAGCTGAGCCTAAGTGCTTTAATGATGGATTTTGGATTACGTTATATTACTGTCATTTGAATACTATTGTTGGACATGTAATAATTAGTTATTTTCTATGGTTTGATTAGGATAATAACATGTGGATGGTTAATCTATGTTATTTAATATTTAAGACTGTTACTTGCTATCTCGTTTTTCTATTCCGCAATTATCTAGAGTATTCCGCATGTTGATGTTAGTTCCATGTGTGATTCACTATCATGGTCTATTCCATGTACACATGGGTGGCCAGTTAAGGTTCAGACTTGGGTAGTCTGAACTTAACTCGCGTCATGACGCCGCCCGCTCTCTTCTGATGTTTATTTTAAAAAAAAAAAATTTAGACTCTGAAATTCTCGGAAAGGGCGGGGCGTTACACTTATAATAAAAAAAATGAAATATAAAAATAAAAAATACATGTGTAACTAAAACCATTGTCTATTAATTAAAAAAGTAAAATAATATAAATAAGAATATTTAAAATTATTTTTAGTTTCCTATATCATTTAAAAGTAAGAAGTGATGATAACTTCAATTGTTAAAATGAAAACGTAATGATAGAGTAAATAAGATTTCTATAATTATTAATAATAAGTTAGATATTAAATAGATATTTATAGTAAAAATAAAATAAATAGCATGTTTTTTTAAAAAAATTATTTGAACTCATCAATTAAATCTTAATCAATAATTTCATATTATTTATATTAATTGCACGAGTTTAACCACAGTTGAATTTGATTAAAATTTATTTAACTCAACTTTTTTCGAAGACGGTTCGGTTATGATAACATTGCCTTTTTTTTTTTTAAACAATTCTGATAACATTGCTGGAAACAGTAAGCTACTAACGCTCGTCCAATTTGTTGCAAGTTATCATAAAATTAAAATCTTCAGTGTACTCAGTAACGTATCAACTTCATTCTCCGGATTTTTGCAGCATGTTAAAAACATTATGTGCATGGTTTGGAAGTAGAAAGGTCTTATACATCACTTTATTAACTTATTCCACGACTGGATGGGAGCCTTTCCTAATGTACGCTCGGTTTTTATACGTTTAAACTAACTTAAGGCCCTCCCCTTCATTTTTGAAATTACAAGTTTAACCCTCTGGGACTCATGTACATCGTCAAAATCAAACATGTCGTCGACTATTTCAACCCAATGCAAAAAGTCATCGCCAACAGCCCACCAATAAACTCGGGTCAACTCAATGCAAAAAGTCATCGCCAACAGCCCACCAATAAACTCGGGAATGTCGAATTTAATCAGTGATGTAGGGCTGCAACTAGAGTCGGACGGGTCGGATTCTTTAAAATCCAATCTGACATGAGTTGATATATATAGAACCCAATCCGACCCGATCCGACCCAAATTCTTAACCCGAATCTCACAACCCGACCCAAGAATCAACCCGAATTCTGACTCAACCCGCATTTTGAACCCATTTTAAACTAATTTTAGCCGGGTCAGGTCGGGTAAAGTATAAATCCTCAATCCGACCTGACCCGAATTTCATGTGGATTTTTATCTTCTCATCCCGACCCGACCCGCTAACCCAAAATTCTAGACTCGACCTGCATGATTTCTCAGATCTGGACAAAACCCGACCCAATTTGCAGCCATAGGTAAAGGAGTGTCTCCCCTGGCGGGGCGACGACACGACTGCCTTTGATGATCATGTTGCCATCATCTGTCATGAAATCCGTTAGATCCATCTGAAGAAGCCTCATGGCGTGAAGCATGAGATGGTCTGATGGAGGGAGACATGCGCCTCTCGTGCTTCAGTTGTTGCAATGAAGCGCGAAGCATTGCCATTTGCCTTACCAACACTGCAATGGTCTCTCGAAGGCTGAGCACCTCTGCATGAAGGTCCTCCCGACGCTCATCACCAGAAGAATTATGTCCCGACTGGCTTTGATTGTCCAGAGGACTTCTTTGTTCTTGCCTAGGTTGTTCCGGGTGTTATACCTTCCATCCATTGAAAGGGCCGATGGAACAAGGCAATGAAGGCGTTGATTCCTTGAGAATGGAAACTGTGCACTGCACACAAATATGATCACATCACTTTAAGTTCATACGATCACAAAACCATGGGCGTTTTAAGAACCGATTAAGTGCTGAAAATTTCAACCCATGACTGTTATGTACGTTGTTGTGAAAAATATCACTTTTCTGTCTGCACTGTTGTATGGTTGGTTTGATGTCACACAGACCAGTTGCTACCGATAATGATTTTGCGCATTAGCACGAAAATTTCATAATCGGGACTATAAAACTCCGATTCAAACGTTCTATATATCGTTGAAAAGCTCTGGCAGATATAGAAATGCTAAAAAAAAATCATAATTTTCTGGGTACATTTGGTTAGGCAGATGTTCTTTGCAACAGTGTCAAATCCTTGACTGTAGTTACACAATTACTGCCCAGAATGGTTCTGCCTTTGCCGTTGAAAAATTCACAGGCAAATCTAGAAGCATTGAAAATTCACAATTTTCTGAGTTTATTTGATTAGGTGAAAAATCTTTGTAACACGACATTAGATCCACAACTGCAGTTTTTTTTTAACAGTGTCGCATCTGTTTATCAAAATTGCAATAGCAAGATCAAAAGAACTCAGATCTGGACGTTTTGTATACAGTTGGAAAACTCTCTGGTCAAGCTATCTACACCAGAAATTTCACAGTTCATTTGATATTTTTTTTAAATCTCTGTAAGTCATAATTATTTTTTGAAACAGATCTGGATTTGGTTTTCAACAACGAACCAGTCCAACTCCAATTCACCCGATATTGTTTTCAACTAACAAGGGTCTCGATCTCAAACGAAACACTAGGGACGTTCGTGAACAACAAGAATCCAAAGGTTTTGAAAATCGTCCCACCACACACGTGCCACTGTTCATAGATCTAGTTTGAGCACAGATCTAGAGAGCAAACAACCACCATGGTGATGAAATGCAGAGATTTGAAAAGTACATCCGACTCAGAAATAATGTTCGAATTTTTTTGAACCACATCAAATCAATAATTTTACAGTCCATAAAAAATAAAAATTGTAGCAAGTATGAACTGAAGCGTAATTGTCGAACAAAAAATCTTCAAAGTATACAACCAATGTATGTGAAAGCCAATGCAGAATTCCCAAGAACACTCGCTCTGAATACCAACTAATCTTGGATTGGGATGGATTTTCACTTTTACACTTTTACCCAAGCGTACCAAGGTAAATGGATCTCACTAATGTTCCCATCAAGGAGTCCGCAGCCAATTAATTATTTACAAAAGGATTCTGCCTTGTCAAGAGTTGACGAATGAATCCCGTGACGACAAGCGACCAAGAAATTATGTATGCTTATTGGATTTTATATTAATGTCTCTTTTAAATTCAAATTTTGAATGATGAAAATAAAAAGAGATTAAATGAATAATAACATGAAAAACTTAATCTAAAAGGCCAATAAGACACATCAATAATTCAAAAGACCATGGTACAAGCCTTGACTTGAGAAGCTTCGCAAAACACACTCAAACATGAGCTCCAAAATTCTGTATTATATTGAACTACCAAAAATTGAAAATTAGTCTTTATATAGAAGAAAAAGCCAAACTAAACCTAAGCCAAACCATGGTAAAGACCGTCCATAGCATGGAGACTTAAAAACCCTACTAATTTCAAATTCTTATTTTGAATTTGAAATTGGTTTACAACGGAGCAATGAAAAATAACAATTTAAAAAACAACCAATGAAAATAAGAATTCAAATTAATCCTAAGCCATCGCACTCGCCCAAGGAAGAGGAAGTCCACTTGCTAAAGACTTTGAGTTCCATTTTCAAGGGATTTGAATCTAAATTCAATTTTCAAATTTCAAATCCTTAAGTTGCTAAACTCGTCCATTGTGAGAAATCTTAGGATGGTGGGCGGCCAAATGTGAGAATGTAGTTGTCTTGTGGGATTTAAGGTTTTTAGATTTAATTGGTCACACCTTAGTTTAATTGAGTCATTCGGGACTACTTGGGTCAAGGGCTTGTGGTAGCCAACTGGACCGGCTTTTTGGACGGGTCCAATGAGGGTAACCTCGATCGAAATATTTCATCAACGTAAGGGCAATGTCCTCAATATGGTCAAGATCCACTGAGTCCATTGAATGTGAGTAATCGGGCTTTATGCCCTCATCAAACTCCACATTGACTCGTGTTAAGAAAAAACTCAAAGCTACGATGGATTTATCAATCTTAATTTCACTCTCAAGAAATAAAAATGGCTCAAAAATATAATAAAAAAGAGGATCCCGTTACCCCTTGTTTAAGTACTGTATTTTTAAATTTCTTTTTCTTCTTTAATAATTATTTTTGAGAAATGCTAATTTACACCAAATTGTAACATTTTTCAAAAGACAGAAAAGCCAACCAAACGTAAAATTAAAGGAAATGTTTAGTATTTTTTAAGTTATGGCCACCAATCTTTCTGAAACACGAACATCATATTTTACTGTCCAATAATTTTATTAACTATTTAGAAAATGACATTTAGATTAAAATTGTTGGCATTCAATATATGTAATTTTGCTGACTGCTGATGCTGTGGTTTATTCAGTTTAAATCATTTAGTTGGCCCGGATTGGACAAGATTGGAGCTTCAAACAGTCCTATTCATATAAATTATATATATTATTACTACCCTGCTTGAGCATTCATTATTTCATAGAAGAATTCTATAACAGGATATATAGAGATTAGATTTTCTTACATAGATATCTCAATCAAATAGGTATTGGCATCACCATTTATGTTGTTAAATTAGAACTTGTAACCTTTCGATTCTTAGTATTAGAGCTGCTTTCAGTCCTTGACGTAGATGATCATCTTCAAAGACCATTTTGTTATCTATTTACCTTTAGTTTTTTCTATCAGTAAACTCATGCTTATTCTATCCTTTTTCTTGCATACACGTCTATTCTTGTTATTACATAATTCATGATGCATATCTTTTATAGTGCCTAGATAAATATTAAAGTGTGTAATGATAATGACTATTCTAAGCAGAATTTAGCTTGGCTGCTGCATAATAACCTTTTTTAGTGATAACAAAAACAATTATATTAAGAATGAAACAGAAAAGAAGCGCAAACCGAAAAACAAAGAAAAATATAAATGAAACCCAAATGATACCTTGATTAAACCGAAAGAAGAAAAATTAAAGAATCCATTATAAATTGAGAGATTTACACATGCTTCAAAGATTAGTCAAATGAGACACCTAAATACTTTGGTCTTTAAAAAAAAAGCCACTATAGCCCACCATATAAGCATACACTCAACCAATTTTACAATCAGTAAAAAAACACTTAATTCCAATATTTTATTTTCCTCACTTTTGGTTAAAAAAAAAGCTAGGTCAAAGTATCATTTATGAAAAAGTTCTTTCAATCAACATGACACTCATCCACTCTAACAACATACAACTAACTTGTCTATCTTATGCGATTGTACTTGTACATTCAAATCCGAATGCAAGTCATAGGACATTTCTTTAACTAGTAGTTCACACCGGTCATAGCGATATTTTACCACAGGTAACCTGAAGCGGCAAAGTACTTGAATTAGCAATTGCTCCAGCTCATCCAAAATATCATATTGCTTCCTGCAATCCTGCTACTTACGACGATAAAATTGACATTTCCAACACTAGTGAGAAACTGAAGTATCCCCCATTTTTGGGGATATGCAAGTTTAATCTTACATTCGTTTACAGAGACGACGAGAACATTGTCAAAGTGAAAATTACTGTCATTTCGGTGCCGAGTTTTATTGATGGGCACAAATTCACTCCAAAAACACTTGAATCCTGTCGCCCATTCTATCATTAATATCTATCAACCTTTTTCCTCTTTCTAGGTTATCGCCCACCTCTGCAGCAGCATCATCTAACATTGCTTTCAGATTCACACCCCCTAAACCTGTGTATATCACAGCAACAATAACCAAACACGAATTTCAAAGAAGAAAGGGAAACTGGAAATGTGAGACAAGGTGGTACATTACAGTCCTGCACATTTTAGTCAGCAGATTATTTTTAATTTGTTTATTGGGGCAACTCAATTGAGAACAAAATTTTCTGCCTGCAACCAGGTGTGGTAGGCCTCCAAAATATTTACCATGAGTTAGGAAACCCAAATGATTTGAAATCAATTAAGGCGAGCATTGGACTAGGAAAAAAAATAGTGAATAGAACGCTTGACCATGAAATCACACAAAAAGCCCAATGAATTCGGTCACCCAAACTGGTAAGATAGCTTACAGTTGGCGGCTTTACATAGAAATATCCTATATGAAAGGGCTTTCCACCCTCATGGAAGATTATATGTGAGAATCCTAAACACTACAGTTGATGTTCAAGTTGATGGATATAAAAGAAAATACAGCTGCATCCAACACTAACAAATATAGGCCTTTTTTAAAAGATTTTTCCATGGTTACACCTATAATAAGGGTCTTTGATGAAAGCTAGGGTCGGTTTTAAAACCTACCTAGGTCCCTTTCATATAGAAGATTTCTATGTGAGGCCACCAATTGTAAGCTATCTTACCAGTTTGGATGGAAGATAATATGTGAGAATCCTAAACTCTACAGTTGATGTCCAAGTTGATGGGAACAAAAGAAAATACAACTGCATCCAACATTAACAAATATAGGCCATCTTTAAAAGATTTTTCCATGGTTACACCTATAAGTAGGGTCTTTGATGAAGGCTAGGGTCGGTTTTAAAACCTACCTAGGTCCCTTTCATATAGGAGATTTCTATGTAAGGCCACCAACTGTAAGCTATCTTACCAGTTTGAATGGAAGATGATATGTGAGAATCCTAAACTCAACAGTTGAAGTCCAAGTTGATGGGTACAAAAGAAAATACAGCTGCATCCAACACTAACAACTATAGGCCATTTTTTAAAGATTTCTCCATGGTTACAACTATAAGCAGGGTCTTTGATGAAGGCTAGGGTCAAGTTTTAAAACCTACCTAGGTCTTCAACAAAAGAAAATAGGAGATCTAGAATTCAGCTCCAATTATGAAAATTGGAGACAACAACTCGTAGAAAACGTGGAAATTCGAGAAGCTCCTTGGAACTTCTTTCCTTCCCAACGCCAATTGGGCAAATGGAAATCCAATTGGAAAATAAACCACTGGAAAAAGGAAAAGGATCAATTCTAATTGGAAAAATTGACACCTTGTAAATTTACAACGAAATTAAATTCTAGAGAAAACAAGAGTTCAATTTGCAAGAATAAAAAAATTAATCTAATGCAAAATAATTGCAACAATAAAAATTTAATTCAAACAAAAACAAGCAATAAATCCGAAAGAATAAAAGAACTAAACTTACAAAACTAGAGAGACCAAAGCAACCAATGCCTAAAAAAAAAAAACCTTCAATTCAATTGAGTCTATTACAATGGTCGTCCATGCCTCTCTCTTATGTAGAGGTTGCAAGGCTGAAAAGGAAAAAGAATGGATTCTTCTGTAAGGCATGAACACCCATACATGCTATCTGTCCTAGTTTCTAACCTAGAGCTAAGCTAATCATAGCTTGCCATGTGACTAATTTCAGTCCTCCTTTTAGCTTGGGTGAATTTGGAGAGAGGATTTGAGAGTTTCATGTGGTCCTCATTGTAGAATAATAGTAAGAAAAGAAGAAGACGAAAAAGAACACACAGTGTCTGGGGAAGAATCCGTCTCTTAATTGTATTATATTGTGTTGTTTTTGCTAGTGCCCTAGCTTGCCGAGTCACCTGTTTGTCAAGTTCGTGACTTAGGTGAAGCATTGTCTTGAAGAGAGAAGCTTAAGACTCAAAATCTCAAGCGTTGGTTGAAGTGTGAAGACTCAACGGATCAATGTGTTTGGCAATCACAGATCGTAAGTGACCATAGATGACCTTAGGTGGAACCCAGACCTTAGGTTGACCTTGCCTAGGCTTAGAGTTCACATCAAGATAATTAATCAAGCCTAACATGTGTTTAACACCAAATCGGAACCCAACTTGGAAATATGAATTCATTGTCAAGACGACACATCCTGTTAGGACGACACATCGTGTGGGGCGATCAGTCGCCAGTGACAGCACATGACCAATCGTGGCTTTGTGATATGTCGTGTGGAAAAACAAAGGTTCTGGTTGGACTGGACTGTAAAACACATGTGGTCTCAGGGAGACACAATCGTGACCATGATCGATCGTCTGGAACTTAATGAGTCAATCATGTAAACGATTTATTGCTGAGACAGGACATAGGCTGGACTTGAACAAAGGCCTGAAAACTTGATCACAAACGATCAATCGGTTCCACGATCGATCGTGTGTACAGGGTTGGAACACATTTGCATCACGATCAGTCGCCCTGGGTCTGGATAAAACTTGACTCTAGAAAATACAGTCAGTCTCAGATAGATACATTCGCCAATCCGCGATCTGTCGCCAGGATACACAGATGATCAGCCGTGTGGCACGATCAATCGCAGGTTACCGTTTTTGTGCCGTTACTGTGCATTAAATACTCAACGGTCGGGTTGGTGAAAAGTAATTTGAACACGGACAATTGATCACCAGGACACGATCAATTGTGCGTTTTAGTGTTACGAATTTTTTTATGTTTGCCTATAAATATGTTCATTGTTTGGAGATGAGGTTGGTCGAATTTATGAACCTTGATTAGTGCATTCAAAGGGCCAACTACCAAAGCTAATCCTCACCTATCAAAGGCAAATCTAGTGGCTTATTCTCTCTTGGAAAATCACTTGCAAACTATTCAAGAATCCAATCGGTATAGATTGAGATTAAGAGATAAGGATTAAGCCCACTTCTAGGATAGACATTGGACCTCCAATTTCCTAGACACCAAGGATTGTGCTTTCTTTACACGGCGGATGGTCGGGATTGTATGAGCTCACATTGGGAGTGATTCAAGGAGCACATCTACATTGCAAGGCTTTAAGGCAAGTGTTTCTTAGTTTAGATTTTTACTTCAAAAAATCATCTTATCACTGTGAAGTGGATTAAAAAGGTTGTGCTTCTCTTGAACTACTATAAAAATAGTGGAATAGGAATTGGGTGAAAGTCTTAATCAATTGGATAGGTGGAAGTCATATTCTATTGTGTTGGTGTAATTCCAACGCTTAGTGATTTAGAGATAGCCCAAGGCTGAGTGAGTCCCAGCCGTGGATGTAGGTTGTTTAACCGAACCACTATACATCGTGTGCATTGGTGTCTACTTGTGTGATTGCTTTTATCCTTGCACATTTTGGAAATCACACACTTGATTAATTGTTTTTAATTCTGAAGTATATTTCACATTAATCAAGGAAGTTTAAAAAGGCTATAAAATTTGTGATTACCTTATTCACCCCCCTCTAGGGTTAATTTGATTCTAGCACAAGAGAATTTTCAGTTTTCCTCTTAGAGGATCCAACAATAAATAGAAAAAAGGAAAGCCAATTAAAGTGGCCAAAAAAGGAAATACACTAGACATATTGTTATCTACACAGATTATACAACCATACAGTTGACCTTCCAAAATAGGATAAGTCGGTCAATAATCCTGTATTGGGTCCCACAACTCTCCAAAGTGTCGGATAATACAGTGTACGCGGCACCAAAAATCAGGTCCAGCGAAGGGGTAGGCAGCGAAGGGCAAGGCAGACAACTGCAGTAGCCAATACCCAAAAAAAAAAAGATGCACGGCTATTGATTCTGATAATGAAAAAGAATGAAAGAAAGGAAGAAAAGAGATGAAGATCAAAGACTAATCATTCTCAGAATTGTATTGAGATGCATTTTTTCTTAGAGGGTACAGGTATAAATAAGAAAGAGAGAGCCAATTGAGGTGGCCAAAAAGGAAAGTACAATCAATCCAACTTATCTACTCCTAATTATACACCTATACAGTTAACTTGCCAAAATAGGCATAGTCGATTCAGTTTGTCCTGAGTTGGGTCCCATTGGGTCCCACAACACTCCCCCTCAAGCTAGCTCGAAGACATCTATCAAACTCAGCTTGTAAATAACCGAAATAAGTTGGTGACAAGGAACAAACTTTGTCAGGATATCTGCCAATTGATCCTCAGATTTCACATGTGGAGTAACAAGTCGGCCTTCAAAAATGTGTTGTCGTAGGAAGTGATAATCAACTTCAATGTGCTTGGTCCGCTCATGAAAGACCGGATTGGAGGCGATGTTGATAGCTACCTGATTGTCACACAACTCAGGGGCGAATCTAGGAGGCTTGGTTCGAAGGGAAAAGATCCCCAGAGCAGAGAGATCTAGCCAGAAAATCCCCAAAACAGGGGATAGTGTCGTCCCAGACAGCAGCAGAAGAAGGGCCAAAAAATGGGTCCCATCGACGACAGAAGGAACCTAGAGGCAGCTGATCGAGTCAGAAGACCAAAAACACGAAGGGTTGCAGGCGTTACTGTCGCTTGAAGGAGGAAGAGTCACCGATCCCACCAGATGTGAGGAAATAGGAAATCCAATAGGACAGATGGATTCTCTTCCAAAAACAACAGGGAAGATTGAAGATCTGTCATCAGAAAACTTCTCCAGTCACTGGATCAAAGGCTAAAAACGAGGCTGCACAAGTGGGATGCCCAGGCAGCCACAGAAAATGTGAAAATAAGTTCAGATCTGGAAAAAAAAAATTCCGGAGAAGCAAGGCAGGGACGATTCGGTACAGAAGTTCGCCGGAAAAGAAGATCTGTCGGTCGAAACAGTAAAACGAAATTGGAAAGAACTGCAGAGATCTTTCTGATACCATTTAGAATAATAGTAAGAAAAGAAGAAGATGAAAAGGAACACACAGTGTTTGGGGAAGAATCCTTCTCTTAATTGTATTATATTGTGTTGTTTTCCTCTTAGAGGACACATCAATAAATAGAAAAAATGAGGGCTACTTAAGGTGGCCAAAAAAGGAAATACACTAGACGTATCCTTATCTACACAGATTATACAATCATAAAGTTGACCTTCCAAAATAGGATAAGTCGGGTCAATAATCCTGTATCGGGTCCCACAACACTCATTGTTATTCCAAGTCTGAATCAAATTAGAAACCAGAATCTTCAATTGTAGAGATGATTAGGGTTTCCCACAAATTTTCTTTGTGCTTAGCAAATGAGCCCCTACCTTGGACTGTTTTGAGCATTTTTTTATGGATTTGAAGGCCTGACCCATTACACCAACCCATGAGCCTATTATTTAAATGATTTGGACCTCAATGGAAGCCATGTTGGATCCCTTTTTGACACTACAAAATTTCATGCGATTTAGGTACCAATTGGAAATTGTCTTCAATTCTTTGGCTCATTTCTTCATGGAGTTCATCTTCATTTGGCTGCCATGTGTTGTTGGAGATTCCCTCATCAGTCTTTGAGAAAAAAAAAAAAAAAGGAACTAAGCTTAGAAGTCCGAAGGCCCAAGGAGGCCATCTCAAAGAAAATAGGTTTGAACATCAATTTTCAGCCACATTTCAATTTGGATTCAGACTTGACATACAATTATAGCCCACTTAGAAATGAAGCTGAGCTTCATGGCTTGATCTGGAGGAGGATCCATCAACTGGCCATCTTTCTCAAATACTAAGCTCTCAATTTTGATTTCAATTGTTTCTTTAAAATTTTCAACTGCCAATTCCCAATTTCAATTTTGTAGATGATTAAGTTTTCAAGATGGATTTTGGATAAATCAAAGTCACAAATTCAAGTTTAATCTCCCTCGACTATTATCCAAGGATGGAAGTATATATATATAAATCAATTATCCCCTAACAATAGTTTTCACGAGACTTTCATGCAAATTTTGGCTTGTGAAGCCTATAGTAGACCTAATGGATTCAAATCTCTCTTCACACCTACATACTCCCCATGAATTGCACCCATATCCAATTTGACACCAATTTGGCTTTTGAAGCCCATTGATCAAACTTGATGAATTTCCACCATTGGATAATTATGAAATTTTGAGAGCCTTAGAAAACATGGCATCCCTCAAACCCAAGATGTGGGCCCAAGTATAGCACCGATTGGACGTTTGCACCAAACTTGGTGCAAACTTGTTACCTATCTATCTATCTATGGAGTTCACCCACGTGATGCACCCACGTGATGTTGCCCATGGCAACAAAATTTTTGGACCCTCATGTGGGGCTCACTTGGGCACCATTTGAACCCCTCATTCCCCTCACACCTCATCTTACATTGTCAATTAAATCCCTACTCAATTTAAACCCATTCTACTCAATGTTGGACTGAAATCCATTCCAAACTGCCCCCATTTTTATCTATGATTTTTTGAATACCTAAAATCATGGCTTTTGAAATTCAATGGATCTGATTTTTCATGAGAAGTATCATCTAAAAAATACCTTCCAAATGGACCTAACTCCACCCACTTGACCTCACGTTCGCATATGCGTGGGTTCACAAGGGTGAACTATATTGGGACAATTCAATAAACTGGGTCTTGTAGTAAAAAACATACTCCGTTTTTTGGACCAATGGTGGGTGTCCATGTCATTTACATCACATGGGTGTCATTGTCTTCCATAGAATGTAAGAGCCAGGAATGAACCAATGAATTATTGGCTTTCCACTCCTTGTAGTTGGATCATCTTTCGCAGATTCGGAGTTATTACCATCAATATAATCAGTTTTCTACTTAGCATCAAGGAACATTTTTGGTTGAATGAGACCATTGAAAGTAATTAGTCTCATTTAAAAGGGCAGTGGTAATCTTGCCAATATAAGCTGAAGTAGATGTGTTCCAAAGCATACTTGAAGTATCAAAGGATGCCATGAAGTAAAACATAGCAGAAAAATAATTCTACTACAGTTATTGTCCAAAAGTAAAATGCAAACATTAGGTCCCATAATCACAAATCAACAATAGCGATCAATCAGATGAAAAAAAAAGGGCCAAGAGTGACTGGGTGGCGTGGATTAAAAGGTAATACAGCCCTAAGACTCTTGATCTAGAGAAAATCTGGAGAAAAAAAAAAAACCAAAGTCGAGTGTATAACAACAACAACGACAAAAAAATGCATCAATAGTGGCCCCACTGATCACGGAAGGAAGAAGAAGCAAGGGAGATGGAAACTAGGGCCCTGGGCGACTCCAACAATGTTGGTTTCAAGGAGAAAGAAGCCCCCTTGCAGCAGATCCAAAAATCAGAAGCTGAAAAATGTTGTTCTAGGGCGTCCCTGACGCGAAAAAGAGAATGGAGATAAAGGGCCCCACAAGGCACCAAACCCTAGGACTCACCTTATAGATGGAAGGAGAGCCCAAAAATGAGTAGGGTGGTGGTGTTCTCAAAGGCAGATGAGTAGTATCCATACAGATCAAAGGTGAATAGTAAAACTAGTCTTGGAACTGTCGCCCTAGGCTTGATGCAGTATCGTGAATCCGTGTTGAGGAGATGATTTAACCACGAAGGGAGATGATTGAAGGGGAGAGAAGCACACCAGAGGCCGTAGGCAATATAGGAATCTCCAAAAAACGACAACAGGAGGAGGAAAATTCAAAAAACGACCTTGACTCTAATACCAAGTTAGAATGAAAATGGGAAAAAGGAAGAAAATAATGGAAGAGAAGGGTAAAGCGAGAGAGATGAATTCTCTGTATTGTATTCCCTGTGTTTAATCAAAAGAATATATAAATATATATAGAATGCAGAGAGCCAATCAAGGAGATTGGCACTCCTTCGTCAACTTTATCTTCGTAAAGACATTCTATGCGCAATTGATCTCTCACTCTACAACTCATGTCTCTCGATACAATCTAACTCATACTTTCCTTCATCTTCTTACCACTATCTTCACATTTGTTGAATTATCTCAAGAGATTTAACATAGATTGTGTAGGATTCTGATAAATCTAACCTAAACCAACATCAGAATATATCTAGCTTAGCCTAACCAGCTTGACCGAGAAACCTGAGAATCCCAATCCAGCTTGGCCCTGTGGTAGCCCAAGAACCCAAATCTATTTTTTTCTTTTACATTACTGTTTTACAAAATCACAAAAAGAATTTCAATTAATCATTCTCTTCAAAAGGATGCATCAAAGCAAACTAATCAAAATTTCAAACTAGTGTATTTCCATAATATTATCTAAAAGAAATTCAATTTCTTGGCTAATTATCCAGAAATAGCATTAGAAGACCCACAACATACAAAATAAATGTTTTAAAAACTACTAGGGTTCTATTTGAATAAAACCAGGATGAGAAAGAGAGAGGTACTAGGGAGGAGCAAAATAAAGGTAGGGTGATGATAGACAAGACTGAGAGAGGGGCAGCAATGAGAAGAGTGGAAGAATGGTGACAAAAAAGGAAACAAGAGAAGGTTGCCAGTAATAGGCATGGATGGTGTTGGCAAATGGTTATTAGCAGGGGTGGCAACTTCTAATCCAACTTATGAATCCGGCTTGACCCGAAAAAAATCCAAGTTAGGGTCATGTACATCTTGAAAATGTTCTAAATTGACCTAACTCAACACAACCAAAAATAAATCAAGGGGGGTCCCAAACCTGAACACAATCTAACCCGAATAAGAAAACAATTTGTACCTCATGTATCCACCCGAAGTTTAATAATTTCTCTCCATTTCCATAGCACAATGACCCCACATGAAAGAAGTCCTTTATCTGTCATTTTTTAGTAACGATGGCTTTTTTCATCTCATTTTAAAAAAAAATCATAAAAATTTGGGTTCAGGTAGGGTTGGATCAATAACAAAAAAAACTAGGTAGGGTCAGGTCCAATCAGGTAGAAAATCTCTTAGTACCAATGTCAACCTAACCTAAATCAAACCCATTGCGACCCCTATGTCAATGGGTGGCGATGAGAATGGAGAAAAGTGGTTTGCAACAAAAATGAAGGAAGATATCATACAAGGGTTTTGTGTCCATAGATAATATTATTTAAGGATAAGATCAGGTCAGTTTGGGTCTTTTAAAGATCAACCCAACTGAACCTGAATTTAGCTCAAGTTTTTTAAGATTTGCAAGTCGACCTAAAGCCCTAAGAAGCCTTGCATAACCCTTATCAATCCTTGGGTTACTTACCCAATCCAAGTTGCACCCCTAGTCTGAATAAAATGCAAGTCCAAAATCAAATGATAGAGGTTGTTACAAGAGGCCATTTATAATCTATTGCACATTTGCAGTGGGTCATGTGAGATGAACAACCTTATCATTGGAAGGTTGCACTCTTTTTAGATACAATGATTCCTTTAAAGTGCAGTGGATAACAGAGTTGAGCAGAACTTGGGAGAATTGGGGATACGAAAATTACCTGGTATTATATTTGCCATACCTTCTAAGAAACCAGCCTGTTAAAACATGGTTCAAGTCTTTTAAGATCCACATTTACTAATATATAACATGTATCTTCTAAACATCATTTATGCATGTATTATATGAATAAAATAACAAAATAACAAGGAGCATTAGTGTATATGCATTTCTACATCATTGTTTAGAGAGAATATATGTGTCGACCAAAAAGAAAAATCAAGAACATGCTTAAATGCATAGGAATGAATATGCATCTTGTGATTACAAAACAATGAATAAGTGTTGACATGGAAGCCAAGGATAAGTATGCATCCCGGGACATGAATGAGCAAAATTCTTATAGGAACAATTGAAAACAATGACAAATGTGAAGAAAATATTAGTAAAGGTGTTTGTTTTCCATGTGGAGGTCTTGGGTTCAAACGTTCAACTTATTTTGCTTTAACATCATGCACGGACGCTTTAAAATGAGAAAAAAACGCCTATATTAAGCGTCTATTTTCGCAGAATGCTATATATAAAAAAAGACGTGAATTAAAAGTGTAAAAGTTATCGTAGCTTGGTGGTAAAGGTGTTCATTTTTCATGTGGAGGTCTGGGTTCAAACCTTGTTCAACTTATTTTTTTTTTCCGTTCTTATCAACGGACACTTTAACATGAGAGAAAAAAGTTGCTTTAACATGAGGAAAAAGGCTATATTAAAGCGTCCAATTTCGCAGAACACTATATTTAAAAAAAGACATGAATTAAAAGTGTGAAAGGTATTATAACTTGGTGGTAAATGTGTTTGTTTTTCATATAGAGGTCTTAGATTCAAACCTTATTCAACTCATTTTTTTCCATTCTTATCAATAGACACTTTAACATCAGCACACAAACGCTTTAACACGAGAAAAAAAATGCTATTTTAACATCAACGCACGGATGCTTAAACATGAGGAAAAAAAAGCTACATTAAAGTGTCCATTTCACATAACGCTAAATATATAAAAAAAGACATGAACTAAAAGTGTGAAAGGTATTGTAGCTTGGTGGTAAAGGTGTTCGTTTTTTATGTGGAGGTCTTGGGTTCAAACCTTGTTCAACTCATTTTTTTCATTCTTATCCTCTCTTTTTTTCTTTTTCTTTTTTTGAAAAAGGGTAAAAACTAAGAGGTGTTCATTTGTCCGAGCCCGACCTAAATAAACGGGCTTCGAAAAATGTTATTTATTTGATGGCTCGAGCTCGGGCTTTTTAGGCCCACTTATTTTTTTAAGTACGAGCCCAATGGGCCTCGATCAACTTCAAGTAGAAGCCCAAGCCAACCTTGACCTAAATAAACAGGCTTACACATTGATTTTTTGTTCGATCCGTCGGGCTCAAGCTAAAAAATAAAAGGGTTTAAAAGCGCAAGCCCGACGTGTCAAAAAAAATCTTTGTCTAAGCCCATTTATTTAAGTTGAGGCTTTACCATCAAACCCTTAAATTTGTGTTTCATTTGAGAAAATGAATATTTGGACACATGGGATGACAAACATTTGAGTGATATTTGTTTGGTTGGATAGATTAGACAGAGTTTTCCAAAAAGTACAAGAACACCAACTCTGTGAATACTAATGATGTTTGACCATTGTGGTCCGTAAGAACACTTCCTATCCCTGTTGGTCCCATTTTTCCACAAGAAGCTCAATCCACATTGAATTTCAAGACACCTTGTTGAGGAGGGGACCAATTGACTAAGGTTTTCGGCATCCTATTGTATCCGCTCATACAACCTTCCCCTGATGAAATGAAATCAATGGTTGTGAGTCCCTTGAACTCTTTACCAGACCGAAGCCAAACACATGACACTTTATGTAATGATCCGGCCCGGAATTTGGAAATCATTTATGGAAAATGAACCCTTGGACACATGAGAATAGGACTCGTGTGTGGGAGTGTGACAAGAACCTCATGGTGGGACCCAGAGAAAATATGAAGAAAATTTGGAGAGTTCTGCTATCATTTCCGAGTACTCTATCCAAGCTCGAGGGCTCGAGTGTAGAATAATAATATAGAAACAAGAATAAGAAGAGAGAATGGAGAAGAATTCTTCTCTGAATGTATTTTATTGTCTGTTTTTTCTCTTAGAGGATACATGAATAAATAGTAAAAAGGGAGCCAATTAAGGTGGCTAAAAAGGAAATACAGTAAGAGAATAATTATCTAAATAAATCATACAATCATACAACTAACTTTCCAAAATAGGATTAGTCAGGTCAATTATCCTGAATCAGGTCCCACAATACTCCCCCTCAAGTTAGTTCGAAGATATCGAGTAATCCCATCTTCCTAACAATCGAATTGAGCTGAGTTCGGGGAACGGACTTTGTGAAAATGTTTGCAAGCTAATCTTTAGACTTCAGATAAGGAGTGAAAAGTCGGCCTTCAGAAATGTGCTGACGAAGTAAGTGACAATCAACTTCAATTTGCTTCGTCTGCTCATGGAAGACTGGATTGGAGGCAATGTTTATGGCCGCCTGATTGTCGTAGAATATGACGAGTGGATTGGCAGGAGCAAAACCCAATTCAGAAGCAATATTAGCCATGGCACGATATTCAGCCACAACACTTGAAAAAACAAAAACTGAGAATTTCTTGTTTCACCAGGCAACTAAATGTGATCCCAAGAAAACACAATAGCTAGAAGTAGAGCAACGATCATCCGAGATCCGACCCAATCAGCATCAGAATAATTGCGAATCGGAGAAGTAGGTTGGTGTGCATAGAACAAGCGTCGGCCAGGATAAGCCGTAAGGTACCGAAGGATACGGAACACAGTATGGAGGTTAGTGTCCCGTGGTTCATGCATGAACTGGCTGATGACACCAACAACATAAGATAAGTTCTGTCTTGTGATGGTGAGATAAATGAGCTTGCCGACTAGTTTTTGATAAAAACTTGGTATGTCAAGCAGATTCCCATCAGATGAAGATAATATGGTGTTCACATTCTGCGGAGTATTAATAGGTTTGCAGTCAGAATAGCCAACTTCATGGAGGAGATCCAGGGCATACTTCCGCTGAAAGAGAGGCATCCACGAGACCGAGCAACTTGAATTCCAAAAAAAGTACCGGAGGGGCCCTAAGTCCTTAATATCAAAAGTGATGTAGGACAGAGTAACCCCAAATGCCTAATGTGGTTATGAAAAAATAAAAGGAATGAAAATAATGCACCCTAAATCTAAACTGGGATGAAATTAATCAGTTAATTAATAATGGCAATTGAATAACATAAATTTGACACAAATAATCACCCAAGTCCTGGCAATCTAATGTAAATAATTATATAAATTTACCAAAAACAAATTAAAGAAGGGTAGTGGTGGCAGAAAGTGAAACGGACGGATCTGGGACGTGTTATGGATGATCTGGGACGAGTTTTGGATGATCTGGGACGGATCTGGAATAGATCTAGGATGGGTCGGGACGACCCTGTGAAGGATTTGGAACAGATCTAGGACAGATCCAGGATGGTTCTGGGACGGATCTGGGACAAATCTGAGATGGTTCTGGGACAGATCTGGGATGGTTCTAGGACAAATCTGGGTTAGTAAGAGGGGTCTAATGGCTGGCGGTAACAACGAGAAGAATAAAACAAAGAGAAGAAAGGGAAAACAATGAAAAAAGACTAAAATGCCCTCAAATAACACCAGAATTACCATTCTAAATAATTGAATAAAAAAATATAATAATGCTAAATAAATATAAACTGGCTGTGATGCTCAGCATCAATCTCCCCATCTGAAAAAGAAGTCAATCTTGATTTCAAGCAAATGAAAATACAAAAATCTACCCACGCGCGTGTCTTCCCAATGTGGGGTCTTCAATGTGTAATCACATGCACGTGAGGCCTTCAGGTATCAACCAAGCAGAACATCATCGGGCCACAATAAGAATGCTGGATCGACTCTCCTCCGCAAGCAATAGTATACTCGAAATCCGACACTGACGTCACGATCAACTTTGGATGGCGGCAACAACAAAATGTGAGTAGAATGCACCTCCGAAGAGCAAGTCGATGTAGCTCACACTCAAGCAACCAAGTGACACTTGTCATGGGCCTGGGTATCCATGTCACCGAATATAGTTGATGTCCGCATGCAGCTGTGGAAACAACTTCCTTAACCAGGATAAATTCTATATTCTCTCTCTTGGGTGGCAAGAAAGGTAAGGAAGGTACAAACTGAGTGGGCTAGACAGGTGCAGACCATGGGTCAGGTGGTGGATCAGGAAGGCCAGTCGGAGGGTCAAGGTCATGCTGATGTTGGGTGAAGCTTGGAGGTGAAGGTGTTGGACCTGGACATGGTGTTAGGTCCTCCACATGATCATCCACATCAAATTCCTTGAACCTGCAATGATTATCTGTAGCAAACTTATATTGTTCATCACTTATATTAATTTGATTGTTAATTTCAGCGTACAAATCGTGAATGTGTTGTGCAAATGAATGTACGGACTCAGATGGCCTATTGGAGGTTCTCAATGTTAGACGTAGGTTTTCTTAAGGTCGTCCCAGGGACAAGATCAATGACTTGTTGAGTGCCCCTCATGGGAGGTAATTCATCCAGCAAATCAGATGGGACAACATCATGGAATTCCTGGATGACCAGAGCTACGACCTCAGGCAACTCATTACTAACCTCAGGGGAGGTCTCGCTAAACACGAGGGCAAACACAGCTAAGTCATCGTTAGTCTCTTTCTCGAATTCTTTCGCAATGATGTTGTATAGAGACTTGGATGGGGCCGTTGTGTGAACACTCTGTTTGACTCTATTTTCTTCTACAACTGGCCTTAATGTGGTGGTCTTAGGTTGTAAACTTCTTGCTCTTGCATAAGTTCTCAAGTTCGTTATATATGGCAACTAGATCAGTGTGTGCGGCCTCATTTGACTATTGGATTTCAGTCAACTGGACAGTCAACTGGGTGAAGGCATGAGTGAATCAAACTGGGGGTTGGACTCCTGACATGTTTCTAGGTGGTTTTGACTCACAATTATAAGGGAAACTCTGACCAAATGTTGTGTCCTAGACTCTAGACGCTATGATGACAATGACAAAAAGAAAACTCCTTTTTTTATTTTTTTCTTTTTCAAAAATAAAATGCAACCTAAGACCATGGATGTTTAAGGAAACACCCTAACCTTTCTACTGATACCAAATTTTGATGCAGGACAGGGGATAGGGTAACCCTAAATGCCAAATGTGGTTATGAAAAGATTAAAATGGATGAAAATAATGCACCCTAAATCTAAAATAGGCTAAAATTAATCAGTCAATTAATAATGGCAATTAAATAACATAAATTTGACATAAATAATCACGCAAGTCTTGACAATCTAATGTAAATAATTATATAAAATTACCAAACCAAATTAAGGAAGAGTAGTGGTAGCAGGAAGTGAAACGGACGGATCCGGGACGTGTTTTGGATGACCTGGGACAGGTCAAGATGGCTCTGGGACGGGTCGGGACGGATCTGGAACAGATTTTGGACAGATCTGAGACAGATCTGGGATGGTTTTGGGACAGATCAAGGTTGGTAAGAGGGGGTCTAATGATTGGCGGTAACAACGGGAAGAAGAAAACAAAGAGAAAAAAGGGAAAATAGTAGTACTTGGAAGAGGGTTGAAGATTTCTCACCTTTGGGGGTTGAAGATTTCTCACCTTCAGACTTCTCGCCAAATCCCGGGCTTCTCACCAACGGATTTGTTGATTTCTCACAAACACATCATGCGCATGGAACAAGGTTTCCAAAGCAAATTTCGTTTTTCTTCATTGATCCAATTTCTAATAAGGGTTATCCTATATTTATACTCATTACATGGAAAAAAGACTAAAATACGCCTATTACATAAATATGCCCAAAAAACCCTCAAATAAACACGAAATGCCCTCAAATAACACCAAAATTACCAATTTAAATAATGGAATTAAAAAATACAATAATGCTAAATAAAACTAATGTCTAAATAAAGAAACTGGTTGTGGTGCTCCGCATCAAAAAGTCAATTGAAGATACCATTTGAAGGAAGAGATGGCGGCATCATTGTTACATGTGAGAACAATATCAACATAGACTACTAAAATCATCACAACTGAGTGGAGGCAGTAGATGAAGACTTAGTGATCCGACTGACAGCAAGTAAAACCATAAGGTAGCAAGGAACTGCTAAACTTCTCAAACCAAGTATGGGGAAACTGCTTAAGACCGTAGAAAGACTTCTTGATTCTGCAGCCAGAGTTGGGCTCCCCCCGCTTAACAAACTCCGGAGGAGGAAGCATGTACACTTCTTCCTGAAGATCACCATGTAGAAAAACGTCCTTCACATCTAACTGGTGCAAGGGCCAAGCATAAGTGGTGGCGAGAGAGAGCAAGATGCGCACAAAGGTTATTTTGGCAACAGGGGAAAAGTGTCCTGATAGTCCACCCCATATGTCTATGTGAATCCTTTGGCTACAATACGTGCCTTATATCTGACAATGAAACCAACTGGATTATGCTTCAAGGCAAAGACCCATTTGCACCCAGTTAGAGTATTTTCCGGAGGTAGAGAAACTATCTCCCATGTGTTGTTCTTGTCAAGGACAACTAATTCTTCATCCATGGCTACTTTCCAAGAGGGATAACGAAGGACGGTGTCATATGAAAACTGTGATAGGAAGGAGAAATAGTATGATATGACATAAAACAATCAAGGGGATGATCAGTACAAGCATACTTACCTTTGCGAAGTGCAATTGGGAGATTAGATTGGTCAGAAGCTGGCGGATCTGGACCACTGGCAGATGAGTGGGTGGCGTCAGCAGGAGGTGGCGGTCTAGGTTGTCGTCGTTGATACACCAAAAAGGGCTTGGTAATGCTGGGGGGACTAGTATCTACAGGGAGAAGAGGAAGGACAGGGGAGGTGGAAGAGGGAGAGGGTGTTGAAGAATAAGGGTCCCGTTCAAAAAATGTTACATCCATGGAGATATATGTTTTCGCAATAATGGGGTCAAGACACTTACACCCTTTGTGGAAAGGTGAGTAACTGAGAAAGACAAAGTGCACTGATCGGGGAGAGAGTTTATGACTAGAGAATTGGTGAACAAAACATACACACGCAAATACATGTAAAGGAAGACGAAGCATGGTTTTATGTAGCGAGAAAAGGTCAGTAGGGGACTGATGTTTTAAACTATGAGATGGCATTCTGTTGATAAGAGTGGCAGCGGTCTGAGAGGGCTAATGGTTGACGTGTTGGTCCCATGGTAGACGTGCTGGTCCCATGGTAGACGTGCTGGTCTCATGGTAGACGTATTGGTCCCATGGTTGACGTATTGATCCCATGGTTGATGTTGGACTTATGATTGGGTATTGGATCCACAGTTTGGTTTGGACCCATGGTGGGGTAGTGGCATGATATGATGCATATTGTGTGGATATTTCATGCATGAACTGTGGATTTAGCTCATTGAGTAAGACTATAATGAAAGTAGAACTGCGCGTGATCTGATATCTAAGGAGTACGCAGGCAGCTGATTATTCAGTTCGATCACACCGAGGGTCCAGCAAGTCTTGGGCTTCACGGGAATCCCTTTGCACGTGCGAGTACCACGTGTATGGACTAAGAGACGTGTATGATTTAGAGTTTCAAAAAAAAATATCCTCAATCACGTGCCCGTTGGGTCAGGGCGTGACACTTTAGGATTGTTTTCTTGGAATATTTCACATATCAAACAATATCAGATTCACCTCAAATTGGATTTATTAGAGAACTTATTCAATAATATTGACAACAAGCAAATGTTTGTGAGATTTTGACATACATTGAAAAAGTTATGGTCAATTTTGTAATCGGGTATCCTAGAGTGACGAACTAAGTTGCCAGGGTATGGTTACGAATGTCGATGTTTGACACGGGTATGAAGTGACAGAGACGATATTATGGGACCAATACAGGATAATTGACCAGACTAATCCTACTTTGGAAAGTCAAATGTATGGTTGTATGATTTAAGGTACACAATTATTCTTTTATTGTGTTTCCTTTTTTGCCACCATAATTGGCTCTCTTTTTCTTATTTATTCATAGATCCTCTGAGAGAAATCAATACAATACAATCAGAGAATTATTCTCTATTTTGTTTATTCTCCTTCTTACTTCCTTATTTTTGTATTATTATTCTACATGGTATAAGCCAGGTCGATTCTCTGAACGCTTTAGGAAGACTTTTTTCTTGTTCTGTTTTACTGTTCCTGTCATGTCCTGCCCCGCTAGGGCCGGAATGCAAGGATTTTTTTTTTTCTAACATTAAGCACTCACACAGGAGATACCTAAGGGTTTCTACGTTCACTCTTCCATAACATACAATGGAAATCTAAACATAAAATGTCACACATGCTCTATCATGTGAACTCAAACATGTACCATATCTCTCACTAAGAATACACAAACATCAGAATCGCACATCAGAACCATAGCGGTTTTATTACATGTCTAACTGTGCCTCAACCGGGCACACAAAAGTTATTACATCACAAGAGTTCATACAATGCATAAACATAACAAAATTCCCATCTACGGGAAAAGACAGAGTCTCCATCCCTACATTAGTTGGGGTTCATCCATCCCCTCTTCAGCCAAGTTTCCTGCAACATAAAGGATATGAGCTAAACAGCCCAGTGAAGAGAAGACAACAGATAATAAAGCATATTATCATATAAACATGTTATCACACAAACAATTTATACACTCAGAACTCATACAACTCTTTTCAAGGGGTCAACACCCTAGCATAGCAAATCTAGTCTCAAATGCATGCTCTTTTCCCTCCAAAACCAATACAACACACAAGTGACACCGATATTACGTGGTTCGGCCAAACTCAGCCTACATCCACGGAGTGATGATATTTTCACTATGAGAGAAAAGACAATACACGTACAATGGGATGAAATTGAAAGTTTTCTTTTTAATCTCCTCTTCTTCCTCTTTCTTCTTCTCTTGCCTAAGTTGCAGGCTTCTTCCTCTTCCCTGTCTTGGTGAAGACAAAAGGTGATGCAGGCCTAGGGTCAAATTGTGCAAATTCGCCAGTAAGCTAGCCAATTTTAAAGTATGGTCTCTGAAAGACCCAACGCAGCCAATTACGGTTCGTAAAAGGATTTTGTCTTGGCAAGGAATTACTTAAACAATATCCTAACTAATTGCACAAGTGTCCCAAGAATTCGAATTAGTCTATGGATTTCATAAGATTAGGCCTCTCCTAATTGAATTGATTGAAAATAGTGGAAGCAAATTAATAGAGAAGGTGATAAATTCAATTATTGCATGAACATAATCTATGAAAACCATGAGAACTAATTGAATTCAAAACAACTGGTACTTACTTGCTATGGGTGAAAATTGGAGTCCACCAATCTTTAAAACATAACTCCATACAGTCACAAGAGAAACCTCTCTCAACGCAAACTTCATTTGTCCAATGTATGAAATTCGAATGGAGTAAATAGAATTTATAGAGAAAAAGCTAGCAAAAGACACAATTGCCCTTGCCTTGATCGACCACACCATGGAGGCAATTGCTTTCTAAACAACTCTAAAAATAAACTAAACCAAGGAAGAATGTAGCCTTATTTAGACCATTCAATCCCAACCCTACACGTAACCTAAAAATAACACAAGGATAAGATTAAAAGATAAAAATACTAAGTAGGTGAGAAGGCAAGTGGGAGAGCAAGTGGCCATGTAGAGGAATCACATGGAATTTTTGCGACCTCCTTACTTTAATTGCAATTTTCGCCCACTTGCAATGTCACCTCCTTTCCTCTCTTGCAACTTCCATCTCCTTTCCTTTCTTGCTTCACACGCCACTTGCATGGGAGAGTCTTCTCTGGTGCTGACAAGTGTCCATGGATGCAATTGGATGAGGCTTCAACGAATTTGGGCTTTATTGGGCTGGGTTTGGCCTGTTTAATCTTGGACTGGGCCTTAACAGGCTTGCCTGGCACACTTTGCACAATTGAGTCACGTCTAACTAAATGAATAGATTTATTAGACGGAGTCCAACTGGCGTGTCCACGATCAAAATGCTCCATATAAGCCATAGCAATCTGCTCTGCTGGATCAAGGCTCACTGAAGAGGAGTCTGACTGTGGATCACTAGACTGAATAGGCTAAGATGCCCTCATCAAAAGGAAACCCTATTTTTGTTGGATCGCTCTGCCGATAGCATCGATCCCGCATTAGTTTTGAACTCCTATATTTTTGGCAAAAATGATGAGATGGGATTGACCTTCTATCTACAATTAATTCACTTCAAGGTTTTCATGTTCATCCATTGCCTAGTGATTAGCATTGCATCTAGGTAAGCTTCACAATTAAAAAAGTGAACTCTATCTAAATGCCATGATTTTCAAGGTTTCAAACATCAAATATGAGATGAACTTCGAATGGGATCAAATTGAGTAGGGATCTTTTTTATGAGGAGCAAAAGTGTGTCAGAGGAGGTGGGGGTGGTGTGTTACTAGGGCCTAGATGGGCCTCACATAGGGCTCAAATATTTTTACCGGGCCTAGGTGGGCCTCACATAGGGCTCAAATATTTTTACCACCCATGAGCATTGTACCAAATATCTCCAGTAAAAACAAAAATACCGGCAAAATAACGTTATCACGTTAAAAATGCGATTTCAACGTCGGTCCCGTTAAAAACACGTTTTTAACTCGATAAATGGTAAAATCGCGTTAAAAAAGCGTTTTACTGTAAAAAAAATTCTCCCACTGTGCGAGTGGAAAGTCGCACGAGATTTAACGCACGGAAGACTTGTGTTAAGAAACCCATTCAATTAAGGTTTCCTTCCACTTCGTTTGGGGCTTTGTTTCCGTTCACTCTCTCAGCCATCTCTCGCTCTCAGCTCTCACTCTGTCTCTCGGTGGCCATTGCTCTTCTCGCTGCCCTCTCTCTCAATCCACTGTTTTTTTTTTTTACTATCTTCTCTCTCACTCTCCTTCCTTTTTCTATTCTATAAATTTCATCCTCTTGCATGCTCGAAAACTTCTTCCTCTCTGCAACTTGCCCAAAACTTACTGCTATCATCTTTCTCTTTCAGATCTTTTCTTTTCCTCCTCTGTTTTTCACATGGCTGATTGGTTTTAGTACTCTGTTTGGAGTGCAAGATCTGCTCTTGAGGCTTTTAATTGACATGGGTGGTGGCCCTTCTGGGGTGTGATGTTGTGATTTCTCCTCTATGGGTTTGGTTTTCAGATGATAAGTCGATGTTCTTCTGTTGATTTTGTTATCTTTTTCTTTTTGTTTTTGTTAATGCTGTTTTCTTTTTATTACTGCAAGGATAGCAATTTTCCTGGTTTCTCTGCAGGATTTTCAATTGAAGCTGGGCTTCTTTGTTTTTCAGATCTAGTATTGTGCCTCCGACACTTGATATTCCCAGGGTTTCTTGGTGGGTTTCTCATTTTCTTGGTGAGAATTATTATTTATTATAATTTTATTTTTTAAATATTTATATTTTTCACAAGATTTTCCCGTTAAAAACCCAAGAATTTGAAAATATCCCGTTATATCCCAAGAACCGTATTTGTGACAATGCCCATGAGTGGCACTTCTCGATAGTAGAAATTATATGGTATCTTTTTGAAATGGTAAAAATCAAATGATATATCCATAGACAGTATCTAAATCATGGAATTTTTTAGATCCAAATGGGGATAAAGTGACTACCTAGTTACTTTCTGAAAGAAGAGCGTCACCCAATTATGTGAAATTTTTATGTAATAAAAAAGAGAAACTATTTATGTTATTAACAATCCCTCATGATGAATGAGGCTTACTTTCTCATACAAAAAAGCAAAACATTTCAGAAGATATATTTCCAAGAGAATGCATCATGCTTTTAATGGCCAAGGCATTAGGCATATCCATGTTCATCCTTCTAAAATAACTTTACGAGCCTCAGATGTACAAAACATGCAAGTATGCACTACAGTCACAATCACGCATCTAATCCCTAATCAGATAAAGGTAGTAGAAGCTTACAGGAATTCTCACATCTAGTTTCTCAAGTCCATCCCTTCCAGTTATTTTCACCCTCAACGTACGGGACCAAATCCTAGAGAAAGGACCCTTTGATCCATCTCCACCATGGTTATCATACACATAAGGGGTTATTACTTCAACATCAGGGTTTTGTTGGCCTTCGCCTCTTTCCCTAGGTTCATCTTGAGAAATGGTTGCTGATACATTCGATGTTTCAGCTATTCGCGGACAACCTGAAGATAATATAAAATGCATGGATTTAGGAAGAAAGAATAAGGATAGCTATTCAAGTAAATCCATAAGATAAATGCATCAAGATTGCACAAATGGTAAACTACTATGCCTACAAAAGATGGTTGAGCAAGCCTCTCCCTTGACATAACCTTGACCAGTCATCATGCATATGGGAAGGGGCCTCCAAGGTATGTGAACAAGGTTAGACTTCCTCTTCATAACACTAGGAAATATACTTTTGTTAATCATTAATAAAAAAATATACCACGTTCAATAAAACAACTCGCATGGCCCCGTACACAATGAATGTGAAGTGAAGGAACCGTCCCCATGTTGAGGTCCATCCCAAAACAATCAACCTACAGTGGGCCTTTCTACTACCATAACCATTAGATTGACAAAAGCATCGCTTGTTGCAACAGTCTATACTGCCTCCTACATGACACAGTAGAAAAAATAAATAGCATCACCTGTCTGATAGGAGTATGACGGCTGGTGGACACTGGTACTATACCACATGTCTTCTTCATAGTAGGCATTGAACCCTAAGGTTTCCTTGATTTCATCAAAAGATGGCAAGCTTCCAGGAGGAGGGAGCCGTCCTCCTTTAATGGCCATAAGTGCATCCTACAAATATATCCAAACAAAGCTATTAAAATTTTCCAACACCGGAAATACAGAAATCCAAACATGGGTTAGATTTAGTAGACTATGAAGGATGATAAATATCAAACGTTGGAGTTCCTAGAACCTTCTCTCTTTTTCTTTTTTTTAACACCAAGGTGTCCAGGCCTCCTAGAGCACCTGACTAATCCTTAGGGCATGTGGAAACCTCCCTATCCACACAACTGGGTGCCACTATAGGGAGTGGCCCTTTTGTGTTGAAAGTGACTTGAACCCAAGACCTCCCGCATCTCAGACAGGTTCTTGACTGCCAAGCCAACCCTCCCGGGTTGAGTCCCTAGAACCTATTAATGACACTAAACTCTGGAAATTTAATAATGATCTGATTAAAAGAATACTCCTTGTAAAATGAACAGTTAAACTCAATGAAATATGATATGTATAATCCCGACTGGAAGAGAAGAGTGATCGAAGATAAAGCATCATCTAGAGCACATTGTCACAGGTCGAGTCTTTGTGACAAGTCGAGCATACGCGAAGGCTGGCTTTGGTGCCAAAATTGTGTTTGACATACGATCGAAGTCAATAAACAGAGATTTTGGACACGTTGGGATTTCCATAATGCTCAATAATGGCCCGGAACATGCGAGAAGAATATAGAATGTCACGGAAGGTTCAAGATGGTCCAAAAAAACTCTCCAAGGTCTAGAGTCATGTGGAGTTGTCTAGAATAATGTAGAGTTCTATAGTATAGTGTGGACGAGTCAAAAGTTGTGTAGAGTCTTGTAGAACTCTATGGAATGTTGTAGACATGTATGGAATCTTGTGTTAGTCCATGGAAGAATGTAGAAGAATGTAGTATTGTGTGGAGTGTGTAGAAGTGTATAGATTCCTAGAGTGTTCAGAGTGTCCTGGAGTGAGTGAAAATATCTAAGATAGTTTGTAGGGAATTGTTGGATCGTGGCCACATGGCACAATTAACTATTCAAGCTCAAAGCCTCAACTATAAAAGGATGTGGAGGGATCATTTGCAAAGACAACCTCCACATACAGCTTGAGAAAGTAGTCAAGCTAAAGAGGAATGGTGCCAAGGAAATAGTTGAACTCCCAAAGTATTGAAGCTTGTTGGATAGCTTCAAGGTTGTGTGGTAGGAAAGAGTTCTAGTCAAAAGTGTGAGTGTGTGTGTGCTTGCAAAGTGTCCAAGCCTTGTACTTCTCATTGTATTGATCAATATAAGTTCAGATTGTGTTTGCTCAAGTCTTGGTGCATCTCATTCTTGTGTTCAAGTTTGTGTGTGGTTTGGTGTAATTTCTATCACTTTGGTTCAAAAAAGTGACCAAGTTGTGATTACGCTAACTCGCTAACGACGGATTGATCGAGTGAGTGCCGACGGGATGGAATCAAGGAAGGATTCGTCCAATCCCGTGACAGTGGAACTAGAGCAGGTTCGATACCAACCATTTGTTAGAGTGAAAATAAGAAAAAGAAAGAAAGTAATGAAAGAAAAGGGAAGGAAAGAGAGATAATTCTTTGTGTTGTATTGCTTTGTCCCTCCAACAAAGGAGGATACATGTATATAAAGAGTACGGGGAGCCAATCAAGAAGAGGTAAAAGGAAAGAGATATCAGTTACAATCATTTACAATCAATGATATTAAACAATATTTAAAAGTCAATCCACATGTGTAAAATGTGATACACCATACACCATTTCCAGAGGATAACGTGATGTCGAAGAAAATGGCAATTAATGTTTATACGCTTCGTACTCTCATGGAAAACTGGATTCGAAGAAATATTGATTGCAACTTGATTGTCATAGAACAAATAGTTAATAGCCAATTCTAGAAAGCAAAATTTCTAAGGTGGGTTACAAGATAATGACAAGATTCGATCAAAAGAACCATCACTCGCACAATTGTAGCTCAATTGTCTTGAGCTTTTAACAATAGACTAGAGGTCTCGAGTTAAACTCTCCCTGGAGTTATCCATGAGGCTTACGGGTGGTTTCATGTATCCATCAAATTAGCCACCCCCCAATGTAGTGTAGGGATAACCATGATATTCTATTAAAAATTAAAAAAAAAAAAAAAAGATCGAAAGCACCATCAGATGATTGTGTGTGATATTCCACTGATAGCATCCTATATAAATAAAGTATTTACGGTCAATTAATCAATGTCAAAAATTAGTAACTTGCTATTAAAAGGGATTTGTTTCCTGCTTTTTATTTACAATTTTCATTTGAGTTGTACATTAAACCTTTTTCTAGGATAAGTTCAGTAATGAAACATTATGAGTGAATTCCCCTAAATAATACAGTTTCTCCTCGGAATTGAAACCAACATCTAGAGGCTTGATTTCTCCTCAAAGTGAAATCCCTATCACAAGTTTTTTTTTTCTTTTTTTTTCTTCATTTTCTATTTTTTTCCTATTAGGGTTCTACCATCTTAATTATATTGAAAAGAACATGTGTGATTCTTTTGAGATGATAACGAAAATTCATTTATATTAAAAAGAAGTATAAAAAGTCTTAAAGGTATAAGAGGTTTATACCAATACACACCAAAAAATAAAATCCATATCAACCCAAAAACCACCTAAAAACCCCAAAAATCATAAATAGTCGACCAAAGCATCACACCTATCAACCCCGATTTTCACCAAGAAATCAACAACCCAATTAGTGGATCTCCTAACATGATGAAAGGCCACAAGGAACATAAGTCTTGAATCTCCCTAACCACCGAGATCAACCTCCAAGGAGGTTTCTTCCCCCCACTAGCCCATTTGATAGCATTCACCGAACCACCACGATAATTACACTTCCAGACTCATGTCTAACCCAAAGGAGAATCACCCTTTTGATTCCTAAAAGTGCGGCGTCTTTAGAATCTCTGATACACTTCAGATCAAAGAAATAGAGAAAAAGCTCACCTAAATGGTTATGAACCATACTCGTATTCCTGCCAACCCTAGTTTAGCAGATCTCTGCCTCGCTGTCCCATCCACGCATCAACTTCAATATGTGTTATAGTTCCAAGAATAAATCCAAAGCATTGACAAGTAAATGATATTAAACCATGATTCTCCATGATTCTAAACAAAGGCTTCACATATAGTATGACGTAGAGGCACAAGATACTTTTCATATGCAAGCATCATTGGATGCACCAAGCCCCTAGCATCATCACCTTGATCAATGATAGTAAACACTGAGGTGCTAAACCACCCTAGACAATGTGGGTTCCATAGGTGTGATGGCTTCACACTACTGGAGATTGTTTAAACCTAAACTTATAACAAAAATTTGCGAACTTTTATGCAATTTCAGAATTAAGCACTACAAAAAACTGAAGCAATCAATTCAATCTTTTTTCATTTTTGTGATGTCATATCAAGTCAATACATCAAAAAACATCTTATTCAAATCAAATATTTCATATACTACAGACCCAGCAACAATTGCAAAAGTTTCACCTGCATTGCATGAATGGACACCCCAATCAAGGACAAGGGATAGCTAACAAGTTTGAATCCAATCTCCTCAAGTTCAATTGGATTCAAAATTGGAGTTTTGCCCCCACCTTCAAGCATGTTGGCCTGTAGAAGTAAATGACATGCTTCAGTGTTTGGAGTGCAAAATATCCTTCAAAACTCGAATTACACAAATAACAAACATGTAAAGCTACATTGAAGCAAGCATATGAAATCTTCCATATAGGCACAAGACCAAAGTCTAAAATGCATAACAGTAGTACTTCCAAAAATAATCTTGCTATATGAAAACAGATGTATAAGATGATTATACCCAGAATGCTTTGTTGAGCCAAGTGTTGCTACAATGAGGAAAAGACAAATGGATAAAGTAATGGTAATAGAGATTCATGGTCTTAGATGGAATTGAATGATCGTAAGAAATAGAGTTACAAACAAACATATTAGAGAGACCTTAAAAATAGCCCCAGTAGATGACAAAAAAGTGCAAACTTCAATTAACATGATTTGGATTCTACAATGTGGTAAATAAAGAAAATGGTGTAATTTTGCTCAATAGAACACGAGTATTATACTAGAATTAGTTGACTTTACCTTTTTTGTAGAATATTGTGTCTGTTTAAAGACACCCTTGCAATCCTTGTACACACACAAAAATGTGGAGAAAAGTATAGATTTTCTCTCTTCTTCTACTTCTTTTTTTTTCTTACTCTCATTTTGGTTATTACACATCAACATGGTATGATTCGAGTAAGGCTTCTGATTCCTTCACTTCTGCTGCAACTTTATTGGCACCTTCAATCTTTCTAGAATTTCTCCCATGGCTGGATTTTTGTTATTTTCCTTAGCAAACATAAGTCAGCTTTTTTATTGTTCACTACATCTGTCAATTGGTTCATAGGACAGTCTTTGTTTCTGTCCTTAGATCTACAGAATTTCTACAGATTTGGACCTGGAACCCCACCATCTCCTGGTTATTTTTTACACTAGATTCCATCCGTACAGTGAGATTTAGAGTTCAGGTGATTGTGGGGCCCATTTGACATGTTTTCATAATTTTCTACAAAGGCATCCAAAACCCCAGTTTATGGATTTTTCTACTAGATCTACAATTGCAGCCATTGGTTTACAGTGAAATTTCAAAGCCGCAGTTACTCCTTGTTGAAAATGAAAGCAGGGAGAAAGTAATGAAGAAAATGGAAGAATTGTGGAAGACGATTCTTTTCAGTATTGTATTTCTTAAGTATCCAACAGGAGATCATACATGAATACATAGAGTATAGGGAGCCAATTATGGCAATAGAAAAGGAAAGCAAATATGTTACAATCCATGCTAGCCACAGGTAAACTGTAATAAAAAACACATGCAAAATATGAAATAGTGAAATATTGATATCTGCAATCATATCTACATCTACAACAATCCTCCTCAAGTTGGTAAAAAGATATCAATTAAGCCTCGCTTGCTTATGACGTCATAAAGTTGCGATCGTGAGATTGCTTTGGTGAGCATATCAAAAAGTTGATCATTGGATTGCAAAAATGGAGTAAGAATATGGCCCGTAGAAATGTTATGGTGAAGAAAGTCACAATTAACTTCAATATGCTTTGTACGCTCATGGAACACAAGGTTTCATGCAGTTTTTATTGCAACATGATTATCACAAAACATCACTAATGGTTAAGAGGAGGCAAAACCCAACAAGGCTAGAAATTGTTGGAACTACAATAATTTACAGATAGTAGTATTGGCCATGGCACGATATTTAGCCTCCACGTTGAAATAGGTAACAACTGTCTGTTTCTTGTTACGCCAAGAGACCAGATGAAATCCTAAGAATATGCAATATCATGTGGTTGAGTGACGATCGTCAGGAGAGCCAGTCCAAACAACATTTGAGTAACCACGAACGGCCATTTGAGACTGATATTCACAGAATAATCCTCGTCCAGGGGGAGCAGTAAGATAAGAAGGATCCAAAAAACAACTTGAAGAAGGGCATCACGAGGAGCATGCATAAAGTTGACTATTCCAACTGCAAATGATAAAATCGAGTCTAGCGATGGTCAGATAAATAAGTTTATCCACTAGTTTCTGATAAAATGTGGGCACATCTAGTGGCATCCCATCTGAAGTAGAGAGCTTGGTATTGACATCAAGGGGAGTGTATGTTGTCTTGCATCTAGAATATCCTACATCATGTAAGACATCTACTACATATTTTCTCTCAGAGAGAGAAAGCCCTTTAGAGGACCGAACAAACTTAATGCCAAGAAAATAGCGAAGTCGCACCAAATCTTTGCTATCAAATGAGTTCCGTGTAATGACTCGTCCAGAGTTTTTCTCGATTTTTTAGGAGATTTTCGGATCTCAGAGTTGTTTTCGGGACCGTGGTGGCAGTAAGGAGAGTGTGGGCTCTGTGGTGGACCCCAGTTTGTCTAATTTTGAGTTCGAGAACTCGAAGGACATTTTGGTGATTTTGAAATTTCTATATATTCTGTAATGAAAAATATTTAAAAATCACACGTATTTCTCGCTCGATGCTCAGTAGTCGAGTTTTTCGTGTTTTCAACTTGAGTTTTTGAAAATAGGTTTTGAAACTTTGGTTTCTCACACTTAAAGGGTTTTTGTTTATTTTTTTTTAAAAAAAAAAGTGACAACCCTTAAAAATCATAGACCCCCCTTTCTTAAAACCCATTTCCGCAACACTTCAGTGTTTACACTTTACAGTACAGTGTCGTCACTCCATCTGCGATTCCCTCTCTCTCTCTTCTCGATCCCTCTCTCCCTCTTAGTTTCTCCTTCCTCTCCTATCAGTCGACCTGAACTATCGTCGTGTCACCTTCCGCCTCACCTCGCCTCTACAGTAGGGTTCTCGCCCGTTCCTGCCCCTCTTTCGCCTCCAGCCACCGAGTAGTCATCCCCCCCCTCCCCCCCGGTCGCAGCCGAAACCAGGTACCCTTGTTCTCCCTTCTCTCCTCGATCGAGTTTTCCTCGATTTTTTTCTTCAATTTTCCTTGTTTTTCCTCAATTTCCCTTGGTTTTACTCAGTTTTACTTGTTTTCTCTTCTTTTCTCGATTTTCCTTGATTTTTCCCGAATTTCCTCTCTCCTTTCCCCCTTTTTCCCGACTCAGTTGGGTAACTGAGTCGGCTCGGCCAAGTTTCCATGTGGACTCAGTTCGGGCTTCTGGGTTAACCCAGTCCTTGAGTTTGGATCGGGACCGGCCCATTGGCCCAGTTAGGCCAGACCCAGACTTGGTCCAACCCAGTTTTGGATATGGCCCATTCGTTCGGCCCAACCAGGCCCAGACCTGGTCCGGCCCACTTCTGGCAAGCCCAGTTCTTCTGCCCGGCTCGTTTTCTAGCACGGCCCAGTTTGGCCCAGTTTGGACTCAAACCAGTTTTAGACCCGTTTCAGTCCAGTCTCGTTTTAGCCCATTTTGCCTAATTCTTTCTTCCTTGTTTCAACAGATTAAGCTCCCTTCAACCCATCAAGCCGCTTCCTCGCTTCGGATTTTCGACTCCACACACACTATGAGGGGACTTATCACGGTTTAGCATGCAATTGCATATCTAAAATACTTATTCCTGGACATGGAGTGACCCGAACTCTATTTTCTAAGCCACTCGATAAGGGGAAACCGTTGAAATTGATCATGTCGCAAGCGATTGGTTCGGGTGTACTCCTGTCAACTATGTGCAACTGTGGAAAATTCTAACTGAATAAATGGATATTGAAAATGATACTCAGAAGATGTTGATGGCGCATTGAGCGTTTATTTATAAGATGCAAATACAATCATGTCGGACATAGAGATGTGTGTTTGAGTAACTCATTATATGTTTTTGATTTACATAATGAAGTACGATACTGATTTTGGTTAATTATATTGGAATATATTTATGTTGTTATACATGATCATGATAACATGTGTATGTATGAGAGATAATCCGCAACGGACAGTGTGCCGTTGGGTGTTGAGATGGATGAGCTATTTACATGTGTATATGTTTATAGTGATGTGATGGTGTTGGTTGTTGGGAGTACTTCTCCGTTACGCTCTAGTGGTTGAGACCCCCATAGGGGATGTGACTTTCCCATTGCGTTCCAGCGGTTGAGGTACCTGCCCTAGAGTTTGGCTTCCCCAGGCGTGGTCAAGTTCGATTTTCCTACACGGCTCGTGTGGTTGAGGCAGTTGTGTATTGTGTAATCTCCCGGTGGCAGTGGTAGGGTGATCGGAGTTTGTTTGAGGACCCAATGTGGGCTACTGAGATGATGTCTCGGATTTGGTCGAAGGGTCATTAGTTGGTGGTGTGGTTGGGTTTCATGCACATGATCACCCATGTTATCATGATATTCTTGCATTCATGCATATGATATATATTTATGTTGCTGACATGTGATATGCATTATCTCTTCACTGGGTTGGTTAGCTCACCCCTTACCTTTTAGGTACTCCGATTGCAGAGGAGCCAAGCAAGCTCCTTGAGCAGACGCCCGGGAGTAGTAGTAGTTAGAGATTTTATAATCATGCTTATATTTAGTTTGAGAAACCTTATTTTGTATGAACTCTTTTCGTATGATGTTTATTTCGGATGACTATTTATCTGTACTTGAATAGTCTATGGTTGTTTAATTTTTTATTAGCATGATGAATCTTATTGTCGGTTGTTGAGTGGGAAGTAGTTGCCCTGTTTGGAAAAAAAAAAAAAAAATTTGTCCGAAATCTGTTCTTTGGAGATGTTTCGTGATATTTCGGAGATGACGTGCCCGTAGCAGGACGGGATGTTACATTCCATAAATAGTCTTTCAATACAGCAATAGATTGAGCATTATTCCCAGTAAGTACAATATTATCACCATACACGACTAAAAGTATCACAATAGCGTTGCACAATAGACAAATAGATAGTGATCTATCTGACAACGAGAAAAGCCATAGGCCAATAAGGAATTGATAAATTTGTCGAACTATGCCCGTGGAGAATACTTGAGGCAGAATTTGGTGGCATAAAGTTGGCCCGAAATGACTTCCATTGGGGCCCAAAATACTCAAATTAATGGCTCCTAGGCTTGGCATTGGGTCAACCCTTCAAATCCATTAAAATAGGCCCAATTCATCCCAAGCATGAAATCCATTTGCTGGCCACAAGGAGGAGTGACAAGAAGAAGAAAATAGAGGATAAAATTCCACAAATGCAGGACATGAAACCCTATCTTTTCTAAGGATCAAAAATATAAAATAATCATTATTTAGCATGAAATGGTAGCAATAATCAGCAAGATTAGAAGAGGATTTCTCCAAAGAAAGTCAAACAAGTTGACCCATCCACATGCCACTGAGGGTTTTAGTAGAAACATGGTGTTAACTTTGTACGCATATTTGATGTACAGAACGAAATTGGATTTTTCTAAAATTGGATTTGTTGGAAAACTTATTCAAGCACCTTTCAACAAGCACAAGTTGGTATAATTCCAACATATGTAGATGAAATTATGACCAACCAGTTGTCAAAGAGTAATGGGAAAGTTTATTTTTGTTAATTTTTGTAATTAGCAATGCTAAAACCTAGGGCATCATCTAGTTTCACATGGGCATAGACAAATTTCTCTTAGATCTACGGTTTTTTCCCTTTTTTTGACCAAACCTCAACTATAAATTGAGGTCTTGGTTCTCCAATTGATGTACGCGAATTGAGCAAAGAAAATTGAGCATTGTTTGGTTTTCTCTCCAACTTTGGTGAGTATTTTATTTTAATTTGAATTTCAACAGATTATTTGTTTCTAATTAATTATGCTTGCAAATTTCAATTAATTGTGTTTGAATATTTTAATTTATGTCAGCAAATTAAAATTAATTGTGTGAATTTCAAATTGAAATTAAAACCTTTCTCAATTTTATTCTAGTGAGAATTGTTGACCTTGGTGAGATCAGGACCTTTGATATTTCCCGTTGAGTAAAACAATCTTCATATCCTCTAATCGATTTATGGGCTCCATACAAAATTGGCTGGATTGAGATTAGTTGTGGATGATCAATTTGTTTTCCCACCATCTCTACTTTGATTTTCTAGAGAGGTCAAATTTCTACATTTTCTTGCGAATTCAAGCCATTGGACCTAATCTCCAATTTCATCAATTGGACCCTTCGGTTGAATCCAAATCGAACCTTCTTGGATTTCTCTTCAAATCTAGGCTACACCAAATGCACCTAGAATGAAACGGTGAGATTTTACAAGTTGAAGGCACAAGCAGACAAAGGCCATTAGAAACTTGAGGGAAATAATATAAGACATGTTAGATTGTGAAGTGTTGAAGGTTATGATAGGTGGAAAAATAGACTCAAAAAGACAATCTGATTAGGGGTAAGCAAAATTTGACCCAACCCATGAACACGCCCAACTCCCAATCCAAAAAAATCAGGTTTGGGTGAGGACTTTCCTAAAACAAATTAAAGTTGACCCAAAATTCAAGTTGGGTTGGGTAGAGGAGTTCCAAACCCAAACCCAACCCGAATTGAATTGAAGTTAATATTTAAATAATTTATTTATTTTTTACCTATTAATTTTAGCCCATTTACACCACCAAGTTAAAAAAATAAAAAACTCATTCCCTCAATTGTCAATATCCTAATGTGCTCATATGAAAGGGAAGCCCTTTTATCTTTCCTTTTCTATTAAAAACAATTTTCCCTCATTTTCCTCATTTTTTAAAACTTTTATATAAATATAGGTCGGGTCAGAGAGAAAATCTATTATTACCTATTGCCAACCCGACCCGACCCATTGCCACCCCTAATCCAAATAGATCAAAAGTGGTAATTGATGATTATGATGAATTTCCATGGCATAATAATATGAAAAGAGAGATAACAAAAGGAAGGCATGATTCAATTGACTATACACACAAATAATCAGAAAAATTCACTATCAAATTACTGTTAAAATGCACATCAAAACCTCAAACTTAGAATTATATGTATATGGATGCACACTAAGGGTACATATGTACATTATAGACTACACATGCCCATTAGAAGCATAAAGCCTAAATCCGTCAAACTTTGTGAGCAGTCAGCAGCCTAGGGCATTTATGCTATAGTATCCGTACTAATATGATGGGGCTATGTGAACTAGGCAGACATGTGTCAGTTTTAGATGTGAACAGAATGTGTCAAATACTGGACCCAGGCAAAAACAGCTGAAGAGATTAAACATGCATTATCATAAAGCTTCACTCATTTGGTAGACGTGCAGAACTGAGGTAAGGGGTCCAAACTATATGGAAAAATAAAAAAAGTATCTCATTGGAATTTCAGTATGTGTCCAGGACATGTTTAGACATGGAGCTTGGAGATTTTCTTCTTCTTTTTTCCCTTTGACAGATAAAAATCAAACTTGAGACACCAAAGATTAAGTTTTTGTAATTTAGTAATGATTACCACCAAAAGATTGCTACCAATGCAACGTGATTTCTAATTTTATATATACATGTCTGCAGCGATACTGCAACATAGTTTCAGCATTTTCACATTCTTGCTTGTACTTATATTTTCAAGAGAGTAAAAAAATCTATTGAGTATGATACTGCATCAGATGTGATATAGGATAGATCTATCAGTTTTTGTAGGAAGAAGAGGAAAAATTATACCGAAACGATAAGTATGATATGTATGAGACATGATTTTCTTAAAATCTCTTCAGATAATATACAAGAACTGATATACCAGTTTTGGAAGCAAAGGGGAAACATCACAAAAGGCCTTCATCTCTTCTCTTGACACAAGTGCATCGATGAAAAGAACATCTGCACCAGCATCAGCAAAGGCCCGTGATCTCCAAAGCGCCTCTTCTAAGGATACCGCTTGACGAGCATCAGATCTTGCTATGATAACAATGTCAGATCCACTCTCCTTTCGAGCATCAATAGCTGCTTTTATGCGAATAACAGCTTCCTCTCTTGAAACAACTTTTCTATCGCGGGTATGGCCACAGGCTTTTGGGGATGCCTTTCCATGGAGTGGCATCATTAGTATACAATATGATAAAGAAAAACGGTAGCAATAAAAGTATAGTGCTCTGAAATTGTCAGATTGTGATTAATTAAGAAACAGCATCTATTGCACAAAAGATAAACCAGTAACAACTAAGACATATTAATGCGGAGCACTATCAAAGGAGTTATTTTATTCATTTTTCTTATTTGTTTTAGTTCTTTTGTTGGTGTAATTTTGGGATATTTTGAGGGTATTTTTAATCATTCTTGTAATTAGGGGTATTTTAGTATTTTCTGTTTTGAGTTATTATAAAGCCATGTAATCCCTAGCGCAAAGGCAGTTAACGATGAATGAATGAAAAAAACGATTGCTGCTTTGGAACATTGTCTCCTGCGCATCCAGTGTAGGTGAGAAGCCCACGAACCTTGGTGAGAAGCTGAGGACGGCGAGAAGCCACCGGAATAGGTGAGAAGCCTCTTCCAAAATTCCAGGTACTTATCTATCTCTCTCTGATCTCTTTTGTTTCCTCTTCCCTTTCTCTTTTTTTGTTTTCTTTTTGATTCCCTGAACCAAACCAAAACCATCCTCAACAGTTTCGTCCCTTCGCCAAACCCCTCCTAATACTTTCACCCAGTCCCCAAACCCATTATATTACCTTCGTCCTTCTCCAAAGACCCCTTTGCTGCTGCTGGACAGTTTCTGACCCTCTTTTCTGCTGTCCTAAAGTCCTTTGACCCTCTTATACCCAACGCCAGCCCTTCTTTCCCCTTATACTGTTTTGCCAGTCCTTAACGACCACTCCCTGACCGTTGCAGCCCCCTCCTAGACCCTCTAGCACTGTCGCCTACCTCTATTCTCCTTCCTCTTGCTGCCCAGCCATCCAACCATCGTCCCTAAGCCTTCTCCATCCCCTACACATTCCATACAGCCATCGCCAGACCTACCACAACCCATACAGTCGTCGGCAGACCTTCTTTAACCTCTTTCCCTCTTCGCAGCCAACCATACATCCTCCTAAGCCATCGCCTACACCCCTAGGCCACACCTCTCTTTTCGTTTTGTGTTACAGACCCCCATATCCCTTCGCTGAACCACTTAATTCCCCTTCCTTAATCAGCCGTAACCCATAAAACATTTTCCCACATCACCGTAAGCCCTTTTGTTAACTTATCCCTTCTTCTTATTTACCAAACTGCCATTAGTCATTTTAAAACCTATTTAAATCCAATTTCAGTCCTAATTTAGTGATAGGCCTACACTTTTGTGGGTCCCGACAAGCCCGTGACTTTGAGGGATCTCTATTTTGAGAACCAATTGGTCTTGGTAAGTTGCATAATTGTTTATATTAGATCTCCTAGAATTTGTTTTGATTATTTGTGTCTTATTTATATAATTTAGTTGTGATTATTTATTTTATTCTTAAATTTCAGCCCCATTTTAGATTTAGGTCATCCTTTTAGTCCCTTCATAATTGCATTAGGCATTTGGGGTCACCCTATCCCCTTATCCTGCGTCACATATGCTACTTATTGACTATAAATTCAGAACAAAATATGGTCAAGTGCAGAACATATTCACCAGCTCTTGAATAAAGCTTCAACTGGTACACGTGTTGTTGCTACTGTTGAGATATATGTAGCAGTTTCTTTAATTTATCAGCTACTATTATTGTATTTTCCAATTTAGTCTTTTCTTTTATTTGATTTTACCTTCCTTATTTGTATTATGTTTTCCCTATAAATATAAATCATAGGGTCTCTCCTTGATTAAGACACTATCATTTATATTTATAAAGAAAAGGGAATACAAATATGGAAGATAAAATAAAAGAGCAAAACTCTAAAGTTGGTAAGTACAATAGTGGTAAGCAGCAATTAAGGAAAAGACTAAATTGGAAAATACAATAATAGTAATTAATAAATTAAAGAAACTGCTAAATATATCTCAACAGCTACCACTACACTGTTCCAGTCTTGAAATTGTGGAGAGTGAGACATATTGCATTTCCTTATAGTATCTGGAACTTCGCGCTCTTCACCTCCATGGCCTTTGCCATTGGAAAAGAAAATGAAAAATCTAAGATCTAAAATCTTGAGTTTTATGAACTCGCACTCAAATGCTCTTCCTTCATCCCCTCTATCTAAGATCTCTCTTCATGTTTGTCTCCTCTGAGATCTCTCTCCCTTCTTTTGTCTTCTTTCGCTTTTCACAATCCTTTAGATCATTTCCCTTCATCTCTAAGATCTTTGGCACCATTGCTTGTCTCTCCGAACTACACCAATTTCTAGACCTTTTTTCTTCTTTTTTAATTTCTCTCCTCCCATCTCACTCTATCCATCATCTCAAAAGACATGTCTCTCTTTGCTATATTGTTTCCTCTTTCACTTTTCACAATCCTTTAGTTCTATCTCCATCTCTAAGATCTTTGGCACCAATTTCTAGACCTCTATCTTTTTTTTTTAATTTCTCTCCTCCCATCGCACTCTATGTCATCTCAAAAAAGATGTCTCTCTTTGTTATATTGTTTCTCTGTCTTGCAGACATTTATTTCCTTTTTTTTCTTTTTTCCCCTATTTTTTCCCTCTATTTCGGCTTGTCATTCTGGATACTTCAAGCCATTTTTCTCTTTCATTATTTTTTTCGTTTCCATAATTTTTCCTCTCTCTCTTTCTATTTGTCGTTGTGGATACTTCAAGCCATTTTCTTTCTTATTTTTTAAATTTCTCTCCTTTCCGTTTGTACACCAAGAGGTTGAGGCCTTCGTTTATTTTGTTTTAGTTCCCCCTCTCTCACAGTTGCAAAGATTAAATTAAGTTTTTTTTCTCAATTTTTAATTTTCAATTGTCTACAACTAGGTTACAAATTTTGCCCTTGAAATTTTTTAATCTGAGCCTAAGCTAAAATATGTACTTCTTAGAAACATCAATTGATATTTAAGAACAATGGCTGAAATTTCAAAAAATAAGTTGAGATTTTTAGAAGATAAAATTTTCAATATCTGCCAAGACTGAAAATTTTATTGAGACACAAATTTCTCACTTGGGAATCCAAAATGCCAATGGATATGTTTTGAAGCAAAGATACTCATTTTTATTCTTTATTTCTTTGAATTTCAATCAAGTCCATTATACTCATAGTAAAGCTCTTAAGTCCATTTTTATCTAAGATGATTTTTTTGAAAGGTTATCTAATACTTAGATGATTGAACATGAAAAGTCTGATTTTTATTATATGGCCTAAATTTAGATGCTTTAATATGGCCTAAATATGAGTAAAATTTTCTAGTCTTGTATTTTTAACAACTCTGATGAAGATAACAATCACTAAATGAATTTATTATTACTCTATTTAATATGAACAAAGCCTCTATGTGTGCAAAGTGGGCCTTTTATTTTATGTACATGATAAAAAAATAAAATGTTTTTATATACTCATGTGCCTATTATATCAATTCAAAGATTTGGCTAGTGCACTAACAGATAACAAATTGTGGGATAACGAAGGAACATGTAAGACAAAGGGCAAATGGAAATTGGAGGACAAAGGAATGGTCCCTTTACCAACAATGTTGGTAAAGGATCATAAGCTAGCTTAACATGACCAAGGGAAATGGAAGAAAGGGAAGAAAAAAAGGTTTGACATACCTACCATATTAAGGACAGTATCCAATATATCTTTTGCAGCGGGGAGCACATACACCATGTGTTGAATATGAGGTTCCATGGAGTGAAGGAGCCAAGTTTGTACCATATAATTAATTGCCCGCCACTCCTTATAAGATGCATCTTTGGAATCTGGTTCCACAGCAATCCCATCAATATATTTGGTTTTACGTTTTGAACCAATATACATCTTGGCAAAGTGGGGCTGTTTAAGGTAATTGTGTTCATTCAAGAGTTCAATGGTGATTTTGCCAATATATGTGGGATCAAAGGGTGTCTCATTAACATCATGCTTATCCATGGAAGGCATTAAGAAGGCGAATCACCACAAGCACAACAATCAAATGTTGGAAAGCCCCACACAAGCAGTTGAGTACAAAAAGTGCGATAAAGATAGAAGATCCAGGAAAAAAGATGAGAATCAAACTAGAAAAATACCATAGCAATCGATCGTACCTGACCAGATTTGAAATCTGGCGAAAAACTGGGGCCCACAAATCACGATTAGTAGAAGAATCCAATGGGATGTGCAATAGGGCTCTGGGATTGTGATAGTAGTAGTTTTGAGGAGAACAACAAGTCTTCAACTTAGAACTGAGGTGAGAAAGCCTAAAATTATTGTCTGCAGAAGTCCCTGACACTCAGAGAAAAGAAAACAAAAAGAAGTTCCCACAAAACAGCAAGCCCTAGGACCCACTAGTTGGATGGAAGGAGCCCAAAAACGATTAGGATTCGACTGGGTTTGAGGTTTGATGAACAGTATTAACGCAGATCTGAGGGAGAAAGTCAAACAGCCGTAAAGGATTTTGTTGCATAAAATAAAACACCACTAACTTGGGAAGGAGAAGATCCAACCACGAAAGGAGAAGTTCGTAGGAGGGAAAGAGATATCCCAAAGACCAATACAGAAATATTCTGGGGGATTACTGAACCTTAAAGTATGAGTATGGACACCAATAATGCCGCAACAAAAGCCAAAAAAAACCCTCTAAAATCGAACTTGACGATACCATGTTAATGTGAAAAATCAAATAGAATAGAAACTAACGAAGTAAAGAAGAGAATGATTTGAGAGTGAAATAATTCTCTTGTATATTGGATTTCTTTGTTTACAAGAATACAAGTGTCTTTAAATAGACACAATAGTATACAGAATAGGAAACTCAACCTAGTATTCATGTAGTACACTCTAGTCCTATTTGAAATAGTACACCTTATTGCCTAATTTGTAAAACATATTTACATGTATTGTACAACATAGAGAAGTCGCTCTAAGTATGTGAGAACCAACACCATAAAAAATAAAAAATAAAAATTAAGCCTCAATAGAAGAGGATAACAAAGTGTAAGTGGGTAGAGGAACACGTTACTGGGCAAGATACCAAATGAAGGCAGCAAAACATGGGAAGCATCTCCCATGGCAAACGAGGCAGGATGGCAACAAATTGTCGTGACTTAATTGTGTAGTATTTACTTTTTTATGATTTTAAATTCAAGAATTTAATTGTTGAACCTTAGTGGGTGAGAATTTCCAGTGTGAGAATTCCTACATAAGTGAAAATTGGGCCTTGATTAATTTTCCCAGTGAGTGGAATTTAATCTTGGTTTGAGCATAAAGAGTTGGGTCAAATTTTTCGTGGCTTTGGAGTGGTTGTTTATTCAATTTCCTTCGGTTCTAGCATATCTCCTAGAACACTAAATTATATATTCAAATTGGAGAATTTTGCCTTGGGACTTTCTTTAAGAATTTCAATCTTGGAGACTTTGGTCAAATCGTTCCCAATTTCATTAAGTGGCAGAACCTTCTAGTCAATTTTGAAGTCTAGGCTACATCAGTAAGAGGTCAAAAATCAAAAGCCAACTCAAAAATTGGAGGTTCCTTCATTGGGTCATGCCAAATTCTATGTGGATGGAGGTTCTACGGAAGTCAGGTCCAAAGCTAGTGATTCTGTACTTCATACTCATCAAATGCATTTTTTTAAAAAAAGTTGTCTTAACATACTTTTCCAAAGATACTTGAATTATACAGATTTATTTAAAATGAGTGTATAATATACGTATTATACGATTAGACATTTTTAATTGTATTTTCCAAGAAAAATCCAAAGCATACACAAACAATTTCCATTTTGTACTTTGGCATATGCTAAATTGCTAACTATGGTCAAGTTTTTTTCTCAATTTTGATGGGAGAAAGGACTCCTATGAAGTAGAGTTAAGGGCATAGGACATGCTCTATAAGTGTGGAGTGGTTATGGAAAGTGGAAGTTAATCATTAAAAGTGGTTCGGTGAATGCTATTGTATGGGCTTGTAGTCACAATTTCAGGTGACAAGAAATGTGTCTAGAAATTTGTTGGATGTAACTTGATGGTACATAGTTTTGGCTCATCTTCTTTGAAGCCCGTTTGCCGTCAATCCAGGTGGGTTATCAAGAGACTTATTACGTTAACGTTGGTCCGAGGATCTTCCAAGATGTCAAGGTTCTTTGACTGCATGTTCTCTCGGAATTATGTCGAATTACCGAACCAGATCCTATCCTTCATCACATGGCTAGCTTAGTCTCTACCCAAGGTCGGATATATTAGAAATATGCACAAAATCGCCATACAACCATGTTGAAGAAAAATCTAGCTTCCAATGCATCTTTCTTTATTAACATTTCATGATGTCCCCATCACTCTTCCTAGAGAGACCAGTCTATCATCCCTTTAAAAGTGAAAGGTTTTGAGCACATACATAAATTATCATAAAATTATTACAAATTTCGAAAGCCTTAAGTGGGGTCTTCAGAGAAGACCCACAAACGGTGCAGGTAATGGTCGAAGGATGGAGAAGACCCACAAACGGTGCAGGTAATGGTCGAAGGACAACTCGGAGAAGATTTCAATCGTCGAACCAATGTTAAGAAGTCATATGGATTCAAAGGATACAAACAACCATGTTGAATAAAGCGAAAATAGAACTAAACATCCCAAGCATAGACACAAGCTTGGGCCCAACTACTTTATTTATTTTTTTGTTTTTCTTTTAATTTTTGAAATGATGTAATAATGATGTCATCGAGCACATGTACGAAAGAGAATGAATTGGAATTTTCTAGAGAAAGTAGAAAAGGAGGTGGTTGTCCCCTACCATGTAGGATTTTTAATATATTTTTCATTCCATGCAGCATACTATAAATAAGGGCTTTGGGCACCCATTGTAGATCAACCTCAGCTAAATTGAAGTTTCAAGTTTGCTCCTTTGGTGAATCCCTTTTTCTGATTTATGTTCTAGCTATTTAATTTTTGCCATTTTAATTACTTTATGCAATTTTAATTCCTAGTTCATAAGTCATTGCATTTTGTGTTTGAATTTCTAGTTGAAATTAACATCCAGTGAGTTTTGGGCCTTAGGATAATTCTTTGTTGAGAGAGTTACCTTAGGACCTGTTCGGTATTCAGAATTTGGAGGTGGAATTTTGGATTAAGTGGAATTTGATAAATTCTACTCAAAATCCACTGTATGGTTCATCTGGTATTTTGTAGATGGTAATTTTCAAATTCCCAAAGTTGCCAAAAATTTTAGAATTCCAAATTCTCTTAAAAAGTTGTAATTTCTGATATTCCAAAAATTGTTATTTTGTATTATGATATTTTTAAGACATTTTGGGTGCATGATATTGACTTTTCCAATACACACTTCTGGACCCATCAATAATATTTGACATGAGTCTGTTTTAATTTATTATGTTTGAATGTCTAATTCACTTTTAAAGAAACTTGATAAAAAAATTAAACCATATTTTAAAGATAAGAAAGTTTAAGATTAAAAGATAATTTAAAGTAGTGAAAATGAGAAGAATTAAAAAACACACCACTAAATGATATTTACGATTCTTATTAATCAATCATCGTATATTTTATAATACAAATTATAAAATATAAAAGATATATTAGATTCATAAGTCCTAGAGCTTAACTCGGGCTCTCAGATCAAGTCAGGCTGCAAGAATGCAAGGCCAAGGCCCAACCTGAATTTAAATCAGCCCTATTTTTTAACCTTATCTCGAGCTTGGGCCCTAAACTAGTAGAATCAGACTCTAAATTTTTCAGGTTGGGCCAAACCAACATACCAGAGAGATAAGTAGAAGATTAAGCGTAAAGTATTGACTATGGGCTAAACACAGTTCTAAAATATTATTAAAACTAGCGAGTGCTGCAGTGGTAGAGAAAAAAAAAGTTCACACCAATGTAAAGTACCTGGTCTTCAAGGATTATACCAGCAAAACCAGCTTTGACAAACCCTTTGACAGTTCTCTTGACATTCATATGATTTCCATACCCATTATCTCCATCTCCAATGACAGGAATGGATACAGCTTGGGTAATCTGAAATCCTTGATCCACCATTTCCCCATATGAAATAAAACCAACATCCGGCAATCCTAACCTGGCAGCTGAAATTGAGAATCCTGAAGGAAACAGGAATCAAGACCATAACTCTGAGCTATGCAAGAATAAGAAGCAGCCAAAACACACAGTCAATCTCGACCAGCATAAAACCATTTGAGGACATATTCACAAAATAGGGTCATGTCAAACAGATAGGAACACATTAAAACTACTCTGAATAGTACTAACTTACACCTTCAGTTAATTTTGGACAACAGGCGAAAAAACAAAAATTAGAACATCGGATCATAACTTCTTGATCTTTGGCGGATGTTATACATTTGCCTCATTCTCCTGCTTAACTGCCAACTTCTTGCTTCGTATTGAACAGAGGTGATCTTCCAATGCAGGAGATCTTGGAACAACTGCAACCCACATTGGGGTCCATCACCGGGACTCGATAGAGGACGAAATTGTGTCATTTGCAGTGGACTACTATGATAAGTTCTACAGTGGCAGGTCAATGGGGAAGTAGCTAATGAGAGCTACTAGTTGTCAGGCTTATTGCATATGGGCCCCACAAATGATGTTGGGACCCACATGGACCCACCAATCAGCCAACTCAGCTCTCAGACGTGTCAAGAGATGTCCCACGTGGCAGCCAACTAATCCATACAACAAGGCAGCCAATTCCAAAGGGAAACCGTGTTCAAAACGTGTCAATACCGAGTGGACTCATCAACTCCACTCGGATTGGGACTCATTCTCCTCATTGGTCTCCTTGGCCGACTCACCACTCTTTGTGCAAGTTAGTTTGTTGAATCCCACAAGGATTGGGCTGGCGGAGGGTGCAAGGACTCAAGGATCGACCAACACACCACCGAATTCTCATTGGTTCTTGTTTTTGTTCGTTTTTTTTCATTGGTTAATTAGGTTGTAATTAGAGTTAAGGTTGAGTTTAGTTAGGGTTAGGGTTTTGAGTTTTAGAAGTCTATAAATACTTGTGTTCATGGCCGAATTTGTGCATGGGATATATGGAATTTTGAATTCAGATATTTGTACTTCAAGTTGAAGTTCGAAGAAGCTTATTGAAGCTTGGTTCAAGTTTGCAAATTGGAGTCAAGTGCATTCTCCTTTTTGTGCAAGTAAATTCCATTTTTCTAGACTAGTTTGTATGCTTGAATTGATTGAAATTAAGTGCATGGTTTATTGCTGAATTTGTTGGCTTAGACAAGTGCATTGCTAGGACCAATCGGCCATTCTGGTCACGCCAACTCAGCCAGCAACATGACTGAGTTCCAGCCAGCAAAGTGAACGAATTCAGGCCCTGTTCTTTTTTTTCTTTTTTTTGAAAGGTTATTTAGGCCCTGTTCTTGACTGCATAACAGTCCGTTTCAACCAGTAAAGGCGCTGGTTTTCTAGCAGTCAAACTCACCATTTGAGAGGCCGGTTAGCATCCAGTTTTGGGCCAGCAAGAGGGCTGTTCAAGACTCTACTTTTGGGTCAGTAGAGGACTGATTTCAGAGCATCTAAACGAGGCACCCAGCAGTTCATTTAATTTCCTTACATTCAGCCGAATACTGTTGAGTTTGGGTTAGAAATTATTTTGATTCAATCAGCCAAGCTAGTCTATAATAGACTTATTTTACCAAAGCATGTTAGCATCCTATTTGACTTTAGCCGATCTTGGGTGTCACTGGATTGGTTTCATTATTTCATTGTGGCCTAGGTTGGTCTCCATCCCTACCCCTAGCCTACATCACCTAGAGCACCAAACCGTGGGATGACATGTATGTAATAGACCATGAAGTAAAACATATATTTATTGCAGTAAATTATCATTCATATTAGAACAAGACATGATGGTAGGAAAAGCATTTTGAAATTCCGTTACTAAAATAATGAAAGACAGAGAGGGGGGGTGAATAGGTCTGATTTGAAATTCGATCCCCTTATTAAAAATTCTTTTGATTAAAAACACTTAGATGTATGAGATATGATATGAGCTAATTTCAGATCATTTTCAATTAAACACAAGTAATAAGATATGGTTGATTCAATGTGTGTGCAAGTGACCGAAACTTAATCAAACCATTCAAGCAAAATATCAAGCACCATGCATACAAAGAGATTTTATAGTGGTTCGGTTTTCAATTAACCCACATCCACTGTTAGACTTCCCAACTCTAAGGTCGTCCCAATATACTATGAATGGGCATCACACCCGAATAGTACAACCTAGTTTTTTGTACAGAGGTTCGACCCAAATGGTCTATTCCTCGACGCCTATTTTTTTTTGTGGCTCGAATATAGTGTTCTAGTCCACCTTACAAGTGATATCAAATAAAAGAAAAGAAGGAACACTTGCCTTGGGCTTTAACTAAACTTCAAAATGTATGTTCTTCTTTGCTTGATGTCTTTGCACCTCTTCCTTCAGATCAGGACCATCAGTGTTGAATATTGACACAGCGGAATAAGGGTACTAGGACAATGGTATGACTGATTTTTGTCCTAAACAAAACACCCTCATCTTCATCAACAATAAAGTATTGAATACATAAACATATCCTCCTTAAAGGATGATAAAGATGGACTGACAAGGTGCTGGAAAGATCTTTGGTGTCTGTTCTTATTTTTCAAATGTTCAGAACAATCCACTGAATACAGCCAGCATAGAATATATAAGACTGTCATGTAACCGTTAAGTCTCGAGGCCTGCAGGCTTCCTTCAAGGCCTCGAGCCTGCAATTGGTAATACAACTCACTGGCTTTTTGTTAATTCAAACCTTTCTTCTAATGATATTCAGTCAATGACCAGTTTACATACACGCCACCTGTCCGTGATTGACAATCAGAGTATTTAACCAACGAATCATGAGATGGCACCATGATTTTTCAATAATCTTTTGAGATCACAGAGAGCCTCTTAATATTTTTCAAATTTGCAATCACAAAGAGGCTTTCCTTACTCCACAAATCTTTCATATAAAAGGTCTTCTAGATTTTTCATATTTGCACGTGATTGTCAATCACAAAGAGGCTTAACCTTAGATAGATTGAGGAGTCTTTCCAAATATGTAGAGGATAGCCATCCACGATGCTAGGCTCCAAAAGATTTGTTCAACAGTATGAGGAGGCAAACAGATTTTCAAAGTCTAAAAAGACCCTTGTAGATATTCCTTGTTCCCATAAAAATCCCAATCATGATGAGACAGGGGATTTTTCGAAATCAAGGAGAGCATTTCCCTCTTTTCAGATTTATCTTACCATATCTTGTAAGATATTTGGTCAAATGACACATGGCATTGTGATCCCACGCTGACAATGTAGTTGTCATAATTTTCACTTAAATGTGGACAGTCTTTGAAGGCCTCGACAGAATGCTTGAGGCCTCAAGGCTGAGAGTAAAACATTTTTTCAATTTTCCAATTTTTAACCATTGACTTCTAGGATATTTTAGGCTTAACCTAAAGTCCACTAAGGTTCACTTACCTGTATGCCAATCAACCGTTCAGTGTAGACTCATCAATGCACAGTAGTTCTTCTGACATCTTCTCATTCTTCAAAGGCAAGGTCCAAGTGAGTGACGTAATTGACAATATGGGTGACTCGGACAAGCCGGGGCACTAACAATCTCCCCCTTTGTCAATTTTGTGACAAAACCTATGATATACCAATCACACCAATTCCCAAAATACATATGCACACAAGACACTCCCATTACCCAAAACAGAAATAGTTACAATGAATTACAATGACACTTGACCCTTTAGACTCACAACGTTCTCCCCCTTAAGTGTGTTCCTGCAAAACAAATTAAATTTTCCATTTCTTGCATAACAACAAGACAAAAACCGGTGGCATCTTATCTTATATGCTCCCCCTCAAAGTTAGCATTTATCCTACTCCCCCTTTTTATCAAGATAATTGACAAGGGGTATGCAACATTGAAAAAATCAGAAAAACCATATGCATGTAGAAAGTAAACCATAAACCAGAACATGCATGCAGCAACATATATAGAGTGTAGACAGTGTAAGAGTTTACAACCCAAAATACCAAAAGAAACAGTCTATGCATTCAAGGTTCATTATAGAAAGCCAAAAAGAAACACAGCAAGCAGCCTTCAGTCATGTGGAGGAGATGGAGGGAACTCTGCATCAATGCGTCTGCAGGAAGTAGTGGAGAGAGGTGACGATGCGTCGAATCGAAGTCCTGACAAACACCGAGAGTTCCTGGTGTTGATACAGCAGTCGATCTTGACGTTTCCTGATGTCGGACAGACAAGTTTCCTGATGCTTTTGAAGTTCTACGAAACGCTCATCGAAATACTTGAGATCAGCTAAAAGAGAAGAACTAGAAGCAGCCTTGCGACTCCATGGTTCAGAGAAGCAGCGGAAAAAGGCGAGCAGCCAATAGATGGTCGATAAGAGACAAGGCTTCTTTCAATGCATGTCTTTGTGAGAGGACGCACATTTTGGGGAATCTCACCAGGATAAGGAACCATGCCAAAATGTGTACCGAGCCTGGTAATCAGGTAGAAAAATGGGACAGCACCATGTCCGGAGGACTTCCGGAAACGCTTCATATGGACACAAATCAAAGAGGGAATAAATATTTTGTTACCCATAGCCACAGAGTAAAGGATATTCATCATATAGTCACGGAGATGCGATTTGTTCTTCAGCCGAGGATAGACATTGGAAGTGAAAATCAAGTGTAGAACTTTATACTTAGGAAGGAGAGATGAGGCACACAGATTGAGTTTACCTTCCCATTCCATGTCGTATCCACACAGTTTTCGCACAATTTTTTGATAGTCCTCAGGAGAAATTTCATTTCTTGCTGTAGAAATATCGCCACCCTTAAACATGGATATTTTCATCAGGTCTGAGACTAACTCGGGTGTAATTGTGACTTTTTCTCTGTTAGAGAATTTTACACTAAACGAATGCACTAGGTCTTTAAGGGATTTGTGAATCGAGGAATACATTCCTTTTACCATCAACGGATAGGCAACCCCACCCCAAGACAGAATATTTTCCCATCCCACTTTCTTAAGAATTTTGAAAGTATTATATTTTTCCAAATCACGAAGGTAACAGGTGCGCTCAACATTGTAGTTCTTGAAGGATGGTTCCTTTTGAACCGGCCGAAAGAGACGGGCACTAGGGGGATCCGAGGAAGGAGTGGATGCACCAGATCCGTCAAAGTTTTCCTCAAAGGAGACAGATGGTCTTAACGATCCAGGTGACGGATGAGGGACAGATGAGATTGGAGTCACAGAGGCGACTTGAGGTTCGTCCTCTATTCCTTCAGAGGAGGAAATTGAAAGAGGGCTAGTTGGTATGGACCAATCTGGGTTTTTGTAAGCCCGGAGTTTCTTGGGTTTCTTCGGCAGAGGAGGAGAAGGGGTGGCTGTGGATGACAATGCGACATGACTCCGCAAGTATCGTTTGGAGCTATTTGGAACAGCCCCCGTATGCTTTCTAGGCATTTTGACGGAAACCCTTGCTGTACGAAGAGAAGACAGTAGATGAAAAGAAGGGGAAGAAGGAGATACCAAACAAAGAACCAAGAAAGGGAGAAGAGGAGAAGAGGATACGGTACCTGCAACCGAAGAGAAACGATCGAGAGACCGAGAGAGGAAGAGGAGACTAGGAGCGAAGGCACACGGGTGAAGGGACAAGAAACCCCCCTTTGGCGCGGAGACAGGCTTGGAGCCCTAGCAAAAACGGTAGACTGCCCGAAAGTGACCTGTTCGGATTTTAAAAGAAGGGGCCACGCAAGAGTGACTTAACTCGGCCTCGAGGGCTCGAGGCCTCAAGTCTGAGTGATTTAATTTATTTATTTTAATTATTATCAGGTGCACACAATCAACATATTAACAAGAATAATTAAGACATAGTGCAAACCCAATTGATTTTCTGAGGTCAAGAAAACGAGTTGAATCAAGCAGTTTGGTCATTATATCCGCTAATTGATTTTTAGTAGAAATGTACTCAAACTCAATTGTTTTCTCTTCAACTAACTCTCGGATGAAATGATGTCTAATGTCTATATGTTTAGTTCGAGAGTGCTGGATTGGATTCTTGAAGATATTTATGGCACTTGTGTTGTCACAGTGGAGCGTCTCGTCCCTCCTGTCATGCCATAATCAACTAGCATTTGCCTCATCCAGACAAGTTGAGTACAACAGCTTGTTGCGGCTATGTACTCAGCCTCTGCAGCCGAAAAAGATACGGACGATTGTTTTCGACTGTGCCAGGCCACCAAACAGTTTCCAATATAAAAACAACCACCACCGGTGGATTTTCTATCATCCAAGTTTCCCGCCCAGTCCGCATCAGTGTATCCGGCAATATGATAAGACGTATCGAAGGGATACCAAATTCCACATAAGCATGTTCCCAATACATATTTAATTATTTGTTTAACTTCTTTTAGGTGGGATTCCTTAGGATTTGCTTGGAAACGAGCACAAGCTCCCACACTAAATGAGATATCGGGTCTGCTAGCAGTTAGATATAAAAGGCTACCTATCATGCTTCTAAACATTCTAGGATCTACTTCTTTCCCATTTTCATCTTTTGATAATTTCATAGTTATGCTCATGGGTGTGTTCGAGTGTTTGCTACCTTCGAGGCCAAATCTTTTAACTAAGTCATTTGCGTATTTGGATTGAGAGATGAAGAGGCCATCATCAAATTGTTTTATTTGTAATCCAAGAAAATAATTGAGTTGTCCAACCATGCTCATTTCAAACTCAGATTTCATTAGGTTGGAGAAACTAATGGCAGCTTGTTCATCGGTAGATCCAAACACAATATCATCCACATAAATTTGGGTTATTAATATACTTTCATTGTTCTTTTTTACAAACAATGTTTTGTCTACGCTTCCCCTTGAAAGTGATTATCCAACAGGAATTGTGTAAGCATTTCATACCAGGCCCAGGGGGCTTGTTTAAGGCCATACAGTGCCTTTTTTATTTTATAGACATGATTAGAAAATTTAGGATTGATTGATTCTAAGATGGCACCAGTTCTAAGGATTTTTACTATAAAGGCACGGCTGGTGCTAGAGTAACCCAGAAAAATTCCTTCATCACTTTTTGCATCGAATTTTCCCAAGTTTTCACGATCTCTAAGAATATGGCACTTACTACCGAAGATTTTGAGGTACTTAGCACTGGGCTTCCTACCGGTCCATAATTCAAAGGTTGTTTTATCAAGACCAGCCCTTAGATATACTTTATTTATGATAAAACATGCGGTATTGACAACCTCAGCCCACAGATTTTTTGGTAATTTCTTTCTATCAAGCATGACTGTGGCTATGTCTTAGAGAACACGATTTTTTCTTTTGGCCAACCCATTTTGTGAAGGTGTCTTTGGTGTAGAGAACTCATGATGTATGCCATGTTTTTCGCAAAACTTTTGAAAACGATGATTTTCAAATTCACCCCCAAGATCACTTCTGATTCTATTTATGGGTGTTTGTTTTTCATCCATTTTGCAATTATTTTAAATTCATGATAGGCATCTGATTTTTCTCTAAGGTAAGCTACCCAAGTATATCTGAAGTAGTCATCAATTACCACCATGGAATGCATCTTCCCCCCTATACTCATATTTTGGGTCGGTCCAACTAAGTCTATATGGAGAAGTTCAAGGGGTCTGGAGGTAGTCACTACATTTATCTTTTTATGGGTTGTTTTTACCTGTTTGCCTTTTTGGCACTCACCAGAAAATACTTGATCTGAACGACCCTTTGATGTGCTCACTTAGTTTTGATAGGTCTTTGAAGTTTACATGTCCTAATCTCTTGTGCCACAACTCTGCTTCATTAAGCTTTGACATATTACAATAGTTTTTGCATGGAGTTGGGCAGTTTTCAAGAGCATAGCAATGACAAGGCGTTTTCATACCCTTTAGAACAACTTCACCTTCACCATTATAAATTTGACAGTCATTCTTGCGGAAGGTGACATAATGATCTTTTTCACATATTTGGGATATACTCAAAAGATTGTGTTTAAGACCATCAACAAGCACCACATCATCTAAGGTAAGTGAGTCATTCAATTTTCGGATACCTTTCCCTACAATCTTAGCCATATTTCCATCTCCAAAGGTAACCGAACCACCATTGAAGTCTACAAGATTTGACATAAATGATTTGTCCCCAGTCATATGCCTTGAGCAGCCACTATCAAGATACCACTTAGATTGATTTTCAACTTTTAATGTTGTATAAGCAATCAAGCTTTTATACTTTGGAACCCATTTCAATGTGGTAGTGGATTTTAGACTTTTAGGGACAGATTTTTGAAGATTGTATCCAAACCTTTTGCTCATCTTTTCATTTAGAATTTTGTTTAGTTTTTGAGCCAGACTTTCTCGATAATAATATTCTTTCTTTTCCCTTTCATAGTTTTTCTCTTCAAGTTGTCTTTTGTTTGCTTTTTCCCATACATGTCTTTTCCAAAGTTTGCATTCAAATCTGAAATGCCCTCTTTTAGCATAATAGAAACATGTAACATTTGAAGATTGAGAGAATTGGCCTTTAACAAACACAGTTTGATTTACAGTTTTTACTTTGCTTTGATTGTAACCAAGACCAGTTTTGTCACCATGAGTTTTACGCGAATTTAGCAGTCTTTCTAACTTATGTTGCCTTGGGTAAATTTATCTTCAAATTTTAGTTTGTGACTTTTGAGATTATTTATTTCAGAATGAGCATTAATAATTTCTTCTGATAGAATACTTCGAATATCTTCTAATTTCTTAATGTTCTTCTTATAAATTTTTACTTTGTCTTGTAGCAACTTTTGTGTTTGTCTTAGCGTAACATTTTCCTCATTTGAAGTTTTGTGTAGCTACAAGTTTTTCGTTAATAACTTTTTATTCTTCCATCTGGCTCATTAACTTTGAATTTTCATATTTAATCTTACTTAATTTTTTGGCCAGATTTTGACTTTCCAGAAAAAGGGAATCATAAGCCTTTTGGAGGTCATCTTCTTCCTTATCGTCTGATTCACCATCTGAATTAATTTCAACAGATGTGATGGAGGCAATGAGGCCTTTCAAATTTTCAGCCTTTTCTTGAGTTGATTCATCAGAATCACTTTCTGATTGAAATGAATTTACATATGTACCAATCAAGGCTTTCTTATTTCTTTTTTATGGACATTCAATAGCAAAATGTTCTTGACCTCCACAATTATAGCATTTTTGCTCCTTGTTCTTATCATTCCTTTTTTCTTTCACTGTACTAAATCTTTTGGCATTTTTATCTTTTGGTTCACCTCTTTTAAGGTTCTTGAATTTATTCCTTTTGTTAAAAGTTTTAAGGAACTTTTTAGCCAAAAGAGCAACATCATCATCACTCTCAGATCTAATATTTCTTCTTTAGAGTTATTTGTGTTTGAAGATGATTTTAATGCAACCGATTTCTTTTTAGGCATTTCATCTTCAAAGTAGAGCTCATAGGTTTGAAGAGACCTTATCAAGTCATCAATTTTCATTAGAGACACATCTCTATATTCCTCAATAGCGGCTACCTTGGGCTTAAATCTTTTGGACAAGTTCCTTAGTATTTTAGTACAGATCTTAGAGTTAGGAATTATTTCACCTAAGGCCCACATGGAATTTACAATGTCTCTCAGTTTAGAATGGAACTCCATAAACATTTCACTTTCCTCCATACGTATATTATCAAATTTTAACTGGAGGATTTGGAGTTTCGACCTCTTAACCACTGAGGTTCCCTCATGAGTTCTTTCTAAGATGTCCCAAGCATCTTTGGCTATCACACATGTCATAATACGTTTGAACTCAACTGGTGAGACAACACAATTTATGGCATTTAAAGCCTTTCCATTTGCAGTGTATAAAGTTTTTTCCATGTCTGTCCAGGTGAAGTAATACTTGGATTTTGTTCCAATGATCTGTTGCACAGATTTTTCCTGCATCATCTTTGGCTGATTTTTCAGTCATTTCCTCAACAGGATGTTCCCAACCCCTCACTACAGATTCCCAAACGGCTCCATCAAGTGATATAAACAAGCTTTTCATTTTTTACTTCCAAGAAGCATAGTTAGAGCCGTCAAAGTAGGGAGGTTTGGAAACAGGGTGACTATCACCTCTATGCATGACTCTAATACATGATCAACTTGCATGATTAAGTCCAACGCAGAGTAACCGCGCTCTTGATGCCAATTGAAATTCTATTACTAGAATAATGCAAGACCTAGGGGGGGGTGAATAGGTTTGATTTGAAATTCGATCCCCTTATTAAAAATTCTTTTGATTAAAAACACTTAGATGTATGAGATATGATATGAGCTAATTTTAGATCCTTTTCAATTAAACACAAGTAATAAGATATGGTTGATTCAATGTGTGTGCAAGTGACCGAAACTTAATCAAACCATTCAAGCAAAACATCAAGCACCATGCATACAAAGAGATTTTATAGTGGTTCGGTTTTCAATTAACCTACATCCACTGTTAGACTTCCCAACTCTAGGGTCGTCCTAATATACTATGAATGGGCATCACACCTAAATAGTACAACCTAGTTTTTTGTATAGAGGTTCAACCCAAATGGTCTAGTCCTCGACGCCTATTTTTTTAGGTGGTTCGAACACAGTGTTCTAGTCCACCTTACAAGTAATATCAAATAAAAGAAAAGAAGGAACACTTGCCTTGGGCTTTAACTGAACTTCAAAATGTATGTTCTTCTTTGCTTGATTTCTCTGCGCCTCTTCCTTCAGATCAGGTCCATCAGTGTTGAATATTGGCACAAAGGAATAAAGGTATTAGGACAATGGTATGACTGATTTTTTGTCCTAGGCAAAACACCCTCATCTTCATCAACAATAAAGTATTGAATACATAAACATATCCTCGTTAAAGGATGATGAAGATGGAGTGACAAGGTGCTGGAAAGCTCTCTGGTGTCTGTTCTTATTTTTCAAATGTTCAGAACAATCCACTGAATATAGCCAGCATAGAATATATAAGACTGTCATGTAACCGTTAAGTCTCGAGGCCTCCAGGCTTCCTTCAAGGCCTCGAGCCTACAATTGGTAATACAGCTCACTGACTTTTTGTTAATTCAAACCTTTCTTCTAATGATATTCAGTCAATGACCAGTTTACCTACACACCACCTGTCCGTGATTGATAATCAGAGTATTTAACCAACGAATCATGAGATGACACCATGATTTTTCAATAATCTTTTGAGATCACAGAGAGCCTCTTAATATTTTTCAAATTTGCAATCACGAAGAGGCTTTCCTTACTCCACAGATCTTTCATATAAAAGGTCTTCTAGATTTTTCATATTTGCACGTGATTGTCAATCACAAAGAGGCTTAACCTTAGATAGATTGAGGAGCCTTTCCAAATATGTAGAGGATAGCCATCCACGATGCTAGGCTCCAAAAGATTTGTTCAACAGTATGAGGTGGCAAACCGATTTTCAAAGTCTAAAAAGACCCTTGTAGATATTCCTTGTTCCCATAAAAATCCCAATCATGATGAGACTTAGGATTTTTCGAAATCAAGGAGAGCCTTTCCCTCTTTTCAGATTCATCTTACCATATCTTGTAAGATATTTGGTCAAAGGACACATGGCATTGTGATCTCACGCTGACAATACAGCTGTTATAATTTTTCACTCAGATGTAGACAGTCTTTGAGGCCTCGACGGAATGCTTGAGGCCTCGAGGCTGAGAGTCAAACATTTTTTCAAATTTCCAATTTTTAACCATTGACTTCTAGGATATTTTAGGCTTAGCCTAAGGTCCACTAAGGTTCACTTACCTGTGTGCCAATCAACCGTTCGGTGTAGAGTCATCAATGCACAGTAGTTCTTCTGACATCTTCTCATTCTTCCAAAGCAAAGTCCAAGTGAGTCACGTAATTGACAATATGGGTGACTCGGACAAGCCGGGGCACTAACACATTCTTCAGGCAACCCATCTCAACTAGCCCTTTTTCATCAATGGAAGTAAATCGAAGTCTTTGCAATCCAATCCAATAGCTTGAATTAGACTAAGAAGAGAATGTTTCAAATCAACCCACCTCAATCAGCCTTTTTCATTTGTGGAAGTAAATCAATGTCTGAGAATCCAATCCAATAGCTTGAATTAGATTAAGAAGAGAATGTTTCAGATCAACCCACCTCAATCAAACCTTTTCATTTGTGGAAGCAAATCATAGCCTCAGCATCCAATCCAACAGCTTGAATAACATTAGTTTCAAATTGAACAATCTATACCAACCCCTTTTCTCATGTAGAGGTAAATCTAAGTAACCAATCCAAAAGCTGGAATTTGACTGAGGAGCATATTTCAGATTTGAACCATCTCTACCAATTCACTTAACAATTAGGTACTGATGTGGTAGTCAAATGAACATAAACACAAATGGTCATTCAAACAAAAACAACAACACTGAAGTAAAACAGACCCAGTTCATAGAATCAAGCAAATAAAAATGTGCAACAACTAGCAATGATGAACTCCAGCCAACCCTTGGCCGCCAGATGATGATGATTAAAAAAAAAATTCCATTCTTCTTTTTTCTCGTGTTTTTTTTTCTTTTTTTGGTTTCTATCTTTCTTACAGGCACACAAAAATAAAATCAGCAATCAAAGATAAATTCCCTTCTTATTTTGTTTTCATTTAATTTAGACATTTCACCAACCATGTACTACTTGAAAAAACAGAACTTAAATCCAGTGACCCAACACAAATCCCAATTCTTACAGCAAATAAACTTTTTTGACAGTGAAAAAAAAATCCGATTCTTATTTTGTGTTTATTTCACCAAAACATTCCAAGAAATTCACAGTACTAGTTAAAAAAGAACCTGAATCCAACGAAGAATAGCAAATCTCAATTCATACAAATGAATAGATAAGCAAAGTGACAGCGAACAAAGAGAAACTCCCTTGTCTCATTGAGGCATTTAAACAAACACATACCACTGGTGAAACACAAGTTAAATCCAGCTTTGTCGACAAGCTTGGCACTGAGAGCATCAAAACAAGCGGGTCCCTGATGAATCCCTGGAGACTTGAGAATCTTCCGAAGCGCTTTTGCAGGAGAATCAGCGGTAACAGTTGGTTCTCGCACGCAAGCTACTGGTTTCAGGCCCCATCTTGAGAAATGCCTAATGGGTTTTTGTTTTGAAAGGTTGGATAGAGGAACTGGCCGTTGGAAGGAAAGCCCAGATTTGAAATTTGAAAATGGGGATTGGTTTGAGGATGGTTGCCTTTGGTAGGGGCTGGGAAAGGGTAGGAGAGTTGTACTAGCGACGCCTGGGCAATCTTGGGTGCTAGTAATATTATAATACGTAGAGAAATTCATGATACCTTAAAAGTTTGAGCTTCCAATCACTTGATCGGTGAAATCTCACTTCTGTCAGTCCATCTCGTAAAAATTCAGGATAGCTTCAGAAACCAGGATTTAGGATTTACAACACGACAATCTAGATTCTATTTAAACTGAATTTAAATTATAAATCGATCGTTGGAAATGGCGGGAGACTTAGGGTCTGGTTCATAGGAGAGGGGATGAGAGGGTAGTGGAACGATCGTTTCCTCTTCTCACCCAGATTTTCATTCGATCATACGGAAGTAGAAACGAGAGGTAATGTGAGTACGACCTTACCCCTGGTACGCAATTGGGAAAGTGAGGAAACGAGAGTAGGCTGCGTTTGGATGGGGTAAGAGGGGGTAAACCCCTTTACCTTAACCTTTTACCCTCGTTTAGTAAAAAGTGGGAGAGGATAAAAATTTAAAAATTTATCTCTCAAACTATTTTTTAATATCTTTTTAAAGATTGAGGTATTCACAATATCTTACCTCTCAATATCCTTTACCTTTTTTTCTTTATCAATTATGTATTATAAAATTAATATCTTTTAAAAAATATTGTATAATTAAAAAAATAATATATTTCAAGTAATTAGCAATTTAATTCTGTTTGAAATTTATTTTAAAAATATGTCAACATTTTCAACATGATGCATTTGAATAAGGGGTAAATTTTATGGAGGTTACTCTTGAGTAGGGGTAAACTGACATATTAAGAATTTTATGAGAATTAATATTTTTTTATTAAATATATCTAATATAAATAATAAAAATAAAATTTTATAAAACATAATTGTCAAAATATCATATTTTTAAGGGGTAATTCTGTTGAAATTTCAATAAGGTCTCAAAACTCCGAAAGAGTTTGAAATTCATAATAATCTCTTTCGGAATAATTAGCAATTTATTCTGTTGTAAGTTTATTTTAAAAATGTATCAATATTTTCAATATGATGTAATAGGATGAGAGGTAAATTTTATATGGATTACCCTTTAGTAGAGGTAACAGTAAGTAGGGTAATCTAACATATTAACAATTTTATAAGAATTAATATTTTTTATTAAATTCATATAATATTAAAAATAAAAGAAAAATTTTATGAAACATAATTTTCAAAATATCATATTTTTAAGGCGTGATTCTTTCCAAATTTCGATATGGTCTCGAAACTCTAAAAGAGTTTGATGTTCATGTTAATTTCTTTTGGGGTAATTAGCAATTTATTTTGTTTGAATTCATTTTAAAAATGTGTTAATATTTTCTACGTGATGCATTTCGATGAGGGGTAAATTTTACAAGGGTTACCTGGGGTTACCCTTGAGTAGGGATAACTGTAAGCAGGGGTAACCTGACATATTAACAATTTTATGAGAATTAATATTTTTATTAAATTCATATAATATAAAAAAATTATAAATTATAAATTTTTATGAAGAGATATGTTGATATTTTTTATTCATTTATCGGGATTTAAAATAATAAAATCAAAAAAATTCTTTATTTATTTTTTTAATGTTAGAATGCAAGTGCTCATTTTAATGTTAGAATGCAAGTGTTCATTTTAAATTATAATTATGAAAATAATTTATAAAAAATGAATAATATTATTATAAGTTATATTATTAGGATTTACTTCATGAATATTTTTTAATAATTATATTTTATAAAAGTTTTAAAAAAATATTAATATATCAAGTTACCCTTGCTTATAGTTACCAAACAAGATTTTTACCATTATGGTAAGATTTTACTTTACCATTGCAATTACCAAACAAGAAAAGGTTAATCCTAGTTCAAGGGTCGCCCCTACTCAAGGGTAACCCCTACTTAGGGTAATCCCTCTAAAATTTACCCCTCATCCAAACGCAACCTACAAAAGAAAAGTACAAAATACTTAAACACCTCATTTCCCTTTTCATGTGATCCACGGGATTATGATTTTCTTAAAATTGAATACGCTTTCTTATCGTCGTGTGAATTGAATGAAATTTGAGGGGTGAATTTTGAATTTGGATTTCTCAATTTCAGTTAAATTTGAAATTCTCCTCTCAAAATAAGTTATAAGATATCAAGTTTGTCATTTATCCATGTGTCATTATTAATCAGTTAAAATATCATTCCTTACTAAAAAAAGGCTGAGTCCTTCCAATTACCAAAAATAAAGAAAATTTAAAATTACTAGTGACTAATAAATGATATGACATAATTGTGTAAAAGCATATTCAAAGTACTAAATCTACATATATTGAAAGTCAAGAATCAAATTGTCAAAATATAAACATTTGGTCTTTCAATTGAATGTTTCAAGCTGAAGTTTGTGAAAACTTGCAAGAAAAACTTGTATTTGATTATAAAGAATCTAGAAAATTTAGAGGAAATCCAAACAAAAATTTACTAAAGGAAAGGGTTTTAAGATCTAGGCTGACTAAATCTAAAAAAATTGATTTTGGTTATAGAGGATCACATCTAAATAGTTAGATCAATGTTATCAAACTCAACCCGACTAGTGGGTCAACCCAGTTTTTCTAATAAACCTGTGACCCTTAACACTTAAAAACCCTTGGTTTTTTTAAATGAAAAAAATTGAATATGAAGATTTGATTTTGTTTTAGAATATGATTTTTGGATTATTAATTTTTAGTATTTACAATTGCGTTTGTGAGAAGAAAAAAATATTTTTTTATGAAATATAACTTTAGTTAATAATTTAATATTATTTATAATATTATATTAATAGCACTGGTTTTACCGAGTTTGACTATGGGTCAACCTGGTTGAACTTTATTTAACCCACCCTCCCTTTAAGACAGGTCGCTCCACGGGCCGGGTTTTAAAACATTGGGTTAGATGTAGAAAACGAATCTAGGGGCACTTCTATTTTTGAATTCGTAAATCACCCTACCTATCCCGTCACTGAACTTTCTACAAGTGGCCGGTTGAAGAAGACATGTCTCGGAATCTGACTCAGAAGTTCCTAGGTGACTGTAGCAGTGCTGAAGCCAAGTTCCGAGGTCATTGAAGCAGTGTTGAAGCTCTCAGAACTTAACTTTGAGGTTCTAAAGTCACTGTAACAGGTTCAGAGGCTCGAAAGTTCCGAAGGCATGTTTCGAAGGAGCTAAGTCAAGTTTCGAAGGTACTGTTAAACCCAGTATTTAAGTAGTGGCTCGGAAGTGATGAAGCCACTGTCACAATCCGACCCAACGGACACGTGAGAAATAATAATATTTTTTTTCTCAACTCCAAAGCATGCACAACTCATAATCCAAACACGCGACACCTACACGTGTTGTGCGATCCCTATGAATCCAAGGACTTATTGGACCCTTGATTTGATCGAATTGAATGATCAGTTGCTTACGTACTCCAATGGAGATCAGATCCTACGTAGTTCTCAATTCATTTATTTTATGGCACTAACCCCATGTTGTTCACGATGTCACATCAAGACATTCTAATTACCCTATCGTGGGCCTCATCAATAGAATAAATCTCATCTATCACAGGTCTATACCAATCATGGAAATACCGTCAACCATGAGGTCAATGTTATACATAGGATAAACCTCAACCATGGGACATATACCCGAACATGAATACATCCCTCATCGGGGACAATACTCTAAATATAGGTCCAATCCTCTATAGAATCAATGCCTTCCGTGAGAATATCTATCCACGGTATACAATACTCATCCATGGTCAGAAAGTCCTCCATGGGAATAACCATCCATGAGAAAATAATATCTATCCATAAAACTGTCACATCCACCATGAAACCAACACGTCTACCATGAGACCAGTATATCTATCATGGGGTCAATATTCCCACTATTAATCAATATCTAGGCATGAACCCAATATGTCTACCATGGGAACAACATACATGGGATTCATCATCCATCCCTGGTAACTCTTCATCAGTGAGTATCATCTATCCATAGGTACTAACCATCCATGAATATAATCACTCCATGGGTATAATCCATCCATAAGCATAACTTACATATTCGTAGAACCAATATGTCTATCATAGGATCAACAAGTCTAACATAAGATCAATATGTCTACTATTTGACCAACATGTCCACCATAATACTAATACGTCTACCATGGGACCAATATGTCTAACATAAGACCAATATGTCTACTATGAGACCAACATGTCTACCATAATACCAACATGTCTACCATGGGACCAATATATCTAACATAACACCAATACGTTTACTATGAGAGCAATAAGTCTACCATAAGACCAACATCCGAATATGAATCCAAACCACCATGGGAACCATCATCCATGGGTATACACATCCATCCCTGGTAACACTCTATTAGTGAGTATCATCTATCCATATCATGCCCCGACCCGAAAGGTGGGCCCTGGACGAGACTGGTTTTTTTTTTTGAAAGCTAAGACAACACTCAAGCATTCTAACTGGGCCGGATCAACAGTTAAGCCCAAAGGTCACGCATGATCCTAACATGTGGATTCAAACATATACCATAAGTCCCTCTCAAGAGACACAAATACAAACATCAATATACATAATTCCAAATATCGAATTATTATTAAAACATCATCAGAGTAACTACGGATATATGGTAGTTTTTAATACATGACATTAACACACACTAAGTACCATACTCGGTACTTTACAAAAGAAAATGGTTCCAAGAACCAGAAAGCAAAGACAAGGGTATTCCCCTCAGTGGGAATCCCAAAGCAACGCCGTAGCTTATCCACCCTAAGCTTCATATAGAGGGTTCTCCTCATCGGGTTCATCTCCTGAAAGGTGAATGGGGTGAGTTAATTAGCCCAGTGAAGGAAATATAACAGTACAGTTTTAAGTAAACAACAGGTTAGCAAAAAAATCAATAGTTGCAATAATATCTCATACTTGGTAACAAATAAGCATAATATCATCATCATTCCCATAATTCATCATTTCTTCTAATACTGTTGTCATTTAACGTAACGCCTACATACTACGCTGAGACCCTCGTATTAAGTCCCGACACGGTCAAAATACATCCTTACAAGTACATCTCTGGCTCTCCCATAGCCGATATTGACACCCTCAAGTCAGCAACTATCGACACCCATGGTCCAGTAGACGTAAACCATCTCACACACATGGTCGATATTGGTTCAATAGTCAAGGGCACGTGAAAGCAGTATTACATAATTCATATGATCAACATCATAAGCATTTCATAATTACGATAAGCACTTCTTACATAGTGCATTATGTCTAGGCACATGAGTGGATTCATCAAATCTGAAACTACTCATTGCTCTCAAGACTCATCTCAATAAAAACATGTTTACATCTTACTGCAAAGTTAATTTCTCTCACCGAAAATGTGTGGTATAGCAGTCTCTGTCCAAACAAGCAAATAAGTGCACAATCATTAACAGGTCAACATACATAGCATCAAATACATACACACAAGTAATATTTCAAAAACCATACTTGTTTTCCAAAACTATCCAAGGTAAATGGAATTGAGTCTCTTACTTAGTTTCTAACCATTTTAAGTTACAATAATCCATAGTAGAGTAATAGTAAGGTGCTCAGTCCAAAATACATATTGTCTTCTGGGTATGACCAAATTAACTTATTGAGTTAAGTCTAGATACTTAGGTCACTTCTCGGTTGTCTTCTATATAGGACCAGATCTGACATGTTGAGTAAGGCCTCGAGGTCACTCAGTGCCCGACAAATATAGCATCGGCCTGAAAGTGAAATCACTCAGTGCCCGATCAATAGAGTCGGCCTGGAAGTGAATACAATAGTAGATAAAATATAGTAATAAGAGAAGAGGGTTAGTACCACTTTTAATTTATCAGAGGCATAATCATCACATGCAGTCATCAATCAAACAATAATATTTTACACTTCAAAAACTGGGTCCCTCGGAACAAGCCTCGGAACCAGGTACTGTGGCTTCAGATCATCCGAACCACTCTCTAAGCTAGTCACTGACTTCGGACCGTGTGTCTAATTTCGGATCATCCGAAGGTCCTTCCGAACCGAAAAAATCTGAAAAATGGGTCTCGGTGGGTCTGGTGTCTCGGATCATACCGAGCAAAGCTCAGATCGTCCGAGTAGGGTTCGGTCCATCTGAACTCAGCTCGGAACTTCCGGGCGAGTCTGGCTAGCCTAGGGAGCATCGGGACTTCGGGTGAAGCTCTGATCGTCCGAGGGGTCCTCTCGGACCGTCCGAAGGATGTGACCCTCGGACCGTCCTAAGATTGACTCTCGGACCGTCTGAGACTCGTCTTCCTCCACTGTATGAAATACGAATCCGGAAACAGTGGGTTTTCCGGATTCGGTTTCCACATCTAGCCGGTCCGATGGACTCCTCTGAGAGTCCTCTTTCCATAGGGAATGATTTAAAGTTTTAAAACTCAGTAGGCCATCTTAACACCAAAAGCCCACTGATGCAAAGAAAACCAAGCTTTTCCTTAGACTTTGAAATGGTTTTACACACTCAACACTAAGCCAAAACTGGTTTTTCTTGATTCTAAACCGACTGGAATAGAAAGAGGAACACAGTGGTTACCTTCACTCGAGTTCCTGGGCTGAAAATCTGATCTTTTGAAAATTTTCCTTCTTAAGCTTACGGTAACTGAAACTTGGAAAAACAGAGGCAAGAAAGAGGGGTGATCGGCTGGTTTCTTAGTTGAGAGGGAGACTGAGAGAGATGAAGATTTGGAAGGAGGAAATCAGCTGATCAAAGAGGCCAATTTTTAGAATTTCCATCCGTAGATGGTGGCCATCGAGCCACTGCATTCTTCTGTATGTAGTGGATTTCGACGTCCTGAACAGTGTAACCACTGTTCTGGCGTTGGTTGCAAATCAACCCTTCCAAAATTCCCTTTTTGCAAATAAGTTCTCTATTTGAAAAAAAACCGATTTTTAACTAAAACATGATTTTAAAGCTCAAAAGTTTTAATCCAACCTTACAGATAAGTTGGGTTTTGAAAACTTTAATCACCATAAAAATTTGGAGATTTAAAACTCATTAAAAACCATTGATTTAAATAAAAATCATAATTTAACACTATTTACTTAATTAAACAAATGTTAAATAAAACAACTTAGAATCCTTATTTTGGGGTTTGAAAGAATAACTAGATTATACTTAAAATGGTCTAACATACTAAACTTGTTTCAAAAATTATTTCATCTCCAAAATCATTTAAAATATTTATTACTCCCTTTCAGGGTTTTGACGGGCGGTTTTAAATATTATTTCTGAAAATAAAATTATTTTAAAATCAGAAATATAATTCCTTAACTAAGGAGAATAATATCATCTAATAATAATCACATAATAACACAATCTATAAAATAACAACAATAAGCGGTAAATTACCATTTTGCCCCTCCAGCTGGACGAGCTGGATCACTGACCATTCAAGCTCGAATTGGGCCACACCTGGGCTTTTTTCAAAGCCGTAACCGTAATATTTGAGATTAACCGGTCAAGCAAGATTATTAAGCTAAACTAAGCTTAGTCTGGGTCAGGGTATTACATCCTACCCCCCTAAAAGAAATTTCGTCCCGAAATTTAAAATAAACTTATACCTTTGTGGCCAATGAACAAGCCAGGGTACAGCTTTCACATCGTTGATTCAGGTTCTCACGTCTCGTGTTGCACGTCGCGATGTTGCCACAAGACTAGCACTAGAGGAATAGACTTCCTCCTGAGCTCTTGAGTCCGGTGTCCTTGAATCTTGACTGGCACTTCTTCAAAAGTTAGGTCTTCTAAGACTTCAATGTCTTCAAAACTTATCACATGCGACGGATCAGGCTCGTACTTTTTTAACATAGACACGTGGAATGTATTATGCACTCTCTACAAAGCTTGAGGAAGATCCACCTGATAGGCTACTTCTCCTATCCTCTTCAAGATCTCAAAGGGTCCAACATATCTAGGTGATAGTTTTCCGTTGTGCCCAAACTGTTGCACCCCATGACGTGGTGCCACACGTTAGAAAATTCGGTCGCCAACTGCTAACTCCAAAGGTCGCCGCCTCTTGTCAGCATAATTCTTTTTCCTGCTCTAGGCTGTCTTGAGACATTGTTTGATCACTTCAACTTGTTCTGACATCTCGCGCACTAGATCAGGTCCTAACAGCGCTTTGTATCCTACCTCTGTCCAACAAAGAGGTGATCTGTAAGGTCTACCATACAGAGCTTCATATGGTGCCATCTGTGTCACGCCCCGACCCGACCGGTGGGCCCGGAACGCGACTGATTTTTTTTTTTGAAAGATAAGTAAACTAAACTACAAGCATTCTTATTGGGCCGGATCAACAGGTAGGCCCAGCGGTTACACATTAGCCCGTTAAGTGAACTCAAACATGTACCATATGCTTGCCCCATAAAAATAGACATAAAAACATCATAATGTACTCAATCAAATCTAACATTGATTAATACAAGGCATAAGAAACTTAATCATTGATTCATCATTCAAAACATTGTCTAAAAAGGCAACATAGCCTAATACATCAAATGGACATTAAGTACCACATCCGGTACAAAAAGACAATGGTTCCAAGAACCAACAGAAAAGATCAGGGCATTCCTCTCCGGGGGAATCCCAAGACACTGCCTTAGCTTAATCGCCCTAAGCCTGAAAGAGAGGGTCCTCCTCCTCGGGTTCATCGCCTGAAAGGTGAGTGATGTGAGGTAACTAGCCCAGTGAAGGATAATTAACAATGCAAATTAAGTAAATATAAAACAGGTTAGCAACAGTTCAATAATATCACATGCTTGATAAAAATAGGCATAATATCAAGTAATACATCAACATCATCAATTACTGCCATTATCCACCGTAACGCCTGCCGACTATACTGAGACCAGTATTAAGTCCCGACACGGTCAAAATACATCCTTACAACTACATCTCCGGCTCTTAAACTTAGCCGATACTGACACCCTCAAGTCAGCAACTGACGACAGCATGGTCCGCCCATGGTCCAGTAGACATAAACCATCTCTCATATGACCGATATTGGTTCAATAGCCCGGGTTCATCAAAACCGAAACCACTCATTGCTCAATATAACACCTGTTTACAAAATCTGCAGAGTTAAGTTCCCTCACCGTGATCGTGTGGTTTCGCGGTCTCTGTCAAACAACATACAAGTGCACAATCAATATACATATCAGATACGTACATATACGTAGTATTTGGAAATCACACGTTTTCCCACAAAATATCCAGGGTTCATGGAAATGAGTCTCCTACTTGGTTTCTAACCTTTTTAAATCATCCACAAGATAATAATATAATAATAAAAGGGGCTCAGTCCAAACTCATATTGTCTTCTGGGCATTGACCAGATTGACTTATTGAGTGAGGTCTAGATCATCGGGTCACTTCTCGGTTGTCTTCTGGATAGGACCAGAGCTGACATTTTGAGTAGGCCTCGAAGTCACCCAGTGCCCGACTATAGTGCCGGCCTGAAAGTGAATCACTCAGTTCCCGACTAGTGTCGGACTGAAAGCGGATACGATAATATTTACACTATAAATAATAAGAGAAGAGGGTTAGTACAATTTTAATTAACAAAAAGGGGTACTAAACATCACATCACAGAATCTAACAAAATATTTTTTTTTTGAATAAAATAATAATATTTGATTATTTAATTATTTATTCATTTTTTTTTTCTTCGATGGGAACCAACATTTAAAACCATAAGCAACTATAATCTCAAATAAAAATATTTTTTTTTTTGAATAAAATAATAATATTTAATTATTTAATTATTTATTCATTTTTTTTCTTCGGTGGGAACAAACATTTAAAAATATGAGCAACCATAATCTCAAATAAAAATATTTTTTTTTTTTGAATAAAATATTATTATTATTATTATTATTTTTTTTTTCTTCTTCCCCGTTCACTGTCTGCAACAGACAGTGAACGTCCGGTGAACAGTAAAATCGAAAATAAGAAATGGGCTATTTTCTGGACTCGGTTTTTACATCTGACCAGTCCGATGGATTCCTCCGGGAGTCTTCTTTCCACAGGAAGAGGTTTGGAGCTTTGAAACTCAGTGAGCCATCCGATCTTAACACTGGAAGCTCACTGACACGAGGAACTCTAAAATTTTCCCTAAATTTTGAATCGTTTTTTCTCAATGAAAACAGAGCCAAATCCAAAATTTTTTGATTCCAAATCGGTCGAAATTGAAAGGGGAATACAGTGGTTACCTTTGATTGAGTTTATGGGCTGAAATCCGAATTTTCTTTGAAAATTTCCTCTAAGTTACTGTTTCAAAAACTTAAAGGCTCGGCTGAAAATCAGAGAGTAGAGAGAAGGGAGAAGAGAAGGAAATCAGTGGGAGTTAAAACCGAAAATTGAGCCGGAATTTATAGGGTTTTCGACCGGGAAATCCGACAAGCTCGATGGGACGCGACGACGGCGAATCGCCGGAAAATCGGGCAGCACGGCATGCCGCACGCGGCTGACCCTGCTACAGTAACATCAGGTTTTTGGTTTTTTGCAAATCAGCCCTTCAAGTTTTCTGAATTGCAGAAAAGCCCTAGTTTTAATAAAAACCTGATTTTTAACTAAAACAATAATTTAAAAAGCTCAAAAATTTAATCCAACCTTACAGATAGGTTGAGTTTTAAAAATCTTAATCACCGTAAAAATTTCAGATTTTAACTCTTATTAAAAACCATTTATTTAAATAAAATTCATAAATTTACACTATTTACTTAAATAAAGAATGGTTAAAATAAACAATTTAGAAACATCATTTTGAGATGAAATGAAATATCTAGACCATTCTTAAAATGGTCTACCATAAAATACAAATTTCAAATTTTATTTCATTCTCAAAACCCTTTAAAATAATTAATACTCCCTTTCGGGGTTTTGACGGGCGATATTTAAATATCATTTTCTGAAAATAATTTTATTTTAAAATCAGAAATGTAAATCCTTCATTAAGGAGAACATTATTCACCAATAATATTCACAAAATTACACAATTTATAAAAATATACACGACAAGTGGTAAATTACCAAAATGCCCCTCCAGCTCGACGAGCTGAATCACTGAGTTTTCGGGCTTAGATCGGGCCAAACTTGGGCTTTTCTTGAAGCCCTAACCAAAATCCTCTAGATTAACCAGTTAAACAAGATTAACGAGCTAAAACTCTCCTAATCTGGGGCAGGGTATTACAATCTGTACACTGGAGTGATAAGTGTTGTTGTAGACAAACTCGATCAAAGGCAAGTGGTCTTCCCAACTTCCCTGCATGTCCATCACACAAGATCTTAGCATATCCTCCAAGGTTTGAATGGTTCTCTCTGATTGACCACTTATCTGAGGGTGAAAAACAGTGCTAGCTTAGTCCCTAGCTCTTCTTGCAATCCTTGCCAAAATCTTGACACAAACCTCGGATCTCTATCAGATACAATGCATACAGGTACTCCATGCAATCTGACTACTTCCTTTAAATATAATCTACTTAGGGTAGCCAAAGAATCCGTCTTCTTGATCGGCAGAAAGTGAGCTGATTTTGTCAATCGATCGACTATTACCCAAATAGCGTCGTTCTTCTTAGGAGATTTCAGGAATCCGGTTAAAAAGTCCATCGTGATATGCTCCCACTTCCATTCAGCCACTTCTAAAGGTTGCATCTTTCCACTAGGTCGTTGATGTTCCGCTTTCACTTGTTGACAAGTTAAGTACTTCGATACAAAATCTGCTACCTCTCGCTTCATACCTTTCCACTAGAACAGTCGCCGCAAGTCGTGATACATCTTTGTACCACCAGGATGCACTGCAAAGCGAAAACGATGAAAGTGATCGAGCACCTTTCTCCTGCACTCGTCCGACTTTGGTACAAAAAGTCTATCTTTGAACGTCAGACTTCCGTCCGCCTTGATCTTCCAATCTTTCAGAGTTGCTTCTCCTGAAAGCTGAGTCGCCAACTCTTTTGCTTCTGAATCATTCTGTTGTCCTTCCATCACCAATCTAATCACTTCAGGTTGCAGAACTAAACTATGGATTCTTGCTGACCTGCTTCTTTCGATCAGCTCCAGATCATACTCGGACAGAACTTCCAACATCTTCCACTGCAAAGATGCCATCCTTGCCACGTTGCTGTGAGATTTCCTACTCAAGGCATCGGCCACTACGTTGGCCTTCCCTGGGTGATAAGAGAGACTGAAGTCGTAATCTCTCAGGTACTCCATCCATCTTTGCTGCCTCATATTCAGGTCTTTCTGAGTTAAGATATATTTGAGACTATGGTGATCAGAAAACACATTGAGCTTCTCACCATATAAGTAATGTCTCCAGAACTTCAACGAGAATACAACGGTTGCCAACTCCAAATTATGAGTCGGGTAGTTCTGCTCATGTCCATTCAATTGCCTGGAACCATAAGCTACTACTTTCCCCTCTTGCATCAGCACACAACTCAAACTAAACTTGGACGCATTGCAATACACATCGTAACCTTGTCCTTGCTCGGGTATCACCAAGACTGGAGACATTGTCAACTTCTCCTTCAGCTCCTGGAATGCTCTTTCACAAGCTTCGCTCCACTTGAACTTAACGTTTTTCCTTGTCAACCGAGTCATCGGCACCGCGATCTAGGAGAAGTGTGGGATAAACTTTCGGTAATATCCTGCTAATCCCAGAAATCTTCTGATCTCGAACATGCTCTTAGGACTCTCCCAAGTCTTCACTGTTTCTACCTTCGCTGGATCTATGGAGATGCCTCCTAGAGACACCACATGCCCCAGAAACTACACTTGAGTTAACCAAAACTCGCACTTGCTCAGCTTAGCGAACAACTGATGATCTCGAAGGGTCTGAAGAACAATGCGCAGATGACGCTCGTGCTCCTCCTCTGACGACGAAAATATCAAGATATCGTCTATGAAGACTATCACGAACTCTCGCAGCTACGGTCGGAATACGTGATTCATCAAATCCATAAATATGGCTGGCGCATTAGTCAAACCGAAAGGCATCACTACAAACTCGTACAAACCATACTGCGTCCGGAAAGCAGTCTTAGGAATGTCTTCCTCTCGAATCCGCAACTGATGGTAACCCGACCTCAGATCGATTTTCGAAAAGCATCTCGATCCTCTTAAAAGATCAAAGAGGTCGTCTATTGCAGGCAACGGATACTTATTCTTAATAGTTACCTGGTTAAGCCGCCGATAATCTATACACATCCTCATCGATCCATCCTTCTTTTTCAAAAAGAGAGCAGGTACGCCCCACTACGAGTTGCTCTGACGGATAAAACTAAGTCTAAGAAGCTTATCTACCTGCGTAGCTAGCTCTCTCTGTTCAGCAGGCGCCATCCGATAAGGTGCCATGAAAATTGGAGATGTTCCTGGCTGTATGTCTATAACAAACTCTATCTCTCGGCGTGGAGGTAGCCTAGCTAACTGGTCAGGAAACACATCTATAAACTCACACACCACCCGAGGAGCAACAGACCTTACACCACCTACATCTTCCCAACCCATGTTTGCCACCACACTACCGGGATACGCCCTAAGGCCAGAGAAAGTGACTCTCATCTTCTCATAGGGTACCAACTTCTCCATCAACCTCTCACCGGTTGAGCAGACCCCACGAATTCTCCTCTGAGAACAATCGATCAGAACCTCAAAAACTGACAACTAATCCATGCCAAGGATGATGTCAAAGTCCGTCATTTCCAACGCAAGAAAATCATAGGACAACTCTACATCGTTAATCTCTAAAACACAAGATCTACACATCTGGTTTACCAAAGCCTTCTTACCAAAGGTTGATAGTACCATTAGCAAGTTAGCTACTTCTACCTGTCTCAAACCCAATCTATCACAACAAGCTCTAGAAATAAATGAATGCGAAGCACCGGTATCAAAAAACACTCGAGTCAAAAGGCTGAAAAGATTAAAGGTACCTTCCATCACCGTATTCTCTATTGGCTCTTCCTTCTGAGTCCCAATCGTATAGACTCTCCCTTGAGGACGTCCTTGTCCTCTCCCCTGACTGTGTTCCGAGGTGGACCGCTCCTTGGTGCCACCGAGCCTCTGGAGGTTTGCTGAGAACCTCGACCAACAGATGGTTGCGCTACGGAGAAAGAAGCTCTTGCGCCTTGCGAAGGTGCAGCTTTACCGAGATAAGGGCAGTCCCTGAACAGGTACCCGGTCTGCTTGCAATGAAAGCACGCCTTCTCTCTTCCTGACATGCAGAACTTGGAAGTATGCCCTGGCTGGTTGCAGGTGTAGCACACGAATTGTCGGGAGTCAGACCGACTTGACTGTCCTGTGCTAGGCTGGCTTTTCTTGAAGAAAGGCCTCATATGGTTGAGCTTGGCCTTCTTGTTGGAAGAAGGTTTCAGAGAGTTGTCGGCGCTCCGGTTGATGGAGTCCACTGCTTCCACCTTTGAAGCTCGATCGATGATCTCCTTCAAAGTGTCGAAAACTAGGCCGGCCACTTGCCGCTTCAGAAACGGTCGGAGTCCATTCTCAAAATGTTGTACCTTTTCCTCTTCGTTTGCCGCTATCCTCAGCACAAACTGCATCAAGTCGATGAAACGCATGGCATACAGTGCCACGGAGTCGGAATCTTGCTGGATGTTGAGGACCTCTTTTCCTCGCTTCTTGCACGGTCTTTGGAAAGTAAAGGGCCAGAAAGGCTGCTGAGAACTCTTCCCACGTCATTGGCTCGTGGTTACGAACCAAGTTGTTCGTTTCCCACCATTCGTAAGCGTTTCCTTCTAGTTGGTACGCCACCAAGGTTACTCTCAAGTCATCGGCAATAGCTAAGGTGTTAAGGATCGAGCTAATCTGAGTTAGCCAATTCCTCGCTGCACTAGGGTCCTCTGTCCCCGAGAAACTTGTCGGGTTCAATCGCTTGAACTCTTTAAGAACCGAGGTGGCTCTCTCCTCTGGTGTTTGGATAGGAGGGCGTCGCATATTTTCAGCTATTTGCTGAAATGCTTCCACCGCTGCACGAACGACCTCATTGGGTAAGTCACGGGGTGGAAGACCAATCCTCCTCTCACGGCAGTTGTTCCCGTTAGCGTTGGACATCTGTTATTTACACTTGTAAATATCACTTAACCATTTTAAGAAACTTATTAAGGCAAATCACACAAGTTGCAAAAAAAAAAAAAATTCATTAGAAATCATTCAAATGCATTTCAATTAAAAGGGTTAGTAGGATTTGGAAACCTTTCAAAACAATAAGACAAAACTCAACCCTTATAAAAGCAATCTCCCCGATCCCCCGACACACTCTAATCTAGTATTCCGAAGAAGATCCTGCATCATCACCAGAGTAAAAGAAGTTGTCCGGACAAGTCGCCGATTTATGCCCGAACACTCCATAGGTCAAACAGGGTATGATCCCTGGTCCTCCAACATAAGGACAATTAGTCCTTGCGCTCCCATGCCCGCGAAGTCTGCAAATAGGGCAGATGACATCAATAGGGTAGGGGCAATAAGTACAGTTGTGCCCCTCTTGATTGCACAATTCGTACATATAGTCTAACCACTCATCCAAAGGTGGAGTAGCTGGAGTATACTCAGGCGAGCCTATCTCCCCTACAAACTCTTCTACGTTTGGGACATCTACCACTTCCTCTTCAGGAACGGCCCCAACATGGTACTCGGGCGATGCTACTTCCACTTCCTCATTAGGTGCAACTTCATTGAAGAAGTTTGGAACACTGGAATCGTCTGAAGAAACCAGGTCGATCGGACAGTTAGGGGTCCTCCTGTCCCACAACTCAGAGTACTCTATATTGCTTGACATATCTGTATCATAAAACAGGGAAATGTCAAAAACAATTGCAGTTCTAAGTAAAAAACAAGTCTAACTAGGTTGTAACCCATCACAGTCATAGAGTTTGAGCCGAAGCTCTGATGCCAAGCTGTCACACCTCGACCCGAAAGGTGGGCCCTGGACAAGATTGAATTTTTATTTTTTTTAAAGCTAAGACAACACTCAAGCACTCTAACTGGGCTGAATCAACAGTTAGGCCCAAATGTCACATATGATCCTAACATGTGGACTCAAACATATACCATGAGTTCCTCCCAAGAGACACAAATACAAACATCAATACACATAATTCCAAACATCGAATTATTATTAAAACATCATTAGAGTAACTATGGATACATGGTAGTTTTTAATACATGACATTAACACACACTAAGTACCACACTCGGTACTTTACAAAAGAAAATGGTCCCAAAAACGAGAAAACAAAGACAAGGGTATTCCCCTCAGTGGGAATCCCAAAGCAACGCCGCAACTTATCCATCCTAAGCTTCATATAGAGGGTTCTCCTCCTCGGGTTTATCTCCTGAAAGGTGAGGGGGGTGAGCTAACTAGAACAGGGAAGGAAATATAACAGTGCAGTTTTAAGTAAATAACAAGTTAACAAAAAAATCAACAGTTGTAATAATATCTCATGCTTGGTAACAAATAAGCATAATATCATCATCATTCCCATAATTCATCATTCCTTCCAATACTATTGTCATCCAATGTAACGCTTACATACTATGCTGAGACCCTCGTATTAAGTCCCGATAAGGTCAAAATACATCATTGCAAGTACATCTCCGGCTCTCCTATAGCCGATACTGACACCCTTAAGTCAGCAACATACATACACACAAGTAGTATTTCAAAAAACATACTTGTTTTCCAAAACTATCCAAGGTAAATGGAATTGAGTCTCCTATTTGGTTTCTAACAATTTTAAGTTATAATAATCCACAGTATAGTAATAGTAAGGTGCTCAATCCAAAACTCATATTGTCTTCCGGGCATGACCAGATTGACTTATTGAGTTAGGTCTAGATATTCAGGTCACTTATCGGTTGTCTTCTGGATAGGACCAGATCTGACATGTTGAGTAAGGCCTCGAGGTCACTCAGTGCTCGACAAATATAGCGTCGGACTGGAAGTGAAATTACTTAGCGCCCGACCAATAGAGTCGGCCTGGAAGTGAATACAATAGTAGATACACTATAGTAATAAGAGAAAAGAGTTAGTACCACTTTTAATTTATCAGAGGCATAAGCATCACATGCAGTTATCAATCAAACAATAAAATTTTACACTTCAAAAACTGGGTCTCTCGAAACAAGCCTCGAAACCAGGTATTGCGGCTTCGGATCATCCGAACCACTGTCTAAGCTAGTCACTGACTTCGAATCGTCCGATGGTCCTTCCGAACCGAAAAAATCTGAAAAATGGGTCTCGGTGGGTCTGGTGTCTCGAATCATATCGAGCAAGGCTCGGATCGTCCGAGTAGGGTTCAGTCCTACCGAGCAAAACTTTAATCACCATAAAAATTTGGAGATTTAAAATTCACTAAAAACCATTGATTTAAATAAAAATCACAATTTAACACTATTTACTTAATTAAATAAATGTTAAATAAAACAACTTAGAATCCTTATTTTGGGGTTTGAAAGAATAATTAGACCATACTTAAAATGGTCTAACATACTAAACTTGTTTCAAAAATTATTTCATCTCCAAAATCATTTAAAATATTTATTACTCCCTTTCGGGGTTTTGACGGGCGGTTTTAAATAGTATTTTGTGAAAATAAAATTATTTTAAAATCAGAAATACAATTCCTTGACTAAGGAGAATAATATCATCTAATAATAATCACATAATAACACAATTTATAAAATAACAACAATAAGCGGTAAATTACCATTTTGCCCCTCCAGCTGGACGAGCTGGATCACTGAGCATTTGAGCTCGAATTGGGCCACACCTGGGCTTTTTCTCAAAGCCCTAACCGTAATCTTTGAGATTAACCGGTCAAGCAAGATTATTAAGCTGAACTACGCTTAGTCTGGGTCAGGGTATTACAATCCATAGATAATAACCATCAATGAATATAATCTCTCCATTGTTATAACTAATCCAGGGGCACATCAACTACCATGAGATCTTCCATTCGTAGGAATAATACTCGAATGAATCACTACGTGACTGTGGCAACAATATCAAATTATCATATCATATCATAAATATACCACGATCCTATCAAGACTTAGGGCCCATGACTTTCTAAGCGGGAAACGCACGACTAGCGTGATCAAGTCTACCTTGCCCTGCATCTTTTCACCTCATGGGTGATTTATTCAAGCTCTAAGGCGGTCGGGCCGCGTCTAACGAAACTAGCACCACCCCCATGGGGTAAAATAGTATCTCGCTCTGCGCATCAACGCAAATCAAGTGTGCTAAATAGCCATGAGAACGCTCTCCAGCGCGTAGCATGTGAGGGACCTACTCCTTGACGACAACCCTAAATAACCAAGTCTCAGTAGCAGACCTCCACAGTCCCGAATGTTTATCTGGAACGGTCAGTCAACCATCATAGTCACGTGGACGTACTCATATCACGTCTCAATATCAAGTAACCAAGTCACATATACATCTCAATGCCACTGTCTCCCTATGTTCATATCGAGGCTCTAACGGTCTCACGGCTACTCTAGGCCTTACTCATGGAATCTATATACTTATCGTATCCTTTTAACTATACAAAGGTGAGACACAATGATCTACTGATCAGACAGTTTCCTTTTTCAACGGACTAAGGCATAACGTTATCAATATCACGTGAGGGACATACCCATACCACGTCTCAATCATCAGTATTACGTGAGGAATACACTCATACCACGTCTCAATATAATCAATATCACGTGAGGGACGCACCCATACTACGTTTCAATCAACAATATCACGTGAGGGACACATCCATACCATGTCTCAATATAATTAAGTGACCTAGTCACATACATCTCAATGCCAAAGTCCTCATCTGTCCATCTTAAGAATTTTCACAATTCTCTCGCAACTCTAGGCTTTACTTGAGTAACAAACATATATATCTCATCATATCGAAACTCACAAGGTATCATAACCTCTTCGGGACACCTTCAAGGGATCCAACATCTAGCATTAGGGTCTATATTAGATAAGGTATATCCCACCAATCCCTTTCTACCCTTCACATTTGCTCAACATCTTACATTATCCTTAATATAAATGGATTACACAATGCATCTTTTGATCAAGCTGAGGTACAATGCTCTCAGTTGGGTACGTATCACATAGTGGATCAGATCAACCGTAGTTCATTATTTTCACATTTGGGTTGACATTGAAGAGTGGTCATACTTTTACTTTGGGAAAATCAAACAAAGCTTTCTTAGCATTTACATTACATTCTATGCATTCTCAATCATGCTAACACATCCCCATTGTAGAACAAGTTAACCCCCATTGGGTTCTAATATACTTGACCTTAACTCACCCATATAACTTAGTCTAATCCTTTACCAAGTTCATATTCAAATCATGGAAATTCATTCTACAAATGATTAGGTCGATCCACCACAACTATTATCAACATAGGTACTCACTAGTGATGTACACATCATCACATAATCCAAGCATGTTAGTAAAACACATTCATCATGCTTATTATATGAGTTACCCATCTAAGAATTCCAATTACAATCATGAGAATTCATTTGATACATACATTACTCATAACCATACACAAGTGTGGGAAGGTTATCAAGGCCCTACATTACACATCTTTGGCAATCTTGATTTATCATACATTCTATCATACTTTAACACATCACAAATGTATGAATTCTCAATTATAGTAAACATCTAATCATAGGGAACTCGGAAAACTCATACATATGTATCTGATACAATATATTCACATCAGTCACACATAGGCTTAAAGAGGTCAAACGATAACTTTACCCAAGTATACATTGGAATGTGCAAAAGGTAACATTCACTCAAACATATTATCACAGACCTTGTGAGCATGGAATTTTACAAATATTCCCAATGCTCTAAGTGTATGGGATTTTCCAATTTTACACAATGTTATCAAACTCGAATCGAATCGAAATTGTTTTAGAGGTGTGAATCGTGAACCGAAAATCGTAAAATCATACGATTCATGTATCCTCTTATTCCCATAACAATTTTGTTGACCTTGGCCATTACAGCCACAGTACCAGGTTCCGAGGAACCGAGAATCGATTTTTCTTAAGATGTGTTTTTATTATTAATGTTAAGATTTTTTATGTTAGATCTTGATATTAATATTTGGTGTGATATTTTCTATACCAGATTCTTAATTAAAAATGATATTAACTCTTGTTTATCTTATTATATTATGTATTCACTTTCAGGCCGATACCATCTATCTGTGCCTCAGCGGAAACACAAACCGATAGCTATCAGTAGTTGAGCGATTAATTTCGTCGCTCGGTAGAAAAGAAGGGATTGGGCACTGAGTGATTTTCTTTATATCTCTCTAGGACTAACTGAATATATCTCTGTGGTCTAATCTTGCTAATAATACGTGTAGTAGCCTGAGCATATTATATCTCTAGGCTTAACTCAATACGTCTCCATGGTCACTTGCAGAAGACAATATGTATAGTGGCCTAAGCACCTTTATTTTATCCTCTGGGCAAAGTCTCAATATGAGACTGGGCACTGAGTACTTTATTGTTTGATTGATTATATTAACTAAAAAGAAGTAGTAACCCACTATGAGGACTCACAGCCTTCCCTTGGAGTTTTCCTGGAAAATAAGTAGAAAGATTTGAAATACTATGAATGTATGTTGGATTGTCTATATGATTAATTATGAGTATATATTTATTTTATTTCTATTTGTGTAATAGATACCCGCGATACTCTATGTTTGATGAGACTTAATAATACATTATTGGTAAATCAGGTTTTGTAAACCTAGATCTAGTCTAATGAGTGGTTTCATGGATATTATATGATATGGAAAAGACCGAATATGCCAGAATGCGAGACTTGACACTGTTTCCATGTAAGAGATGAAAATTGGTTCTAACTATTAGAACGGAAGCATAACAAGGTGTCAGGGAGTCGATGTCTACTAGTTTATAAATGAAGAATGAACCCACTTACATGCTTAGACTTGATATATATTGCTAAGATATGTTCATATTGTTAGTAATGATGTTTATCATGCATGGTATTGTGATTGATGATGATATTCTCCAATGTGAGAACTTGAGCATCATATTATGATGAGAGACTAAAGTATGAAGTTGATACTGTTGATGAAATGCTCCGATTTGATAAATTAAGCATCTATGATGTTGATACTGCATCCATGTACACTTAGATGCTGGGCTTTGGTAGACCAAAGAAGGTCATATATTGACAGTAGGCCGAATCATAAGGATCATACTTTGGCATTGGCGGGACCCTGGTGTGTCGTTCATGCTCTTGCAAGATGCTGCATTTTGACTGTCTCATGACTTAATGCATTTATAGTCAGTGTAGTGCTTTGGTGTTACGGTGGCATGGCAGTATCACAAATAACTTGAAATATTGGTAGAGTCGACCAATTATGATTTCAAGTATGATAAATGATATGCGAAACCAATGGGTAGTGGTATGATAGTGGTATCTCAGTGGCATGACAACAGTATGACAGTGGTATGGCAGTGGTATGACAATAGTATGGCAGTGATGTGCCCGTGATGGTGACTTGATAAATTGGTATAGTAGACCATCATCGGGAAATACGTTTATTATATTTATTTTCATGTAAATGATGTCTTGTTATTTTAGTACTGTATGTGGTACTATAAATCTAAGTATATGTAAATCACTATGTTTTCGTTCGTAACTCTGATTGAATGAATGGAGATATTTATTTGTGAAATATGTCTTTGTATATGGGAACATACGGTACATGTTTGAGTCCACGTGAGAAGAGCACGTGTGACATTTTCTATGATGGACTTTTGACAAATTTGAAGATCTAGCCCAACTAGGTTGTGGTTGATTGGAGATTAAAAAAAAAGTTAGTAGCGTTCCGGGCCCACCATTTGGTCGGGTGACTGAACTTGAGATCGGGACAGATAGGATTGTGCCGGTCTTCTTGGTGGACAATAAAAGGTCCGCGTCTGAGATGATTGACGAAGTTTTGGGCAATTCTTCTTAATATGATCTGTCTGCCCACACTGAAAGCATGAAAAATTACTTCCAGAAGTCTGTGTCATCGATGTTTGATGAAGATGTGGTCAATTCCTCCTGATGTGGTTTGTCTACCCACACTGGTAACATGAGAAAATATTTCTAGTGGACTGATTGATAGGTGCTGGGGTCGAAGTGTAACCGGAGTTCTATTGGCTAGCATATGTTGTACGGAACTTCTTGTGGGGTTAGAGAAAACCTCCACCAATATGCTTCCTCTTGTGTTCCATGAAGCTTGCAGACTCTACTATATCCTTCTCAACAATACTTGCTCGGTTGACTAACTCTGCATAAGTAGTGATAGAAAGAGGCACCACCCGGGAGCTGATGGCGGGTCGAAGACCTCTTTCAAACATCCTGGTCTTCTTAAGTTCAGTGTCGACCATATAGAGGGCATAACGGGGAAAGTCTGGTGAATTCCTGCTCGTATTCTGCGATGGTCATACCCTTTTGAGTTAGATTCAGAAATTCTTGTGCTTTAGTTTATTTTTCTGTCTCCGGGAAGTAGTGTCCCAAAAATAGATCCTCAAAACCCTTTCATGTCATCCTTGCCACTATCCGGTTTTCCTTGGTGGCTTTCCACCATTTACCTGAGCCATTGATCAGCTGTGGTACGACTAAAAGAATTTGGTCTTGTGTTTCTGTAATCTTAAACAGTTCAAATATTTGGATGATATTTTCGATCCAATTTTCTGCCTCCATTAGCCTTTAAATGCCATAGAAATAAGGAGGACACTGAAGCTGGAAATCTCTTATGATAGCTCAGTCGGGAGTGGTAGTCAAGCCAGTTCCTCTATGTTCCGAATGTTTTTGGGTGTTCACCAATGCTTGCAGTAGATTTTTAACTTCGGGTGTTAGGACGGGAACGTTGCCACTCGTCTCACCAACGTTCTCCAGGTTGGTGGGATTTTTTTTAAGGTCGTCCTTTTGGTGCCAATTTCCTATGTCAAGGAAAATAGAGAGTACAACTTTGATCACTAGATAATCACAAAAGTTACACGGAATTGACGCGGGAGGGGGGGGGGGGGGGGGGACAGACTCTATGTTACAGTTCATTATTTGATTGGGGAAAACCCTAGTTTTCGTTTATATCTCATATTTGGGGAAGTTCTAAATTCTTGTTTAGATTTGACTCAGGGGGTTTCTAACTTTTGCTTTCATACAACATTTGCTCTGATATCAGTTGTGGCGCCCCACCCTTTTCATAGGCCTAAATCAAAGTATATATATATATATATTTGAAGATAAAGAGAAAAGGACAGAGTTGCCACGACGAGAGTTGAACCCGAATCCAAAGACTCGGACCACGATTGGCCCAATGTTAACGTTTACACACACTACAACAATTGTTGAGCACTGAAATATTACATTTTTACCCTGATTATTAGACTAGTTTGCCCTGATTTTGTACATATCACATATGTTTAATGCCATTTTCTTGTTTTGTAGATAAAAATGGAAAGTTCAGGAAAATAATCTTAAAACATTGGATAATTACAAATTTGATGCTTAAAATAGTAGACATATAATTTTTATAATTAATTTCACTCCACTTTTAGGGTTTTCATGTAAATTTGTTAGTCTAGATCCAGTTATGAGAGTATAGATCAAATCAATATTGTAGATTTGAAAGTGGTGAAGTTAATTATTTAATTCTGGAAGAGAAAATTTGTAATTCAAGAGGGAAATGCTGAAATTCAAGATTAATGGGCCAGAGACCCATTTCAATTGGGCCAAGATAAGCTCCACAGGCAAGTATTGGGCCAGGCCACTGGCTGTCCATGCGCGTATCACAAATTGGCCAGGCCAATGAGCACTCAAAAGACCAACAAAGGCCCAAGTTCTAAAGCTCAAGTTCAAGTCAAGTGGGCCTAAGATGAAGTCCATGAGTTCAAAGTCCAATAAGCTCTATGGTCCAAGTTCGAATTTCACCTAAGCTCATATCCAATTACGCATGGCCAAAATCTAAACCTTAATCCCTCTCTCTTCCGTGCACATTTCATCTCCACCTTCCATTCCCCATCTTAAATCTCCACCTTCCATCCCATATCCAATCCATACATGCATTATCTTAGATCTTGTTGATCAAATCCATCTATCATATAAGTTGACTTTAGAATCTCATTCATTCATAAATCATCTCATCGCTTTCATAATTAATTTTAGGCACCCATTTACCAACCATTAGATTTTAGGACATTTCACCATAACCATCCACTTCATGTATACATATTAGGTAAAACCCTAGAGCCTCCATGCTAATCCATTTCATAACATACTTTGCATTAGGCCATTCATCATATCATCTATCCATCTCAACCCTAGAATTCAAACCCTTCATCGGTTACCATTGTAACACCCCGCCCTTTTCACTCTAATTTTCAGAGTTTATTTTTTTTAATATAATTATCAAGTGATCAGGGTGGAGTGTCACGACGCGAGTTAAGTTCGGATCTCTAAATCCGACCCTTAACTGGCCAAGCCCATGTGCGTATGAACCGAGTCCATAAAACTGATCCACATATGGTACAAATACAACTTGCGGAATTAACTTAGTCTTAATCTAACTGAGGTTATAATAGATCCTATGACTATTCCAATTTTCCATTCTTAGATAGCAAAGTACAAGATCTTATTCTCCAAAATTACTAAATAATATTAATCTACCATTCAATCCAACCATCCAAAATAAACCAATCATAGCATCTACTTAACTACTTATTACATGCCAACTAATCTAGTTACCAGATTACATTGTCCAAATAATTCAAATATCAAATCCATAAATAGTCCATTCAAGTCCATTCAAAGTGCCCAAGCTCCTATGCTTGGTTTTCTTCTCGATCCACGTTCTTCCCTTTCCCTGCGTCATCCACTAAGGATATAAATAGGGCGTTAGATCAACGCGCCTAGTAGTGTTTCCGAATAGGGCTACCACATGGTTAGTAAAAAACATGCAAATAGTATAATAATAATACATGTGTGACAAAATTCCATAAAAACATGCTATGTATGAAATGAACATGTAATGAGTCCCACCCATCATTATTCAACATAGCCATCACTTGACGGGATTCTCATCGTCAAGGTAACCCACAGTGGTCTTTCGGACGCCCCGACGGAGTGTGGCCTCCGGATTCCTTCTGATGGGATTCTCATCATCAGGGTACCCCATAGTGGTCTTTCGGACGCCCCGACGGAGTGTGGCTTCCGGTTACATCACCATCATCCCATGCCATGCATGTGATATCTATGCAATCATGCCATTTGTAAATATAACATTTCACTCAAATAACTTATTCAAATAAACATAAAATAGCAATTAACATATGTGGTTACAACGAGGTAGGAAACCTACTCAATGATCACTTAGGTTGACCATTCTTTTAAATCGTCACCCGTTCACATTCGTACACCGTTCAAGCAAATCCAGTCGCCCTAATTATATAACAGCAAATCAAACATTTATCTATATGATTCCAACTTAGTTTAAGTCCCAAAAGTCCACTTTGTGGGGTTCGGCCATACCCCATGGCCGAACCTCACCCATTTAAACCTTGGTAACTCTTTTATTTAATTAAAACCATCTAAGTATCCCAAACTTTCAAATGAACCTTGGTAAGGTTCGGCCATACTACATGGCCGAACTTTACCACCTTGGGTTTTGGCTCATATGTCCATTCTTTTGATCATTTCATCTTTTCATCCATATTTACAATAACGCCACTATACTACCCTTTGCTTAATTTTTCCTTAGAAAACAAAGTCCATCACCAAACCACCTTAGTGGGGTTCGGCCATACAACATGGCCGAGCCTCACCATTTACTTTGGTCATTTAAACCCTTTAATCATATATCTCATTTGCCCAAATTCATTATGAATGAATTACCAAGTCCATCAAATGACAATTGGTGGGGTTCGGCCACACAACATGGCCGAACCTCACCCTAGAGATTTTAATCCTATGTTCCATCATCCTTCATGTTTTTATCACCTTAATACTAAGTCCATAATTGATATAATTTCCATGTTCTTGAAAGCCAAACCAAACAATCAAATACTTACATGGGGTTCGGCCATCCAAGGTGGCCGAACCCTATGTCCATGTTTTGGTCCTCTTAAACATGTTTTAAGTCTCATTTAGACATATGGTAACTGTATAATGTTACCATGTTTTTACCCTTCAAAACCATCCAATAAGTCCATCACTTTGTATGATTTCCATTTTATAAAACTCAATCCAAATAACCATAATACTTCATGGAATTCGGCCATTCAAGATGGCCGATCCCAATGGTCCATTTCATCAATTTAAATCTATGATTTAGACCCATGATACCTTCAGTCCTTATATCATTCAAATCCATGTTTTTAACCCTCTTTAAAACATGCATTTGAGTCTTAAAGAAACATTAAAAACAGTCCACAAAATTCATAGTTTCTATGTTTCAAAAACATCAAAAACAACCAATCTTTTCCATGGAGTTTGGCCATCCAATGGGGCCAAACCCTATGGTCCATATTTTATCATTTTAAACATCATAATCCTAGATCTAAACCATTGATGGATCTGGCCATACAATGGTCAGATCTCATTTTCTTAACCAATCTATTAAACAAGGGTTCGAAATGGACTTACTAATACCGCGTCTCCTTCGGTTCTTTTGACTCCTTCTTTGACCCTTTATTTCCTTGACCTCTCCTTCTCTCTTATTGTTCTTTGGACTGAGACTGATCTTGTTGCAAGCTCCTTGAGATAATTCAGCCAGATGACAAGGATTTGAGAGAGAGAGAGAGAGAGAGAGAGAGAGAGAGAACTTTGGTCTTGAATGAAATTGATAACCTTGTTGCCAAAACCCTTTTGCTGATTTTTGTCTTGATGAAAGGATTCAATCCAAGGACTGATTAAGCAACTAGCTGCTGCTCTTGGTTTTGGAGAGAAGGACGACCAAGGGAGAGAGATAGAGAGAGTAAAAATGAAACTTCTTTGGCTAAATTCCATTCAACCCATGTGATCTCTTTGGTACCATAAATTGTAACTCTTATTGCATTTATCTTTAACTCTTATTTCATTTGGGGGTTTCATCCTTGAGATGAAACCCTCCAACGGTTTTGACCCTTGCCTTTCCATCTAAGATGGGTAATCCCTCATGGTTCCAACGTGTGTAATAATTTGAATGTGAAACCTTTGTGTAACCTTCACTTCTTAATACCTTCCTTCTCTCATCTACAATTCAAACATCTTAAGATGAAACTCTTCCCCTCCTCCAACGTCTCCCATGCAAGGTCTTGAGTAACCTCCTCAAATCCCATTCATTTCCCATCTAGAAGTTTCATCCAAAAATGTGAAACACCCATGAGCCCCAACGTTGTAGCCTATAATTTTGAATTTGAAATGCCATAACCTTTATGTAACTCCACCTCCCTTGATTCTCACCAATACCCCATGTGGGGGGTTTCATGCATGGAATAAAGCCTACATATTATCCAACGTGCATATGGATTAACCCTTGAAATATAACTCTCACCAACTTAACTCCCAAAAACGCCACCTCCATTAATTTCTTATCTTGGAGTTACATGCATGAAGTACCTCTCCCATGCAATTCCAACGTTTTTCATTGTTTAAAAACTTGTAATCAGCACATACCACTCTCATACACTCACTTAAAATATTTATTCATCCAACTCATTTATTTAACTCACCCAACCTAACTCATTCATTTAATGTAACTCAACTAATAAATTCAACTCAACTAAACCCATCATTCATTTCAACTCAAACCAAACTCAAGCAATTAATAAACTTAAATTAACTAAGCTTGAACTCAATCCATGATTAATCATGCCATTCACGACCCATTGGGTCCCATTTAGCCATTTTGACCCATTTAGCCATTTTGACCCATTTACAACTCTTGACCCGTTTGAGTACATTTCATCCATTTATTTATCTTGTAAACAAAACTACTAACCATTGGGTCTTGATTGAACCATTGACCCATTTAAATTTAACTCAAATATATCACAATGGCAATTCCGTAAATATGAATAAATTCATATAAATTGATAACTTTGAAATTCCAGGGTGTTACAACCATATCATTCATATAAATTATTTTTATCAAAACACTTTAGAGCCATTAGATTTAACCCCAATCTAATCTTAGTCATTCATGCATTAAAACCCTAAGTTTTGAACAACTTGGAGCCCAAGTAGTCTCCATGCGCATATGCCTTGTGACTACCATATCCATCCACACGCTCCACACGATTTTAGCACTAAAAACTCTCCATGCACTTATACAAAAATCCATCTAGATATACTCCTAGAATACAAAAACACCTCATCAACCTAACCCACATCCATCCACATGATTTTTCACAATCTCAATCCACCTCACGCGCAGATCACCTAGGTCAACTCTCAACATCATCTCATTATCATCCATCCATTCATGCATCTCATCTTTTAATCCCATCCATTCATTGCACTGCAACTCATTAACCCTAGATTGCACAATAAATTCGTCCAACCCTAGCAACTCCTATATTTTCTCTCTCCTTTATTGCACCACTCCAAGCCACCCACACACACCTAAATTCGTGTGAGCCTTGTTTAAATCCTAACCTTTTGCAACTTTTAATCTCCATTACCCAATTCCAATAAGATCTAATACAAGCCTATGATCCATCAACTTAAACTTGATTTAATCTCAACCATTCATCTATTTCTTGAGCCTATAAATAGCCCATTACTCCAAAGCCAAAATTCGAATTTGACATGGAGCTCAAAAGGACCTAAGGCTAGAAAATGCACAGAGAATAAAAGAGCATACACGAATTTTGCAAGTGAGAAATCTATTTTGCAAATTTATTTTATTGTCTTTCATATATTCTTTTCCAACTCTTGTGCTTGAATTCTTTCATTAAATAAATAAGAGACGTTTCTTTTAAAATCCTGGAAAGTCCGATTATTCAGATTTTTTTTATGCTATCTTTTGACGTTATTTACTCTATTTAGTTATGTCATTTACTTTGTCTATTTGTTGTTTAATTTATTTTTATTGTTCTCTTTGTTGTGTAACTATTTACTTTGTAATTTATTGATTTTTAATTCATGTATTCTACTTGTTTAGTTTTTATTTTAATTTCATTGTACAATTTGTTTTATATTTATTCATTATTCTTGATTTATTTATTCAATCAAATCAATCTCTCTCTCCAAAAGATTCTTTCACTAGGATTGTAAATATATTATTCTAATCTTGAACTTTGCAATTTTAATTAAAACTGAGACTACATATTCATGATTCACCTATTTAAAAATAAAATGGATTGATTTGATGAGATTTAAAAGTTAAATAAAAAAATGGTGTTCACTTGGTTTTGTAAATTAAATATGTTTTCTTTATTTTCTTTCAAATCTAGGTTTAATTCATTTTTCTCAAGATTACATCATTTTAAATGTACTAATTTAATTTATAACATATATTTTTTGATTTCCTGTGGGTTCAACCTCGCACTCGTATGCTATACTATCAATTGGTTCGTACGATTGCGAGATTATAACTGTAAAATTTGCAAACATCAACAAGTTTTTGGCGCCGTTGCCGGGGAAATCAAATTAAATTAGGTGTCATTAAATCATGTAATTTTTGGAAAAATTGTTATTTTTGGAATATTTCTATTTTTGTTAACTCTTTAAAATTGGAATTTTTTTATTTTTTGGAAGTTCTAATTTTAGAAAGTTTTCTTAAAAAAATGAAATTTTTAGAATATCAATTCTTGGAAGTAAACTATTTTTGAAGATTTGCTAACCTTTGAAAGTACCATACTTACAATTTTCTATTTTGGAAATTTTCTAATTGTTAGTTTCTTATTTTAGCAAATATGTTTTAATTTTGAAAATATGTTTTATTTTGAAGAAACCTATTTTTAAAAAGTTTTCTTTTTATTTATAGAAAAATCCATTTTTGGAAAGTTTTCTATTTTTTGAAATCATCCGATTTTAGAAAAATTCTCAAACTTGGAAGTTTTCTAGATTTAGAAAATCTTATCTAACTTGTGAATCTTTTTAAATCAAGAAATCAAATCAAATCTTGGAATGTAGAGTCAAATTGGTAAATCTCAATCTTAACTTGTTTAGTCTTGTCTTAATTAAAATTTCGGTTTAGATTTTAATATTATATTTCTTTCACTAGTTGTAGTTTAGGAAAAATATTTAGTTTAGGATCATGCATTCTTTGATTTCGATTCTACGCCAATGTTTGTATGTTTTGTTTTGCAGGGTTTTTAAATGCGCGCTTAAAAATTGCTGGAGATATACATACTAGGCTAAGGTGGGTCCTAATTGCCTTCTTTTATCATGCATTCATATAGAATTTTTTTTAGGGTGTTCTTTAATTTAATTGCATATTTAAATTGTTCATGCATTTAGGGTGCTAGACTCATGCATTAGTATAGATTGATTTATTATTGTTTTGCATATATGCTTGATGTTTGTGTGATAAAGTCGGATTGCATTCACAATATGTAGAAAAAACAAGATAGTAAAATGGTACATGCATCTCCTAACTAAATCAATTAAGGACCTATTAGGCTAGATTTTAGGGTTTCATGCTCATTAGGAACCTTTTCAATTCAAATTGATTTTTGGAACCAATGAATAGTTTATCTTCAAGATTGGTGTCTAAGGATAGTTCTGTCAACAAGGCATGAGGTCGCGCATGTCTAAGGATAGGCTGGGAAGAGAAGTCGTCTGTGCTTCCCCACTTACCTGGGAACTTATCTGGCCATCTTGTGGTTAAACTCTCATTGGAGACTTAGATTGTTTGGAAAGAAAAGTAGGAGCAGGTCTAGAAATAATCTTTGGGTCCTATTAGCAAATAAAAATTAGATTGCATTAGTGTAATTCAATTATAGATTTAGGGATTTTCTTGTGTGAATTTGTTTAAGCGTGAATGATCGTGTCTGTGTATGCTTAACTGGTCACGTGACTCCACCAATCGCTTGGTTAGAGTTATAGCTCTTGTCAGTGCATCGATTGTTGCGTCCGGATCTCAGTCTAGCTCAGTCATAGACATAGACAATCCACCTATTGCACCACCCTCACCATCATCATCATCTTCATCTTAATCACTACCATCATCACCTGTGGCAGAGGGAGTTGCGGAGAAAAATCTCAAAGATTACTTCTCGCCAGTCACAACCAATACTCCATCTGGTATTTTTGTACTTGCAGCCAATGTCACCTTTGAACTTAAGCCAACACTTTTACATCTTCTACCAGTTTTTCATGTTCTTGATAGAGAGGATCCATACCTCCTTGTCAAATAATTCTCAGAGATTTGTGCCACCATTAAAATTCAATGAATCACTGATGAATCTATTCGACCTCGATTATTTCCTTTCTTTATCAAAGAAAAGACGAAATCTTGGTTAAATTCTTTACCTGTGAATACTATCACCACTTGGGATCAGCTAGTTAATAAATTTTTGAATAAGTTTTTCCTAGTAAAAAAGAAAATGCCCTCAAGAAAGAAATGATAAACTTCAATCAGAAGGAGGATGAACAATTCTGTAAAGCATAGGAAAGATTCAAAGATATACCAGCAAAATGCCTCTACCATGGCTTTGAAATGTGAGACTTGTCCAATTTTTCTATGATGGTTTAACCACATCAGCCCTTTAAATGGTTGAGTCCATAAAAAATGGGGACTTTTTGAAGCTAACTAAGAACAATGGATGGACATTCTTAGAAACACTGGTGGAGAATTCTCAGCGATGGGATTTCTCCAAGAAAGAGAATTTACCTCAAACCTCAAGGAAAGGGGGCTTGTACGAAGTTAGTAGTGACTTTGACGTTAAGTTAGCAATCCCAAACCTAACGAAAAAATTGACTCATTAGCAATGACTTAGGCGATGAATCCATCAATAGAAGTGAATGCTGAGTTTTGTGCTATGTGTCTAACCCAGGACACACTGCCCAAAATTGTTTTTCCCTTGGATCAAATTCTGAGTGTTCAACCGAACAGGCCAATGCACTAAAAAATTTTGGAAGACAGCAAGGAATCCCGTTTTCTGTCACATACAATCCTAATTTGTGAAATCATCCAAATTTCTCTTAGCGTCAAAATCAATCTCCAATGAATCAAAATCCTCATCAATATCAAAATCAACCATTCCAACCATTTCCAAATCAACCATATCCAAATCAATCATATCACCCATCACCTAAAAATCAACCCTATCATCCACCCCAGCCAAATCAGTCTTATCTGTCTAATCCTTCACAACAACGTATGAAGATACGTTGCAGTAGTTCATGTAATCTACCCAACAGGCTATGCACAAGCTTGAAACATAGCTTGTACAATTAACCACTGCTATTGGTGATTGGGAAAAGGGTAAATTTCCCAGTCAACATATTACAAATCCTAAGGGACAATATGAGGTTGCATCATCCAAACTGGACGATGTTAAATCAATTACTACTTTGAGGTGAGGAAAACATGTAGTGGAAATGCCTAAACCAGAAGAACAAATCAATGACCAATCAAAGCAATCAGATTACTCACTGAGTTCATCCCCTGTCCAAAATTCAACAGATTTCTCTGCTAAGAAAACATTTCACCTAGAACTTCATACCCTCATAGGTTATCTGCTAATATGCCAAATTTCTCAAAGACCTATATACGGTAAAATGAAGAACTAATGTCCCTACAAACGCTTTTCTAGTAGAAAATGCGAGTGCACTCCTCCAACAACCATTTCCAATCAAACATAAGGGTCCTGGATGTGCGACTATTGCTTGTAACATTGGTACATACACAATTGCAGGGCCTTATTAGATCTTGGAGCTAGTGTCAGCACTACCATACTCTCTTTATGAGCAGTTAGATTTGGGAGAATTGAAATCCACTTCTATCACCCTACACATAGCTGACCGTTCTGTAAAAATTCCAAGAGGTGTGATAAAATACGTTCTAGTTAAAGTTGACAATTTCTACTTTCTTGTTGATTTTGTGGTGTTAGATACTCAACCCACTCAGAACGATAAAGGGCATATCCCAGTCATTCTTAGACGACCGTTTTTGGCCACTGCAAAAAGCTGTGATCAATTGCCAAAATGTTATGCTTAGATTATCATTTGGAGACTTGACAACTGAGCTCAATATTTTTGGCCTATATCGACAACCTCTTTGCACGGATGATCCATGCAAGGTTAACTTAATTCAAAGTTCTGTTGATGATTTTTTCCTTCACTCCATTTGCAATGATCAGTTGGAAAAATCACTGTCTATTTTAGATAAGGATTTCAATAAAAATGAAGTGAATGATATTACCATATATGAACCTCTTCCAATCTATAATCTATCTCAATCCCATCTTTCGAGAAGCCACCATAAGTAGAGCTCAAAACACTCCCTGAGACTTTCAAATATTCTTATATTGCACCTTCAAACACATTGCCAATTATCATAGCTTCAGACTTAACTTCTAAGTAGGAGTCTAGACTCTTGGCTGTTTTAAGAGATCATCGTGAAGCTATAGGATGGTCCATCGCCGATCTCAAAGGAATTAGCCCTGATGAGCACAAAAAATTGATATATTTTACCTCTGTATTTGGATTAGTGAGCCCTTGTTTTATGTGTTTTTGTTATTATTAATAGGATTTTGGAGTGTTGTAGCTTTAAAGAGAAAAAAGGAAAAAAATGTGGATCCACCTCACTAAGTTGGACCGTGTGAACACACTTTCGAGAAAGATGACCCAAAATGGATACATGGCACATGTGGTTCATTGTTGGGAATCATATGAAAAGAGTGCCAATGTATTTTCCTTTGTTTTCATAGTATATGAGATGTTCTATGGTGGTCCCTCTAATAGAACAAAATTACCATTGTCAGTGTGCTCAGATTTCCAAGAGGAAGAAAGTAATTACAGATCAAAAGCAACAGCCGTATCCTGAACATTGCAAGCATTAGTGAGAAGATCTGTAGCAGCCCTCGTGCAACCAAAGCAAGATCTACTGAGCAATTGAGCAGAGGAAGAGTCAGGATGGATCCAAGTTGAGAGAGGATGAGTCTGGGACAGTAAAACTGGGACTGTTTACAGTTCTGTATTGCAGAATAGGAATTGGGACGGAGTGAGGACGGCAGTAGGACAGATTTGGGACATGTCAGGCTTAATTTTCTGCAAAAATTCTGTTAATTACAGCCAGCAAAGATAAACAAAGAGATCATATAGCATGTTTTAGAGTCCCTTTGGAGCTAGAACAAGATTGAGCCTAGAGAGAAGAGAAGAGAAGGGGGGGGGGGGGGGGTGAATAGGTCAATCCCAAATTCGTTGGTCCTTTTAAAAATTACTTGATTGATTAATTAAGCACAACGGATACAACAATCAAGTGGGTGTGTGTTAGAAAATGTGATTAAGCAATCAACACAAGAAATTAGCTCTAACACCACAAGCACAAGAACACAAGATATATAGTGGTTCGGTTATCCAACCTACATCCACTGTTAGGACTCGCTCAACCTCGAGCTATCACCAAATTCACTAAGTGGGGACTTACACCTTCTCAATTAGAGTAGGAATTCTACCTCACTCAATTGGCTGGAATTCCACCCATCACATGTGCCAGAGACGATGCTCTAGATTTTTTATAGTGGTTCTAGAGCCAAGCCTCTTTAATCCACTTTCAGGACAAATGTTTTAAATAAAATTAAAACCAAAAACCTCTCTCTCGATGATGTGTGCTTCTTGAAGATCCACCTATGTGTGCCGACGTTGTGCTTTGTAGCCGTCGTAGAGCAATCACAATTTCAGAGTAATTACGAAATTGGTTCTACCAATATCTATCGTCGTTGGTATCCTTTTCTTTCTTCCTCTCTTTCTCTCTTTCACTAACTCAATTAGTAGATTGGTTGTATATGAATCTCAGGTGTAGGCACAAGAGAAATGATCGTTCGTTAGAGTGTGTCACTCTTCTTAATTCAAGGAAGATAATTAAATGATCACACAATACTCATATATATAGAGGAGTCAACATAGTTTTTCAAACTATCAAGTATGGACAGGTTGGTGGCACCAATGGGTCGGTGTTCATATTTGTTACCGTTCAATCACCCGACCGTTGCTCATTCAATGCACTCCCAACGGTATAATTACTTCCCAGTCAATAGGTCGGCTTCGCCGATGGGTCGACAGTTATGGCACCGAGAGGTCGGTCCATAAGAGAGGCTCGGTCTGGGGCAACACCATGCTGACAGAGTTTCAAGTCCAGAAACTAGTCTTACCCAGACCGATCTGTCGCCCTTTACCGAGGGGTTAGTCCTGATACTCTCGATCGGTTTTAAATTACTGAGATGTCTGTTTCTTCGAGAGTCCTCATGAGTTCAAGTTCCAGAACTCATAAGTTATCATCGACGAGTCGTTTGACCATGAGGGATCGTTAAGTTCTTCACCGAGGGGTCAGTGCATACGAGACTCTCGACCAGAGGCATACCTAGAATGACAGTTCTATGATCCATAACGTTTGTCAATCTGGCCGATTAGTCTTTGACCACGATGGGTCGGTGAGAACGACTGGTCGAGCTGATAGTGAAACCAAATATAGATTTTCCAAGTTGGATTCCAATTCATTGTCAAGCTTCCTCTCTAGGCTTTTTATGATTTTATCATTTGTTCAACTAAGCCTAGGAATGGTCCTCTCTAAGGTGTGTGTACCACTTAAAGTTATCTATGGCCAAATACGTATTTTGTGATTGCAATAACGATGAGCTTTAATCCAGTGGAGTTGATCTTTACTCTTGATCACTTTGAGTCTTCAAGCTTCTTAACAAGTGCTTCTTCCCGAGTCATGAAATTGACAAACTTTTGGGACTCAGCAAACCGGGGCACTAACAATCTCTTTTTTTGTCAATTTCTTGATAAAACCTCGAAGCTAACCCAATTACAAGCCTACCCTTATTACATCACATTTGAATACAAAATATTACATCAATTACATGTATATATTCAAATGAAAACAACATGACTATGATCGTAGCATATTCTTGTTCAGCTTGCTTGATTTCATGGTTTTTCTGTTCAAGCACACAAGCAAGCAACACTAAAAATCGTTAGAGGGATTAGTCCAAATCATAAATGTGCATCCATGGACTAAACAAGATTAATATTCATTCTCCCCCATACACCATGATTTCCTAGCATCCAACACTACCCATAGCTTAAGCTTATCACCAATCTTATCCAAGCTAGCAGTGTTGAGAAGATTTTCTCCCTCAATCTTCTTTGAGTTTGACGTCCCAAACTCCAAGCATAGACATTCCCCTATGTCTATTGGCATCTTCATATTCCTTCCCTTTATAGCTCTCTCTTTCTAGATACCCAAGCACTTAGACTTCACCAATTACTCCCCATAATTGGTTTTGATGTCTTTTAGCTTTTACTAATTTCTCCCCCATTCTGTCATTCAATTGACAAAGATTAGTAGGTAGACATCCAGTTCCCCTTCATTAAACCCTAACACCCTAAACCCTAAACCCTAAACCCTAAAACATAAACCCTAAACCCTTAACCCTAAACCCTAAACCCTAAATCGTAAACCCTCAACCCTAAAACCCAAAAGCCAAAACCCTAAAACCTAAACCCTAAAACCCTGAACCCCCAAAACACTAAATCCCAAACCCTAAACCTTAAGCCCATAAAACTCTAAACCCTAAAACCCCAAAACCCTAAACCCAAAACCCCTAAAGCAAAAACCCTACGCTAAAAAGTAACACCCAAAAACCATAAAACCCTAAGCCCTAAACTCTAAAACACTAAAACCCTAAGACCCTAAATCCTAATACCTAAGACTAAATCCTAAACCCTAAAAGCCAAAAACCTAAACCCTAAAACCTTAAAACCATAAAGCCTAAGTCCTAAAACCCAAACCCTAAATCCTAAAACCGTAAAACCGTAAAACCCTAAACCTTAAACCCTAAACCCTAAACTCCAAAATCCAAAAACCCTAAAACCTAAACCCTAAACCCTAAACCCTCAACCCTAAACCCAAAATGTTAAACCCAAAACACTAAACCTAAACCCTAAACCCTAAACCCTAAACCCTAAACCCTAAACCATAAAACCCTAAAATCCAAAAGCCTAAAACCTAAAAACCCTAAACTCTAAGACCCTAAACCCTAAAATTTTAAGACCCTAAACCCTAAATCCTAAAACCTTAAAACCCTAAACCCTAAAACCCTAAAACCTAAAATCTAAACTGTAAAACCGTAAAACCCTAAAACCCTAAAACCTAAAATCTAAACCGTAAAACCCTAAAACATAAAACCAAAAAACCCTAAACCCTAAACCCGAAACCCTCAAACCCTAAACTCGAAAACCCTAAAACCCTAAAACCCTAAAACCCTAAACTCTAAACCCTAAACTGTAAAACCCAAATACCTTAAAACCCTAAACCCTAAACCTAAACTCTAAAACCTAAACCCTAAACCCAAAACCCTAAACCCTAAATCCCGAAACCCTAAAACGTAAACCCTAAAAGCCTAAAACCCTAAAACCGAAAACCCTAACCTAAACCCCTAAAACCCTAAACCTTAAACCCAAAACCCATAAGCCTAAAACCCTAAAACCAAAAACCCCTAAAACCCTAAACACTATAAACCTAAAATCCTAAATCTAGAAGACTAAAACCTTAAACCCCTAAAGCCCTAAATCTTAAAACCCTAAACAATAAAACCCTACCCTAAACCCTAAACTCTAAAACCATAAAACCCTAACACCCTAAACCCCAAACTCTAAAACCATAAAACCCTAACATCCTAAACCCTAAACCCTAAACCCTAAAACACAAATCCTAAACCCTAAACCCTAAACCCTAAATCGTAAACCCTCAACTCTAAAACCCAAAAGCCAAAACCCTAAAACCATAAACTCCTAAAACACTAAATCCCAAACCCTAAAACCTTAAACCTGTAAAACTCTAAAGCCTAAAACCCTAAACCTTAAAACCACAAACCCAAAAACCCTAAACCAAAAACCCCACGCTAAAACCTAACACCCTAAAACCCTAAACCCTAAACTCCAAAATACTAAAACCCTAAGACCCTAAACCCTAAACCTTAAATCCTAAAACCTAAGCCTAAATCCTAAACCCTAAAAGCCAAAACCCTAAAACCATAAAACCATAAAGCCTAAGTCCTAAAACCCTAAACCCTAAATCTTAAAACCATAAAGCCCAAAAACCCTAAACCTTAAAACCTAAACCCTAAACTCTGAAACCCAAAGACCCTAAAACCCTAAACCCTAAACCCTCGACCAAAACCCTAAACCCTAAAACCCACCCTAAAACGCTAAAACCCTAAACCCTAAACCCAAAAACCCTAAAGCTTAAACCCTAAAACCTTAAACCCTTAAAACCTTAACCCCTGAAACCCTGAAACCCTAAAACCATAAACCCTCAACCCTAAAACCCTACCCTAAACCCTAAAACCCTAAACCCTAAACACCAAACCCTAACACTAAAACCCTCAAACCCTAAAACCCTAAACTCTCAAACCCTAAACCCTCAAACCCTAAACCCTAAACCCTAAACCCCAAAACCCTAAACCCTAAACCCTAAACACTAATCCCTAAAACCTAACCATAAACCCTAAAACGCTAACACCCTAAAACCCTAAGCCCAAAACGCAAAACCCTAAACACAAAACCCTAGAACCCTAAACCCTAAACCCTAAAAGCCTAAAACCCAAAAACCCTAAACCCTAAAACCCTACACTAAACCCCTAAAACCCTAAAGCCTACAATCCTGAAACCCTAAAACCCTAAAACCTAAACCCGAAAACTCTAAACCCTAAAACCCTAAAATCCTAAATCCAAAACACTAAAACCTTAAACCCCTAAAACCCTAAATTCTAAAACCCTAATAACCTAAACCCTAAAACCCTACCCTAAAACCAAAAACCCAAAAACCCTAAAAGCCAAAACCCTAACCCTAAACTCTAAAACCCTAAAACCATAACACCCTAAACCCTAAAACATAAACCCTAAACCCTTAACCCTAAACCCTAAACCCTAAATCGTGAAACCTAAACCCTAAAACCCAAAAGCAAAAACCCTAAAACCCTATAGGCTAAAGCCCAAAACCCCAAACCCTAAAACCCAAAAGCAAAAACCCTAAAACCCTAAAGGCAAAAGCCCAAAACCCCAAACCCTAAAACCCTAAACCCTAAATTGTAAAACCCAAAAAAGTAAAAACCCTAAACCCTAAACTCTAGAACCCAAAAACCCTAAAACATTAAACTGGAATCCCTGAACCCTAAACCCTAAACCCAAAACCCTAAACATAAAACCCTAAAACCTAAACCCTAAAACCCTAAACCCTAAGACCCTAAAACCCTAAACCCTAAACCCCTAAAACACAAAAACCCTAAAACCCTAAAGCCTAAACCCTAAAACCTTAAAGCCTAAACCCTTAAACCTTAACCCCTAAAACCCTAAATCCTAAACCCTAACCCATAAACCCAAAACCCTAAACCCTAAACCCTTAAACCTTAAACCCCAAAAACCCTAAAACCTTAAACCGTAATGCCTAAACCCCAAACCCTAAACCCAAAACCCTAAACCCAAAACTCTAAAACCTAAACCTTAAAACCCTAAACCCTAAGGCCCTAAAACCCTAAACCCTAAACCCAAAACCCTAAACCCTAAAACCCTAAACCCTAAAAGCCTAAACCCTAAACCGTAAACCCTACACACTAAACCCCAAATCCTAAACCCTAAACCCCTGAAATCCTAAAACCCTAAAACCCTGAACCCCTAAAACCCTAAAAGCTAAACCCTAAAACCCTTAAACCTACACCCTAAAGCCTAAACCCTAAATCCTAAAGCCCTAAACCCTAAAGCCCTAAATCCTATACCCTCAAACCCTAAGACCCTAAAACACTCAAACCCTAAACCCTAAAACCCCAAAACCCTAAAACCCTAAAACCCTAAAACCCTAAACCCTAAACCCTAAAAGCCTAAACCCTAAACCCTAAACCCTAAACCCCTAAAATCCTAAAATCATAAAACCCTGAAACCTGAAAATCCTAAAACCCTAAACCCTAAACCCCTAAAACCCTAAAACCTAAACCCTAAAACCATTAAACCTACACCCTAAAGCCTAAAGCCTAAAGCCTAAACCCTAAGCCCTGAGCCCAAAACCCTAAACCAAAAACCTTAAACCTTAAACCCCAAAATCCCTAAAACCTTAAACCGTAAAACCGTAAAACTCTAAAGCCTAAACCCTTAAACCTTAAACCCCTAAAACCCTACCCTAAAACCTAAAACCCGAAAACCATAAAACCCTATACCCTAAACCCAAAACATTATACCCCAAAACCCTAAACCCTAAACATTATACCCTAAACACTATACCCGAAACCCTCAAATCCTAAAACCCTAAACCCTAAACCCTAAAACCCTAAACCCTAAAACCCTACGCTAAAACCTAAAACCCAGAAACACTAAAACCCTAAACCTTAAACCATCAACCCTATACCCTAAGCCCTAAACCCTAAACCCTATACCCTATACCCTAAACCCTATACCCTATACCCTAAACCCTATACCCTAAACCCTATACCCAAAGACCTAAAACCCTAAACCCTAAAACCCCCAACCCTAAACCCTAAAACCCTAAAACCCTAAAACTCTAAACTCTTAACACTAAACCCTACAACCTAAACCCTAAACCCTAAAACCCTATACCTTAGAACCTAAAACCCAAAAACCGTAAAACCCTAAACCTTAAACCCAAAACTCGAAAACCCTAAACCCCTAAAACCCTAAACCCTAAAATCTAAACCCTAAACCCTAATCCCTAAACACTAAATATCCTATAACCCTAAACCCTAAAACCCTAAACCCCTAAAACCTTAAACCCTAAAACCATAAATCCCTAAACCCTAAAACCCTATTCTCTTAAACCCTATCCTAAACCGTAAAACCTAATCTAAACCCCAAAACCCTAAAGCCTAAAGCCTAAAGCCTAAAGCCTAAACCATAAACCCTAAATCCCTAAACCATAAACCCTAAATCCCTAAAATCCTTAAACCCTAAAATCCTGAAACCCTAAAACCCAAAACCCTAAACCCTAAAATCCTAAATCCTAAAACCCTAAAACCCTAACACCCTAAAACCCTAACACCATAAACCATAAAACCCTAAACCCTAAAACCCTAAGCCCTAAAACCTAAATAATAAATCCTAAACCCTAAACCCAAAACCCTAACCCTAACCCCTGAACCCTAAACCCTACACCCAAAACCCTAAACCCTAAAACCCTAAACCCCTAAAACCTTAAACCCTAAAACACTAAAACCCTAAATCCTAAACACTAAAACCTTAAACACCAAAACCCTAAACCCTAAAACCCTATACCATAAAACCCTACCCTAAAACCTAAAACCCAAAAACCCTAAAACCCTAAACCCTAAAACCCTAAACCCTCAACCCTAAACTCTAAAACCCTAAAACCCTAAACCCTAAAACCTAAACCCTAGACCCTAAACCCTAAACACTAAAACCCTTAAACCCTAAACCCTAAACACTAAAACCCTACAACCCTAAAGCCTAAAGCCTAAAAGCCTAAACCCTAAACCGTAAATACCAAAAACGCTAAAACCCTAAACCCAAAACCCTAAACTCTAACCCCTAAAACCTTTCCCTAAACCCTAAACCCTAAACCCTAAACCCAAAATCCGAAACCCTAAAATCCGAAAACCCCAAAACCTAAACCCTAACATCCTATACCCTAAAACACCAAAACCCTAAACCCTAAACCCTAAACCCTAAACCAAAAACCCTAAACCCTAAAACGCTAAAGCCTAAACTCTAAAACCCTAAACCCCTAAAACGCTAAAGCCTAAACGCTAAAACCCTAAAACCCTAAAGCCTAAACCCTAAAACGTTAAACCCCTAAAACTCTAAATCCTAAAACCCTAAAACCCTAAACCCTAAAACCCTAAACCAAAAACCCAAAAACCGTAAACACTAAACGCTAAACACTAAACCCTCAACCCTAAACCCCTAAAACAATAAAACCCTAAACCCTAAACCCAAAACGCTAAACCCTAAAACCATAAAACCTAAACACTAAAACTTTAAACCCTAAAACCCTAAACCCTAAAGCCTAAACCCTAAAACCCTAAACCCTAAAACCCTACCCTAAACCCTAAAATCCAAAAACCCTAAACCCTAAACTCTAAAACCCTAAAACCCTAAGCCCTAAACCTTAAAAACTTAAACCCCTAAAACCCTAAACCCTAAAACCCTAAAACCCTAAACCCTGAAACACTAAAACCCCAAAACCCTAAATCCTAAAACCCGACCTTAAAACCTAAAACCCTAAAACCATCAATCCAAAACCCTAAAACCCAAAAACCTAAACACTAAACCCTAAAACCTAAACCCTAAACCCTAAACACTAAAACTTCAAAAGCCTAAAGCCTAAACCCTAAAACCCTAAAACCTCAAACCCTAAACCGTAAAACCCTACACTAAACCCTAAAACCCTAAACCCTAAACCCTAAAATCTAAAACCATAAAACCCTAAGACCTTAAGCTCTAAACCCTAAACCCTAAAACCTAAACCCCAAATCCTGAATCATAAACCCAAAATCCTAAACCCTAGAACCCAAAAACCCTAAAACCCAAAAACCCTAAAATCCTAAATCCCTAAAACCCGAAACCCTAAACCCTAAACCATAGACTCTAAACCCTAAACCCTAAAACCCTGAAACCCTAAACTCTAAAACCTTAAAAACTTGAAACCCTAAAATCCTAAAATCCTAAAGCCTAAATCCTAAATCCTAAACTGTAAACTATAAAATCCTAAACCCAAAAACCCTAAAACCCTAAAACCCTAAACCCTAAGCCCAAAAGCCTAAACCCTAAAACCCTTAAACCCCTAAAACCCTAAACCCAAAAACCCTAAAACCCACAAGCCAAAAACCCTACCGTAAAACCTAAAACCCAAAATCCCAAACCCTAAACCCTAAACTTTAATACCCTAAACCATAAAACCTAAGGCAAAACCCTAAACACTAAATCCTAAACCTGAAACCCTAAATCCTAACACCCTAAACCCTTACCCCTAAACCCCTAAAACCCTAAACCCCTAAAATCCTAAATCCTAAAACCCAAAAGCCTAAACCCTAAAACCCTAAAGCCTAAAGCCCAAAACCCTAAACTCTACAACCCTAAAACCCAAAAACCCTAAACCCTAAACCCTAAACCCTAAACCCTAGACCCAAAACCCTAAAACCATAAAACCCTAAAGCTTAAACCCTTAAATCTTAAACCCCTAAAACCTTAAACCCTAAAACTCTAAAAGCTTAAAACCTTAAACCCTAAACCCAAAGCCCTACCCTAAACTCAAAAACCCAAAAGTCCTAAAACCGTAAACCCTAAACCCTAAACTCTAAAACCCTAAAACCTAAACTCCGAAAACCCTAAACCCTCAAACCCTAAACCCTAAACTCTAAAATCCTAAAACACTAAAACCCTAAACCCTAATCCGTAGACCCTAAACCCTAAGCCCGAAACCCAAAAACCCTAAACCCGAAACTCTAATACCCTAAACACTAAAACCTAAGCCAAAACCCTAAACACTAAACCCTAAACCCGAAACCCTAAATCCTAACACCCTAAACCCTTACCCCTAAACCCCTAACACCCTAAACCCCTAACATCCTAAACCCTAAAACCCAAAAGCCTAAACCCTAAAACCCTAAACTCTACAACCCTAAAACCCAAAAACCCTAAACCCTAAACCCTAAACCCTAGACCCAAAACCCTAAAACCATAAAACCCTAAAGCTTAAACCCTTAAATCTTAAACCCCTAAAACCTTAAACCCTTAAAACTCTAAAACCTTAAAACCTTAAACCCTAAACCCAAAGCCCTACCCTAAACCCAAAAACCCAAAAGTCCTAAAACCGTAAGCCCTAAACCCTAAACTCTAAAACCCTAAAACCTAAACTCCGAAAACCCTAAACCCTCAAACCCTAAACCCTAAACTCTAAAATCCTAAAACACTAAAACCCTAAACCCTAATCCGTAGGCCCTAAACCCTAAGCCCGAAACCCAAAAACCCTAAACCCGAAACTCTAATACCCTAAACACTAAAACCTAAGCCAAAACCCTAAACACTAAACCCAAAACCAAACCCTAAATCCTACACCCTAAACCCTACCCCTAAACCCCTAAAAACCCACCCCACCTAAACCCTAAAACCCAAAGCCTAAAACCCTAAAACCCTAAACTCTACAACCCTAAAACCCAAAAACCCTAAACCCTAAACCCTAAACCCTAGACCCAAAACCCTAAAACCATAAAACCCTAAAGCTTAAACCCTTAAATCTTAAACCCCTAAAACCTTAAACCCTAAAACTCTAAAAGCTTAAAACCTTAAACCCTAAACCCAAAGCCTTACCCTAAACCCAAAAACCCAAAAGTCCTAAAACCGTAAACCCTAAACCCTAAACTCTAAAACCCTAAAACCTAAACTCCGAAAACCCTAAACCCTCAAACCCTAAACCCTAAACTCGAAAATCCTAAAACACTAAAACCCTAAACCCTAATCCATAGACCCTAAACCCTAAGCCCGAAACCCAAAAACCCTAAACCCTAAATCCTAAACTGTAAAACCCTAAAACCCTAAACCCTAAAAGCTAAACCGCAAACCCTAAACCCTAAATCCTAAACCCTCACTGTAAACCCTAAACTCAAAATCATAAACCCCTAAAAACCCTTAAACCTTAACACCCTGAAACCCTAAAATCCCAAAAACCCTAAACGCTATACCCTAAAACCGTAAAACCCTAAACCCTAAACCCTAAAATCGAAAACGCAAAAACCCAAAAACCCTAAACCCTAAATTTTAAAACCCTAAAACCTTAAACCCTGAAACCCTACCCTAAAACGTAAAAGCCAAAAAGCCAAAAACCCTAAACCCCAAACCCTCAACACTAAACTCCTAAAACCCAAAAACCCTAAAGTCCTAAAACCATAAAACCCTAAACCCAAAACACTAAGCCCTAAACCCTAAACCCTAAACCCAAAATCCTAAAACCCTAAACCCCTAAGCCCTAAACCCTAAACCCCTAAAACTCTAAATACTAAAACCCTAAACCCTAACCCATAACCGTAAACCCTAAACCCTAAAACCCAAACCCTAAACCCTAAACCCTAAAATGTTAAACCCCTAAAACCCTAAAACCCTAAAACCCTAAACTCCAAAACCCTACCCTAAAACCTAAAACCCAAATAAAACCCTAAAACCTTAAACCCTAAACCCTAAAACGCTTCCCTAAAACCTAAAACCCAAAAACCCAAAAACCCTGAACCCTAAACCCTAAACACTAAACACCTAAAACACAAAAACCCTATAACCCTGAAACCCTAAAATCCTAAAACCCTAAAACCCTAACCCTAAACACTAAAACTCTAAAACCTTACAACCCTGAAACCCTAAAATCCAAAAACACTAAAATGTTAAACCCCTAAAACCCTAAACCCTAAAACCATAAAACCGTGAAACCCTAAACCCAAAACCCTAAAACCTAAAACCCAAAAACCCAAAAACCTTAAATACTAAAACCCAAACCCTAAAACCCTAAACCATAAAACACTAAAATCCTAAAATCCTTAAGCCTAAAGCCTAAAACATTAAACCATGAAAACCCTAAGCCCAGAAATCCAAAAACCCTAAAACCCTAAAACCCTAAAAACCTAAACCCTAAAACCCAAAACCCAAAAACCTTAAGACCATAAACCCTAAAAACTAAACCTTAAACACTCGACCCTAAAACCCTAAAACGTAAACCCTAAACCCTAAACCCTAACCTTAAACCCCCAAACCCTAAAACCCTAAACCCCAAATCTAAAACCCTATACCCAAAAGCCATAAACCCTAAACCCTAAACCACTAAAACCCTAAACACAAACCCTAAAACCCTAAAACTCTAAAATCCTAAACCCTAAAATCCTAAATCCCTAAAACACTATAACCCTAAACCCTAAACACTAAAACCTTAAAACCCTAAAATCCTAAAATCCTAAAACCCTAAACCCTAAAACCTAAACCCAAAAACCGTAAGACACCAAACCCTGAAAACTAAACCTTAAACCCTCAACCCTAAACCCCTAAAACCCTAAACCCTAACCCTAAACCCTAAACCCTAAACCACTAAAACCCTAAACCTAAACCCTAATACTCTAAAACCCAAAACCCTAAAATCCTACCCTAAAACCTAAAACCCCAAACCCTAAACCCTAGACTCTAAAACCCTAAAACCCTTAAATCCTAAACCCTAAGCCCTAAAACCCTAAAACCTTAAATCCCAATCCTAAAACCTTAAACCCCTAAAAGCCTAAATCCTAAAACCTAAACCCTAAACGCTAAACCCTAAAACCTAAACCCTAAAAACCTAAACCCTAAACCCTAAAAACCTAAACCCTAAAACCCTAAATCCCTAAAACACTATAACCATAAACCCTAAACACTAAAACCTTAAAACCCTAAAATCCTAAAATCCTAAAACCCTAAACCCTAAAACCTAAACCCAAAAACCCTAAGACCCTAAACCTTGAAAACTAAACCTTAAACCCTCAACCCTAAACCCCTAAAACCCTAAAACCCTAAACCCTAAACCCTAAACCCTAAAACCTAAACCCTAACCTTAAATCCCCTAAACCCTAAACCCTCAACCCCAAATCCAAAACCCTATACCAAAAACCATAAACCCTAAACCCTAAACCACTAAAACCCTAAACCCTAAACCCAAAACCCTTAACCCTAAAACGCTAAAACCTAAACCCTAAAACCCTAAACTCCTAAAACCCTAAACCATAAAACACTAAAACTCTAAAGCCTAAACCCTAAAACGTTAAACCCCTAAAACCCTAAACCCTAAAACCCTAAAACACTAAACCCTAAACCTAAAACCCAAAAACCCTAAACACTAAACGCTAAACACTAAACCCTCAACCCTAAACCCTAAAACAGTAAAACCCTAAACCCTAAACCGTAACCCTAAACCCAAAAAGCTAAGACCCTAAACCCAAACCCAAAAACCTATACTGTAAAACCCTAAACCCTAAAGCCAAAACCCTAAACTCTAAAACCATAAAACCTAAACCCTAAAACCCTAAACCACTAAAACCCTAAACCCTAAAACCCTACCCGAATACCTAAAACACAAAAACCCTAAAACCCTAAACACTAAACCTAGAATCTGAAAACCTAAAACCCAAAAACCCTAAACCCTAAACCCTAAACCCTAAAAGCAAAACCCTAAACCCTAAACCCCTGAAACAATAAAACCTAAACCCTAACCCTAAACCCTAAACCCTAAACCCAAAACCCTAAACTCTAAAACCATAAAACCTAAACCCTAAAACACTAAACCATTAAAACGCTAAACCCTAACCCTAAAACACTAAACCCTAAAACCCTACCTTTAAACCTAAAACCCTAAACCCTAAGTCCTTAACCCTAAACCCTAACCCCTAGACCCTAAACCCTAACCCCTAACCCTAAACCCTAAACCCTAACCCTAAACCCAAAACCCTAAACTCTAAAACCATAAAACCTAAATCCTAAAACCCTAAACAACTAAAACCCTAAACCCTAGCCCTAAAACACTAAACCCTAAAACACTACCCTAATACCTAAAACCCAAAAGCCCTAAAACCCTAAACCCTAAACCTGGACCCTAAAACCTTAAAACCCTAAACCCCAAACCCTAAAACCCTAAATCACTAAAACCCTAAACCACTAAAACCCTAAACCCTAACCCTAAAATACTAAACCCTAAAACCCTACCCTTAAACCTAAAACCCTAAACCCTAAATCCTTAAACCTAAACCCTAAACCCTAACCCCTAAACCCTAAACCCTAAACCCTAACCCTAAACCCTAAACCCTAACCGTAAAACCCAAAACCCCTAAAATCCTAAAACCATAAAACCCTAAACCCAGAACACTAAGCCCTAAGCCCTAAACCCTAAACCCTAAACCCAAAATCCTAAAACCCTAAACCCCTAAGCCCTAAACCCTAAACCCCTAAAACTCTAAATACTAAAACCCTAAACCCTAACCCATAACTGTAAATCCTAAACCCTAAACCCTAAACCCAAAACCCTAAACCCTAAAACGTTAAACCCCTAAAACCCTAAACCCTAAAACCCTAAACTCCAAAACCCAACCCTAAAACCTAAAACCCAAATAAAACCCTAAAACCCTAAACCCTAAACCCCAAACCCTAAAACCCTTCCCTAAAACCTAAAACCCAAAAATCCAAAAACCCTGAACCCTAAACACTAAACACTAAACACCTAAAACACAAAAACCCTATAACCCTGAAACCCTAAATTCCTAAAACCCTAAAACCCTAAACCCTAAACCCTAAACCCTAAACTCTAAAACTCTAAAACCTTACAACCTTGAAACCCTAAAATACAAAAACCCTAAAACGTTAAACCCCTAAAACCCCTAAAACCCTAAAACCATAAAACCGTGAAACCCTAAACCTAAACCCTAAAACGATATCCTAAAACCTAAAACCCAAAAACCCAAAAACCTTAAATACTAAAACCCAAACCCTAAAACCCTAAACCATAAAACACTAAAATCCTAAAATCCTTAAGCCTAAACCCTAAAACATTAAACCACTAAAACCCTAACCCCAGAAACCCAAAAACCGTAAAACCCTAAAACCCTAAAACCCCTAAACCCCTGAAACCCTAAAACCTAAACCCTAACCCTAAACCCTAAACCATAAACCCTAAACCCTAAACACTAAACTCAAAACCCAAAACCCTAAACTCTAAAACCATAAAACTGAAACCCTAAAACCCTAAGCCACTAAAACCCTAAACCCTAACTCTAAAAGCCTACCCTTAAACCAAAAACCCTAAACCCTAAACCCTAACCCCTAAAAGCCTAAACCCTGAAACCTAAAACCTTAAACCCTAATCCCTAAAACCCTACTCTAAACCCTAAAACCCTAAACCCAAAACCCTAAACCCTAAAACCCTAAACCACAAAAACCCTAAACCCTAAGTCTAAAATGCTACCCAATTACCTAAAACCCTAAACCCTAAACCTAGAATCAAAAACCCTAAAACCATAAAAACCCTAAACCCTAAAAACAAAACCCTAAACCCTAAACCCGAAACCCCTAAAATCCTAAACCCAAAACCCTAAACTCTAAAACCATAAAACCTAAACCCTAAAACCCTAAACCCCTATAACCCTAAACCCTAACCCTAAAAACTAAACCCTAAAACCCTACCGTAATACCTAAAACTCAAAAACCCTAGAACCCTAAACCTTAAACCTAGACTCTGTAACCCTAAACCCCTAAACCCTAAACCCTAAACCCTAAAACCTAAATGCTAAACCCTAAACCCTAGACCCTAAAACCCTAAAACCCTAAAACCCAAAAGCCTAAACCCTAAAACCTTAAACCCCTAAAAGCCATAAACCCTAAAACCTAAAATCCTACCCGAAACCCTAGACCCTAATACCCTACCCTAAACCCTAAAACCCTAAACCCAAAACCCTAAACTCTAGAACCATAAAACCCTATGACCCTAAAAACCCTAAACCCTAAAATCCTAAAACCAAAACCTTAAACCCTAAACCCTTAAAATCCTAAACCCTAAAACCCTCAAACCCTAAAGCCTAAACCCTAAAACCCTAAAAACCTAAACCCTAGACCCTAAATCTTAAAACCCATAAACCATAAAACCCTAAACCCTAAACTCTAAAACAGAAAAACCCTTAAACCCTAAACCCCAAACTCTAATCCCTAAAACCTTACCCTAAGCCCCAATCCCTAAACCCTAAACCGAAAACCCAAAACCCTAAAACGCTAAAACCCAAAAACGTAAACCCTAAATCCCTATACCCTAAAACCCTAAACCCTAAACCACCCTAAAACCATAAAACCATAAAAATCCTAAACCCTAAACCCTAAAACCCATAAACTTAAACCCTAAAACTCTAAACCCGTAAAACCTTAAATCATAAAACACTAAAACCCTAAAACCCAAAAGCCTAAACTCTAAAACCTTAAACCCCTAAAACCCTAAGCCCAAATACCCTAAAACCCTAAAACCCTAAAACCCTAAACCCTAAAACCCTAAGATCCAAAACCCTAAAAACTAAACCTTAAACCCTCAACCCTAAACCCCTAAAACACTAAAACCCTAAACCATAAACGCTAAACCCTAACCTTAAACCCCTAAACCCTAAACCCTAAATCCAAAACCCTAAACCCAAAAACCATAAAACCTAAACCCTAAAATCCTAAACCACTAAAACCCTAAACCCTATACTAAAACCCTAAACCCTTCAACCCTAAACCCTAAAACACTAAAACCCTAAAGCCTAAACCCCAAAAAACTTAAAGTCTAAAACCCTAAAACCTCAACTCCTAAACCCTAAAACGATAAAACGCTAAACCCACAAACCCTACGCTAAACCTAAAACCCAAAAACCCTAAACTCTAAAACCCTAAACCCTAAAACCCTAAACCCTAAACCCTATACCCCCCTAAACCCTAAACTCTAAAACTCTATATCCCTAAAACCCTAAACCCTAATCCCTAAACCCTAAAACCCTAAAATCTAAACCCAAAACCCTAAAACCCTAAACCCGAAAACACTAAAACCCTAAAGCTGAAACCCCAAAACCTGTAACACCCCGATTTCTCAAAGACATGAATATTTACGAAAATGCCCCTGGATTGGTAAATTTAATAAATGTGATTACAAATGAGGAAATGGTGGGGCCCATTGTTCAAATTAAGATCATATGAACATATTATAATGGCCAATTTATCATGAATGGGTAATGAACATCAAGTTGGGTCAAAATGGTTAATTGGGTCAAGGAATTCTCAATGAAATGGATAATTACCAAAATGCCCCTGATGTGTTAAATTAATTATTTTGTGATGTTAAGTAAGGAAATGGTGGGGCCCATTGCTCAAATTAAGATCATCTGAGCACATTATGAATGTCAAGTTTGATTGGTTGGGTAATATACATCAATTGGGTCAAAAATGGCTAAATGGGTCAAAAGGCCCAAATGGGACCCAACGGGTCTTATTGGATTATTTGACCGTTGTGTGAACTTAAATCAAATGGGGTAAAGCCTATTTGATTGGAAATCAAGTGGAGTAAAAATGGGTAGGCCTGATCCATATGTGAAGACCATTTACAAATGACCAAAATTCCATATTTGGGTCATGGAGTCAAAAAAGGGTCAAGGAGCTAAAAGTGGACCCAACAGGTCGAGTTGACTATTGTTGACCGTGTGAACCCTCAAGGGAGCTCAAACACGAGTCAAATCAGTTGAGTGGGACTGAGGTGAGTTGGAATTAAATCAAAAGGTGAGTTAACTCATGTGCAATAAATGAAATGCATTAAATGTGATGAGTTGGGTTGGAATAAAAATACCTTGAGTTGGGTGAGTCAAAATGGAAATTCAAGGGGCTGTAAATTCAGTGTGTCCAATGGGAATTGGAAGAGCTTAGCTGGTCTCAAACCAACCAAAACAAGTCCCACACGTTGGGGACTTGTTTTGGTGAGTTCCATGGTAAATATTAAATATAAGTGCATGGGTTTGAGGTGGGTTGCTTGGGGATTTGAATGGCTGCATGGGTAGCTGCCAAGGGGTGCCTTGGATGGCACCCAATACCCATTGGTTTGTGCAAGAAGTTATGAGGGAGTGGAGGAGTTTTGGGGGCTGAAGTACTAAAGGAAATAAACACCAAGGTTGGCCATTTTTCACATTGGAAATCCAAGAATTTCCATCTCTCTCTCTCTCTCTCTCTCAAATTCGTTTTTCCTAGCTGGAATAGCAGAGGTGTTTGCACCAGTAGATCAAGCACAAAACAGTAAAAGAAAGGAAGAAATAAAAAGGAGAAACCAAGGACCAAAGGCAAAGAGAAAGATTGGAAGTTTGGTAAGTATTTATATGTTATTTTGGTATAATAACATGGAGCAAATGGGGTGTGTATTGGGCCATGGTTATGGCCGAATACACCAAGGTTTTAACCTTGATTAGTGGAGGATTTAAAATGGTAAAAATAACCATTGAGTTCGGCCACCATGAAGGGCCGAACCCCATGTAAGAGATGGCTTGGTTTTCATGTTTTGAAACATGAAAACCATGGATTTTGTGGACTGTTTTTGGGTTTTGATTTAAGATTTAAATACATGTTTTAGAATGCTTAAAAAACATGGATCTGAATGACATAGGGACTGAAGTTTATATGGTCTAAAATCAGTGGATTAAAAGATGGAAATGGACCATTGGGTTCGGCCACTTTGCATGGCCGAACCCCATGGAAACAAGTGGCTAGTTTTGATGGTTTTTAGAAGTTAAAACCATATAAGTTGGGACTGATGTTAGATATTTGTAATAGATTTAAAATACATGTTTTAAAGAAGTTAAAACATGGGTTTGGATATCAGAAAAGGTGGAAGTTATGCGGTCTAAATCAGTGGATTAAAATTGGAAAAAATGGACCATGGGGATCGGCCATCTTGGATGGCCAAATCCCATGGAGTTGTGTTGATTTTGGATGTTTGTTTGAAAGGTAAAACCTGATTTTTATTTACTGTTATTACATGATTATCTGAGGTTTAAAAACAGTAAACATAACCATTGGGTTCGGCCACCATGGAGGCCGAACCCCATGTAAAAGAATCTTGGTTTTCATGTTGGGAAACATGGAAACCATGGACTTTTATGGACTGTTTGGATGAATTTAATTAGAGGGTTTCTAAGAGGTATAAGGGCAGCAAAAGGGTACTGATATTGCATGATTTAAATAACACCTAATGCATGTTTGAAGGATCAATTCATGGACATAGGGTTCGGCCAACTTGAATGGCCGAACCCCATGAAAGAGATTGATGATTGTTGTGAAATCAAAGAGTTAGAAACCATGCAATACCATGGGGTTTCTATAGGAGTTTAAATAGAATTAGGTTTGCTGTTTTTATGCCTAAGATACAGGATAAATGATGAAAGATTATTAGAAGAATTGAATCCCAAAGAGCCATGAGGTTCGGCCATGTGAATGGCCGAACCCCATGGGTTGCTTTATGGTTTTTATTTGGTTTACTTAGGGTTATGGTTACTGATTTGGGTCAGCCTTTGGATGGCTGAACCATGTATTGATCATGGTTGAATTAGCATGATTAAACCATGAGTGATCATAGTGATGATTGGATCAAGTGAACCCTAGGGTTCGGCTATGAGTATGGCCGAACCCCATGGGGCTGTTTTGATAATTAATGGGCTGTTTTAAATGGGAGCTTATGGTTGTTTTTAATTAGGGGATCAGTCATGATAATTATGGACCATGGCATGGGTTAAATAGGCTAAGTTTATGAGTCGTAATTGTTAATGGTTCCATGTTGAATTAAAAGTTTTAAAATATCCTAATGGAGAACCATATGGTAATGGATAATAGAACCATTGGGTTCGGCCAAAGGTATGGCCAAACCCCATGGAGTAATTTCGGTATATTAAAGAGATCCAAATGGGATTTGGGTGGTTCGGCCAAGTAGTATGGCCGAACCCCACTAGAACCCCACTATGGTGGAATGGTTATGAATGTTGGTTTCAATATGGTTTAAGGTCAATGGCAAAAACTGTAAATACTAGTCGAATGATCAATGATGGAAATGATCATAGGGTTGGATGTACGGACACGAACCCCACATGATGTGGATGGGTCTATGATGTGATTAAATAAGTAAATGATGTTATGACTTATTGATTGATATATGGATAAGGTACCGGAAGTTGAACGACGAACGAGTCGTGACCAGGTGAAGCTCAAAAAGGAACGGACACTTAAGCAAAGTTTGAGTAGGTTTCCTACCTACTTGTAACCACGGTTTTTACCCAGTTTTCTTATGATACTCTTGTTTTTAACATATGTGTTTCAAATGATATACTATGCATTAACAAATGGCATACAGGCATTGGCATCTCATGCATAGTCATGGGATAATGAATGAAGTTCTACAGTGATGGCTACGAATGTACATGATGGGGGTTGCTCATTGCATGTACATATTGTATAGAAGAGATGAATGTTGTTGTAATTTACCTTGTCGGTGCAAGGCACATCAAGTGATGGCTACGATGGTACATGATGGGGGTTGCTCATTACATGGTACATCGCTTATAGAAGAGATGAAAGTGTGTTGTAATTTACCTTGTCGGTGCAAGGCACGTCGAGTGATGGCTATGAAAGTACATGATGGGGGATGCTCATTGCATGTGCATATTTCATAGCATCGTTTTATCTGTTTTTAATGATCATGTATTATGATATGTATGCATGTTTTTATATGCTAACATGTGGTAGCCCTGATTCGGGAACCTACTGGGCGCGTTGATCTAACGCCCTAATTCTATCCTCAGAGGAGATTGCAGGTACAAGCAAAGGGAAAGGAAAGGTCATTGACCGGGAGGGGAGCTGAGCCTAAGTGCTTGAATGATGGATTGGATTACGTTTTATTACTGTCATATGAATACTTTTGTTGGACATGTAATAATTCATTACTTGCTATGGTTTGACTAGGATAATAACCTTTGGATGGTTGATCTATGATAATTAATGTTTAAGACTGTTACTTGCTATCTCGTCTTTTTTTTCCGCAGTTAATCTAGATTATTCCGCATGTTGATGTTAGTTCCATGTGTGATTCACTATCATGGTCTATTCCATGTACACATGGGTGGCCAGTTAAGGTTCAGACTTGGGTAGTCTGAACTTAACTCGCGTCGTGACGCCGCCCGCTCTCTTTCGATGTTTTATTATTATTTAAAAAAAAAATTAGACTCTGAAATTTATCGAAAAGGGCGGGACGTTACAAAACCTTAGAGCCTAAACCCTAAAAGCTAAATCCTAAAATCCTAAACCCTAAATCGTAAAACCCAAAAACCTAAACCGTAAAACCCAAAAACCCTATAACCCTAATCCCTACAACCCTAAACCCTAAACCCTAAAACCTAAACCCTAAACCCTAAACCCCAGACCCCAAACCCTAACCCTTAAACGCCAAAAACCCTAAAACCCTAAAACCCAAAACCCTAAATGCTAAACCCCTAAACCCTAAACCCTAAACCCTAAAAACAAAACCCTAAACCCTCAACTCTATACCCCTAAACCGTAAAACCCTAAACCCTAAACCCTATACCCTAAACTCAAAACCCTAAACTCTAAAACCATAAAACCTAAACCCTAAACCACTAAAACCCCAAACCCTAGCCCTAAAACGCTACCCTAATACCTAAAACCCAAAAATCCTAAAACCCTAAACCCTAAACCCTAAACCTAGACTCTAAAACCCTAAATTATAAAACACTAAAACCCTAAAACCCAAAAGCCTAAACCCTAAAACATTAAACCCCTAAAATCCTAAGCCTGAAAACCCTAAAACCCCAAAACCCTAAACCCTAAAACCCTAAGGCCCTAAACCCTAGAAACTAAACCTTAAACCCTAAACCCCTAAAACCTAAACCCTAAACCCTAAGCCCTAACCTTAAACCCCTAAACCCTAAACCCTAAACCCAAAAACCATAAAACCTAAACCCTAAAACCCTAAACCTCTAAAACCCTAAACCCTATCCCTAAAACCCTAAAACCCTAAAACCCTAAAGCTTAAAACCCAAAAACCTTAAAGGCTAAAATCCTAAAACCTTAAAACCTTGAACCTTAAACACTAAAACCATAAAACCCTACCCTTAAACCTAAAACCCAAAAACCCAAAAACCCTAAACCCTAAACCCTAAACTCTAAAACCACATATCCCTAAAACCCTAAACCCTAAACCATAAAACCATAAAACCCTAACCCTAAAACACTAAATCCCTAAAGTCGAAACCCCAAAACCTTAAATCCTAAACCTGAAAACCCTAAACCCTAAAACACTAAAACCCTAAAGTCGAAACCCCAAAACCTTAAAACCTAAACCCTAAAACCCTAAACCCTAAAAGCTAAATCCTAAAATCTTAAACCCTAAACCGTAAAACCCAAAAACCCAAAAACCCTAATCCCTGAAACCCTAAACCCTAAAACCGAAACCCTAAATCCTAAACCCTAAACCCTAAACCCTAACCCCTAACCCTTAAACCCCTAAAACCCTAAAACACTAAAACCCCAAACCCTAAACCCTGAACACTAAACCCTAAAACCCAAAACCCTAAACAATAAAATCCAAAAATCCTAAACACAAAAGCCTAAATCCCAAAAATCCTAAAACCCGAAACCCTAAATCCAAAACTGTAAACCCCTATAACCCGAAAACCTTATTTCCTAAAAGCTAAACCCTAAACCTTAAAACCCTAACACACTCAAACCCTAAAACCTAAATCCAAAACTGTAAACCCCTAAAACCCTAAAACCTGAAAACCCTGAACCCTAAACCCAAAACCCTAAAACCTAAGCCTAAACAATAAACCCTAACCCTCAACCCAAAACCCAAAACCCTAAACCCTAAAACCCTAAATCTTAAAACCCTAACACACTCAAACCCTAAAACCTAAATCCAAAACTGTAAACCCCTAAAACCTGAAAACCCTAAACCCAAAACCCTAAAACCTAAGCCTAAACAATAAACCCTAAACCCTAAACCCAAAACCCAAAACCCTAAACCCTAAACCCTAAACCCTAAAACCCTAAATCTTAAATCGCTAAAACCCAAACCCTAAAACAAAAGCCTAAACCCTAAACACTAAACCTAAACCCTAAACCCAAAACCGAAAACCCTAAACCCTAAACCCTAAAACCCTAAAACCAAAACCCTAAAACCCTAAAGCCTAGACCCTAAAACCCTAAGCCTGAACAGTAAACCCTACACCATAAACCGTAAATCCCAAAAACCCAAAAACCCTAAAACCTTAAACCCTAAACCCTAAACCCTAAGCCCTAAAACCCTAAAACCCTAAACCCTACCCCCAAAAACCAAAAACCCTAAACCCTAAATCCAAAAACCCTAAAGCCTACACCCTAAAATCCCGAGCCTGAAACAATAAAACCCTACCCTAAACCCTAAACTCTAAAATCCTAAAACCCAAAAACCGTAAAGCTTATAACCCAAAAACCTTAAAGTCTAAAACCCTAAAACCTTAAATCCTAAACCATGAAACCCTAAAACCCTTAAAACCAAAAACGTTAAACTCTAAACCCTAAAACCAAAAAACCCTAAACCCCTAAACCCTAAACCCTAAACCCTAAACCCTAAAATCCTAAAACCCTAAACCCTAAAGCTTAAACCCCAAAAACCTTAAAGCCTAAAATCGTAAAACCTTAAACCCTATACCCTAAAACTCTAAAACCCTAAAACCCGAAACCCCTAAGACCTTAAACCCCTAAAACCCCTGAAACCCTAAAACCCTAAACCCTATAAGGTAAATCCTAGACCCTAAGCCCTAAACACTAAACCCTAAACCCTAAACCCTAAACCATATAAGCTAAATCCTAGACCATAAACCCTAAACCCTAAGCCCTAAACCCTAAACCCTAAACACTAACCCCTAAAACCCTAAACCCTAAATGCTAAACCCTAAACTCTAAAACCCTAAAACTCTAAACCCCAAAGCAAAAATCCAAAAACTCTAAAACCCTAAAACCCTAAACCCTAAACCGAAGTCCTTACCCCAAAAACCCTAAAGCGCTAAACCCTAAACACTAAATCTAAACCCTAAAACCTAAAATCCTAAAATCCTAAACCCCTAAAACCCTAAACCCTAAAATCCTATAGCCGAAACCCTAAAATCCTAAAGCCTAAACCCTAAAACCCTAAAACCTAAACCTTAAATCCTAAAACCCTAAACCTTAAACTTTAAAACCCTAAAACCCTAAACCTTAAACCCTAAACTCTAAAACCCAAAAATCCTAAAACCCTAAAGCTAAATCCCTAAACCCTGAACCCAAAATAATAAACCCTAAAACCCTACAACCCTAAAACACTAAAACACAAAACCCTTAACCCTAAAACCCCAAAGCTTAAACCCTAAGACCTTAAACTTCTAAAACCTTAAAGCCTAAAACCCTAAAACCTTAGACCCTAAAACCTAAAACCCTACCCTAAACCCTAAAACCCAGAAGCACCAAAACCCTAAACACTAAAACCCTAAAACCCTAAAACCCTAGAACCCTAAACCTTAAACCCTAAAAGGCTAAAATCCTAAAACCTTAAAGCTTAAACCCTAAAACCTTCAAGCCTAGAACTCAAAAACCTTAAACTCTAAACCCTAAAACCCTAAACCCTAAACACTAAACTCCAAAACCCTCAAACCCTAAACCCTAAACTTAAACCCAAAACCCTAAACCCTAAACCCTAACATTTAAACCCCTAAAACCCTAAAACCCTAAACCCTAAACCCTATAACCCTAAAATCCTAAAACCCTAAAGCTTAAACCCTAAAAGCTTAAAGCCTAAATCCCTAAAACCTTAAACTCTAAACCCTAAAACCAAAAAACCCAAAAACCCTAAAACCCTAAACACTCAACCGTAAACCCTAAACCCTAAAACCCTAAAATCTTAAAGCTTAAACCCCAAAAACCTTAAAATCTAAAACCCTAAAACCTTAAACCCTAAATCGTAAACCCTAAAACCCTAAACCCAAAAACCCTACCCTAAAACCTAAAACCCTATTTCCCTAAAACCCTAAACCCTAAACCCTAAAATCCAAAAACCCTAAACGCTAAAACCCTAAACCCTAAAACCCTAAAGCCGAAACCCCAAAACCTTAAAGCCTAAACCCTAAAACCCTAAACACTAAACCCTAAATCCTAAAATCCTAAACCCTAAACTGTAAAACCCAAAAACCCTAAACTGTAAAACCCAAAAACCCTAATCCCTGAAACCCTAAACCCAAAACCCTAAAACCTAAACCCTAAACCCTAAACCCTAAAACCCTAAACCTTAAAACCCTAAAACCCTAAACCCAAAAACCCTAAAACCATAAAATCCTAAACCCTATACCTTAAAACCCTAAACCCTAAACCCTAAACCCTAAACACTAAACCCTAAAACCCTAAACCCAAAACAATAAAATCAAAAGTCCTAAACCCAAAAGCCTAAATCCCAAAAATCCTAAAACCCAAAACCCTATTCTTAAACTGTAACCCCCTAAAACCCGAAAACCCTAATCCCTAAAAGCTAAACCCTAAAACCTAAACCCTAAACCCTAAAACCTTAAACCCTAAAACCCTAACACACTCAAACCATAAACCCGAAATCCTAAACTGTAAACCCCTAAAACCCGAAAACCCTAAAACCAAAAACCTAAACCCTAAACCCTAAAACCTAAGCCTAAACCGTAAAACCTAAACCCCCTAAAACCCTAAACCCTAAACCTTAAAAACATAAACCCCTAAAACCCTCAACCCTAAACCCAAACCCTAAACCCTAAACCCTAAAATCTTAAAGCTTAAACCCCAAAAACCTTAAAGTCTAAAACCCTAAAACCTTATACCCTAAACCCTAAAAACCCTAAAACCCTAAAGCCGACACCCCCAAAACCTTAAAACCGAAACCCTAAACCCTAAACCCTAAATCCTAAAATCCTAAACCCTAAACTGTAAAACCTAAAAACCCTAAACCCTAAGCCCAAAAGCCTAAACCCTAAAACCCTTAAAACCCCTAAAACCCTAAACCCAAAAACCCTAAAATCCTAAACCCAAAAACCCTACAATAAAACCTAAAACCCAAAACCCCAAATCCTAAACCCTAAACTCTAAAACTCTAAACCCTAAAACCTAAGTCTAAACCCTAAACACTAAACTCTAAAACCTAAGCCTAAACCCTAAACACTAAACCTTAAATCCTATAACCCTAAAACCTAAACCCTAAAACCTAAACCCTTAAAATCCTAAACCCTAAAACCCTAAAACCCAAAAGCCTAAACCCTAAAACCCTAAACTCTAAAACCCTAAAACCCAAAAACCCAAAAACCCTAAACCTTAAACCCTAAACCCAAAACCATAAAAACCTAAAGCTTAAACCCTTAAATCTTAAAGCCCTAAAACCTTAAACCCTAAAACCCTAAAACCTTAAAACCTTAAACCCTAAACCCTAAACCCTACCCTAAACCCAAAAACCCAAAAGTCCTAAAACCGTAAACCCTAAACTCTAAACTCTAAAATCCTAAAACCTAAAACCCTAAAACCCTAAACCCTCAAACCCTAAACCCTATGTAACGCCCGCCCCTTTTCACCAAAATCAGGGTCTATTTTTTTTTGAAAATAAAAGTGACAAGGGCGCGGGACGTCACGACGCGAGTTAAGTTTCGAGCTTCTAAAGCCCGGCCCTTAACTGGCCAACCCTACGCGTGTGTGGAACGAAGTCCACGAGAACGGTTCACAGGTAGACGTAAGCTCGCGGAATATAATTTAATGCGAAACATTATAATAGAGTGTATCCTACCGGTTTTAGACAGCAGGTAAGATACATCAATTAATTTACTAAAATACTTCAAGTCATAATGTCCAAAATAAATGCAAACCATAGCAAGTAATCTAAATTATTACAGTCCGATGAGCTAAGTTACTCAAAATTACAATTTTCAAAATAAAACATAAATAAACTATCTAGCTCGTTTTCCCAAGCTCCTAAGCTTGGCTCCCGTCGCGTCCACCATTTCCGCCATCTCCTGCTTCATCAACTAGGGTAGAAGTAGGTCGTTAGACAACGCGCCCAGTAGGACTCCGAGTAGGGCTAACACATGGATTAGTGATAACAAGCACATAGAAAATAATAATATAATCAAAACCATAACAATGAATGCTATGCCATGGGTGTCTATGTCATGAGTCCCACCCATCATCCATACCATCATGATATCCCCATGTTTGCTTCTCGGTCGCCCCGACAGAGCATGGACTCCGGTTATAGCATATCAAGCTATCCCCATGTTTGCTTCTTGGTCGCCCCGACGGAGCATGGACTCCGGTTATAGCATATCAAGCTATCCCCGTGTTTGCTTCTCGGTCGCCCCGACGGAGCATGGACTCCGGTTCCTTTATTTTCCCGTCCATGCCATGCATGAGATGTAAGTGCATTATGCTATGTAATATATATAACTCATATCCTTAATATATAATTCATTGCATTAAAATATAATCCATAGCCAAATCACATAATTCTTATCCTTAAAAAATAATTCATAATCTTAACATATAATCCATATCATTAAAATCCATCATAAGCAGAACATAGGATTACCAAAAGAATTCAATAAACATCCATACACACATAGTCCATGGTTTACAACAAGGTTGGAATCCTACCGAATACCGACTAATGTCCTCTTACGTTTCCGTCTGATAAATCCGGTCACCGATCGCGCACCGATTGCGATGTCCGGTACCTTATTATACATTATCAATTAGTTCATGTTTTAATCATTCCTTAGCGGGGTTCGGCCATACACCATGGCCGAACCTCACTAACTAGGGTTGTGGGTCCCATTTAGTCCATTAAACAATTTAATTACACGAGTCTAAAAACCAGCCACCTTAGGCTTTATTAATCATATATAAGGTCATCTTTAAAACCCTAAATCCACGATTAATTTCCATGGGATTCTTCATCTTGGCCATTATTTACGATTTTGCCATTACTCCTTCCATGATTAATCATTCACTTGTCCATGTATATTTTGGTCCATAATTGATCCATAAGTATGGGTCCATTGATGTCTCATTAACCATGACATAATATCATTAGAATTTAGCCATTTAATTAACCTAATCTCCATTCATTTAAGCATACACATACACATTTAATTTTAGACCAAAAATGATCTACAATTGGGTCATGGGTTCGGCCATACACCATGGCCGAACCCATGATGTCTTTTTCTCCATTTTTCTTGGGTCCATTTACATCATTTTTGCTCCACCATAGGTCCTCCCATGAGGGGGTTTACATCATGTATTAAAACTATCATTCTTCACCATAATTGAATCCATTAACTTAGCCCTATTCCATTCATTCTTCATGGTTCCAAAATACTTGATTCATCATTCATAGGTGATATTTAAGACATAAAAACATTCACCTTCATCCACCACTTTTGAGGCCATTAAAATCATTTACATCTCCCATGATTTTTTTCCATTTAAAACCCCTCTAAAATTTACAATCATTTGACCCCTTTTTTTAAGCCTCTAAATCATTAAGATATTACTCCATAGTTCCCATTCTTTAAAACTTATTTAAGACCATCATCACATCATCATAGGGTTCATTATCCATTCATGCCTTTTGAGGCCATAAAAATCATTTACATATCCCATGATTTTTCTTATTTAAAACTCCTTTAAAATTACTTCATTTAATCAATAAAAACCCTAACCATCATAAATCATCCTTCCATGATTTTAAACTCAAAAACCCCATTAAAATCCCAAATCACCTTCCATGGGGTTCGGCCATACTACATGGCCGAACCCTATGGTCCATGGTTCTTTCCAAAATTTTCATATCTCCATGCTTAATTAACACATAATGTCCTTTATACCTCCATTCATTTTTTTCTTAATCTCTCCTTCCCATTCGTCCATTTCTCACTTCATCTTTTGGATGGATTAAAATCCAAGGCCTATAACACTTTGGCCACCAACCCATTCAAGAAATGGATTCCATTTTTTTTAAACCATAAAAAAATCTAATCTCTTGTTTAAGAATTACTTACAATCCGACGACTCCTCCGGCTTTTCTTTCTCCTCTTGATTTCCTTAGCCCTTTCTCTTCTTCTTCTCTTTGATTGGTCAGCTAGAATGCTTGATCAAGATGAAAAACCTCCAAGCCTGGGTTCGACCATCATGGGGTGTGTTAGAGAGAGAGAGGGAGAGAGATGATAGGAAGAACTACCCAAGGTCTTGAGTGATAGACTTATGTTTGCACTTCCTTCTCTTTTCTTCTCTTCTAAGTTTTCTTCTTTTCTTTTCCTTGGGTGAGGGACGTTTTTGAGAGAGTAAGAAAGAGGGAGAGAGAAATGAGAGTGAAATGAAGAGAGGAGAGTAAAACCTATCTCATTTTTGGTTGAGTAATTAATTCCTCCACCTACCACACATAGATTAATGTGTATTAATGGTGGTAGTTGGGATAAAACCACTATCCTTAGCCCATGGTTTAAATTTGTGTTTCTTTAAGTGGTTTGTGTTTCTTAGAGTGGTTTTGGTCTTCCAATTTTGACCATTTGACTACCATTTGATTAGATTAATTAATTAGTTAATTGGATCATTACTTAGGTTAATTAATTCCCATTAAATTTAATTTCATTAAATTTCTTCCATGAAATCCACTTTCGTCAACCATGGTGGCCGGCCCACCAATCCTTGGTCCACACGCCACCTCATTTGGGTGAGGTGGAGGTGGGCCCCATTCAGCCATGGCACCTAAGTCCAATTAATATTAACTTAGATGATTTAATTTCCAATTCAATCCATTCCTCTTATTGGATCACCATTGGGCCCATGGCCCAATTAAATTCCCTCCTATCCATTTACCTTAGAGCTTAACTATCTTGACCCATTGGGTCCCAAATGGGTATTTGACCCAATTTGACCATTCTTGACCCAATTAATCCTTATTGACCAATAAAATGAATTTCATCCAACCCATGGTCCATTGGACCATGCTTGGGCGTTTGTCCATATTTTGATCCATTCACCATTTACTCCATCAAATTTCCAATTTCCAACATGAAAATAAATAATATCCACCTATATATTGACTTACAAATTCCGGGCCATTACAATACAATCCTCTTTTGAAATTTTCATCCTGAAAATTTGAGCGAAGTAGGGGTTCAAACAACTCATACAAAGAGATCCGGATGAGAGGCTCTCATTTCGGATTCAAGTTCCCAGGTGGCTTCCTCATTGCCATGTCGTTCCCATTCCACCTTGACCAACTGAATAGCGTGGTTTCGCAGCACTCTTTGTTCTCTCCCGATCACTCTGATCGGCTTCTCCACATATGTCACGTCGCTCTGCACATCGACGTCTTGTACATTCAGGACATGTGAAGGATCAGGGTTGTACTTCCTCAGCATGGACACATGAAATACATCATGTAGAGATGATAGCTGTGGAGGGAGCGCCAACTGATAAGCTACCCCCCCCCACCCTCTTCAGGATTGGAAACGGTCCCACAAATCTAGGCGACAGTTTCCCCTTCTTCCCAAACCTCATGTGTCCCTTCCGTGGTGAGACTTTCAAGAATACTAAGTCTCCCACCTCAAACTCGAGGAACCTTCTCCTCTTGTCGGCATAGCTCTTCTAACGACTCTGTACAGTGAGAAGATGTTGCCGTATTAACATGATTTGCGTCGTAGTCTCTGTAACCAACTCCGGTCCAATGAGTGCAGGCTCACCAGCCTCTGTCCAGCACATTGGTGATCTACACGGCCTACCATACAAGGCCTCAAATGGGGCCATCTGAAGGCTTGCCTGGTAACTGTTATTGTAGGAGAACTCCACCAGTGGCAAGTGATCCTCCCATCCACCCTTGAAATCTAGCATACAGGCTCTCAACATATCCTCCAGAGTCTGTATCATCCTTTCTGACTGTTCATCAGTCTGTGGGTGAAATGTTGTGCTAGTCAATATATCAGTCCCCAAAGTTGACTGCATGCCCTGCCATACTCTGCTGGTGAATCGACCATCCCGATCGGACACAATGGTCTGGGGAATACCATGTAGTCTGATAATATCCCGGATGTATCATCGACCCAAAGTCTCCGACGAATCTATCATCTTGATAGGAAGGAAATGTGCAGACTTCATCAACAAGTCCACCACGACCCATATTGCATCGTTGCCCTTTGATGACCTTGGCAATCTTATTACGAAGTCCATGGATATGTGCTCCCACTTCCACTCTGGCACTGGCAAGGGTGCAAGCAAACCCGGTGGTTTCTGATGTTCCGCCTTAACTTGTTTGCAAGTTAGGCAACTAGCCCACGCCACCAATAGTGCCTCTTAAGATCATGATACATCTTGGTGTTGCTCGGATGGATAGAGAGCTTGGTTTGGTGTGCTTCAATCAACAACTCTCTTCTGCAGCTCTTAGGCACATATGTCCTGCCTCAGAACACAAGACCCTGTCCTGGTCGTAATTCCCACTCCGGTACAACCTCACTGGTAGACATCTTAGTCTATATCTCCTCCACCTCTGGATCTGTCCGTTGCTCCCGTTCAATCTTGGAGACCATGTTGGATCGTATGATCAAATTATATATGGTCCCATGGTTGTTGAGGTAGAGTTTAAACTCTCTGATGGTATTCAATACCTCCCACTCCGTCCTGATCAAACTGGCTACTGTCGCATGTGACATGCGGCTGAGGTCATCCGCCACCTTGTTCGCCTTGCCTGGATGATACTGAAGTGCGAATTCATAATCCGCTAGGTATTCCATCCATCTGCGCTGTCTCATGTTGAGTTCTTTCTGATCGAATAAATACTTCAGGCTTTTGTGATCTGAGAACACCTCAAATTGCTCACCATAAAGGTAGTGTCTCCAGCTTTTGAGAGAGAAGACCACTGCTGCTAGCTCCAGATCATGCGTGGGGTAGTGGCGTTCATGAATTTTCAACTGTCTTGATCCGTACGCCACCGCACGATTACCCTGACTAAGTGTACACCCTGGTCCCTCACCTGAGGCATCACAGTACACCTCATAATTTCTGTCTCTTTCCGGCAAGATCAGAATAGGAGCGGTTGTAAGCCTCTCCTTTAGCTCCTCAAATCTCCGGTTGCACAGATCTGACCACTCAAATTTGACTCCTTTCTGAGTGAGTCGGTAAGTGGAGCTGCAATCTTGGAGAAGTCCATAATGAATTTCCTGTAGTAACCAGCCAATCCCAGAAAACTGCCGATCTCGGTCACATTCGTCGGCGCTTTCCACTCCTTTACTGCCGCTACTTTAGCCGGGTCCACTGCTATACCTTCCTCCGATATAATGTGCCCCAATAAGTTGACCTCAGATAGCCAGAACTCACACTTTCTGGCTTTGGCATACAACTGGTTCTTCCTCAAGGTGTCCAAGACTATCCGCAAGTGCTCAGCATGTTCCTCATGACTCTTGGAATAGATCAGAATATCATCAATGAATACAATCACAAACTGATCCAAGTAAGGACGGAATATCCTATTCATCAGGTCCATGAACACAGCCAGTGCATTAGTAACTCCAAATGGCATGACCACATACTCATATAAGCTATACCGTGTCATGAATGCTGTCTTCTCTATATCCTCCTCCCTAACCCGAATCTAATGGTACCCGGACATCAGATCAATCTTGGAGAAGTGAGAGGAACCCCTAAGTTGATCAAACAGATCGTCAATCCTGGGTAAATGGTACTTGTTCCTGACAGTCAGCTGGTTCAACTTCCTATAGTCCACACACTGGAATGGCTCGGAATTTGTAAATCAATATATAGGTGAATATTATTTATTTTAATGGTGGAAATTGGGAAAATTGATGGAATAGATGGTAAATGGATCAAAGTTTGGACAAAGGCCCAAGTATGGCCCAATGGACCATGGATTGGATTTAATTTATCTTAATGGTCAATGATGGTCAAATTGGGTCAAGCATAGTCAAATTGGGCCCAATACCCATTTGGGACTCAATGGGTCAAAATAATGCAAACTCTAAGGTAAATGGATAGGAGAGAACTTAATTGGGCCATGGGCCCAATGGTGATCCAATAAGGGAAGGGGATTGAATTGATTTTTATTCACCTAAGTTAGTATTAATTAGACCTAAGAAACATGGCCAAATGGGACCCACCTCCACCTCACCAAGTGAGGTGGTGTGTGGACCCAGGGATTGGTGGGGCCGGCCACCATGGTTGAATTGGTCAACCATGGGTATATGTATGAGGGCAATTTAAGCCAATGGAATTAAGTTCAAGGGGGAATTAGTTAACTTAACCTAATGACCCAATTAAGTAATTAATTAAGCTAATAAAAAAAGGTGGTCAAAGAGGGGAGACCAAACCACCTTATATCTAACACCATGAAAAAACGTTGGGCATGGTGGTGGTTTGTCCCAACCACCACCATAAAGCATATAAAATATCTTATGGGTGGTTGGGAGATTTAATGTTAAAGTGTGAGTAACCAAGGAGATAAGATAAGTTTGTATCTTATTCTCTTCATTTCACCCTCATATTCTCTCCATCTCTTTCACTCTCTCATGGCCGTCCCACACTAGGAAGGGAGAAGAAGAAGAAGAGCTTAGGGAGAGGAAGAAAAGCACAAGAGTTGGCCCACCACCTCAAGGTAAAAACCTTGAGACACTTTTTCTCATCTCCATTCTTCCCTTCTCACTCTCAATCTAACCTTACCTTGGCCGAACCCAAGGCTTGAGGTTTTCACCATGGATCAAGCATCTTAGCCGATCAACAAAGGAGAGGAAGAAGAAAGGAGGCCAAGGAGTCCGACGACGAGAGCAAAGAAAGACGGAGGAGACGACGGATTGTAAGTATTTTCTAAAACAAGAGATTTGGATTTTCTTAGGGTTTAAGAGGCTATGAAATCCATTTCTTGGATTTAGAGGTGGCCAAATCATGGCCTTAAATCCCAAATCCATCAAATGAAGGGAGGAAAGATGGACAAAACCCTAATGGAGAAAAAAAATTAAATGGATTAAGCATGGAAGTAAGGGTGATGGACGATAGGGTTCGGCCATGTAGTATAGCCAAACCCCATGGTGGTGGATTGATTAATAAATTAGGGTTGTAAAGAGTAGAAGCTATGGAGGGTGAATTGTGATTAATAGGGTTTTAATGGTTGAATGAGGTAATTTTTAAAGGGATTGTAAATGAGGAATTGATGGGAGATATGAATAATTTTGTGGCCTTAAAAGGCATAAATGAATGAAGATTGGACCATGAACCCTATGGTAATGCATTCATAATATTAATGGGTATGTAAGTATGGAAAAATAATGGGAAATGTTGGTAGTTTTGATGGACTCAAGAAAGTGAGCCTAATGTTGATTAAAATGGGCTGATTTTAATGATCCTATAACATAAAGTGGTAAGGCATTAAGGAATCTAAGATGTGGATAAAAAATGTGGGAAAAGATCCAAGAGGAATAAGGAAATCAACATCATGGATTCGGCCATGGTGTATGGCCGAACCCATGACCCAATTATATGAACCACTTAATGTGGCTAAGTTAATGGACTTAAATGTGATTAAGGAATGATGAATTAAATGTGTGGTTTAGGTTCTCTCAATGGAGGGACTTATGATGGGTTCAAATGTATAAATAGGCCAAAGAAAAAAATGGGATAAAAACATCATGGGTTCGGCCATGGTGTATGGCCGAACCCATGACCCATTGGTGGGTAAACTTATGGATTAAATTTGGTATGTGTATGTTAAATTAATGGAGTTTAAGTAAATTAAATGGCTAATTTTAATGGTCATATGACATGGTTGAATGGGTCATTAACGGACCTAAGTTAGGGATCCAAGTTTATGATCAATTATGAACTTAGTTAGGCAAGGGTGAATGGGTGATTAACCATGGAGAAGAGGTAGTGGCAAAACTGTAATTAATGACCAAATTCAAGAATTCCATGGAGATTGATCATGGACTTAGGGGCTCTAATGTAACAACCTTATATGTGGTTAGTAAAGCCTAAGGTGGCTGGTTTTTAGACTCATTATGATTAAAATGTTTAATGGACTAAATGAACTTAAAAGGTTAAAAACATGGATTAATTATTAATGTATAATAAGGTACTGGACATCGCAAAGCGTTCGGCGACCGGGTCTATCGGACAGAAACGAAAAAAAGAACGCTAGTCGGTATTCGGTAGGATCACTACCTTTTTGTAAGCCATGGATGTGTGATGGTTCTTTTAGTTTATTTTATTTGATAATTATTTGATTTGCTTTACGATGGGGTTTAAGATATGAATTATGTTTTCATGTTATGACTTATATTTTAAGGTTATGCATTATATGTTAAGGCTATGTATTATATTTTAAGGCTATGATCAATATATATTACATAGCATAATACATTACATCTCATGCATGGTATGGGCGGGAAAATAAAGAAACCGGAGTCCATGCTCTGTCGGGGGCGACCGAGAAGCATCATGGGGATAGCCTGATAGGTTATAACCGGAGTCCATGCTCCTTCGGGGCGACCGAGAAGCATCATGGGGATAGCGTGATAGGCTATAACCGGAGTCCATGCTCTGTCAGGGCAACCGAGAAGCAAGCATGGGGACACCTTGACGAGGCCTTGCCGTCAAGGGGGATACATTATGATTGGTTATGTTTTGATGAGGTTTTTCCGTCAAGGGGATATGGCATCATGATAGTAAGGATGATGGGTGGGACACATGACATAAGACACCCATGGCATGGCATTCACTTTATAATTTTCATTGTATGATTATCTGTATGCTTGTTATCACTAATCCATGTGTTAGCCCTACTTGGAGTCCTACAGGGCGCGTTGTCTAACACCCTACTTCTACCCTAGCTGATGACGCAGGAGATGGCGCAGCGAAAGGGCGCGACGGGAGCCAGGCGTAGGAGCTTGGGAAAACGAGCTATTTAGTTTATTTAAGTTTTATGTTGGAAATGTAATTTGAATAGCTTCGCTCGTCGGAATGTAATATTTTTTATTACTTGCTATGTTTTGGATTTCATTTTGGACATTGTAATTTTGAGGTATCTTAGTAATTAAATGAATGTTCTTCCCTGCTATCTAAAATTTGTAGGTTAATCTCTATTATCATTTCGCATCTAATTTAATATTCCTCGAGCTTACTTCTACGTGTGAACCATTCTCCGTGGACTTCGTTTCTCGCACACGTAGGGTTGGCCAGTTAAGGGCCGGGCTTTAGAAGCTTCGACTTAACTCGCGTCGTGACGTCTGCGCCCTTTGTCACTTTTTATAAAAATAAAAATAAAAATAGACTCTGATATTTCGGTGAAAAGGGGCGGGCGTTACACACACATCCGAAGGGTACCATCCTTCTTCTTCACAAACAACACTAGGGCTCCCCATGCGGATGTGTTGTTCCTAATAAAACCCAGTTTGAGCACTTCATCAATCTGCTTCTTCAACTCTGCCATCTTAGCTGGTGCCATCCTGTAATGGGGCAATGATGCAGGAGCAGCACCGGGATACAATTTGATCTCAAAGTCTATCTCCCTCTTGGGTGGCAAACCAGGGATCTCTGTTGGGAATACCTCGGCATAATCTACCACTACCGCCGGAAGTCCAGCCACTGGTGCCCTATCTAACCTGAGGTTGTTCAAGACAAGGTGGTTTAACTCTTCCTCTAGTCTCCTAGGGATGCCCTGTCTGTCAGCGTGTACCACGTACCACTTTCCCTCGAGTGACCAAAATATCACCCTACGAAGATGGCAATTGATATGAGCCTGAAATGTAGCCAACCAGTCCATGCCAAATATAACGTCATACTCAGCCATATCGAGTACCAAATAGTTGAATTCGAATCGGAAACCAGCGAGTTCAGTGTTTAATGCCGTGCATATGAATCCCAAAGATGTGTCTCCGACAGGGGATACAATGGTAAGTGATGTGGATAGGTTTTGTACTAATGTGCCCGTAGCAGATATGAATGCAGAAGATATAAATGAGTGGGAAGCTCCAAAATCAAATAATGCAACAGCATAGGAACTACCAATTACGGCCATTCCTTGAATCACCGAGCGATCCACCGCTACTGGAGAAGGTATGGTAAAAAGCCGTCCAGATCCTGTAGGGTTTGGCGCCCGCTGTAACGCCCGGCCCTTTTCACCAAAATTAGAGTCTATTTTTTTTTTTTTTATATGAAGAGTGACAAAGGGCGAGGATGTCACGACGCGAGTTAAGTCCGAGCTTCTAAATCCCGGTCCTTAACTGGCCAACCCTAAATATGCGTGGAACGAAGTCCACGGAGAACAATTCACACGTAGACGTAAGCTTGTGGAATACTAACTAAGTGCGGAAATTACCATAGAGACTATCCTACAAATTTGAGATAGCAGGGAAGATACATTCATTTAATTACCAAAATACCTCAACAACATAAAATCCAAAATAAAATCCAAAACATAGCAATTAATCTAAAATATTACATTCTGACGAGCTAAGCTATCAAATACATGTCCAAAGTAAACTTGAATAAACTAAGTAGTCTGTCTCCCCAAGCTCCTAAGCTTGGCTCCCGTCTCGTCCTTCGTTTCCGGCATCTCCTGTGTCATCAGCTAGGGTAGAAATAGGGCGTTAGACAACGCGCCCAGTAGGACTCCGGGTAGGGCTAACACATGGATTAGTGATAACAAAACATAGATAGTAATAAAGTGAAAACCATAAATGGATGCAATGCCATGGGTGTCTTATGTCATGTGTCCCACCCATCATCCTTACTATCATGATACCATATCCCCCTTGACGGAAAAACCTCGTCAAGATATGACCAATCACAAATTATCCCCATTGACGGCAATGCCTCGTCAAGATATAAACAGTCACACATCATCCCCCTTGACGGCAAAACCTCGTCAAGATATAAACAGTCACACATCATCCCCCTTGATGGAAGGACCATCATCAAGGTATCATAATTACATACAACATCCCTGATAAATCAAACACATCAAAATATCCCCATGTTTGTTTATCGGTTGCCCCGATGGAGCATGGACTCCGGTTTCATTTCATCCTTCCCCTGTCATATCCCTCCCATGTCATGCATGAGATGTAGATGTCATATGCCATGTAATATATGTAAATCATAGTCATAAAACCCATCTTAAAACAATCACATGATTACCAAATAAATCAAAGGGAAATCATCACATAATACTTAATCCAAAACCTATCTTAAAACATTCACATGATTTCCAAAATAAATTAAAGGAAAACATCACATAATACTTAATCCAAAACCCATCGTAAAACATTCACACGATTTCCAAAATAAATTAAAGGGAAACCATCACATAATACTTAATCCATGGCTTACAAAAAGGTAGGAATCCTACTGAATACCGACTAGCGTCCTCTCTCATTTCCGTCCGATAATCCGGTCACCGATCGCGCACCGCTTGCAATGTCCGGTACCTTATTATACATTACAAAATTAGTCCCTGTTTTTAACTATTATTATGTCCCTAATTCATGCCTTAGTGGGGTTTGGCCATACACCATGGCCGAGACTCACTATCAAGGTTTTGTGGGTCCCTTTTAGTCCATTAAATATTTTAATCACATGAGCTTAAAAACCAGCCACCCTGGGCTTTATTAATCATATATAAGGTTGTTAATTAGAGTCCCTAAGTCCATGATCATTTCCCATGGGGTTCTTCATTTTGGCCAATATTTACGGTTTTGCCACTTCCCTTCCATGGTTACTCATTCACTTAATCCATGTACATTGTCACGCCCCGACCTGACAGGTGGGCCCGAAACGCGACTGATTTTTTTTTTTGAAAGATAAGTTAAACTACCAGCATTCTCACTGGGCCAGATCAACAGTTGGGCCCAAGGGTCACACATGATCCCATCATGTGGACTCAAACATGTACCATATACCTACCCCATAGACATAAACAACATCAACACATAACATAATCAAAATCAACCATTATTGATTATTACAAACCAAAACATTGTCTTAACCATTACAAAGGCAACATAGCCTATTACATCAAATTAACATGAATTAAGTGCCACATCCGGCACTTAATAAAAGATAACGGTTCCAAGAACCAAAAGGAAAAGATCAGGGCATTCCCCTCCGGGGGAATCCCAAAGCACCGCTTCAGCTTATCCAACCTAAGCCTGAAAGAGAGGGTCCTCCTCTTCGGGTTCATTGCCTGAAAGGTGAGTGGTGTGAGCTAACTAACCCAGTGAAGGATAATTAACAATCACATTAAGTAAATAATAAAACAGGTTAGCAACAGTTCAATAGCACATGCTTGATAACAATAAACATGATTTCAAATAATAGAACAACATCATTAAACCACTGCCATTTTCCACCGTAACGCCTGCTGACTACACTGAGACCAGTATTAAGTCCCGACACGGTCAAAATACATCCTTTTAGGTACATCTCCGGCTCTGACTTAGTCGATACTGACACCCTCAAGTCAGCAACTGACAACAGCATGGCCCGCCCATGGTCCAGTAGACATAAACCATCTCTCGTATGGCCGATATTGGTTCAATAACCCAGGTACGTGGAAGCAGTCTTACATACATACGATCAACATCGTAACATCATAATCATCACAGCACTCTTACCATAGTGCATTGTATAGGCACATGAGTGGGTTCGTCAAACCGAAACCACTCATTGCTCGATACTCATCTTATCATAACACCTGTTTACAAAATCTATAGAGTTAAGTTCCCTCACCGTTTTGTGTGGTTTACGCGGTCTCTGTCAAACAACATACAAGTGCTCAATCAATATACATAATAAATATGTACACATACGTAGTATTTGAAAGTCACATATTTTCCCACAAAATATCCAGGGTTCATGAAAATGAGTCTCCTACTTGGGTTCTATCCTTTTTAAATCATCCACAAGATAATAATATAATAAAAAGGTGCTTAATCCAAAACTCGTATTATCGTCTGGGCATTGACCAGATTGACTTATTGAGTTAGGTCTAGATCCTCGGGTCACTTCTCGGTTGTCTTCTGGATATGGACCAGAGCTGACATTTTGAGTGGGCCTCGAGGTCACTCAGTACCCGACATAGTGCCGGTCTGAAAGTGAATCACTCAGTTCCCGACTAGTGTCATACTGAAAGAGGATACAATAGTATTTACACTATAAATAATAAGAGAAAAGGGGTTAGTACAATTTTAATTAACAAGGGGGTATAAATCATTACAAATAATCAAACACATTAAATAAATAATAATCAAGATTAAAACAGTAATCAAACAATATTTTATCACTTAAAACTGTGTTCCTCGGAACATCACCTCGGAACAGGATATAGTGGCTTCGGATCATCCGAACCACTCTAAACTGAGTCACTGGCCTCGGAACTTGGGGCCTGACTTCGGATCGTCCGAAAACTGGGTCTCGAACCTTCCGAAGTCCATCCGAAACAGAAAAAATCTGAAAACAATAAGTCTCGGTGGGTCTGAAGCCTCGGAACGTCCGAAGACTAGTTCGGTACTTCCGAGCTTGGCTCGGTCCTTCCGAGTTGGGCTCGGTCCGTCCGAAAGCTCGCCTCGGGCATTCTGGGCTTCGGGTGAAGCTCGAAACGTCCGAAGGTTGACGGTCCTTCCGAGCTGGGCTCGGTCCTTCCGAGTTCGGCTCGATGCATCCGAAAGGTCAGGCTCGCCTCGGGCGTACTGGGCTTCAGGGTGAAGCTCGGTACGTCCGAGGGTCACGGCTCTCGGAACGTCTGAGGGATCGTACCTTCCGAGGAACGGCTCTCGGACCTTCCGAGAGTCGTCTTCTCCACTGTCTGCAACTGCAGACAGTGACGGCGGATACACAGTAAAATACGACTCCAGAAAGGGAGGGCTTCCCAGATTCGATTTTCACATCCGTCTGGTCTGATGGACTCCAATGGGAGTCCTCTTTCCACAGGGATTGGTTGGGAGCTCAGAAGCTCAATAGGCCATCCGATTTTAAGGTCAAATCCTCACGGGTACATGAAACCCATGGTTTTCCTTAGTTTTAAAAACTGGTTTTTCTCCCTCCATACTAATCCAAAATCGGTTTTATTTGATTCAAAACTGGTTAGAATTTCAAAAGGAATGCAATGGATACCTTGGTTTTGATTCCTAGGTTGAAAATCGGGTTTTTAGAAAATCTTCCACTTAAGCTTCGGTTTGCAAAAACAGTCGGCCGGTTTAACAGAGAGCAGAGAGAGAAGAAATGCAGAATTCTGCTGGGAGTTAAAACCGACTGAATGAGGTTGAATTTATAGGTTTTCTGGCTGAAAAATCGGCTGAATCCGATGGGACAAGACGACCGGAGGTGATCATCATCGCCGGAAAACGGGCCGAGCGGCTAGTGCACGCTGCATGGCGTGTACAGGTTTCTTTGCCTTTGCATATCAGTCTCCAATTATTTTCCAAATTGCAGAAAGGGCCCTATTTTATAAAAAATTGATTTTTGAACTAAGAGTACTAATTTAAAAACTTAAAAACTTGATCCGACCTTACAGATGGGTGGGTTTTGAAAATCTTGGTCACCATAAAATTTTCAGATTTTATTTCTTATTAAAAATCATTTATTTAAATAAAAATCATATTTTACCCATAATTACTTAATTAAACAAATGTAAAAATAACTAATTTGTAAATCTTGTTTTGAGGTGAAATGAAATATCTAGATCATTTTTAAAATGGTCTAACACCAATTACCCTTTTCCGAATTTATTTCGTTCCCAACATTATTTAAAATAATTAAAACTCCCTTTCGGGGTTTCGACAGGCGATATTTAAATGCCATTTTCTGAAAATAATTTTATTTTAAAATAATAAATGCAAATCCTTCCATAAGGAGGATATTATTCACCAATAACATATACATAATCACACAATTTATAAAATATGCACAACAAGCGGCAAATTACCAAAATGCCCCTCCGGCTCGACGGGCTGGATCTCTGAACTCACGAGCTCGGATCGGGCTACACTTGGGCTTTCTTCGAAGCCCTAACCAAAATCCTCGAGATTAACCGGTTAAACAAACTTAACAAGGTAAAACACGCCTAATCTGGGGTAGGGTATTAAATCCTACCCCCGTAAAAGAAAATTTCATCCCGAAATTTAGAACAAACACTACCTTTTTGGCCTAAGAACAAGCTAGGGTACAGCTTCTGCATCGTCGATTCAGGTTCCCACGTCTCATGCTGCACGTCGCGATGTTGCCATAACACTCGTACTAGAGGTATAGACTTCCTCCTGAGCTCTTGAGTTCGACGCTCTAGAATCTTGACTGGTGCTTTTTCAAAAGTTAAGTCCTCTGATAGTTCGATATCTTCAAAACTGATCACATGCGATGGGTCAGGCTCGTACTTCCTTAACATAGATACGTAGAACGTACTATGTACTCTCTCCAAAGCCTGAGGAAGATCCAACTGATAGGCCACTTCACCTATCCTCTTTAAGATCTCAAAGGGTCCAACATATCGAGGTGATAGTTTTCCCTTGCGCCCGAACCGCTGCACTCCATGACGTGGTGCCACACGTAAGAAAACTCGGTCGCCAACTGCAAACTCCAAAGGTCGTCGCCTTTTGTCAGCATAACTCTTTTGTTTGCTCTGGGCTGTCTTGAGACGCTGTCTGATCACTTCAACTTGCTCTGACGTCTCACGCACTAGATCAGGTCCTAGTAGCGCTTTGTCTCCTACCTCTGTCCAACAAAGAGATGACCTGCAAGGTCTGCCATACAGAGCCTCGTAGGGTGCCATCTGCACACTGGAGTGATAACTGTTGTTATAGACGAACTCGATCAAAGGCAAGTGATCTTCCCAACTACCCTGCATATTCATCACACAAGCTCTTAGCATATCCTCTAAGGTTTGAATGGTTCGCTCTGACTGACCATCCGTCTGAGGGTGAAAAGCAGTGCTGAAGCACAGCTTGGTCCCCAACTCTTCTTGCAATCCTTGCCAAAACCTTGATTCGAACCTCGGGTCTCTATCAGATACAATGGATACAGGCACTCCATGTAATTTGACTACCTCTTTCAAATACAATCTGCTTAGGGTAGCCAAAGAATGCGTCTTCTTGATCGGCAAAAAGTGAGCTGACTTCGTCAATCGATCGACTATTACCCAAATAGCATCGTTCTTCTTAGGAGACTTAGGAAAACCAATTACAAAATCCATCGTGATATGCTCCCACTTCCATTCAGCCACTTCTAAAGGTTGCATCTTTCCGCCAGGTCGTTGATGTTCCGCCTTCACTTGTTGACAAGTTAGGCACTTGGACACGAAATCTGCTACCTCGCGCTTCATAACTTTCCACCAGAAAAGTCGCTGCAAGTCACGATACATCTTCGTACCACCAGGATGCACCGCAAAGCGAGATCGATGAAAGTGATCAAGCACCTTTTTCCTGCACTCGTCCGACTTTGGCACAAACAGTCTGTCCTTGAAAGTCAGACTTCCGTCCGCCTTGATCTTCCAGTCCTCTAGAGTCGCTCCTCCTGAAAGCTGAGTCGCTAACTCCTTCGCTTCTGGGTCCCTCTGTTGTCCTTCCAACACCAATCTAACTACCTCGGGTTGCAGAACCAAACTATGGATCCTCGCTGACCCGCTTCCTTCGATCAGCTCCAGATCGTATTCGGACAGAACTTCGAGCATCTTCCACTGCAAGGATGCCATCCTCGCCACGTTGCTGTGCGACTTCCGGCTCAAGGCGTCGGCCACTACGTTGGCTTTCCCCGGGTGATAGGAGAGACTGAAGTCATAATCTCCCAGGTACTCCATCCATCTACGCTGTCTCATATTCAAGTCTTTCTGAGTGAAGATATACTTGAGACTATGGTGATCAGAAAACACATTGAACTTCTCACCATATAAGTAATGTCTCCACAACTTCAACGAGAATACAACAACTGCCAACTCCAAATCATGAGTCGGGTAGTTCTGCTCATGTCCCTTCAATTGCCTGGAACCATAAGCTACTACCTTCCCCTCTTGCATTAGCACACAACCCACACCAAACTTGGACGCGTCGTAAAAAACATCGTAACCTCGTCCTTGCTCGGGTATCACCAACACTGGAGACGTCGTCAACTTCTCCTTCAGCTCCTGGAATGCTTTCTCACAATCTTCGCTCCACTCGAACTTGACGTTTTTCCTCGTCAGCCGAGTCATCGGTACCGCGATTTGAGAGAAGTACGGGATAAACTTTCGGTAATATCCTGCTAATCCCAGAAAGCTCCGGATCTCGAACACGCTCTTGGGACTCTCCCAAGTCTTCACGGTCTCTACCTTCGCTGGATCTACCGAGATTCCTCCTGGAGACACCACATGTTCTAGAAACTACACTTGAGTCAACCAAAACTCACACTTGCTCAGCTTAGCAAACAGCTGATGCTCCCGAAGAGTCTGAAAAATAATCCGTAGATAACGCTCATGTTCCTCTTCTGACGCCGAAAAGATCAAGATATCGTCGATGAAGACTATCACGAACTCTCGCAGATACGGTCGAAACACGCGATTCATCAAGTCCATGAACATGGCTGGCGCATTCGTCAAACCGAAAGGCAGCACAACAAACTCGTACAAGCCATACTGCGTCCGAAAAGCAGTCTTTGGACTGTCTTCCTCTCGAATCCGCAACTGATGGTAACCCGACCTCAAATCGATTTTCGAAAAACACTTCGATCCCCTCAAAAGATCAAAGAGGTCGTCTATTCTAGGCAACGGATACTTATTCTTAATAGTTACCTAGTTAAGCCGCCGGTAATCTATACACATCCTCATCGATCCATCCTTCTTTTTCACAAAGAGAGCGGGTGCGCCCCACGGCGAGTTGCTCTGACGGATAAAGCCAAGACTAAGAAGCTCTTCTACCTGCGTAGCTAGCTCTCTTTGCTCTGCCGACGCCATCCGATAAGGTGCCATGGAAATTGGAGATGTTCCTGGTTGTAGGTCTATAACAAACTCTATCTCTCGGCGTGGAGGTAGCCCAGCCAACTGGTCGGGAAAAACATCCATAAACTCACACACCACCCGAGGAGCAACAGACTCTACACCACCTACATCTTCCCAACTCATGCTTGCCACCACACTACTGGGATATGCCCTGAGGCCAGAGAAAAAGACTCCCATCCTTTCATACGGTACTAACTTCTCCATAAACCTCTCACCGGTTGAGGAGACCCAACGAATTCTCCTCTGAGAGCAGTCTATCAAGACCTCAAAAACAGACAACCAATCCATACCAAGGATGATGTCAAAGTCCGTCATTTCTAGAACCAGAAAATCATAGGACAACTCCACTCCGCTAATCTTCAGAACACATGATCTACACTCTTGGTTTTCCAAAGCCTTCTTACTCAAAGGTGAAACTACCATTAGCGGGTTGACTACTTCTACCGGTTTCAAACCCAATCTAACACAACAAGTTCTAGAGACAAAGGAATGCGAAGCACCGGTATCAAACAACACCCGAGCCAAAAGGCTGAAAAGATTAAGGGTACCTTCCATCACCGTGTTCTCCACCGGTTCTTCCTTCTGAGTCCCAATCCCTTGAGGACGTCCTTGTCCTCTCCCCTGACCGTTCCGAGGTGGTCCGTTCCTCGGTGTTACTAATCCTCTGGAAGCTTGCTGAGAACCTCTGCCGACAGACGGCTGCGCCACAGAAAAGGAAACTCCGGCGCCTTGCGAAGGTGCCGCTTTACCAGAAAAAAGGAAATCCTTGAACAGGTGCCCGATCTGCTTGCAGTGAAAGCACGCCCTCTCTTCTTTGGATTGGCAGAACTTGAAAGTATGCCCAGGCTGATTGCAGGTGAAGCACACGATTGGCCGAGAGTCAGACCGACTTGACTGGCCCACGCTAGGCTGGCTCTTCTTGAAAAAAGGCCTCTTCTGCTGGTTGAACCTCGTCTTCTTGTTGGAAGAAGGTTTCTGAGAGCTGTCAGTGCTCTGGTTGATGGAGTCTACCATTTCCACCTTTGAAGCTCGATCGATGATCTCCTCCAGAGTGTTGAACACTAAGCCGGCCACTTGCCGCTATAGGAAGGGTCTAAGTCCGTTCTCAAAATGCTGGATCTTCTCCTCCTCATTGGCTGCAATCCACGGCACAAACTGCATCAGGTCGATGTAGCGCATGGCATACTGTGCCACTGTTCTGAACCTTGCTGGATATTGAGGAACTCTCTCTTCCTCGCTTCCTTCACCGTCTTCGGAAAGTAACGGGCCAAAAACGCTGCAGAGAACTCCTCCCAAGTCATCGGCTCGTGATTACCAACCAAACTTGCCTCCCACCATTTGTACGCGTTCCCTTCAAGCTGATAAGTCGCCAAGGTTACACGTAAATCGTCGGCGATCGCTAGGGTGTTGAGGATTCGGCTAATCTGGGTTAGCCAGTTCCTCGCAGCGCTGGGGTCCTCTGTTCCCGAGAAACTAGTCGGGTTCAGACGCTTGAACTCCTTGAGAGCCGAGGTGGCTCTCTCCTCTAGCGTTTGGACTGGCGGACGTCGCATGTTTTCATCTATCTACTGAAATGCTTCAACCGCCGCTCTTATTGCCTCGTTAGGTAGGTTGCGGGGTGGAAGACTAGTCCTCCTCCCACGGAAATTGGCTCGGTTTGCGTTGGGTCCTGACATCTATTATTTACACTTGTAAATATCATTAACCAATTTTAGAATTTTATTAAAGCAAAAGACACAAGTTGCAATAATTTCATTAAAATTCATTCGAAATTTCAAATACAAGTACAAGGGTTAGTAGGGTATGAAAACTCTTCAAAACAACAAAACTCAACCCTTACATACAAACTCCCCGATGCCTCCTAACAAACACTAATCTAATTCCCTGAAAAAGATCATTCCTCACAACCAAAGTAATAAAAGTTGTCCGGGCAGGTCTCAGACTTGTGCCCGAATACCCCACAAGTTAAACAAGGTATGATCCCTGGTCCTCCTACATAAGGACAGTTGGTCCTTGCATTCCCATGTCCGCGAAGTCCGCAAACTGGGCAAATGACACTGGGTGGATAGGGGCAAAAGATGAAGTTGTGCCCTGCCTGATTGCAGAGTTCACACATCTCATCTGGATACTCGTCCAAGGGTGGAGTAGCCGGAACATACTCAGGTGAACCGTTCTCCCCCACTGACTCCTCAGGAATTGGGATATCTCCCTCTTCCTCCACAGGTTCAGCACCCACGTGGTACTCTGGGGATGCCGCTACTATCTCCTCTCCAAGTGCAACCTCATCAAAACTTGGCGCACCGGAGTCGTCTGCAGAATCTATGACGATAGGGTCGCTAGGGGTCCCCTGGAAATACTCTGTATTGCCTGACATATCTTTATCACCAAACAAGAAGATGTCAAAAACAATAGCAACACTAAGACAAAAACAAGTCTAACTAGGTAGTAACCCATCACAGTCCTAGAGTTGAGCCTACGCTCTGATACCAAGCTGTCACGCCCCGACCCGACAGGTAGGCCCGGAACGCGACTGATTTTTTTTTTTTGAAAGATAAGTTAAACTACCAGCATTCTCACTGGGCCGGATCAACAGTTGGGCCCAAGGGTCACACATGATCCCATCATGTGGACTCAAACATGTACCACATGCCTACCCCATAGACATAAACAACATCAACACATAGCATAATCAAAATCAACTATTATTGATTATTACAAACCAAAACATTGTCTTAACCATTACAAAGGCAACATAGCCTAGTACATCAAATTAGCATGAATTAAGTACCACATCCGGCATTTAATAAAAGATAACGGTTCCAAGAACCAAAAAGAAAAGATCGGGGCATTCCCCTCCGGGGGAATACCAAAGCACCGCTTCAGCTTATCCAACCTAAGCCTGAAAGAGAGGGTCCTCCTCTTCGGGTTCATTGCCTGAAAGGTGAGTGGTGTGAGCTAACTAGCCCAGTGAAGGATAATTAACAATGCACATTAAGTAAATAATAAAACAGGTTAGCAACAATTCAATAGCACATGCTTCATAATAATAAACATCATTTCAAGTAATAGAACAACATCATTAAACCACTGCCATTTTCCACCGTAACGCCTGCCGACTAAACTGAGACCAGTATTAAGTCCCGACACGGTCAAAATACATCCTTGCAAGTACATCTCCGGCTCTGACTTAGCCGATCTGACACCCTCAAGTCAGCAACAGACGACAGCATGGTCCGCCCATGGTCCAGTAGACATAAACCATCTCTCATATGGTCGATATTGGTTCAATAGCCCAGGTACGTGGAAGCAGTCTTACATACATACGATCAACATCGTAACATCATAATCATCACAACACTCTTACCATAGTGCATTGTATAGGCACATGAGTGGGTTCGTCAAACCGAAACCACTCATTGCTCGATACTCATCTTATCATAACACCTGTTTACAAAATCTAGAGTTAAGTTCCCTCACTGTTTTGTGTGGTTTACGCGGTCTCTGTCAAACAACATACAAGTGCTCAATCAATATACATAACAAATACGTACACATACGTAGTGTTTGAAAATCACATGTTTTCCCACAAAATATCCAGGGTTCATGGAAATGAGTCTCCTACTTGGTTTCTATCTTTTTTAAATCATCCACAAGATAATAATATAATAAAAAGGTACTCAGTCCAAAACTCGTATTGTCTTCTGGGCATTGACTAGATTGACTTATTGAGTTAGGTCTAGATCCTCGGGTCACTTCTCGGTTGTCTTCTTGATATGGACTAGAGCTGACATTTTGAGTAGGCCTCGAGGTTACTCAGTACCCGACTATAGTGCCGGTCTGAAAGTGAATCACTCAGTTCCCGACTAGTGTCGGAGTGAAAGCGGATACAATAGTATTTACACTATAAATAATAAGAGGAAAGGGGTTAGTACAATTTTAATTAACAAGGGGGTATAAATCATTACAAATAATCAAACACATTAAATAAATAATAATCAAGATTAAAACAGTAATCAAACAATATTTTATCACTTAAAATTGTGTTCCTCGGAACATCACCTCGGAACAGGATATAGTGGCTTCGGATCATCCGAACCACTCTAAACTGAGTCACTGGCCTCGGAACTTGGGGCCTGACTTCGGATCGTCCGAAAACTGGGTCTCGAACCTTCCGAAGTCCATCCGAAACAGAAAAAATCTGAAAACAATAAGTCTCGGTGGGTCTGAAGCCTCGGAACGTCTGAAGACTAGGTCGGTACTTCCGAGCTTGGCTCGGTCCTTCCGAGTTGGGCTCGGTCCGTCCGAAAGCTCGCCTCGGGCATTCTGGGCTTCGGGTGAAGCTCGAAACGTCCGAAGGTTGACGGTCCTTCCGAGCTGGGCTCGGTCCTTCCGAGTTCGGCTCGATGCATCCGAAAGGTCAGGCTCGCCTCGGGCGTACTGGGCTTCAGGGTGAAGCTCGGTACGTCCGAGGGTCACGGCTCTCGGAACGTCTGAGGGATCGGACCTTCCGAGGAACGGCTCTCAGACCTTCCGAGAGTCGTCTTCTCCACTGTCTGCAACTGCAGACAGTGACGGCGGATACACAGTAAAATACGACTCCAGAAAGGGAGGGCTTCCCAGATTCGATTTTCACATCCGTCTGGTCTGATGGACTCCTATGGGAGTCCTCTTTCCACAGGGATTGGTTGGGAGCTCAGAAGCTCAATAGGCCATCCGATTTTAAGGTCAAATCCTCACGGGTACATGAAACCCATGGTTTTCCTTAGTTTTAAAAACTGGTTTTTCTCCCTCCATACTAATCCAAAATCGGTTTTATTTGATTCAAAACTGGTTAGAATTTTAAAAGGAATGCAATGGATACCTTGGTTTTGATTCCTGAGTTGAAAATCGGGTTTTTAGAAAATCTTCCACTTAAGCTTCGGTTTGAAAAAACAGTCGGCCGGTTTAATAGAGAGCAAAGAGAGAAGAAATGCAGAATTCTGCTGGGAGTTAAAACCGACTGAATGAGGTTGAATTTATAGGTTTTCTGGCTGAAAAATCGGCTGAATCCGATGGGACAAGACGACGGGAGGTGATCATCACCGCCGGAAAACGGGCCGAACGGCCAGTGCACGCTGCATGGCGTGTGCAGGTTTCTTTGCCTTTGCATATCAGTCTCCAATTATTTTCCAAATTGCAGAAAAGGCCCTATTTTATAAAAAATTGATTTTTGAACTAAGAGTACTAATTTAAAAACTTAAAAACTTGATCCAACCTTACAGGTGGGTGGGTTTTGAAAATCTTGGTCACCATAAAATTTTCAGATTTTATTTCTTATTAAAAATCATTTATTTAAATAAAAATCATATTTTACCCATAATTACTTAATTAAACAAATGTAAAAATAACTAATTTGTAAATCTTGTTTTGAGGTGAAATGAAATATCTAGATCACTTTTAAAATGGTATAACACCAATTATCCTTTTCTGAATTTATTTTGTTCCCGAAATTATTTAAAATAATTAAAACTCCTTTTCGGGGTTTCAACGGGCGATATTTAAATGCCATTTTCTGAAAATAAATTTATTTTAAAATAATAAATGCAAATCCTTCAATAAGGAGGATATTATTCACCAATAATATACACATAATCACACAATTTATAAAATATACACAACAAGCGGCAAATTACCAAAATGCCCCTCCGGCTCGACGGGCTGGATCTCTGAGCTCACGAGCTCGGATCGGGCCACACTTGGGCTTTTTTCGAAGCCCTAACCAAAATCCTCGAGATTAACCGGTTAAACAAACTTAACGAGGTAAAACACGCCTAATCTGGGGCAGGGTATTACATACATTTTGTTCATAATTGATCCATACACTAGATCCATTAATGTTCCATCAATCATGATATTCACATTAACAAATTAGTCCTTAACTTAATCTAAACCCCATTAATTTTAAACGCATGCACACACCTTAAACCTTAGCCCAAAGATGACTCTCAATGAGTCATGGGTTCGATCATACACCATGGCCGAACCCATGATGTCTTCTCCTCATTTCCTTGGGTCTATTTCACCACACTTAGATCCATAATAAGTCCTCCCATGAGGAGGTTTACACCATGCCTTTAAATTATCAATTTTGATCATTACTAACTACATTTAAAATTCATTGAAGTTGCCAACATTTCCTCACCATCACTATGGTCTAAGTACTTCTAAGTTCACCAATCATGTCATGGAATAATTAAAATCAACCCTTTTTAATTTAGCCTAATCCCCATTAATTTAAACACATACCTAAGTCTAACTTAACCCATCAAATGACTTGCAAAATGGGTTATAGGTCACCTACCTCTACCACCCTTGAGGCCATTAACATCATTCATATCTCCCATGCATTTCCTCATTTAAAATCACTACATTTAATCATCTAAACCCTAAAAATCATGATCATTCCTTCCATGATTTTCTCCACTAAGCTCCCTTTATAATTTCCAAACATTTGACCCTTTTTAAACCTCCAAATTATTAATGCATTACTCCATCTCTTCCATCCTTCTAAACCCATCTAAAACCACCATTACATCACCATAGGATTTAAAAACATTCCATCCATAAAATTATGAATACATTACCATAGGGTTCATCAACACCACCAACATTCCCCATTTATTTTTCCATTATTTTACATCCATCATCATTCCACATTCAAACCCCTTTTAAAATTTACCAACATTTAATCATTTAAAACCCTAACATCATTAATCATTCTTTCATGATGCTAACCCTAAAAACTCCATTAAAGATCCTTAATTACCTACATTTAACCATTAAAATCTTAAAACCCTAACTCATCCTCCATGACTTCCATTCTTTAAAACCCAAATTCATCACTTAATTATCTGCCATGGTTCCTTCCAATATTTATATACATCCATTGCTTAAATAATTTAAATACATAATGTCCTTAATCCATTTGTTTTTTTTTTCTTAATCTATCTCTCCCATGTTTGTATAAAATTTTAATACATAAAACCCTTAAAGCATCCTTTATTTTTTTTTTAATCCATCTCTCCCACTTTATCCATTTTTCTCTTTCCATTGGATGGATTTGAGATCTAAGGCCTATGATAATTTGGCCACCATTAAATCCAAGCAATGGATTTCATAATCTCTTAAACCCTAAAAAAAATCTAATCTCTTGTTTTAAAAATACTTACAATCCGACGGCTCCTCCGATTTTTTTCCTCCTCCTCTCGGGTTCTTTGGCCTTCTCTTCTCTTCTTCTCCTTGATTGGTCGGTCAAGATGCTTGATCAATGGAAAAACATCAAGGCTTGGGTCGGCTAAGGTAGGGTTAGGTTTGAGAGAGGGAGAGGAGGAGATGGTGAGAAAGAAGATCCCAAGCTTTGATCTTGGAGTGGTGGACCATGCTTGCACTTCTGTCTTCTCTTCTTCTCTTCTTCTCTTCTTAGTTCTCTTCCTCTCTCCCTTGGGTGTGTGAGGGACGGCTTTGAGAGTGCAAAAGAGGAAAAGAGTGAAATGAGAGTGAAAATGGAGAGAATGAGATGGAAACTCATCTTATCCTTTCGATTACTTAATTTACACAACCATTAACTTTCCCACCAACCCATAAGATATTTTCCATGCTTTATGGTGGTGGTTGGGATAACCACCACCCTAGCCAACGTTTTGTATGTTTGGAGATAAGATGGCTTTTGGATCTTCCCATTTGACCATTTGACCACCTTTTGAATAATTTAATCATTTAATTAATTAGTTAATTACCTTAGGTTAAATAATTTCCACTTAACCTAATCCCATTATTCCACCCATGGTTGATCAAGTCAACCATGGTGGCCGGCCCCACCAATCCTTGGTCCACACGCCACCTCACTTGGTGAGGTGGAGGTGGGTCCCACTCGGCCACGTCACCTTGGCCAATTCATCACTAACTTAGGCGATTTAATTTAATCCATTTCCAACAACTTGGATCACTATTGGGCCCATGGCCCAATTACATTTACCTCCTACCCATTTACCTTAGAGCTTACATCATCTTGATCCATTGGGTCCCAAATGGGTATTGGGCCCAATTTGACCATCCCTGGCCCAATTGACCATCATTGACCCTTTAGGTGAATTTAAATCCAAACCAAGTTCATTGGGCCATACTTGGGCCTTTGTCCATATTTTGATCCATTCACCATTTATTCCATCAAATTTCCAATTTCCACCATTTACAATAAATAATATCCACCTATATATTGATTTACAAACTTCGGGCCATTACACCCGCCCCGCCTGATTGTACGTCCTGCCTCCTCGTGACTGAGCTGGCCTAGCTGGAGGGCGGAAGGAACCCCTGAAGTGAAAGGGTCTGCTGATCTGTGGACACTCCCTCTTGAAGTGGCCCTGTTGGCCACACTGATAACATGTGTTCCCACCCCGTGGGACCTGAGTGACTGATGCTGATGAGGAGGGCTGATTGGGGCGAAAACCCCCTATAGATCCAGTGGAGGGTGAGGGTCTGTTGAAGTTCGGGCGGAACTTCTTGTTGGGCTGAAATGCACCCCTCCCACTCTGTCCTTGGCGGTTGTCAAACCGCACTATCTCATTCAACTCTCGCTCCGCTATAGTGGCCCTGCTGACCACCCCTGCCAGTGTAGGTTCCTTGAAGATGGTCACCCTAGTCTTGATGCTCGGCCGAAGGCCCCGCTCAAACTTACGGGCCCTCCGGTGCTCGGCATCCACCATATAAAATGCATATACGGATAGACTAAGGAATTCTCTGTGATATTCTGCCACCTCATATTGCCTTGTACCAATGATAGGAAGGCTTCAGTCTGGCTCTCTCTTTCCTCCTCTGGAAAATACTGCTCTAGAAAGGTGGCTGAGAACCATTCCCACGTCATGGTAATTCTTTCCCCTTCCGGCACCAGTGCTTGCTGTTTTTCTACAACTTCCCACCAATTACCGGCATCCTCGATCAGTTGAGATGTAGCCAGTAAGATCCTATCAGCAGGATTGGAAATCTGAAGCAGATTCAAGATCTGAGTGATCTTTTTCAACCAATGCTCTGCTTCGACAGCCCCTTCTTTTCCCCTGAAGTAGGGAGGGCGCTGTTGCTGGAAATCTCTAACCATATTCCATTTGTTGGAGCCGCTGGTGGTCGCATCTCCCTTCAAGTGCTGTTGAAGGACAGAGGTGACCACTTCTTGAACCAATTCTTTCAACTCGGGAGGCACAACCGGCAGGTTCACACTATTCTGTCCCTTCTCCTGATGTGGTGGTTGTACTCCCTCTTGATGCGGTGGTTGTACCTCCTCTTGATGCGGTGGTGGCACCTCTTCCTCTACCCGTGGGTTTTGTTGAGTTTTTCTCTTCCGAGGCGTTCTCCTAAATCATTGAAAACCATTTATTGACTTAGTTCCTTCATAAACTTGGTGTGTCTCATATTTTTGCCAAACGAACATACTCAGTTTTTTGGGGGGGATAATTTCCTAAGTATCAAGCACGCGTTCTCATTTTTGGGGGAAACTTACCAAATATGCATACTTTGTTTTGGGGGAAAATTTCTAAGTACCATATATTTCTTTTCAACTTGGGGAAAATTTCCTAAGTATCAAGTATTTTTCTTTCAATTTCGGGGGGGGAAATTGTCAAATAAGCATACTTGGTTTGAGAGAAAATTTCCCAAGTATCAAATGTTCCTTTTTAATGTGGGGAAATAGGGGAGATTTTCCTATTTTGCTACGTTTGATAAATTCATCATTTATAATGATTGTCCTTCCCTTGCTATCATTCCTTTTTGTCGGATGTTGTTCTCAGATTGAATACTTCAGTTTGAATTAATCGAAGTAAATTAACCCGGCCCCCGTGCAGCAGACTCCGAAGAGTCGGTCAGTTGGGATTCTTATCCGTCAGTGAGACGTGAAACCGTCTTAATCTTACTTCGAGAAATTCATTCTTCTGAATTCGCTCTGATACCAACTGTAACGCCCGCCCCTTTTCACCAAAATCAGGGTCTATTTTTTTTTTTTTTGAAAATAAAAGTGACAAAGGCGCGGGACGTCATGACGCGAGTTAAGTTCCGAGCTTCTAAAGCCTGGCCCTTAACTGGCCAACCCTACGCGTGTGTGGAACGAAGTCCACGAGAACGGTTCACACGTAGACGTAAGCTCGCGGAATATAATTTAATGCGGAACATTATAATAGAGTCTATCCTACCGGTTTTAGATAGCAGGGAAGATACATCAATTAATTTACTAAAATACTTCAAGTCATAATGTCCAAAATAAATGCAAACCATAGCAAGTAATCTAAATTATTACAGTCCGACGAGCTAAGTTACTCAAAATTACATTTTTCAAAATAAAACATAAATAAACTATCTAGCTCGCTTTCCCAAGCTCCTAAGCTTGGCTCCCGTCGCGTCCACCGTTTCCGCCGTCTCCTGCGTTATCAACTAGGGTAGAAGTAGGGCGTTAGACAATGGGCCCAGTAGGACTCCGAGTAGGGCTAACACATGGATTACTGATAACAAGCACATAGAAAATAATAATATAATCAAAATCATAACAATGAATGCTATGCCATGGGTGTCTATGTCATGAGTCCCACCCATCATCCATACCATCATGATATCCCCATGTTTTGCTTCTCGGTCGCCCCGACGGATCATGGACTCCGGTTATAGCATATCAAGCTATCCCCATGTTTGCTTCTCGGTCGCCCCGACGGAGCATGGACTCCAGTTATAGCATATCAGCTATCCCCATGTTTGCTTCTCGGTCGCCTCGACGGAGCATGGACTCCGGTTCCTTTATTTTCCCGCCCATGCCATGCATGAGATGTAAGTGCATTATGCTATGTAATATATATAACTCATATCCTTAATATATAATTCATAGCATTAAAATATAATCCATAGCCAAATCACATAATTCTTATCCTTAAAATATAATTCATAATCTTAACATATAATCCATATCATTAAAATCCATCATAAACATAACATAGGATTACCAAAACAATTCAATAAACATCCATACACACATAGTCCATGGTTTACAACAAGGTTGGAATCCTACCGAATACCGACTAATGTCCTCTTACGTTTCCGTCCGATAAATCCGGTCGCCGATCGTGCACCGATTACGATGTCCGGTACCTTATTATACATTATCAATTAGTTCATGTTTTAACCATTTTCTAAGCTCATAATCATTCCTTAGCAGGGTTCGGCCATACACCATGGCCGAACCTCACTAACTAGGGTTGTGGGCCCCGTTTAGTCCATAAAACAATTTAATCACACGAGTCTAAAAACCAGCCACCTTAGGCTTTATTAATCACAGATAAGGTCATCTTTAAAACCCTAAGTCCATGATTAATTTCCATGGGATTCTTCATCTTGGCCATTATTTACGATTTTGCCACTACTCCTTTATGATTAATCATTCACTTGTCCATGTATATTTTGGTCTATAATTGATCCATAAGTATGGGTCCATTGATGTCTCATTAACCATGACATAATATCATTAGAATTTAGCCATTTAATTAACCTAGTCTCCATTCATTTAAGCATACACATACACATTTAATCTTAGACCAAAAATGAACCCATGATGTCTTTTTCTCCATTTTTCTTGGGTCCATTTACATCATTTTTGCTCCACCATAGGTCCTCCCATGAGGGGGTTTACATCATGCGTTAAAACTATCATTCTTCACCATAATTGAGTCCATTAACTTAGCCCTATTCCATTCATTCTTTATGGTTCCAAAATACTTGATTCATCATTCATAGGTGATATTTAAGGCATAAAAGCATTCACCTTCATCCACCACTTTTGAGGCCATTAAAATCATTTACATCTTCCATATTTTTTTCCATTTAAAACCCCTTTAAAATTTACAATCATTTGACCCCTTTTTTTTAAGCCTCTAAATCATTAAGATATTACTCCATAGTTCCCATTCTTTAAAACTCATTTAAGACCATCATCACATCATCATAGGGTTCATTATCCATTCATGCCTTTTGAGGCCATAAAAATCATTTACATATCCCATGATTTTTCTTCTTTAAAACTCCTTTAAAATTACTTCATTTAATCAATAAAAACCCTAACCATCATAAATCATCCTTCCATGATTTTAAACTCAAAAACCCCATTAAAATCCCAAATCACCTTCCATGGGGTTTGGCCATACTACATGGCCGAACCCTATGGTCCATGGTTCTTTCCAAAATTTTCATATCTCCATGCTTAATTAACACATAATGTCCTTTATACCTCCATTCATTTTTTTCTTAATCTCTCTTTCCCATTCGTCCATTTCTCACTTCATCTTTTGGATGGATTTAAATCCAAGGCCTATAACACTTTGGCCACCAACCCATCCAAGAAATGGATTCCATTTTTTTTAAACCATAAAAAAAATCTAATTTCTTGTTTAAGAATTACTTACAATCCGACGACTCCTCCAGTTTTTCTTTCTCCTCTTGATTTCCTTAGCCATTTCTCTTCTTCTTCTCTTGGATTGGTCGGCTAGAATGCTTGATCAAGATGAAAAACCTCCAAGCTTGGGTTCGGCCATCATGGGGTGTGTTAGAGAGAGAGAGAGGGAGAGAGATGATAGGAAGAACTACCCAAGGTCTTGAGTGATAGACTTATGCTTGCACTTCCTTCTCTTTTCTTCTCTTCTAAGTTTCTTCTTTTCTTTTCCTTGGGTGAGGGACGTTTTTGAGAGAGTAAGAAAGAGAGAGAGAGAAATGAGAGTGAAATGAAAAGAGGAGAGAAAAACCTATCTCATTTTTGGTTGAGTAATTAATTCCTCCTACCACACATAGATTAATGTGTATTAGTGGTGGTAGTTGGGATAAAACCACTATCCTTAGCCCATGGTTTAAATTTGTGTTTCTTTAAGTGGTTTGTGTTTCTTAGAGTGGTTTTGGTCTTCCAATTTTGACCATTTGACTACCATTTGATTAGATTAATTAATTAGTTAATTGGATCATTACTTAGGTTAATTAATTCCCATTAAATTTAATTCCATTAAATTTCTTCCATGAAATCCATTTTCGTCAACCATGGTGGCCGGCCCACCAATCCTTGGTCCACACGCCACCTCATTTGGGTGAGGTGGAGGTGGGCCCCATTCGGCCATGTCACCTAAGTCCAATTAATATTAACTTAGATGATTTAATTTCCAATTCAATCCATTCCTCTTATTTGATCACCATTGGGCCCATGGCCCAATTAAATTCCCTCCTATCCATTTACCTTAGAGCTTAACTATCTGGACCCATTGGGTCCCAAATGGGTATTTGACCTAATTTGACCATTCTTGACCCAATTAATCCTTATTGACCAATAAAATGAATTTCATCTAACCCATGGTCCATTGGACCATGCTTGGGCCTCTGTCCATATTTTGATCCATTCACCATTTACTCCATCAAATTTCCAATTTCCAATATTAAAATAAATAATATCCACCTATATATTGACTTACAAATTCCGGGCCATTACACCCTAAACCCTAAACTCTAAAATCCTAAAACCCTAAAACCTTAAACCCTAGACCCTAAACCCTAAGCCCGAAACCCTAAAACCCTAAACCCTAAATCATAAACTGTAAAACCCTAAAACCCGAAAACCCTAAACCCCTAAACCCCTAAACCCATAAGACCTTAAAATCCTAAACCCTAAACCCTCACTCTCAACCCTAAACCCAAAACCGTAAACCCTAAAACCCTTAAACCTTAAGACCCTGAAACCATAAAATCCTAAAATCCCTAAAACACTATACCCCTAACACCCTAAACCCTAAAACCCTAAAACCGTAAAACCCTAAACCCTAACCCTAAAACCCTACCCTAAAACCAAAAACGCAAAAACCCAAAAACCCTAAACCCAAAAACCCAAAACCCAAAAATCCAAAAACCCAAAAACCAAAAACCCTAAACCCCAAATCCTAAACACTAAACTCCTAAAACCCAAAAAAGCTAAAACCCTGAAACCCTAAAATCCTAAAACCATAAAACCCTAAACCCAAAACACTAAACCCTAAGCCCTAAACCCTAAACCCTAAACCCTAAAACCAAAATCCTAAAACCCTAAACCCAAAACCCCTAAAACTCTAAATACTAAAACCCTAAACCCTAACCCATAACTGTAAACCCAAAACCCTAAACCCTAAAACGTTAAACCCCTAAAGCCCCAAACCCTAAAACCCTAAAACCCTAAACCCCAAGACCCTACACTAAAACCTAAAACCCAAATAAAACCATAAAACCCAAAATCCTAAACCGTAAAACCCTTCCCTAAAACCCAAAAACCCAAAAACCCTGAATCCTATACCCTAAACACTAAACACCTAAAATGTAAAAACCCTAAAACCCTGAAATCCTAAAATCCTAAAACCCTAAAACCTAAACCTTAAACCCTAAACCCTAAACCCTAAAACTCTAAAACCTTAAAACCCTGAAACCCTAAAATCCAAAAACCCTAAAACGCTAAACCCCTAAAACCCTAAACCCTAAAACCCTAAAAGCATGAAACCCTAAACCCTAAACGCTAAAACCATACCCTAAAACCTAAAACCCAAAAACCCAAAAACCTTAAATCCTAAAACCTAAACCCTAAAACCCTAAACCATAAAACACGAAAATCCTAAAATCATAAAGCCTAAACCCGAAAACATTAAACCACTAAAACCTTAAGCCCAAAAACCCAAAAACCCTAAAACCCTAAAACTCTAAACCCTAAAACCTAAAATCCAAAAACCCTAAGACCCTAAACCCTAAAAACTAAACCTTAAACCCTCAACCCTAAACCCCTAAACCCTAAACCCTAACGTTAAACCCCTAAACCCTAAACCCTAAACCCAAATCCAAAACCCTATACCCAAAAACCATAAACCCTAAACCCTAAACCACAAAAACCCCAACCCTAAAACCCTAAAACTCTAAAACCCCAAACCCTAAAATCCTACCCTAAAACCTAAAATCCAAAAACCCTAAAACCCCAAACCCTAAACCCTAACTCTAAAAACCTAAAACCCTAAAGCCTAAGCCCTAAAACCCTAAAACCCTAAAACCCTAAAACCTAAAACCCCTAAAAGCCTAAACCCTAAAACCTAAAACCTTAAACCCAAAAACCTAAACCTTAAACCCCAAACCCTTAAACACTAAACCCTAAACCATAAAAACCTAAACCCTAAAACCCTAAATCCTAAGACACTATAACCCTAAACCCTAACCCTAAAACCTTAAAACCCTAAAATACTAAAACCCTAAAACCCTAGAACCGAAAACCTAAAACCCAAATACCCTAAGACCCTAAACCCTGAAAACTAAACCTTAAACCCTCAACCCTAAACCCCTAAAACCCTAAACCCCTAAACCCTAAACCCTAAACCCTAACCTTAAACCCCTAAACCCTAAACCCTAAACCCCAAATCCAAAACCCTAAGCCCTAAAACGCTAAAACCTAAACCCTAAAACCCTAAACCCCTAAAACCCTAAACCATAAAACCCTAAAACCCTAAAGCCTAAACCCTAAAATGTTAAACCCCTAAAGCCCTAAACCCTAAGACACTAAACCTTAAACCTAAAACCCAAAAACCCTAAACACTAAACGCTAAACACTAAACCCTCAACCCTAAACCCCTAAAACAGTAAAACCCTAAACCCTAAACCCTAACCCTCAACCCAAAACGCTAAGACCCTAAACCCAAACCCAAAACGTATACCGTAAAACCCCAAACCCCTAAAATCCTAAACCCTAAACCCCTAAAACCTAAACCCCAAAACCCTAAACCCTAAACTCTAAAACCGAAAAACCCTCAAACCCTAAACCCTAAACTCTAATCCCTAAAAGCTTACCCTAAACCCCAAACCCTAAACCCGAAACCTAAAACCCGAAACCCTAAAATACTAAAACCCTAAAACGTAAACCCTAAAACCCAATACCCTAAAACCCTAAAACCCTAAATCCAAAACCCTAAACCCTAAAACCCTAAACCCCTAAAACGCTAAACTATAAAACCCTAAAACCTTAAATCCCTAAAACCCTAAGCCCAAAAACCCTAAAACCCTAAAACCCCAAACCCTAAAACCTAAAACCCAAAAACCCTAAGACCATAAACCCTAAATACTAAACCCTAAACCCTCAACACTAACCCCTAAAACCCTAAAACCCTACACCCTTAACCCTACCCCTAAACCCAAAACCCTAAACTCTAAAACCATTAAACCTAAACCCTAAAACCCTAAACCACTAAAACCCTAAACCTAAAACCCTAAACCCTGAAACCCTACCCGAATACCTGAAACCCAAAACCCTAAAACCCTAAACCCTAAACCTAGAATCTAAAACCCTAAAACCCAAAAACCCTAAACCTTAAAAGTAAAACCCAAAACCCTAAACTCTGAAACCCTAAAACCTAAACCCTAACCTAAACCCTAAACCCTAAACCCTAAACCCTAAACCCTAAACCCCAAACCCAAAACTCTAAATTCTAAAACCGTAAAACTTGAACCCTAAAACCGTAAACCACTAGAACCCTAAACCCAAACACTAAACCCTAAAACCCTACCCTTAAACCAAAAACCCTAAACCCAAAGCCTAAACCCTAACCCCTAAACCCTAAACCAAAAAACATAAAACCTAGCCCTAAAACCCTAAACCACTAAAACCCTAAACCCTAACCCTAAAACCCTACCCTAATACCTAAAACCCTAAACCATAAACCTGGACTCTAAAACCTAAAACCCTAGAACCCTAAAGCCTAAACCCAAAAACCTTAAACCCCTAAAAGCCTAAACCCTAAAACCTAAAACCTTAAACCCTAATCCCTAAATCCCTACCCTAAACCCTAAAACCCTAAACCCAAAATCCTAAACTATAAAACCATAAAACCTAAACCCTAAAACCCTAAACCACAAAAACCCTAAACCCTAAAACCCTACCCTAATACCTAAAACCCAAAAACCCTAAACCTAGAATTAAAAACCCTAAAACCCTAAAAACAAAACCCTAAACCCTCAACCCTCAACCCCTAAAACCCTAAAACCCTAAACCCTAACCCTAAACGCTAAACCCTATACCCTAAACCCAAAACCCTAAACTCTAAAACCATAAAACCTAAACCCTAAAACCCTAACCCCTAAAACCCTAAAACCTAACCCTAAAACACTAAATCCTAAAACCCTACCCTAATACCTAAAACCCAAAAACCCAAAAACCCTAAACCCTAAACCTAGACTCTAAAATCCTAAAACCCTAAACCCTAAACCCAAAACCCTAAAACCTAAATGTTAAAACCTAAAACCCTACCCTAAACCCTAGCCTAAAACCCTAAACCCAAAACCCTAAACTCTAGAAGCATAAAACCCTATGACCCTAAAACCCTAAACCCTAAAATCCTAAAACCTAAACCTTAAAAAACCCCTAAAATCCTATACCCTAAAACCCTAAAACCCTAAAGCCTAAACCCTAAAACCCTAAAGCTTAAACCCTAAAACCCTAAACACTAAAACCCTAAACCCTAAATCTTAAAACCCAAAAACCATAAAACCCTAAACCCTAAACTCGAAAACCGAAAAACCCTTAAACCCTAAACCCTAAACTCTAATCCCTAAACCCCAATCCCTAAACCCTAAACCCAAAACCCAAAACCCTAAAATGCTGAAACCCTAAACCGTAAATCCTAAATCCTTATACCCTAAAACCCTAAACCCTAAAACCCTAAAACCATAAAATCCTAAACCCTAAACCCAAGACCCTAAAACCCATAAACCTAAACCCTAAAACTCTAAACCCCTAAAACCTTAAACCATAAAACACTAAAACCCAAAAGCCTAAACTCTAAAACCTTAAACCCCTAAAACCCTAAGCCCAAATACCCTAAAACCCTAAACCCTAAAAACCCTAAGATCCAAAACCCGGAAAACGAAACCTTAAACCCTCAACCCTAAACCCCTAAAACACTAAAACCCTAAACCCCTAACGCTAAATCCTAACCTTAAACCCCTAAACCCTAAATCCAAAGTTTAAAATCCTAAAACCATAAATCCTAAACCCTAAAACCATAAAACGCTAAACCCAAAAAACCTAAAACACAAAAACCCTAAAACCCTAAACCCTAAACCCTAAACACTAAAACCCTACATCCCTAAAACCCAAAGCCTTAATCCCTAAACCCTAAAGCCCTAAAATCTAAATCCAAAAACCCTAAAACCCTAAACCCTAAAACACTAAAACCCTAATGCCGAAACCCCAAAACCTTAGAGCTTGAACCCCAAAACCCTAAACCCTAAAAGCTTAATCCTAAAATCCTAAACCCTAAATCGTAAAACCCAAAAACCTAAACCGTAAAACGCAAAAACCCTAAAAGCCTAATCCCTGAAACCCTAAACCCTAAACCCTAAAACTTAAACACTAAACCCCAAACCCTAACCCCTAAACCCCTAAAACCCTAAAACCCTAAACCCTAAACCCTAAATCCCAAACCCTCAACTCTATACCCCTAAACCCTAACCCTAAACCCTAAACCCAAAACCCTAAAATCTAAAACCATAAAACCTAAACCATAAAACCTAAACCCTAAAACCCTAAACCACTAAAACCCTAAACCCTAACCCTAAAACCCTACCCTAATACCTAAAACCCAAAAACCCTAAAACCCCAAACCCTAAACCTAGACTCTAAAACCCTAAAACCCTAAACCTTAAACCCTAAAACCTAAACGCGAAACCCTGAACCCTAAATCCTAAACCTAAAACCCAAAAGCCTAAACCCTAAAATATTAAACCCCTAAAAGCCTAAAGTCTAAAACCTAAAACCTTAAACCTTAAACCCTAAACCCTAAAACCCGACCCTAAACCCAAAACCCTAAATTTTTTGTCCATGATTGTTCATTAAACTTAGACCCCTTAGTGATCCCTAACTTAGGTCCATTAATGACCCATCAACCATGCCATATGATCATTAAAATTAGCCATTGATTAACCTAAGCTCCATTCATTTAAGCATATACATACACATTAGTCTTAGACCAAAAATGATCTACAATTGGGTCATGGGTTCGGACATACACCATGGCCGAACCCATGATGTCTCTTTCTCCATTTTTCTTGGGTCCATTGTTACACATTTGAATCCATCATAAGCCCTTCCATGAGGGGTTTTACATTATGCATTTAAATCATTCCTTTTTTATCAACATTAAATATATTTTGAGTCCATCAACTTAGCTACATTCCCCATTTGTTTTCCATGGTTCCAAAATACTTAGTCCATCAAAAGTTCCCATTATTTTCTTAGGCCTATTTACATTATTTAGATCCAAAATAAACCCTTCCATGAGGTTCATGGTTCATCCCTAATTTCACACCTTTAAAACATTATATCCTATACTTACAAATCCATTTAAAAACTATCAACTTCCTCCATCATCTTCCATTTTTCACTCCCATTAAAATTATTAAACATCACCATAGGGTTCGGCCATACACCATGGCCGAACCCATGGTTCATGGTCCATTATTCCTTTATGCCTCTTGAGGCCATAAAACTATTTACATTTCCCACAAATTTCATCATTTAAAAATTACTACATTTAATCATTAAAAAAAAAATCCTAACAATTATAAATCATCCTTCCATGATCTTCTCATTTAAAACCCCTTTACAAAATCACTAACATTTACTCATTCAACATCTTTAAAATCATTAATCATATTCCATGGTTTCCATTCTTCAAAATCATACTTCCATGCTTAATTAAATCTAAATAAATAGTGTCCTTAATATCCATTTATTTTTCTTAATTTATCTCTCCCATTTTATCCATTTCTTACTTCATCTTTGGATGGATCTTAGATCCAAGGCCCATGATATTTTTGGCCACCATCCAATCCAAGAAAAATGAATTTCATGATCTCTTTTTAAATCTTTAAAAATGTAACCTCTTGTTTAAGAAATATTTACAATCCGATCGGCTCCTCCGACTTTCTTTGCTCCCTTCGGACTCCTTGGCCTCCTTTCTTCGTCTTCTCCTTTGTTGATCGGCTAGGATGCTTGATCAAGATGAAGAACCTCCAAGCTTGGGTTCCGCCATCATGGGTTAGATTTGAGAGAGAGAGGGAGGATGGAGATGAAAGAGATGTCTCAAGGTTTTTGTCTTGAGGTGGTCGGCCAACACTTAGGTTTTTCTTCCTCTTCTCTAAGCTTTTCTCCTTCTTCTTCCTTAGTTTTCTTCTTCTCTTCTTAGTTTTCTTCCTCTCTTCCTTGGGTGTGTGAGGGACGATTTTTGAGAGGGCAAGAGAGGGAGAGAGTGAAAGAGTTAGATGGAATGGAGAGAATGAGATGAAAAGTCATCTCATTTCTTGGTTGTTAAACTTCATCATTAGGTCCCCCACCTACCACCCATGGGTTAATGTGTTTAATGGTGGTGGTTGGGATAAAACCACCACCTTAAGCACATGGTTTATTTTGTGTTTGTTTGAAGTGGTTTGTGTTTCTTAGAGTGGTTTTGGTCTTCCAACTTTGACTATTTGACCACTATTTGATTAGATTAATTAATTAGTTAATTGGATAATTACTTAGGTTAATTAATTCCTATTTAATTTAATTCCATTAAATTTCTTCCATGAAATCCACCAATGGTTGACCAAGTCAACCTTGGTGGCCGGCCCCACCAATCCTTGGTCCACATGCCACCTCACTTGGTGAGGTGGAGGTGGGTCCCAATCGGCCATGTCACCTTGGTCAATTCATCACCAACTTAGGTGATTTAAATTTAATTAAATCCATTCCTCTTATTGGATCACCATTGGGCCCATGGCCCAATTAAATTCACCCTTACCCATTTACCTTAGAGCTTACATTATCTCAACCCATTGGGTCCCAAATGGGTATTGGGCCCAATTTGACCATCCTTGGTCCAATTGACCATCATTGACCATTTAAATGATTTTAAATCCAATCCATGGTCCATTGGGCCATACTTGGGCCTTTGTCCATATTTTATCCACGATTAAGTCCCCAACTGATCACAAACTTAGATGATTTAATTTCCAATTTCCACCATCAAAATAAATAATATTCACTTATATATTGATTTACAAATTCCGGGCCATTACACCTATAACCCTAATACCCCAAACTCAAAACCTTAAAACCCTAAATTTTAATCCCTAAACCCTAAAACCTAAACACTAAACCTTAAAAACCTAAACTCCTAAAACCCTAAACCCCTAAAACCCTAAACCCTAAAACCCAAAAACACAAAATCCTAATTCCTAAAACCCGACCCTAAACCCTAAAATCCTAAAACCCTAAAACCCGAACCCTAAACCCTAAACCCGAAACTCCTAAAGCCATATACCCTGAAACCCTAAAACCCTAAAACCCGCAAAACCCTAAACCCCAAACCCTAAAACACTAGCCAAAACTCTCAACCCTAAGCCCTAAACCCTAAAATCTAAACCCTAAACCGTAACCCCTATAACCCTAATACCCTAAAACCATAAACCCAAAGATCCTAAACCCTAAACCCCAAAACCCAATACCCTAGACCATAAAACCCTATACCACTAAAACCCTAAAACCCTAAAGCCTAAAGCCTAAACCCTAAAACCCTAAAACCCTAAACACTAAACCTTAAAAACTTAAACTCCTAAAACCCTAAACCCCTAAAACCCTAAACCCTAAAACCCAAAAACACAAAATCCTAATTCCTAAAACCCAACCCTAAACCCTAAAATCCTAAAACCCTAAAACCCGAAACCCTAAACCCTAAACTCGAAACTTCTAAAGCCATATACCCTAAAACCCTAAACCCTAAACCCTAAACTCTAAACTCTAAACCTTAAAACCCAAAACTTCTAAAACCCTAAACCCCTAAAACCCTAAACCCTAAAACCCCGAAACCCAAAATCCTAATACCTAAAAGCCGACCCGACCCTAAACCCTTAAACCCTAAACCCTAAACCCTAAACCCTAAACCTATACCCTAAAACCCTAAACCACTAAAACCCTAAACCTAAAAACCATAAAACCCTAAAACCCAAAACCCTAAACCCTAAATACCTAAACCCTAAAACCCTAATACCCTAAACTCAAAACCCTAAAACCCCATCCTAAACCCTAAAACCCTAAATTTTAATCCCTAAACCCTAAACCCTAAACTCTAAACCTTAAAACTCTAAACTCCTAAAACCCTAAACCCCTAAAACCTAAACCCTAAAACCCCAAAACACAAAATCCTAATTCCTAATACCCAACCCTAAACCCTAAAAACCCTAAAACCCTAAACCCTAAATCCTAAACCCTAAACCCCTATACCCTAAAACCCTAAACCCTAAACCCTAAACTCTAAACCTTAAAACCCTAAACTTCTAAAACCGTAAACCCCTAAAACCCCAAAACACAAAATCCTAATTCCTAAAACCCTACCCTAAACCCTAAAATCCTAAAATCCTAAAACCCTAAAACCCTAAACCCTAAAACCTAAACCCTAAACCCCTAAAGCCCTAAAACCCTAAAACCCTAAACACTAAACCCTAAAACCTAAACCCTAAACCCCTAAAGTCCTAAAACCCTAAAACCCTAAACACTAAACCCTAAACCCTAAAGCCAAAAACCAAAAAACGCTATAACCCTAAAACCATAAACCCTAGCCCCTAAAACCATAAACCCTAAATCCGACCCTAAACCCTAAAACTGTAAACCCTAAAACCCTAAAACCCTAAATCCTAAACCCAAAAACCCTAAAATCCTAAAACCCTAAACCTTAAATCCTAAACCCTAAACCCCTAAAACCCTAATACCTTAAAACTCTAAACCCTAAACCCTAAGCCCCTAAAACCTAGAACCCTAAACCCGAAACCCTAAACCCTAAACACTAAAACCCTAAACCCTTAAACCCTAAATCTTAAATCCTAAACCCTAAAACCCTAAAACCCTAAACCCTAAAACCAAAAATCCTGAAACCCTATAACCCTAAACCCCTAAACCCTAAACCCTAAAACCCTAAAACCTAACCCCTAAAATTTTAAAACCGCAAAACCCTAAACCCCAAACCCTAAAACCCTAGCCAAAACTCTCAACCCTAAGCCCTAAACCCTAAAATCTAAACCCTAAATCGTAACCCCTATAACCCTAATACCCTAAAACCATAAACCCAAAGATCCTAAACCCTAAACCCCAAAACCCAATACCCTAGACCATAAAACCCTATACCCCTAAAACCCTAAAACCCTAAACCCTAAAGCCTAAACCCTAAAACCCTAAACCTAAACCCTAAAGCCTAAACCCTAAAAGCCTAAAACCCTAAACCCTAAACCCTATATATTAAACCCTAAACCCTAAAACCCTAACCCTTAACCCTAAATCCTAAACCCTAAAACCCAAAAAACCTAAACTAGAACCCTGAAGCCAAAAACCTAAAACCCTAAAACCTAAACCCTGAAGCCAAAAACACTAAAACCGTAAACGCTAAAACCGTTAAACCCTAAAAGCCTAAAGCCTAAGCCGTAAAACCCTAAAACCCTAAGGCCTAAAATCCAAAACCCCTAAAACCAAAAACGCTAAAACCCTAAACCTAAATCCTAACCCTAAACCCCTAAAACCCCAAAACGCTAAAACTCTAAACCCTAAATCCTAAACCCCTAAACCCTAAAACCCTAAAACCCTAAACCCTAAAACCTAAACCCTAAACCCTAAACCCTCAACCCAAAACCCTAAGGCCCTAAAACCTAAACCCTAAAAACCTAAACCCTAAAACTGTAAACCCCTAAAACCCTAATACCGAAAACCCTAACACCCTAAACCCCAAAACTCTAAAAGCCTAAAACTCCAAACCCTAATACTCTAAAACTCTAAACCCTAAACCCTATGCCCCTAAAATCCTAAAACCCTAACACCTTAAACCCTAAACCCTAAACCCTAAACAATAAACCATAATCCCTAAACCCGAAACCCTTAACATTAAACTCTAAAACCCTAAAACCCTAAACCCGAAACCCTAAACCCAAAACCCTAAACCTATACCCTAAAACCCTAAACCCTAAAACCATAAAACCCTAAACCCTAAACCCCTAAACCCTAAAACACTAATACCCTATACTCAAAACCCTAAAACCCTAAATTCTAATCCCTAAACCCTAAACCCGAAACTCTAAACCTTAAACCCTAAACTTCTAAAACCCTAAACCCCTAAAACCCTAAACCCTAAAACCACAAAACCCAAAATCCTAATTCCTAAAACCGGACTCTAAACCCTAAAATCCTAAAACCCTAAAACCCTAAACACTAAACCCTAAACCCTAAACCCCAAAAGCCCTAAAACCCTAAAACCCAAAACCCAAAACACTAAACCCTAAAGCCAGAAACCCCAAAAACCATATAACACTAAAACAATAAACCCTAAACCCTAAAACCCTAAAACCCTAAACCCTAAATCCCTAAAACCGTAAAACCTTAAAACCCTAAACCCTAAACCCTAAACCCCAAAACCTTAAAACCATAAAACCCTAAACCTTAAATCCTAAACCCTAAACCCCTAACACCCTAATACCCTAAAACTCTAAACCCTAAACCCTAAGCCCCTAAAACCCTAAAATCCTAAACCCGAAACCCTAAACCCTAAAACCCTAAAACCCTAAACCCTAAATCTGACCCTAAACCTTAAAAACCTAAACCCTAAAACCCTAAAACCCTAAACCCTAAACCCAAAAACCCTAAAATCCTAAAACCATAAACCTTAAATCCTAAACCCTAAACCCCTAAAACCCTAATACCCTAAAACTCTAAACCGTAAACCCTAAGACCCTAAAACCCTAGAACCCTAAACCTGAAACCCTAAACCCTAAACCCTAAAACCCTAAACCCTTGAACCCTAAATCCTAAACCCTAAACCCTAAAACCCTAAAACACTAAACCCTAAAACACAAAAATCCTGAAACCCTATAACCCTAAACCCCTAAACCCTAAACCCTAAAACCCTAAAACCTAAACCCTAAAATTTTAAAATCCCAAAACCCTAAACCCCAAACCCTAAAACCCTAGCCAAAATTCTCAACCCTAAGCCCTAAACCCTAAAATCTAAACCCTAAACCGTAACCCCTATAACCCTAATACCCCAAAACCATAAACCCAAAGACCCTAAACCCTAAACCCTAAACCCCAAAACCCTATACCCTAGACCCTAAAACCCTATACCCCTAAAACCCTAAAACCCTAAACCCTAAAGCCTAAATCTAAAACCCTAAAACCCTAAACCCTAAACCCTATATACTAAACCCTAAACCCTAAAACCCTAACCCTTAACCCTAAACCCTAAACCCTAAAACCCAAAAAACCTAAACTTGAACCCTGAAGCCAAAAACCTAAAACCCAAAAACCCAAAACTCTAAAATCCTAAAACCTAAACCCTGAAGCCAAAAAACCTAAAACCCTAAACGCTAAAACCCCTAAACCCTAAAAGCCTAAAGCCTAAGCCGTAAAATCCTAAAACCCTAAGGCCTAAAACCCTAAACCACTCAAACCAAAAACGCTAAAACTTTAAACCCTAAATCCTAAACCCTAAAACCGTAAAACCCCAAAATGCTAAAACTCTAAACCCTAAACCCTGAACACCTAAATCCCTAAAACCCAAAAACCCGAAACCCTAAACCCTAAACCCTAAACCCTAAACCCAAAACCCTAAGGCCCTAAAAACCTAAACCCTAAAACTTTGAACCCCTAAAACCCTAATACCTAAAACCCTAACACCCTAAACCCCAAAACCCTAAAAGCCTAAAACCCCAAAACCCTAATACTTTAAAACTCTAAACCCTAAACCCTATGCCCCTAAAATCCTAAAACCCTAACACCCTAAACCCTAAACCCTAAACCCTAAACAATAAACCATAATCCCTAAACCCGAAACCCTTAACATTAAACTCTAAAACCCTAAACCCAAAACCCTAAACCTATACCCTAAAACCCTAAACCCTAAAACCATAAAACGCTAAACCCTAAACCCCTAAACCCTAAAACCCTAATAACCTATTCTCAAAACCCTAAAACCCTAAATTCTAATCCCGAAACCCTAAACCCGAAACTCTAAACCTTAAAACCCTAAACTTCTAAAACCCTAAACCCCTAAAACTCTAAACCCTAAAACCACAAAACCCAAAATCCTAATTCTTAAAACCGGACACTAAACCCTAAAATCCTAAAACCCTAAAACCCTAAACCCTAAACCCTAAACCCTAAACCCCAAAAGCCCTAAAACCCTAAAACCCTAAACCCAAAACACTAAACCCTAAAGCCAGAAACCCCAAAAACCATATAACACTAAAACAATAAACCCTAAACCTAAAACCCTAAAACCCTAAACCCTAAATCCCTAAAACCCTAAAACCTTAAAACCCTAAACCCTAAACCCTAAACTCCAAAACCTTAAAATCCTAAAACCCTAAACCTTAAATCCTAAACCCTAAACCCCTAACACCCTAATACCCTAAAACTCTAAACCCTAAACCCTAATCCCCTAAAACCCTAAAATCCTAAACCCGAAACCCCAAACCCGAAACCCTAAACCCTAAATCCGACCCTAAACCCTAAAAACCTAAACCCTAAAACTGTAAACCCCTAAAACCCTAAAACCCTAAACCCTAAACCCAAAAACCCTAAAATCCTAAAACCCTAAACCCTAAACCCCTAAAACCCTAATACCCTAAAACCCTAAACCCTAAGCCCCTAAAACCCTAGAACCCTAAACCGGAAACCCTAAACCCTAAACCCTAAAACCTTAAACCCTTAAATCCTAAATCCTAAACCCTAAACCCTAAAACTCTAAACCCTAAAACCAAAAATCCTGAAACCCTATAACCCTAAACCCCTAAACCCTAAACCCTAAAACCCTAAAACCTAAACCCTAAAATTTTAAAACCCCAAAACCCTAAACCCCAAACCCTAAGACCCTAGTAAAAAATCTCAACCCTAAGCCGCAAACCCAAAAATCTAAACCCTAAATCCGACTCTAAACCCTAAAACCCTAAACCCTAAACCCAAAAACCCTAAAATCCTAAAACCCCAAACCTTAAATCCTAAAACCTAAACCCCTAAAACCCTAATACCCTAAAACTCTAAACCCTAAACCCTAAGCCCCTAAAACCCTAGAACCCTAAACCCGAAACCCTAAACCCTAAACCCTAAAACCCTAAACCCTTAAACCCTAAATCCTAAACCCTAAACCCTAAAACCCTAAAATCCTAAACCCTAAAACCAAAAATCCTGAAACCCTAAACCCTAAACCCTAAAACCCTAAAACCTAAACCCTAAAATTTTAAAACCCCAAACCCTAAAACCCTAGCCAAAAATCTCAACCCTAAGCCCTAAACCCAAAAATCTAAACCCTAAACCGTAACCCCTATAACCCTAATACCCCAATACCATAAACCCAAAGACCCTAAACCCTAAACCCCAAAACCCTATACCCTAGACCCTAAAATCCTAAAACCCTAGACCCTAAAGCCTAAACCCTAAAACCCTAAACCCTAAACCCTATATACTAAACCCTAAACCCAAAACCCTAAACCCTTAACCCTAAAACCTAAACCCTAAACCCTAAAACCCAAAAAACCTAAACCTGAACCCTGAAGTCAAAAACCTAAAACCCAAAAATCCAAAACTCTAAAACCCTAAAACCCTAAAACCTAAACCCTAAAGCCCAAAAACCTAAAACCCTAAACGCTAAAACCCCTAAACCCTAAAAGCCTAAAGCCTAAGCCGTAAAACCCTAAAACCCTAAACCACTAAAACCAAAAACGCTAAAACCCTAAACCCTAAATCCTAAACCCCTAAAACCACAAAACGCTAAAACTCTAAACCCTAAACCCTAAACCCCTAAACCCCTAAAACCCTAAAACCCTAAACTCTAATCCCTAAACCCTAAACCCTAAACCAAAAACCCTAAGGCCCTAAAACCTAAACCCTAAAACTGTAAACCCCTAAAACCCTAATACCTAAAACCCTAACACCCTAAACCCCAAAACCCTAAAAGCCTAAAACCCCAAAACCCTAATACCCTAAAACTCTAAACCCTAAACCCTAAGCCCCTAAAACCCTAAAATCCTAAACCCAAAACCCTAAACCCGAAACCCTAAACCCTAAAACCATAAACCCTAAGTCTGACCCTAAACCCTAAAAACTTAAACCCTAAAACTGTAAACCTCTAAAACCCTCAAACCCTAAACCCTAAACCCTAAACCCAAAAACCATAAAATCCTAATACCCTAAACCTTAAATCCTAAACCCCAAACCCCTAAAACCCTAAACCCTAAAACTCTAAACCCTAAACCCTAAGCCCTTAAAACCCTAAAACCCTAAACCCTAAACCTATACCCTAAAACCCTAAACCACTAAAACCCTAAACCCAAAACCTATAAACCCCTAAAATCCAAAACCCTAAACCCTAAACCCCTAAACCTTAAAACCCTAATAACCTATACTCAAAACCCTAAAAGCCTACCCTAAACCCTAAAACCCTAAATTCTAATCCCTAAACACTAAACCCTAAACTCTAAACCTTAAAGCCCTAAACTTCTAAACCCTAAACCCCTACAACCCTAAACCCTAAAACCCCGAAGCCCAAAATCCTAATCCCTAAACCCTAACATCCTAAAACCCTAAAACCCTAAACCCTAAACCCTTAACCCTAAACCCCTAAAACCCTAAAACCCTAAACCCTAAACCCTTAAAACCCTAAAACCCTAAACCCTAAATCCTAAACCCTAAAACCCAAAAACCCTAAACCCTAAACCCTAAACCCTAAAGCCAAAAACGCAAAAACCCTATGACCCTAAAACCATAACCCCTAAATCCTAAAACCCTAAAACCCTAAACCCTAAAACCCTAAACCCAAAACCCTAAAACCTTAAACCCAAAACCCTAAACCCTAAACCATAAACCCTAAACCCTAAACCTATACCCTAAAACCCTAAACCACTAAAACCCTAAACCCGAAAACCATAAAACACTAAAACCCAAATCCCTAAACCCTAAAACCCAAATACTCTAAACTCAAAACCCTAAAACCCTATCCTAAACCCAAAAACCTTAAATTTTAATTCCTAAACCCTAAACCCTAAACACTAAACCTTAAAACCTTAAACTCCTAAAACCCTAAACCCCTAAAACCCCAAACCCTAAAAACCCAAAACACAAAATCCTAATTCCTAAAATCCAATCCTAAACCCCAAAATCCTCAAACCCTAAAACCCGAAAACCTAAACCCTAAACCCTAAACCTATACCCTAAAACCCTAAACCACTAAAACCCTAAACCCGAAAACCATAAAACCATAAAACCCAAAACCCTAAACCCTAAAACCCTAATACCCTAAACTCAAAACCCTAAAACCCTATCCTAAACCCAAAAACCCTAAAACCCTATCCTAAACCCAAAAACCCTAAATTTTAATTCCTAAACCCTAAACACTAAACCTTAAAACCTTAAACTCCTAAAACCCTAAACCCCTAAAACCCCAAACCCTAAAAACCCAATACACAAAATCCTAATTCCTAAAACCCAATCCTAAACCCCAAAATCCTAAAACCCTAAAACCCGAAACCCTAAACCCTAAACCCTAAACCCCTAAAGACCTATACAATAAAACCCTAAACCCTAAACCCTAAACTCTAAACCTTAAAACCCAAAATTTCTAAAACCCTAAACCCTAAAACACCAAAACCCAAAATCCTAATACCTAAAACCCGACCCTACCCTAAACCCTAAACCCTAAACCACTAAAACCCTAAACCCTAAACCATAAGCCCTAAAACCCAAAACCCAAAACCCTAAACCCGAACCCCTAAACCCCAAACCCCAAACCCTAAACCACTAAAACCCTAAACCCGAAAACCATAAAACCCAAAACCCTAAACCCTAAACACCTAAACCCTAAAACCCTAATACCCTAAACTCAAAACCCTAAAACCGTATCCTAAACCCTAAAACCCTAAATTTTAATCCCTAAACCCTAAACCCTAAACTCTAAACCTTAAAACCCTAAACTCCTAAAACGCTAAACCCCTAAAACCCCGAAACACAAAATCCTAATTCCTAAAACCCAACCCTAAACCCTAAAATCCTAAAACCCTAAAACCCTAAACCCTAAACCCTAAACCCTAAACCCTAAACCCCTAAAGCCCTATGCCCTAAAACCCTACACCCTAAACCCTAAACTCTAAACCTTAAAACCCTAAACCACTAAAACCCTAAACCCTAAAACCCCAAAACACAAAATCCTAATTCCTAAAACCCAACCCTAAACCCTAATTCCTAAAACCCTAAAACCCTAAACACTAAACCCCTAAATCCCTAAAACCCTAAAACCCTAAACACTAAACCCTAAACCCTAAAGCCAAAAACCCAAAAACCCTATAACCCTAAAACCATAAACCCTAAAACCTAAAACCCTAAAATCCTAAACCCTAAAATCTAAATCATAAACCCTAAAACCCAAAAACCCAAAAACCCTAAACCCTAAAACCCTAAACCCTAAACCCTAAACCCTAAACGCTAAAACCCTAAACCCGAAAACCCTAAACATCCTAAACCCTAAACCCTAAACCCTCAAACCCTAAACCCTAAAATCCTAAAACCCTAAACTCTAAACCCCATATACCCTAAAACCCTAAACTCTAAACTCTAAACCCTAAACCGCTAAAACCCTACCCTAAACCCTAAAACCCTAAAACCCTAAACCCTAAACCCTAAACCCTAAACCCCAAACACTAAATCCTAAGCGCTCAAACCCTAAAACCCTAAAACACTAAACCCTAAACCCCTTAAACCCAAAAACCCTATACCATAAAACCTAAAACGCTAAACTCTAAATATTAAACCGCTAAAATCCTAAAACCCTATACCCTAAACCCTAAACCCTAAAACCCTAAAATCCAAAACGCTAAACCCTAAACCCTAAACTCTAAGACTCAAAAACCCTGAAACCTAAACTCAAAAACCCTGAAACCTAAACCCCAAAAACCCTAAACCCCTAAAATCTTAAACCCTAAAACCCTAAAACCCTAAAACTCTAAAACTGTAAAACCTAAACCCTAAAACCTTAAACCCCTAAAACCTTAAAATCCTAAAACCATAAACACTAAAACCTAAACCCTAAACCGTAAACCCCTAAAACCCAAAAATCGTACACCCTAAACCCTAAACCCCTAACACCTAAACCCCTAAAACCCAAAAACCCTAAAACCTAAACCCTAAAAGATAAAACCTAAATCCTAAACCCTAAAACCCTGAAACCCAAAACCCTAAACCTTAAACTCTAAAACTCAAAAACGCTGAAACCTAAACACAAAAACCCTGAAACCTAAACCCCTAAAACCTTAAACCCCTAAATTCTTAAACCCTAAAACCATAAAACCTAAACCCTAAAACCTAAAACTCATAAAACCCTAAACCCTAAAACACTAAAAACGTAAAACCCGAAAACACAAAACCCTAAACCCTACCCAAAACCCTAAAACCCTAAAACCCTAAACTCTAAACCCTAAACCCTAAAACCTTAAAGCTAAACGCTAAACCCTAGACCCTAAACCCTAAAACCCTAAACCCTAAAACCCTAAACCCTAAAACCCTAACACCCAAACCCTGAATCGTAAAACCCTAAACCCATAAAACCGCTAAAACACGTAACCCCAATGTAATACCCTGACCCAGATTAGGCATGTTTTAGCTTAATAATCTTGCTTAGACTGGTTAATCTCGATGATTACAGTTAGGGCTTTGAGAAAAACCCAGGTGTGGCCCAATCCGAGCTCGAAAGCTCAGTGATCCAGCTCGTCCCGCTGGAGGGGTATTTTGGTAATTTACCGCTTCATGTTATTATTTATATAAATTGTGTTGTTATGTATTTATTATTGGTTGATATTATCTACTTTGAATTTTATGAACTCCGGGACCGATTTGTCTTTTCATTTTTTTAAGAAAAAATGATTCCTGCTCATCATTCGAATTCCTTCGCAAATTCGTTCGTTCGAACGAACCTTGCAGTATGTGGGCTGTGGAGTGGGATTTTCAAACAATGTCGTTTCTCGACCGATTTCTGTAAACAAGGTATCAAAATTCATCTACTCTGAATTTCATAACAGTTTATCATACATTTAAATGCACTTCTGTTATTTCTAATATTTAACAAATAAAATGTTTTATTTAATTTAATCTATCTTACCCAAAATATTGGGTTTTAAAAATCTATAAATACCATTAATTTTGGAGAATTATACTCTATTAAAATGAATTGATTTAAATAAAAATCACATTTGTACGCTATTTTCTTAAATCAAGTTGTATTTATTTTAAAGGTTTAAAACCTTAATTTTCAGAATCCAAAAACATAAAACAATAAGTCTAAACATAAATTAAACAATACATGCTTTCTCAGAATTTTATAGCTACTAAAATTATTTGAAATAATTATTTCTTAGATTTTTGGGATCTTTTCGCGTCAAAATAATAATGTTTCTGAAATCCAAAAATATAATTAAAAAACTCTATAATTCTAGAATTTGAATACCTATCGAATAAATCAATTTCACTCAATCAATAATCAAACAACTATTAAAATAATAAAATAACATGGTCAATGGCAAATTACCATTTTGCCCTTCCAACTTAAGTGAGTTTACTTTATGCATTGTGTGTTTACAGCTTTCATTTACTTTTCTGTTGGCCTTCTCAGTCTAAACATAGTTAACTAACTCACTTCTGTTTAGATTAGTCCACGTGCTTTTACTTTAAATTTTGTCATTTATTTTTATTCACCTTCTCGGTCTCGATATCTAACATTCTAACTCACTAACAAACTAACATCATAACTCAATTCTGTTATAAGGTCCTTTATTCGGACTGGTCCTAAGGCCATTTATATTTATTTTTTGCTCGCTCAACTTTGTTTGGGATTGTTCAGAGGCCATATGTTCTATGAGTTTTTCGAGCATGACTCGGTCTACTAGAGTCTCAACCTTAGCCCAAACTTAAGAATTGCTCCAAACACTTGTCGAACGGAAGATGTACATTTACTTTTCTGCATTTTATTAATTTACTATTTTGTACCCTATGAACTGAACTCTCAGAATCCACCATACAACTATTGCACGGGGATACTCGAGATGTATGGCCCACCCATTTTACCTCACAAACGGGTTCTCACATTGATAAAAGACCAAATAACATGGGACGTTCAATGTGGCTCCAATTTTTTTTCATGATTAATCATAAACATGATAACACTTTGCATGGTTCTCAATAAATTTATAGTTCCAGAACAATCTCAATTTATCCATGATTGAACACATAACATCCCCATTATATTTCCCCATGTACAAGTATGAATTATAAAACCAAACCACAACTAGATTAAATAACTAACGAGAATTTAACTAAATCTCATTGTCTCACACCCATGACAAATAATAATAAATTCCAAGTCTCAAACCATCTAAATCATTGCAATCCTCAAATGACACTTAAAGTGCCTCAAAACAACCAAAATAAACTAAACTATTAAATTCTATTCTGAAAATAAATACTCTAAAACTTGCATCTAATGGCTCCAAGTTCTAGTTTTGCTTCTGCGTCGCTTCCTGATCTAACTCGAACAAAACTCCTGAAACGTAGGGGTATGAGCTCCATGTCTAAAGAAAGAAACAAACACAACATGCAATATAATCGTACATGATTTCCATATAGATCAAAGTTCTTAAAATATATGTCAATAATGCATATAATGCAAATAATGCTAAGATGATGCATGAATCCCAATTCCATGCCATCATCCAAACTTCTACATAAAAACATGAACCGTGCTCTGATACCACTTGTGAAACCCGACCCTACCCATCACAATATTTTCGCTTTGGGCCCACGTGGTCCCCCACGACTTTGTTCTGGCCCTGGCCCAAAGGCCTTGTGATAGAGAGGGGCTTTGCCTCCTCATATATAGCCCCCTCCACTTAACTCGACAACTGATGTGGGACTTGGGTGAGGGTGCTACATTATCTGTAGTGATATATATGCTAAATGTAGTATACATGAAGTATTGCATGCATTTTCATCAAGGTATGTGTTAGGAATGCATGATTAACTGAGTGAGGTTAAAAGCTAATTTAATACATGTAAAAATGCTAAGCGCCTTTCTGTTATTAGATGGACTACTTTCATGCACTGTGTGAAGCATTGGACCACGTCGGGTTGCAATGTAGAGATTGTATATGTGCTAAGTGCAACATTTGATCATGCCGGGTCATAATGTAGAGCATATTGTGGACTATGTGAAGCACCGGTCTACGTTGGAAAACTGTTTTAGAATGCATGTCGATAGACAAAGGCAGAATTGTGTGTTAAACAAAGACGCATGCATATAAAAAATGGTAGAGATTAACCATTTTAGGGTGTTGACCCAGGATGATAGAAAATGCATGATAATTGTATGATTAGTTGTTTGACTTATAGTATATGTATTATATTTATTGTTGAATTCTCTTCACTTGGCTGTTAGTTTATATCCCTTACATTGAAGGACTTATGCCGAAAGAGGGAACTGAGGAACCTCCACTGTTGCCATATGAGATGTACTCCATCATATTTCCCACTAATGGGGAATATGTTTTTTACGTTTATTTTCATGCTAGTAATGTATTATTAATAATTATGCCGCCTGAGGCATAAAAACCTAAACATGTAATAAACCACTATGTTTTCTTTGTGCTACTTTGATGGTGAATGTATAAGTATCTATGTTGGGCATTTTCTATTTGGACATTTAGAAGAAACCGCGATAGAAGTCAATAGACTATTTCTAAGTGTTATAAAAAAAAATCAATCGCATTCTGAGCCCTCATCAGGTTAGGGTGTGACAACCATACAATGTTATAAATAATTTCAATATAAATAGACATTTAAACTTCATTCCAATCAAATCAAATTATGCAATAAAGAGTGTATGTAATGCAACAATGTGATAATATGATACATGTTCCCAACCCATGCATCTCAACAACAATTGAACAATATAGCATGTGTGCTTATGATCTCTTATTGGCAAATCACAATCCCCTAGTCCAACGACTTTAAAGGATGTGCTCCATATGGGCGAATTAGTATCCCCCGGCCCAAAGACCCAAAAAGATGTGCTCTCGAGATCACAATCATTAAAACAAAGAAATCATCTGTGATCAAGCCCAATCAAATTTGCACAACAAATATTCTCAAAAGGTTCAGGGTTACTGATATGAATCAACAAATAAACTCTAAGACGACCCTTCGATCCATATCCATATACAAATCTCACCACCCACCCAAATCTGCTCATGCATGATTGCACAATAATCTTTCTCATGCATGGATTCCATGTCATGTATATCAATAACATGCTCAAATAGAAATTCAACTAATTTCTTAAATAAATATAGCATGTTCCAACACTACAATTCCATAAACACATGATATCTAAATATGACATCATCAATATATTCATGCAAAATAGTCCCAAAATCAAACTATAAAATACATCAAATTTCATAACCTCTCAAGCATGAATAATTCTCCAACACAACAACCAAAACTCTGTAATTCAAGGACCAATCTAAATTACTTGAATTTGGGTTTTTCAACAAATTAAACAAGTAATCAACCAAATATCTAGGTGGACTGAGTTACGTATCGGCATTAAACATTTAGCCTAAAACAAGATTTTCTTTTACACTACGTGAGTTTGCACGGGACAATTTACCCTTCAATTAAACAAGTCTGAGTCTTTTTTATAAACCCAAGCCATAGTAATTAATTAAACACCCATCAGTCAATTCAAATAAATCAATAACATATGGGATAATTGATTTCCTCACAACGATCAACAAGAGACAGCATATATCAACTTTAGTTTCGTCACAAATAAAAATAAAACATGTACTTAGATTGTTTCCCTCACATAATATTTGCAAGGTACAATATTAGCAAAATACAAGCTTTTTCCACTAACTTTAGGTCACAAATTTGATGAAATTTATTTTGGTTTCCAAACCTCTAAGAATATGTTTATTCCAACAATTAGAAATCAGAGGTTTCTATTAATTAAACTCATAGGGTTCCATCCCAACAATTTCAGGCCCAAATCTCCAAAATCTCAACAATTTGTCTAAGTTTGAAGGTAATCAAAACTATGTAAAAATTCAAGCTTATTGCAAATTTTTCTGGGAACAACACAAATTTTATTACAATCCCAAGTTTTTATTGTAGATAGGACTCCGAATGAGGATTTCAGAAATATTTGGTTTGGCCCAAACAGATTTTCCCAACCCAAGTTATGGCCATTTTACTCCAACAATTACACGGCTCAAACAAATTGAAGTCTATCTTGAAATTTTTGTTTGCAAACTAGATTTGACCTCTCAAATCAATGAATTTCCTTTTAAATTTTTTGCTAGAGATAGACCTCCTGGTGGAATTGAAATTAGACATAAAGTTTACACCATTCTGATCTCTACAGGCCAACTTAAAAATTATTTATCGAACCGGAGCAAAACTGCCTACAAATCTTAAATCTAAAACTAGATCTAAATTTCAGATCAAACTAGTTCATAGAGATCAAGTTATGAATTTTCTTGTAAACTGCTACAAAAGTGTATAAGACTTCAGATCCAAAATTTAGTCTGTCTTGCAAATCAGATCCTAGGTATGAAACATTACTCTTTGGCTCTCAAACTTTTACAGCAACTAGATCTCTCTTTCTAGATTCCAGAAAACCAAATTTCGTTGAAAAAGAGTTAGGGAGCCCCGGTTATGATTTTTCTCGTGAGAGCCCGTAGAAAATGAAATTCTAAATCTAAGAATCTGTCCCTCAACGTTTTACCATAAAAAATCATGGTTTTAAATTTCAACAATTAATCCTCAAAGATGTATAATTCATCCATGGATTATTTGGATGGCTAAGAAATCTAAAAAATCATATTTTCATCCATAAAAATCAAATTTACAATTCCAATCCATGAAAAATCAAGTTTAATCAACAAATTCCACAAACCATGGTTGAATCTCTACATACTCGAAATCAATTGATAAAAATGTAAAATTTCAAAATCAAACCCTTCTATTCATGGTCGAATTTCATGTTCTTAATCAGGGTTGAACCAAAGAAAATTTGGTTACCTTTCGATGGTGGAGATCTCATGTGTGATTGCAATCAAATAGATTTAACTATAATGAACAAATTTAGATTGCAAGGACACATAAAAATATGGAGATATTTGATACATATCAATATCTCTCCACAGGACAAAGAATGAACTTAGAAACCCAAGTTACATTATTCCAATTCTAACCAAATGGCTTCTAAGGCTTCTAGGCCAGTCCTATGGTCAATATACTTCTGATGGTTGGCAATCATGAGGATCTTCTGGTTTTGGTGTGATGCATTCAATCCTCGCAGTTCTAGAGCTTCAAGCTTGATTTGACTATAAATGTCTTCCAGAGGCGCGACCTTGGACACATGGACACGGTCATGACTCACCTTATTGGGCAACGCACCGGCAACCTTCATGCGATTAATGAATAAAGTATTGCATCCTTTCATCAAAGATTTTGTTATAGTTTATCTGGATGACATTTTAAATTATAGCAAGTCATGGGAGGAGCATATTGTTCATTTGAATAAGGTGTTTGGGGTGTTGAGGGAGAATTAGCTCCAGCTGAATGGAAAGAAGTGTGAATTTAGGAAGCAGTCATTGGTGTATCTAGGTTTTGTAGTTGGGGCAGGTGAGTTTAAGGTAGACCCTTCAAAGATAGAGGTCATTACCAAGTGGGCAGCACCTCGGTCAGTAACTGAAGTGAGAAGCTTTATGGGAGCTTGTCAAAAAAAATCTGCTAAAGTTCATCTACCATTTTTCACAAATAGCAGCGCCTTTGCATACACTGATAAAGGCCAATAAGTGGTTTGAGTGGACAAAGAAACAAGATGACACATTTCAGTTGTTGAAGAGGAAAATTTCAGAAGCCCCAGTGTTGGCATTGTCGAATTTGCATTGCCCTTTTGAGGTTGAGGCTGACGCATCTACGTATGCCATGGGAGGAGCGGTGTTGTTGCAGGATGGAAAGCCAGTAGCTTATCATTCTGAGATGTTCAGTTGTCCGGTAATGAATTGTCCAATATATGATAAGCAGATGTATGCTTTGCACCAAGCGGTGAAGCACTGACGTGTGTATTTCTTAGGGAAGGATGTCATTATCCACACCGACCACAAAACCCTTCAGTTTTTGCAAACTCAGTCTCATTTGTAACATGCTCATTACTTGAAGTGGATGTCATATTTATAACAATTTAATCTGATCATTAAGTACAAGAAAGGAGCCATGAATAAGCTGGCTGACATGTTGTCTAGACCACCTACACAAAGGAGCTCCACTCTCACGGTGGCAATGCAAATCCAGCCTATGGCCCTTGCAGAGTACACACAGGGATATGACACTGATGAAGACTTCAAGACAGTGTTTGAGAAAATATAACAAGGACAAGTTACAGAGTTCAAACTGAAAGATGGATTGTATAAGGGTCACAGCTGTGTATACCAAAAGACGGGGACTAATTACGATGGATTTAAATAAGCTCATACCTCCGGAGTGGCAGGGAATTTTGGGGTTGAGAAAACATTATTTAATCTGCAGAGGTATGTCTTTTGGCCAAAGATGTAGCTAGATACGGCTATATACATCAGAGGTTGCGTTCTATGCAACACATCGAACCCCTCAAACGGGAAGGTAGGGTTGTATACTCCTTTACCAGTACCTACTAAGCTTTGAGAGAGCATCTCGATGGATTTTTTGAGAATATTGCCGAAGTCCAAGTCTAGACACGACAATTTGTTTGTCGTAGTGTATAGGTTCAGTAAGATGTTTGAACTCATACCATGTAAGAAGACGGTGAAAGGGGAAGCAACAACTAGATTATCCTTTGATCCTGTTTGGAAGCATTATGGGTTGCCTACTTTGATTATTTCGGATCGAGATAGTAGGTTCCTGAGTCACTTCTAGAACTCTTTGTGGGGTATTGTAACGCCCCGCCCTTTTTCACTCGCTTCTTCTCGTAAATCAGAGTCTATTTTTTTTTTTTATAAATGAAGAGTGATAGAGAGCGGGACGTCACGACGCGAGCTAAGTCCGAACTTCTAAAGTCCGACCCTTAACTGGCCAACCCTATGTGTGCATGGACTCAGTCCATGAAAATGGTTCACACATACCAATATAAACATGCGGAATAAAAATCATGACATGCGGAAACATAATAGAACACAGTTCTATTCCATTCAAATAGCAAAGTACATCAAGTCCTTAATCATCATTATCATAATGCAATTATCCAATAAAACATCCAACCATAGCAAATTCATCTAAGTTATTACAATTCGAATTCTTGATACTCAAAATACAAGCCCATGAGTATCTTAAATAAAATATAAGCTATAATCCTCCAAGCTCCTATGTCTGGCCCGTTTCGCGTTCATCGTTCTCCTTGTTTCCTGTATCATTGACTAGGGTAGAAGTAGGGCGTTAGTACAACGCGCCCAGTAGGTATTCCAGTTAGGGTTAACACATGGGTTAGTACCAAAATCCAGATATAACATATATCAAATCTAGTATAATAAATCATACCATACTTATCAAGCATCGTATACAAAACAGTTTATAGTGTATGATAATAGAGATCCAATCATACCGATAAAAACCAAAAACCTTGCATGATAATAAAGATCATAATCATGACGATTCAATGCCATGCCATGCCATTATATGCAATGAGTCCCACCCATCACGAAATATCCTCTTGATGGAAAACTCCTCATCTAGGTATCCCCCACGATTCTTTTACGGACACCCCGACGGAGTGGTGGATCACCGGAATCTTCTTGATGGAAATCACATCAAGGTATCCCCACGATTCTTTTACGGATGCCCCGACGGAGTGGTGGATCTCCAGAATCTTCTTGATGGAAATCACATCAAGGTATCCCCCACGATTCTTTTACGGAAACCCCGACGGAGTGGTGGATCTTCGGCTACATTTCACACATAGTATCCTCTTGATGGAATTCTCCTCATCAAGGTATTCCCCTACGAGTGTTTTACGGACGCCCCGACGAAGTGTGGGTCCCCGGCTACATATCATCCCTCCCATGTCATGCATGAGATGCAAATGCCAATGAAAACACATGCTATTTTATCATATAAACATGCATTAAAAAATCACATTCTTAAACATATCCAACACATGTTATTTTAATTGTATAAACATAGCATTAAAAATCACATTTTTAAACATATCCAACACATGCTATTTTAATCATATACACATAGCATTTAAAATCACCATTTGAAACATATCCTTTGCAATATAAATTTCATCAAAATAAGATAAAAACAATGTACATAAACCCATGGTTTCAAAGAGGTGGAATCCTACGAAAGACTGCTGACGTGTCCTTGCGTCTTTCGTCCGGTAACCGCTCACGATCGTAAACACCTTGTGAGGTCCCGTTACCTTATAATATAATAACCAATCAAAACCAAGTCCCACTTGATTTACAATTATTTAAAGTCCATAAACCAATTCGCATGGTTTATCATTTTCAGCCGATATTACCAAGTTGCCATTGGTCTAATCTTTAATTAACGTTTCATTCATTTAATCCAACATACGTAACCCTATGTTCATCAAAACAATCCCCATGGGGTTTGGCCACACACCATGGCCAAACCCATGGTCCCTTATTTTCACTTAATTACCAAAATGCCATCCAAGGCTATAATTTCATTTTAGTATGTATTTACAACTTTGCCATTACCTTAGGTTTATGTCTCTCTATTAATCCAATCATCACATTAAGTTCATAAAATATTCCTCATGGGGTTCCGCCATACACCATGGCCGAACCCATGATTCAACACTTTCACTTATATTTACAACAATGCCATCCATGTTTAGCATAACCCGTAGTCCAATAATATAATTGCTAAACATAAATTGGTATGCTCCAATCAATATTTAATCAATCACTTATGTTAAGTCCATGACCAATCCATGTCAGAGCTCCATTAATGATCCATTTACCTAACCATATCAAGTCCATAAAATCCATAATCATTTCCATGGGGTTCGGCCATACACCATGGCCGAACCCATGGCCTAACATTTTCATTCTTATTTACAATTCTACCATGGTCTCCATTACCTCATGTTTATGTTCAAAACATAGGTCCATAATTGATCATTCGTAAAACCCAACATAAAACTCCCAAGTTGATCCGTAACATAGGTTCATAATTTGATTCATAAATCAACTACATAAATAAAAACCCATAATATTGATTCATAAAACAAACCATTAACCATGACCTAAAACCCCATATGATTCCTTAATTTGGTCTATGGGGTTCGGCCATACACCTTGGCCGAACCCTATGGTGTATAACTTCCCAATCATAGCAACTTCCATATTTGAATCCATAATTCAAGTTGCCTTCCTTTTTGATCAACAAGTCCATATTTAGAAACTTTCTAAATTTAATACCCATCCTTCCATTTAATCATTCAAGGTCCATGATTAGATACTTTCTAATCTAGTAACCATTCTTCATAGAACATGAGCAATGTTCCTCCATGGTTAATCACCTTTCATGTTAACACATGCATAGACCTAGCCCATAAAATTGGTTCAAGGGGTTCGCCCATACACCATGGCCGAACCCATGATATCATGGTTCCATTCTCCTCTTGATTTATTTAGAATTATAAATTCATAATTGAACCATAAACTTTATTCATGGGGTTCGGCCATGGTGATGTGTGACTTACCATTTTGATCCTAGGTCCATAATTAGAAACTTTCTAAATTAATCTCCACCTTCCAAAAAGAATCCATCATTGGATACTTTCCAAATTAGTAACATCTCCCTAAAATAAACCCTAGTGGGGTTCGGCCATACACCATGGCCGAACCTCACTCATAGAAATAATCCATTAACAATAACAATTCACCTCCATGGGGTTCTTTAATTTCTTGCTCAACATCTCAGCTATAAACTCATTATAGTTCGGTCATGCAATGGCCGACCCATATCTCCATTTAAATTAATAAATCAGTCCACAAGATCCAAAGTCTAAGAAACATGAACTCTATAAATATATTTGGTGAGGTTCGGCCATACACCATGGCCGAACCTCACCCCTTCTTTTCTATTCTTTTGATCCAATTTAAATCCTTTTTAAACCTTTTAAAAATCATAAGCATAAATCTATACTCTTCATGCTTGTAACCCAATAAAATTATTAACCACTTCCATGGTTCTTAACCCATAAAATTAAACCATGTCTTTCCATTAAAATTACTACATTCATCTCCCAATCCTCTTCCATTAAAATAACTAATTCAACACCCAATTTCCTTCCATGGGGTTCGGCCACACACCATGGCCGAATCCTATGGTTCCATTCTTTTAAACAAAAATAAATAAAACCACTTACCGGTTCCGCGACTCCTCCGGTTTTCCCTCGGTTATTCTTTGCTCTTCCAATCCTTTTCCTTTTGCTGGCTGCCTTCTCCTTGATCTTTGTAAATGCCGAGAGTGAGAACTTGAGAGGAAGAGAGAGTTCGACCTTGGGGTGTATGTGTATTGTCGTGAGCCCCCTTCCCTCTTTCTTTAAAACTTCCACTCGGCCAATGTTGCTACAATAGCAATTGCCTTGTGCCCTTGCTTCTTTTATTAATTCCCACCGATTCTTTATAGAAGGTGCCATGTCCCATTCATTTAGCAATTCCTAATATCACTCCAACACCTCATGCGCATATCTCATTCCTAAAATCTTTCCATCCATCCAATATTAGAAGGTGCCATGCGCCCCTTGTTGCCTTCCAATCGGCCAAGTATCTTCTTTATTTGGATTTAAACATCTTCTTTATTTAAGGAAAAAGATATCATTGTCTAATCCCCAATCCATCTACACGTTTTTGCCAAATTTAGGACAATCCTTGGTCGCATATAATTCCTTGATTTTTGTGATATAACATCTTATATTCGACCATGCAATCTTTTATTTAATCTTCTCCATGCGCATATCCTTCCTTAGCTTCCATTCCATGTGCATCACATAAATATGAAAATCCCTATACACGGCCATGTAATCTTTATTTAAATTTTTTTTTTTGAACATCTTCTTGGATATGTAAATCCAATATTCGGCCATGCATAATCTTTTATTTAAGCCCTATTTAATTTATTGAAACCATTTCCATATTCTGTTGAGTCTTAATTGGGCTATGACCCAACATTTTACCCATAAATAAATCCATATCTAAAATTCATTAATTAAATGGGTACTTTCCGTAAATATTTACAACTTGAAATTCTGGGGTGTTACAGGTATGATGGATACCAAGCTGAAGAGGAGCATCACATTTCATCCACAGACGGACGGACTGACCTAGGTAGTGAACAGAACTATGGTGCAACTCCTTCGGGGCTACAATTCCAAGCATCCTAAGACTTGGGATACTAGCTTCCCTTATCTGCAGTTTGCCATCAATCGTGCTATCCATAGTTCGACGCAAAAGTCGCCTTTTGAAGTATGTTTGGGTTATTTACCTCAAAGCCCTTTTGATTTGGCTTTCACGTTTGGGGACATTCAGTTGGAAGGAAAAGAGGAAAAGGACAGAGCCAGGACCCAATGGTTTTTAGAAAGGATTGCTAAGGTACACAAAGAAGTAGAGGCGCAGCTACAACGATCACAACAGAGGTACAAGGACAGACATGACTGACATAGCGTGGAGTGCACTTTTCAGGAAGGTGATCTTATTAGGTTGATGCTGAGTAAGGAACGCTTAAAGGGGGATAGATATAAGTTAAAACCCATCAGATATGGACCGTTCAAAATCATCAAGAAGATTGGTGATAATGCATTACAGCTGGATCTATCACCGTATATGCAGATGTACTCAATCATTAATGCTGAGAATTTGAAGTTATTTGAACCTTCTATACTTGACAAAGATTCAGACAAAGAGGCGCGTCTACCATCCATCGATGACTTGTGGGTAGAGCGAGAGGATACTTTGCCTGAAGAATGTATCTTGGAGAAAAAAGTTATGGAGACTAGGCGAGGGAAGTATGATTCTTACAGGATGGACAAAAAGAGTCAGCTAGTATGCCAGTCGCAGTGGTACAGTCGGGAGAAGGGAGTTAAGGAGTCCCCTCATTTGGAGTTTTGAAGATTTACTGGGACCTAAATCCCCTAAACAGGGGGAGCCATGATCCAGGAGGATCTCCCGTCTATTTCTTTCTTCTATGTTCTTGTAAAAAGCCTTGTGTATTTCTATGTTGTGTGTTATTTTTCTTGTAAAAGACTTAGAAAATAAGTCTTGAGCTGATTCGGTCAACCATCAGTTGACTGATTGAATGTTTGTGTGGAATAGATATGTCTCTCGAAGTATCAATCTTCTATCAATAGACTGATTGGAGACTGATTGAAAGTCTGTATTTTACAATTAGTCCCTGATAGTATTAGTCGACCATCAGTGATTTCTCTTCCCAAATCTGTGTGTCTCTATTCTGTCTTGTTTTTCCGCTATTTTTAGTTATCCACTTGTCGCCAAAATGCCCGAATACGGATCAATAACAGTCTATTATAATATGATGGGAGTACAACCAAAGTAACAAATATCGGCGGTAAATTGGATTTTACTGCGTTTTTCTCAGAAAAATATCGTTCACGCAATAAAAAAGGCTTTTTATCGCCAACGCCGTTTTTATCACAAAATTGTTGTTAATACTGTGTTTTTAACGGGAAAAACGATTTTCTCACGTTAAAAACATGTTTTACGGAAAAACCATCTGTATTTGAAAATGAAAAGCCACTCCTTTTACATTGTATTTACGGAAGAAATCTGGGAATACCAAAAGCCATCCACCTTACGCCTCTCAAAATCTCATATTCATGGAAAGTATTGATTATCTTTTAAATACTTATATAGATAATGACGTCAAGATTGCATTATTGATGTCTTTACTTCATTTTATTGTTGTAGGGTATGCAATTTTCATTTATAAAATTATTATAGTTTTATATATGTAATTAATTTGATAAAAAATTAATATGTTTTGTTTAGCTTAATGTTAAAGAAATAAAGAATATAAAATTAACTAAAATAGCAAAAGATTTGAAATTTTTATTTGATAAGTGAAATGTCTAATTTTATAAATTATGATTTAAATATAAATAAAATAAATTTAAAGAACAACTAAAAATAAAAAAAATAAGATTGAAACTTCAAATTAGTTTTTTTTATAGATGATTGTATCTTTTAATATTATTTTTATTGTGAATGACTTTGATAAGGTATTTAGCCATGAACTCATTAAAATTGTATGATACTCTTTTCTCAAGAAATGTTTGATGAGAATTATTTATTTATTATTATCATTTTTTTTATATATTTATATTTTCCGCGGGATTTTCCCATTAAATTCCCGATAAAAATCCGAGAATTTGAAAATATCCCGTTATTATAAGTTGCCATGAATATCCCAAGAATGGTATTTGTGACATTGAGTACAACCAATCTATCCCGAAGATAACGTCAAACTCCGACATATCCAAAACCCGCAGATCAAACTTAAGGTGTAAGCCTCTAGTGGCTAACACAACCCAAAAAATCTGATCTACAACCACCTCCCGAACTAATGGTGACCTGATCACCAATGGTGCCTCTCTTCTCTCTACCTAAGATTCAAACAAAGCGCAAAGCTCAAAGCAACATAAGAATGCGGTGCACCATAGTCAAACAAAACACAAGCCCAAGAACTATGAACAACTAGTGTACCCTGCACAACCACTGGCGACACAAACTCCTTCGGCTGCTGTATAAAAGAAAAAACATTGCCAAGTGCTGCTCTCTAGGCAGGTGGACCACCAGATGCAATATGAATATAGGTGAGCGCAGGTACTATCACCTACGGAGGTGCCACAACAGTGCCCTGACCATCCCTCTGGGTATAGTATCTCGAAATGTGTCCATCCTCGCCGCAAATATAGCAACGAAAGCTTCAGACCCACTCCTAGCGCTCAAGACAATCCTTCCGAATGTGACCTAGTAGACCACAACCAAAACATATGTCAGTCCCGATCTAACCACCCGTTGCCTGGATAACCAGGTCGGGCTGTTGTTGCTCAGAAGAAGCTCCATGAGTCTAATAAGGCGCTGATTGCTTCTTCTTCTTTTTTTGTCATGGTCTCTGCTTGGCCTAAAAGTACTCATCGAAGCCGGCTGATAAATAGTGGCAGTGGCTCTCAGCGTGGCGCCCTCTACCAAGACTGCTCTCTACACTACCTCAGCACAGGTGACGCATCTTAAAGGAACCACAATGCACTGCAGAACTAGATGCAGACCCTCCTCGAAGTTGTGGGCCCTCTGGTCATCATCCACCACTATATGAGAAGCATATTAGGCGAACTCGACGAACCGGGACTCATACTCTCTCACCGTGTTTCTACGCTAGGTCAAGCTAATGATGTCAGCAACTTTGGCTAGCTTGACTACCAACGGAAAATACTTGGCCAAAATACATCTGTTAGTCGAGCTAGCTTAATGTCTAGAATTGTTCTAGAGGGGGTGAATAGGTCTATGGTAGTATTTTAAGATTCTTTAAGATATTGGTCAATTAAAGTGAGTCTTGAGGTAATTAACCAATATTTAATGTCCAATTATGAGATTTAATAATTAAATTGGTGATAAATGTGCACCCACGGTAAATCTCAAGAAAAATGATGTCACCAAATCAAGTGTGCAAAAAAGGAGAGAGATAAACACAAATGCATAAAGTAAGGTGAAGTAGGTGAGAAGAGATGGAAGATGATGACACAAGTATTTTTACGTGGTTCGACAACCGCCTACATCCACGCATCAAGTATACCACTTGAGGATTCCATTAAACTTCCCCTTCGAGGGTGGAGATCGACATAATCACCGAGAACACCTCTCTTGGAAGTCAATAAGGTTACACCTGTCTGCATTGCCAGTCAACTGGTGGTTACCATGGTAACTCTTAGATCAACGCGAAAATAATCGCTTCAGATGAAAACTCATTTGAACATGAAAATTAGACGCTTTACCATGAAAATAGAGGAACGCACAAAATTAGTGCTTTAGCATGAAAATAGACGCTTTACATGAAAAAATGCAAATCAGAGCTTTAAGATGGAAATGGAAACTAGCTCGTTCGACGGAAATGATATTTTTCACGTAAAAACATGGAAATAATGCGTTTTAATACGATAATAATTGCTTCATGTGAAAACGCTATTTTTCAAGTAAATTAGACACTTTACCATGAAAATAACACAAATCACAAAATTAACGCTTTAACATGAAAATAGACGCTTTAAGAAGAAAAATATGCAAATCAGCATTTAAAGATGGAAATGGAAACTAGTGCTTTCAATTGAAATGATATTTTTCACGTAAAAACATGGAAATAACGTGTTTTAATGCAAAAATAATCGCTTCATATGAAAAAGCTATTTTTAAAGTAAATTAGACGTCTTACCATGAAAATAACACAAATCACAAAATTAGTGTTTTAACATTAAAAATAGATGTTTTAATAAGAAAAAAAATGCTAACCAAGACTTTAAGATGGAAATGGAAACTAACGCTTTCAATGAAAACAATATTTTTCACGTAAAAAAAATGGAAATAACGCGTTTTAACACGAAAATAATATCTTCATATGAAAACGCTATTTTTCAAGTAAATTAGACGCTTTACAATGAAAATAATGAAGAATCAGCGCTTTAATATGAAAATAGATGCTTTAAGACCGAAAAAGATGCAAATCAACGCTTTAAGATGGAAATGAAAACTAGCGCTTTTGACTGAAACAAAAAATTTCACGTAAAAACATGAAAATAACCCGGTTTAACATGAAAATAATCGCTTCACATGAAAACATTATTTTTCAAGTAAATTAGCCGTTTTACCATGAAAATAATCCAAATCACAAAATTAGCGCTTTAACATTAAAAATATACGCTTTAAGATGGGAAAAAAATGCAAATTAGTGCCGTAAGATGGAAATGGTAACTAGCGCTTTCGATTGAAACAAAAAATTTCACGTAAAAACATAGAAATATCCCGTTTTAACGCGAAAAGAATCGTTTCATATGAAAACGCTATTTTTCAAGTAAATTAGACTCTTTAACATGAAAATAATGTAAATTACATAATTAGCGTTTTATTATGAAAATAGACGCTTTAAGATGAAAAAATACAAATCAGAGCTTTAAGATGGAAACTAGCACGTTCGATGGAAACGATATTTTTCATGTAAAAACATGGAAATAACGCGTTTTAACGCGAAATATTTGCTCCATTTGAAAACACTATTTTTCAAGTAAATTAGTTGCTTTACCATGAAAATAATGCAAATCACAAAATTAGTGTTTTAACATGAAAGTAGACGTTTTAATAAGAAAAAAAATGCAAATCAGCTCTTTAAGATGGAAACGGAAACTATCGCTGTAAGGTCTCGAAATTCTGGAATTAATATAAATGTGAATATTATTTATTTTAATGATGAAAATTAGAAAATTGGTGGAGTAAATGGTAAATGGGCCAAAAATTGGATAAAGGCCCAAGTGTGGCCAATAGACTATGGTTTGGATTTAAATTTATTTAAATGGGTCAAGAATGGTCAAATAGGGTCAAATACCCATTTGGGACCCAATGGGTCAAGATGGTTATGCTCTAAGGTAAATGGGCTAGACGAAAATGTAATTGGGCCATGGGCCCAATGGTGATCCATTTAGAGTGGGCTTAATGAAATTTAATCACCCTAAGTAATTTGGAATTAAACAATGGTGGTGTGGCCAAGTGGGACCCACCTCCACCTCATCAAGTGAGGTGGCGTGTGGGCCAATGATTGGTGGGGCCGGCCACCATGGTTGACTTGGTCAACCATGGGTGGAATAATGGGAATTAGGTTAAATAAAAATGAATTAACCTAAGTTAATTACCAAATTAATTAAATACTTAAATTAATAAGTTGGTGGCTAAATGGGGTTAGTTTGGTCAAATGGAGACCAATCTACCCCACCTCAAAATGTTAAACACGTTGGCCATGGTGGTAGTTTAGATAACCACCACCATAAAGCAAATAAGAGGTATTTAAAAATATCTAAGAAAATATCTTAGGGTTGGTGGAGTAATAAATGGTAAAACAAGTTAAGTTAAGTACATTTTTTCTTTACCATTTCTTATTCTCTTTTCATTCTACTCTCTCCATTTTCATTCTCCCATGGCCGTCCTCTACATGTTCAAGTGAAGGAGAAGAAAAGATAGGAGCTCAAGGAGAGAACAAAGAAGTAAAAACTTGGTAACATGGCCGATTCTAGGGTTGGGAGTTTCCACCCTTGATCAAAGATCTTGACCTATCAAAGATCAAGAGGAAGGAGAGAGGAAGCTAAGGAGACCGACGGGAGCGGCGGAAATCGGAGGAGACGTCTGATAGTGAGTATTTCTTAAATAAAATAATTTTGGATTTTAGGGTTTAAGAAATGGAATTTATTTTTGTGAAATTAATGGTGGATAGGTGATTTTATACTATGGAATTTAGATGCATTAAATGGAGGGTGGAAGATGGAGAAAACCCTAAATGGGTGAATTAGGGTTAGGGTAAGAAATTGGAGAAATATATTGTGTGCATTGTGTGATTGATTAAATTGAGCATGGAATTGGGTACTTGGAAATAAGAATCATGGGCCATAGGGTTCGGCCATATAGTATGGCCGAACCCCATGGTGGGTGAATTGGTGGTTGGTTTAAATTGCTTAGGGTTTTAAGAATGGAAAGCAATGTGGGTTCTTGATTAATGAATTAGGTCTTTAATGAATGCATGGGAGTAATGTTTTAAAATGGTTGTATGATGAAAAATGCAATGGAATGGTGATTTAAAATGCATGATGTAAACCTCTCATGGGAAGACTTGTGATAGATCTAAAATATGCCAAAAGATCCAAGCAAAATGGGGAACAAGACATCATGGGTTCGGCCATGGTATGTGGCCGAACCCATGACCCATTTTGTAGGTCATTGTATGAGCTAAGGTTGGTTCCACGTTTGTGATCAGATGATGGAAAATTTGATCAAATTAGGTGGCTGATTTTGTTTCATGTTGGGTCATGGTTAGTGAATCTTTCATGGATTTAAGTTATGGATAAATTTAGACTTAAAATATACATGGATGGGTGAATGATTAAACTAAGCTTGGGGTTGATGCATTTTAGTCTCACAAATGAGAATGCTAAGGGGCTAAAATTTGGAAATATGATGTGTTTAAATCAATAGAAATGAGGCTAAGTTAAGGGTTGATTTTTAATGATCTTGTAACATGGTTAGGGATCATTAATAGACCTAGGTTGTGGATCATTTTTGGACTTAAATAGGCATGAATGAATGAGTAGTTGGTTATGTAAAGGGGTAGTGGCACAAATGGTAATTATTGCCTAAAATGAAGAAACCAATAAAATATGATTTATGGGCTTGGAAATGGGACAATATGGACTAATTTGGTAATTTAATAAGGTGTCGGATAGCGCGAGCGGTACGCAAGTCGGTAGCCGGATTGTCGGACGAATACGGAAAAAGGACGCGAATCGGTAATCGGTAGGATTCCTACCTATTTGTAAGCCATGGATGTGTGATGGTATTTTTGTCATATTTTATTGATTTTAGTATTTATCTTATGATGGGTTTTTACAATTATGGATGCTATGTTTAAGATGGATTTTATTTAATGGCTATGAACTATGATTAAGGTTATGCATTATAAATTAAGGTTATGTATGATATTTTAAGGTTATGAGTTATAAATATTACATAGCATAATGCATTACATCTCATGCATGGCATGGGCGGAAAAAAATAAACAAACCGGAGTCCATGCTCCGTCGGGGCGACCGAGAACAGGCATGGGGACACCTTGACGAGGCTTTGCCGTCAAGGGGGATATTTTGCGGTTGGACATGTCTTGACGAGGTTTTCCGTCAAGAGGGATATGACAGTATATGGCAGGAATGATGGGTGGGATTCATAACATAGACACCCAGGGCATGGCATACATCGTATATTTTCACTATACGTGGTTTATCAATTTTCATTGGGTTATTATCAGTATGCTGTTATTACTAATCCATGTGCTAGCCCTACTTGGAGTCCTACTGGGCGCGTTGTTCTAATGCCCTACTTCTACCCTAGCTGACAATGCAGGAGATGGCGGACCGGAAGGGCGAGACGGAAGCCAAGCTTAGGAGCTTGGGAAGGCGGACTAGTTATTTTGTTTAAGTTGAATTATTTCATTTTGGAAATGTGTAATTGTATAATTTAGCTTGTTGGAAATGTAATAATTTAGATGGCTTGCTTTGTTGTATATTTTATTTTGGACGGTGCAGTCCAGTGGTATTTTAGTAATTAAATGGATCTTACTTCCCTACTATCTGAAAAACTGGTAGGATAGTTCTATGATCATCCGCATTTATTTTTATGTTCCGTGAGCTTACTTGCTACGCGTGAACTGTACTCGTGGACTTATGTTCCACGCACGCGTAGGGTTGGCCAGTTAAGGGCCGGGCTTTAGAAACTCGGAACTTAACTCGCGTCGTGACGTTCGTACCCTTTGTCACTTTATCACTTAAAAAAAAAAATGTACTCTGATTTTACGGTGAAAAGGGACGGGCGTTACAGTTGGTATCAGAGCGAATTCGAAAGAATGAATCTCTCGAAGTAAGATTAAGACGGTTGCACGTCTCACTGACAGCTAAGAATCCCAACCGACTGACTCTTCGGAGTCTGCTGCACGGGGACTGGATTAATTTACTTCGATTGACTCAAACTGAAGTGTTTAATCTGAGAACAACATATGGCGGAAAGGGATGATAGCAAGGGAAAAAAAATCAAGTTAAATCGGAGTTATTAAACATAGCATGTAGGGTTACATTTCCCCCGACATGAGAAAACAAGTCTAGGTCTTCCCCAAATTTGACGGAATAATGATAGATTTATTGAACATAGGAGAGAATTCCCCGATTTCATCAAATGGAACAAAACATAGATACTTGGGAAGTTTTCGCCAAACCAAGTGTGCTTATTTGGTAACTTTCCCAAAAAAAATAAAAATAAATGAGAAACAAAGTATGTTTGGTTAATATTTCTTTCCCCAAATTTGAAAAGGAGCTAAGTCAATGTTTTTCGATGACTAGGAAATGGCTCCGAAGAGAAGGACTCGTAGCAACCAGAAAGAGGTATCACCACCTCGCCAGGAAGAGGAGGTACCCCATCGGGAGGAGGGACAGAATAATATAAACATACAAGGTATAACCCCCGAGCTAAAAGATGTAGTTCAAACGGCAGTCGCTGCTGCTCTTCAACAACATTTGAGCGGAAATACGACTACTAGCGACGGAAATGAGACTACTAGTGACACCAGTAAACGGAAGATGGTCAAAGACTTCCAGCAACAGCGCCCTCCCTACTTTAGAGAAAAAGAAGGGGCTGTAGGAGCAGATCATTGGTTAAAGAAGATCACTCAGATCTTGAATCTGCTTCAGGTTTCCAGTCCGGCTGACAGAATCTTACTGGCAACATCTCAACTAATTGAGGATGCCGGTAATTGGTGGGAAGTGATGGAAAAACAACGAACACTGGTGCCTGAAAGGGAAAGAATTGCCATGACTTGGGAATGGTTCTCAGCCACTTTTCTAGAACAGTATTTTCCGGAGGATGAAAGAGAGAGCCAGACTGAAGCTTTTATATCATTAGTACAAGGCAATATGACAGTGGTAGAATACCACCGGAAGTTCCTTCGTCTATTTGTCTACGCATTCTACATGGTGGATACTGAGCACCGGAGGGCCCGTAAGTTTGAACGGGGCCTTCAGCTGAGCATCAAAGCTAGGGTGACAGTATTCAAGGAACCTACATTGGCAGGGGTGGTCAGTAGGGCCACTATAGTGGAGCGGGAATTGAATGAGATAGCGCGGCATGACAACCGCCGATGGCATAGTGGGCGGGACGCATTTCAACCCAATAAGAGGTTCCGCCCGAGTTTTAGCAGACCCTCATCCTCTACTGGATCTACATGGGGCTTTCGTCCCAATCAGCCCTCCCCGTCAGCATCAGTTACCCAGGTTCCTAGAGGTGGGAACACTTGCTATCAGTGTGGCCAACAGGGCCACTTCAAGAGAGAGTGTCCACAGCTCAACAGACCCTCTAATTTCAGGGGTTCTTCCCGCCCTCCAGCTAAGCCAGCTCAGTCGCGAGGAGGCAGAGCGTACAACCAAGCGAGGCGGGCGACAAACCCTACAGGATCGGGGTAACTCTTTGCCATAGCTCCTCCAGCAGCGGCGAATCACTCGGTGATTCAAGGTATGGCAGTAATTGGTAGTTCCTATGCTGTGGCATTATTTGATTCTGGAGCATCTAATTCATTTATATCTACTGCATTCATATCTGCTACAGGCACATTAGTACAGAATCTGTCCACTTCACTTACTATTGTATCCCCTGTTGGAGACACATCTTTGGGACTCATCTGCACTGGATTAAACACTGAACTCGCTGGATTCCAATTCGAGTTCAACTATTTAGTAATCGATATGGCTGAGTACGATGTTATATTTGGTATGGACTAGTTGGCTACATATCAGGCCCATATTGATTGCCATCTTCGTAGGGTGATATTTTGGTCACCTGAGGGAAAGCGGTATATAATGCCCGCTGATAGACAAGGTATTCCTAGAAGACTGTAGGAAGAATTGAACTACCTTGTCTTGAACAACATTAAGTTAGACAGGGCACCAGGGGCGACCGAGAACAGGCATGGGGACACCTTGACGAGGCTTTGCAGTCAAGGGGGATATTTTGCGGTTGGAAATGTCTTGTCGAGGTTTTCCGCCAAGAGGGATATGACAGTATATGGCAGGAATGATGGGTGGGATTCATAACATAGACACCCAGGGCATGGCATACATCGTATATTTTCACTATACGTGGTTTATCAATTTTCATTGGGTTATTATCAGTATGCTGTTATTACTAATCCATGTGCTAGCCCTACTTGGAGTCCTACTGGGCGCGTTGTTCTAACGCCCTACTTCTACCCTAGCTAACAATGCAGGAGATGGCGGACCGGAAGGGCGAGATGGAAGCCAAGCTTAGGAGCTTGGGAAGGCGGACTAGTTATTTTGTTGAAGTTGAATTATTTCATTTTGGAAATGTGTAATTGTATAATTTAACTTATCGGAAATGTAATAACTTAGATGGCTTGCTTTGTTGTATATTTTATTTTGGACGGTGCAGTCCAGTGGTATTTTAGTAATTAAATGGGTCTTACTTCTCTGCTATCTGAAAAACTGGTAGGATAGTTCTATGATCATCAGCATTTACTTTTATGTTCCGTGAGCTTACTTGCTACGCGTGAACCGTACTCGTGGACTTATGTTCCACGCACGCGTAGGGTTGGCCAGTTAAGGGCCGGGCTTTAGAAACTCGGAACTTAACTCGCATCATGACGTCCGTACCCTTTGTCACTTTATCACTTAAAAAAAAAAATGTACTCTGATTTTACGATGAAAAGGGGCGGGCGTTACAATCGTTTTCAATGGTAACGATATTTTTCACGTAAAAACATGGAAATAACGCATTGGAAGGCAAAAATAATCGATTTAGTTGAAAACACTATTTTAACTTGAAAATTAGACGCTTTGCCATGAAAATAATGCAGCGCAAAAAATTAGTGCATTAACATGAAAATAGACGCTTTACGTGAATAAATGCACATCAGAGCTTTAAGATGGAAATGGAAAATAGCGTTTTCGATTGAAACGATATTTCTCACATAAAAACGCGTCATAACACGAAAATAATCGCTTCATATGAAAACACTATTTTAACATGAAAATTAGACGCTTTACCATGAAAATAATGCACCGCACAAAATTAGCACTTTAACATGAAAATAGATGCTCTAAGAAGAAAATAGACGCTTTACATGAAAAAATGTAAACGGGGCTTTAAAATGGAAATGGAAACTAGCACTTTCGATTGAAACAATATTGTTCACGTAAAAACAGGGAAAAATGCATTTTAACGCAAAAGTAATCGCTTCATATGAAAACGTTATTTTTCAAGTAAAGTAGATGTTTTACCAAGAAAATATTGCAAATCACAAAATTAGCGCTTTAACATTAAAAATAGACGCTTTAAGATGAAAAAAAATGCAAATCAGTGATTTAAGATGGAAATGGAAACTAGCACTTTCGATGGAAACAAAAAATTTCACGTAAAAACATGGAAATAACCCATTTTAACATGAAAAATAATTGTTTCATATGAAACAGTATTTTTCAAGTAAATTAGACTCTTTACTATGAAAATAATGTAAATTACATAATTAGCGCTTTAACATGAAAATAGATGCTTTAAGATGAAAATCAGCGCTTTAAGATGGAAATGGAATCTAGCGATTTCGATGGAAACGATATTTTTCATGTAAAAACATGGAAATAACATGTTTTAACGCAAAAATAATCGTTTCATATGAAAACACTATTTCCTAGTAAATTAGATGCTTTGCTATGAAAATAATAAAGCGAAAACAACTAGCGTTTTAACATGAAAAAAGATGATTTACGACCACAAAAATGCAAATCAGCGCTTTAAGATAGAAATGGAAACTAGCGCTTTCGATTGAAACGATATTTTTCACGTAAAAACATGGAAATAACGTATTTAACGAGAAAATAATCACTTCATATGAATACACTATTTTTCAAGTAAATTAGATGCTTTACAATGAAAATAATGCAAATCACAAAATTTGCGCTTTAACATTAAAAATATACGCTTTAAGATGAAAAAAAAAGCAAGTCAGTGATTTAAGATGGAAATGGAAACTAGCGCTTTCGATGGAAACAAAAAAATTCACGTAAAAACATGGAAATAACCCATTTTAATACGAAAATAATCGTTTCATATGAAAATGGTATTTTTCAAGTAAATGACTCTTTACTATGAAAATAATGTAAATTACATAATTAGCGCTTTAACATGAAAATAGATGCTTTAAGATGAAAATTAGGGCTTTAAGATGGAAATGGAATCTAGCGATTTTGATGGAAACAATATTCTTCACGTAAAAACATTAACGTGAAAATAATCTCTTCATATGAAAACACTATTTTTCTAGTTAATTAGATGCTTTACTATGAAAATAATAAAGCGAAAACAATTAGCGCTTTAACATGAAAATAGATGCTTTACGACGACAAAAATGCAAATTAGCGCTTTAAGATGGAAATGGAAACTAGAGCTTTAACATGAAAATAGATGCTTTACGACGACAAAAATGCAAATTAGCGCTTTAAGTTGGAAATGGAAACTAGCGCTTTTGATTGAAATGATATTTTTCAAGTAAAAACATGGAAATAACGCGTTTAACGGGAAAATAATCACTTCATATGAATACACTATTTTTCAAGTAAATTAGACGCTTTACATGAAAAAATGTAAACAGATCTTTAAGATGGAAATGGAACTAGCACTTTCGATCGAAACAATATTGTTCACGTAAAAACATGGAAAAAACGCATTTTAAAGCAAAAATAATCACTTCATGTGAAAACGTTATTTTTCAAGTAAAGTAGATGTTTTACCATGACAATATTGCAAATCACAAAATCAGCGCTTTAACATTAAAAATAAACGCTTTAAGATGAAAAAAATGCAAATCAGTGATTTAAGATGGAAATGGAAACTAGCGCTTTCGAGGGAAACAAAAAATTTCAAGAAAAAACATGGAAATAGCCCATTTTAACATGAAAAATAATCGTTTCATATGAAAATGGTATTTTTCAAGTAAATTAGACTCTTTACTATGAAAATAATGTAAATTACATAATTAGCGCTTTAAGATGAAAATCAGCGCTTTAAGATGGAAATGGAATCTAGCAATTTCGATGGAAACAATATTTTTCATGTAAACACATGGAAACAACATGTTTTAACGCAAAAATAATCGCTTCATATGAAAACACTATTTTCTAGTAAATTAGATGCTTTGCCATGAAAATAATAAAGCGAAAACAATTAGCGTTTTAATATGAAAATAGATGTTTTACGACGACAAAAATGCAAATCAGCGCTTTAAGATAGAAATGGAAACTAGCTCTTTCTATTGAAACAATATTTTTCACGTAAAAACATGGAAATAAAACGTTTAACGGGAAAATAATCACTTCATATGAATACACTATTTTTCAAGTAAATTAGATGCTTTACAATGAAAATAATGCAAATCACAAAATTAGCGCTTTAACATTAAAAATATACGCTTTAAGATGAGAAAATGCTAGTGAGTGATTTAAGATGGCAATGGAAACTAGTGCTTTCGATGGAAACAAAAAATTTCACGTAAAAACATGGAAATAACCCATTTTAACACGAAAATAATCGTTTAGTATGAAAACGGTATTTTTCAAGTAAATTAGACTCTTTACTATGAAAATAATGTAAATTACATAATTAGCGCTTTAAGATGAAAATCAGCCCTTTAAGATGGAAATGGAATCTAGCGATTTCGATGGAAACAATATTTTTCACGTAAAAAATGGAAATAACACGTTTTAACGTGAAAATAATTGCTTCATATGAAAACACTATTTTTCTAGTAAATTAGATGCTTTACTATGAAAATAATAAAGCAAAAACAATTGGCGCTTTAACATGAAAATAGATACTTTACGACGACAAAAATGCAAATTAGAGCTTTAAGATGGAAATGGAAACTCGTGCTTTCGATTGAAACGATATTTTTCACGTAAAAACATGGAAATAATGCGTTTAACAGGAAAATAATCACTTCATATAAATACACTATTTTTCAAGTAAATTAAACGCTTTACAATGAAAATAATGCAAATCACAAAATTAGCGCTATAACATTAAAAATAGATGTTTTAAGATGAAAAAAATGCAAATCAGGGCTTTCGATTGAAATGATATTTTTCACGTAAAAACATGGAAATAACACGTTTTGAAGGGAAAATAATCGCTTCTGATGAAAACACAATTTTAACATGAAAATTAGACGCTTTACCATGACAATAATGCAATGCACAAAATTAGCGCTTTAACATGAAAATAGACACTTTACATGAAAAAAATGAAAATCAGAGCTTTAAGATGGAAATGGAAACTAGCACGTTCGATGAAAACAATATTTTTCACATAAAAACATGGAAATAACGTGTTTTAATGCCAAAATAATTTGTTCATATGAAAATGCTATTTTTTTTTAGTATATTAGACGTTTTACTAAGAAATAACGCAAATCAACAAAATTATTGTCTTAACATGAAAATAAACGTTTTAATCAGGAAAAAAAAATTCAAATCAGCGCTTTAAGATGGAAACGGAAACTTACACTTTTGATGGAAATGAAAATTTTCAGGTGAAAACTTGGAAATAACGTGTTTTAATGCGAAAGTAATCGCTTCATATGAGAACTCTATTTTTCAAGTAAATTAGACGCTTTACTATGAATATAATGAAGCGAACAAAATTAGCGCTCTAATATGAAAATAGACGCTTTAAGACGAAAAAAATGCATATTAGCGGTTTAAGATGGAAATGGAAACTAGTGCTTTCGATTGAAACAATATTTTTCACCTAAAAACATGAAAATAGCGCATTTTAATGCCAAAATAATCCCTTCATATGAAAATGCTATTTTTCAAGTAAATTAGACGCTTTACTATGAAAATAACGCAAATCACAAAATTAGTGTTTTAACATGAAAATAGAAGTGTTAGTAAGAAAAAAAAATTCAAATCAGTGCTTTAAGATTGAAATGGAAACTAACGCTTTTGATTGAAACAAAAAATTTCACGTAAAAAGATAAAAATAACCCGTTTTAATGCGGAAATAATCACTTCATATTAAAATGCTATTTTTCAAGTAAATTAGACGCTTTACATGAAAATAATGCAAATTCCATAATTACCTCTTTAACATGAAAATAGATGCTTTAAGACGAATAAATGAAAATCAGCACTTTAAGATGGAAATGGAAACTAGTGCTTTCGATGGAAATAATATTTTTCACGTAAAAACATAGAAATAATGTGTTTTAACGCGAAAATGATCGCTTCATATGAAAACACTATTTTTCAAGTGAATTAGACGCTTTACAATGAAAATAATGCAAATAAAAAAATTAGCGTTATAACATTAAAAATGTAATGCCCTGTCCTTTTTCACTCGCTTCTTCCTGTAAATCAGAGTCTATTTTTTTTTTTTATAAACGAAGAGTGATAGAGAACGGGACGTCACGACGTGAGCTAAGTCCGAACTTCCAAAGTCCGACCCTTAACTGGCCAACCCTATGTGTGCATGGACTAAGTCCATGAAAATGGTTCACACATAGCAATATAAACATGCGGAATAAAAATCATAACATGCGGAAACATAATAGAACACAGTTCTATTCCATTCAGATAGCAAAGTACGTCAAGTCCTTAAACATCATTATCATAACGTAATTATCCAATAAAACATCCAGCCATAGCAAATTCATCTAAGTTATTACAATCTGAATTCTAGATACTCAAAATACAAGCCCATGAGTATTTTAAACAAAATATAAATTAAAAACATCCAAGCTCCTATGCCTGGCCCGTTTCGCGTTCATTGTTCTCCTCGTTCCTGTATCATCCACTAGGGTAGAAGTAGAGCGTTAAAACAATGCGCCCAGTAGGTATTCCAATTAGGGTTAACACATGGGTTAGTACCAAAAATCCAGATATAATATATATCAAAACCGGTTATAATAAATCATACCATACTTATAAAGCATCACATCCAAAACAATGTATGATAATAGAGATCCAATCATACCGATAAAAATCAGAAATATTGCATGATAATAAAGATCATAATCATGCCGATTCTATGCCATGCCATGCTATCATATGCAATGAGTCCCACCCATCACATATACATAAAAGTTCTCACCACATAGGTCTTTCGGACGCCTCGACGAAGTGTGGACCCTCCGGTTACAATTCCTACATAGTGTCCTCTTGATGGAATGCTCCTCATCAAGGTATCCCCCACGATTTTATTACGGATGCCCCGACAGAGTGTGGATCTCCGGTTACATTTCATACATAGTATCTTCTTGATGGAATGCTCCTCATCAAGGTATGCCCCACACGAATGTTTTATGGACGCCCCGACGGAGTGTGGGTCTCCGGTTACCGTTCATCCCTCCCATGCGATGCATGAGATGCAAATGTCCACATGTTATGCAAATATACAAATCATAGCATTTAAAAGCTCATATTTGAAACATATACAATACATGTTATTTTATCATATAAACATAGCATTTAAAACTTACATTTTGAAACATACCCTTTGCAATATAAATTCATCAAATCAAGATAAAAACAATGTACATAAGCCCATGGTTTCAAAGAGGTGGAATCCTACCAAAGACCGCTAACGTGTCCTTGCGTCTTTCGTCCGTTAACCGCTCACGATCGTACACACCTTGTGAGGTCCCGTTACCTTATAATATATCAATCAATTAAAACCAAGTCCCACTTGATTTACCACAATGTCCAAGTCCATAAACCAAACTTGTGGGGTTCGGCCCTACACCATGGCCGAACCTCATCCCTTTTGTTTTAATTTCTTCTTTTGGTTTATTAATCAATAACCCCTAAGTTAAACATTTAATCACTTCCCTTTTATTTCATCCAACATACATAAACCCTAAGTCCATCAAAACATAATCCATAAATCATTTCCCATTTGATTTAAATCATCCTTTAATTTTCTTCTAGATAAACTGAAGTTTTTCAGAAAAAATTACATAAACATCACTTTTCAATTTAGTCGATTGAATCAGTAATTCAGTCGATTGAATCCTCCCGAATACAGTCATCTGCCTTACCCGCAGACTTTTAGTCGGCTGAACTATAACTCGGAACTGTTCTTACCCTGACTCGTAACCTTTCAGTCAACTGAAACACAAGTTCAGTCGGTTGAATCTGAGTCAAGACCTTCCTATCACTAGTTAATCCTCTTTCAGTCGACTGAATCAGAGATTCAGTCGGCTGACTTTGAATCAGATTGACTGTCTGTTCAGCCAGTGTAGATTCAGTAGGCTGAATCCATGATTCAGTCGGCTGAATCCTCAACCAACAACTTTCGTGTTTGATAAGCAATCTTTCAGTATGATTTAGCCAGCTGAAACTTCCAGAATCTTTTTCTTATCCGTTAGGTCTGAGTTCAGTCGACTGAATCACCAGATTCAGTCGGCTGAAACTCCCAAAAACTCTTTCTATTTCCGGCAACCATTAGTTCAGTCGACTGAGTACCATATTCAGTCGGCTGAAACTCCCAGAAACTCATCTTTGGTTCGTTCAATACCTAGTTCAGTCGACTGAATCAATGATTCAGTCGACTGACTGTTTCGTCAGTCTTCTCCTTTGCATATTTTGTACATCCTTTCTTCATGAAACTTCCTCCTAACATTATTCCAACATATTTAACATCATCCATATTTATTTATGATCTTCCATCATTTAAAGCCATTATAATTCATTAATGACCTTCCATGGTTTTCAACCCATAAAAATACACCATGTCTTTCCATTAAACTTGCTATACTCATCTCCCAATTTTCTTCCATGGGGTTCGGCCATACACCATGGTTGAACCCTATGGTTCCTTATCTTAAACAAAACATCAAACTACTTACCGGTTCCACGACTCCTTCGGTTTTCCTTCGGTTGTTCTTACCCTTCCAATCCTTCTCCTTCTTCTTGATCTTTCACAATCATTGGCTGCCTTCTCTTCCTTCTCTTGATAATGCCGAGAATGAGACTAGAGAGAGAGAGAGAATTCGGATATAAGTGTGTATGCCGTGTGCCCCTTCCCTCTTTCTTTTATAACCAACTTCCTCTTGATCCCAACTTAGAAGGTGCTGAGATAACAATTGCTAATCCTCCCTTCCTTTGCTCGGCTACCATTTCCTTTATTCCAGTCGATCCTATCTTGTTAAGATAGCAATTCACAATTCCAGCCGTGTGCAATATACATAGAAGTTGCCGTGAGCCCCTCTTGTAATTTAGCAACTTCCCTAGTATCACTCCTAACTAGGAAATGACTCCTTTTTAGATGATCTTATGTGCCTAACCTTGGATTTGGAAATCCCTATACACGGCCAATGTAATTTCTATTTTTATTTGGTAATCCCCCTTATGCGCATAAACTTGGATATGCAAATCTCATATTCGGCCATGCTATCTTTCAATTTAATCTTAGATATCTTCTCAAGATATTCTAGCATATCACCTGGATATGGATATAAAAAATTCGGCCATGCATAATTATCCCAAGTTCCTTATTTATATAATATTGCATTACTAATTAAATTCGGCCCCATTTAAATTTATTGAAACCATTTCACAATCCGTTGGGTCTTAATTGGGCAACGACCCAACACTTTACCCATATAAGATCCATATCTAATAATTCACAAACTAAATGGATAATTTTCATATATATTAATCACTTGAAAATCCGGGGTGTTACAAAAAGTAGACGCTTTAAGATGAAAATAATGCAAATCGCAAAATTAGCACTATAACATTAAAAATAGACGCTTTAAGATGAAAAAATGCAAATGAGTTCTTTATGATGGAGATGGAAACTAGAGTTTTCGTTTGAAACAAATTTTTTCACGTAAAAACATGGAAATAACCCATTTTAACGCGAAAATAATCGTTTCATATGAAAATGCTATTTTTCAAGTAAATTAGACGCTTTACCATGAAAATATTTATAACTATATAATTAGCGCTTTAACATAAAAATATTCGCTTTAAGATGAAAAAAATGAAAATCAGTGCTTTAAGATGGAAATAGAAACCAGCGATTTCGATGCAAACAATATATTTCACTTAAAAACATGGAAATAACACAATTTAACGCGAAAATAATCACTTCATATGAAAACACTATTTTCAAGTAAATTAGACGCTTTACTATGAAAATAATGAAACGAAAAAAATTATCTCTTTAACATGAAAAATAGACACTTTAAGATGAAAAAAATGAAAATCAGCGCTTTAAGATGGAAATGGAAACTAGTACTTTGGATGTAAATGATATTTTTCACGTAAAAACATGGAAATAACGTGTTTTAACCCGAAAATAATCACTTCAGATGAAAACGCAATTTAGCATGAAAATGAGACGCTTTACCATGAAAATGATGGAGCGCACAAAATTAGCACTTTAACATGAAAATAGACGCTTTACATGAAAAAATGCAAATCAAAGCTTTAAGATGGAAATGGAAACTAGCACGTTTGATGGAAATGATATTTTTCACGTAAAAAATGTAAATAACGTGTTTTAATGCGAAAATAATCGCTTTGGATGAAAAATGCTATTTTAACATGAAAATTAGACGTTTTACCATGAAAATAATGCAACACACAAAATTAGCGCTTTAACATGAACATAGACGCTCTAAGATGAAAATAGGCGCTTTACATGAAATAATGCGAACAGAACTTTAAGATGGAAATGGAAACTAGCGCTTTTGATTGCTGCAATATTGTTCACGTAAAAACATGGAAATACGGCTTTTTAACTCGAAAATAATTGCTTCATATGAAAATGCTATTTTTCAAGTGAATTGGACGTTTCACCATCAAAATAATGCAAATCTCAAAATTAGCGCTTTAACATGAAAATAGACGGTTTAAGCTGAAAAATGCAAATCAGTGCTTTAAGATGGAAATGGAAACTAGCGCATTCAATGGAAACAAAAAATTTCCCGTAAAAACATGAAAATAACCCGTATTAATGTGAAAATAATCGCTTCATATGAAAACACTATTTTTCAAGTAATTAGATGCTTTAATATGAAAATAATGAAACGAAAAAAAATTAGCGCTTTAGCATGAAAATAGACTCTTTAAGATGAAAAAAAAGAAAAATAAATAAATAAACGCTTTAAGATGGAAATGGAAAGTGGTTTAACCCGGCTGTGCCACTGGGCCCCGTGGGACCCGAAAGGGATAGTAGGGGGTGTTGGCCCCTGGATACCCACAGTCATAAAAAAAAAATGGAAATGGAAACTAGCGCTTTCAATGGAAACAATATTTTTCACTTAAAAACATGGAAATAACGCGTTTTAACTTGAAAAAAAATCACTTCAGATGAAAACTCCATTTTAATGAAAATTAGACGCTTTCCCATGAAAATAAAGGAGCGCACAAAATTAGTGCTTTAACGTGAAAATATACGTTTTAAGATGATAAAATGCAAATCAGAGCTTTAAGATGGAAATGGAAACTAGCACGTTCGATGGAAACAATATTTTTTATGAAAAAACATGGAAATAACGCATTTTAACGTGAAAATAATCGCTTCATATGAAAACACTATTTTAACATGAAAATTAAATGTTTTACCATGAAAATAATGAAAATCACTAAATTAGTGTTTTAACACGAAAATAGAAGTTTTAATAAGAAAAAAATGCAAATCAGCGATTTAAGATAGAAATGGAAACTAGCGTTTTCGATTGAAACAAAAAATTTCACATAAAAACATGAAAATAACCCGTTTTAAGGTGGAAATAATCGTTTCATATGAAAATTCTATTTTTCAAGTAAATTAACGCTTTACCATGAAAATAATGCAAATTACATAATTACCGCTTTGACATGAGAATAGACGCTTTAAGATGAATAAATGAAAATCAGGGCTTTAAGATGGAAATGGAAACTAGCGCTTTCGATGGAAATGATATTTTTCACGTAAAGACATGGAAATAATTCGTTTTAACACGAAAATAATCGCTTCATATGATAACACTATTTTTTCAAGTAATTAGACGCTTTACAATGAAAAATAATGCAAATCACAAAATTAGCGCTATAACATTAAAAATAGACACTTAAGATGAAAAAAATGCAAATGAGTGCTTTATGATGGAAATGGAAACTAGCATTTTCATTTGAAACAAAAAATTTCACGTAAAAACATGGAAATAACCCATTTTAACGCGAAAATAATCGTTTCATATGAAAATGATGTTTTTCAAGTAAATTAGATGCTTTACCATGAAAATATTGTAAACTATATAATTAGAGCTTTAACATAAAAATTTTGCTTTAAGATGAAAAAATGAAAATCAGTGCTTAAGATGGAAATAGAAACTAGCGATTTCGATGGAAACAGTATTTTTCACTTAAAAACATGGAAATAACATTTTAACGCGAAAATAATCACTTCATATGAAAACACTATTTTTCAAGTAAATTAGATGCTTTACTATGAAAATAATGAAACGAAAAAAGTTAGCGCTTTAACATAAAAATAGATGCTTTAAGATGAAAAATGAAAATCAACACTTTAAGATGGAAATGGAAACTAGCGCTTTCGATGGAAATGATATTTTTCACGTAAAAACATGGAAATAACGTGTTTTAACCCGAAAATAATCACTTCAAATGAAAACGCAATTTAAACATGAAAAATGAGACGCTCTACCATGAAAATAATGGAGAGCACAAAATTAGTGCTTTAACATGAAAATAGACGCTTTAATTGAAAAAATGCAAATCAGAGCTTTAAGATGGAAATGGAAACTAGCACGTTCGATGGAAATGATATTTTTCACGCAAAAGCATGAAAATAACGTGTTTTAACGCGAAAATAATTGTTTCGGATGACAATGCTAATTTCACATGAAAATTAGACGTTTTACCATGAAAATAATGTAGCGCACAAAATTAGAGCTTTAACATGGTCATAGACACTCTAAGATGAAAATAGACACTTTACATGAAATAATGCAAACAAAGCTTTAAGATGGAAATGGAAACTAGCGCTTTCGATTGTTACAATATTGTTCACGTAAAAACATGGAAATATCGCATTTTAATGCGAAAATAATCGCTTCATATGAAAACTCTATTTTTCAAGTAAATTAGACGTTTTACCATGAAAATAATGCAAATCTCAAAATTAGCGCTTTAACATGAAACTAGACAGTTTAAGCTGAAAAAAAATGCAAATCAGTGCTTTAAGATGAAAATGGAAACTAGCACATTCAATGGAAACAAAAATTTTCACGTAAATATATGAAAAGAACCCGTTTTAACGCCAAAATAATCACTTCATATGAAAACACTATTTTTCAAGTAAATTAAACACTTCATTATGAAAATAATGAAATGAAAAAAATTAGCGCTTTAACATGAAAATAGACTCTTTAAGATGAACAAAATGAAAATAAGCGCTTTAAGATGGAAATGGAAACTAACGTTTTTGATGGAAACAATATTTTTCACTTAAAAACATGGAAATAACACATTTTAATTGCTTCGGATAAAAACGCCATTTTAACATGAAAATTAGACGCTTAACCATGAAAATAATGGAGCGCACAAAATTAGAGCTTTAACATGAAAATATATGTTTTAAGATAAAAAAATTGCAAATAAGAGCTTTAAGATGGAAATTGAAACTAGCATATTCGATGGAAACAATATTTTTCACGTAAAAACATGGAAATAACGCATTTTAAAGCAAAAATAATCGCTTCATATGAAAACGCTATTTTAACATGAAAATTAGACATTTTACCATGACAATAATGGAGCGCACAATGTTAGCTTTTTAACATGAAAACAGATGCTATAAGATGAAAATAGACGCTTTAAGATGAAAAAATGAAAATTAACTCTTTAAGATGGAAATGGAAACTAGCGCTTTCGATGGAAACAATATTTTTCACCTAAAAACATGGAAAGAACGCGTTTTAACACGAAAATAATCGTTTCATATGAAAACACTATTTTTCAAGTAAATTAGATGCTTTACTATGAAAATAATGAAGGAAAAAAAATTAGCGCTTCAACATGAAAATAGACGCTTTAAGACGGAAAAAATACAAATCAATGATTTAGGATGGAAATGGTGTAATACCCCGGATTTTCAAGTTATAAATATTTACGAAAATTACCCATTTAATTTGTGAATTTTAGATATGGGTCTTAGATGGGTACACAGTTGGGTCATTGCCCAATTAAGATCGAACGGATTGTGGAAATGGTTTTAAATAAATTAAATAGGGCTGAATTTAATTAGTGATGCAATATCTATAAATGAGGGATATAAATTAAGTGACATGCGCATAGAGGGAACATGGAAAGGATATTAATATTTTAATGGAATATATATTGCATGGCCGAATTTTAGATATCCATATCCATGATTTTATGCTAGAATATCTTGAGAAGATATCTAAGATTAAGTGGAAAGATTTTAGATGGTCCTAAAATGGGTCACACGTTGGGATTGGGCAATGATATCTTATTGCCAAATAATAAGATGTCTATAATTAATTATATGCGCATGATATGTGGATTATTTTTAAAAAAGGAGTCCTTTCTTTTATTAAGAGAAATACTAGGGATTTATAAGAAAGAAAGGGTTTGACACTTTCTATTTGAGACACGAGCAAGAGGCGCATGGCACCTCATGTAACGCCCCGCCCTTTTTCACTCGCTTTTTCCCGTAAATTCAGTGTATATTCTTTTTTTTGTAACATAGTAGAGTGATAGAGTGCGGGACGTCACGACGCGAGGTAAGTCCGAACTTCCAAAGGCCGACCCTTAACTGGCCAACCCTATGTGTGTATGGACTCAGTCCAATAAAATGGTTCACACATAGCAATACCGACTTGTGGAATAAAATCATACAACTGCGGAATCATAGTCACCAATATGCGGAATTATATTAGAATCACGTTCTAATCCATTCAGATAGCAAAGTACATCATAATCATCAAACCAAAACATCCAACCATCTAAGTTATTACAATCCGAAATCCAAATACTCAAATACAAGTTCATGAGTATCTTTATTCAAAAACACGTAAAGTAAGTAAGGCGTTAGTATAACGCGCCAAGTAGGAATTCCAGTTAGGGTTAACACATGGGTTAGTACCAAAAATCCAGATACAATATATATATCAAAACCAGATATAATAAATCATTCCATACTTTCAAAACATTGTATCCAAACCAATGTCTGATAATAAAGATCCAATCATACCGATAAAAGCCAGAAAAACCTTGCATGATAATAAAGATCATAATCATGTCAATTTAATGCCATGCTATGCTATCATATGCAATGAGTCCCACCCATCACATGTACGCATAAGTCCTTTTGATGGAATTCTCCTCATCAAGGTATTCTCCACGATTATTTTACGGATGCCCCGACGGAGTGGTGGATCTCTGGAATCTACTTGATGGAAATCACATCAAGGTATCCCCCACGTTTGTTTTAAGGACGCCCCAATGGAGTGGTGGATCTCCGGAATCTACTTGATGAAAATCACATCAAGGTATCCCCCACGTTTGTTTTACGGACGCCCCGACGGAGTGGTGGATCTCCGGAATCTACTTGATGGAAATCACATCAAGGTATCCCCCACGTTTGTTTTACGGACACCCCGACAGAGTGGTGGATCTCCGGTTACTTAGTATCCTCTTGGTGGGATTCTCATCCCCAAGGTATCCCCCACTAGTGTTTTACGGTCGCCTCGACGGAGTGTGGGTCCCCTGTTACCTGTCATCCCTCCCATGCCATGCATGAGATGCAAATGTCCATATGCTATACAATCATACAAATCATAGCATTTAAAAGCTCATATTTAAAAAACACATGCTATTTTATCAAATAAACATAATATATAAAATCACCATTTGAAACATATAAAATACATGCTATTTTATCCAAATAAACATAGCATATAAAATCATACTTTGAAACATAACCTTTGCAATATAAATTTCATAAAAAATAAGATAAATACAATGTACATAAACCCATGGTTTCAAAGAGGTGGAATCCTACCTAAAACCGTTCACAAGTCCTTGCGTTTCCTTCCAAGATTCGATCACCGATCGCGCACCGCTTGTGGGATCCTGTTACCTTATAATATAATGATAAATTAATACCAAGTCTCACCTAATTATAAGGTTCTAAGTCCATAAACAAAACCCCATGGGGTTCGGCCATACACCATGGCCGAACCCATGGTTTACCATTTTTTATACATATTTACAAAAATGCCACTGTTGATAATCCTAGTCCCTTTTCTTTGCTTAGGTTCCAAGTCATCCATTCATGCTTCCAAAGCACATAATCCCTTAAAATAATTAATGGGGTTCGGCCATACACCATGGCCGAACCCAATGTCCAACATTCTCTCATATTTACCAAAATGCCATTGGTTTCCTTCTTCCTTTAAATCTTCCATAATTAGACCTTAAAATTTTCCTTAATCAAATAAGTTCATCAAACATATCTCATGGGGTTCGGCCATACATCATGGCCAAACCCATGGTTCTCTTACTTTGGTATTTTAATTACATTTGTGCCATCCCTTTCTCCATCAATTCATATCATACATTGTATCCTTTATTTTATTTTAAAACTACACATAACCTAACTCATAATGTAGGTTCATAATCTGATTCATAAATCAGCCCTTAAACCATGAATTAAAAATACCTTTAATCCCTTAATTTAGAACATGGGGTTCAGCCATACACCATGGCCGAACCCTACGGTGTATAATCTCCAATTAATATAATTGGAAGGTCTCCAAATTTAGATTTCACCTTCCAAGAATAGAACTTCCCTTTATTAATCTCTCCTACTATCATTAGAAGGTTTCCCTATTTAACTTACCCAAAATATAAACCTCCTTCCATAAATGGAAAGTTTTCTAAAAATAATTTTACCTTCCATTTTTAACCTAAGGTCCACATTTAGAAGGTTTCTTAATTAAACAACAACCCTTCTATGATTGAATATCATATTCCAAAATTCACAAGGTTTCCAAAAACTAACCCTAGTGGGGTTCGGCCATAACTATGGCCGAACCTCACTCATGGCAACCAATCCCTTCATTTAAATTAGGTTCCATAATCAAGCCTTACCTTCCATTCTTGGTATGGTTTCCATAAATAACTTTTATGGTCTTTAAGTAGATACTTTCTAATTTTAATATCCACTTCCAAGAATGGAAACTTTCCTTAATAAGCAACTCTTTTCCATATTTGGAAACACCTTCCAAAATTAGATTGTTTTTCCATAATTAACCACTCTTTCCATATGTGGATTGCTTCCCAAATTTAGCAATACTTTCCATAATGAGGTTTCCAAAAATAACTCTAGTGGGGTTCGGCCATGCACTATGGCCTAACCTCACCCTTTTAGATCTAGGTCCATCTTTTACATCTACTTTCCAATTTTAACCCATGGTACCATGGCCGAACCCTATGGTTTGGCCAAGCACCATGGCCGAACCCTATGGTTCATGATCTTGGCCCTTGGTTTAGATCTAATCCAAAATTAATCATCAATCCATAAAATGTTTGGTGGGGTTCGGCCATGTATGGCCGAACCTCACTCCTCCTTTTTATTATTTTAGATCCACTCAATTAGCCATAAAACAGCCATGGTTCGGCCATGCCATGGCCGACCCATATTCCATATTCTTTCATTGATTTTCTTGAATCTAAAACATAAAATCACCAAAGGTTTCTATGATTTAAGATCTAGGAACATAAACCCAATTAATAACTCAACACTCTCCATGGTTTCCAATCTTTAAAACCCAATAACTAATCATCTCTTTCCATGGGGTTCGGCCATGCACTATGGCCGAACCCTATGGTTCTTTCTTCTCCTTTTAAACCATTAACCCATCTCTAATTTTCTCTTCATAGGGTTCGGCCAACCACCATGGCCGAACCCTATGGTTCTTTTGATTTCATAAATAAAATTATAACATTAATACTTAGATACTAACCTCTTTCTTGCTCTTCTAATCTTTCTCTTCCTTTCTCTTTGATTTTCTCCAAACAAGAACTCTTCTAGTTGCTGCCCTTTCTTCTTTTGCTCTTGCCTTGTAAGAGAGGACTTGAGAGAGGGAGAGAGAGAGAGGAATATAACTTGGTAATGGGGTTGTAAAAACCGTGCACCCCTATGGATCTCTCCTTTTATTAAGCTCTCCTTAATCCCATATTAGAATATTCTTAATAGAATCTTGCCCTCTTGTGTTTCCCATTTTTTTTTTACACGTATACTATATTGTAGCTCAGTTTTAACCTTATTAACTTCCAAATCAGAAAAAGTGATAATCTACAAAATTGTATCTCTTGAAATCTTCTTTCCAATGAAAAAAGAATCAAAGCAATCGGATGTCAGAGTGAAAAGTTATAACCAAAACACTGGACATATGTCAAACCTTCCTTATTTAACCATGGCCGACTTTCCCTCTTTAATTAGCCATATCCGACTTTCTGTTGCCTTGTTAAGACTTCCTTTAATTCTTATTAGCAAGTACTATGCGCATAACCCTAATCATAATCCAAATAATCTTTTAATTTAATTAATAGATATTTCATCCCTTTTTAAATATCTAGCATATCATTATGGATTTAAAAATTCCACATATCTCTCATGTGCATAATATGTAAATCATTATCTAAAATTCGGCCAAGATAATCTTTATTTGATTTTTTAACATCTACTTGGATATTTCAAATCCACTACTCGGCCATAATATCCTTTGTTTAAAATTAGATATAATTCATCACTAAATTAATTCAACCCATTTGCATTTAATAAAACCAATTCCAACATTGGTTGGGTCCTAATTGGGTCATGGCCCAATTCTTGATCCAAATAATGTTTAATTCTAAAATTCACAATTTAAAATAGTAAGTGTCATAAAATAATGATCTGAAAAATCTGAGGTGTTACACCTCATAAGTTGGAATTAATGGAAGTTTATAAAAGAGGCAACAAGGAGGGGCGCATGGAACCTTCTAAGCTGGGATCAATTGGAGTTGTATAAGACAAGCAAGTGCACACGGCAATGGTCATTTTCAGCAAGGGTACACGGCATTCATATTGCAATCTTAGCACCTACTAAGATTGGCCGGTTGGAGATTAATAAAAGAGAAGGGCAGCAAGGGTGCATTACACATACCCGTAGCCGAATTCTCTCTCTTTCAAGACTCATTCTCGGCAAGAACAAAGAGAAGAGAAGGCAGCCAGCCGAGTGGAAGATCAAGGAGGCTAAGGAAAGAAAAGATTGGAAGAACAAGAACAAGCGAAGGAAAAATCGAAGGAGTCGCGTAAACGGTTAGTAGTTTGATTTTATATTTTTGTTTTAAAAGAAAAGAACCATCTTGGCCGAACCCCATGGAAGAGAATTGATAGATGATCATGGTATTAATTTTTAATGGATGGGAAAGGTTATTTATGTTTTAAATTTTAAATGGAGACCATGGGAAATTATATATATTTTTAAAGTAGTTTAAATGGAAGGTTGTTGATTATATTTTTATGGTTGGAAACCATGGAAGAAAACTAGGGAGATGAATGTATTAATTTTAATGGAAAGAAAGAACCATAGGGTTCAGCCATAGTGCATGGCCGAACCCCATGGAAAGACATGGTCTATTTTATTGGAAATTTTAATCATGAAAAACATGGAGGGTTATGCTGTTTGATTTCATTTAAAAGAGAACCTTATGAACCATAGGGTTCGGCCATGGTGTATGGCCGAACCCCATGGAGTTCTAATGGTATTGTTAATGTATGTTAATTGTTTTTGGAAGATAGAGATTAAATTGGAAAGTCTCTAATTTTGGAAGGTAGAGATTAAATTGAAAGTCTCTAATTTTGGAAGGTATAGATTAAATTGGAAAGTCTCTAATTTTGGATAGATGCTAAATTTGGAAACTTTCTAAATATGGACTTGTTGATCAAAAAGGAAGGCAACTTGAATTATGGATTCAAATATGGAAGTCGCTATGATTGGGAAGTTATACACCATAGGGTTCGGCCATGGACCAAATTAAGGGATCATATGGGGTTTTAGATCATGGTTAATGGTTTGTTTTATGAATCAATATTATGGGTTTTTATTTATGTAGTTGATTTATAAATCAAAGTCTCTAATTTTGGAAGGTAGAGATTAAATTGAAAGTCTCTAATTTTGGAAGGTATAGATTAAATTGGAAAGTCTCTAATTTTGGATAGATGCTAAATTTGGAAACTTTCTAAATATGGACTTGTTGATCAAAAAGGAAGGCAACTTGAATTATGGATTCAAATATGGAAGTCGCTATGATTGGGAAGTTATACACCATAGGGTTCGGCCATGGACCAAATTAAGGGATCATATGGGGTTTTAGATCATGGTTAATGGTTTGTTTTATGAATCAATATTATGGGTTTTTATTTATGTAGTTGATTTATAAATCAAATTATGAACCTATGTTACGGATCAACGTGGGAGTTTTATGTTGGGTTTTATGAATCATCAATTATGGACGTATGTTTTGAACATAAATATGAGGTAATGGAGACCATGGCAGAATTGTAAATAATAGTGAAAATGTTAGGCCATGGGTTCGGCCATGGTGTATGGCCGAACCCCATGGGAATGATTATGGATTTTATGGACTTGATATGGTTAGGTTAATGGATCATTAATGGAGCTCTAACATGGATTGATCATGGACTTAACATAAGTGATTGATTAAATATTAATTGGAGCATACCAATTTATGTTTATCAATTATATTATTGGACTACAGACTATGTTAGCCATGGATGGCATTGTTGTAAATATAAGTGAAAGTGTTGAATCATGGGTTCGGCCATGGTGTATGGCCGAACCCCATGAGGAATATTTTATGAACTTATGTGATGATTGGATGAATAGAGAGACATAAACCTAAGGTAATGCCAAAGTTGTAAATACATATTAAAATAGAATGATAGCCTTGGATGGCATTATTGTAATTAAGTGAATTAATGGACCATGGGTTCGGCCATGGTGTGTGGCCGAACCCCATGGGGAATTTTTGGCGGACCTAGGGTTACGTATCTTGGACTAAATGAATGAAATATTAATTAAAGATTAGACCAATGACAATTTGGTAATATCGGCTGAAAATGATAAACCATGGGGATTGGTTTATGGACTTAAAATATTGTAAATCAAGTGGGACTTGATTTTGATTGATTGATATATTATAAGGTAACGAGACCTCACAAGGTGTCTACAATAGTGAGCGGTTACTGGACGAAAGACTCAAGGACACGTTAGCGGTCTTTGGTAGGATTCCACCTCTTTGAAACCATGGGTTTATGTGTATTGTTTTATCTTATTTTTGATGAATATATGTTGTAAAAGATATGTTTCAAATTGTGATTTTAAATGCTATGTTTATATGATAAAATAGCATGTGGTTTAAATGTGAGTTTTAAATCCTATGATTTGTATTTCTACATAGCATGTTGGCATTTGCATCTCATGCATGGCATGGGAGGGATGAAAGGTAACCGGAAGGTCCACATTACGTCGGGGGGTCCGAAGTACCTATGTGGGATACCTTGATGTGATTTCCATCAAGAGGATACTATGTATGAAACGTAACCGGAGATCCACATTCCGTCGGGGCGTCCGTAATAGAATCGTGGGGGATACTTTGATGAGGAGCATTCCATCAAGAGGATACTATGTATGAAATGTAACCGGAGGGTCCACACTCCGTCGGGGCGTCCAAAAAACCTATGTGGTGAGTACTTTTATGTACATGTGACGGGTGGGACTCATTGCATATGATAGCATGGCATGGTATTTAATCGACATGATTATGATCTTTATTATCATGAAATATTTCTGGTTTTTATCGGTATGATTGGATCTCTATCAACATACACTGTTTTGGATACGATGCTTTATAAGTATAATATGATTTATTATAACTGGATTTGATATATATATATATATATTATATCTAGATTTTGGTACTAACCCATGTGTTAACCCTAATTGGAATACCTACTGGACTTGTTGTACTAATGCCGTACTTCTACCCTAGTGGAGATACAGGAAACGAGGGGAACGATGAACGCATAACGGGCCAGGCATAGGAGCTTGGAGGATGTTAGTTTATATTTTGTTTAAGATACTCATGGGCTTGTATTTTGAGTATCTAGAATTTGGATTGTAATAATATAGATGAATTTGCTATGGTTGGATGTTTTATTGAATAATTGTATTATGATAATAATGATTAAGGACTTGACGTACTTTGCTATCTGAATGGAATAGAACTGTGTTCTATTATGTTTCCGCATGTTATGATTTTTATTCCGCATGTTTTTATTGCTATGTGTGAACCGTTTTCCTGAAATGAGTCCATGCACACATAGGGTTGGCCAGTTAAGGGTCGGAATTTAAAAGTTCGGACTTAGCTCGCGTCGTGATGTCCCGCTCTCTATCACTCTTCATTTATATATAAAAAAATAATAGACTCTGATTTTCGGAAAGAAGCGAGTGAAAAAGGACGGGGCATTGCAGTTGGTATCAAAGTGAACCCGAAACACTGAATCTTTCGGAGTAATTTAATCCGGCCCTCGTGCATTAATTTACTTCGTTAGACTCAGACGGATGATAGCAAAGGAAGTACAGTCAAAATAATCGGAATTATCCAACATAGCGAAGTAGGATATATTCCCCGGAAGCAAAGAAAAATCAAAGAGTGCTTATTTGGAAATTTTTCCCCAAGGACACGAAACACAAGATGTTTATTTGCAATTTTCCCCAAACAAGAGACATTATGTGATACATAGAGAAATTCCCCAAACAAAGATTTAGTTTGATTAGAACTGATATTGGCATTGACATACTTCGGTTGTTGTGATACAGATATGTCAGGCAACACAGAGTATATAGAGTTGTGGGACAGAGGGACACCTAGCTGTCCAATAGATCTGGTTTCTTCTGATGATTCTAGCGTACCAAACTTCAACAATGAAGTTGAAATCAGTCAGGACATGGAAGTAGAATCACCCGAGTACAATGTTGGGGTTGATCCAGCCTTTGTACCCGAAGAGGACGAGGAAGATGTCCCAAACTTAGAAGAATCCGTAGGGGAGATAGGCTCGCCCGAGTATACTCCGGCTACTCCAACTTCGGATGAGTGGACAAATTATATGTGCTAATTATGCAATCAAGAGGGGCACAACGGTATTTATTGCCCCCATCGTATTGAGGTTATTTGCCCTGTTTGTGGACTTCACGGGCACGGAAAGGAGAGGACTAACTATCCATACATTGGGGGACCAGGAATAATACCCTGTCTGACTTGTGGAGTGTTGGGGCACACGTCGACGACTTCCCCTGACAACTTCTTCGATTTTTATGTTGATGCAGGGTCTTCTACGGAAGGTTTGGCTAAGGAATGGTAAAAGAAGGTCGGGGAAAATGGGAGATTTTGTAAGGGTTGTGGGTACATTTTGAAGGGTTTTTCTAACCCTACCCACCCTTGTAAAGGAAAGTTTGAATAATTTTCAATAAAGTATACAAATTTAAGAGTTTACGAGGACTTGGGCATTGAGATGCATGTGACAAGGTCTCTTGAGTTTATTGAGATGTGGCATGGGTACGTCCCACACGTGATATTGATGAGATAAGTATGTAGATTCTATGAGTATGGCTTAGAGTAGCTATGAGACCGTGGGAACCTCGATTTGAAATACGGAGACTTGGTCCTGTAGGGTTACCGTTGAGGGGTGGGTCCCTCGCATGCTACGCACTGGAGGACGCTCTCACGACTATTTTGCACACTTGACGTGCATGGATGTGCAGAGCTAGGTACTATTTTACCCGCGAGGGTGGTGCTATCTTCGTTAGACGCGGTCCGACCACCTTAGAGCTTGACTGAATCACCCTTGGGGTGAGGGGGTGTAGGGCGGGGTAGACATGATCACGTTGGACGTGGGTTTTCCGCTTGGTAAGTCATGGGCTTTAAGTCTTACTAAGGGGTCGGGGTGTGTTTAGGTTTTAATATGGTTGCCACAGTCAGGTAGTGACTCATTCGAGTGTTGTTTCTATGGATAAAATATCTCATGGTAGATGATGGGTCTGGATTAATTATGATCAATGATGAATTAGTTATGCCCATGAATGGATTATACCCAGAAGGGGGTTATATTCATGGATGATTATTAATCATGGATAGATGATACTCATTGATAAAGTAGTACCAGGGATGGATGCGTATAACCGCGGATGGTGATTTCCGTGGTGGTTTGGATTGATGTTGGGTATTGGTATCATGGTAGACATGTCGGTACTATGATGGACCTGTTGGTCTCATAGATGACATATAGATTTAATGATTGGAACATGTTTCGATTTATGTCCCACGTTATAAGAAAAAGGGTGTTAGTCGTGTTACGACTTGTATCACAGGAAAGTTAGTGTTGAAAGATACTTGGTATCGTAGAAGTTATGAACAAAAGGGTTAGTCACATAGTGACTTATGTGCAGAGGATATGTTTACTTTTGGGAGATGTACTTAAGGGAAAAGTTAAGAGTCTAGTGAAACTCGAATGGGAAGCTATGGGCCACTGCCGAGTTAGACTGGCCAGCTGACTCTGTAGTTAGCCGATGGAGTTCCAGGAGAGTGAAGCTAGAAACCTAGTTAAAAAGAAATCAGCAAAAGACTTGAGCATAGGCTTGTATTGGCAGGCTACCTCACACAGAGAGTAGACGAATGAACGTATTGAAAAAGTACGTGTGGAAAATAATTTTTTTTTTATAAGCAAGTAAAGTGAAATAAAATATATTGATTTGCATAAGATCGCAAATGGGTTCACGAGAAAAAGGGATAACATGAGACAGAGTAAATTTTACGAGAATGAAACTCATAGGTTGATATGAGTGAAATTAAGTGGTAATTGACAAGATTGAATAGGAACAACGGATAGATCTGGAAATGGAGGAAATATGGGTCAAGATGTCTATTGGTGAAGGCATACCGGAATGGGAGTTAAGACCGGGACAGGGTCTTGTATTCCGAGGAAGGATATATGTACCTAAGAACTGCAGAAAAGAGTTATTGGTTGAGGTACATCAGACCAAACTCTCTAAATTCATTTGGGTAGCACCAAGATGTATCACGACCTGAAGAGACATTACTGGTGGCACGGACTCAAAAAAAAAAAAAAGGGATGTGGCAGAATTTGTGGCTCATTGCTTAACTTGTCAGCAGGTTAAGACGGAACATCAGAAGCCATCAAGGTTACTCAAACCTTTACCAGTGCCGGAATGGAAATGGGAACACATCTCCATGGATTTTGTAACAGGGTTGCCAAGGTCTTCAAGGGCAACGATGCAATATGGGTCGTGGTAGACCGACTGACCAAGTCTGCATATTTCATTCCTATTAAGATGACAGACTCATCTGAGACTTTGGGTTGGCGGTATATCAGGGATATCATCAGATTGCATGGTACTCCTCAGACTATTGTGTCCGATAGAGGTCGATTCACCGGCAAAGTATGGCAGAACATGCATGTTAGATTTCAAAAGTGGATGGGAGGATCACTTGCCGTTGATAGAATTCTCATGTACTGAACATGCAAGACATAAAAATCCAAAGTGACGTGACATACGTCGAAAAGCTTGTCAGAATGGTGGACACAGAACAAAGGGTATTACAGAACCGAACGATCCAGTTTGTCAAAGTGGTATGGGATCGACATGGCATTGAGGAAGCCACATGGGAACTTGAGTCGGAAATGAGGACAGCTCATCCTGAGCTATTTAAGTAAATATTTGAAACCCTACTTAACTCGACTTTCGGGACAAAAATTTTAAAAAGAGGGTTGTATTGTAATACCCCGGATTTTCAAGTTATAAATATTTACGGAAATTACCCATTTAATTTGTGAATTTTAGATATGGGTCTTAGATGGGTAAAATGTTGGGTCATTGCCCAATTAAGACCCAACGAATTGTGGAAATGGCTTTAAATAAATTAAATAGGGCTGAATTTAATTAGTGATTCAATATCTATAAATGAGGGATATAAATTAAGTGACATGAGCATAGAGGGAACATGGAAAGGATATTAATATTTTAATGGAATATATATTGCATGCCTAATTTTAGATATCCATATCCATGATTTTATGCTAGAATATCTTGAGAAAATATCTAAGATTAAGTGGAAAGATTTTAGGATGGTCCTAAAATGGGTCACACGTTGGGATTAGGCAATGATATCTTATTGCCAAATAATAAGATGTCTATAATTAATTATATGCGCATGATGTCTGGATTATTTTTAAAAAAGGAGTCCTTTCTTTTATTAAGAGAAATACTAGGGATTTGCAAGAAAGAAAGGGTTTGGGACTTTCTATTTGAGACACGAGTAACGGGCAAATGGTACCTCCTAAGTTGGAATTAATGGAAGTTTATAAAAGAGGCAACAAAGAGGGGCGCATGGCACCTTCTAAGTTGGGATCAATTGGAGTTATATAAGACAAGCAAGTGCACACGGCAATGGTCATTTTTAGCAAGGGTACACGGTATTCATATTGCAATCTTAGCACCTATTAAGATTGGCCGGTTGGAGATTAATAAAAGAGAAGGGCAGCAAGGGCGCATTACACATATCCATAGCCGAATTCTCTCTCTTTCAAGACTCATTATCTGCAAGAACAAAGAGAAGAGAAGGCAGCCAGCCGAGTGGAAGATCAAGGAGGCTAAGGAAAGAAGAAGATTGGAAGAGCAAGAACAAGCGAAGGAAAAAATGAAGGAGTCGCGTAAACGGTTAGTAGTGTGATTTTATATTTTTGTTTAAACGAAGAGAACCATAGGGTTCGGCCAAGGTGTATGGCCGAACCCCATGGAAGAGAATTGATAGATGATCATGGTATTAATTTTTAATGGATGGGAAAGGTTATTTATGTTTTAAATTTTAAATGGAGACCATGGGAAATTATATATGTTTTTAAAGGAGTTTAAATGGAAGGTTGTTGATTATATTTTTATGGTTGGAAACCATGGAAGAAAACTAGGGAGATGAATGTATTAATTTTAATGGAAAGAAAGAACCATAGGGTTCGGCCATAGTGCATGGCCGAACCCCATGGAAAGACATGGTTTATTTTATTGGAAATTTTAATCATGAAAACCATGGAGGGTTATGTTGTTTGATTTCATTTAAAAGAGAACCTTATGAACCATAGGGTTCGGCCATGGTATATGGCCGAACCCCATGGAGTTGTAATAGTATTGTTAATGTATGTTAAATGTTTTTGGAAGATAGAGATTAAATTGGAAAGTCTCTAATTTTGGAAGGTAGAGATTAAATTGGAATGTCTCTAATTTTGGACGGATGCTAAATTTGGAAACTTTCTAAATACGGACTTGTTGGTCAAAAAGGAAGGCAACTTGAATTATGGATTCAAATATGGAAGTTGCTATGATTGGGAAGTTATACACCATAGGGTTTGGCCATGGACCAAATTAAGGGATCATATGGGGTTTTAGGTCATGGTTAATGGTTTGTTTTATGAATCAATGTTATGGGTTTTTATTTATGTAGTTGATTTATGAATCAAATTATGAACCTATGTTATGGATCAACTTGGAAGTTTTATGTTGGGTTTTACGAATCATCAATTATGGACCTATGTTTTGAACATAAACATGAGGTAATGGAGATCATGGCAGAATTGTAAATAAGAGTGAAAATGTTAGGCCATGGGTTCGGCCATGGTGTATGGCCGAACACCATTGGAATCATTATGGATTTTATGGACTTGATATGGTTAGGTTAATGGATCATTAATGGAGCTCTAACATGGATTGGTCATGGACTTAATATAAGTGATTGATTAAATATTAATTGGAGCATACCAATTTATGTTTATCAATTATATTATTGGACTACAGGCTATGTTAGCCATGGATGGCATTGTTGTAAATATAAGTGAAAGTGTTGAATCATGGGCTCGGCAATGGTGTATGGCCGAACCCCATGAGGAATATGTTATGAACTTAATGTGATGATTGGATTAATAGAGAGACATAAACCTAAGGTAATGGCAAAGTTGTAAATACATACTAAAATAGAATGATAGCCTTGGATGGCATTATTGTAATTAAGTGAATTAATGGACCATGGGTTTGGCCATGGTGTGTAGCCGAACCCCATGGGGAATGTTTGGCAGACCTAGGGTTACGTATGTTGGATTAAATGAATGAAATATTAATTAAAGATTAAATCAATGGCAATTTGGTAATATCGGCTGAAAATGATAAACCATGGGGATTGGTTTATGGACTTAAAATATTGTAAATCAAGTGGGACTTGGTTTTGATTGATTGATATATTATAAGGTAACGAGACCTTACAAGGTGTCTACGATCGTGAGCGGTTACCAGACGAAAGACGCAAGGACACGTTAGCGGTGTAACACCTCGGGTTTTCAGTTTATTATTTATTTAATTTTAGTTATGAATTTTAGAATTAAATCTTATATGGATAAGGAATTGGGCCATGACCCAATTAAGACCCAATAAATGGTGGAATTGGTTTTATTAAAATTTAAATGGGTAGGATTAAATTAGTGGTGAATCATACTCAATTTTGAATAAAGGATATTATGGCCGAGTAGTGGATTTGAAATATCCAAGTAGATGTTAAAAAAATCAAATAAAGATTATCTTGGCCGAATTTTAGATAGTGATTTACATATTATGCACATGAGAGATATGTGAGATTTTAAATCCAAAATGATATGCTAGATATTTAAAAAGGGATGAAATATCTATGAATTAAATTAAAACAATATTTGGATTATGATTAGGGTTATGCGCATAGTACTTGCTAATAAGAATTAAAGGAAGTCTTAATAAGGCAAGGGAAAGTCGGCCATGGTTAAATAAGGAAGGTTTGACATATGTCCAGTGTTTTGGTTATAACTTTTCACTCTGATATCCCATTGCTTTGATTCTTTTTTTGTTGGAAAGAAGATTTCAATAAGTACAACTTTGTAGTTTACCAATTTTTCTGATTCGGAAGTTAACAAGGTCGAAACTAGGATACAATATAGTATATGTGTAATAACGGGGAACACAAGGGGTACACGGCTAGGGGTTGCTTATCTTAAGAAATTTCTAATGTGGGATTAAGGAGAGCTTAATAAATGGAGAAGCCCAAGGGGGTGCACGATTTTTACAACCCCATTAGTAAGTTTTATTCTTCTCTTTCCCTCTCTCAATTCATCACTCTCTTCCACGCCAAAGCAAGAGAAGAAAGGGCAGCAACTAGAAGGTGTTCTTGTTTGGAGGAAAAAAATAAGAAGAAGGGAGAAGATTAGAAGATCAAGGAAGAGATTAGTATTTAAGTGTTTAATGTTATAATTTGATTTATGAAATCAAAAGAACCATAGGGTTCAGCCATAGTGCATGGCCGAACCCCATGGAAAGATTTGTTCAATTAATTGGTTTTAAAGATTGAAAACCATGGTGTGTTCTTGATTCATTGATTGGGTTTATATTTTAGATCTTGGATCATGGAAATCATGGTTATTTCATAATGGTTTGAATAATTAAAACCATGGGGATTTATGGTTTAGATTAACAAATTTAAATGATGAAAATCCATGGAGGAGTTTGATGATAATTAAAGAAAAATTGAATGGACATTGGGTCGGCCTTGGTATGGCCGAACCATGATGTTTTGTGGTTAAGCTTTGGGATCCAAAATTATAAAAGGAAGAGGTGAGGTTAGGCCATGGTGTATGGCCGAACCCCACCAAACTTTTATGAAAGTGATGATCGGTTTTGATGGATCTAAACCAAGGGCTAAGATCATGAACCATAGGGTTCGGCCAAGGTGTATGGCCGAACCCCATGAGGTAATCTGGAATGGAAATTAAATAGGAAACTATCTAATTAAGGGAAGGGGTGGCTAAATTAGAAAGCACTCCAATTTTGGAAAGGAGTTCTAATCTTAGAAAGTTCCCATTTATGGAAAGTAAGAATCTATATATGGAAACCTTCCATTTATGGAAGAAGTTGTTAAATATGGTAAAGCCATCTAATTTTGGAAGGTTTTTCCAAATATGGAAAGGAGGTTACATATTAAGGAAAGTTTCCATTCTTGGAAGTGGATATTAAAATTAGAAAGTATCTACTTAAAGACCATAAAAGTTATTTATGGAAACCATTCCAAGAATGGAAGGTAAGGGCTTGATTATTGAACCTAATTGAATGAAGGGATTAATTGACATGAGTGAGGTTCGGCCACAATGTATGGCCGAACCCCACTAGGGTTTAGTTTTTGGAAACTTTGTTATTTATGGAATATGATATTCAATCATAGAAGGGTTGATGTTTAATTAAGAAACCTTCTAAATGTGGACCTTAGGTTAAAAATGGAAGGTGGAGTTATTTTTAGAAAACTTTCCATTTATGGAAGGATGTTGATATTTTGGTAAATTAATTAGGGAAACCTTCTAATGATAGAAGGAGAGATTAATAAAGGGAAGTTCTATTTTTGGAAGGTGAAATATAAATTTGGGGACTTTCCAATTATGGAAAGGTAGAGATTATACACCATAGGGTTCGGCCATGGTGTATGCCCGAACCCCATGGTCTAAAATTAAGGGATTAAAGGTATCTATAATTCAAGGTTAATGTCTGATTGAGGAAATCAAATTATGAACCTAAGTCATGAGTTAAGTTATGTGTAGTTTTAAATAAAATAAAAGGGTATAATGTATGATAAGAATTGATTGAGAAGGGAATGGCAAAAATGTAATTAAGATACCAAAGTAGGAGAACCATGGGTTCGGCCATGATGTATGGCCGAACCCCATGTGTTATGTTTGATGAACTTATTTGACTAGGAAAGTTTTTAAGTTCTAATTATGGAAGATTTAAAGGAAGAAGGAAACCAATGGCAATTTGGTAAATATGAGAGAATGTTGGACATAGGGTTCGGCCATGGTGTATGGCCGAACCCCATGAGTTATTTTTATGGCATTGAGAATTTTGGAAGCATGAAAGGATAACTTGGAACCTAAGCAAAGAAAAGGGGCTAGGGTTACCAACAGTGGCATTTTTGCACATAGGTTTTTCAGACGCCCCGACGGAGTATGACCCCTCCGGTTATAAATCCTTCACCCCATGGGGTTTTGTTTATAAACTTAGAACCTTATAATTAGGTGAGTTTTGGTGTTGATTTATTATTATATGATAAGGTAACGGGATCTCACAAGCGGTGCGCGATCGGTGATCGAATCTTGGACGGAAACGCAAGGACTTGTGAACGGTTTTAGGTAGGATTCCACCTCTTTGAAACCATGGATTATGTACTTGTTTTTTCTTATGTTTTGATGAAAATGTGTTTCAAAGGATTTGATTTATTATTGAATTTCAAATGCTACGTTTACCTTGATTTAAATAGCATGGATTGATTATGTTCCAAAGATGATTTTACATGCTAGGTTTTAATTATATAAAGAGCATGTATTGGATATGTTTTTCAAATGATGATTTTCAATGCTATGTTTATGTTATAAAATAGCATGTGTTTCATTGGCATCTCATGCATGGCATGGGGTGAAGGATTTATAACCGGAGGGGTCATACTCCGTCGGGGCGTCCGAAAAACCTATGTGCAACACCTTGATGTGATTTCCATCAAGAAGATTTCCAGAGGGTCCACACTCCATCGGGGTGACCAAAAGACCGATGTGATAGGCACATTTATGTACAGGTGATGGGTGGGACTCATTGCATATTTGTCATCATTGCATGACATGGATTTATATGGTTTTGATATCACTATGTTATATGATATGTTTTGTACTAACCATGTGTTAACCGTAACTGGAATACCTACTGGGCGCGTTATACTAACGCCCTACTTCTACCCTGTAGTTGGTGATACAGGTAATCAAGGAAACAATGAACCTAAGGCGGACCAGGCATAGGAGCTTGGAAGATCTAGTTTATATGCTTTGAATAAATTACTCATGAACTTGTATTTGAGTATTCGGATTTTGGAATGTAATAACTTAGATGGTTGAATGTTTTGGTTTGATGAATATGACGTACTTTACTATCTGAATGGATTAGAACTTGGTTCTAATATGATTCTGTATTTTGATGATTATGATTCTGCAGTTTTATGATTTTATTCCGCAAGCCGGTATCGCTATGTGTGAACCATTATATTGGACTGAGTCCATACACACATAGGGTTGGCCAGTTAAGGGTCGGACTTTGGAAGTTCGGACTTAGCTCGCGTCGTGACGTCCCACGCTCTATCACTCTACTCTGTTAAAAAAAAGAAATATATATATATATATACAATGAATTTACGGGAAAAAACGAGTGAAAAGGGGCGGGGCGTTACAAGCGGTCTTTGGTAGGATTCCACCTCTTTGAAACCATGGGTTTATGTACACTGTTTTTATCTTCTTTTTGATGAAATTTATATTGCAAAGGATATGTTTCAAATGATGACTTTAAATGCTATGTTTATATGATTAAAATAGCATGTGTTGGATAGGTTTAAAAATGTGATTTTTAATGCTATGTTTATATGATAAAATAGCATGTGTTTTCATTGGCATTTGCATCTCATGCATGGCATGGGAGGGATGAATGGTAGCCGGAGATCCACCACTCCGTCGGGGCGTCCGTAAAACAATTGTGGGGGTACCTTGATAAGGAGAATTCCATCAAGAGGATATTATGTGCGAAATGTAGCCGGAGATCCACCACTCCGTCGAGGTGTCCGTAAAAGAATCGTGGGGATACCTTGATGAGGAGCATTCCATCAAGGGGATATTTTGTGATGGGTGGGACTCATTGCATATAATAGCATGGCATGGCATTGAATCGGCATGATTATGATCTTTATTATCATGCAAGGTTTCTGGTTTTTATCGGTATGATTGGATCTCTATTATCATACACTGTTTTGGATACGATGCTTTATAAGTATGGTATGATTTATTATAACTGGATTTGATATTTATTATATCTGGATTTTTGGTACTAACCCATGTGTTAAGCCTAATTGAAATACCTACTGAGCGCGTTGTTCTAACGCCCTACTTCTACCCTAGTGAATGATACAGGAAACGAGGGGAACGTTGAAGGCGAAACGGACCATGCATAGGAGCTTGGAGGATTACAGCCTATATTTTGTTTAAGATACTCATGGGCTTGTATTTTGAGTATCTAGAATTCGGATTATAATAACTTAGATGAATTTGCTATGGTTGGATATTTTATTGGATAATTACGTTATGAAAATGGTGATTAAGGACTTGACGTACTTTGCTATCTGAATGGAATAGAACTGTGTTCTATTATGTTTCCGCATGTTATGATTTTTATTCCACATGTTTATATTGTTATGTGTGAAATGTTTTCCTGGACTGAGTCCATGCACACATAGGGTTGGCCAGTTAAGGGTCGGACTTTAGAAGTTCGGACTTAGCTTGCATCGTGACGTCCCACTCTCTATCACTCTTCGTTTATAAAAAAAAAAATAGACTCTGATTTTCGGAAAGAAGCGAGTGAAAAAGGGTGAGGGGTTACAAATGGAAACTAGCGTTTTCGATTGAAATGATATTTTTCACGTAAAAACATGGAAATAACTCATTTTGAAGGGAAAATAATCGCTTTTGATTAAGACACTGTAACACCCAGGATTTTCAAGTTATAAATATTTACGGAAATTACCCATTTAATTTATAAATTTTAGATATGGATCTTAGATGGGTAAAATGTTGGGTCTTTGCCCAATTAAGACCCAACGGTTTTTGGTAAATGATTTCAAAAAAAATTAAATGAGGTTGAATTTAAGTGGTAATGAAACATAATTATATATAAGGGATATGGATTATGAATATGCGCATAAGAAGATTACCAAATAAAATAGGTAGCTTGGCCGAATTTTAGATATCCATATCCATATGATATGCTATAATATCTTGAGAAGATATCTAAGATTAAATAAAAAAGATGTTTAAATCCAAATAAAGAAGATATGATGCATGGCCGTGTGGGAGATATGCAATATATATGTTGTGCGCATGGAGTGGAAGCCAAGGAAGGATATATGTATGGAAGATAGTGATGGAAAGATTTTAGGAATTGCTCAGGCGCATAAGATCATTAAAAAGGGGGTCTTTCCCTTGATAAGAGCTATATTTAGGACTCTCTAAAGTGGGAAGCCCAAGGTCGACAACTTCCAATTAAGACTCAAGCAAGGTGTACACGGCAATGGCTAAGTTTAAAGGGATCATGGTACTTTCTATTTAGGAATGAGATATGCGCATAGGATCAATTAAAAGAGGAAACAAGGAGGGGCGCATGGCACCTTCTAAATATGGCATTAAGTGGAGGTTTTTATAAAAGAAAGAACCACAACAAGTGCACACGGCAAATGTATTTAAGTGGAGGTTTTTATAAAAGAAAGAACCACAACAAGTGCACACGGCAAATGTATCTTAGTACCTTCTAAGATAGGACTGATTGGACTTTTAAAAGAAAGGCGACACAAGGAAAGAGTGCACACGGCAGTGGTGATTTTGGCAAGGGATACACGGCATTAAGAAGGGCTAAACTTAAGGGTCTTGCTATCTTAATAAGATAGGACCGAGTGGAATAAAAGGAGAGAAGGAGAGGCACACGGTATTCACATACAAAGGAAGAGAAGGCAACCAGCCGAGTGAAAGATCAAGGAGGCTAAGGAAAGAAGAAGATTGGAAGAGCAAGATCAACCGACGGAAAACCGGAGGAGTCGCAGAACCGGTAAGTGATTTTATAATTTTTGTTTAAAGGAAAAGAACCATAGGGTTCGGCCATGGTGTATGGCCGAACCCCATGGAAGAAGATTGAGGGATGAATGATAGATTTTAATGGAAGGAAAGAACCATAGGGTTCGGCCAAAGTGCATGGGCGAACCCCATGGAAGATTATTGGTTAATTTTAAATGGGAGGTTGATGTTAATGGTTTATGATTTTTGAAGGGATTAAATGAAAACCATGGAATAATTATATGGTTTTAAAAAGGGTTTAAATGATGTTCAAGAAGAAGTATGGACCATAGGGTTTGGCCATGATGTACCATGGAAGAAAGGGAATGGAAAATTATGTTGTTTTTAATGAACCGTTTGATAGAAACCATGGAAGGACCTTGGTTGAATGTATGGATTTTTAATGATGAAGACTATAGGAGTTTGTTAAATTTACATGAGTTTAAATGGTTTAAGAGGAATTGATAAACCATAGGGTTCGGCCATGATGAAGGGCCAAACCCCATGGGATGAAAACCATGGAATAATTATAGGATTTTAAAGGGTTTGAATGGAGTTGTGTTGATTATAATTATGGGATTTTGAAGGATGAATTCCATGGAAAAGATAATGATTTATTTTAAATGGATAGTATTGGTTACTAAATTAGAATCTTTAATTATGGAAGGTGGAAATTAAATTGGGAAGTTTCCAAATATGGAGGAACATTGCTCATTTTTATGGAAGATGGTTACTATTTTTAGTAAGTTTCTAATTAAGGATATGGGTCGGCCATTGCATGGCCAAACCATAATTTCTTTATGGCTAAGATGCTAGACCAAGGATTAATGATTTTTGAAAGAGGGTTCATAATTTGGAAAGGTTGTTATGTTTAATTGTTGGATCAAAAAAATAGAAAAGAAGGGGTGAGGTTCGGCCATGGTGTATGGCCGAACCCCACCAAATATAGTTATGGATTTGGGGTTTCTTAGACATTGAATCATGTGGACTGATTTATTAATTTTAAAGGGTTGCAAAACATAAAAACCATGGAAAGTGTTAAGGAAGTTTTAAAGGTCTAAAGTGATTTTAAGAAGGGAAAATGATGGACCATTTTTATGGGCTATTGGTGATGTGAACCATGAATAAATAATTGGATGTTTGAGCAAAAAACAATGGATTTAAGTATGTTATTGGTCATGAAATGTTATGAATGGCAAAAGTGTAATTAAAGGCCAAAATGGAGGATCATGGGTTCGGCCATGGTGTATGGCCGAACCCCATGAGGTCCTTTAGGGACTTAAGTGGTTAAGGTATTTTTTTAGGGTCATGTATGGACCTAATATGTTTAAATAAATGAATGGACCTATGTGTCGGAACTTAAGCATAAGTTGTTGAAGGCAATGGCAATCTTGTAAATATGTGAAAATATTGGACATAGGGTTCGGCCATGGTGTATAGCCGAACCCCGTGAACTATTGTATGGATTATATGGAACTCCAGCCTTTTGAAAATAAGGAAGGTAAATGGCTATGGTAAGAATGGCATTATTGTAATTAACTGAATTCATGGACCATGGGTTCGGCCATACACCATGGCCAAACCCCATGGGAATTGTTTGATGAACATAGGGTTACATATGTTGGGTTAAATGAATGAATTGTTAATTAAAGATTAGATCAATGGCAATTTGGTAATATCGATTGAAAATGATAAACCATGGGGATTGGTTTATGGACTTAAAATATTGTAATCAAGTGCGACTTGGTTTTGATAGATTGTTATATTATAAGGTAACGGGACCTCACAAGGTGTTTACGATAGTGAGCGGTTACCGGACGAAAGACGCAAGGACACGTTAGCGGTCTCTGGTAGGATTCCACCTCTTTGAAACCATGGGTTTATGTACAATGTTTTCTTATCTTATTTGATGAATTTATATTGCAAAGGTTATGTTTCAAAATGTGAGTTTTAAATGCTATGTTTATATGATAAAATAACATGTGATGTTTATGTTTCAAATATGAGCTTTTAAGTGCTATGATTTGTATAATTGTATTGCATGTGGACATTTGCATCTCATGCATGGCATGGGAGGGATGAACAGTAACCGAAGATCCACACTCCGTCGGCGCGTCCGTAATAGAATCGTGGGGGATACCTTGATGAGGAGCATTCCATCAAGAGGATACTATGTATGAAATGTAACCGGAGGGCCCACACTCCGTCTGGACGTCCGAAAGACCTATGTGGTGGCTTATTTTTTGTACATGTGATGGGTGGGACTCATTGCATATGATAGCATGGCATGGCATTGAATCGGCATGATTATGATCTTTATTATCATGTAAGGTTTCTGGTTTTTATATGTATGATTGGATCTCTATTATCATACACTGTTTTGGATACAATGCTTTGTAAGTATGGAATGATTTATTATAATTGGTTTTGATATATATATTATATCTGGATTTTTGGTACTAACCCATGTGTTAACCCTAATTGGAATACCTACTGGGCCCGTTGTTCTAACGCCCTACTTCTACCCTAGTAGATGATACAGGAAACGAGGGGAACGATGAACGCGAAAAGGGCCAGGCATCGGAGCTTGGAGGATTATAGTTTATATTTTGGTTAAGATACTCATGGGCTTGTAATTTGAGTATCTAGAATTCGGATTGTAATAACTTAGGTGGATTTGCTATGGTTGGATGTTTTATTGGATAATTACGTTATGATAATGATGATTAAGGACTTGACGTACTTTGCTATCTGAATGGAATAGAACTGTGTTATTTTTCATTTTATGATTTTTATTCCGCATGTTTTTATTGCTATGTGTGAACCGTTTTCATGGACTGAGTCCATGCACACATAGGGTTGGCCAGTTAAGGGTCGGATTTTGGAAGTTCGGACTTAGCTCGCATCATGACGTCTCGCTTCCATCACTCTACTCTATTATAAAAAAAAAAAATAGACTCTGATTTACGGGAAGAAGCAAGTGAAAAAGGATGGGGCGTTACAGACACAATTTTAACTTGAAATTTAGACGCTTTACCATGACAATAACGCAGGGCACAAAATTAGCGCTTTAACGTGAAAATAGACGCTTTACATGAAAAAATGCAAATCAGAGCTTAAAGATGGAAATGCAAACTAGAACGTTCGATGGAAACAATATTTTTAGGTAAAAACATGGAAATAATGCGTTTTAACGACACAATAATTGCTTCATATGAAAATGTTATTTTTCAAGTACATTAGACGTTTTACTATGAAAATAACGCAAATAAAAAATTATTTTTTTAACATGAAAATAGACGTTTTAATAAGAAAAAAAAATTCAAATCAGCGCTTTAAGATGGAAACGGAAACTTGCACTTTTGATGGAAATGATATTTTTCACGTAAAAACTTGGAAATGACGCGTTTTAACGCGAAAGTAATCGCTTCATATGAAAACGCTTTTTCTCAAATAAATTAGATGCTTAACTATTAAAATAATGAAGCGAATAAAATTAACACTTTAATATGAAAATAGACGCTTTAGGACGAAAAGAAATACAAATCAGTACTTTAAGATGGAAATGGAAACTAGCGTTATCTATTGAAACGATATTTTTCATGTAACAACATGGAAACGACATGTTTTAACGCGAAAATAATATCTTCATATGAAAACGCTATTTTTCAAATAAATTAGACGCTTTACTATGAAAATAATGAAGCAAACAAAATTACCGCTTTAATATGGAAATAAATGCTTTAAGACGAAAAACTGCAAATCAACACTTTAAGATGAAAATGAAAACAAGCAGTTTTGATTGAAACAAAAAATTCACGTAAAAACGTGAAAGTAACCCATTTTAACGCGAAAATAATTGCTTCATATGAAAACGCTATTTTTCAAGTAAATTAGACGCTTGACCATGAAAATAATGCAAATTACATAATTACTGCTTTAAAAAGAAAATAGACGCTTTAAGATGAAAAAAATGAAAATCAGCACTTTAAGATGGAAATGGAAATAGCGCTTTAGATGGAAATGATATTTTTCACGTAAAAATATGGAAATAACTCGTTTTAATGTAAAAATAATCACTTCATATGATTACACTATTTTTTAAGTAAATTAGACGCTTTACTATGAAAATAACGCAAATCACAAAATTAGCGCTATAACATTAAAAATAGATGCTTTAAGATGAAAAAAATGCAAATGAGTGCTTTAAGATGGAAATGGAAACTAGCGTTTTTGATTGAAACAAAATTTTCAACGTAAAAACATGGAAATAACCCAGTTTAACGCGAAAATAATCGCTTAAAATGAAAATGCTATTTTTCAAATAAATTAGATGCTTTACCATGAAAATAATGCAAATTTCATAATTAGTGCTTTAACATGAAAATATGCGCTTTAAGATGAAAAAAATGAAAATTAGCGCTTTTGATGGAAACGATATTTTTCACGTAAAAATATGAAAATAATACATTTTAATGCTAAAATAATCACTTCATATGAAAACATTATTTTTCAAGTAAATTAGACACTTTACTATGAAAATAATGAAATGAAAACAATTAGCGCTTTAACATGAAAATAAACGCTTTATAATGAAAAAAATGAAAATCAGCGCTTTATGATGGAATTGATATTTTTCACGTAAAAACGTGGAAATAATGTGTTTTAATGTGAAAATAATCGTTTCAGTGGAAAACACCATTTTAACATGAAAATTAGACGATTTACCATGAAAATAATGGAACGCACAAAATTAGCGCTTCAACATGAAATAGATGCTTTACATGAAAAAAATGCAAATTAGAGCTTTAAGATGGAAATGGAAACAAACACGTTAAACGATATTTTTCACGTAAATACATGGAAGTGATGCATTTAAACATGAAAGTAATCGCTTCAGATGAAAATGTTATTTTAACATGAAAATTACAGGTGTTACCATGAAAATAATGGAGGGCACAGAGTTAGCGTTTTAACATGAAAACAGACGCTATAAGATAAAAATAGACGCTTTACATGAAGAAATGCAAGTCAAAGCTTTAAGATGGAAATGGAAACTAGAGTTTTAGATTGAAACGATGTTTTTCACGTAAAAACAGGGAAATAACACATCTTAACACGAAAATAATCGCTTCATATGAAAACAATATATTTACATGAAAATTAGACGCTTTACCATGTAAATAATGCAACGTACAAAATTAGAGCTTTAACATGAAAATAGACGCTCTAATATGAAAATAGAAGCTTTACATGAAAAAAATGCAAACAGAGCTTTAAGATGGAAATGGAAACTTGTGCTTTCGATTGAAACAATATTGTTCACGTAAAAACATGGATATAACGCATTTTAATGTGAAAATAATCGATTCATATGAAAATGCTATTTTTCAAGTAAATTAGACTTTTTACCATGAACATAATGCAAATAAAAGTTAGCGCTTTAACATGAAAAAATGCAAATCAGTGCCTTAAAATGGAAATCGAAACTAGCGCTTTCGATGGAAAAAAAAAATTCACGTAAAAACATGGAAATAACCCGTTTTAACGCTAAAATAATTGTTTCATATGAAATTGCTATTTTTGAAGTAAATTAGACACTTTACCAAGAAAAATAATGTAAATTAAATAATTAGCGTTTCAACATGAAAATAGACGCTTTAAGATGAAAATAATGCAAATCACTGCTTTAAGATGGAAATGGAAACTAGTGTTCTCGATGGAAACAAAAAATTTTAGGTAAAAACATGGAAATAACCCGTTTTAACGCGAAAATAATCGTTTCATATGAAAAAGTTATTTTTCAAGTAAATTAGACGCTTTACCATGAAAATAATGCAAATTACATAATTAGCGCTTTAACATGAAAATAGACATTTTAAGAAGAAAAAAATGAAAATCAGTGCTTTAAGATGGAAATAAAAACTAGCGCTTTGGATGGAAACAATATTTTTCACGTAAAAACATGGAAATAATGCGTTTTAACGCTAAAATAATCACTTCATATAAAAACACTATTTTTCATGTAAATTAGACGCTTTATTATGAAAATAACGAAACGAAAAAAATTAGCGCTTTAACATGAAAGGCGCTTTAAAATGAAAAAAATGAAAATTAGCGCTTTAAGATAGAAATGGAAAATAGCACGTTCGATGGAAATGATATTTTTCACGTAAAAGCATGGAAATGACGCTTTTTAACGCGAAAATGATCGCTTCATATGAAAAAACTATTTTTCAAGTAAATTAGACGCTTTACTATGAAAATAATGAAGTGAAAAAAATTAGTGCTTTAACATGAAAATAGACGCTTTAAAACGAAAAAAATGCAAATCAGGGCTTTAAGATGGAAATGGAAACTAGTGCTTTCGACAAAAATGATATTTTTCATGAACAAAAATGTAAATAACGGATTTTGAATGGAAAATAATCTCTTCAGATGAAAACGCTATTTTATCATGAAAATTAGACATTTTACCATGACCATAATGCAGTGCACAAAATTAGCGCTTTAACATGAAAATAGCCACTTTAAATGAAAAAAAATGAAAATCAGAGCTTTAAGATGGTAATGGAAACTAGCACGTTCGATCGAAATGTTCACATAGAGACATGGAAATAACACGTTTTAAAGCCAAAATAATCGTTTCCTATGAAAATGCAATTTTTCATGTAAATTAGACTCTTTACTATGAAAATAACGCAAAAAAAATTATTGTTTTAAAATGAAAATAGACGTTTTATTTAGAAAAAAATTCAAATCAGCTCTTTAAGATGGAAACAGAAACTTGCACTTTCGATGGAAATGATATTTTTCACGTAAAAACTTGCAAATGACACGTTTTAACGCTAAAGAAATCGCTTCATATGAAAACACTATTTTTGAAATAAATTAGACTCTTTACTATTAAAATAATGAAGTGAACAAAATTAGCGCTTTAATATGAAAATAGACACTTTAAGACAAAAAGAAATACAAATCAACGCTTCAAGATGGAAATGGAAACTAGCGCTATCGATTGAAACGATATTTTTCAAGTAAAAACGTGGAAATAACGTGTTTCAACGCGAAAATAATATCTTCATATGAAAACACTAATTTTCAAGTAAATTATACGCTTTACTATGAAAATAATGAAGCGAACAAAATTAGCGCTTTAATATGAAAATAGACGCTTTAAGACGAAAAAAATGTAAATCAGCGCTTTAAGATGGAAATGAAAACTAGCGCTTTCAATTGAAACAAAAATTTTCACGTAAAAACATGAAAATGACCTGTTTTAACGTAAAAATAATTGCTTCATATGAAAACGCTATTTTTCAAGTAAATTAGATGTTTTACCATGAAAATAATACAAATTACATAATTACCACTTTAACATGAAAATAGATGCTTTAAGATGAAAAAGTGAAAATCAGCGCTTTAAGATGAAAATGGAAACTAGCGCTTTAGATGGAAACAATATTATTCACGAAAAAACATTGGAAATAACTCATTTTAACACAAAAATAATCACTTCATATGATAACACTATTTTCAAGTAAATTAGATGCTTTACTATGAAAATAATGCAAATCACAAAATTAGTGTTATAACATTAAAAATGGACGCTTTAAGATGAAAAAAAATGCAAATGAGTGCTTTAAGATGGAAATGGAAACTAGTGTTTGAAACAAAAATTTTCACGTAAAAACATGGAAATAAACATTTTAATGCGAAAATAATCGCTTCATATGAAAATGCTATTTTTCAAGCAAATTAGACGCTTTTACCATGAAAATAATGCAAATTACATAATTAGCGCTTTAATATGAAAATAAACGCTTTAGGATAAAAAAACAAAAATCAACGCTGTAAGATGGAAATAGAAACTAGCGCTTTCGATGAAACAATATTTTTCACGTAAAAACATGGAAATAACACATTTTAATGCGAAAATAATCACTTCATATGAAAACACTATTTTTCAAGTACATTTGACGCTTTACTATGAAAATAATGAAACGTAAAAAATTAGCGCTTTAACATGAAAATAGATGCTTTAAGATGAAAAAAATGAAAATCAGCGCTTTAAGATGGAAATGGAAACTAGCGCTTTCGACGGAAACATAAGTTTTAACGTAAAAACGTGGAAATAACATGTTTTAACGCAAAAATAATCGCTTCAGATGAAAACACCATTTTAACATGAAAATTAGACGCTTTACCATGAAAATAATGGAGCGTAAAAAATTAGCGCTTCAACATGAAAATAGACGTTTTACATGAAAAAATGAAAATCAGAGCTTTAAGGTGGAAATGGAAACAAACACGTTCAGTGGAAACGATATTTTTCACGTAAAAACTTGGAAATGATGCGTTTTAACGCGAAAATAATCGCTTCAGATGAAAATGCTATTTTAACATGAAAACATACGCTATATGATGAAAATAGACGTTTTATATGAAGAAATACAAATTATAGCTTTAAGAAGGAAATGGAAACTAGCGTTTTCGATTGAAACGATGTTTTCTCGTAAAACTAGAGAAATAACGTGTCTTAACATGAAAATAATCGCTTCATATGAAAACAATATTTTATTATGAAAATTAGAAGCTTTAGGATGAAAATAATGCAACGCAAAAAATTAGAGCTTTAACATGAAAATAGACACTCGAAGATGAAAATAAACGCTTTACATATGCAAACAGAACCTTAAGATGGAAATGGAAACTTGCGCTTTCGATTGAAACAATATTGTTCACGTAAAAACATGGATATAACACATTTTAATACAAATTCATCGCTTCATATGAAAACATTATTTTTCAAGTAAATTAGACTTTTTAGCTTGAACATAATGCAAATAAAACAAATTAGCACTTTAACACAAAAAAATGCAAATCAGTGCTTTAAGATGGAAACGGAAACTAGCGATTTCGATTGAAACAAAAAATTTCACGTAAAAACATGGAAATAACATGTTTTAACATGAAAATAATCGTTTCATATGAAAATGCTATTTTTCAAGTAAATTAGACACTTTACCAAGAAAATAATGTAAATTAAATAATTAGCGCTTTAACATGAAAATAGACGCTTTAAGATGAAAAAATGTAAGTCAGTGTTTTAAGATGGAAATGGAAACTAGCGTTTTCGATGGAAACAAAAATTTTCAAGTAAAAACATGGAAATAACCCGTTTTAACGTGAAAATAATCGCTTCATATGAACATGTTATCTTTCAAGTAAATTAGACGCTTTACCATGAAAATAATGCAAATTACATAATAAGCGTTTTAACATGAAAATAGACACTTTAAGATGAAAAAAAATGAAAATCAGCACTTTAATATGGAAAGAGAAACTAGTGCTTTCGATGGAAACAATATTTTTTACGTAAAAATATGGAAATAAAGCGCTTTAATGCGAAAATAATCACTTCATATGAAAACACTATTTTTTAATTAAATTAGACGCTTTACTATGAAAATAATGAAACGAAAAAAAATAGCGTTTCAACATGAAAATAAACGCTTTAAGATGAAAAAATGAAAATCAAGGTGTAAGAAGGAAATGGAAACTAGCATTTTCGATGGAAACAATATTTTTCACGTGAAAACATTAAAATAATACATTTTAAAGTGAAAATAATCACTTCATATGAAAACACTATTTTTCAATAAATTAGACGCTTTACTATGAAAATATTGAAATGAAAAAAATTAGTGCTTTAACGTGAAAATAGATGTTTTAAGATGAAAAAAGTGAAAATCAGCGCTTTATGATGGAAATGGAAACTAGCGCTTTCGATGGAAACTATATTTTTCACGTAAAAATGTGGAAATAACGTGTTTTAACATGAAAATAATCGTTTCAGTGGAAAACTGTAACACCCGATTTTCAAGTTATTAATTTATATGAAAATCATCCATTTAATTTGTCAATTTTTAGATATGGATCTTATATGGGTAATGTACTGGGTCATTGGCCCAATTAGAACCCAACGGTTTTGGAGTTGGTTTCAATAAAAATTAAATGGAGTTGAATTTAATTAGTAATGCAATATAGATAAATAAAGGAAGGAGATAATTGTGCATGGCCGAATATTGTTTATGCAATCTAATCAGATGTATGTGGGATTTTCATATCCACATTGATATGATAGAATACCTTAAGAAGATATCTAAAATTAAATAATGGTGCATGGCCAAATTTTAGATAGGCATATCCGTGTTTATGTGCTAAGTGTATCATGGAAAAGAGTACATTTCCTAGTTAAAAACGGCATTACTAATTAAGTAAGGGCACACGGCATTACTAATTAAGCAAAGGGGCGCAAGGCATAAAGGAAGTTACTAAATTACATGAGGCGCAAAAAGAAGTCCTTTCCTAGTTGAGATTAGAAGGTCGGTACCTTCTAACTTATAAACAAGGGGCGCACGGCCTAAGGGGGATTGGTTATCTTAAGCACCTTCTAAGTTGGGACAAGGGAAGGTTTTATAAAGAGAAAGCAATAAGGGGCGCACGGCTTACACACCATAGCCGAATTTTATCCCTCTCTCAAGTCTTATTCACGGCAAAACAAAGAGGAAGAGAAGGCAGCCAGCAAGAGGAAAAATCAAGAAGGAAAAGGATTAGAAGAGCGAGAGCAACCGAGGAAAAATCGGAGGAGTCGCGGAACCAGTAAGTGGTTTTAATATATTGTTTAAGATAAGAAACCACCATGGCCGAACCCCATGGAAGAAGAATGGGAGATGATTTTGATAATTTTAAGGGAAGGAAATTGAGAGATGAATGATGAAGTTTTAATGGAAAGACATGATTTAATGTGTGGAAGTTTGAATGATAAAAACCATGAAGGATATTAGTCATTTTTAATGGAATTGAAATATGAAAATCATAGATGTAGGTTTATGATTTTAAAGAGGTTTTAAATGGAAGGATATTGGTTTTTGTTTAATGATTTATAATGGATCATGGGTTCGGCCATGGTGTATGGCTGAACCCCATGGAAAAATAATTATGAACGTATGTTGGTGATTGATTAAATGAAAACCATTAAGGAACATTGTTTGGGTTAATAAGTTTAAAAAGGGTTTTAATGGATAATCTCTATGAGTGAGGTTCGGCCATGGTGTATGGCCGAACCCCACTAGGGTTTATTTTATGAAGGATTTAATTTAGAAAGTTTCTAATAATGGAAGCTTGGAGGAATATTGCTCATGTTTTATGGAAGATGGTTATTATTTTTAGTAAGTTTCTAATTATGGATCTTTGGATTAAAAAAAAAAAAGGGAAAGAACCTTAGACCATGATTCGGCCAAGGGCATGGCCGAAAACCCCATAAATAATTATGGAATTATACTCATATGGTTAGATCATGGAAATGATGGCAATTTTGTAAATATGGTCTAGAATGAAGGACCATGGGTTCGGCCATGGTGTATGGCCGAACCACATGAGAAATATTTGATGGATCATGTTGGGACTAAGGAATCGATTATGGAATTAATATGGTGATTGATTAAAGTGGAGGATACAAATATATGTTATCGGATTATTGGTTATGTTAGCCATGGATGGCAAAGTTGTAAATATGTGGAAATATTGGACATAGGGTTCGGCCATGGTGTATGGCCGAACCCCATGAACTATTTATTGAACTATGTTTTTGGATTAAAGAAATATGTATCGATTATTTTGGAACCTAAGCAAGGAAAATGGCTATGGATATCTATAATGGCAATTTGGTAATTAAGTGAAATCAATGGACCATGGGTTCGGCCATGGTGTATGGCCGAACCCCATGGGGAATGTTTGCTGAGCATAAGGTTATGTATCTTAGATGATTAAATGGGTCATCATTAGATTAATGCAAAAAAAAAAATGGTAAGGATGGCATTATTGTAAATATGGTAAAAAATGAAAGACCATGGGTTCGGCCATGGTTTATGGCTGAACCCCAAGGGATTTGTTTATGGACTTAGAATATTGAAAATCAAGTGGGACTTGGTTGTGATTGATTGTTATATTATAAGGTAACGGGACCTCACAAGGTGGTTACGATCATGAGCGGTTACCGGACGAAAGACGCAAAGACACGTTAGCAGTCTTTAGTAGGATTCCACCTCTTTGAAACCATGGGTTTATGTACATTTGTTTTATCTTATTTTTGATGAAATTATGTTGCAAAGGATATGTTTTAATATTATGATTTTAAATGCTATGTTATATGATAAAATAGCATGTGTTGGATATGTTTCAAAATGTGATTTTAATGCTATATTTATATGATAAAATAGTATGTGTTTCATTGGCATCTCATGCATGGCATAGGGTGAAGGATTTCTAACCGGAGGGTCCACACTCCGTCGGGGCGTTCGAAAAACCTATGTGGGGTACTTTGATGTGCTTTTCCATCAGGAAGAAACTGGAGGGTCCACACTCCGTCGGGGCGTCCGAAAGACCTATGTGTTGGGTACTGTAATACCCCGGATTTTCAAGTTATAAATATTTATGGAAATTACCCAATTAAATTGGGAGATTTTTAGATATGGTTCTTAGATGAGTAAAATGTTGGGTCTTTGCCCAATTAGGACCCAACGACTTTGATAAATGGTTTCAAATAAATTTAAATGGGGTTGAATTTAAATGGTCGAATGTGAGAATTAAATAAAAGATTGCATGGCCGAATATAGGATTTTATATCACAAAAATCAAGGGGGTTACATGCGCATAATATTTTGGATGAGTTGAGATATTTAAGATTAAGTGGAAAGATTTTAGGATGGTACTAAAATGGGTCACACGTTGGGTTTAGGCAATAATATCTTATTGCTAAATTATAAGATGTCTATAATTAATTATATGCGCATGATGTATGGATTATTTTTAAAAAGGATGGGGTGCATGACAATGGCCATTTTAGCACTTTCTAAGATAAGCAACACGCCTAGAAGTATTGGATTTATAATGGGCAAGTGGTGAATGTGCCCACAACAAGGATAGCAATGGCCAAGTAAAGAGTCTTACTACCTTCTAAATTGGAACCAAATTGATACCTTCTAAGTTGGGATCAATTGAAGTTTTATAGGACAAGGGAAGGGGTACACGGCATTCACATTCTAAAAGAGGCAATAGTGCACACGGCAATAGAGATTGCAGCCAAGGGCGCAAGGCATTGTCTAAGATGGGAACCAAGAGAGGTCTAATAAAAGAAGGCAAGGAGGGGCGCATGGCACCTTCTAAATATGGGATTAAGTGGGGCTTTTTATAAAAGAAATAACCATAACAAGTGCACACGGCAATGATGATTTTGGCAAGGGATACACGGCATTGAGGTGAGTATTATCTTAAGCACCTTCCAAAGATGGAACCAAGGGAAGATAATAAAAGGAGAGAAGGACAAGGGCGCATGGATTTCATATCTTTCTCCAAGTTTTCTTTCTCTCTCCCTCTCTCAACTTCTCATTTATGGCAAAGCAAGAACAAAGAGAAGGCTACAGCAAGCACAAGAGCAGCCAGCCTAGTGGAAGAGCAAGGAGAAGAAAAGACTAAGGAAAGAAGAAGATTGGAAGAGCAAGATCAACCGAAGGAAAAATCGAAGGAGTCGCGGAACCGGTAAGTGGTTTAGATGTTTTTGTTTTAATGAAATAAGGAACCATAGGATTCGGCCAAGGTGTATGGCCGAACCCCATGGAAGAAGAATTAAGAGATGATCAGGGATGAAGCATAGGGTTCAGCCATGGTGCATGGCCGAACCCCATGGAAGGGTTTTGGTGATTTTATAGAAGAAACATGGGTCATATTATTATGGTTAATGTATGGTTTTAAGGGATGCTTTTGGTGATTATATTTTATGGGATGAAAGTCATGGAGTAATTATATGGTTTTAGATCCATGGAAAGAAGAATTAATGGAAAGAAAGAACCATAGGGTTCGGCCATAGTGCATGGCCGAACCCCATGGAAGGTTATTGATTAATTGTAAATGGGAGTTGAGGTTAATGGTACATAAAATTTGAATTGATTAAATGGAGGTTTGAATGAATAAAGATGTCATTTAAGGAACCGTATTATGGATCTTTTTATTTGATTTAAATTGGATTATCTCCATGAGTGAGGTTTGGCCATGGTGTATGGCCGAACCCCACTAGGATTTATTTATATGGAGATGTATGGGTATTATGTTCATGAAATTAAGAAAATGGAAGTGGATTTGAGAATTATTTATATAGATTGAAAACCATAGAAAGTTATGATAATTTTAATGGAGTTGGTTATTAATTTAGAAAATAAATGGAAAAAGGTTATGGAATTATGTAAGTATTATTGTTGAATTTTAATGGACTGAAATAAGGGACAAGATCATGAACCATAGGGTTCGGCCATGGTGTATGGCTGCACCATGGCCGAACCCCATGGAGATGGTTACTATTTTGGAATGGTTGATGGAAGAAGTTTGCTAAATTTGGAAAACATTCCAATTATGGAAAGATGGTTCCTAATCTAGGAAACTATCTAACTATGGAGGTGATTATTAAATTAGAAGCTATCTAATTATGGATCTTAGATTAAAATGGAAGGAGGGATTTAATTATGGAAACCTTCTAATAATGGAAGGTGGAGTATAATTATGGAATCATTCCCCATTATGGAAGGGTGGAAAATTAATTGGAAACCTTCTAAGAATGGAAGGTGGAGATTATTTTATGGAAACTTAGGCATCATGGGTTCGGCCATGTGTATGGCCGAACCCCATGAATCAAATTTAGGTTTATGCTTAATGAGTTATGATTTTAATGTTTGCAAGAATCGGATTATTGGTTATGTAAACCATGGATGGCAACGTTGTAATTTTATGCCAAAATGGAGGATCATGGGTTCGACCATGGTGTATGGCCGAACCACATGAGTTTTCCTTTATGGACTTGTTTGGATTAAGGATCGGTTTGGAATTGAACATGAGGTAATGGCAAATTGGTAATATTGGCTCAAAATGAAAGATCATGGGTTCAGCCATGGGTATGGCCAAACCCCATGAATGTAGATTAATGGGTTAATTATTAGCCTAAGTATATTGTAAATAAGAATATTGGGTTAGATTAGCCATGGATGACAATCTTGTAAATATATGAAAAATAAGGAAGGTAAATGGCAATATAAGTATAATGGTATTATTGTAATTAATTGAATTAATGGACCATGGGTTCGGCCATGGTGTATGGCCGAACCCCATGGTAATTGTTTGGTGGACATAGGGACTATCTTTGGCATATTAAAATGAAATATTAAATAAAAGAGTAAACCAATGGCAATTTGGTAAATAAGTGTGAAAATGATAAACCATGGGGATTCGTTTAGGGACTTAAAATATTGTAAATCAAGTGGGACTTGGTTTTGATTGTTTATTATATCTTAAGGTAATGGAACCTCACAAGGTGTTTACGGTCGTGAGCGGTTACCGAACAAAAGACGCAAGCACACGTTAGCAGTCTTTGGTAGGATTCCACCTCTTTGAAACCATGGGTTTATGTGCATTATTTTATCTTATTTTTGATGAAATTTATATTGCAAAGGATATGTTTCAAATGGTGATTTTAAATGCTATGTTTATTTGATAATTAGCATTTGTTTTAACTATGAGCTTTTAAATGCTATGATTTGTATAATTGCATAGCATGTAGAATTTACATCTCATGCATGGCATGGGAGGGATGAACAGGTAACCGGGGACCCACACTCCGTCGGGGCGTCCGTAAAGCACTAGTGGGGAATACCTTGATGAGGAGAATTCCATCAAGAGGATACTATGTAGCTAGAGATCCACCACTCCGTCAGGGCTTCCGTAAAACAATCGTGGGGGATACCTTGATGAGGAGAATTCCATCAAGAGGATACTATGTATGAAATGTAGCCGGAGGGTCCACACTCCGTCGGGGAGTCCGAAAGACCTATGTGGAGGGATACTTTTATGTACATGTGATAGGTGAGACTCATTGCATATGATAGCATGGCATGGCATTGAATCGGCATGATTATGACTTTTATTATCATGCAAGGTTTCGGTTTTTATCTGTATGATTGGATCTCTGTTATCATACACTGTTTTGGATACGATGTTTTATAAGTATGGTATGATTTATTATAACCGGATTTGATATATTTATTATATCTGGATTTTTGGTAGTAACCCATGTGTTAACCCTAATTGGAATACTTACTGGGTGCATTGTACTAATGCCCTACTTCTCCTAGTTGATGATACAGGAAACGAAGGGAACGATGAACGCAAAACAAACCAGGCATGGGAGCTTGGAGGAATATAGTTTATATTTGTTTTAGATACTTATGGGCTTGTATTTTGAGTATCCAAAATTCGGATTGTAATAACTTAGATGAATTTGCTATGGTTGGATATTTTGCTGAATAATTATGATATGAAAATGATGATTAAAGACTTGACGTACTTTGCTATCTGAATGGAATAGAACTGTGTTCTATTATGATTCCGCAAATTGATGTTATGATTCTGCAGGTTATGATTCTTATTCCACATGTTTATATTGTATGTGTGAACCATTTTCGTGGACTTAATCCATGCACACATAGGGTTGGCCAGTTGAGGGTCGGACTTTGGAAATTTAGACTTAGCTCGCGTCGTGACGTCCCGCGCTTTGTCACTCTACTCTGTTATAAAAAAAAAAAGGAAAAAAAATAGACTCTGAATTTACCGGAAAAAATGAGTCAAAAAGGGCGGGGTGTTACAGGTACTTTTATGTACATGCGATGGGTGGGACTCATTGCATCATTTTATATGGTTTTGGACTATATGTTATTATATATGTTTTGTACTAACCATGTGTTAGCCCTAATTGGAATACCTACTGGGCGCGTTGTTCTAACGCCCTACTTCTACCCTAGTGGATGACACAGGAAATCAGGGGAACGATGAACGCAAGGAGGGTCAAGCATAGGAGCTTGGATGATTTATTTTATATGTTTAAATAAAGTTACTTATGGACATGTATTTGAGTAACTAGTTTCCGGGAATGTAATAACTTAGATGGTTGGATGTTTACTTTGGATAATTATGATATTTTAATTATGATTAAGGACTTGACGTACTTTGCTATCTAAATGGAATAGAACTGTGTTCTAGAACTGTGTTCTAGAACTGTGTTCTAGAACTTTGTTCTATTATGTTTCCGCATGTTATGATTTTTATTCCGTATGTTTATATTGCTATGTGTGAACCGTTTTCATAGACTGAGTGCATGCACACATAGGGTTGGCCAGTTAAGGGTCGGACTTTTGAAAGTTCGGACTTAGCTCGCGTCGTGACGTCCCGCTCTCTATCACTACTTTGTAAAAAAAAAATAGACTCTGATTTCCGGAAGAAAAAGCGAGTGAAAAAGGGCAGGGCGTTACAAAAACACCATTTTAACTTGAAAATTAGACGTTTTACCATGAAAATAATGGAACGCACAAAATTAGCGCTTCAACATGAAAATAGATGTTTTACATGAAAAAATGCAAATCAGAGCTTTAAGATGGAAATGGAAACAAGCACGTTCAATGGAAACGATATTTTTCACGTAAAAACATAGAAGTAATGCATTTTAACCCGAAAATAATCGCTTCATATGAAAACACTAATTTTATATGAAAATTAGAGGTGTTACCATGAAAATAATGGAGAGCACAAAGTTAGCATTTTAACATGAAAACAGACGCTATAAGATAAAAATAAATGCTTTACATGAATAAATGCAAATCAGAGCTTTAAGATGGAAATGGAAACTAGCATTTTCGATTGAAACGATGTTTTTCACGCAAAAACAAGGAAATAACACGTCTTAACACGAAAATAATCACTTCATATGAAAACAATATATTAGCATGAAAATTAGAAGCTTTACCATGTAAATAATGTAGTGTACAAAATTACTACTTTAACATGAAAATAGAAGCTCTAAGATGAAAATAGACGCTTTACATGAAAAAATGCAAACAGAGCTTTAAGATGGAAATGGAAACTTGCGCTTTCGATTGAAACAATATTGTTCACATTGAATATAACACATTTTAATTAAAAATAATCGTTTCATATGAAAACGCTATTTTTCAAGTAAATTAGACTTTTGACCATGAAATAATGCAAATAAAAAAATTAGCGCTTTAACATGAAAAAATGCAAATCAGTGTCTTACAATGGAAATCGAAACTAGCGCTTTCGATGGAAACAAAAGAATTCACGTAAAAACATGGAAATAACCTGTTTTAACGCGAAAATAATTGTTTCATATGAAATTACTATTTTTGAAGTAAATTAGACACTTTACCAAGAAAATAATGTAAATTAAATAATTAGCGTTTCAACATGAAAATAGATGCTTTAAGATGAAGAAATGCAAATCACTGCTTTAAGATGGAAATGGAAACTAGCGTTTTCGATGGAAACAAAATTTTTCAGGTAAAAACATGGAAATAACATGTTTTAACGCGAAAATAATCACTTCCTATGAAAATGTTATTTTTCAAGTAAATTAGACGCTTTACCGTAAAAATAATGCAACGCACAAAATTAGCGCTTTAACATGAAAATAGATGCTTTAAGCTGAAAAAAATGCAAATCAGTGCTTTAAGATGGAAATGGAAACTAGCACATTCGATGGAAAGAAAAAATTTCACGTAAAATCATGAAAATAACTCATTTTAACGCTAAAATAATCGATTCATATGAAAACACTATTTTTCAAGTAAATTAGACGCTTTACCATGAAAATAATGCAAATTACATAATTAGCGCTTTAACATGTAAATAGACGCTTTAAGATGAAAAAATGAAAATCAGCGCATTAAGATGAAAATGGAAACTAGCGCTTTCGATGGTAATGATATTTTTCACGTAGAAAACATGAAAAGAACACGTTTTATCATGAAAATAATTGCTTCAAATGATAACACTATTTTTCAAGTAATTTAGACTATTAACTATGAAAATAATGGAAATCACAAAATTAGCATTTTCACATTAAAAATAGATGGTTTAAGATGAAAGAAAATGTAAATCAGTGCTTTAAGATGGAAATGGAAAAGTAGCATTTTCGGTGGAAACAAAAAATTTCACGTAAAAAATGGAAATAACCCGTTTTAACACGAAAATAATCGTTTCATATGAAAATGTTATTTTTCAAGTAAATTAGATGCTTTACCATGAAAATAATGCAAATTATATAACTAACGTTTTAACATGAAAATAGACACTTTAAGATGACAAAAATGAAAATCAATGCCTTAAGATGGAAATAGAAACTAGCGCTTTCGATGGAATGATATTTTTCGTGTAAAACCATGCAACTAACGCGTTTTAACGCGAAAATAATGACTTCATAGGAAAACACTATTTTTTAAGTAAATTAGACATTTTTCTATGAAAATAATGAAACGAAAAAATTAACGCTTTAACATGAAAATAGACATTTTAAGATGAAAAAAATGAACATCAGCGCTTTAAGATGGAAATGGAAACTAGCGATTTCGATGGAACGATATTTTTCATGTAAAAACATGGAAATAACGCGTTTTAACGCAAAAATAATCACTTCATATGACAACGCTATTTTTCAAGTAAATTAGAGCTTTACCATGAAAATAATGCAAACCACAAAAGTAGTGTTTTAACATGAAAATATACGTTTTAAGAAGAAAAAAAATTCAAATCTGCGCTTTAAGATGGAAACAAAAACTAGCATTTTCGATGGAAACGATATTTTTCACGTAAAAACATGGAAATGATGCATTTTGAAGGGAAAATAATCTCTTCATGTGAAAACGCTATTTGAACTTGAAAATTAGATGCTTTACCATGAAAGTAATGCAGCGCACAAAATTAGCGCTTTAACATAAAAATAGACACTCTAAGATGAAAATAGACGCTTTACATGAAGAAATGCAAACCAGGGCTTTAAGATGGAAATGGAACTAGCGTTTTCGATTGAAGCGATATTTTTCACATAAAAACAAGGAAATAACACGTCATAACACGAAAATAATCACTTCATATGAAAACGCTATTTTAACATGAAAGTTAGACGCTTTACCATGAAATAATGCACCGCACAAATTTAACGCTTTAACATGAAAATAGATGCCTTACATGAAAAAATGCAAACAAAGCTTTAAGATGGAAATGGAAACAAGCGCTTTCGATTGAAACAATATTGTTCACATAAAAACATGGGAATAATGCAATTTAATGCGAAAATGATCGCTTCATAAGAAAATGTTATTTTTCAAGTAAATTAGACGTTTTACTATGAAAATAATGCAAATCACAAAATTAGTGCTTTAACATTAAAAAAATGAGATGGAAATAGATGCTCTAAGATGGAAATGGATGTTTTAAGATGAAAAAATGCAAATCAGTGCTTTGAGATGGAAATGGAAGCTAAAGCTTTCGATGGAAACAAAAAAATTCACGTAAAAACATGGAAGTAACCAGTTTTCACACGAAAATAATCGTTTCATATGAAAACGCTATTTTTCAAGTAAATTAAACGTTTTACCATGAAAATAATGCAAATTACATAATTAGCGCTTTAACATGAAAATAGATGTTTTAAGCTTAAAAAAAATGAAAATCAGCTCTTTAAGATGGAAATGGAAACTAGTGATTTTGATGGAAATGATATTTTTCACATAAACCAATGGAAATAACACGTTTTAACTCGAAAATAATCGCTTCATATGAAAACGCTATTTTTCAAGTAAATTAGACGCTTTACTATGAAAATAACGCAAATAAAAAAATTAGTGTTTTAACATGAAAATATACGTGCTAAGAAGAAGAAAAAATTTCAAATCTGCGCAAAACTAGCATTTTCGATGGAAACGCCATTTTTCACGTAAAAATATGGAAATAATGCGTTTTGATGGAAAAATAATCGCTTCAGATGAAAACACTATTTTAACATGAAAATTAGACGCTTTACCATAGAAATAATGCAACGCACAAAATTAGCGCTTTAACATGAAAATAGACGCTCTAAGATGAAAATAGACTCTTTACATGAAGAAATGCAAATCAGGGCTTTAAGATGGAAATGGAACTAGCGATTTCGATTGAAACGATATTTTTAACATAAAAACAGGGAAATAACGCGTCATAACACGAAAATAATCGCTTCATATGAAAACGCTATTTTAACATGAAAGTTAGACGCTTTACCACAAAAATAATGCACCGCACAAATTTAACGCTTTAACATGAAAATAGACGCTCTAAGATGAAAATAGACGCTTTACATGAAAAAAATGCAAACAGAGCTTTAAGATGGAAATGGAAACTAGCGCTTTGATTGAAACAATATTTTTCACGTAAAAACATGGAAATAACCCAATTTAATGCGAAAATAATCGCTTCATATGAAAACATTATTTTTCAAGTAAATTAGGTGTTTTACCATGAAAATAATGCAAATAACAAAATTAGCGCTTTAACATTAAAAAAATGAGATGGAAATAGACGCTCTAAGATGGAAATGGACGTTTTAAGATGAAAAAAATACAAATCAGTGCTTTGAGATGGAAATGGAAACTAAAGCTTTCGATGGAAACAAAAAAATTCACGTAAAAACATGGAAGTAGCCCTTTTTCACACGAAAATAATCGTTTCATATGAAAACACTATTTTTCAAGTAAATTAAACGCTTTACCATGAAAATAATGCAAATTACATAATTAGCGCTTTAACATGAAAATAGACATTTTAAAATGAAAAAATTGAAAATCAGCTCTTTAAGATGGAAATGGAAACTGGCGATTTTGATGGAAACGATATTTTTCACGTAAACCAATGGAAATAATGCGTTTTAACTCGAAAATAATCGCTTCATATGAAAACTCTATTTTTCAAGTAAATTTGACGCTTTACTATGAAAATAACGCAAATAAAAAAATTAGTGTTTTAACATGAAAATATACGTTTTAAGAAGAAAAAAAATTTCAAATCTGCGCTTTAAGATGGAAACGCCATTTTTCATGTAAAAACATGGAAATAATGCGTTTTGATGGGAAAATAATCGCTTCAGATGAAAACACTATTTTAACATGAAAATTAGATGCTTTACCATGAAAATAATGCAACGCACAAAATTAGCACTTTAACATGAAAATAGACACTCTAAAATGAAAATAGACGCTATACATGAAGAAATGCAAATCAGGGCTTTAAGATGGAAATGGAACTAGCGTTTTCGATTGAAACTATATTTTTCACATAAAAATAGGGAAATAACGCGTCATAACACGAAAATGATCGTTTCATATGAAAACCCTATTTTACCATGAAAGTTAGACGCTTTACCATGAAAATAATGCACCTCACAAATTTAACGCTTTAACATGAAAATAGATGCTCTAAGATGAAAATAGACGCTTTACATGAAAAAATGCAAACAGAGCTATAAAGACGGAAATGGAAACTAGCGCTTTCGATTGAAACAATATTGTTCACGTAAAACCATGGAAATAACCCAATTTAATGCGAAAATAATCGCTTCATATGAAAACGTTATTTTTCAAGTAAATTAGACGTTTTACCATGAAAATAATGCAAATCACAAAATTAGCGCTTTAACATTAAAAAAATGAGATGGAAATAGACATTCTAAGATGGAAATGGACATTTTAAGATGAAAAAAATACAAATCAGTGCTTTGAGATGGAAATGGAAACTAAAGCTTTCGATGGAAACAAAAAATTTCACGTAAAAACATGGAAGTAGCCCTTTTTCACACGAAAATAATCGTTTCATATGTAAGTGCTATTTTTTATGTAAATTAAACGCTTTACCATGAAAATAATGCAAATTACATAATTAGCGCTTTAACATGAAAATAGACGTTTTAATAAAAAAAAAACTGAAAATCAGCGCTTTAAGATGGAAATGGAAACTAGTGCTTTCGATGGAAACGATATTTTTCACGTAAAAGCATGGTAATAACGCGTTTTAATGAAAAAATAATCACTTCTTATGAACACTATTTTTCAAGTAAATTAGACCCTTTACTATGAAAATATTGAAGTGAAAAAAAATTAGCGCTTTAACATGAAAATAGGCGCTTCAAGATGAAAAAAATGCAAATCAGTGCTTAAAGATGGAAATGGAAACTAGCGATTTCGATTGAAATGATATTTTTCACATAAAAACATGGAAATAATCGCTGCAGATGAAAACACTATTTTAACATGAAAATTAGATGCTTTACCATAACAATAATACAAAGCACAAAATCAGCGTTTTAACATGAAAATAGATGTTTGTCATGAAAAAATGCAAATCAGACCTTTAAGAGGGAAATGGAAACTAGCATGTTCGATGGAAACAATATTTTTCACGTAAAAACGTAAAAATAACGCGTTTTAACGCCAAAATAATCGGTTCATATGAAAATGCTACTTTCAAGTAAATTAGACGCTTTACTATAAAAATAAAGTAAATCACAAAATTAGTGTTTTAACATGAAAATAGACGTTTTAATATGAAAAAAAAAATTCAAATCAGCGTTTTAAAATGGAAACGGAAACTTGCACTTTCGAAAATGAAAATTTTCACGGACAAATTTTGAAAATAACGCGAAAATAATCGTTTCATATGAAAACGCTATTTTTTAAATAAATTAGACGCTTTACTATGAAAATAATGAAGCGAACAAAATTAGTGCTTTAATATGAAAATAGACGCTTTAAGAAGTAAAAAAATACAAATCAGAGCTTTAAGATGGAAATGGAAGCTAGCACATTCGATGGAAATGATATTTTTCATTTAAAAACATGGAAATAACGTGTTTTAACGCGAAAATAATCGCTTCATATGAAAACGGTATTTTTCAAGTAAATTTGACGTTTTACCAAGAAAATAATGCAAATCACAAAATTTGTGTTTTAACATGAGAATAGACGTTTTTATAAGAAAACAAATGCAAATCAACGCTTTAAGATGGAAACAGAAACTAGCGCTTTCGATGGAAACGATATTTTCCACATAAAAACATAGAGTTTTAATGCAAAAATAATCACTTCAGATGAAAACGCTATTTGAACTTGAAAATTTGACGTTTTACCATGAAAATATTGCAGCGCACAAAATTAGTGCTTGAACATGAAAATAGACGCTTTACATGAAGAAATGCAAATCAGGGCTTTAAGATGGAAATGGAAACTATCATTTTCAATTGAAACGATATTTTTCACGTAAAAACAGGGACATAACGCGTCATAACACGAAAATAATCGCTACATATGAAAACACTATTTTAACATGAAATTCGACGCTTTACCATGAAAATAATGCACCGAACAAATTTAACGCTTTAACATTAAAATAGACGCTCTAAGATGAAAATAAACGCTTTACATTAAAAAATGCAAACAGAGCTTTAAGATGGAAATGGAAACTAACGCTTTCAATTGAAACAATATTGTTCATGTAAAAACATGGAAATAACGCAATTTAATGTGAAAATAATCGATGAAAACGTTATTTTTCAAGTAAATTAGACGTTTTACCATGAAAATAATGCAAATCACAAAATTAGCGTTTTAACATTAAAAAAAATGAGATGGAAATAGACGCTCTAAGATGGAAATAGTCGCTTTAAGATGAAAAAAAATGCAAATCATTGCTTTGAGATGGAAATGGAAACTAGAGTTTTCGATGGGAACAAAAAAATTCACGTAAAAATATGAAAGTAACCTAACCCGTTTTCACGCAAAAATAATCGTTTTATATGAAAACACTATTTTTCAAGAAATTAGACGTTTTACCATGAAAATAATGTATTACATAATTAGCGCTTTAACATGAAAATAGACGCTTTAAGATGAAAAAAAATGAAAATCAACGAAATCAGCGCTTTAAGATGGAAATGGAAACTAGCACTTTCGATGGAAACGATATTTTTCACGTAAAAACATGGAAATAACGTGTTTTAATGCGAAAATAATCGCTTATATGAAAACACTATTTTCAAGGAAATGAGACGCTTTACTATGAAAATAATGAAGTGGAAAAAATTAGCGCTTTAATATGAAAATAGACGCTACAAGACGAAAAAAATGCAAATCAGCGCTTAAAGATGGAAATGGAAACTTGGGATTTCGATTGAAACGATATTTTTCTCGTAAAAACATGGAAATAATGTGTTTTGAAGGGAAAATAATCACTTCAGATGAAAACACTATTTTAACATGAAAATTAGATGCTTTACCATGACAATAATGCAACGCACAAAATTAGCGTTTTAACATGAAAATAGACGCTTTATATGGAAAAATGCAAATCAGAGTTTTAAGAGGGAAATGGAAAATAGCACGTTCAATGGAAACAATATTTTTCACATAAAACATGGAAATAACGCGTTTTAAAGCGAAAATAATCGCTTCGTATGAAAATGCTATTTTTCAAGTAAATTAGACGATTTACTATAAAAGTAAAGCAAATCACAAAATTAGTGTTTTAACATGAAAATAGACGTTTTAATAAGAAAAAAAATCAAATTAGCGCTTTAAGATTGAAACAGAAACTTGCACTTTCGATGGAAATGAAATTTTTCACATAAAAACTTGAAAATAAAGGGAAAATAATCGTCTCATATGAAAACATTATTTTTAAAATAAATTAGACGCTTTAGTATGAAAATAATGAAGCGAACAAAATTAGCGCTTTAATATGAAAATAGACGCTTTAAGAAGAAAAAAAATACAAATCAACGCTTTAAGATGAAAATGGAAACTAGTGCTATCGATTGAAATGATGTTTTTCACGTAAAAACATGGAAATAACATGTTTTAACGCGAAAATAATATGTTCATATGAAAACGCTATTTTTCAAGTAAATTAGACGCTTTACTATGAAAATAATGAAGCAAACAAAATTAGCGCTTTAATATGAAAACAGACGATTTAAGACGAAAAAAATGCAAATCACCGCTTTAAGATGGAAATGAAAAGTAGTGTTTTCGATTGAAACGATAATTTTCACATAAAAACATGGAAATAACGTGTTTTAATGCGAAAAAATAATCGCTTTAGATGAAAACGATATTTTAACATGAAAATTGGACGCTTTACCATGAAAATAATGGAACGCACAAAATTAGCTCTTTAACATGAAAATAGACGCTCTAAGATGAAAATAAACGCTTTACATGAAGAAATGCAAATCAAAGCTTTAATATGGATTCAAACGATATTTTTCACGTAAAAAGTGGGAAATAACACATCTTAACACGAAAATAATCGCTTCATATGAAAACGCTATTTTAACATAAAAATTAGACGCTTTACCATGAAAATAATCCAACGCACAAAATTAGCGCTTTAAGATGAAAATAGACACTTCGCGTGAAAAAATGCAAACAGAGATTTAAGATAGAAATGGAAACTAGCGCTTTCGATTGAAACAATATTGTTCACGTAAAAACATGGAAATAACTCATTTTAACGAGAAAATAATCGCTTCATACGCTACTTTCAAGTAAATTAGACTTTTTACCATGAAAATAATGCAAATCACAAAATTAGCGCATTAACATGAAAATTGACGCTTTAAGCTGAAAAAATGCAAATCAGTGCTTTAAAATGGAAATGGAAACTAGCGCATTCGATGGAAACAAAAAATTTCACGTAAAAACATGAAATAACCCATTTTAAAGCAAAAATAATCGCTTCATATGAAAACGATTTACCTCTGATCGAGAGTCTCGTATGCACCGACCCCTCGGTGAAAGGTTGAAACGACCCCTCGTGGTCAATGACACGTCGATCAAGATCTTGAATTCTGAAACCTTGAACTCATGTGGACTCTTGAAGGAACAGACATATCAGCAATCAAAGACCGATCGAGAGTAGCAGGACCGACCCCTCGATATTGGGCGATAGGTCGTTCTGGGTAACAGGCTTCCAAAGTGGAAACTACTATCAAGCATGTTTTGCACCAGAACGAGCCTCTCGTATGGACCGACCTCTCAGTGCCATAAGTGTCAACCCATTGGCGACAACGACATGTCGACCAGGAAAGAATATTACCGTTGGGAGTACACTTAATGTACAACGGTCGAATTGTAATGGTAACATTTCTAGTGTAACGCCCCGCCCTTTTTCACTCGCTTCTTCCAGTAAATTCAGAGTCTATTTTTTTTATAACAGAGTAAAGTGATAGAGCGCGGGACGTCACGACGCGAGCTAAGTTCGAACTTCCAAAGTCCAACCCTTAACTGGCCAACCCTATGTGGGTATGGACTAAGTCCGCGAAAATGGTTCACACATAGCAATATGAACATGCGGAATATTAACATCAAAATTGCAGAATCATAATAGAACCAAGTTCTATTCAAATAGTAAAGTACGTCAAGTCCTTAATCATCATTCAAATACCATAATTATCAAAATTAACATCCATCCATCTAAGTTATTACATTCCGAAATCTAGATACTCAAATAAAAGTCCATGAGTAACTTTTATTAAAAATAATAAACTAAATCATCCAAGCTCCTATGCCTGGCCCTCCTTGCGTTCATCGTTCCCCTGTTTTCCTGTATCATCAACTAGGGTAGAAGTAGCGCGTTAGAACAACGCGCCCAATAGGTATTCCACTTACGGCTAACACATGGTCAGTACAAAACATATATAATAATATTGTAATGTCAAAAACCATATTAATCCATCCCATGCAATGATGACATATGCAATGAGTCCCACCCATCACATGTACATAAAAGTACCCACCACATAGGTCTTTCGGACGCCCCGACGAAGTGTGGACCCTCCGATTTCTTCATGATGGAAAAGCACATCAAGGTACCGCACATAGATTTTTCGGACGCCCCGAGGGAGTGTGACCCCTCCGGTTACAAATCCTTCACCCCATGCCATGCATGAGATGCCAATGAAACACATGTTATTTTATAACGTAAACATAGCATTTAAAGAATCATATTTAAAACACATGTTTTTTCCTCATATAGACATAGCACTTAAAATTCAATGTAAAGCATATCCTTTGAAACATAATATCATCAAACATAAGATAAAACAAATGTACATAAACCCATGGTTTCAAAGAGGTGGAATCCTACCAAAGACCGTTACGTGTCCTTGCGTCTTTCGTCTAGTAACCGCTCACGATCGTAGACACCTTGTGAGGTTCCGTTACCTTATAATATAACAATTAATCATAACCAAGTCCCACTTGATTTTCAATGTTCCAAGTCCATAAAACAAAACCCCATGGGGTTCAGCCATACACCATGGCCGAACCCATGGTCTAATCTTTAGTTAATTACAATAATGCCATTGTTCATAACCATAACCATTTTCCTTGTTTAGGTTCCAAAATAATCCATACATACTTCTTTTAATCCAAACACAGTCCCATAAATAATTCATGGGGTTCGGCCATACACCATGGCCGAACCCTATGTCCAATATTTCCACATATTCACAACTTTGCCATCCATGGCTAACTTAACCCATCATCCAATCCTTTCAAACATTAAAATCGTAAATTATTCCCCATGTGGTTCGGCCATACACCATGGCCGAACCCATGGTCCTTCATTCTAGACCCTATTTACAAAATTGCCATTGGCCTAATTATTTCCAACCTTCTATTCATTAACACATAAACCTAAACTCATAAAATAGGTTCATGGGGTTCGGCCAAGCACCATGGCCGAACCCTATGAGTTCTAAATTTCCATTTTCATCAACCTCCATTATTAGCAATTCCATAATAACAAGTCCACAATTAGAAGGTCCATATTTAGAAAGTTTCCAAGTTTAGCATGTTTCCTTCCATAATTAGATAATTTCCAAATTTAGTATGCAACTTCCATAATTAAAAATCATCTTCCATAAATAAACTCTAGTGGGGTTCGGCCATACACCATGGCCGAACCTCACCCAATTGAGACAATCCATTCACTTTCTAATTTAATATAACTTCCATAAATAAAAGCTTTCTAATTTAGCAACCTCCTTGCATAAATAGAAACCTTCCCTTTTTAAACTCCTCATTCTATTTTTAGAAGGTTTCCAAATTTATCTCCACCTTCTATATTTAGAAGGTTTCCATATTTAAAACATAAATCCTTCCATACTTAGAATGTTTCCAAGATAATCATCCAACCTTCCAAATTAGTAACCATCTCCATGGGGTTCAGCCATACACCATGGCCGAACCCTATGGTTCATGATCTTGACCATTACTTCAGTCCATTAAAATTCATCAATAATACCTACACAACTCCATGGGGTTCGGCCATATACCATGGCCGAACCCTATGGTTCAAGATCCTCTCTTTAAAAATTACCAATCATTGATCTTCCATTTAATCCCTTCAAAATCACATGTCATTAACATCAAACACTTATTTAACAATTAACCAAACACCTTCCATGGGGTTTAGCAATGCACTATGGCCGAACCCTATGGTTCCATATTCCCTCTTTTAAATCCAAAACACCTAACCGTCCAAGGTTTCCATGATCTGAAATTTATGAACATAAACCCATAATTATTTCCATCATTCAAACTTCCATTAATCAATCAATGTTCCTCCATGGTTTTCAATATTAATAACCCAATAAAATAAACCATAACTTTCCATGGGGTTCGGCCATGCACTATGGCCGAACCCTATGGTTCTTTCTTTCCATTTAAATCATCAAACCACCTCCCAATCTTCTTCCATGGGGTTCGGCCAAACACCATGGCCGAACCCTATGGTTCTTTTATTTCAAAACAAATTTATCAAATAAAATACTAATCGTTTCCGTTTGATTTCTTGCTCTTCCAATCCTTCTCCTTTCTTCTTAATTTTTCCAAACCAAGAACACCTCTTGCTGGTTGCCTTCTTCTTCCCCTTGCTCTTACGTGAATGAGAGCTTGAAAGAAAGAGAGAGAGAGTTCGGCTAATGGTGTAAACCGTGTGCACCTCCTTGTTTCTCCTTTTATTACTCCCTCTTAATCCGAAGTTAGAAGGTGCTTAAGATAATCTTACCCACTTGATACATTAGCAATTGCCTTGTACCCATGTCTTAGATTAGTAATGTTGTGTGCCCTTCCTTCTTTCTTTTATTAAACCCTCCAATTAGTCCCATAATAGAAGGTGCCATGCGCCCCTTATTTATTTTACCCATTGCTTAATGCCGTGCGCCCATGTTTGATATAGCCATTGCCGAGTTTAGACTTCCCACTTTGGGAGAGTCTTAATTTATTTATACACTTCCCTAATGCCACTTTTAGCCAAATGATAGGACCCCTTTTTAGACATCCAACCCATGCGCATATCTTCTATACAATGTCATACATGGCCATGCACAATCTTATTAAATCTTAAATATCTTCTCAAGATATTGTAACATATCACATGGATTGCGCATATTATTTAATTCAAGTCCCATTTAATTTTATGAAAACAATTCCAAAACCGTTGGGTCCTAATTGGGCCAATGACCCAACTCTTTACCCAATTTAAAATCCATAACTAATTTTCACAATTTAATTGGATAATTTTCATACAAAATAATAAATTGAAAATCTGTGGTGTTACATCTAGTCACCGACCCCTCGGTGCGACTGACTCGTCGGTACATTACCGTTACTTCAACTTGTTTCCTTCGCTATATAAAGCAACCTTTATGCGACTAGTTGGTAACCTTCAGACGGTTCCATTGGACCCTCATATTCAACAGTGAGCTTAAACTAGGGCCAACAGAATGATCACTCTCTCTTTCATGCTTACAGTAGGGGAATCAAATACAACCAATCAAATGGATTGAGTTATGAGAGAGAGAGGAATGATGAAATCTCATAAGCAACCAATCTGAGGATTGAGTTTGAAAGTGAGAAGGAAGAACCATAAATTAGGAAACCTTTGGTAGAACCAGTTTCCTTGATACCCTGGAACGACAGCTACGAGGCGGGGCATCAGCACACATGAGAAGAAAGAGCTTCAAAGGAAAGTGCTTCTTGGTTTTAATTTTCTTTAAAATCTTTGTTCCAAAAGTGGATTAAGGGGAGGTACCCCAGAACCACTATAAAAAATTCTGGAGTGTTGTCTCTAGCACAAAGGTGGGTGGAACTCCTGGCCAAATGAATAGGTGGAATTCCTATTCGATAGTGCTGGTGGAATTCCCAACCGATTGAGTGAGGTGGAATTCCTACTCTAATTGTGAGAGTGTAAGTCCACACTTAGTAGATTTGGAGATAGTTCAAGGTTGAACGAGTCCTAACAGTGGATGTAGGTTGGCTAACCGAATCACTTTAAATTGGTCTTATGGTGTTTGATATATGTGTGTTTGTATTTAGTATTTAAGTACTCTTCTTAACACACATGACTTTGCATATTGATTATCTCATTATACACATTTCGCACAAACATCGATAATCAAAGTTTATGTAAAGGGTAATGTAAGTGTGATCGCTTAAATAAATTATCAAACTAAACAAATCTCTTAATAAACATTCCGTTGCATCTTAAATAATCAAGAATTTGTAAACATCATTAAAAATGGGATTGACCTTAATATTTCCATTTAATAAATCTGAGATAAACTTTTTAGAATCCTGGGACATCCAATTTTCAAGTTTCTTTTATGATTGTCTGATTTAATTTTAATTTCATATTCTTTGTTTAATTATTTGGACATAATGAAATAATTAGAACTTAGATTTCGTTAGATTCAGATCTAAGGTTCCGTTGGGACATAATGAAATAGTTAGATTTTGAATTCAATTGTTTAAATCTAAGGATCTAAGGTTCACTTAATTAAATTGGGGGATATGGATTTTAATTTTAATGAAAGATTTGAATTGAAATCTTAGATTTTTAAGCGAATTTCAGATCTAGATCTCTTATTTGTTAATATTATTGGGTATGATGTTCGATTGCAATAAATGGTAAATATGTATATTATTCTTGTTTATATTTTAATTCTTTCATTTTTTTATTTCATTTATTCAATTCATTCAAATTCATTGGAACTAGATTAAGAATATTTTATTTTCTTCTTAATTAATTGGTTTTAAGTTAAGTTGAGATTGTTCAGTTTCTCTCTACCATTTTAATTAAATTTTGAATGTATTAACTTTAGATATCATATTTAATTAATTTCGAGTGTTAGATGTTAATTTGGATTTTGTTGAATTAAGCACATAACTCTATGTTTTAGAAAATTAGATCTCATGTTTAAGAATTAATTCCATAATTTTATTTTCTTTGATTACATTATTATAAATGGTGCCAATTTAATTTTTAAGCATATATTTTGTGATTTCCTTGTGGGTTCGACCTCATACTCAAATCGCTATAATATAAAATGGTTCGTGCACTTGCGATTAATAAATTTAAAATTTGCACAACAATCAACATGCATTAAGTTTGTTTTCCTCACCTAAGATTTGCAAATTATCAAGTACAAAATGTCACCAAGTCCAAGCTCCAAACAAAGTTTCAAGTTTGAACCATCACAATTTGTTTTATATAACCTCTTCTTGGGTAAGATGAACCCATCAAATAACCTCTAACCTCAGGGGTTTTGTCCCAACAATTCAGACTTCAAAAACACTAAACAGTCTACGATTGGTCTAAGTCTTATAAGAGTCAAAATAATGCAAAAGTATCCTTTATTGCAGAATTTTCTGGTATCAATCCAGATTTTATTAGGGTCTCACATTCTAGCAGTAGAATTTTTATTGGAGGTAGATATTTTCGTGGGCTTGAAGTTAGGAACAAATTTTGCACAATTCTGATCTCTACAACTCAAGTTAAAAATTATTCACCGAACCTCTACAAAACTGCCCTACAGACCCGAGTCAAAATTTGGCCAAACTTACAGACTTATTTTGGGGCATCAAACAATATGCTTTCGGTCTAAAATTTTTATAGCAATAGCCCTATTAGTCTAGTTTTCAAAAAATCAAGTTTCACTGCAAAATTCGACCCGAAATGCCCGATATGATTTTTCTCACCAAGTCATGTAGAAAATGAAAATTTTGTGTCAAAGAAACAACCCACAACGTTTTACGCTTAAGGTCATGGTCTTAAAATTTTACAATAAAGTCTCAAAGATACATGATTAATCTACAATGGAAAGGGATGGCTTAGAAATATTTGGATATTCCATCCATAAAAATCAAACCTCTAATTTCAATCCATAAAAATCGAAGGTTGTTCACTAATCTTCATGGATTTCAATCAAATTCTACATATCCAAAACTGATTGATAAAAACCCCAATTTTTTTTAAAATCAAAACACATCCATCTATGGTTGAATTCTACTACTTTGATCATGGTTGAACCAATTTCAAATTTGAATCTATCTTTCCATGATTGAATTTCAATCTTTCTTTCTCAATCTCTTCTTTTCTTTCTTCTTTTCCTCTTTTGTTCAAATTTAACAAAAAATTTACCATGGTTGTTCAAATTTTGAGAAAGTGGGAGAAGATGGACGAAATTGAAAAAGAAAATTAAAAAGACTTGTTGAAAAGAAGAGAAGAAAATAACATACCTCAAGAGGAGCAAGCCAATTAGTCCACACCCAAAGGAGAGAGCAAATTTTCGTTTTTCTCATATGTTTTGGCTTCCAACGAATATCTCCCTATATTAGACAAGGGTGATCGGCTATGGGAGAGAGTTTCTCTCCAGGTTGAACTTGCCTCTTTATCATTTTCTAAAAACAACTCTTTTTTCTAAAATCATCAAGGCTTCCGACGCATGGAGAGTTCCTATCTTGTTTCCAACGTGTTTTGTGAGAAAATCTTGGGCTCCCATTAAGACTCCAACGTGTTTTGTGAGAAAATCTTGGGCTCCCATTAAGACTCCAACGTGTGCAAGGTGTAGGTAACAAGAAATTCTAATTAAAGAGAGAGATAAAATAGGAAAGATAGGAATGCCCACTTTACCCTCGCCAAAATTCACCAAAAACATCTAAGGCATGGATAGATTTGTCATTTTACTCTTTAAATTTTAAGAGCTAAAAAGAGAAGGATAAATCCTAGTTTAAACGAATTTTGTCGAGGCCAACAAATACACATTTTCGTCCAAGGGTGTCGGTCCCAACGGCCCAACGAATTCTGATTAATTGTTTTCAATTTGTACAAATTAACTTCCATAATTTGTTTCTCACAAACTTAAATTCAAAATTCAACAAATTTGAAGGTATATTTTCAAACAATTCAATTTAACACATATGGGTCCTACCGTTATGCTAAAATTGAAAAGTTTCCAAATTTTACTCAACATGCCATTTTTGGTTTCTAAATTTAAATGTAATGATCCGACCCAATATTTCTTTGGGTCTTAGAGAGTTTTGTGGATCTTCGGGTTGTTTTTCGTGTTTTGGAGGCAGTGGAGAGTGTGTGGGCTCCGTGGTAGGCCCTAGATTGTTTGAGTTTGAGCTCGGAAGCTCGAAGGATATTTTGGTAATTTTGTAAATATTGTGTAAATTGTCATAAAAAAAAGATTTTGAAAATCACACATTTTCTCACTCAACGTTTGGCACTCGAGATTTTTCGGGTTTTTTGGTTTCATTGTATTTCTTTTTCTTTTAAAAAGAAATTATTTTAAAACCTTGGTATTTAATTTTATTTTATTTTATAAAAAAAAAAGGACTAAAACTCTAAACCCTAATTCCCCAAACCCTAACCCTTAAAACCCCCCTTCCTTTGTGCAGCACTGTAGCCGCAACTGCTACAATGCCCATGAACGCTCTCTTTTCGGCTCCTTCCCTTCTTTCATTCTTCCCTCTCATCTTCATCCCTTCCCTCTTCAGATCTCTCTTCTCTAACCTTTTACGTTCCTCTCCCGCCGCCGGTGTGGCCGAACTCCGTCGTCCCTGTTGGATTCCAAGTATTTCTTCTAGTTTCTCTTCCCCGATTTGTCATCCCCTTCTTTCACCTTTGTTTTTCTTTCCGATTTTTTTTCCTTGGTTTTCCTTGTTTCTTCCATCGGTTTTCTCTGTTTTTTTTTTCCTTGCTTTCCCTTCACTTTCCTCGATTTCCTCAATTTTTTCCTGGATTTTTTTCATTTCTTTTCCTCCCTTCTAAACTCGTTTGGGTAACTGGGTTGACTCAGCCGATCCCGAGTCAGCTCAGTTAAACTTCTGAGTTAACCCAAATCCTTGGGCTTGGGTTGTACCCGACCCAGCCCAACCAGTCTTGGCCCACGTTCGGCCCAGCAGTCTGGCTTGGACTTGGCCTAGTCCCAACACAACCAGCCTTGGCCAGGCCCTGCTCTGGTAGGCCCAGCCCTTGGGCCCGACCCGTGTTCGGGCCTGGCCCAGTTCGGCCCGTTTTGGGCCCAGAACATTTTTAGGCCCGTTTTTAGTCTGGATTCTTTTTTTTTGCCCGTTTTGTATTATTCACTTATTTGTTCTTCCTTGTTTCAACAGATTAAGCTTCTTCAACCCATCAAGTCGTTTTTCATTTCAGACTTTCGACTCCACACACACTGTGAGGGAACTTATTACTCTTTTAGCATACGTTCGCATCTATTTAACCTTTGACCTTGAACATGTAGTGACTTGAATGGGGCCCTTCATTTATCAAGCCACTCGGTAAGGGAATCGTTGAAATGAACATGTGGCAAGGGACCCGTTCGAATGCACTCATGTCAACTATATGCGATTAATGGAAAAATTGTAATTTGATGGATAATTTTTGAACTTGGAAACTTGCAGGTAACATACTGCTTGTTTAATCATTACATGTGATTGAATTTATGATGAGAGTGATATATGGGTTGGGTAATGGACTTGATGATCAAAAATTGTTGATGATATGTTTGTGTTCTATCGTAATGTGCATGTGAATTTATCATGGGAATGAGATGTACGTTGGGTTTTGAGCATGATGCTTGAAAGTTTATTGATAAAATGTTGTGTGATTATTTATAACATATGAACATGATAATGATGAGCATGGATGTATATGTTTAGATAACCTGTTATATGCTCTTGTTATACACGATGCATGTGTCGCTGATCTTGATTAATTATATCAGAACATGATTGCATTATTAGACTTGACCATGATACGATGTGCATGCATGGGAGGTAACCCACGACGGACAATGTACCGTTGGGTATTGAGTGGAGGGGTTATTTACATGCGTATGTGTTTATGATGATATGAGTTTGGTTATTAGGAGGACTTCCCCATTATGCTCCGGCGGTCGAGACCCCCATAGGAGATGCGGGATTGCCCGTTGCGTTCTGGCGGTCAAGGTGTCTGCCCCTTGAGATTAGCTTCCCCGTTATGTTTCGGCGGTTGAGACCCCCATAGAGGATGCGGGTTTCCCCGTTGCATTCCGGCGGTTGTGTATGTTATAGTTTCCTGGTTGGATTGGTAGGGAGACTGGAGTTGTTGGAGGACCATAGTGAGTTATGGAGGTGACGCCTCAGATTGGTCAGAGGGACCAATTGGTTAGTAGTATAGTTGATGTACTCATGTACGGAGACATTCATTCTATTAAGATGTTCGTGCTTTCATGCATATGATATATATGTTGTTAACAGGTGATATGCATTACTTCACTAATCTGGTTAGCTCACCCTTGTCCGTGGTAGGGAGATGGGAGTTTGTTGGAGGGCCTGATGTGGGCTACCGAGATGATGTCTCGAAACCTGTGAGTGGATCATTAGTTAGCGATGTGGTTGGACATCGTGCACTTGAGCACCTTTGTTAAATTGATATTCTTGTATTCATACATGTGATTTATTTTATGCTCCTAACATGTGATAAGTATTATCTCTTCATTGGGCTGGCTAGCTTACCCCCTTACCTTTCAGGTACTCCATTTTGCGGAGGGACCAGGTGGCCCCCATGAGGAGAAGTCGGGGAGGAGTAGCAGTAATTAGACATTTCATAATCGTGTTTTTCCTCGAGTTGAGAGATCCTTGTTTCTATAGACTTCTTAATGTATTGAATTGTTTGGATAACATTATAACTGTATTTGAACAACCAACAATTGTTTGTTATGCTATCATTATGATGGATCTTATTTTATTAGTCGTTGAGCGGGAAGTAGTTACCCCCGTTTCAAAAAAAAAAAATAATGCCCGATATCCGTCCTTTTGTGATGTCCTGAGATGTTTCGGAGATAACGTGCCCGTAGCGGGACGGTGCGTCACATTAAATCTGAAATGTACTCATCAAATCTTTTAATTTAACAGATGTGGGTCCCATCGGTATGCTAAATTTAGAAAGTTTTCAAACTTCGACACCAGCTATTTTTGGAACACTGAGTCAAAATTTTGTTTTCATCTCAAATATTCAATTTAGACTATGATAAGCACATATAGGGGTTTAGAATTCAAAATTTTAGCATCTAGCACCAATTCAACCAATTTCAAGCAATTGATAAAAGGTTTTACCTGACGTTTGGGTTAGGTCGTTACATGGAACCTGGACGGAACCTACTCCGTTATCATGTTAGAGAACCATGACTTGATGACAATCTTGAGATAGAACCCACTCTCAAAAGTTAGCTTGTTGATAAAATGGTGACTTGAGTGTTACATAGAGTCATTGATTTCTCGAATTAACCGGTGTGGGACTTTTGTCACTTTCACACCTTCAAATTTAGAATTAACTTTCATTGATGGAATTTTGAATTTGATCTCATTTTAGGTACAACATTCTCAATGGCTTCCTATGACGTTTGTAAGGCAATCAAATTAGATTTATATGGACTCAGTTACACAACCCTTAGACAATGAATTTTTTTATCAAAGGTAAAGGACTTGGGAAATATGTCACTGATGGTCATAAATAACTTAACGAGGAAACTGATGAATGAGATACAAACAATTAAATAGTTGCTTCTTAAATTTGTCAAATCTGTAATCCCATATATTAGTGTTTAACTTGATAATCTTGAAGCCTCCAATGATGTATTGGATGTTCAGCATAGCAAATTTTATTGGTAGGTACAACATTGAGAATGATATTGGACATCTTTGTCCACACATAGGTGATTCGTCTCTAAGTATCATTCCCAGTTGAGCTTGTTGTGGAATGAATTAGCCCTTAAGGAACCTAAATGGACATAGAATATAAGTGCAAAACTTCATTACGAGTTTCATAAAGAATCTCATCTAGTCTAGTTACTGAGATACTGTTAGATGAGCTTGCACCTATAGTCCATCGCAAACATTTTCTAATTGTAGATGACGTCGTGTCTGTGCTCATTGCAAAAGAAGCTTTGAAAGGTTCTATGCCTACTCATTGGACTCACTACTCGATTTACTGACATTCATTTGAATTTATGAAAAATCTCGACTTTGAGATAGGGAGTTTCAAGACTTCATTGTATGGTCAATTTTTGTGTTTTATCGGTGTTTTCCCAATAGGTGCAATTGTACATTACAGTAAAAACTTCATGTCGAGTTTGAGGAATGTATGGTGCCTAATAGACTGGTTAACTATCAATGCAGATTTTCAATAAGAGCGGCATTTTTATTTATAACCCCCTTGCCTCTACATCTTACAAAGAAGATTTCTAATCTCTCTCTCTCTCTATGCCTGGTGGACCAAACCATTGATATGATGGACCACACTTAAGATGGAAAATGCCCAGGAATGTGGAGAAGGGTAGTACTTGACTATTTCTGATGGTTTCAACTTTCTATGTGAAGGACTACAGAATATATCGAGTACAATTTTGGGCAGGCTCAACTTGACAAGACTTCGAGTGTCGAAGACTTGGCAGAGTCTAGGTGGTTCAAACTGAGTTGAAAATTTGACGAGATTGAAGTCTGAGTTGTGCCCTAGTATCGAATTTTTTAACTATCAGGTGGAGATTGTAAACCGATGACTATCATGATGATACAATGTGAAATAAATGAACGGTTGAAACAATCATAATGGCCTTTCGTTTTATGGTCTGGTGATTGTGTGATAATTTACAGTATAGATGCTTCCAATAATGTATCCATGACGAGTATTAATTATCAGTAGGTGGACCTTTATGATAATTCGGACTACTGGTTGACAAGGATGGGTATATGTTTTTTTCTTTTTTTAATGACTAAAGTATCGATGTCTATTAGAGTATTCGACTAATTTTAAGAGTATGTGCAAATCCTCTACCCACACACACCGTGTAATTCTAAAGAAAATGGCTTTTTAGGGTGGAGTAGGAATCGAATTCGAGACTTCTACTTCTTGAAGTGGGTTTCTGACCAATGTTATCAATGTTGTATAGGTATTATGAGGATATTATGAGGAAATTCTGCTAGCGTTCTTGTACTTTTAGATAGAAGAAAAATGATATACGAGAGACATGAAATATTAATTAAAATGAAACATTTCCATCTGCATAAAGTATTAAAATGGATCCACCAGTATTGGACATTTCCTATTCTTGCAACATTTGCTATCAATATCTATCTTTATTAAATTCCTAAAAAGGAAATTTCAATGAAAAGGCAAGTGGGCTTTAGACCATCACCGTGATAATATGTTTTACGTGGCATCAAGTATTGTCATTACCAGTGTGCCACAATTGAAGTTAATATTATCACTTGTGTTTGGCATCCATCAAAGTATTACTATTATTTTTTATGACTAAGGTGTTCAGACTTTTTAAAGCACTCGACTAATCCTCAAAGTATGTATAAATCTCTCTATCCACACACACTGAATAATTTTAAAGAGAGTAGCCTTTTAGAATGTAGAGTGAAAATTAAACTCACAACTCTCGCTTCATTATGCAGGTTCCTATCCTTCATTCCAACCCCTTTGCGTTTCCATGTGGAAAGTTACGGGCTAATGATTCCATGAAGTGATTACGTCCGGGTTCTTTCAAGAGTTCTTGGTTTTTCTTATTACATAAGGTAGAGGTAGAGGTATAGGTAGAGATAATACCTTCAACATGCATTTATGATAGATAAATTGAACATCTCAACTTGCCCAATACCTATTTAACCTAAGATTGAGATTACACAAATCCATTGAAGCAACCGATCACAAACTAATATATATCAACAATTGATACACTGACTTCAACAGATATCCAGGACATGTAACGATCGAGCTCCTCAACTATAGTAGTATGTTTCATTCCAAAATGGGTCGGTCTCAATTGAAATATGCAACAGATTTAAAGGTCTCGGAAAAGCCTATCAAGAGAGGCTGGTCTTTTAAAAGAAAAAGTCTGGTGTATCAACGCATGAATCACATATTTTAATGAAATATGTAGAACATAATAAAAACATTCAATGTGTAGAATTTTAAATCTTAGCTGATTATTTTAGACTGATGGATTTAGAGTTTAAAATTTTAATTACTATAAACCATTGATTTTTCATGGTCCCATCCACAATAAAAGTGCAGTCTCCCTACTCTATCTAAATACAAAATGTGTATATATCTGCAGAAGCGAATGAAACAATGAAAAGTTGATTAACAAAACATCCAACGTTGAAGAATCTCAGCCAAAGATTTTAAAAAAAAAAACTAGAGCATTAAATCACACGTTATCCCTATGGAAGTATGGGCTAGTTGGTAGAAATAGAAATTGGTTAAAAAGATATGCTGTGAATGGCGAAAGAGTAGTGTTGTCCCCTGTTTATAAGAATAAACTAAATTGATGGTGTACATCAATCACGGCATAATCATCAAGATTCATTTTGTTGCTCTCCCTCCACAACTCTTTTACATGTTTTTTTTGCCTCTGCCCGTTACCTACAGCACTGTTTGTTGCTTTCAGACTCACTATCTGCTGCAACTCCAGTATGCTATCAACTCCTCATTTATAAGAAAATGTAGCTCAAGAAGCTTTAGCATTTTATAATGTCCATAAGAGCGTGTTCCCAGACTGACTTTGAAGCCTTGAATCAAAAATAATTCGACTGTGGTGAATCGTGAAGGTTATTTCGTGTCACGTACTAAAGCAAGTGGACCTCAGCACCAAACTGGGATAAGAATGACATATTGCCATCTTATGTGTAACCACATCCATGAGCTCATTCAATCCCGCAAAGTGGCATCCTACAAATGCATCACTTCAGTAGAAACTGCTTTATTTTCACCAGGAGAACCTCCTCGTTTGGAACAGATCTTGATCATCTCTTTTGCCGCTTTTCTCACAATTATTTGCTGCATGATGCCCCAATAAAATGTTTGGCATCATATATTTCATAAGATGATTCCCCATTATGAGCTGAAACACCTGATCCCTTCAATGGAATTTTAGCCCTAGCAAGCTCTTCAGAAGTTATTGATAACTTCCTTTTCAAGTCCAACCAGTAATGCTTGAACAAATACTCCCAATTACTTTTGTCATCAAAATCAACTACCGCCTGCAAGTTACGATCCGAACCAACAATAAGTTATTTCCAAAGAAAGAGAGTCTGGATGAAGCAATCCACATTCAAACTCCCTTGTAACATAAAATAATGGAGAGAGCATAGTTTTTAAAATATTCAACTTTCATGTAAGAGACATTATAGTACTAACAGCAAATTCTTTTTCTCCCATGATTCAGAGAACAGTAAACAATAACAAAAAAATGATTATTAATTGGAACATATGATGAGGGCATCACGCCCAATGATGATAAGTGCAAAATTGTTACATATTTTACTCCTAAAATTATTATTGTTAGTATCTCATATTATTTATTTTTATCTAATTAATGTGTTTTTGTGTGTTTTTAGATTGGTGTGATGACATGCATTGAAATGGGCATTAAGTCCAATTCAAGCGAAGATGGTCCGATGAATTGGCCTCCAAATCTACCGTTGGATCAGATCCATTGCCGTGGGCAGAAATATGTGATCATCTTGGATCCTGGCATTTATGTGAACAGTACACATGGGATTCACATGGGACCTACCAGCGTGGCTTGCAAGCTGATGTCTTCATCAAATGAAGTGTTGCTAAAACAATAACCTGATGAGATTTATGAAGGATCATTGCAAGTGGTCAGAAATCAAATAGTTTTTCCATTTTCTCTCTCAACTAGTGTTTCCCTGATCTGTACAATTGGAAAAAGGTGGAAATTATGAGAATATGGAGGGAAATAGGAAGGCTTCAAGTCAAGCAAAATGTTCTGGTGGTAAGGAGAGAAGAAGAAGAAAACCAAAATCAGAATGTGCATCTTCATACACGATGAGAGCTTGAAAAAAAGAAATCACAGCAGCAAAGCCAGGCTTGCTGTTGTCAACATTGACAACTTTGGAACTAGGAAGCTCTTGGTCTCGAAATTTTTTTTTGATAACCTAGGGAAACCTCAATCAACCCTCCGACAGTCTGTTGTCAAGTCACCAGAGGGGCCGCCTACTTAGTTGGTTAGATCTCCTAAAATCCTAGGGAAGGCACACCACACCCACACAGTATACCTTCAGTTGACGCCGCCAGGTTTCGAACTCGTCACCTCAACACTGAAACCAGTGAAATTTAGCAGCATGTTATTAGTTGTTTCAATGATTTTGGAATCTTAAGCAACCAGCCAACAAATACAGACAAAGACAATACAACAGTAAGAAGAAGGCAGCAACCCTCTGAGAGCAGATCCGTTTGCTAGTACAAGAGGCATTCTAAGAGAAAGCAAAGCAGTCAATCAGCAGTGTCCATGTACCGTCCCATGCAGTCAAACAATTTGAAGAAAAAAATACAGCAACTAGGAATAAAATTCAGTAAAGTCTCAGACAGCAGAACAACATTTTAATGGGGGGAACAAACCAAGCAGCAGAGCAGATCATCAGAGCACCATTGTGCAGTGTTCAAGTAACCAATATACTGTGTTAGTTGTTGCCTCTCTGTCATGCCATGTGCAATCCCACTTCAATCGGTAGCTACAAATAATGAACAAGCAGCAGAGAAAGGATGTTGGCTGAGACGAACAAAAGAAGAAATAAGCGGTGTACAGAGAGTGGAAAAATAGAGGAGAGACCGAATCAAACAGAGGAGGGTAGGGATTTCGGATGAGTGCAAACTGAGAAAACCACTTCCATGCTGTTAAACTAAAGAGGGTAAGGTCAGCCAGCTTCTAACCCATGCGGTGATAATGTTGTGGGAAATAAGAATAATCTTGTACCGTGTTTAACAGAGAAAGATGGAAAGAAATAAATCAGCTGCCGCCTAGACCCATGCTATTTTCTATCCTATCTTCATCTACCGTCCACATGGCCTTTCCTTGATTTTACTACGCGATCCTCACCCTTGCTGTTGCCTCCTTTCCACAATAAGACATGCCATCCCAGCCATACACCTCTACCTTCTTTTCATGCAATATTCGATCTTAGCCCTCCATACCTACCCCTTTCCTCTATAAATTGAGCGGCTTGGCACAGCACAATTCGAACTTGGAACTGGATAATACAGAATAAGACAGAGGGTCGAGACAAAGTAGAGAGATTGTAGCATTGGCTCGGGAGCTCCGACTTTGATCGGGTTCTATTTTTCCAATCTCTTCTGTTTTAATTTTATGATGATGTCTGACTAATTTCTTGTATTGAGGTTGAAGAGGAAGTCCCATTAATGAAATAATTTTTCAGTTGTTTATTTATTGATTCTCATATATGTGTGTTTATTGTTTAATGATTTTGACTTCATTAGATTAATTAAATATTCATTATTTTCACCATTAATATCATGTATTTTTAGTAGTTAATAATATTATTTAATTAATCAAGGGCTTGGCATTTGAATTAAAAGGTAGTTTCCTTTTATTTAATGTTTTTCAATTTAATTATATACATTGGATGCTTATATTATTTTCTTTGATCCATTGTCTTTTAAATTAAAATTGGATACATTAAATGCTTAGGAATTATATTTTTAAAAGCGAAGGAAAATCTGATTTTTGAACACCATATTAATGAACTTAAATGTTTAAATCTCTTAAAATTGGGAATTGATAAATAAATAATTAGAAGATTATGGATTTAATGGTGGTGGAATTTGATGCCTTAGTAATTTCTCTCACATTTAATCTCCATTTTTAGTTATTTTAATTTTGCAAGTTAAATTCAATCATTCTCCATAAAAAAAAAGTGTTAAATAGGTTAAGGTTAAAATATTAAGCTTTTTAATTTGTTTTCCCGTTCATTCTAAAATCAAGTCCCTATGGGCTCGACCTCGCACTTGCATATCTCTATACTTCAATTTGATTCGTGCGCTTACGAGTAAATATAAATTTAAAATTTTCACATCAAATGACTCACTCATAGTCATTGAATTCAGTGGAAGTGGAATATTCAGTGGCTTCAATGGACCCTGACCAAATTAAGGAAATTGCCCTCACCTTCATGAACCATTTTGACAGAGGTAACCCTCATTGGACACCGTCCAATATCTCAGCCCAGTTGGCTACCAAAAGCCCAGTGATCCAATTAGTCCAGCTTGACCCAATTCAATCCAAAGGCCCAATCATCTTGGCAAATCCAAAGCCCACACTAATCCAACTCCAAAATCCTCTCCCAAGTCCGCCTAGTCTCCTAATCATTCTTTCCAAGTTTGAGTATGGCAAGCAAAGATTTGAAAATCAAATTCCACCAAAGTCGAATGCAAGCCTAGTACATTTGGGACTTCTCCACCTTGGACAAGTTTAAAGGAGAAGACTTAGATTGTCTTTGTTTTTTATTGGTTTATTTTAAGTTGATACTCTTCCATTGGATGAATGTAATGCAAATTCGACTCCTAGTATGAGAAGTTTGAATTGTGCAACTTAGCTTAGGATTGTTCCATTTGTCAGCAATTAGTTTTAGGATTCTCCGAGTTTTTGAATTTCGAATTTTGCAAAGGATTTAGGGTCGAAAGAAGCCTATAAATTCATATGTAATTGGCGAGTTTTAGATACATGGAATAATACAAAATCCTTTGGGAAATTTCAAGGCTCCAATGCAAGAGTGAAGAGTCCAGGACTCACGCTTCGGCCAACTATCTTTGGACTTGGGTCCAAAACAAGTACCATGGCATTTTGAATTATTTTTTTGTCTTATTGGTTTTTAGATTAAGGGTTTCAAATCATTCATCTTAAATGTCTTTTATTTTCATTCATTAAAATTGGATTTAAAAGAGGGCTTAACCTAAACTCCAATAAGCACACTAGTCCCTGGTCACTTGTTCATTATGGGAATCCGTTCGTCGGCCTGTAATAAGGCAAAATCCTTTTGTAGAAACACGATTGGCTGCGTGAGCCCCATTGATGGGAACATCAATTGGATCCATTGACCTAGGCAGCTTGGGCTTAAAGCGAAAGCCTGCCCTAAGCCTGCACCAACATATCAAACTAAACTTAGGTTAGCATACTTCACTAGTCATTATAGAGGGCCCCAAGGTAGTGATGAAAGGGGAAAGTGATGTGAACGAAAATCTACTCTACCTCTCTTCTAAGGGTTAACTTACTCAAACCTAAGCAACAGAGCAGCACCTTGTGGGAGAAGGAATCTTAAGGATGATAGAATGCCAATCAATTGGAAGGAATAGAACAATAACAATAATAATCTCTCTGAAACAGGATCGATGGCCTGTACAGAAAATTGAGGATTTCGATACTCAATGACATTTCCTACATTACCTGGATCATTTGAAATGACCTGTACAGGACACATATCCATGGATTCTTCATGAATACTTTGAAAACTTGCTTACATTATTCTGCATGCTAACAATATTAGATTACATTTTTTCTTCACTTGAAATTAAAGTAAAATATTAACATATTATTGTTTGATTGGTTTCAGTAAATTAAATACATTATTTTACATTATCTTTAATATTTATATGCATAATTTCTTTTAAAATAAATATTGATTTAAATTTATTTGGATACTTTGACAAATCCACAAATCCTATGTTTTGGGACCAAATCGGACCTCATACTCATGTCAAATTCTGATACATGCACCCACAACTATGCAACTCGGCCTTTTTCCATGAGAAAAGAAGCCATTTCTGTCCATACCAGAAAAAAGGCAACCGAATCGAAGTACATCAGAGCATATCAAAGAAACAGAGCAGTGGACTACAAACCTCATCTCTAGCTTGGGAATCAGTCATCCTTTGGCATGAATACAAGAGACAAATATCATTAAGTCATCATAATAGATTCTTGAATTCTCTAGGACCCACAAAATACAAAAAAATGAAATCCATGAATGTGATTAAAGTGCTCTCCTAATTGGAATAAGAATATGGAGGCTTAGGTAAAAAATATTGCACCTCGACTTGAGTTGATAGAAGATAATAACTGCTCTCCGTCATCGTAAAAGGGCTCAAAAAATTAATATAATACTAAAAGGCCAACAGTGTAAACAGTTACCAATTAAATAGAGAACATTATGGGAGACACAATTCTAACAGATCTCCTATATTCCATGTTTACTTTTACTTTCTTCAATGTATGGTTATCCTTGATTGAAAATCTAAAACTAATGATAAATCCTTTTTGCTTTCCTGTCAGAAAATTTCAAAAACATGAAGAATAGTAAATTCAATGAGCTAAGACTGTTCTCCCGAAGATGGAGGAAATATCAAAAGCCAAAAACACACAAGAGACTGAAATATCTCCTAAGACAGGCAGGCCTCTTCACATAAAATAACAAGAGAAAATTATATTACATCCAGAAGATGAATATGCTCTGATGAAAAAAGTATCTCTAAGGATCAAAAAGAGCATACCGTTTCCTTGTTTGCTGGGACAGTTTGTTCTATCAGTAACACAGTTTTCATACAGGTCCCACATAAGCCTTTGTCTCCTCTGATACACAAAAACCCAGCTTCTTTGATACACCTCTTGCACAATGAATATGTACAAGTGTAGCACATATACTGGGAAGCCTTTTGACATAGACTACATATATGCCAACCTGAAATTCATGATAATCACAAATTGATGCATGAAACCAAACAATGACTGTAAAAAAAAAAATTAAATCCAAGAAGCAAAATGTAACAAGACCCAAATGCCTTCCTAAATTTAATAGCACCTAAAATTGTAGGAAGAGCAGCAAACATGACAGAAGTAAAAAAAATCATGCATATTTAAATCCCACATACTCTTTAAGACACTATAAATTGCACAAAGGCGTCAATCATTTCTTCTTTTTCAGAATATATTCAAGGCAGCAACACTTGATTAAGTTGAAATGAAGGCCTTTTTCAGGAGTTGAAAAATGCAAGATGATCTTTGTGCTAAATAATGTTATCGGAGGATGGATCTTGTTGGAGTATTATTTAGAAGATTGATCCTTGGAATCTAGCTGATTACAGAGAAGAAACCCATAATATTATTCAGACGCAAGATCACTTTACTAATTGACTTATTCCTGGATGGGCAAATTCTAAGGCAGATAATCTTGCAAAATGCAAGCTGGTTTGGACAATGTGGCTTTTCCTCATGGACTAATGGCTTCATGTATTCTTCCTCTTCATTGTTAAAACCAATGTCGTGAAAATCGAATCATATCATAAAATCGTTATATATCTTGAACCTCACATCATGTATTGTAAACCATAGAATCGTAAGATTCATAAGAGTTTAGCCTCTAAAATATTTAATATATCAAATAATATAAAATATATCTAATATGTAATAATATGAGTTATTCTCTAACTTTCTTTTAATATTAAGTGAATATTATATAATTAGTTCATTGGAGCTCAAATTTCAATGCTCTAATGCCAAAAAGTATAAGACAAATATATAATCGAAGTATAGAGTGAAAAGTCAATAATGAACTAAAAGCCTCCAAAAATTTGAAACGTCTTAAATGCCCAACAACTCATGTCTTAAAAATCATCAAAACAAAAGGTTTCATGTTTTCACATCCCTAATAACCCCTTAATTCTATTACTTTTAGAAATCGTAAAATTTGTTAATAGATATGAAAATCGTTCATCTTATCATATTGTATAAATCGTAAGATACAAATCATGTATTGTAAGATATAAATCATGTATCGTAAGATTTTAACAACAATGGTTAAAATCATCACCATGTCAAAATGGAAAAAAATGCATTAATGAAATAGACAACTCAACAATAAATTCATGTATAAGAAAAAAAAATTAATGTTCAAGCAAATTGGAACCAAAACAGAAGAAAAACAACTTGATAAAAATGGACTTGCAACTCCATCAAAGCTAAGGAGACTATATTTAAAAGATTGACGCACATATCATCTATTCTTGGGAGAAACATAAAAAGAGAGAGATCAACCGTAGGAACACCTAGTGTGTTATTTAACTCTTTTAATTGTTATAATACCCCACCCCAGAGGGGGTCTACAATGTGGAGCGTGCCTATGGAGAAAAAAGTCCGACAATGCTAGTTGCATTGGAAATTCCGTGGTATATAAGTGGTAGCCCTCCTCTTAGCACAAGGCCTTTTGAGAGTAACAGTGGGTTGGCTCGCCAAAGCAAAGCCGTGTTGGCCTATGTGTGGACCAAAGCATACAATATTATGCTAGCGGGACGGATCGTTACAAATGGTATCAGAGCATGGTTCAACTCTCTGCCTGAGGGTGTGGGCTTGGTTCTTGTGTGTGCAGAGTCGGAGGCGGCTCTGGCTTTAAAGGGATAGATTGTAATACCCCGCCCCAGAGAGGGTCTATAATGTGGAGCTTGTCTATGGAGAAAAAAGTCCCACAATGCTAGTTGCATTGGAAATTCCCTGATATATAAGTAGTAGCCTTCCTCCTTCTAGCACAAGACCTTTTGGGAGCAACAGTGGGTTGGCTCACCAAAGCAAAGCCGTGCGGGCCTCTGTATGTGGGCCCAAAGTGGACAATATTGTGCTAGCGGAACGGGTCGTTACAACTGCTCTAAACAAAATATAAAATGGAAAGAGTAATAAAAATGTCAACACCAACAATAGAGCATTGTGATCTCTTTTACAAGAAGATTCTCGAACTTTAGGAGACATGATAGAACTTGGGAGTTCGGACAGTTACAACAAGGCCTAAGACAAGAATCTAGTATTTTTAAAGAACTGAATAGAGTTTATGCAGGTTAAATCAACATAAGGCATCTATTGTTGAAAAAAAAATGCACTGGGAAGGTTAGAAAGAAAAGGAAAATCCATACATAGCTTTTCTTGGTTTAGAAACAACTTGAGCTTAGAATTAAGACAATTATTGGCATGTTAAAGAAAAAATACATCTCCAATGGTTGTGTTGAAATTATATAGGATCTATATAAAGAGAGTTGATAAGTCTAAGAACCGTATAAGAAGAAATGACAGAGTTCCTAGCTGAAGTTGGCTTCCACAAGGGTATGCCTTTGAATCCTGTTTATTTCCATTAGTTCTAGACAACTAAAACACATATAAGCATTGTTAAGTTGGTCTGTGAATGTGGTCATTAGGTGATGTGTTTTTCTTTTTTCTTTTTTTTAAAGATAACTCCATTCACCACAAAAGAAGAACACAAAAAAACAGGAGACCAAAAGAAGCAAGCACAAAATCCAGGTTCAACGAGTCAACTCGCATCAGAAATCATTTTTTTCCCAAAATCGTACGATTCATGGATTGAATCGCAAATCGTTCGATTCAACCCCATGAATCACTGACTCGCACGAGTCAAAGTGGAAGACAGAAAGAAGAGGGAAAGAAGGGGAACAAACTTATGTTTTCGAGGGAAAGAAGAGGAACAGACTTAAGTTTCCGTTGGTTTTGGAAAGAAGACTTTTGGTTTTGGAAAGCGGACTTTTTGCATGCTAAATAATCTTCCAATAGCCTTCAGTTTTGCCTCTACGAGTCTAAATCTGCAAGTCTTCCTTCAAGCCTTGTGCAAGTCCCTCTGCTTCAAGCCTTCTGTTATTCTGCAAGTCTTCCTTGGAGCCTTCTGCTGTTCTGCAAGTCCTCTGCTTCGAGCCTTCAAGTTCTGCAAGTCTTCCTTCGAGCTCAAGTATGTTTTTTTTTTCCTTTCTTCTTCTTCTTTTCTCTCTTCTTTTTCTTCTTTGTTTCCGTCTCCTCTTCTTTTTCTTTTTCTTTGTTTCCGTCTCTTCTTCTCTTTCTTCTTTTGTGTTCCTGTTCTTCTTCATTTCCACCCCTTTTTTCTCTTGTTCTTTTTCTGCCTCTTTGTTTCTGCCCCTCTTTCCATCTTATTTCATTCGCAACTTGCCACTTTTTGATTCGCAACCATAGTCTAATAAAATAAGTTATGAAATAACTAATAAAATAAGTATTGACCTGCTTATTGTTTTCTTTGCAATTTTTTTAGAATACTATTTTTGCTTTTACTGATCTTATTGTTTTCTTTGCAATTTTTTTAGAATACTGTTTTGTTTTTACTGATATGTTTCTAACTTATTATTTTTGTTGGTATTTTTTTATCATAGTTTATAATATAATAACTTCACAGTTACTATTTTATAAACTAAATGTTGAGCATTGAAATATTACATTTTTACCCCTGATTATTGGACCAGTTAGCTCTCAATTTTGTATATAATGATGCATTTAATATAGTTTGTCAGTTTTGTAGTTAAAAATGGAAAGTTCAGGAAAATCAAGCTATAATTCAGTGGAAAATTGCAAGTTTAGAACTTTAAAGTGAAGACCTAGAATTTTTATAATTATTTTATGTTATTTTATAGGATTTTCATTTAAATTAATTAATCTGGATCCAATCATGAGAGTCTAAATTAATTAATACTTTTTAGAATATAAAGTGACTGAATAATTATTTAATTCTAGATGTTAGAAGCTGCAAATCCAAGTGCCAAAGCCTTTTCAAGTTATTGGGCCACAACTCAATTCAAATGGGCCAAGTATTGCTCCACAAAGCTTCAATGGGCCAGGCCACATGCAAGTCCATGCGCATTCTGTCATTAGACCAGGCCAATGTACAAGTTCAGTCCAACTAAGACCCAAGCTCTCAAATCCAATTCCAGTGAGCCTAGGTTGAGGTCTAGATCCAAGCCCAAGTCCAGTCAACTCCATGGTCCATGATTGAATTTCATCTAAGTCCAACCATATTACCTATGTCCAAAACCCATAACCCAACTTCACATCCACACCATCCAATTTCCATCTTAGATCTTAACCCTCCATTTCACTTACCAATTTAGGTCAAACCTTAGATCCACCATGAAATATAACTCATTCATTCATCTATCATTAGATCTAGTCATTCATCATCATCATGATCATTTTAACCTTAGATTAGTATTCATCCATGCATCACCTACTAATTCATGCATTCATTTCATGCATTGATCATCTTAACCATTAGATATTAGGTCATCTAATCTCATTCACTCATTCATCTCTTAGAAACCTTAGAGCCTCCACATGCATCCATCACATACACACATTACCTTAGATTTAGGTCATGTATTTCATTAATCATTTAGGATCAACCTTTGAATCCAAACTCTCTATCAACCATCATCCCTTTCCTATAATTATTTTGACCCAAAACACCTTAGAGCCATTAGATCTTAACCCCATTTAATCTTAGCCCTCCATTCGTTAAACCCTAAATATAGACAACTTGTAGCCGAAGATAGCCTCCATGCGCATATGCCACATCATCCATCGCCTTATCACTCCACACGATTTTAGCACTAGTTTCTCTCCATGCATTAGTTCTATTTTCCATCTAGATTCACTCATGCCACATCACCGTCCTATCCCTTTGCATCCCACATGATTTTGCTCCATCCAAAGCCACCTTATGCGCATATTGCATAGTCAACTCTCCACATCACACTTCCATCCATCTCCACCATTCAATCATCCCATCTTCAAATCTCATCCATTCATTTATCATCTCATGCACAAACCCTAACACTACATAGCCAAATTCGAATTTCCCATTGCCCAATCTAATTCCTTTCTTTTCTCCCAATTTCCCATCTTCTCTCCACCTTGACTTAACCTTCAAGCCAACACACTCCAAATACATGTGACCTCCCTTGTGCGACCCTAAAATCCAAACTTCAATCTCCACCACTCATTCCCATTTAGATCCAATCCAGTCCTTTGATTTTCCAACTTAAACCTTGATTTAATCCAAGCCATCCATCTCTTCTTGAAGCCTATAAATACCCCATTAACCCCAAAGTAAAATTCAATTATGACCTGGAGTTTAAAAGGAATAGAGGCTGGAGAAAGACTAAAAAGACAGAGCTCTACACGATTTTTGCAAGTGAGAAATTATTTTTGCAATTTTATTTTATATCTTCTATGTATTTTTCTTCCAAGCTTTATGCTTTAATTCTTCCATTTAATAAAGTGAAGCATCCATTTAGAATCCTGAAACATCTAGGTTCTAGAATTCTTTTGTGATTATTTTGCTCTTAATTTCAAGTTTACAACTATTGTTTATTTAATTGAACATGAGCACATGCAATAGTTAGGATCTTGATTGTAAATGTTGAATCTTGATTACTAAGGTTTAATTAATTAAATTAAAAAGTTGTAATTCTTGTTCCTATTAGTGAGTATGAATTGCATTCTAGATCTTTACGTGAATTTCAGATCTAGGCTTTCACTTTGTTTATACATTTTAGGCGATCAGTGGTCTATTCCAAACAACCAACATTTACGTTACTGCACTTTTATTTCCAGTCATTTATTTTCTTGCAATTTAATTTTTTGTCTTTTAATCATGTTAGATTCTATGGTTATTGTATAATTCTTGTTTTACCCTAAGTCTTGTATGTTTTATTCTTTTAAAATTCTTTAAATTCACGTCATTCTTTTATTCTTTTAATTCTTTGTAATTGTACTCTCTCTCTCTCTCTCTCTCTCTCTCTCTCTCTCTCACAAAATTCATTGAATTAAAAATTAGAGATGTGTTATTTTAATCTTATAACTTGTAATCTTCATCATGATTAAGATTATCATTTAATTCACCATTTTAATCTAAGAACGATTAATTCACACATCTTATTTGCTGATTTCCAAGTTAAACACATGACTCATATAAAAGTTCTATTTCTTGAAAATAATTCTTTTTAAAGGAAAATAAATTTAATTTTAGTTTATATATTTTGAGATTTTCCTTTGAGTTCCATCTCGCACTCAATCGCTATACTATTAAATGGTTTGTGCGCTTGTGAGATTATAAATGTAAAATTTGACCATCAACACTAAACAATATTCTAACTTATGTTTACAATTTATTTAAATGTCATTCATTTAATTATTGATGTCTTAAAATTATTAGTACTTAATATTTATGTTTAAATCTCATATTAATATATTTTTATGTCTTCCTTTGGATGATTGTTTCCAATGGATTATAAATGTTAAGTTTATGGATGTGGGTTTAGAAATTTCTAAAGATTGTGAAAATGGTCGGAGGTCAATGAAGTGGTAGTGGAAATGAGGGACAAGATGAAGCATGACAGTTTTGTACTAAAATGCAACCGGACAACCATTTGCATGTGCAATGCATCTACTGTAAAAAGAAAAAATGGTGGTATTTATCGCATGAAGCACCGTTTAGGAAGAACAAGAAAAGACGTAGCGGCAAGTGATAAATGTCCGGAGTCAGTAACCCAAAAATGTCTTGAGTTGATGGGGCACAATTTGGATACAAAACAGAAAAAAAAAAATAGGCTAAAATGCAGGTTGGGAGACCTGATTATTACTTTGATGATTAGGACCCATTGGGAGATAAAGAAAAGGGGAGGGACAGATGGAAAAATTTGTTAATTTGGATGATGACAAGAAACAAGCAACTCTTAATAGAGTTTGGAAAAAAGAAGATAGAACCACTGTTTACCTTGATATTTGTCGCTTTTTCTATGCAAATGTCCTACCCTTCAATTTGGTGAAGAGTCCATTTTTCCCACCCATGTGTGAATCAATTGCGAGATTTGGAAAAGGGTTTAAACCATCATATGACGAGATAAGAAATACTTTTTTGAAATTTGAAATTAAAAATATGGAGAAAATGTTGGAAAAGCATAGGAAAGAATGGGTCAAAAAATGGTGCACAATGATGACAAATGGTTGGACTGATGGTCTATTACTAATTTTCTTGTCAATAGTCCAATGGGGAGTGTGTTGCTTAGAAGTGTTGACACATCTTCGATCTCCAAAAATGCTGGTAACTTGGCCAATCTTATAGATTCAGTCATAAAAGAGGTAGGTGTGGAAAATGTGGTGCAAATTGTTACCAATAACGCAACACAATATGTAAAGGCCGAAAAAATCTTGATAGAAAAAAGGAATAATTTATTTTGGGATCCATGTGCAGCACATTGTGTTGATCTTATGCTTGAAAATATAGGAAAAAGAAAATTGGAGTCATCTACTATTTCTGACGCAAATGCAATTGCAAAATTCATTTATGGCCATGATATGTTGCTAAACTTGATGAGGCATTTCACGAAGAATATGCAGCCGCATGCAATAGATGGTGAAGTTGTTCATTCTAACGAGCATCTATCAATTTTCAGTCTGGCATATATTTCTTTTCATCATTCTTCAATCTCTTCGCAATCTTCTTCTTCGCTCAATCCATGCCCTCATATATGTATCCCATTGCTGGTTTGTCATCTCCATCAACTAACTGAAGCAATTTTACGAGAGGCATTCCAACCTTGGCACGAAATTGAACACACTTCCAAAGCTTATCAAAAATCAAATCATGCATCTTTTTCCCCATTTCAGCCTTGGACAATGGCATTGAATCCCATTCATCTGAGCCAAATATTCTCTTTAGACCAACTTTGCAGCTTAGTATGCTTTTCAGTGTAAGGTAGCATGTTGCAAATCTCGATATTGCCGGCCTAACTAACTCACGATTCTTCGTGAAATGTCTCATTAAGTCTAGCAACATAATGGATCGGAACTGAAGCAGCGAAAGGAACTGTTGTAACTGCCATTGGAGAAATGTGCACCTTCTCCGTTGTCGTCGTCCCCTTTGCCGGCCGGAGTAGTTGGTTGTGGATGTGTAAATCTTGTTGTGGATCAAGTCCAACTGAAGTCAAAGAGCCAAGACCTCCTAAAGAGTCCCCAGCGGAACGATCTTTCGCCCTGAATTCCAACAAAGGGCAACATTCTTCCGTCGATGTACCCAAGGCTATCGTCTCCTCGAAGATATAAAACAAATATTGGACATTCTACAGGAGCATTTCGGAATTGATTTAACTAAGAATAAGAGGATTCAAATCCATTAGAATTACTTCATCTTTTTAGATTCTAAAGAAAAAAGAAAATTGGCTTTGAATCTTTAGCACGGTCCGTATATTCATAATGGATTGATAATGAAATTTAAGAGATGTATCTAGGGAGAATTCACTTTGAAGCCACTCCATCCACAATCTGAAGCGGACATCTCCAACATCCAACCAAACAGATTGAGGGACTACTGCAGTAGAAGGACGAACTGTTTTCACCCGGATGAACTCTACCACCTCCATTTGTAAACATCGCTCATCCACCTCTTCAACGAGCCCTAAAAGTTCACCCAATTGGTACATAACCTCCTTCTTCCAAACATGCAAGGGAACAAAAAAAATCCTAACCTAAACCACCACCAAACCGGGGCTCAAAAACTCTATCCACTTATCGATCCTCTTTAGAGGACCATCCGCAAAATAGGATTCGTCGAAATTGAAACAATGTTTGTCTTCCTCCGTCGCAATAAAATCCAAAAGAGAATAGGAGATAGCCAGCGAACCTTCATGGTCTTATCGAGGCTCCACATCTGCATAATCCAATCTTTAATTTCCTTTACAGACAAGGTCGAACGGCGAGCCACCCCACCCAGGTATGTGATAACTTTTCTTTATTAACCTCCACGAAAGCCTCATTTACTTGGAATAAATTACATCGGTATGAGAGACAGTGTGATAAATTGGTTTTGGCTTCATTCCTTGACCCGAATCGGGGTTCTGCAAACGAGTCTAAGTGAATTGATTTGTGTTAACCTCCAACCGACAACCTACCCTCCTCCAGACCAGAACGAGCCTTATTAACCTGTAATCGCTTTCCTTCAAACACCTTCCCATTCAATAGGGTAATAATTGCGTTTATCATCTCCCTCTCTGTTTTGAAGCGCACAAAAGTAAAGTTCCTCTGATTATCAGGGGCACAATGTCTTCCTATCCAGGGGCAAAAGACTATCGAAAACTACGCCTGCAACTCCAAACACCCCAACAAGATCTCCTGTCCCCCAATCTGGAATGTTACCCATGAAAACTGAATAACTGCCATGCCACCACTGATCCATCGTTGTCCTGTTTATCTAAGAACTTCCGATCTTCTTCATCCGTTCTCTCTTCTCCTCTTCTTTTTTATTAACAATAAGCAAGCTTTCATTCAAAATAAGGGAAAACCTTCCCAAGTACAGTAACCAAACTTATAAAATCAAACAGCTAGCAAAGTAGCAAATACCAAACAAACAACAATTTCAATTACAACAAGTTGGCACTACAGTAACATAAAATATAGAAAACAAAAAACTACAAAAAGCTTTACATCTACATAGCAAACAGCTTTCTCCCTAAATAATGAATCTGATGATGAACTTGATGAATCAACCATGCTTTTAATTGATGTAAATATCAATGGCTTTTATATGCCTTTTGACTCAAGCAGCTTCATCATCAGAATGCAATAAGTCAGTTGCTCCCCAATGATTGATTATATTGTCACTGGATGTCAGGGGGGCCTAAAAAGGCCCCAAATACAAAGGGAGGTACAGGACCAGAAATGCTCCTACAATCTTAATTTTGTTTCTCCCTTACCATAAAAGTATGTGTTTTGAAGCACTAGAATTTCTTTCAATGTCGACCAATGCAATTATGCTCTTCATATATCACTGGTTGGAAATCAGACAATATTTTGTTTATATTTCCAATCAACTCATCATGTGCGCTATTAAAGACTCATCTATTAGTATCGATCTCCATATTGGTTTCTCTATAGCTTCCACATCCTAGAGGCATTTCAAGAGTAAAGTTCCATCCTCCACCTCATGCCCTATAAACTATACTCTTCAAAGAGAAAATGCTTCTGTTGACTTGTAGTTTGTTTGTCAATGAGCCATCATCACTTTCCCGACGAGGTCATGTTAACAGTACCCACTAAGTAAACCGCAAGTGCACATTCTATTGAAGATCTGTAAACTTGTTCCCAATCTACCAAATAATATCTTCTTTATCATTCCACAGAATATTTTTTTTGAGTCTTAAGATTGTCCACCACACCAATATGACATTTGAAAACTTGCAACAAGTAGGAGACTTCTCAACACCAACTTTAAGAGAGCCAAAGGACTACCCAAGGATAGATATCACCTTATCAAAATGCAAGAGTGGTCCCCACAACAATTTCCTTGGTTATGCAATACAAAATAAAAGCCTAAAAGAGAAATTTTCTACCTGCTCAATACGAATTGAAAGGCCAAAATAAAAGGATAGTTCTTATGGTGGAGGCTAGTTTCTTGGTTGTCCAATAAAAAATAAAATCCCAATGGAAAGGAAGTGAGCAAGCCATGTGGCCAAAATGTCACGTGAAGTCTTCAAGTAATTATATCGCCCTCCTTTAACAATAAACTCACATTTCCAATAAATAATTTTTAATCCTAGATATAATTCTTATGAAGCAAATATGGCTCTAAGAGTCAAAATGTCTTTGCATCTGATTGACACAATGATCATGTCATCCACATAACGAAGGCGAGACATGACTATTGACAAGTTTTCGATGCTAAAACCTTTTAAACAAACACTTTCTAAAGGACAACAAATGAGTATGCTAATCCAATGTTATTAAAATCATACGAGTCGACACGAAATCTAGGTCCAATGAGTCGACTCGCATCAGAAATCGTTTTTGCACCAAATTGTATGACTCTTGGGTTGAATTGCAAATCGTGCGATTCAACTCAATGAATCGCTAACTCGTGCGAGTCAAAGTGGAAGAGGGAAAGAAGAGGAAAAGACGTGCAAGTTTTCGTTGGTTTTCGAAAGAGGACTTTTTGCATGCAAAAATAAAGATACTTCTTTGTCATAACTCTTGCATCCATAAATACTCTCTCCAATAGCCTTCCATTTTGCCTCTGCTTCGAGCCTTCTCCAAATCTTCTCTGATTCGAGCCTGCAGCCTTTCAAACCAACACTCTTCTACAAATCTCCCTCCAATTGCCAGTTTTGCTAGTCTGTCTGCAAGTCTCCTCAAAGCCTTAGAGCCTTCGAACTAGTTTTGCTAGTCCTTCTGCAAGTCCTCAAAGCCTTACAGCCTTCGAACGAACTCAGGTATGCTCTTTTTTTTTTCCGTTCTTCTTTTTCTTCTCTTCTGGAAATTTCCGCCCCCTTTTTCCATTTATTTCATTCACATTTTTCGTCTATTTTATTGCAACCATACTCTTTAATGAAATACGTATCTTATCTTTGCAAGTCCTCGGGGCGAGGACCTACTTATTGTTTTCGTTGGAATTTTTTATACTGTTTTCGTTTTCGTGATCTGTTGCTATTTTCATTGGAAGTTTTTTTTGAAAGGTTTCAATGGAATTTTTTTTACCATAGTATGTAATGTAAAAAATAAATAATAAACTTCAAACTTACTATTTTATTAATTGTACAGTACTATAATGTAATAGACTTATACAAATTCTAACTGTACAGGCTTTGCTTATACAGATTCTAGCTGTACGATGTATACTGATACAATTTCAGCCAAAGTATACTTTTGTTTAAAGTTTATTTAAATTCCATTGATTTAATTATTGATTTCTTAAAATTATTAGCACTTAATATTTATGTTTAAATCTCAAATTAATATATTTTTATGTCTTCCTTTGGATGATCATTTACAATGGATTATAAATGTCAAGTTTATGGATGTGGGTTTAGAAATTTCTAAAGATTGTGACAATGATCGGAGGTCAATGAAGTGGTAGTGGAGATGAGAGACAAGATGAAGTATGACAGTTTTGTACTAGAGTGCAACTGTGCAACCATTTGCATGTACAATGCAACTATTGTAAAAAAAATGGTGGTATTTATCGTATGAAGCACCATTGAGGAAGAACAAGAAAAGACGTAGCAGCAAGTGATCAATGTCGGGAGTCGGTGACCCAAAAATGTCTTGAGTTGATGGGGCACAATTTGGATACAAAAAAGATAAAAAAAAAAAAAAGAGGCTAAAATGCAGGTTGGGAGACATGATTATTACTTTGATGATCAGGACCCGATAGGAGATAAAGGAAAAGAGAAGGGACCGATGGAAAAATTTGTTATTTTGGATGATGACAAAAAACATGCAACTTTTAATAGATTTTGGACAAAAGAAGATAGAACTATTGTTTGCCTTGATATTTGTCGCTTTTTTCTATGCAAATGTCCTACCCTTCAATTTGGTGAAGAGTCCATTTTTCCCACCCATGTGTGAAATCAATTGTGAGATTTGGAAAGGGGTTGAAACCATCATATCACGAGATAAGAAATACTTTTCTGAAAATTGAAGTTGAAAATGTTGGAAAAGCATGGGAAATAATGGGTCAAAAAAGGATGCACAATAATGACTGATGGTCCATTACTAATTTTCTTGTCAATAGTCTAATGGGGAGGTGTTTCTGAGAAGTGTTGACACATCTTTGATCCCCAAAAATGTTGATAACTTGACCAACCTTATAGATTCAGTCATATAAGAGGTAGGTGTGGAAAATGCGGTGCAAATTGTTACCGATAACGCAGCACCATATGTAAAGGCCGAAAAAATCTTGATGGAAAAAAGGAATAATTTATGTTGAGATCCATGTGCAACACATTGCCTTGATCTTATGCTTGAAGATATAGGAAAAAGAAAATTAGAGTCATCTACTATTTCTGATGTAAACGCTATTGCAAAATCCATTCAAGGCCAGGGTATGTTGCTAAACTTAATGAGATATTTCACGAAGAATCGTGACTTAGTAAGGACGGCCCCTCGTAAAATTGCTTCGGTTAGTTGATGGAGATGACAAACCGGCAATGGGATACATATATAAGGACATAGATCAAGCGAAGAAGAAGATTGCGAAGATATTGAAGAATGATGAAAAGAAATACATGCCATACTGAAAATTGGTTGGAATGAACAACTTCACCATCCATTGCATGCGGCTGCATATTATTTGAATCATTCTTTCCACTACAACGAATCATTTTGTCCAGATGTTGAAATTAAAAAAGGTTTATATCAATGCCTTGATAAGTTGGCTATAGACGTAGAGGATAAAATTAAAATTGATGAACAATTGCTTGCATTCAAAACTGGAAAAGGATTATTTAGAGATAAGATGGGCATAACAACAAGGAAAAGAAAACAACCAGGTATTTAGTATTTAGTTATTTACTATTTACTTATTTATTATCTAAGTTTTGAATTTGATTTTTTATTTATTATCTCATGTTATATAGCCATTTGGTGGGAAGATTATGGAGATAAAACAAAAGAATTGCAACATGTTGCAATAAAGATTTTGAGTTTAACTTGCAGCGCAACTGGGTGTGAGCAGAATTGGAGTGTATCTGAATATGTTTGTTTTATTTTTAACTTTAAATAAATTGATGCAACTTGTTAACATTTGTTTAAGAAGTGGAGATAGTAATCTTGTGTGTCTGGTTGTTTTATCTTAATGTTCTATAGATTCATACGAAGAGGATGAATAGGCTAGAGGCAAAAAGGATGAATGCCCTTGTATTTGTAAAATACAATTTACAGTTACAAGTGAGACAGACTTTAAGGGATTCAAAGAAAGATTATGATTCTATTTGCCTATCAGATGTGGAATCTGATGATGAATGGATCACTGAAAAAGAGGATCCAGCTCTTCCACAAGACAATTCTTGGTTGGAAGCAGACGAGATTTTAAAGAGGAAGAGACTAATCCCACAAAAGAAATGAGCAAGTGTTTTAAAATCTTGAAGATCGTTATACTATATTTACAATTTAGAATGCAAAATTTATAAAATAATTGAATTTTATAATTAACAGGGGTTTATTCAAGAAAGCAAAAGAGTGTTAAAGGAGAGGAAAAAGCGTCGAAGAAATTAGTGATGAGGATTTGGAATATGGAAGATATGCTTTATCTTCATCTTACTTGGATGTTTTAGATGACATTGATGACCATGATATTCTTTAGAATCTTAGATGTTTTGGAATTTTGGATTATATTCATGTGTTTGCATATATACTTATATATTATGATGAATTGAACAAAACTTTATGAATCTTATGATTCTACGATTTATGATTCACGAATCACCACCCTTGACCGATTCACAATACGATTCGAGTTTAACAACATTGTGCTAATCCATGTTGTACAAACTAAAACGACCCGCCCATCACTTGTATGGATATTGTCTGCTTTGTCAGCCCTTACTAGAGCACAGTTTTGCTTTCCTTAGGAAAAGGCCTCCATACAAATAAGTGTAAGCATCCTACTTATGAACCTCACGTTGGACGAGTCTGTTTCCAATGTGGGACAACCCTACAATTAAGTCTAAGCATCCTACTTATGAACCTCACATTGGACGAGTCTGTTTCCTAGAACTAATGATCACCTACCATGGTAGTCTGCCAGTGCGGTAACTTGCCAATGCCTTGCACCTGCCCACACATGGCATCCATCACAATCCCTTCATCTAGAAACTAGAGCCTTCCTCGGCTCTTGTGCCATTTTGTACCGAGCCGCCCCTCACTTGTATGGGTATTGTTTGCTTTGCAACCCATACTAGCGCACAGTTTTGTTTTCCTCAAGTTTCGCTTGGGAAAATGCCTCCATACAATGAAGTGTAAGCATCTAGTTATGAACCTCACGTTGGACGAGTCTGTTTTCGATGTGGGACTCCTACCATGGTAGCCTGCCAATGCTTTGCACCCAGCCACATACACCTACCCACACATGGCGTCCATCATACGAACACTTCAATATGTGTGACATACCCATGTTGAACACTTGCAGACACTCGCACCCATGTTGGACGCTAACACCCGTTCTCATGGGCTCTTTCCAATATGGCTATAATATCACAACACCTTTCTCCTCTTAAATCCTAATTAAGATTACAATATGTTTGTCAAGTAATTGTTCAGAGTAAAACAAGTACATTATTTTCTAGTTGTGTTATTTTTGCACCTTATTTTCATTTAAAATAAGTGTTACATTTATAAATTTATGTAGACATGTCTCGTGTCCCCATGTCCTTTTTTTATCTATCAAGCCCGACACCTCAGACCTGTGCCAGACCACGACATTGGCACCCACACATGCAACTTGGCTACTAAAAGACCTGACAAAATCATAAAAAACAAGGCTAAAAAACAGGGATCGCCTAGATAAATCCCCCTAAGACCCTAGAACAAGTGACGTTCGTGAACATTGACCACAATTGAGTTATGAGCCAAGGCTTCAAATTCCTTAATTCAAGCCCTCTATTTATCCCCAAAACCAGCACCCTACATAAAGTAGTATAAGAAGGATGAGTCAACCCAATATGAAAGGCTTTTCAAAATCCATTTAGTACACAAGACCAAGGTCCTAGTTTTGTACCTTGAATCAATAGTTTCATGAGCAATAGGGAAGGAATGCACAACTTGCCTACCTTCAATTGAGGCTGCCTAAGTTGGTGAAGTCACTTCAGACAATAACTTTTTCAACCTTTGTTACATAACTTTGGCCAGAAATTGCCACTTCAAAAAAAAAGTTCAACAATTTATAAGCACCACCAATGAGAGAGGAAAGAATCTCGCTACTCCTTCAATGAAATAAATGACAAACCTAAAAATGGATCAAGCTACTAGATACTTGAGAGAACCCAAATTGCCCGGTTGTCTGGAATTTCGGAGAGTTCCTTGGATCTCTCTTCCGTTCCAATCCGTTAATTGGATTTCACCCCAGTGATGGGCAATCAGAAACCCAATTAGAAAGTGACGAACCTAGACTAACTTCACTCCGGGAAGAATAGAAAGGGTCCCAAACTTCCACCAAAAATTTCCGACGTCCAAAATCTAGGTGAAATCAAGTTTGCAATGAAACTAGGTTCTAGTTTCAATTAAATTGAATTTAAAAAAAATGCAATTCCAATAAACCAACCAGATTTCAATTAATCTTAATGAAGAATTCAAATGGAAAATTGCATAAATTAAAGTAATTCAAACAAAACTTAAAAAACTAGAATTCAAAGTAAACTTACTTGGGATAAAACTGCACTAGACACTTCTAACTTGTACTCAAAACTCCAAACTTGTGTGTCTCTTATTGCTGCCACCCTCCTCTATTTATAGCATTATGGACGGGGTGGAACAAAGAGAAAAAACAGCCAAAGTTTCATGGGTAAGGTTGTTGTAGCCTAGGGTTTTCTAATTATCAACAATAATGGAACTTTCTCATCACTCTCTCACACCTAATTAGAAAAACGGTCATAACTTTGTCTACGTACATCAGAAATGTGCAAGCTTGGGCTTGTTAGAAAGGTTATTGAATAAGCTTTCCAATGAACCCAATTTTGTGAAAATCCAATATTGTTTGATACTTCAATTATGCCTGCAAAGTTGCTGCATGTTTTTTGTCAATCATAGAGTGGCGACTAATCAGATTGCACCATGTAAGATTAATGAAGTATTTGCACCAATCAAAAGCCTCCATCTTCATGTGCCAACAATGCCCAGTCCCATTCCATCTTGACTTTGAGTTGTGTTTGAAGAGAACACTAGAACCCACATACCCATGACGCTAGAATGTAGGAATTTTAGCCTCCATCCAAGTGAAATTCGTAACTCTCTTCGCATGCTAGGGTTTTGGCCTTGCCACAACTCTTGTGGGGTCCATCATGCTCCTGAAGGGGTCTCGGGCCCATGAGTAGGTCCATATACATTAAAGTGACCATTTTGGAGCTCAAATTAGACAGTTTTGCCCCACCTTTGCCATGGTAAAAAATGATGTAGTTTTCTTCCTCAATTCCATCTTGATGTGTGAAGCCCGCTTCAGAGTGGCTAGCCTGTAGTCATTAGGGGAGATTCCCAAAGTATGTTTAGGAACAAGGATAATAAAATATGCAGAGTCTTTGGATACTCGACCCCTAGAGTGAAACTCATTGAAAAGCCCCATATGTCATACTTCACAAAATCCCAAGACTCTGAAAAAACTCATTCAAAAGACCCATAATGGCATGGGCTGGTGATTTGTCACCTTCTAGCTCAATAATGGCACACTTAAATTCTTTTTCTCCATGAGTAACAATTTATAAGCACCACCAATGAGAGTGGCTAGCCTATAGTGCTTAGGGGCGATTATCATAGTATGTTTAGGAACAAGGATGGTAAAATATCTATTTGGATAATTAACCCCTAGAGTGAAACTCGCTCACAACAATAAGAAAAAACTCATAAAAAGCCCCATAATTGTATGGACTGGTCATTTGTCACCTTCTAGCTCAAAAATGGAACACTTAACTTCCTTTTTTTTTTTAACAGAACTACTAATCCAGCTCTAAATCGAAGGTTAGATGGATGGAAGAGTAATTGATGCCTTCCAAGATAGGCCTCATGATTACATCAACAATGTAAACATTTTCCTAAGAAGTATTTTGTAACCATTTCACGTGAGAACATTTCTTCCACTTGATTTCCTCTTGAAAAGAGTTTTCCATTAGCTCCTCTTTCATAGAAACTCTCCACATCATTTTCCTATAGCTATGATGTTGGACTTTTGGCTCAGAAGGCCTAATCAACCTTTTGCGCCTAAGCCCAAACTTAGGCTCAGTTAGGTCCAGCCTTGTAACCTAGCCCACTTGTATATAATGTCTCTTATTTCCATTTAGGGTAGGGTTGTGATGCACTGTAGCAGCTGGGTGAGAGGAGAGAGAGAAAGGGAAAAAATGGAGAGAGAAGAGTGAGAGAGGGTTGATGTATTTAATCCTTTGTATTGATTTCTCCTCTTAGTAGATTCGTGTCACACGCTCCGTGGACATAGGCATGGTTGCCGAACCACGTAATCCTCTGTGTTCCTCTTTCTCCTCTTCATTTCTGTGTGTTTTTATGTGATTTTGTGATTTCTAGTGTGGGTAGTTTGCACAACAAATGGTATCAAAGCCAGGTTCGGACTCAAACGGGAAATCACAAATCCAACAACACATCGAATCGGTGGAGCACTGCTACTACACATTAGGACAAGCAGCATCTGGTTTCCTAGGCTGGGTTTTCCAGCGGGACAAGCAGCAAAGGGAGGCTACGGGTAAACCCAGAGAAGCAACATCTGCTTCTCTTGGTCTCTCTCGGTTTTTGAGGATCTGAGAGAAAAGACAAGCAGCAAGCCAACTAATTGGGTTTTCTGGAAGATAAATCAAAGGAGAGATAGGTTTCATACCTGCAGAGAGCAAACAGGTTTGTGTTCTTCAGATCTGAGGATCGGCTGCACAAGGAAGGCGAGTGCAAGCAGGAAGAACAGTGGAAGCAGCAGGCAGATCGAAATAGATCTGTAGCAGACCGGCGAAAGGGAAAAACCAGAGAGAGAGAAGAGTGAGAGAGGGTTAATGGATTTAATCCTTTGTATGATTTCTCCTCTTAGTGGATTTGTGTTACACGTTCCGTGGACGTAGGTATGGTTGCCGAACAACGTAATCCTCTGTATTCTTCTTTCTCCTCTTCATTTCTATGTGTTTTTATGTGATTGTGTGATTTCTAGTGTGGGATGTTTGCACAACATATAAGAATTCCTCAACCTAATAAAGGCGATATATGTGATGAAGGTAAGGGTAAGTTTACAACCTCCCCAACTCTTCAAATAAAAAAAAAAAGGCAAACTCGAATCTGGCTCAAATTAAGGGACGCTTGAAAAAACCGAAATCGCGAAGTTGCCCAAAAAAGCGAAGAGTTCCTCATATCTCTCTCCCTTTCCAACGCCAATTGAAGTTTCACCCCAACTTTGAACAACTACAAACTCAACAGGAAAAATAATAACCTGGTCTAAATTTCACTCTGGAAAAATTAGAACAGGCTACTTTTCAAAAAAAAAATAGAAAAGTCTCAAAATCTCACAGGAAAATCATCACCTTCCGAACTTCTCAAAGAAATCAAACTCAATGAAAACTAGGATTGAATTTTGCTGCATTAAAATAATTATGCAACTGAAAAATTAATACCAACCAGATCTGTATGGTTATGCAGAAGTTTGAATGATACTTGAACAAAGATTAAATTTATTCAAACAAAAAAACTAAACTAGAATTCAAAGAAATTCACAACTTACTTGAGCCAAAGAGACACTCTCTTTTACTTCAATTCAATTCAAAGTTTTGGTGTGTTTTGTATTCTTCTGAATTTCTACTTTGACTTTGTTTGAATTAAATTTTAATTGCTGCAATTACTTTTTTTGAAGACCTTTAATTGCTGCAATTACTTTGTGTTGCTTATATTCATTTTAATTCTTGCAAATTCAATTCTAGTATTCACTAAAAAAAAAATATTTCATTGTGAATTTCAAAAGGTGGAATCGCTCATGAAAATGAGGAAGGAAACTAGAAAAAATTTACCGTGGCAAAGTGGATCCTAACTAGAAATTGGTCAATTTAGTGCATGTGGGCCCCACTCATGGGTTGGAGCCACTCTAAAAGCATAATGGACCCCACAAGAAGCGTTGCAAAGCCAAACCTCTAGCTCCAAAAGTGAATTGTGAATTGGAGTTGGTTGGTGGCTAAGATTCCTCAAAACTTGCATGGGTTGCATATGGACTCTTTCTCTCTCTTCAAGCACAATTGGGACTTTCTAATTTGAGAAGGAACGAGGCTTGTGGGCACATGGAGGTGGCTGGTTTTGATTAGAGGAGATAGAACATCAATGTCACAAGGCACAATGAAATTGGTCATCAATTTGTGGTTGGCAGAAAACATGTTGTAACTTTGCAAGCATAATTGAAGTATCAAATGATATTGGATTTTTACAAATTTGGATTCGTTGGAAAACTTATTAAATAACCTTTCCAACAAGCCTAAGTTTGCAATTTTGATATACATGGACAAAGTTATGACATTTTTCTAGTCAGGTGTCAGAGAGTGATGGGAAACTCTAGCGTTGTTTAATGTAATTAGGAATCCTAGTGTAACTCAACCCTAGCCACGCCCATTGGGCTGTTTTCTCACTAGTTCTTTTATCCTTTTGAGTACTATAAATAGAGGTGTAATGCAGCCATGTAAGACACGAATTTAGGAAGGAAAACTGAAGTTTTAGAGACAAGTCTCTTTGGGTATTTTCAAGTAAGTTGGTTTTCTTTGACAGCTAGTTTCTTATTTTTTATTTGAAATAATTAAATTCATGCAATCATCCATAATAATTCTGCATTAACTAAATTAAGATCCTATTGGTTTGATTGGAGTTGCATTTTTTATTTAATTCAATCAAAAGTTGAATCTATTTTCATTACAACTCGATTTCATTGCAGATCTTGCAAGCTGACAATTTCTTAATGGAATTTGGGATCTTTTCTATTCTTCCGGTGAGAAGTTATATCTGATTTGTCATTTCTGATTGGTTTTCGGTTGTGCCCATTATTGGGGTGAAATCCAATTAAAGATTGGAAGAGAAGAGAGATCCAAGGAACTCTCCAAAATTCCAGGTGGCCATGCATTTCGGGGTTTCTCAAGTGCTTAAGAGCTTGAGCCAAGTTTAGGTTCACCATTATTTTATTTGACAGCTTCGAGAGATTTCCAAAACCGACCTTTTCCTTAAGCAATTGGTCATCAAAGCTTGTTTCCTGTATACACGTGATTGGCATACACCTTGTTTTCATTGCGCATTTTGTGTTATTTTTGGGAGACAGTGTATTTGACTTTCTCTTTGTAGCAAGTAACCTCACTCTTGGGAGTGCGACACACTGTATCCCATACGTCAATGGCAGGAGGATACTCCATACGCAACCAACGAGAAGAAGGAGATGACGGGGCACAATCTAATCCACAGATGAGGTGCTCCAGAATGATCAGACGGCACAGTCCGAGAATCAAATTATACATGTGGAGTGAGGAAATAGTCGAGTTGAGAGAGGGCATCTCAAACATCACCAAGCAGTTAGGTGCAGTCAACAGACATCTACAACAGCAAGCATTCCATCCACCACCTGATCACCGTCCAACAGATCTAGGGGTTGCAAGTTAGTGTTTCATGAGTCTTCTTAGGAGAGTGGTGCAGATAGGCACTTCTATCAACATAGGAATCGGCCTAGACATGGGGACAAGAGGCTGGAAAAAAGACATCAAAGGGATGGTGAAGATAAGACCTTCGACATCAAGCTCGACATCCTCGAGTACTCCAAAGGTATGATTGGAGAAAAAAAATTAGATTGGGTAGAAACAGTAGAGAATGTATCTAATTGTAAGAATGTACTTCATTCTAGACGTAAATTAGTAGCCATAAAGCTAAAAGGAAGGGCTCTAGCATGGTACAAAAATGTCAAAATGGAAAGACAAGCCAAGGACAAGAAAAGATTCAAACATGGGACAAACTTAGAAAGTTGATGTACAAAACCTTCCTGCCTACTAATTATAAGCAAGATTTGTTCCATGGATTACAGAAGTTAGTAGGGTAACAGGACGGTACCAGAGTACACAGAGGAGTTCAATCTCCTATTGGCTCATAATAACCTAGCAAAAACAAAAGAGCAGATTGTCACAAGGTTCATCAATGGCCTAAGACCCTCCATAGCAAATGCCATAGCACCCTTTGACGACTTTGAATTGGCTGATGCATACAAGAAGGTCATTCAGAGTTACAATATTCATGTTACTGATATCCTCAGAGATTCTATGGATCTGGCCAACTCTAGGAGTGGGCGTTTGGAGAAGTTGGCTACCCTTCTGACAGTTCCTATTCTGGTTTGGCACTCCTTTTTTTTTAAAAGGTAATTTCATTAATAGCGGAAAAAAAAAAACGAAACAAGAAACACCAAACAGCCAACAAAAAGAAGCAAACCCCCTAATTACATAACAGAATGAACAGTCTCTATATCCAAAGACAACTCATGCATGGCCATCGCGTCAGCTGCTGAGTTAGTTGAACGAGAAACCCATGCAATCTGAAAATCAAAAAATGCAATAGAATGACGGATCAACTCAACTTTGTCAAGGAAAAGACAAGGACAAAGAGATCCCATCACCCAAGGGATCTGAGGGCTAGGAGTAACCTCATACCTAGAAGAATCCCACAAAGGCCACTCTCTGCAAACCTCTGACACAGAAATACCTCGGACTTGAGACGAACCAACCAACCACCAAGTTGCTCGAAACTTAATTAACTCAATGAGATGAATAATAGAATCAATCTTCCCTTGAAAAATCCTTTGATTTCTTTCAATACTCAGAACTGTCACTTTCCAAAGATTCCGACGAAAAGAACTCCATGACAACACTATATCTTCATTGAAAAAATCACACCAAATTCGAGGAAGACAAAGTGAAATACCCTACGACTGTAAGAAATGCAGCCAAATGCTATAAGAGAAACTGCAATGAAGCAGCAAGTGATTCACCAATTCCTCATCAGACAAGCAAAGAGGACATGCATTAACAATAAGCATCCTTCGCAGCCTTAAATTGTCAATAGTCAAAATTTTACCCAACCATGCAAGCCAACCAAACACCTTCACCTTAAAAGGGGCAACCCCCTCCCAAACTTTAGGGTGAACAGCAGGAGAAGCACCAACCCTCACCAAACTGTTACTGAAATACTTAACCGAAAATATACCGTAAGAATCTAGCTACCAGATTCTTCGATCCTTCCCATGACCCACTACAAAAACACCTTCCAATAAAGTCATGAGAGACATCTAGCTTTCCACCATCCAATCCTCCAACTGTCTACGGAATTCCGGCCCCCAAACAACCTTATTTTGAATAAGAGTATAACAATCCTTAATGGAAGCCTCTTTGTTAACAGCTAGGGAAAAGAGCATTGAGAACTGCATGGCCAAAGGAACCTCACCCTTATCCTTCCAAAAGAGAATTTCATCACCTGAGTATGCATGGTAACGAATATGATGATCAAAATCCCCAGCAATGGAAGCAATACGCTTCCAAAAACCAGAAGCTCTTCTAGTAACACTCCCAACCCTCCACCCATTAACATTCAACTGATATTTCCTGCAAAGAATTTCTTTCCATAAACCTCCCGAAGAGTCCCCCAACTGCCATAGCCACTTACCCAACAAAGCATCATTAACTAGACGAATAGGACGAATTCCCAAACCACCTACCTCCTTAGCTTTACACACCTGATCCCACCTTACTCCACCACTATCACCAAAGTTTGTGTTTTCTAGCAAGCTCACGAATGATTAAGGAAAAGAGGCAGTAGAGAAAGCATCCAACAAACCCTTCAACCACTAATCCGAAAAGTAATCTAAGGTTAAGTGCCTCAAGTGACAAGGTATAGGTCATTTAGCTTATGAATGCCATTAACGATACATCAATTCAGTAGAAGTTACACAATTGCGTTGAAGTTTAGTTGAAGCATTAGTTGCTTTGGGTCTCCCCAAGTCTTGGTGAGCTTTATATTCTTTTGAATTTCTAATTTGATTTTGTTTGAATTAAATTTTTAATTGTTGCAATTAGTTTATTTTACATTTATATTAATTTTAACTCTAGCAAATTCAATTCTAGTATTCACTAAAAACATTTATTTCATTGTAAATTTCGTAAGGTGTCGATTTCCCTTCGAAATTTTGCATTATTCCTTTTTCTAGTGAGAAATTAGGTTTTGGTTTATTTTCTATTTAAGATTTTGGTCGCCCAATTACTTGGGGTAAATCATCAAGTGGGAAAGAAGATCTGAGGAACTTCTAAAATTTCTGAGATTTCTACGATTTGGGTTCTCTCCAATTCTTTCATAATTGAAGACCTAGGTAGGCCTTAAAATTGATTCTTGCCTTCACCAGAATGGCATTTATAAACCTTGAATTTCAACCTGAACTTCTTAAACAGATTCATCTTCCAAATCCTCAATTTGACTTTAGTAACTCATCCATCCAAGGACTATACCATCAAAGTTTGATTGAATCATGGACACAACTTTTGTAGGAACATCTTCTCAAATTCAGAAGGCAACAACATGTAGAGGTTTAAACAAGTACCCAATCTAGGAGAATAGAACGATAATCTAAAACTTGATGAAGAGTAGCCTGAAAACCTGAGGTAGGACTGGTTCTCTAACCATTCCACGAAAACCTGAAAAAACAAATGGCCTAGACATAATAGGTTTGGACTACCTTGCATATCACTCCAAGTAGAATTTGATCCATCCATAGGAATACCCAGCAAGTCATTGCTCATCACCCAGTCAAAAAAGAATAGCATACAAGAGGAAATTCAAGAAGCACTTAGACAATCAACCATGTCCACATAGAAATAACCACCTACAACCCATGGCAAGTTACCTCACCCTCAAAAGAAATCCAACTCATCCCACACCTCAAGAGTTGACAAGTTGTGTGTCATTGGATCCATAAACTGAAGATACAAAAGATTTTTTGAAAGATCATTGAAGATATGAAACAAAGAAAGTCATCTCTTTCGTCCCGAAAGGGGTTAGAATAACAAAAACTTAATAAGTATCAAATCCAACTCTATTCAAGAATCCACTACATCATCTTCCACACCATGGCTTTACCTCCTAATGCTTCTTCCAAACACCTTGGCAATCCTTGTAGGGTCTATTATGCTACAAATGGCTAGCACTAGCCTAGCATCAAAACTTCCACCTTGGTCTTTTAATTATGACATTGTAAAAACAATTTAATTTTTGAAATAGATAATGTCACCCTCCATTGTCCAAATTGTATTGAGCCAATTGTTTGGTGTACTATATAAGGACTTCTATATAGAATGATAATTTTTTTGATAAATTTCTTTCTTTACCTTTCAAAAAATTGATAAATTTCTAATCCTTCAAAATTATGAAAGTATCCTGGTGAAATCACATGCTAATTTTGTACTTAGTATCACTACTTATGTTAAACAAAATAGCATTGTTCGTGAACAGTGACATAACTAATATAAAGTGACTTGTGATATGTTTTTGGGTCATCATCATCCTATTAAAAGAGAAGCTTGTTGATTATGAACACAACAAATCTCTATGCCAACCACAATATGCAATGCATAAAACAGAAGGTTGTGAATGATTTAATTTCATGCCTTCAAATTTAAACATATGTCGTCCAAATACTCTCTCTCTCTCTCATACACAAAGTAGGGAAGAAAGCAAACACTTCAAACATTATTTCTTTATTTCTTTGGGAGTCCAAAGTACATGTAGCATTTTGGTAATAGGCTTGGAAGACATTTGTTGGGCTCACCAATCTACAAATTAACTGAAACTGTCAATAAAATAAATTCAAAAAATAAAATTTATTGAAAGATTTATCTCAAACGAATAAAATGGATGATATTATATTTAATTTTTCTACTCACTATTTATTTTATGACCTTAAATTGAATGGCTTAGAACATTATGTTGAATTGAATTTGTCTATCATTTAAGAGTCTGAATAACTTCTGAACTCTAAACTCTGCGGTCTTGAAAACATATAGTTGGGGGAAAAAACATTCCGCACATGAATTCCTTACAAATAAAGGGTTCAGAATGAAACATTAAATGCTCAATGCAACATGTGTTGGACAAAAGCATGAAAGCAACATTATATCTCGAGTATAGTATGAAGAAATCTTGTCAACAGTTTTCCAAGGATGTTATAGTTTCAATCATCGACATGCAGTATTGTGGGTTTTTTTCTGTTGGAAAGGTAAAAGTATGCACTTTATGGCAGCATAAATAAAACATTCAGAAAAATAACCCAACAGATTTTTTTCAATTGTGAGAAGGGAAGTTGAAAGTAGACAGAAGCAAACGATCTCCATACCACAATTCCATCGTCCCTTGGTTCGGAAGAATGCCTCATCACGGTGAATACATGAAGGGTGATATGCCTTTGGGCAACCCCTAAAATCCCAATGGAACTCCTTATCAGAAAGTAGGAAAAAAAGAAGGAAAGAAAATTGAGGCAGGTGAAAGAAGCACAACAAAAAGCTAAACAGATGAAAGAATATCATACCGACGGTCACAGAGGACAAGACTCCCACCATCAAAACAGATAAAACACACGTCTTCCTCTTCCCTCTTTTTAGGAGGCCTTGACTGAACCCATGATGTTGGCCGGCACCGCTTGTTCTTCCCTCTGCTTGCTAGTTGTGGGGCCTCCATCATCTTTGGTGGTAGTTCCATCATCGACACCTCCTTCACCACCTCTGCATGCAAGGGCTCCTTCACAGGTAAAGTTTCCTGGATGTCTTTTGCCCCCCTGGTCTGCAAGGCAATATTTACTGCCTCAGTCTCCAAGGTGTCCTTTGCCACCTCTTTCTCTGGCATCTCCTTCGGCACCTCTATCTCTGCCATCCTCTCATTTGCCCTCTTCGTCTCTGCCGTCTCCAACTCGGGCATCATCTCCTTTTCCACATCCGTCTCCATCTTGGGTGTCCCCTTCGACTGCTTCATTTCCATGACCTCCTTGGGCGGCGATTCCATTTCCATGGAACCTTTCTGCATCGGCGGCAAGTCCTCTTTCTCTGTGAGCATCTCCACCATCTCCATGACCTCGGCATCAGAAGCAGGAACAGCACCTTCCATGACTTGTTCAGCAGGAGGTAGAGAGTCAAAGAAAAGAGAATCGTCCAATTCCACAAAGGTATGGCACTGCGGCATGTAAACATCACAGCATATGTCGTCGCCTTCTTCTTCCATGGTTCGGTATCCAAATTCCAAACCCTAAGCCAAGCTATTTGATCGAATGTACGAAGAGGGGAATAGATCGGAACGCTTTTGCCGTACCCTCCCTCCAGACCAATCCAAGGAGAGAGAAGAGAGAAGGCGGCGGGGAAAGAGGAAAATGACGCCCACCCCTGCCCTTTCCCTTTCCCTTTCCCTTACCCTTTCCCTTTTTCCTCTTTCTTTCCTTCGACTCCGTTTGGTACGAGTATTGACCTGTCACTCAATCGTCAAAAAAGTCACGTTCGGTGGATCGGCGTGGATCATAGGTGTTTTCAATGAGATGATAAGTTCGCTCTAACCAATAATCTGTTTAAAACTCCCCCGCAATTTTTTATGAAGCTACTGAATATGAGAATGATTTTTTTCTTGGGTAAACATGAGAACGAATTTTCTCTCACGTGCTGTTACGTACTGGCGTAACAGTAAACATAGGATCATTTTACGGATTATAGGATTTATTGTACGGTAAATGAAGTGTAAAAGTTATTACTACTTTGATAAAAAGGAAAATCTAAAATATCTCTTTATTTTTTGTGTTTAATAAGAGTCTAAACATTAAGGAGGGTTGGTTTTGCATAAGACAATGATAAATCTACATTATTAAATGGTCAGATCAAATCTAATTGTGTGATTTAGCCTTTGGTTCTAAAGTTAAAAATCTTCAACATTAAAGGAAATTGAAAATTTAAAATAGATCAATGAAAATTTAAATTTAGCTCTAAAAAATCTTAGAGATAAACCAAATTTGAAATTCACTAATAAGAATATAATTTAAGGTCTAGTCTAGGGTAGTTAAACTTGTGAGAAGTTCTCTTAGCTCATCTATGCCATATAAATTGGTTCACTTGGAAAACTTTAATTATGTACGGTGAAACTTAGATAAAATTTTGATCACAAAGAAATTCTATAAGGGTACAAATCTCACCTTAAGTATGTAAAATAAAAGATGTACTTATCTTATGAAAGATAAAATTGGTTTTAACACCCACTTATGCCTCCAATGTAGAATTGAGAACTTTCACAAAACTTGGCTTGACAATTCGATAGAATTCCAAGAGAACCTAAACTCAAAGAACTTCGACGTCTCGAAAAATCTTCAGACCAACGCGAACGAATAAAGCCTCTTGATAGCTCATCCAGGTTGACAACAAACAAAGTTTCAAAGAGGATAAACCAAAACCTCAAATTATGACCATAATAATGAGATAAGGCTAAGAACTTCTTTATGCAAAAAATGACACCATGCAATGATCACTTAAGAAAATATGGAATTCTAGAACTCAACAATTGATTATTTGAATAAATTCCTATAGCTAATTGCAAAATTTGTCCAAGGTAATTAAACAAAAATTGAAACTAGAACTAAATATTGTTGCCCAGATATAAATCCAAGAGGGGGGGGCTGAATTGGCTATTTTAACAAACTTCAGATCTTACAAATGATTCACGCACATTCAAGACAATATACCAACTAGTAATGAATGAATCACAACATGCAAGTAAGTAAAGGAAATAGATGAGAAAAGATAGAGAGTTGAAACTGTCAATTTAGCGAGGTTCAGTAAAACGGCCTATGTCCTTATGATACTATGACGACTCAACCCCACCCATCACAATATTGTATGCTTCGGGCCCCACCTGGGCCCACAAGGCTTTGCTTTGGGCCCTGACCCACCGGACCAGGTCCAAAAGGCTTTGTGATGAGTAGGGGTTTGTCTCCTCAAATAAAGTCCCCACCACCAAAGTCCACAACCAATGTGAGACTTTGAGTGTGTGGGTATCACAATCCACCCCCTTCAAGACCAGAGTCGTCCCCAACTCTGTCATATCACACTGACAATGGTCTACACACACTGGCAGGCAACGTCATGCAAGTAGAGCCTACATAGTCTGAGTGTTAAACTGTACTCTGATACCACTTGTGAGGACCTGACTCTACCAATCACAATATTGTATGCTTTGGGCCCCACTTGGGCCCTCACAAGTTTGCTTTGGTCCCTAGCCCACCAGGTCAGGCCCAAAAGGTCTTGTGATGGGGAGGGGCTTGCTTCCTCAAATAAAACCCCTACTACCCAAGTCCACAATCGATGTGGGACTTTGGGTGGGTGAGTATCACAGATACCCCCATGTTGAAGCATGTATGGGAGGACTTGGGAGTTGGTTTATTAGAGCACACTTCGACTCTCGAACTGTGTGGGCTCCCACTATCTGTGTGACATGGCAGGGTCAGAGACGGCTCTGGTCTTAAGGGGGTGGATTGTGATACCCCCATGTTCTTGAGCATGTATGGGAGGCTTTGGAAAGTCCTATACTGCTAGTGGAGTGATTTGGGTGTTGGTTTATTAGATGGGAGCACATCTCCCTAAGCACAAGGCCTTTTTGGGCCCAAGAGTGACACTTGGACCCAATGCAAAGTAGTGTGGGTCTGTTCGGCCTAAATCGGACAATATTGTGTAAAGGAGACGGATCGTTACACTGCTTGCCAGTATCCTAGGTGGTGTAATGCCTCACCCTTTCAATAGCAACAAACGGAGCCTTACACGAACAAACACAATCCAATAGTGCGAATAACGAAATCCATGGCTCATTTTATTTCCAACCATTCAAATAACAATTTCAATCTAATTAGAGTGTGGAATATCTCAATAAGATTGCCATGTCATTTAGACAACATTCCCATGCAAGATTAATCCTCATCTAGTATAGAATCGGCCAACTAAACCAACAATAATCTATATAATAAATGTAACACCTCGGATTTTTCAGTTAATTATTTTGTATGAAAATAATCCATTTAATTTGGTGAACATTGGTTATGGACCTTAAATTGGGTAAAGAGTTGGGTCATTGGCCCAAATAGGACCCAACGGTTTAGGATTTGTTTTCAATAGAAATTAAATGGAGATGAATTTAATTAGTAATGCAAAATTAAGTAGATAATTTGATCATGGCTGATTATTAGATTACATATCTATGATTATGCGCATGGCATATTTTATTTAGGACTATCTAAAGTGGGAAGCCAAGGTCGGCAATTGCCATATTTATGTTGGGTGCATAGATCATCTAAAAGAGGCACAAGGAAAGGGCTCACGGCATTACTATTCTCATCTTAGCATTGGCCAATGGTGACGTATTAAAAATAAGAAAGGGAGGTCGGCAATGGCTAAAATAAATAAGGGGCGCATGGCACCTTCTATTATGGGACTAATTAGAGGGTTTAAATTAGAAAAAATGAGGGGCTCACGCCATTACTAATCTAAGATAAGGGGTACACGACAATTACTAATGTATCAAGGAGGAAAGATTATCTTAAACACTTTCTAACTTGGGATTAAGAGGGAGTAATAAAAGGAGAGGAGGACAAGGGCACACGGTTTTACACCCTTCATAGCCCAATTTTGTTGAACTCTCTCCCTCTCTCAAGTCCTCATTCAAGGCAAGAGCAAGGAGAAGAAGAAGGCAGCCAACAAGAGGTGTTCTTGGTTTGGAAAAATTAAGAAGAAAGGAGAAGGATTGGAAGAACAAGAAGGAGTCGCGTAAACGGTTAGTAGTTTGATTATATATTGTTGTTTAAAAAGAAAAGCACCATAGGGTTCGGCCAAGGTGTATGACCGAACCCCATGGAATGGAATTGTTAAATGAAAGAAGATTGGGGGATGGATTTTATGATTTTAATGGAAAGAAAGAACCATAGGGTTCGGCCATAGTGCATGGCCGAAACCCCATGGAAAATTATGGTTTAGTTTATTGGGTTATTAATATTGAAAACCATGGAGGAACATTGATTGTTTAATGGAAGTTTGAATGATGGAAATAATTATGGGATATGTTCTTAAATTTCAGATCATGGAAACCTTGAATGGTTAGGTGGTTTGGATTTAAAAAGAGGAAAAGAATGGAACTATAGGGTTCGGCTATGGGTATAGCCGAACCCCATGGAAAGGAAATTAATAAGGTGATTAGATCATGGAGGATCTAGGATTAATAATTTTTTTTTAAAAAAAAAGATTTTGAACCATAGGGTTCGGCCATGGTGTATGGCCGAACCCCATGGGGTTGTTTTGGAATGGTAGATGGATTTTGGTTACTAAATTTGGAAGCATTCCAATTATGGAAAGATGGTTTCTAAATTAGGAAACTATCTAATTTTTGGAAGGTAGAGACTAAATTGGAAAGTCTCTAATTATGGAAGTTGGTTTATTTGGAAAGTTTTTTTTTTTGGAAGGTGAAGACTAAATTAGAAAGTTTATTTATAGAAACCTTTTAATTATGGAAATGGTATATTAAATTTAGAAAGTTTCTAAATTTAGAAACCTTCTAATTATGAAAGGAGATTGCCAAATTAAAAGCATTTAATTATGGAAGTTGATTTATGGGAAGTAATATGATTAGAAAGTTGGACATCATGGGTTCGGCCATATCAATTTCTATAAATATATGTCTATGAATATTTTTAAATGGAAGGTGGAGTTTAATTTAGAAAGGATCTAAGAATGGAAAGAATGGATTGTTTTTGAAAGATGGGGAGTAAATTAGAAAAGTTTCTAATTATGGACTTTCTATTTATGGACCGTCTTGTTATGGACTTGCTATTTATGGATTTTCTTATAATGGCAAAGTGGTACCCATGAGGTTTTTTTATGGGCTTAATATTTAAATGAATGGTGGACCAATTGGAGAATGCAAATAAAGGATTATGGATTTTATGGACTTGATATGCTTAGGTTAATGGATCATTAATGGAGCTCTAATATGGATTGGTCATGGACTTAATTTAAGTGATTGATTAAATATTAATTGGAGCATACCAATTTATGTTTATCAATTATATAATTGGACTACGGACTTTGTTAGCCATGGATGGCATTGTTGTAAATATAAGTGAAAGTGTTGGATCATAGGTTTGGCCATGGCGTATGGCCGAACCCTATGATGAAGAACTTAGATGTTTATGATCTATGTTCTTGGACCTAAACATGGGAATTGTTTGGCGGACCTAGGGTTATACATTTTAGATTAAAATAAATAGAATATTAACTAAGGTTTAGACCAATGGCATTTTGGTAATTAATGGAATAAATGAACAAAAAGGGTGAGGCTCGGCCATGGTGTATGGCCGAACCCCACAAGTTTGGTTAATGGACTTTAAATGTTGTAAATCAAGTGGGACTTAGTTTTGATTTATTATTATATTATAAGGTAAAGGGATCTCACAAGGTGTTTACGATCGTGAGCGATTACCGGACGAAAGACGCAAGCACGCGTTAGCGGTCTTTGGTAGGATTCCACCTCTTTGAAACCATGGTTTATGTACTTTGTGTTTATCTTATTTTTTATGAGATTATGTTTCAAAGGATATGCTTTATATTGAATTTCAAATGCTATATTTAATTGTATAAATAGCATATATTGATTATGTTTAAAAAGGTGAATTTAAATGCTATGTTTATGTTATTAAAATAGCATGTGTTTCATTGGCATCTCATGCATGGCATGGGGTGGAGGATTTATAACCGGAGAGGTCACACTCCGTCGGGGCATCCAAAAAACCTATGTGCAGTACCTTAATGTGGTTTTCATAAAAAAGAATCCAGAGGGTCTACACTCCGTCGGGGTGTCCGAAAGACCTATGTGGTGGGTACATTTATGTACATGTAATAGGTGGGACTCATTGCATTTGTCATCATTGCGTGGCATGGATTTTACATGGTTTTGGATATTATGTTATAATATATGTTTTTTTACTAACCATGTGTTAGCCGTAACTGGAATACCTAATGGGCGCGTTGTTCTAGCGCCCTACTTCTACCTTAGTGGATGACACAGGTAATCAGGGGAACGAGGAACGCAAGATGGGCCAGGCATAGGAGCTTGGATGATTTAGTTTATTATTTTTAATAAAAGTTACTCATGGACATGTACTTGAGTATCTAGATTTCGGGATGTAATAACTTAGATGGTTGGATATTTATTTTGATAATTATGATATTTGAATGATAATTAAGGACTTGACGTACTTTGCTAGCTGAATGGAATAAAACTTGGTTCTATTATATTTCCACAATTTGATGTTATGTTTCCGCATGTTATGATTTTTATTCCGCATGTTTATATTTCTATGTGTGAACCATTTTCGTGGACTTAGTCCATGTACACATAGGGTTGGCCAGTTAAGGGTCGGACTTTGGAAGTTCGGACTTAGCTCGCGTCGTGACGTCCCGCGCTCTATCACTCTACTCTGTTATATATAAAAAAAAATAGACTCTGAATTTACGGGAAGAAGCGAGTGAAAAAGGGCGGGGGGTTACAATAAATAGGAGGACTAATCTCACAATGCAAAACTATAATCAAATCCAAATAAATCCAAAGCTTCCCCAACATACAGTTGGAAACAGATGCACAACTCCCAAATAAAAATATCTAGTGACACTTATTGTGCCTTACAATCCTCAAATCTCAATTAAATTCAAGAAAATCCTAGGAAAATAATACGAAACTAAAAATCTAGTCCATTAGCTCCAAACGAATCCAAACCTATGGTTGATCCTAATCAGTCTCGTGTCCCAAGGAATTTCCTGAAACGTAAGGGAATGAGCTCCATGCCGAGGTAAAAAAAAAAAAAACCATACAATATTCTATACAACTTCAAAGAATTAGGCATTATGGAGTTCATCTCATATCAAATCAAACTAAACAATATCAGAGTATGATATGCAATGATGACATCATGCATGCTCCCATCCCATGCATCTCAACTCATAAATTAAATCGCACATGTGCACATGACCCATCAAAAGCAAACACAATCCCTGGTCCATCCCCAGAGGATGTGTCACGATTCCTGGTCCATCCCCAAAGGAACGTGTTCCAAAGGACATAAATGGTCAAGACCTCATCAAAGTAAACATAATCTCCGGTCCATCCCCAAAGGGTGTGTCACAATCACTGGTTCGTCCTCAAAGGAATGTGTTCTAAAGGTCACAAATGATCACAAACCCTATCAAAAGCAAGTGCAATCCTCGGCCCATCCCCAAAGGACGTGTCACAATGATCAAATGACCACACATAATTTGCACAATAAATGGTCCGAAGATCCCCATACATGAGTGCATTAAATGGTCAGTGATCCAACCAAAAATAGCATCTCAACACCCACCCAACTGTAGATGCTCATGAATTGTGAACAAATATTCTTGCATGAATTCCGTGTCATTTATATCAATAACATGCTCTAATTAGAAACTAAATAATTTCTCAAATAAGCATAGCATGTTCCAATAACAATAAATCAAATCGATACATGATTCTAACAATGACATCATCAAAATATTCATGCTAAACCATCCAAAAATAAATTATGAAACACCATCAATTTCATAAATTAAGCGTGAATAAATTTTTCCCAACATGCACAACCAAAATTCTACATTTCAAAAATCAATTCTGGAATACTTAGTTTGGGTTTTTCAACAAAGTAGGCGAGTAATAAACAAAATATCTAGGCAGACTGAGGTGCTCATGGCTTCGAACATTTAGCCAAAATATTTCCCTTACATTAACGAGCTTGCACCAAAATTTACCCATCAATTACAAATTTTCAGTCTTTCAATAAACCCAAAACTGTAACACCCCGACCCGAAGGTGGGCCCGGAACGCTACTAATTTTTTATATAAATGTAATCATCAATCAGATACACTCCTAACTGGGCTGGATCAATAGTTAGGCCCAGAAATAAATGTCACACATGCTTTTTACATGTGGACTCAAACATGTACCATATGTCTACCTGTTTATAAACACATATCATACAAACAAATATTTCTATCACAAAAAGATAATCTTATTCATATTAGAGTTACTAACAATAACATGGTGGATCGATACATGATTAAAATATAATGAGTACAACATGAGGTACTTATACAAAACATAGTTCTAAATAGACAAAATAAAGTGTATTTCCTGTCTGTGGGAAAACACAAGCAATCGCAACAACTTTTAACATCCTAAGTTAGAAATGGAGGTTCCTCCTCCTCGGATACATCTCCTGAAATATGAGAGGTGTGAGCTAAGTAGCCCAGTGAAGAAAACATAACAATACAGTATAATAATCATCAGGTTAGATAAATCAATATCATCATTTGAAATCATAATTGGTCTATCATGTCAATATATTAAGTCATCCGTATTATTGTCGATATCCATCATAACACCTAAGCACTATACTGACTATAAAGGCATTAAGTCCCGACACGGTCAAAATGCAGCATCTTACAAAAGTATATCCGACACATCTGGGCCAGTAACTGACACACGTGGGCCAGTAAAAGCAATCCAACACACTTGGGCTGGTAATCGACACACCTAGGCCGATAACTGCTTATCATATCATAATTTAGCAGTTGAGTGTACATGGGGGCAGTATAATCATCCTCATAATATACAATAAACATCATTAGTATCAACAAGCACATTTCATAGTAGTGCATCATGTTTAAGCATATAAGTGGGTTTATTAAGTCTTATCCTTGAAACCACTCATTACACTAGATCCTCTTAACCTGATTTAAACCTACTGAAATGTTAATTCTCCTAACCGAATATGTGGGATTTTGCGGTATTTGTTAAACACACAAAATAGGAAAACAATGAATCATACAATCATTAATCAAACATAATACACACACACACACAGATATATATATATATATATATATATATATAACATACATTCATAGTATTTCAAATCATTCTGTCCTATTTTTCGGAAAAACTCCAAAGGGAATGGATATGAGTCTCCTTAATGAGTTACTATCCATTTTTAATTACAATAATCCATCAATATAATAAAAGTGTTTAGGCCACTACACATATTGTCTTCAAGAAATGACCATGGAGACATATTGAGTTACGCCTAGATATATAAAATGCTCAAGCCACTACTCGTATATTAAGTTAGGCCTAGAGATCAATCAGTGCTCGAGCGGCGAAGTTAATCTTTCAGCTACTGATAACTACCGTGCTACGTTTCCGCTGCGCCATACATAGAGAGTATGGGCTTGGAAGTGAATACATAATATATGTATATAATAATACAAACAAAAGGGTTAGTATCATTTTTAATTAAGAATTTGGTATAAAATATCACATAAAAAATCTGGGGTCTAAACCTAACATGGAATCCTAAACTTAGGATAAATCTCAAAAACCAGTTCTAGGTTCCTCGGAACATGCCTCAGAACCAGGTACTGTGGCTTCAGAACTTCCGAGCCACTGCCTAAACTCTGGATTTGTACAGAACCTTCAAAACTTGGGTTCAGTCCTTCAGAACTTCTGAGGTTCAGGTCTTTGAACGTCCAAGCCTGTTTCCGAATAAAAAATAGAAAAATAAAAAATCAATGAGTCTTGGTCTACCTCGGAACTTCCGAGCCGTTCGGAACGTCCGATGGGTCTTTGAACGTCCTGTCTGTCCAGTTGAGGCAGAGGGTAAAACAGTTGGCCTCTGCTTGTTTCGGAACTTGAAGTTCGGAACTTCCGAAGTATTACCTTCGGAACTTCCGTAGTCGATTCTCGAATCTTCCGAGAATCATCTTCTTCCTCTGTCACCTGCAACAGTGCAGTGACGAAAGGGACATAGTGAAAAATGAATCCAGAAACAGTGGACTTGCTGAAATCATTTTTCACATCTTTCTGGTCAGATGTACTATTCAGTGAGTCCTTTTTAATTTCGAAATAAATTGGACCATTAACACTGATTAAAAACATTAGATTCTAAGAGAAAAACCAGTAAAACACATGCAAATTCATGTTTTCCATTAAACTTCAAAATTGATTTTAACACTTAAATCTCAACCAAAACAACTTCTGTTTGATCGTAAATATGTTAGAATTCTAAAATAAACACAATGATTGCCTTCACTTTCAAATTTGGGCAGAGTTCAGCAACTGGAAAAATCTTCCACTTAAGCTAAAATCTTGAAAAAGAATAAACATAGAGGAAGGATAAAGAAGCTTAGCAGCAATGAAGATTTCCGTTGCATTTGATGTCTTTAAATAGGCATGGAGGAGTAGGGTAGTAGGTTTCATGCAGGGTAATGGACATCCCACGTCGTTCTGCAAGTAATGATGATAGCTTGCGTAAATCGACTCCTGCGCAGCAGCTTCCGTTCGTCACCTGCTATGCAGGTGTTTGAAATTTTGATATTTGCAGTTTAGTCCCTTAAAACTTATATGTATTTAAGCACAATTTTATTTATTTTTAATATTTAACTGATTAAAAGATTTAATTGATTTAATCCATTTTACCCAAAATGTTGGGTTTTAAAAGTTTTAAATACCATAAAATTTTGGAGATCTATATTTCATTAAAATAAATTGATTTAAATAAAAATCACCCTTTTAACACTATTCCCTTAACTTAAATTGTATTTATTTAAATTGTTTAAAACCTTTATTTTCAAAATTTGAAAACATAAAACAATGAATTAAAGCATAATTTAATAACACATATTTTTGAGAATTTTTTCACTTTTGAAATTGCTTTAAAATAATTATTTCCAAGCTTTCGAGATCCTTTCGGGTAGTTTTTAATAACTTTTTCTAAAATTAAAAATATAATACAAATACTTATAAATTTTAGAATTTAAATCCCTAATAAGGTCTCACTCAATCAATAATCAAACAATTATTTTATAATAAAATAACATTATCTATAGTAAATTACCATTTTGCCCTTCCAACTTAAATGAGTTGGGTAAACGAGCTTTTGAGCTTTGATTGGGCCAATCCTAGACTTTTCACAAAGACCTAAGTATAATCTTCATGATTAACTGGTTAAAACATGATTTATTAAAATAAACCATATTAATTAAGCTTAATTCGGGTTTGGGTAGTACAAAAACCCTTACATTATATTCAATCAACAACAATCAATCTAGAACAACAATTGGTATGTAATAAAGCAACATACAAAGGATTTTTCCCTCACCTAAAATTGCATCGCAACACAACGCCAGAAAATCTAAGTTTTTACCAACAAACTTTCAAACCACATTCTCTGCAATTATTTTAGGGTTCCAAAACCACTCAGTGATTTTATTCCTCTGTTAGTGCCTCGGCTCGGCCAAATTCCTGTTTGTCAATTCCATGACTCGCGAAGAAGCATTTGCTAAGAAGCTTGAAAACTCAAGATGATCGAGGAAGAAGATCATGCTCCACCAAGCTCAAAGCTCATCGATATGGCAATCACAAAAACAAGTATATGACCATAGATGACCTTAGGTGGAACCCAAACCTGAGAGATGACTATCCTTAGGCTTAGATGAACAAATGATAAAATCATGTAAGGCTTATAGAAGAAGTGAGACAGTGAATTGGAAGTGAAATTGGAAATATGAATTATGTTCACTGTCAGCTCGACCAGTCTATCTCACCGACCCCTCGGTGAAGATAGGATCGACCCATCATGGTCAAGAACTGGTTAGCCTGTTTGACAAAGGTTCTGGAACTAAGAACTGTCATTTTGGGAATGCATTTGACTGAGAGTCTCGTATGCACCGACCCCTCGGTGATGAACTTAAATGACCTCTCGGTCAACGACTCGTCGGTAATAGACTTGTGAGTTCTGGACTATGAACTTAAGTAGGCTCTCGAGAAAATAGACATCTCGGTGATTCAAGACCGATCGAGAGTAACAGGACCGAGCCCTCAGTAAAGGACGACAGGTCGGTCTGGGTTTGACTAGTTTCTATCATGAAACTCTGTCAGCATGGAGTTTCCCCAGATCGAGTCTTTCGTATGGACCGACCTCTCGGTGCCATGATTGTCGATCCATCGGTGACATCGACCTGTCGACAGGGAAGTAATTATGCCGTTGGGAGTTCATTTAATGCGCAACAGTCGAGTGGTCGAACGGTAATAAATATGATCACCGACCCATCGGTGCCACCTACTTGTTGGTACTGGACAGTCTAAAAGACTGTTAAGACTCCTCTATAAATATGAGTGTTGGGTGATCATTTTACTATCTTCCTTGAGCTGAAAAGAGTTACACACTCTAAGAAACGACCAACACTCCTGTGGTGAGAATCATAAACGACCAATCTTTTGATTGTGTTTGAAAGTGAAAAAGAGAGGAGGAAAAATGAGCATTTATCAACCAATCTTTTGATTGAGTTTGTTAGTGCGGAAAAGACGAAGAAAATATATAATCTAGGAAAACTTCGGTTGGACCAAGCTTCCTTGTCACCCTGAGCTTGTGATTGCTATACGATAGCTGCAAGAAGGAACGTCAGCTTACGTTGGGTGAGATCTTCAAGAAGCACACATCAGCGAGAAAGATCTTTAAGGCAAGTGCTTCTTCGTTTTATTTTATTGTAAAACCTTTAACCCGAAAGTGGATTAAGGGAAATTTGCTTCGGAATCATTATAAAAACTCTAGAGCGTCGTCTCTGGCACAGTGGTGGGTGGAATTTCTAACCGATTGAGTGATGTGGAATTCCTACTCTAATTGTGAGGGTGTAAGCCCCCACTTAATGAATTTGGGGATAGCTCAAGGTTGAGCGAGTCCTAACAGTAGATGTAGGTTGGCGAACCGAACCACTATACATCTTGTGTCGTTGTGTTTGTGGTGTTAGAACTATTTTCTTGTGTTGATTGTTTAATCACATTTTCTAACATATACACATTTGATTTTTGTATCTGATACACTTTAACTAATCAATCAAGTAAATTTTAAAATGACCAACAATTTTAAATTGACCTATTCACCTCCCCTTTAGGGTTAATAAGATTGTTCTAGCCCGAATGGAACTTTCATCCTCATTATCAAAACTTAAATGAGCCAATCACTTAGAGTAATTAGGGTTCTTGTCCAACAAATGCAACCCAAAATTCCAAGGTTTCCACAATTTACATACTTTTCCAAGAAAAATTAAAACAATGTGAAAATTCACTCATATTGTAGAATTTTCTACGAACAACATGTTCATCATTCTTTTGCCAGTACATAGGTCTCTGAATTCATTTCCTAAAATAACTTATTTGGCCCAAAATGATATTCCTAGCCTAAGTTATGACCAAATTACTCCAAGAGTTACATTACTCAAACAGATTGCAGTCTATCATGGAATCACTAATTACAGACCTAATTCTACCATTAATTTAATTCCTTTATATGTCAATTTTTTTATGGAGATAGGTCTCTCTGCTCTCTTGAATTTAGGAATAAATTTCAAAATGTTTTGATTTCTGAAACTCAAGATAAAAATAATATATCCAACTGCTGCAAAACTACCTTCAAATCTAGAATCTGAAAATTGATCCGACTTACAAACCAATTTTGGGGTATCAAACCTCATGCAAAAGTTCCCAAATTTTAATTGGAGATAGCTCTCCTTGTCTAGATCAGAATATGCACAAATTTGCGTCGTTTCAATATCAGAAGATTAAGTTATGATCTAATTAGTGAAGCGCAACAAAACTGTATCTCAAATCTGGGAGAAAAATTTGGTCCGTCTTTAGACCTAATTTGGCTCATCAATTCATTTTCTTTTTGTCTCAATTTTGGACAGGAACTAGATCTCTCAGTCCCATTTCCAACAAAATAATTTTCGTTGAAAAATTTCATCGGGAGCCCCAGATATGGATTTTCTCATGGCAACGTATAGAAAACAGGATTGCAGATGTGAGAGTTCTTATTGCAACGTTTCTCACTAATCAAATCATAATCTAAAATTTGAATTTTATTTCTAAACATATAGAATCAATCCTAAAAAGGCTTGAATGGCTCAGAAATCAGTAATTTGATTTTGCCATCCCAAAAACAAGTTTACAAAAAATAAAATCCATGAAGATCGAATTTTGAAATCAAAATTCAATTTCCATGGTTGATTTTTCTTAAATCTCTAAATCAATTTCTAGATTGATTTCTATTTTTTTTTTCAATTGATCAAACCTCTTGAATCTGATCCTTATTTTCCTTTTCTTTCTCTTTCTCTCATCTCCTGGTTCAAATTTCACAAAAATCCATGGAGGCTTGGTCGAATTTTAAGAGTGAAAACCATAAAGAAAAAAGGAATTGAATTCAAGGAAAATTCGAGGAGAATTAATTTAGATTGATGGAAATTCTGTATATACTTTTTGGAGGAGATGGAATTCCAAGCAAAGCCAAGAGAAAACCAAGAGGAAAGTCCCAAAATAAAAGCTCCAATTCCTTCCTAGTCTTAGAGGGAGAGAAACGACTGAAGGAGAAAAAAAAAAAAAAACACATGCTTTCATTTTATTTCATATGGCCACATACGACTTTTTTTTTTTACTTCCAACGTATTCACAATCTCTCTCCCTTTCCAATGATTTTTGGATTCTTTTTTGGACTTATAATTTTTTTTTGAAACTCCCTTTCCAAATAAAATTCATGTGGGAATATGGCCCACCAAATCTCTAACGGGTATTTACAAAATTTCATCAATATCTTCCAAAATTAATTGGATTTTAATAAATTTAAATTTTGTTTAAAAAATATAATTTTACTTATCCAAAATAGTTTTCAAATCAATCTTTCCTAATATATAAAATAATTTGGGTCCCACACATGCTAATTTTAGAAAGTTTCTTAATTTGGATCCAAAAATATATATTTTGGAAAATAATAATATTTAAATAATTCCCTCACAGTTGTGGACCCCAACAAAAACCAATTTTAGAAATTTCTAAATTTAGAAAGTTTCCAATACCAACTATTTTTTAGAGTCTTGGGTCAATTTTTTTTTTTAAACCAAGTATTAAATTTTAAACTAATCCAAACAATTAAACATGACAATAGAAACAATGCCCGATAAAAATCTACCCAAAAATTCTAATTTGCTCAAAACCTGTTAATTTGGGTTGAGTCGTTACAACCTGCCTTCTTAAAGAAATTTCATCTTTAAAATTTACTAAGGTACAAACCTCTTTCAGTAATCTCATACATGAAGATTCTGAATTTCCCCCATTCGGTTGCTATCACACGAGTTCGACAAATTTTTACCCACTCTAGTTGATCTACCATGGGTGTTTTAATGTAATAGGCTCACAACCCAAAATATCCAACAAGTATAGATAATGTAAAAAAAATGCAATGCTCCATAGTCAAACCACACTTCAACTCAAGTACAAAAAATTAAAAGCATACCTTACATAACGACCGACACTATTGTATCATCGATGGAAAAATCTCGACTCTCGGTTCATAACTCAAGTACCATAAATTAGAAGCATACCTTGCTTTCTAACAACGGCATCATCAAAATATTCATGCTAAACCATCCAAAAATAAATTATGAAACACACCAATTTCATAAATCAAGCATGAATAAAGTTTTCCCAACAAGCACAACCAAAATTCCAGATTTCAAAAATCAATTATGAAATACTTAGTTTGAGTTTTCAACAAAGTAGGCGAGTAATAAACCAAATATCAGGGTGGACTGAGATGCTCATGGCTTCGAACATTTAGCCAAAATATTTCCCTTACATTAATGAGCTTGCACCAGAATTTATCCGTTTGAAAGTTCCCTTGTGCTAGAATCAGATTAACCGGAGAAGAGAGAGAAAGGGGGGGGGGGGGGGGGGGGGGGGAGTGAATGAATGAATAGGGTAATCACAAATTTTAAGACCTTTTCAACTTTCTTGATTAATGCAAGATATAGTACGGAATTAAAAATCAATTAATCAAGTGTGTGTGATATGCAATGTGTTCAAGATAATCAATCAATCACACAGGAGACACAAATGCACAAGGTTTCGGTTAAACAACCTACATCTACTGTTGAGACTTACCCAACCTTAAGCTATTTCGGAATACACTAAGCGTTGGAATTACACCAACACAATAGAATAAGACTTCCACCTATCCAATTGATTGAGACTTTCACCCAATTCATATCCCACTATTTTTTATAGTGGTTCAAGAGAAACTCAGTCTCTCTAATCCACTTCACAATGATAATGATTTTTAAAGTAAAATCAAACTAGGAAGCACTTGCCTTAAACCTTTGCAAAGTGTAAATGTGCTTTTGGAATGATCCACCCAATATCAGCTCATACAATCCCGACGATGATGTAGACCCGTCGTGTAGAGCAACCACAATCCTTGGGTGTCTAGGAAATTGGTGAGGTCTAATGTTTATCCTAGAAATGGCTTAATCGTTCTTTCTTAATCTCAATCTATACCGATTGGATTCTTGAATGGTTTGCAAGTGTATTGCCAAGAGAGAATAAGCCAAGATTTGCCTTGGGTGAGGATTAACCTTTGGTAATTGGCCCTTTGAAAGAACTAAACATGGCTCATAAATTTGACCAACCTTACCTCCAAACAATGATCAATATTTATAGGCAAACATAAATTTTTCGTAACAACGAAACACACGATTGATCGTGTACTGGTGATCGATGGTCTGTGTTTGAATTGCTTTTCACTAACCCGATCGTTGAACATTTAATGCACAGTAACGGTAAGAACACGGTAACCTGCGATTGATTGTGCCACACGACTGATTGTCTGTGTATCCTGGCGACTAATCGCGGGTTGGAGAAAGTAACGGCTTGAGACTGACTGTATTTTCCAATGCTAGGTCTCATCCAGGCCTAGGGCGATGGATCACGATGCCGACCTGTTCCTGCCCTGTACACACGATAGATCGTGGAACCGATTGATCGTTTGTGATCAACATTCCAGGCTTTTGTTTAAGTCCAGCCTATGTCCTGTATCACCAGTACGTCGTCTACATGATTGACTTGTCAAGTTCCATACGATCGATCGTGGTCAGGATTGTATCATCCTAAGACCACATGAGTTTAACAGACTAGTCCAACCAGAACCTTAGTTTTTCCACATGACACATATCGCAAGTCCACGATTGGTCGTGTGCTGTCACTGGCGAAGGATCGCCTGAAACGATGTGTCGTCCTCATGGTGAATTCATATTTCCAAGTTGGGTTCCAGTTCAGTGTCAAACACATGTTAGGCTTGATTAATTATCATGATGTGATCTCTAAGCCTAGGCATGGTCAACCTAAGGTCTCGGTACCACCTAAGGTCATCTATGGTCACTTACCATCTGTGATTGTCATACACGTTGATCTGTTGAGTCTTCACACTTCAACCAACGCTTGAGATCTTGAGTCTTGAGCTTCTCTTTTCAAGGTAATGCTTCACCTAACTCAGGGAATTGACAAACATGTGACTCGGCAAGACGGGGCACTAACATCGTCAATTACAAATTCTATGTCTTTCAATAAACCCAAAACCTTACATTCCATTCAATCAACAAAAATCAATTTAGAACAACAATTGTATGTAATAAAGCAACATACAAAGGATTGTTTCCCTCACCTAAAATTGCAACGCAACACAAGGCTAGAAAACCCAAGCTTTTACCAATAAATTTCACACTATTTTGATATCTGGAACTAAAGATAAAAATCATATACCGAATTGCTGCAAAACTACCTTCAAATCTGGATTCCGGAAATTGATTCCACTTACAAACAATTTTAGGGTATCAAAACTCATCCAAAAATTCCCAAATTTTAAATGGAGATAGTTCTCCTTGTTTAGATCAAAATAGGCACAAATTTTGGATATCGGGAGATTAAGTTATGATCCAATTAGTGAGGCGCAACAAAGTTGTATCTCATATCTAGGAAAAAAATTGGTCCATCTTGCAGACCTAATTTGGGCATCAATTCATCTTCTTTTGGTCTCAATTTTGGATAGGAATTAGATCTTCAATCTAGTTTCCAACAAAACAAACTTCGTTGAAAAATTTCATCGGGAGCCCTAGATATGGATTTTCTCGTAACAACGCGCAGAAAAAGGGACTGCAGATTTGAGAGTTCTTATTGCAATGTTTTTCACTAATCATGTCATACTCTAAAATTCCAATTTTATTTCTAAACGTATAGAATGAATCTTTAAAAGGCTTGGATGATTCAGAAATCAGTACTTTGGTTTTGCCATCCCCAAAACAAGTTTACAAAAAAAAAGAAAAATCCATGAAGATCGAATTTTGAAATCAAAATTCTATTTCCATGGTTGATTTTTTCTTAAATCTCTAAATTAATTTCTTGATTGATTTCTAATTTTTTTTCAATTGATCAAACCTCTTGAATCTGAACCTTCTCTTCCTTCATTTTTCACAAAAATCCATAGAGGCTAGGTCGAATTTTAAGAGAGAAAACCATAAAGAGTAAAGGATGGAATTCAAGAAAAATTCAAGGAGAATTAATTTAGATTGATGGAGAATCTGTACATACCTTTTGGAGGAGACGGAATTCCAAGCAAAGCCAAGAGAAAACCAAGAGGAAAGTCCCAAAATAAAAGCTCCAATTCATTCCTAGTTGTAAAGGGAGAGAAACGGCCCAAGGAGGAAAACATAGGACATGTTTTCGTTTTTTTTCATGGTCGGCCAAGGAATCCCATCTAATTTGGGTTTTTCCACTTTTAACCATTTTCTAATTAAAATTGGGGCCTCCAACGAATTCACAAATCTCTCTCCCTTTCGAATGATTTTTGGATTCTTTTTGGGACTTATTATTTTGGTTTATTATTTTTTTAAACTCCTTTTCCAAATAAAAATCATGTGGGACCATGGCCCACCAAATCTCCAACGGGTATTTACAAAATTCCGTCCATCTCTTTCAAAATTATTTGGATTTTACTAAAATTAAATTTTGTTTCAAAAATATAATTTTATTTATCCAAAATAGTTTTCAAATCAATCTTCCCTAATATAAATTAATTTGGGTCCCACACATGCTAATTTTAGAAAGTTTCTTAATTTGGATCCAAAAATAATTTTTTTGGATAATAATAATATTTAAATAATTGACTGACAGATGTGGACCCAACAACAAAACAATTTTCGAAATTTCTAAATTTAGAATGTTTCCAAAATTAGACACCTGCTAATTTTTAGAGTCGTATGTCAAATTTATTTTTTAAACCAAGTATTAAATTTTAAACGATACAATTAAACATGCTAATAGAAACAATACCCGATAAACCAATCTATCCAAAAATTCTAATTGGGTTAGAATCTTCTAATTTGGGTCAGGTCGCTACAAGGGGTCTCCTTGATAGTGGGCCTCAACTCCACATCACATGGGAAGGTTGTTCAGTGTTGTACTATAGATATTAAACTTGAGGACGAGTTTCTTTCAGCAAAGGGAGAATGATGGAGGTATCAAGTCTAATGGACCTTTGTAATACCCTGACCCTTGATTGCCGAAGTTGTGTAATTTGAACCGTCAATTTTTCTTTGTGAAAGGTTAGTTGTATAGATTACTATGTGATCATTATGAAAAAGCTCAAGTTTGACCCGATTCGAGCTCGTTAGCTTAGTAATCCAACTCATTAAAGTTGGAAGGGCAAAATAGTAAATTTCTATATATATTTATTAGTTTTGAAAAAATAATGAATAGTAACCCGAAAACTATTTCGGTGTGTAAAACCACTTATTTGAGATTATCAGACTTTCAAACTCGCACACACGCATTGTCTTTGAGTATTGAACTCAATAGACTTCAAAGATTATTGCAAAGAATTTCCGGATTGCAAATATTTGACGTTGAGAAAAGACCCATTTTGCAAAGCCTCCATTTTTAAATACCTCCGCAAGCCAAAGAAAAAAAATCAAAAGATTGTTGTGTATTTAATTTCTATTTTATACGAACTTTTTGTGCTTTCAGAACTTCATTTCGAGGTTTTAGACGCCCAATCTTGGATGTCAACTTCTCAAAATGTGGACCTTGGTTTCTTTAAATTAGTGTTTTGAATTAGATCGTTGGGCTTTTAATAACAAAATAGTTTTATGACTTTATAACCTATGGTATATCAAGTGTTTTGAACTCATCTACGTAGTCGAATTTAGTTAACTAAAATCTTTAAATACCCCACGTAATTTAACTATACGAAGTATATAGTTTTTAATTAAATTTAAAATAAAATAAGAAGAAAGATGAGAGAAGCAAACATCTATGGCCATCCAGCTGCCTCACCCATCCAATGGATGGGGAGCATCAGGTATGGTATATCAAGTGTTTTGAACTCATCTACGGAGTCAGATTTAGTTAACTAAAATCCTTAAATACCCCACGTAATTTAACTATAAGAAGTATATAGTTTTTAATTAAATTTAAAATAAAATAAGAAGAAAGATGAGAGAAGCAAACATCTATGGCCATCCAGCTGCCTCACCCATCCAATGGATAGGGAGCATCGGGAAAGCCTTGTGACGACTCAGCTCAAATCAGCGGGTCAATAGAATTTGGGTAGAGCTAGACTAGAAAGTAAGTTTTGCTTGTGCTTGTGCTTGTGCTTGTGTGTTAGCTTATACTTGTTTGAAATTGTGATGAAAACACATGAGACTAAGAATATTCCAGCTTCCCCACTTCACACACCTTCTCCTTAAGTAGATTACACAATTTAATTAAAGTTAGAGAAAAAAAAAATCTAATTATGGATTTAAATATCAAAATTTGTAGGATAATATTGATTTCCTGAAATTTTGGAAATACACTGAGAATTTAATTAAGAAATCAATTAAAGAAATTGGTCATAAAAGAATTTAGTTTTTATATTTAAAATTAAATTATTATTTTGTGAAAAGACCAATTTACCCATGCTTTGGGCGAAATTGTCAAAATAAAATAAAACCTAAATTATTTCAAGACTTAGTCGAATATGTCTCTCTCTTGTGAAATCTAAATCTTGTACACTTTGGAAGCTAATGGAATTCTTAGCCATTTTAGAAAATTAAATCCCAAATCCTAACAATTAGGAAAAAAAATTTAGTTGGGAAAGAAAACAACCTTGGCCAACCCACTCTCCACTCTTTCCACCCTATGCACGTTGGAAACCCATGAGAAGAAAGCCTCTATACGTGTAAGCTTAGAGAGGAAATCCCACTTGATTTGGTATTCCTATTTTAGTGGAACCTTGGACAAAAATACCCTCTTAACTTTATTCTTCTTGGCCGACTCCCACTTGTATAAAATTGAGTGTTGGGGGCATAATCCTTTTTGCACACCAACGACTCCTCTTCTATTTTCCCTTTGGACGAAACTTCATCTCCTTCTTCTCCTAAAGTTTTGGTTCTTCCTTTTGGTCCATCTTCTTTGAGGTAGGTGGCTTTTTCTTTGAAACTCCTTTCAATTTCCATGGTTTGTTAGATTAAAGACTTGATTAAGGAGTTTAAAAATATTGATTTAAGATCCTTAGGTTTGGTTTAGAGAAACATTAATTTTATTGAAGATTGGGAAATTTCAGATTTTAAGACAAATTTATGATTCTCTACACTTTGTTGGGAGAAAATTCATAATTGGAATTCCTAGACATATGTTTTGACGAAACTTAATTTTCTAGAAACTAGCCTCATAAATACAGTTGCTGTAAAAATTTGGGAACAAAAGAAGAAGGTTTGATACCTTGGATCTGATCTGTAAGACATACCTAAATCTGGGACTAAAATTTGATACAGTTTTGCAGCAATCAACAAAATAAATTTTATCTTAGCTTATACTTATCAATTGCTGAAAAATTTATGTCTATTTTCATCTAGACAGAGTGATCTACTTCCAGTAAAAAATTTAGGGCTAAAGAGTTTGATTTGATGCCCCATATCGTGCTTGTAAAGTAGACCACACGTTCAATCCAATGTTATATAGAAATTTTGCAGCAGTTCATTAAGAAATTTTTACTTGGACTTGTAGACTTTAATTAATCTGATTTTTTTTGTAGATATTTAACGAGTAGATAAAACTCCAATAAAAATTTCGAATCAATTGGTGTAGTGACCTGACCCAAATTAGCAGGTTTTGACTCAATTAGAAAATTTGGGTAGACTTTTAGCGTGATTTATTGTTTGAAATTGTTTAAAATTTAATATTTGATTTAAAAATCAAGCTTTGAGAGGAGATTCTAAAATATGAGGTGTCTAATTTTTGGAAACTTTCAAAATTAGAAATTTCTAAATTGTGTGTTATTGGGGTAATTGTGGATCCAAATTTGAAAACTTTCTAAAATTAGCATATGTGGGACCCAAATTATTTTATATTTGGAAAGATTGATTTGAAAATTATTTAGGATAAATAAAATTATATTTTTGAAACAAGATTTAATTGTAGTAAAATCCAAATTAATTTTGGAAGAGATGGATGGAATTCTATAAATTCATGTTTGAGAATTGGTGGCAATGGTCCCACGTTATTTTTTATTTGGAAAATAGTTTTAAAAATATAAAATAAAACAAACATAAATCCGAGGAGTCCAAAATTCGTTGGAATGAGAGAAAAAATGCTATTCATTGGAGGCCAAAATTTTATATAGAAAAGTAGTTTTATTTTTGGAAAAAAGATAAAAGAGGGGAATCCAAGGGAGATTTGGATTCCCCATGGCCAACTACTCCTTGATAAAAAAAAGAAAATTCATGTCACTCCAAAACCCTCCATACGAAATTGGCAAATTTCTCTCCTCTTTTGGGCGACAATCTGTTGGCTTTCTCTGGGTCTTCTTTTGGTTTTGCTTGAAACCCCATCTTCTCCAACAAGTAAGTACAAGATTTTCCATCTTCTAATTTATTTTCCTTGAAATTTTCCGTGATTTTCCATCTCCTATATCTATGGTTTTCTTTCTTAAAATTCGGTCAAGCCTCCATAGATTTTTGTGAAATTCGAACCATGGAGATGAGAGAAAGAGAAGGAAAGGAAGGATTAAATTCAAGAGGTTTTAATAAATTTAGAATTGGTTCTGAGATTTAAGGAGAATAAACCGTGGAAATCAAATTTTGATTTCAAAAGTCGACCTTCATGGGTTTGAATTTTGTAAATTGTTTTTTTTTTTTTTTGGATGGTAAAATCAAATTGTTGATTTCTGAACCATCCAACCCTTTTTAGAATTAATTCTACATGTTTAGAAATATAATTCGAATTTTAAAATTATGATTTGATTAGTGAGAAACGTAGCAATATGAATTCTCAGATCTTCAATCTCGTTTTCTACGTGTTGTCGCCAAAAAAGCCATATCCGGGGGTTTCGATGAAATTGCTTGACGAAATTTGTTTTTTTGTAAACTAGACTGATAAATCTAGTTGGCTTCCAAAATTGAGATCAAAAGGAGATGAATTTATGCTCCAAATTAGGTTTGCAAGATGGACCAAATTTCTGTCTCAGATCTGAGATATAGTTTTGAGGTGCTTCACTATTTACATCATATCTTGATCTCCTAACATCAAAACATGCAAAATTTGTGCCTATTTTGATCTAGAAAAAGATACCTATCTCTAGTTAACATTTGATAACTTTTGAATGTAGATTGATACATCAAAAGTTATCTACATGTCAGAGTTAGTTACATATTCTTGAAATTAAATAGTTTTACAGAACTTGATTAAAGAATTTTTATCTTGGTCTCTGAATATCTGAATGGTGCAACATTTGTGCCTAAATTCAAAAATTTTAGAGGGAAACTCATTGATTTGATAGGTAAAATCTGGTCTGCAAACCAATATCTCGGTTAAGACTGCAAGCTGCTGTGTAGTGTACATGTTTGAGTAAATTGGCCATAACTAGGGCTAGGAAAGTCCTTCAGGATTGAACTAGATATCGTTGGAATCCTTACTCAGGGACCTATCCACTACGAGAATCTGAGACCCTAATAAAATTTGGGCTGAGAACAAAAAATTCTGTAAGAAAGGCTAATTTTTGCATTGTTTTGACTTTGTTAGTGCCCCGGCTTGCCGAGTCCATTATTTGTTAAATCTATGACTCGTGTGAAGCATTTCTTGAAGATAAAAGCTCAAGAATCAAGTCTCAAGTATTGGTTGAATCAAGTCCAAGAATAGAAGATCATTGAAGATTCAACGGATCAACATGTGTATGGGAATCAATCAAAATAAAATGTCCATAGAATACTCTAGGGTGGACCCCACACCTTAGGTTGACCTTTCCTAGGCTTAGATATCAGATTTGGTTAATTAACAAAGCCTAGTGGCTGTTTGACATCAAATTAGAGCCAATGGACTTAATGCTCAAACCATTGAATTTGCTGTGATGACGACACATCGTGTCGGCGATCCATCGCAATGATAGGGGACGATCAATCGTGGTATGGTGATGTATCGTCTTGGGAAAAGATGGTTTTGGTTGGAATGGTTTGTCGAACAACTTTGGTCTCAGGACGATACTATCGTCATCACGATCTGTCGCTGAGAAAGGGCCGATCAATCGGGCACACGATCAATCGGTTGGACTTAACCTTGTTCTGGTTTGAACAAGAGCCTGTCAATACAGTCTGCTCTTAGGACGATACAATCATCAGGCGACGACCCATCATGAGGAGCCTATCACGATCTATCTGGAGCACGACCAATCACTAGAGACATGGCCAACACGTAGGCATCATGAGCCATCGCCCTAGAAACATTAGAGGTTTGTTTTGACAATCTCTGCCAAAACAGGATAGCCTCAGGCCGATTCAATCACCAACCCACGATCCATCTCCAATGGATGTTCATGATCAATCGGGTGGCACGAACAATCATTGGGTGATGGTTTTTGAAATGTTGGAATGCATTTAATGAGCAACAATCATATTGGTGGAGAACATTTTGAACCACCACGATCGATCATCCGCCTCGAAAATTCTGGGCTTGCTTATTTAAGCTCCATATTTTCTTTGAGAGGGTTAGAGCTTTTAACATTGGGAAAATTAGAGGAGAACTTCTTAGACTCTTACCTCCCTTACTAACTCTCTCTCTCTCATATTTTTTTGTGATTAAGAGAGAAAAGAAATCTAGTTCTAGGATTCAACTTGCACATCTACATTCCTTGAATCCATCTCCCAAACTTGTGATTGGTCATACAAGGTACATCTTCATCATCAAAAAGATCACATTGACAGAGCTATTCAAGAAACACATCTACATCAAGTTTGATCTTCAAAGGCAAGAGTTTCTTTGTGTTTTTAATTTCATCATCTTGTGAAGTGGATTAAGGCAACAAAGCTTGAACCACTATAAAATGTAGAGGGATAAGGACGTAGGCCGGGGTTGGTCGAACCTTTCAAAATTAGGATTGTGTAGGTGAAATGCATACACTATTGTGAGGGTGTAATTCCCAATTAATGCATTTAGGATAGCCCAAGATTGGGTGAATCCAACGGTGGATGTTGGTTTGTTTAAACTGAACCACTATATATCGAGTGTCCTTGTGTTTGATATTTTGCTTGTGTGAATTCTAAATTAATTGGCACATCTCTTGTTCACACAACACCATTCCATCTTGATTAAATTTGTCATTCCACTTCATTAATTTGTGTTAATCAAGAAATTTTGCAAATGACCGAAAAATTGGGGATTGCTCTATTCACCCCTCCTCTAGACAATCAGACTCTAGCACTCGAGAACTTTCAATTGGTATCAGAGCATCGTGCTCTTTATAAAGGATCTAACTACAACATTAAAGGCCGTATGAATCATGAGGCGCTTAGCCTTAGGAACCCATTGATAAGTGGAGGAAGAACTCATGGCCTTTTTATGAACATTTTGGCCAAATTTGTTGTATGTCTTCCTATGTACATTTTTTTAGCCTTGGGTTCCCCAGTTCTTTGAGAATATTGTTCAAGTTTATTCAAGGCAACATAGTTTGAGTTAACAATTCTCTTTTGCCTTTCATGATTCCAAATTTTGGATTGTGAAACCATGGAATGCTTTCTCAAATGGTTATTTCGAAGGAGGCATTCAAATCAGAAATGCCAAAGATTTCCACAATAATAACATTTTGAATTAAAAAGGATGGAGGATTTTCTCATGACAAAGGTGATAGGATTTCTGGGCTTGTTTTCATATTCTTCATTGTATCCAAGTCCAGTTTTATCATTATACTTCTTACCGGAGTTAAGAACTTTTTCCAACTTTTTCTCACCTTGAATGAATTTGTCTTGAAATTGGATCTTGTGATTCTTTAAACTCTCTAAATCTGAGCTCAAGCATAGGCTTTATCTTCAAGGCATCTCTTGACTTCCAAGAGTTCTTTATGGTCTTTTTCAAATAAGCTTATTTTGCCTTCAAGAGATTTTTTTTTTTTTAATTTCTCTCAACTTCAGTATCTCATCATGTAAAGTTTTTAGTTTAGTTGAGAAAGACTCTTTCTCAGATTTTTTCCATTTCAAGATGACTTGAGAGCTTGATATTTTCATTTCTAAGTTCATGAATTTTCTTAGCAAAATTCATACTCTCAAGGTACAAAACATTGTACGATTATTGGAGGTCATCAACATTGTCCCATCCTCTGATTCAGACGTGGATTCCTTTGGGTCATGAAAGTTCCTTTGTGTGCTTAGAACCGGATTAACCCTAGAGGGGTGGGTGAATAGGGTTATCACAAATTATGGCATTTTTAAATTTTACTCGATTAATATAATGCAGAATTAAAAACAATTAATCAAGTGTGTGAATTCAAAGTGTGCAAGATAAACAATAAAAAATACACAAGAGACAATACACATGATTTATAGTGGTCCTTTTAGCCAACCTACATCCACAGAAGAGACTCGCTCAACCTTGAGCTATCACAATTCACTAAGCGTTGGACTTCCATCAACACAATAGAGTAGGACTTCCACATATCCAATTGATTGAGACTTTCACCCAATTCATATCCCACTATTTTTTATAGTAGTTCAAGAGAAAACTATTTCTTTAATCCACTTCACAATAGATTGATTTTTAAAGAAAAATCTAACTAAGGAAGGACTTGCCTTTGAAGCTCTTTGCAAATGTCGATGTGTGCTTCCAAATGATCCACCCAATGTGTGCTTGCACAATCTCGACGTTGAAGAAAACCCGCCGTGTAGAGCAACCACAATCCTTGGGTATCTAGCAAAATTGGAGGTTCAATATATAGAGCTTTGGCTTAATCCTTCTCTCTTAATCTCAATCACAAGGGGTTGGATACTTGAATGATGTGCTTTTGATTTTCCAAGAGAGAATAACCCTAGAGGTTTTGCCTTTGATTCTTGGGAGAATTCCTCACTGGTAGATGACTCAATTAATGGCTCCCTAATCCTCTTACCAACTCCCAAAACAGTGTTTGTATTTATAGGCAACATACAAAATTTTGTCACCCCAATACACACGATCGATCGTGTACTGGCGATCGATCGTCTATGTTTGAAATCCTGTTCACCAACCGACCGTTGTGTAACACCCAGGATTTTTCAATGCATTATTATATTGGATTTTGTCTATTTATGTAATAGCCCGGACTTTTTAAATTAATATAAATGTGGATATTATTTATTTTAATGATGGAAATTGGGAAATTTGATGGAATAGATGGTAAATAGATCAAAGTTTGGACAAGGGCCCAAGTATGGCCCAATGGACCATGGATTGGATTTAAAATCATTTAAAGGGTCAATGATGGTCAATTGGGCCAAGGATGGTCAAATTGGGCCCAATACCCATTTGGGATCCAATGGATCAAGATGATGTAAACTCTAAGGTGAATAGGTAAGAAATAAATTTAATTGGGCCATGGGTCCAATGGTGATCCAAGTAGTTGAAGATGGATTAAATTAAATTGCCTAAGTTAGTGATGAGTTGACCAAGGTGACATGGCCAATTGGGACCCACCTCCACCTCACCAAGTGAGGTGTCGTGTGGACCAAGGATTGGTGGGGCCGACCACCATGGTTGAATTGGTCAACCATGGGTGGAATAATGGGATTAGGTTAAGTAGGAAATAATTAAACCTAAGTTAATTATCTAGTTAATTAATTAAATAAACTAAACAAATGGTGGTCAAAGGGGTCAAAAGGTGGAAGACCAAAACACCTCATTCCAAGCTCAAAAGAAAAACGTTGGCTTCGTGGTGGTTATCCCAACCACCACCATAAAGCATGAAAAATATCTTATGTATGGTAGGTGGAGGAATTAATTACTCAACCAAATGAGATAAGCCTTATCTCTTTTTCCCCATCTCTTATTCCATTCTCATTTTACTCTTCCCATCTTTCACTCTCCCATTGCCATTCCACACCCAAGGGAGAAGAAGAAGAAAGCTAAGGAGAAAAGAAGAGAAGAAGAGAAGAAGAGAAGAAAGAAGTGCAATTTTTGGCCCATCATCCCTAGATCAAGCCATACTATCTTCTTCCTCACCATCCTCTTCTCCTCCTCTCCCTCTCTCAAACACACCCATGATGGTCGAACCCAAGCTTGGAGGCTTTTATCATTGATCAAGCATCTTGGCTGACCAAAGATCAAGAAGAAGGAGAAAGGAGGCTAAGGAAATCAAGAGGAGAAAGAAAAGCCGGAGGAGACGTCGGATTGTAAGTAATTCCTAAATAAGAGATTTGAATTTTTAGGGTTTAAGATTTGGGATCCATTCTTATTAGATTTGATGGTGGCCAAATGATCATAGGCCTTGGATCTCAAATCCATCCAATGGAAGGATGGAAAGTGGACAAAACCCTAATGGGTAAATTAGGGTTAAGAAAAAAATAAAATGGATTAAGGATAGTATGTAATTAAGTTAATTAAGCAAAGATATGTGTGGATTTTGAAGGGATTAATGGACCATGGGGTTCGGCCATGTAGTATGGCCGAACCCCATGGTAGATGATTGATTTAATTATTAGGGTTTATAAGAATGGAAGACAATGAGGGTGGTTAATGATTTTAGGGTTTTAAATGATTAAAGGTGGGTAATTTTAAAGGGGTTTTTAAATGAGGAAAAACCATGGAGAGGTTTCATGGATGGAATGATTTTGAACCCTAGGATGATAGGGGTAAAATATGGAAGAATGGTGGGGAAGATTGGTAATGTTGATGAACTCCAAATGATGAACCTAATGTTGAAAAGAGAAAAGGAATTATGGCTAAGATTGATGGACCCTAAATGTATCAAATAATGATTAAGGAATGATGAATTAAATGTATGGTTTAGATTCTCTCAGTGGAGGGACTTGTGATGGAGTCAAGTGATGTAAATGGACCCAAGAAAAATGGAAAAAGAGACATCATGGGTTCGGCCATGGTGTATGGCCGAACCCATGACCCAATTGTAGATCATTTTTTGGTCTAAGATTAATGTGTATGTATATGCTTAAATTAATGGAATTAGGTTAATTAGATGGTTGCGGTAAGTGGTCTTGTGATATGGTTGATGGATCAATTATGGACTCAAGATGTGGCTAAGAATGATGATTCAATTGTAAGTCATTTTTATGGGCTAAGAAAGGGTTTATGTATGTGGTTAATTAATGTAGATTAAGTTAAGAAAAAATGTTGTTTTAATGATATTATGGCATGATTAAATGGGTCAGTAATGGACTTGAGTGTATAGATCAATTATGAATAAAGGTGTACATGGTTAAGTGAATGATTAACCATGGAAAAAGAGGTAGTGGCAAAACCGTAAATAATGGCCAAATTCAAGAACTCCATGAGAAATGATCATGGACTTAAGTGCAATTATGGTAGCCTAAGTATGTGATTAATAAAGCATTGGGTGGCTGATTCTTTAGACTTATGGGATTAAAAGGTTTAATAGATTAAATGGGACCCACAAAACCTAGTTAGTGAGGTTCGGCCAAGGTGTATGGCCGAACCCCGCTAAGGTGTGATTAATGGACTTAAAATGTTAAAAACATGGACTAATTATTAATGTATAATAAGGTACTGGACATCGCAAAAGGTGCGCGATCGGTGACCGGGTCTATCGGACGGAAATGAAAGAAAGGACGTTAGTCGGTATTTGGTAGGATTCCTACCTTTTTGTAAGCCATGGATTGTGTGATGATTTCTTTGATTTATTTTGGAAATTATATAGTTTGTTTTATGATGAGTTTTAAGATCATGATTTATGTATCTCATATGGCATAATGCAAGGCTATGAATTATATACTAAGTTATGAACTCTATATTAAGACTATGGATTATATATATTACATAGCATAGTGCACCTACATCTCATGCATGGCATGGGCGGGAAAATAAAGGAACCGGAGTCCATGCTCCGTCGGGGCGACCGAGAAGCAAACATGGTGATAGCCTGATGCACTATAATCGGAGTCCATGCTCCGTCGGGACGACCGAGAAGCAGACATGGGGATATCTTGATATGTGGAGATATAACCGGAGTCCATGCTCCGTCGGGGCGACCGAGAAGCAGACATGGGGATATCTTGATATGTGGAGATATAATCGGAGTCCATGCTCCGTTGGGGCGACCGAGAAACAAACATGGGGATGTCATGATGGTATGGATGATGGGTGGGACTTATGACATAGACACCCATGGCATAGCATTCATTTTATGGTTTTCATATATTATTATCTGTATGCTTGTTATCACTAATCCATGTGTTAGCCCTACTCGGAGTCCTACTGGGTGCGTTGTCTAACGCCCTACTTCTACCCTAGCTGATGACGCAGGAGATGGAGGAGCAGAAGGACGAGATGGGAGCCGAGCTTAGGAGCTTGGGGAAGGCGGCTACTTAATTTATTTAGATTTGTTTTGGAAATGTATTTGAGTAGCCTAGCTTGTCGGAAATGTAATATTTTAGATTACTTGCTATGTTTTGGTTTTTATTTTTGGACATTGTGATGTTGAGATATTTTGGTAATTAAATGAATGTTATCTTCCCTGCTATCTAAATCGGTAGGTTAGTCTCTATTTTAACTCCGTACTTAGTTTAAAATTCCTTGAACTTACGTCTACGTGCGAACCGTTCTCGTGGACTTCGTTCCACGCGCACGTAGGGTTGGCCAGTTAAGGCCCAGCTTTAGAAGCTCGGAACTTAACTCGCATCGTGACGTCCCGGACCTTTGTCACTCTTATTTCAAAAAAAAAAAAATAGACTTTGATTTTCGGTGAAAAGGGGCGGGCGTTACAATTTAAATTATTAAATTTGTTGAATTTAAGATTTATGGATGGAATGGATTTTAGATGGGTAAGAATTGGGTCAATGGCCCAATTATGATCCAATGGATCATGGATAGGGTTTGATTGCAAGTAATTGGGTAAACGAATTAATTGGGTCAATTACCCAATTGGGACCCAATGGGTCAAGGTGAATGGATTTTGAAAGTAAATGGGTAAAGGATTAATTTAATTGGGTCATGTACCCAATTAAGACCCAAGGCATGGGATCCACCTCTTCAAGTGAGGTGACATGTGTATGAGGTGGCATGTGAGTGACATGGCCAAGTGAGACCCAAATCCACCTCATCAAGTGAGGTGGCAAATGGTTATGGTAACCTACATGGTTGGCTAAGCCATGGTTGACTTGGTCAACCATGGGTGAGTTCAAATGTGTTGAGTGGCTTGAGTTGGAAATTGAATCTACATGAGTTGAGTAAGAATTTATTAATGTTGAGTTCAAGGGCTTGAGTTGGAGAAATGAGTTCAAAAAGATTGTATGGAGTGAGCTGAGTTGCATGGAAGAGGAAGAGGCTCTAAGTGAGTCAAAGGGGGAGATGGAGGGTTTCCATCTCATGGAAACCGCAAGCATGCACGTTGGGAACCAAGGAGGTGCCTTGGTTGTGCCAAGGGACTCCTTGGTTAGACCAAACACTAATGACGGTAGGTGAGGGAGGCTAGGGCTGATTACAAAGGACACACACCAAACCCTTAGCTGATTTTTCCATCTCAAGAAAAATAGAATTTTCATCTTTCTCCCTCTCCCTCTCCCCCTCTCCTTCTCTCAATCAACACCTTTGGCCGACCCTTCCATAGAGAATTTTCCATCTCATTCTCTCCCTCTCTCAACTACTTTGGCCGATCCTCTCTCCTTCTCGCAACATACCTTGGCCGATCACATCTCTAAGGAAACAAGAGATTGTCTTCTCTTCTCATCTCTCTCTCTCTCTCTCTCCCATTTCGGCTTGCACTTGGAAACGGTGAAGGAATAAGGAAGGAGAAGGACTCAGGAGCAAGGAAGACAAAACGAAATAAAACGAAGGAGACGCGGAAAAGGTAAGGTTTATGTTTCATGGTATTAAATTTAAGAAAATAAGGGAACCATGGTTTCGGCTATGGAATGGCAGAAACCATGGGGTCCACATTTGATTGAGATATTTGGGCAGCCAACTGGTTATAAGACCATGGATTTGAAATCCATTCAAGAATGGTTAAACGTTTGGAATGAAAAGAAAAGACCCTAACCGTGTTTGGTGGGTAAGATAAGTTGTAAAAATGAGGTATGATGATGATGACTATGTTTATACATGATTAATGGATAATTTTATGAAGAAGGGCCGAGCCAAAACATCAAACAATTAAGGACTTAATACATGTTTAAAATGGAAAAGGGTGATAGCAAACAACCAAGGGTTACATTGTCTGCGGACGGGTATCACCGTCCGCGCGGACAGGTTTCTGCCGTTCGCGGGACGGGTAACAGATAGTAATGGTATGTTGTCTATGGACAGGTTACACTCTCTGTGCGATTGGTGTCTACCGTTCGCTGGACAAGTTTTTTTCATCCACGGACGGGTGTGGATCGTTCGCAGGACGGGTAACGAGTGTGGACTGTCTGCGGGTAGCGGACAACGGGTAATGGACCACGGTTGTGTGCTGTTTGTGGATGGGTATCATCGTCCGCGGACAGGTTTCTATCGTCCATGGGGACCGGTAACAGACTTGAGTATAGTGCTGTCTGCAGACGGGTTACAGTCTGTAGGACGGGTTTCTGTCGTCCGCAGGATGGGCAGCGGAAGGGTAATCAACTGAATTTTAAAAGTGAAATTTTAATATAATTTTTCTAGATTGTTTAAGATGAGTAAAGGATGATGGAAATTGATTGGGTAATTAAATTAACATATGTGTGTGATGAATTCGTTAAGGTAACGGGATTTCACAAACGGGTGTACAATCTGCTTTGACGTGATCAGTGATCGATATCTTCACGAAAACATCAAGGATACAATACTTGGACGTTGGTAGGATTCCTACCTTATTGAGAAATACATGTGGATTTTATATGGTTTTGTATGTTTCAAAATGATGATTACTTTGAATTATGAAATATATATATATATATATTATATATATATATATGAACTGTTTCCAATGGCATATTGTAATTTGAAAGAAATGGCATCTTTGCACGCAGCATCTCATGCATGGTATGGGAGGGAACGTATGAGAGGAGTCCACGCTCCATTCGGGGTATCCGATAAACACACGTGGGGATGGATCCGCACTAATTCCGATTGACATACGAGAAATGATACATGATGTTTGAAATGAAAGAGGAGTCCACACTCCATTCGGTGGGACCGATTAACATACGTGGGGAGAGATGTATGATGTTTGAAATGTAAAAGAAGTCCACGCTCCATTCGGTGGGACCGATTAACACACATGGGGAGAAATACATGATGTTTAAAAAGGAAATGGGTGGGAGATCATTGGCATATGATCCATGGCGTGGCATTACATTGGCATGACTTGATATGAGTATCATGCACTGTTTTAATACTATAAAAGGTTTTATAAGTATGATATGTTTTTCTATATTGATTTTATACTAATCCCATGTATGACCCTACTCGGAACTCCTACTGGGTGTGTTGACTAACGCCCTACTTCTACCTTAGATGATGGTACAGGGAATAGAATGGGTGATGGACGTGAAAGAAGCCAAGCGTAAGAGCATGGATAGTTTATGCTTATTTTATTTAAGTTTTATTTTGGACAATATAATTTGAGATAATCGCATTTTGGGACTATAATAACTTAGAATTATCTTGCTATGGTTTGGTTACATTTGAACATTTGAACTTAAGTTAATTTATGTGATGGACTTCCTTGCTTAGAAATGGATAAGGATAGCAACTCTAATCATATGATAATTCCGCAATGTGTTTGTTCCGCAAGTTTAACTTTAAAGCGTGTGAACTGTTTTAGTGGACTCGGTCCACGCACACGTATTGTTGGCCAGTTAAGGGTCGGGATTTGGAAGCTCGGACTTAGCTCGCGTCGTGGCGTCCCACTCTTTCTCACTCTTTATTTAAAAAAAAATACTTTGATTTTCGGCGAGTGAAAAAGGGCGGGGCGTTGCACGTTGAGTATTAAATGGCAAGGGTAACAAAATGGTAACCTCACAACTGATCATGCCACACTATTGATCGTCCATGTTTCTGGCGACAGATCGTGGGTTGGCAAAAGCATCGGCCTGGGACTCATTGGATTTTCCAGTGTCAAGTCCCATTCAGGCCTATGGTGATTGGTCATGTACCTGATGTGTTATTGCTCTGTCTCGACGATGGGTCGTGTAACCGACTGATCGTGCTCTACCACACGAAGGGTCGCTGCCAGATGAAAGTATCATCCTGAGCCTGACTGTATTTTTCAGTGGAAATCTGACCCAGGCTCTAGGCGATTGATCGTGAAGGCAATTGGTCTGCCATGTACCCAGACGAAGCATCGTTTGGATGATCTATTATCTGATTGTGAATGATAGTCCATATTTTTTCTAATGCCCAAGGCATTCGATCGTATGCACGATTCAATCGGTCCTGTCCTAGCGATACATCGTGAGCACAAATGTATCGTCCTGAGACCAAGTGTGTTTGACAGTCCATTCCATCCAGAACCCATGACAATCCAGACGATGGGTCGTATGACCCTGATTGATCGCCCGGTCATTTGGTGATAGGTCGCCGACACGATGTGTTGCCCATGACGGTGCATATACATATTTCCAAGTTGGGTTCCACTTGGTGTCAAACACATTTTGGGCTAGCTTAGCTATCTAGATGTGATGTCTAAGCCTAGGGATGGTCCACCTAAGGTTTGGGTTCCAGCTAAGGTCATCTATGGCCATTCCTTTTGTGATTGCCATACACATGTTGATCGATTAAGTCTTCATACTTCAATCAACACTTGAGTTTTGAGTATTGTGCTTTTTCTCTTCAAGGCAATGTTTCACCTAAGTCACGGAATTGATTAATAGGTGATTCGGCAAGCCGGGGCACTTACAATCTCCCCTTTTGTTAATTCGTGACAAAACCTAGAAGCTAATAAAATACAGACTAAAAATACAACAAACCCAATTATACATCATTTGAAACAAAAATTACTACTCATTATACAACGTATATCAAATGACAATTGGTCATGGCTTGACTTCTCATTCTTGCTCAGCTTGCTCTATTTATAAAAAAACACCCGTAAACACACATGAGCAAGCAACATAGAGGCTAGAGAAATCATCAGTAATGTTAGTCCAAACATAAAACATGTATCCATGGACTAAACATACAAACTCTCCCATGCTTCATGATTTCCTAAACACCAAAACTACTTCACATAGCTCAAACTTATTACCAAGTTCTTCCAAGCTACAAAGTTTTCAAGTTTTTCTCCCCCATTCTTTCTTGAGTTTGAAGTCCCAAACTCTAATTCAACTCAAGCAAAGCAACTCCCCCATACTCCAAGCTATTCCAAGTTTGCAATTTCTCCATTGCATATCAATGCTTCTCCCCCATACATCAAGCTAAGTTAAGCTTGCACTCTCTCCCCATGATCATCATTAGCTTCTACTAATTTCTCCCCCATTTTGTCAGTAACTGACAAAGGCTAAATAGGCACATATTTTGTGCTTCCCCAAACATCATAGCCAAACATACATGCCATTCAAACCATCAAGGCATTCATGCATTATATTAAAAATAAACCATCCAATACACATGAACAACAACAAGTAATAATCATGGCATCACATAACAAGGAGAGAGATAAAGATGGCATTAAACAAACCATTGCATTGATTCACAAAATCATTCCATGCAAAAGAGGTACATGCAAAAAATACATAGTTTCCCAAATTATACTTCAAACATTAAACTCTCCTAAACTTCGCCATTTTACAGAGATGACAGAGGAGATCTAGGGAGGGGTAGAGTCATCCTACAATATTCCATGAATGAGGTGAGGCTTTGAATGGATTCTTTCTATAACACCCGCCCCTTTTCACCGAAAATCAGAGTCTATTTTTTTTTTAAAGTGACAAAGGCGCGGACGTCACGACGCGAGTTAAGTCCGAGCTTTTAAAGCCCGGCCCTTAACTGGCCAACCCTACGGGTGCGTGGAACGGAGTCCACAGAGAATAGTTCACCCGTAGAAGAAAGCTCACGGAAAGTTACATTAAATGCGGAAAGACATTACAGACTATCCTACCAATTTTTCTTTCTAGATAGCAGGGAAGATTTCATCATTTAATTACCAAAATGCCATAACATCATATGTCTACCACAAAATCTAAAACATAGCAATAAGTCTAAAATATTACATTTCCGACAAGCTAAACTATTTCAAATTACATTATCCAAAATAAACATTAGTAACTATCTAGCACGCCTTTCCAAGCTCTTTAGCTTGGCTCCCGTCTCGTCCTTCCGCTTCGTCACCTCCTGCGTCATCAACTAGGGTAGAAGTAGGGCGTTAGACAACGCGCCCAGTAGGACTCCGAGTAGGGCTAACACATGGATTAGTGACAACAAAATATATAGATAATATTATAATAAAACCATGCACTTTGGGCAATGTCATGCAATGGGTGTTCTATGTCGTGAATCCCACCCATCAATCTCATCATCATTGTACAATGTCCCTTTTTCAACCATACCTAGTATTCCAAATAAAATCCATACCATCACCGTGCCATGACCCTCTTGATGGAAAAACCTCATCAAGATACGGTCCACACTAGGCATCCCCCTTGATGGAAGAACCATCATCAAAGTATAACAATAAATGCAACATCCCCCTTGATGGAAAAACCATCATCAAGGTATAATAACACATAGTAACATTCTTGTTTGAATAACCTTATCAACATATCATAGAACCCATAGTAACTTCCCTGACGAATCAACACATCAGAATATCCCCATGGTTGTTTATCGGTCGCCCCGACGGAGCATGGACTCCGGTTTCATTTCATCCTACCCCTGTCATATCCCTCCCATGCCATGCATGAGATGTAGATGCCATATGCCATGTAATGAATATAATAACAACCATGACATTTAAAAATCCCATCAATCAAGCATACAACTTGATTATCAAAAGTAGATCAAGTAAAGCCTCAATAAACACATCATAGCTTTAAGACCCATTTTAAACCAATCATATGCTTACCAGAATAAATCAAGTAAAAACCCCTACATAATACATAATTCAAAACCAATCTTAAAACAACCCATATAATTTCCAAAATAATTCAAAGAAACCATCACTCAATCCATGGCTTACAAAAATGTTAGAATCCTACCGAATACCGACTAGCGTTCTTTCTTCCGTTTCCGTCCGACAGACTCGGTCGTCGATCACGCACCGCTTGCGATGTCCAATACCTTATTACATACACATAATCAGTCCATATGAACAATCGGTCACTATTTAGGTTTTGTGGGTCCCACTTAATCCATTAGACATTTTAATTACATGAGTGTAAAATCAGCCTCCCAGGCTTTATTTCACCCTACATAATGCTATTACTTAGAATCCCTAAACCCATGATCATCTCCCATGGAGTTCTTCATTTTAGCCATTATTTACGGTTTTGCCACTACCTCTTCTCCATGGTTAATCACTCATTCATCCATACATGATTAAGTCCATAGATGATTCATAGATTTGGATCCATCAATGACCCATCACCCATATCTTAAAATCATTAAAGTCAGCCACTTAATTTAACCTAAAGTCCATTACTTTAAACATATACAAACACATTAACCTTAGGCCATAATGATCTACAATTGAGTCATTAAAATTCAGCCCTTTAAACTTAACCAAATCTCCATTGTCCTTGGTCTTTGGTTACACATTAAATTCATCATAAGTCCCTCCATTGAGAGAACCTAAACCATACACTTGACTTATCATTCCTTAATCACATTTCCATTACAACTAACAACACTAAAATTAGCCACTTAAACACTCTAATCCTCATTCATTTCTCACATACATCATACCAAAATTATCCAAAAGTTTACCCACAAATGGGTCAGTGTATGGCCGAACCCATGATGTCTTTTTCCCATTTCTTTGTTTGGCCTATCTACACATTTGGACCCATTATAAAACCATCATTTTCCCCATTTTTTTTGTACTCATTTAAAACTACCTTTACACCACCATAGGGTTCGGCCATTCACCGTGGCCGAACCCATGGTTCATAATGATCCAATATTCCTTTACGCCATTTTAGACCACAACACAATTACATTCATCCATGAATTCCATCATATAAACCTCTTCAAAAATTACATACATTTAATCATTAATAACATCAAAACCCTAAATAATTCTCCATGCTTCCATTCTTATAACCCTAATAAAATACTCCATCATCTACCATTGTTAAGGCCATCAACATCATTCACTTCTCCCATGCATTTCTTCATTTACCATCCCTTTAAACAATTTTCCAACATTTAATCATTAAACCCTAAAACTATAATTCATCCTCCAAAATTTTAACCCTAACACCCCATTAAAATTTCCTCAATTATTTACCATGGGGGTTCGGCCATACTACATGGCCGAACCCTATGGCCTTTGATCCTTCACCAATCCTCACTTCCAAAAATATTTACATACATCCATTGCTTCATCAATTTAACTACATTACATAATGTCCTCCATTCCTTAAAACCCTAAAAATTTTACACATTAATTACATAACCCTAACATTCCATTAAAAAAGTCCAAAATACCTTCCATAACCTCCATTCCTTAAAACCCTAAAAAAAAATCATACATTACCTACATTTAATCATCAAGCACTTAAAACCCTAAATCATTCTTTTTGAGGTCATTAAAATTTATCTTCTATCTCCTATGATTCTCTCATTTAAAATCTCTTTACAAAATTCACCACATTCAATTATTTACAACACTAAAAATTATAAACATTCTCCATAGCTTTAAACCTTAAACCCCTACTTAATTCATCAACCCTTTTTCCGTGCTTAATTAATACCTTACACAATGCAATCAATCCATTTATTTTTCCTTAACCTAACCCTAATTTACCATTAGGGTTTGGTCCACTTTCCATCCTTCAAATTGACGGATTTAAAATCCATGGCATAAAATCATTTGGCCACCATTAAATTTACAAATTGAATCCCAAATCTTAAACCCTAAAAAAAATCCAAAATTTCTTGTTTAAGAAAATACTTACAATCCGACGCCTCCTCCGACTTTGCCACTCCCGTCGACTTCCTTAGCCTCCTTTCTCATTCCTCTTGATCTTTGGTCGGTCAAAATGCTTGATCAATGGTGAGAACCCCCAAGCTTGGGTTTGGCCATGATAGGGTTTGATTTGAGAGAGAAAAGGGAGGAGAGGATAAAGAGGTGACTAGCTTCCTTGGCCTTGAGGTGGAGGGCCCGAGCTTAACCCTTTCTTCTCTTCTTCTCTTCTTCTTTTCTCCTCTTCCAAATTCTTCTTCTTCTTTTTCCTTAGAGATGAGGGACGGTGGTGTGGGAGAGATGGAGTGAGTAAAAAAATGAGAATGGGATAAGATGAAATCCCATCTTATCCCAAGGTAGCTTACTTTACACTTTAACATAAATTTCCCACCAACCAAACTTAGATATTTTTCATGCTTTTTTGACCCAACCACATTACCCAACGTTTTTTGTTTTTGCCTTAAGATAAGATGGCTTTTGGTTTCCACCTTTTGACCATTTGACCCTCATTTGAATAATTTAATCATTTAATTAATTAGATAATTAGGTTAACTTAATTCCCATTTTAACTTAATTCCATTTACTTAAACTCCTTCATGCATTTTCCCATGGTTGACCAATTCAACCATTGTGGACAGCCCCACCAATCCTTGGTCCACATGTCACCTCATTTGGTGAGGTGGAGGTGGGTCCCAATGGACCATGTTACCTTGGTCTAATTCCATCACCAACTTAGGTGATTTAGCTTTAACTAAGTCCATTCCAACCAATTGGATCCTCATTGGGCCCATGGCCCAATTACATTTATCCATACCCATTTATCTTAGGGCTTACATTATCTTAATCCATTGGGTTCCAAGTGAGTATTGGGCCCAATTTGATCATCCTTGGCCCAATTGACCATCATTGACCCCTTAAATGAATTTAAATCCAATCCATAATCCATTGGGCCCGAGTTGGGCCTTTGTCCAAATTTTGGTCCATTTACCATCTATTCCATCAATTTTCCCAATTTCCACCATTAAAATAAATAATAACCCATATATTTTGATTTACAAATTTCGGGCCATTACATTAATCATTATTGACCAATTAAATGAATTTCATCCAACCCATGGTCCATTGGACCATACTTGGCCTTTGCCCAAATTTTTTATTCACTTAACATTTATTCCATTAAAATTCTCAATTTCTATCATTAAAATAAATAATATCTACCTTTATATTAATTTACAAATTCCGGGCCATTACACTTTCACATGGGCTGCTATAGTCCACTACTGCTTGTCACACGACACATCGCCACTTGGCAATTAGTCACCATAACAAAGACTGGTTTTTCTCCCTAAGTTTGATTCTGTTTTTCAATCTCCCCAATTGATTTTTGACAAAATGCATGGTATACACAAACCATATATATCATGATAAGCAAAACATATACCACAAGACAATTTGCAATTGATCAAATTGAAAATCATTTGTAAACCTTAAGCACAAATTGATCAAATCCATTCAAGATCAAGATAACAAACCATACACACATTCAAATATCCAAACACTATACCATGTTAAACATAATGAACAAAGATATTCCTCTTGAAAATCTAATTTTCAAGGAATGTATGGTTTTCTAAGAAAGATTAATGATATAGCTAGGAAGAACATAATCTTAGCTTAAAGTTACCAAATTCCTTATCACATGTCATAGCACTTGGGTTACTTGAACTTACTTGCCACTAGAGTTCAATTTGTAATGGCTTAAAATTTGACAGTGAATCATAAACCAAAACAAACATGATTAGGTAGTGGTCTATCTCCTAGGTACCCAAATGGTTGAGTTTGGTCTCTCATACACATTCCTTTGGGCATACCTTGGGGGTCCAAACATAGGATACCTTAACTCCTTCAAGACTTGGTCAAGTTGACTTAACAAGGAGTCTTACTTTGGGTCCACCTTCCTTGGGGGTCTCCTAACATTAGGCTTTGGTGGATGCATTTTAGGCTTTGTATTAAGGTTTGGTGGGTGTCGTTTAACCTTAATGTTTGGTGGTGGCTAAGGGTCTTCCCTTGAAGGTGCCTTTTCCTAAGGTTACACTCAAGCTTGTAGCGTCCAACCTTTTGGCAATAAAAACATTTACCCTTGGGGGTTTTTGGCACATCCCCCTTAACAAAGACCATTTGGTTCTTAGATCCATTGGTTTCCATTGAGGAACCAAGACCCGATCTATCACCAAATTTCTTACCCGAATTTAGAAGTCTATTTAATCTTTTTCCTCCTTGGGTAAATTTATCTTGGAACTCTTTTTTTTAATGAGTTTTTTAAGTTCCATTAGTTCATAGGTGAGCTTCCTTACTTCCACTTCAAGATTACCTTTTATTTCCCAAAGATTTTCTACATCTTTGCAATGGATTTCCATTTCATCTTGAAGGGCTTTCTCACTCTCCTTTAACTTAATGATTTCTTCATTAGAGGTTTTAAATTGAGATGTGACGAGTGTGTTCTCATCTTTTACGTCTTTTAATTGGCTTGATAAATTTTTATTTTCGAGTTTAGCATTATCTAACTTTTTAGCCAATTGCTCACTTTCCAAGTACAAGGCATTGAAAGAGGATTGAAGATCATCATCTTCATCACTATCACTTTCAATATCCACTATTTTTTCAGTTATGAGTGTTTCCTCATTCTCAACAATGGAAGAGATGAAGTTCCTTTGGGTTTCATCATTGACTTGAGGTTCCTCATCCGAATCACTCTCAGATTATGAGGTGTCTTCATATGTGGCATTCATAGCCTTTCTTAATTTTTCCGATGGACATACATTTGAGTAATGTCCTCTCCCACCACAATTGATACATTCTTGTTCTTTGGATTTATTTTTCTTCTCTCACCATGAGGTTCATGTCTTTTAGGGAATTTTCCACTTGGTTCTCCCTTTTTAAATTTTCTCATTTTATTGAACCTTTTGAAATTCTTTAAATATCTTTTGACAATTAAAGCCATTTCTCACTAGGATCTATTTCTTCTAATTCCGGTTCCTTTTCTTTAACTATTGGAAGATTTATGGAAGATTTCAAGGGAATAGATTTTTCAATGGTTGAAGGTTCAAGTTTAAGTTCAAAGGTTTGAAGAGAGGCAACCAAATCATCAATTTTCATTGGGGAAACATTTCAATACTCTTCAATTGCCACTTTTTTAGCCTCAAACCTTTTGGCAAGATTTCTAAGGATCTTTGTGCAAACCTTAGCATCGAGAATTCTTTCACCGAGAGCCCACATAGTGTTGACAATGTCACTAACTATAGAGTAGAAATCCATGAAGGCTTCTTCTTCCATCATTTTCAAGGCATCAAATTGAGCTTCCTATAATTGGAGCTTCGATCTCTATACAACCGATGTGCCATCGTGGGTTCTCTCAAGAATTTCTCATGCCTTTTGTGCATCACACATCATTATCCTCTTGTGTTCAGTGGGTGAGATTGCACAATTCAATGCGTTAAGAGCTCTACCATTAGCCATGCATGCACCCTTTCTTCTTTGGCCCATTGAGAGAAGAGTTTTAGCTCAACGGATGTGGAGAAGGTAGCCGTATCCACTTTATTGACCACAGGATGTGACCAACCAGTACACACCGAATCCCATACGAATGAATCGATGGAGATGAAAAAACTTTTCATCTTTACTTTCTAAGAAGCATAATTTGATCCATCGAAGAAACATGGTTTAGAGATGGCTGAGTTATCTCCTATAGTTCTAGCACTTTGGTCACTCAGATGGTTAAGTGAAGGAAATGAGCACGAGGCTTTGATACCAATTGAAAGTTCTCTTGAGTGCATAGAACCGGATTAACCCTAGAGGGGGGTGAATAAGGTTATCACAAATTATGGCCTTTTTAATTTTTACTTGATTAATATAGTGCGGAATTTAAAACAATTAATCAAGTGTGTGACTTCAAAGTGTGCAAGATAAACAATAAAACACACACAAAAGAATACACAAGATTTATAGAGGTTCAGTTAGCCAACCTGCATCCACTGTTGAGACTCGCTCAACCTTGAGCTATCCCCAATTCACTAAGCGTAGGAATTGCACCAACAATAGAATAGGATTTCCACCTATCCAATTGATTAAGACTTTCACCCAATTCCTATCCCATTATTTTTTTTAGTGGTTCAAGAGAAAACTATCTTTTTAATCCACTTCACAATAGATTGATTATTAGAAATCTAATAAAGGAAGCACTTGCCTTTGAAGCTCTTTGCAAATATCGATGTGTGCTTCCAAATGATCCACCCAATCTGTGCTTGTACATCCCGACGTTGAAGAAAGTGTAGAGCAACCACAATCCTTGGATATCTAGGAAATTGGAGGTCCAATATATATCTTAGAGCATTGGCTTAATCCTTCTCTCTTAATCTCAATCACAAGGGATTGTATACTTGAATGATGTGCTTTTGATTTTCCAAGAGAGAATAAGCCTAGAGGTTTTGCCTTTGATTCTTGGGAGAATTCCTCATTGGTAGATGTCTCAATTAATGGCTCCTTAATCCTCTTACCAACTCCCAAAATAGTGTTTGTATTTATAGGAAACATACAAATTTTTGTCACCCCGATAGACACGATCGATCGTGTACTGGCGATCGATCGTCCGTGTTTGAAATCCCGTTCACCAACCATACCGTTGAGTATTAAATGCACAGTAACGGTAACAAAATGGTAACCTCACGACTGATCTTGCCACACGATTGATAGTCCGTGTTTCTGGATCATGGGTTGGCAAAAGCATTGGCCTAGGACTCATTGTATTTTCCAGTGTCTAGTCCCATCCAGGACTAGGGCGATTGATCATGTACCCGATGTGTTATTGCTCTGTCTCGGCGATGGGTTGTGCAACCGACTGATCGTGCTAGACGAAGGTATCATCCTGAGCCTGATTGTATTTTTTAGTGGATATCTGACCCAGGCTCCAGGCGATTGATTGTGAGGGCGATTGGTCGGCCATGTACCTAGACGAAGCATCGTTTGGATTATCTGTAACGCCCCGCCCTTTTTCACTTGCTTCTTCCCGTAAATTCAGAGTCTATTTTTTTTTTATAACAGAGTAGAGTGTAGAGTGCGGGACGTCACGAAGCGAGCTAAATCCGAACTTCCAAAGTCCGACCCTTAACTGGCCAACCCTATGTGTGCATGGACTAAGTCCACGAAAATGGATCACACATAGCAATATAAACATGCGGAGTATTAACATCAAAATTGCGGAATCATAATAGAACCAAGTTCTATCCCATTCATATAGCAAAGTACGTCAAGTCCTTAATCATCATTCAAATACCATAATTATCAAAATTAACATCCATCCATCTAAGTTATTACATTCCGAAATCTAGATACTCAAATACAAGTCCATGAGTAACTTTTATTAAAAATAATAAACTAAATCATGCAAGCTCCTTTGCCTGGCCCTCCTTGCGTTCATCGTTCCCCTGTTTTCCTGTATCATCAACTAGGGTAGAAGTAGGGCGTTAGAACAACGGGCCCAGTAGGTATTCCAGTTACGGCTAACACATGGTCAGTACAAAACATATATAATAATAGCGTAATGTCAAAAACCATATAAATCCATGTCATGCAATGATGACATATGCAATGAGTCCCACCCATCACATGTACATAAAAGTACCCACCGCATAGGTTTTTCGGACGCCCCGACGGAGTGTGGACCCTCCGATTTCTTCCTGATGGAAAAGCACATCAAGGTACCACACATAGGTTTTTCGGACGCCCCGACGGAGTGTGACCCCTCCGGTTACAAATCCTTCACCCCATGCCATACATGAGATGCCAATGAAACACATGCTATTTTATAACGTAAACATAGCATTTAAAGAATCATATTTAAAACACATGCTTTATCCTCATATAGATATAGCACTTAAAATCAATGTAAAGCATATCCTTTGAAACAATAATATCATCAAACATAAGATAAAACAAATGTACATAAACCCATGGTTTCAAGGAGGTGGAATCCTACCAAAGACCGTTACGTGTCCTTGCGTCTTTCGTCCGGTAACCGCTCACGATCATAGACACCTTGTGAGGTGCCGTTACCTTATAATATAACAATTAATCATCACCAAGTCCCACTTGATTTTCAATGTTCCAAGTCCATAAAACAAAACCCCATGGGGTTCGGCCATACACCATGGCCGAACCCATGGTCTAATCTTTAGTTAATTACAATAATGCCATTGTTCATAACCATAGCTATTTTCCTTGCTTAGGTTCCAAAATAATCCATACATACTACTTTTAATCCAAACACATAGTCTCATAAATAATTCATGTGGTTCGGCCATACACCATGGCCGAACTCTATGTCCAATATTTCCACATATTCACAACTTTGCCATCCATGGCTAACTTAACCCATCATCCCATCCTTTCAAACATTAAAATCGTAAATTATTCCCCATGTGGTTCGGCCATACACCATGGCCGAACCCATGGTCCTTCATTCTAGACCCTATTTACAAAATTGCCATTGGCCTAATTATTTCCAACCTTCTATTCATTAACACATAAACCTAAACTCATAAAATAGGTTCATGGGGTTCAGCCAAGCACCATGGCCGAACCCTATGAGTTCTAAATTTCCATTTTCATCAACCTCCATTATTAGCAATTCCATAATTAACAAGTCCAAAATTAGAAGGTCCATATTTAGAAAGTTTCCAAGTTTATCATGCTTCCTTCCATAATTAGATAATTTCCAAATTTAGCATGCAACTTCCATAATTAAAAATCATCTTCCATAAATAAACTCTAGTGGGGTTCGGCCATACACCATGGCCGAACCTCACCCAATTGAGACAATCCATTCACTTTCTAATTTAATATAACTTCCATAAATAAAAGCTTTCTAATTTAGCAACCTCCTTCCATAAATAGAAACCTTCCCATTTTAAACTCCTCCTTCTATTTTTAGAAGGTTTCCAAATTTATCTCCACCTTCTATATTTAGAAGGTTTCCATATTTAAAACATAAATCCTTCCATACTTAGAATGTTTCCAAGATAATCATCCAACTTCCAAATTAGTAACCATCTCCATGGGGTTCGGCCATACACCATGGCCGAACCCTATGGTTCATGATCTTGACCATTATTTCAGTTCATTAAAATTCAACAATAATACCTACACAACCATGGGGTTCGGCCATACACCATGGCCGAACCCTATGGTTCAAGATCCTCTCTTTAAAAATTACCAATCATTAATTCCATTTAATCCTTCAAAATCACATGTCATTAACATCAAACACTTATTTAACAATTAACCAAACACCTTCCATGGGGTTCGGCCATGTATGGCCGAACCCTATGGTTCCATATTCCCTCTTTTAAATCCAAAACACCTAACCGTCCAAGGTTTCCATGATCTGAAATTTATGAACATAAACCCATAATTATTTCCATCATTCAAACTTCCATTAATCAATCAATGTTCCTCCATGGTTTTCAATATTAATAACCCAATAAAATAAACCATAACTTTCCATGGGGTTCGGCCATGCACTATGGCCGAATCCTATGGTTCTTTCTTTCTATTAAAATCATCAAACCACCTCCCAATCTTCTTCCATGGGGTTCGGCCAAACACCATGGCTGAACCCTATGGTTCTTTTATTTCAAAACAAATTTATCAAACAAGATACTAACCGTTTCCGTTTGATTTCTTGCTCTTCCAATCCGTCTCCTTTCTTCTTAATTTTTCCAAACCAAGAACACCTCTTGCTGGCTGCCTTCTTCTTCCCCTTGCTCTTGCCGTGAATGAGAGCTTGAAAGAAATAGAGAGAGAGAGAGTTCGACTAATGGTGTAAACCGTGTGCCCCTCCTTGTTTCTCCTTTTATTACTCCCTCTTAATCCCAAGTTAGAAGGTGCTTAAGATAATCTTACCCCCTTGATACATTAGCAATTGCCATGTACCCCATGTCTTAGATTAGTAATGTCGTGTGCCCTTCCTTCTTTCTTTTATTAAACCCTCCAATTAGTCCCATAATAGAAGGTGTGCGCCCCTTATTTTATTTTAGCCATTGCTTAATGCCGTGCGCCCATGCTTGAGATAGCCATTGCCGAGTTTAGACTTCCCACTTTGGGAGAGTCTTAATTTAATTTTATACACTTCCCTAATGCCATTTTTAACCAAAGGATAGGACCCCTTTTTAGACATGCAACCCATGCGCATATCTTCTATACAATGTCATACACAGGCATGCATAAACTTATTAAATCTTAAATATCTTCTCAAGATATTGTAGCATATCACATGGATTGCGCATATTATTTAATTCAAGTCCCATTTAATTTTATGAAAACAATTCCAAAACCGTTGGGTCCTAGTTGGGCCAATGACCCAACTCTTTACCCAATTTAAAATCCATAACTAATTTTCACAATTTAATTGGATAATTTTCATACAAAATAATAAATTGAAAATCCGTGGTGTTACATTATCTATTATCCGAGACTTTGACTGTGAATGATAGTCAATATTTTTTCTAATGCCCAGGGCAATCGATCGTATGCACGATTGGATCGGCCCTGCCTAGCGATACATCGTGAGCACGAATGTATCGTCCTGAGACCAAGTGTGTTTGACAGTCCATTCCATCCAGAACCCATGACAATCCAGACGATGGGTCGTATGACCCTGATTGATCGCCCTGTCATTTGGCGATAGGTCACTGACACGATGTGTTGTCCACGACGGTGCATATACATATTTTCAAGTTGGGTTCCACTTGGTATCAAACACATTTTGGGCTAGCTTAATTATCTAGATGTGATGTCTAAGCCTAGGGATGGTCCACCTAAGGTCATCTATGACCAATTACCTCATGTGATTTCCATACACACGTTGATCAATTAAGTCTTCATACTTCAATCAACAGTTGAGTCTTGAGTCTTGAGCTTCTTCTCTTCAAGGCAGTGCTTCACCTAAGTCATGAAATTGATTAATAGGCAACTCGGCAAGCTGGGGCACTAACAGGTCATATTTGATGGAATCAAAAAAAATATTTAAGGACTTACCTCCTCCATGATTTTCTAGGTTGGAAGTAGTCTCTGATCTTTCAAGTCCCTCACAAGTAGATTCCAATCCCTTCATGTATGAGTTATAGCTTTCTTGAATGCAAGAGAGATAACCTGCCAAGGGGTTTAAAGAAGCAAGAGCATCCACAAAATCGCATGTATCTAGACAACACGAAGAGTTTGAACTTTTGCATAGAAATATTAGCAATAAAGTCATTTTGGACAGAAGTCCAAACATCATCATCATAGAATGCCAATATTTTCTCTATTTTTGTTTTCAAAAAGACCAAAATGGAGTGCACAAACAATAGAGAATGAGTGTTCAAGCACAAAGATCAACTCGACAGTTAGATCCTTTATGAAGATCACGATGCTCTGATACCAATTGAAAGCTCCCGAGTGCTAGAGCCCGATTGTCTAGAGCAAGGCTAAAAAAATGTACATAGGAAGACATACAACAATGGGTTCCTAAGGCTAAGAGCCTCATGATTCATACGCCCTTAAATGTTGAAAGACAATCAAAATGGTATTTGGATAGTGGATGCTCTCAACATATGACTGGAAATAGTTCTTATATGTCAATTTTGGTTGATTACAATGGAGGTTTAGTTGTATTTGGTGATGGCAATATGGTCAACATAATTGGAAAAAGAAATCTAAATTTTTCATCCTCTACTGTGATTAATGATGTTTTTCTTGTGGATCGCCTTAAACATAACTTGCTTGTATATCTCAATTATGTGCTAAAGATCAAGCAGTTACCTTCAGGGAAAATGATTGCAAGGTGTATTCATACGAAGGTAATGTTATTTTGAATGTGATTCTTACTTCTGATGATTGTTATGTTTAGATAGTGCCTCCACTCCCATTAAATACTAATACTTCATGACCAAAATTAGTGAGGCCGAACTTTGGCACCAAAGACTTTGACATGTAAATTTTGGAGATTTGTCCAAATTGAGTGATCGTATAAATTCCAAAAGTAAGTCGAAATGAGAAATCCATATGTGGGGATTTCCTAAAAGGGAAACAAATCAGGGCAGCTCACAAAAATAAGAATATGATCTCAACTCAACACTTGAGTGGTGGAGGCAAGAGATATTTCATGGTAATTGTAGATGATTACACTAGATACACTTGGGTGGCCTTCCTAAGAGAGAAATTTGATGCGTTCCATGAATTCAAAGTTACTGCTAAATGTATCATGAATGCCAAAGAATCTGTCATTCACAGAATAAGTACTGATAATGGAAGAGAATTTGTAAATCAATACTTTGACAAATTCTGTGAAAAACATGGAATTTATCATGAATATTCTGCTCCCAAAACTCCACAACAAAATGGAGTAGTTGAAAGGAAGAATAGAGTTCTTCAAGAGATGGCCACCACACTTCTTGAAAGTAAAAATGTTTGTAAAACTCTATGGGCCGAAGCTGTTGACACCGCATGTTTTATCATTAATCGTGTTACGTAAGAGCGGAGTTAAAAAAATCTCCCTATGAACTGTTGTAATACCCTGTGTTTGTGTAAACATTGATGGGAGAGAAAAAGTAGCTAGGTTGGGTGCTACTTGTCCCATATTGCTTATGAGGAGAGTTGTTCTGTGGGATATAAGGTGGGACCCCTCCTCCTTCTAGCACAAGGCCTTTTGGGAGCAACATTGGGTTGGCTCGCTAATACAAAGATGTTGAGACTTGAAATATTACATTTTTACCCTTGATATTCAGGTTAGTTAGCCTAGGTTTTGTGTATATATGATGCATTTAATGGTTTATTTTAGTTTTGTACGTAAATTCAGGGAAATACAGGAAATCATCATAAATCAGTGGATAACTGCAATGAGTGAGCTTAAAATGAAAGATTTGGAATATAATAAATAATTCATACCAATTTTAGGTTATTAATGTAATTTGATTAATCTAGATCCAAGTATGAGATTTTGGATTGATTCAATATTGTAGTTTTTTAAGTGGTTGATTAATTATTTAATTCTAAGAAAGAAAATCTGCAATTAAAGAGGCCAAAAATATGAAATCAGAATCCATGTGCCAGAGATCCACTGTAAATGGGCCAAGCTTTGCTCCAAATGTTAGAACACCTGAGGCCAAGAATTCCATGCGCATTCTCCAATGTGGGCCATGCCAAAGTGAATCCTAGTCTAGCAAACCCAAGTCCATACTCCAGTCAAAGTCCAAGCCCAATCCAAGATCCAATGCTCCAGGTTCATATTCGAATTTTGCAAGTCCAAATCCACAAAGCCCGTATCCAAAACTCATCCTTTCCATGTAATCTTAGCCATTATTCTTCATCCACTCATCCACACCATCTATTAGTTATATCATGCAATCTTAACCATCCATTTCATACATCTCATTCACGCAATTCATTTCATCACTTAAATATAGGAACCCTTAGAGCCACCGTCATATCCAAACCATACATTCATCATGTTTAGATCTAGGCCATCCAATTCATCAATCATGTAGATTGACCTTAGGATCATAATCATTCATGCATCATCTCATTGTCCATCCATGTAGATTATCCATCATATATTAGAGCCATTAGATTTTAACCAATTGATCATAGCCATTCATTTCATGCATCCATCTAATAAAACCCTAGATTTAGTTTGACTTGCCTCCCAAGCCAAAACAAATCTACTCCATTCGAATCCCCTCCTAAAAATTAGTATTTCATACGAAAGTCACAAATCCAATCTAGAATACTCCTTGCGCTTAACATAATAGAAAATCCCTAATCTTTCTCTCCAATCCATTCCACCTCATCTCCATGTCATCATCTTATCCCTTTATCCTCATACACGATTTCTCTTTATCTCCTTTCCATCCATTCGAATTTCATATGTTGCCCTAAGCCACATCTCCTTTCATCATCTAACCATTCATCCATTTAATCATTTCATCTCAACCATTCATATCATTGCATTTGCATTCATAAACCCTAAATCTTATATGCAAAAATTGGCCAACACCTAAATTATCTCCTTCATGCGCATAATCTTTTCTTAGCCACCAAGTTAGCTTGCATCTTAAGCCACCATAGCCAAATTCGTGTACACCATAGAGAAACCGTAGTTTTCTATCTTTTAACCCAAACCACCCATAAAGCCATATTTAATCTCCACTCTTCATCCATCTCTTGAGACTATAAATACATCATTTCACCATTGTGAAAATCGAATTAGACATGGAACTCAAGAGGACCTAAGATTGGAGAACACACCCTGAAGAACAAAAGACACAGTGCTTTATGCGAATTTACAAGTGAGCAATCATTGTAATTTCAGTTTTTATGTCTTTTAATTGTTTTTCCATATCTTGTATTTAATTCTTCCATGAAATTAATAAGAAATGTTCTTTTAGAATCCTGGAAAGTCCGATTATTTTAGATTTCTTTTTATGCTTCCTTTTGATTTTAAATTTATATTCTTTGTTTAATTAAAGGACTTAGGGAACTGAACTTTAATTAGATTAAAGATTATGTGTAACGCCCCCGCCCTTTTTCACTCGCTTGTTCCCGTAAATTCAGTGTATATATTTTTTTTTTTATATAACAGAGTAGAGTGATAGAGCGTGGAACGTCACGACGCGAGCTAAGTCTGAACTTCCAAAGTCCGACCCTTAACTGGCCAACCCTATGTGTGTATGGACTCAGTCCAATAAAATGGTTCACACATAGCCATACCGACTTGCGGAATAAAATCATACAACTGCGGAATCATAATCATCAATATACGAAATTATATTAGAACCACGTTCTAATCCATTCATATAGCAAAGTACGTCATAATCATCAAACCAAAACATTCAACCATCTAAGTTATTATATTTCGGAATCCAAATACTCAAATACAAGTTCATGAGTAATTTATTTCAAAAACATATAAACTAGATCTTCCAAGCTCCTATGCCTGGTCCGTCTTGGGTTCATTATTTCCCTGATTACCTGTATCACCAACTACAGGGTAGAAGTAGGGCGTTAGTACAACGCGCCCAGTAGGTATTTCAGTTACGGCTAACACATGGTTAGTACCAAACATATCATATAACATAGTGATATCAAAACCATATAAATCCATGCCATGCAATGATGACAATTATGCAATGAGTCCCACCCATCACCTGTACATAAATGTGCCTACCACATAGGTCTTTCGGTCGCCCCGACAGAGTGTGGACCCTCCGAAAATCTTCTTGATGGAAATCACATCAAGGTGTTGCACATAGGTTTTTCGGACGCGCCCCGGCGGAGAGTGACCCCTCCGGTTATAAATCCTTCACCCCATGCTATGCATGAGATGACAATGAAACACATGCTATTTTATAACAAAAACATAGCATTGAAAATCATCATTTGAAAACATATCCCATACATGCTCTTTATACAAATAAAACCTAGCATGTAAAATCACCTTTGAAACATAATCAATCCATGCTATTTAAATCAAGGTAAACGTAGCCTTTGAAATTCAATAATAAATCATATCCTTTGAAACACATTTTCATCAAACATAAGATAAAAATAAGTACATAATCCATGGTTTCAAAGAGGTGGAATCCTACCTAAGACCGTTCACAAGTCCTTGCGTTTCCGTCCATGATTCGATCACTGATCGCGCACCACTTGCGAGATCCCGTTACCTTATAATATAATGATAAATCAATACCAAGTCTCACCTAATTACAAGGTTCTAAGTCCATAAACAAAACCCCATGGGGTTCGGCCATACACCATGACCGAAACCATGGTTTACCATTTTTCATACATATTTACAAAAATGCCACTGTTGGTAACCACAGTCCCGTTTCTTTGCTTAGGTTCCTAAGTCATCCATTCATGCTTCCAAAGTACATAATACCATAAAATAATTCATGGGGTTCGACCATACACCATGGCCGAACCCAATGTCCAACATTCTCTCATATTTACCAAAATGCCATTGACTTCCTCTTTCCTTTAAATCTTTCATAATTAGACCTTAAAAATTTCTCTAATCAAATAAGTTCATCAATCACATCTCATGGGGTTCGGCCATACATCATGGCCGAACCCATGGTTCTCCTACTTTGGTATTTTAATTAGATTTTTGCCATTACTTTTTCCATCAATTCATATATCATACATTGTACCCTTTATTTTATTTAAAACTACATATAACCTAACTCATAATGTAGGTTCATAATCTGATTCATAAATCAGCCCTTAAACCATAATTTAAAGACACCTTTAATCCCTTAATTTAGAACATGGGGTTCGGTCATACACCATGGCCGAACCCTATGGTGTATAATTTCCAATTAATCTCCACCTTTCTATAATTGGAAGGTCTCCAAATTTAGATTTCACCTTCCAAGAATAGAACTTCCCTTTATTAATCTCTCCTACTATTATTAGAAGGTTTCCCTATTTAACTTACCAAAAATATAAACCTCATTCCATAAATGGAAAGTTTTCTAAAAATAACTCTACCTTCCATTTTTAACCTAAGGTCCACATTTAGAAGGTTTCTTAATTAAACACCAACCCTTCTAACAAGGTTTCCAAAAACTAAACCCTAGTGGGGTTCGGCCATACATCATGGCCGAACCTCACTCATGGCAACCAATCCATTTATTTAACTTAGGTTCCATAATCAAGCCTTACCTTCCATTCTTGGGATGGTTTCCATAAATAATCTTCATGGTCTTTAAGTAGATATTTTCTAATTTTAATATCCACTTCCAAGAATAGAAACTTTTCTAATAAGCAACCTCCTTTCCATATTTGGAAACACCTTCCAAAATTAGATTGCTTTTTCATAATTAACAACTTCTTCCATAAATGGAAGGTTTCCAAATTTAGTAGAACACCTTCCAAAATTAGATGTTTTCCAATTTAGCAAATGCTTTCCTTAATTAGAAGTTTTCTATTTTTAATCTCCATTCAAAATCTACCCCCATGGGGTTCGGCCATACACCTTGGCCGAACCCTATGGTTCATGATCTTAGCCATTGGTTTAGATCCAATCATAACTGATCATCAATTCCATAAAATGTTTGGTGGGGTTCGGCCATACACCATGGCCGAACCTCACTCCTCCTTTTTATTATTTTAGATCCACTCCATTAGCCATAAAACAGCCATGGTTCGGCCATGCTATGGCCGATCCATATTCCATATTCTTTCATTGATTTTCTTGAATCTAAACATACAATCACCAAAGGTTTCTATGACTTAAGATCTAGGAACATAAACCCAATTAATAAATCAACACTCTCCATGGTTTCCAATCTTTAAAACCAATTAATTAAGCAAATCTTTCCATGGGGTTCGGCCATGCACTATGGCAGAACCCTATGGTTCTTTATTCTCTTTTAAAACCATTAACCCATCTCTAATTTTCTCTTCATGGGGTTCGGCCAACCACCATGGCCGAACCCTATGGTTCTTTTGATTTCATAACCTCTTCCTTGCTCTTCTAACATTAATACTTAGATACTAACCTCTTTCTTGCTCTTCTAATCTTTCTCTTCCTTTCTCTTTGATTTTCTCCAAACAAGAACTCCTTCTAGTTGCTGCCCTTTCTTCTCTTGCTCTTGCCGTGTAAGAGAGGACTTGAGAGAGGGAGAGAGAGAGAGGAATATAACTTGGTAATGGGGTTGTAAAAACTGTGCACCCCTATGGATCTCTCCTTTTATTAAGCTCTCCTTAATCCCATATTTGAATGTTCTTAATAGAATCTTGCCCTCTTGTGTTTCTCATTTTTTTTTTTACACGTATACTATATTGTAGCTCAGTTTTAACCTTGTTAACTTCCGAATCAGAAAAAGTGGTAAATTACAAAGTTGTAGATCTTGAAATCTTCTTTCCCAACACAAAAAGAATCAAAGCAATCGGATATCAGAGTGAAAAGTTATAACCAAAACACTGGACATATGTCAAACCTTCCTTATTTAACCATGGCCGACTTTCCCTCTTTAATTCGCCATATCCGACTTTCCCTTGCCTTATTAAGACTTCCTTTAATTCTTATTAGCAAGTACTATGCGCATAACCCTAATCATAATCCAATTAATCTTTTAATTTAATTCATAGATATTTCATCCCTTTTTAAATATCTAGCATATCATTGTGGATTTAAAAATCCCCCATATCTCTCATGTGCATAATATATAAATCATTATCTAAAATTCGGCCAAGATAATCTTTATTTGATTTTTTTAACATCTACTTGGATATTTCAAATCCACTACTCGGCCATAATATCTTTTGTTTAAAATTAGATATAATTCATCACTAAATTAATTCAACCCATTTGCATTTAATAAAACCAATTCCAACATTGGTTGGGTCCTAATTGGGTCATGGCCCAATTCCTTATCCATATAAGATTTAATTCTAAAATTCATAATTAAAATTAAATAAATAATAAACTGAAAACCCGAGGTGTTACATTATGAGTTTTAAATTAAATGGTGTCAATTGATTTTTGAATTCTTGCATTGAATTTCAGATCTAGATTTCTTATTTATTTATTTATTTATTTTGGGCGATGAGAGAATAATTCCATAACCACCTTTTAAATTATTCATTTTTATATTCTGTCATTTATTTTATTTGCAAATTTATTTCATGTCTTTAGTTATGTTAGATCTTTTGTTTGTATGTTGTATTTTAATTGTTTGAATTCTTTTAAATTCTTTAATTTGTTTGTCATGTATTTTAATAGTCTTGTATTTTATTTTATGTATTCAAACCACTCCTTCAATATGTGTTGGCTAGTTTGAAATTTAATTTAACTAAACTTTAATTTTGTTTTCTTGAATTTAGGTGTGAGATTATCCATAAATTCTACTTTAATCCATTAACTTAATCGGATTTAATTAATGTTCTAATTTTTGGATCTGAATCTTAAAATAGAGGTTTTATTAACTTGGAGTTAAATTTATGAAAATATGATTAATTTTTATGATTTGATTTATTTTAAATCTCTCATTTCTAAAAAATATAACAACTCAAGCACTAGATTCCTGTAACGCCCCTCCCTCTAATCACTGTCATCAGATTAATATATTAGGAATATTTTAGTAGAGAGGGAGGCGAGCGTCACGACACGAGCGAAGTACGAGTCAGAAGACCCGACCCTTGACTGGCCCAACTAGTGTGTGTGTGATAACATTTGCACACACTAACACAAACCTGTAGAAATTTAAACATTTTTTTCATTGCATGAATAGACACACGCATCTCAAAGCAAATATAAAGAAATTTCCAAGATAATCATACATAAGTAATACAAAATACTTAATTACAAAGATCCAAGTCATATTGCCATAACTTCCCCAAATATTACATGAACATTCTCAGTACATAACATTGTCCTACTATTCCCAAAATGCATAAGTCCACTTCACTAGTCCAAAATTCCTTCTTAGTTCTTCATTTTGTCTACATTCAGCCATTGCTTGGTCCAATTTTATCTACGTACTTCAAACCTACATACACAATCTAAGGGGGGAATTTATGGGCTTAGTCAACGCACCCAGTAGGAATTTCGATCACATAATATGGACTACGGCATGTCATACTAAGACATTATACATACTTGTACTTTGAAAATCAAACACTTAAATATTGTATACCTTATATGTAAACCTCCAAGCATTTCTCAAAACTCATTTATTTAAAATATCAAAGCTACATACTCACCTCATACTTCTTTTCATACTACAAATCTCATAATTGAAATCATCAATAATACTTTTCTCAAAACCTTTCTCATATCTTAGTCATATAATAATAGTATAAGTATTTCAATACTTTTCCTCAAAATAGGTATCATACTAAGAATCTCATGTTCAACTTATTATGGAAAGCTTATATTTGAAAACATAATACATATTTCATTATAAGGTATTATACTCATAGCTAATTTATCTCATAATTTCATTATCATAATGATGTCAACCCAATACTTATAATGGAATCATAGTCACTTGTCTTTTCAAAATACCATATGCCAATCTTGTAAATGCTCATCAATGTGCAATGTATTATGCTAAGGATGCCATGATTCATGCATACCCTCATCATGCCCCATGCATAGGTATTTCAACAACTCATTTAGGACAACGCGGCATTTTATCTTCCCGTATACTAATTTCATACTCATCTTTTGGGGTGTCATAATATATATCATCATAATTTCAGCTGGATCCATCGGTAAAGCATTTATTCCTTGGCCATACGCGTACGACATCAAAACCTGCCCGGGTCAATTCGACACTTTGATTTGTTAATTTATAAATACCATTAATAATGGGATTGACCTATTCACCCCCCTCTAGGGTCAATCATGAGGTTCTAGCACATTGAAAAAGGGAACTTTCAAAATACATGTTCTTGAATTTTTATGGTTTTTTAAAAACAAAAATTATATTTTTGGAATCTTTTAATTTAGGCAAACTCTCTAAGATTAGAAATTTCTATTTTTAAAAACTCTAATTTTGGAAAGTTTCCTTGAATTAAAATTTTCTTTAAAAATATGAGACATTTTGAATTTTATCTTAGTTGTGGAAATTGTTCTAAATTTAGATATTCTATTTAATTTTTGAAAGTTTCTATTTTTGTAAAAAAAATTCCATTCGTAGAACAAATTTCTATTTTTGTGGAAAATTTTCTATTTTTGGAAAACTGATAAAATCATTTAATATCTTCCTTTAGCCTCTCTCTAATCTTATAAATGTATTCCATTTTAATAAAATTCATATTTTGTAAATAAATCTATTTTAGGAAAGTTGTAAACTTTCTGTTTATCGAAAATTTAAAAATTATTTCTGTCTAGGTGTTTTGTCATGGAAATTGACAAAGGGGGAGATTGTTAGTGCTCCGGCTTGCCGAGTAACCTATTTGTCAATTCCATGACTTAGGTAAAGTATTGTCTTGGACGTTTGAAGCAATGATCAAGACTCAAGTGATGAAGATTGAATCAAGAACTCAAGCATTGGAGGATCAAGTGCGGATTCATCATCACTATTTATGGCAATGACAAAATAGGTAAACTGACCATAGATGACTATAGGTGGTACCCACACCTTAGAGAGGACTATCCCTATTCTTAGAAGAATAAATGGTTAAAATCATATGAAGCCTAGTGAGGAAGGTTGATAGTAAATTGGAATCCAACTTGGAAAAATATGTATTTTCACTGTCAGCTCGACCAGTCTTATCTCACCGACCCTTCGGTGCAGTCAGGATTGACCCATCGTGGTCAAACACTGGTTGGCCCGAATGACGTTAGGTTCTGGAACATTAAACTGTCATTCTGGGTTTGCCTCTGATCGAGAGTCTCGTATGCACCGACCCCTCAGTAAAAGGCTGAAACGACCATCATGGTCAACGACTCGTCGATCAAGATCTTGAGTTCTGAAACCTTGAACTCATGTGGACTTTCGAAGAAATAGACATATCGGCAATCAAAGACTGATCGAGAGTACCAGGACCCACCCCTCGGTAATGGGCGACAGGTTGTTCTGGGTAACAGGTTTCCAATGTGGAAACTACTGTCAAGCATGTTTTGCATCAAAACGAGCCTCTCGTATGGACCGACCTCTCGGTACCATAAGTGTCGACCCATCGGCCACAACGACATGTCGACCGAGAAAGAATATTACTGTTGGGAGTGCACTTAATGCACAACGGTCGGAATTGTGATGGTAATATTTCTATACACCGACCCCTCGGTGCGACCGACCTGTCGGTACATTACCGTTACTACAATTGGTTGCTTTCGCTATATAAACCAACCTTTATGCAACCAGTTGGTATCCTTTGTGTTGATGTTTTAAATTTGTAAACCTCGCAAGCACACGAACGATGTTTAGTATAGTAATGTGAGAGCGAGGTCGAACCCAATGGAAAATCTCAAAGTATTTGAATTTAAATTTATGTCCTCTAAAAAAGAGTTTTTTTAAAGAAATTGAATCATTATATGAGTCATGTATCTAACTTGAAAAATGAACAAATAAAATTGTGATTTCTTATTCTTACATGGTAAATTAAATTTTAACCTTAATCATGATTAGCATTTCTAGTTACAAATTTTTTTAACATATCTTCCTAAATTTAGTTGAATGAATTTTTGAGAGAGAGTGATTAAATAGAAATTCAAGAATTAAAGAATGAATCATGAATTAAAGAATTAAAAGATTAGATTATACAAGATTTGGGTTAAAACAAATATTACACAATAAACATGAGATTTAACATAATTAAAAGGCAGAAAATTAAATTGCATGAAAATAAATGGCTAAAATTAAATGTGCAGTAACGTAAAGGTTGGTCGTTTAGAATAGACCGTTCATCACCCAAGATGTGTAAACAAAGTAAAAGCCTAGATTTGAAATTCACTTAAAGATCTAAAATGCAGTTCATATTTACTAATAAAATAGGATCCACAACTTTTTAATTTAATTAATCAAATCTTAGTAATCATGATTCAAGTCTTACAATCAAGATCCTAACTATTGCATACTCCCATGTTCAATCAAATAAACAAAAGTTGTAATCTTGAAATTAAAAGTAAAATAATCATCAAAGAATTTTAGGAATTGGATGTTCTAGGGTTCTAAATGAATGTTTCACTTTATTAAATAGAAGAATTAAAGTACAAGGCTTTGGAAGAAATTACATAGAAGCAATAAAATTAAAATGGAAAAATTAATTGCTCACTTGGAAATTGTGTAGTGCTCAGTCTTCTCGTCTTTCTCCAGCCGCTAGTCTTCTTGAACTCCAGGTCATATTCGAATTTTACCCTTGGGGTGATGGGGTATATATAGTTTTTGAAAAAGAGATGGAGGGCTTGGATTAAATCAAGGTTTAAGTTGGGAAATCAAAGGAGTGGATTGGATCTAATTGGGAATGGATGATGGAGATTTAAGCTTGGACTTTAAGGTTGCTAATGGGAGGTCACACGAATTTGGTGTGTGTAGGTGGCTTGGCTTGGAGGGTAAGTCAAGGTGGAGGGAAGATAGGAGATTAGGAGAGAAAATAGGATTGGGATTGACAATGTGAAATTCGAATTTACTATGTAGTTTTAGGGTTTGTGCAATGAGATGCTGAATGAATGGATGAGATTAAGAGATGAGATGAATGAATGGATGGATAATAGGAAGATGACATGGAGGGTTGACTAGGTGTGAAATTCGAATGGATTGGATTGTGATTGAGAAAAATCGTATGAGGTGTGGTGATTGGGATGATGAGGTGTGTTAAGATCTTAGGAATTTATCTAGATGATTTTTAGTCTAAGTGTATGGAGAGGTTTTAGATTGCAAAAATCATAGGAATGATGATGTGTAAAATGCGCATGGAGGCTAGCCTGAACTACAAGTTGTTCATTATTTTGGGTTTATGAATGGAGGGCTTAGATTAAATGGGGTTTTGATTTAATAGCTAAGGTATTTTGGGTAAAATAAATATAGGAATGGGTAGATGGTTGATGTAGGATTTAGATGCACAGGTGGATCTAAATGGATGATGAAATGCATGACCTAATTTCAAAATGATATATGTATGTGATGGATGCATGTGGAGGCTCTAGGGTTTCTAAGAGATGAATGAATGGATGTGATTGGATTACTTAATACCTAATGGCTAAGATACTCATTGCATGAAATGAATGCATAAATTAATAGGTAATGCATGGATGAACACTAATCTAAGGTTAACATCATCATGATGATGATGGATGACCTAGAACTAATGATAGATGAATGGATGAGTTAGATTTCATGGTGGATCTATGGTTTAACCTAATTGGGTATGTGAGATGGAGGGTTAAGATCTAAGATGGAAGTTGGATGGTGTGGATGTGAAATTGTGTTATGGATTTTTGGACATAGGTAGTTGGGTTGGACTTAGGTAAATTCAAACATGGACCATGAAGTTCATTGGACTTGGGCTTTGGAGTTGGATCTAGACCTCAACTCAGGCCCATTTAAATTGGATTTGAGAGCTTGGGCCTTAGTTGGATTGAACTTGCACATTGGCCTGGCGCAAAGTGTGAAATGCTCATGGGCTTGCATGTGGCTTGGTCCATTGAAGCTTTCTGGAGCATAGCTTGGCCCATTTGAACAGAGTCTTGGCCCAATGACTTGAAATTCAGGATTTGGCGCTTGGATTGCAACTTTTAACCTCTAGAATTAAATAATTATTCAGCCACTTTAAATCTAAAAATTATTAATTAATCATATATTCTCATACTGGATCTAGATTAATTAATTTACATGAAAATCCTAGAAAGTGACATAAAATAATTATAATAATTCTAGGCTCTTTAAAGCTCTAAACTTGCAATCTTTTGTTATTTTAGCTTGATTTTCCTGAACTTTTCATTTTTTACTACAAAACTGACAAACTACATTAAATGCATCATTATATACAAAATTGAGGATTAACTGACCCAATAATCAGGGGCAAAAATGTAACGCCCCGCCCTTTTTCACTTGCTTTTTCCCTTAAATTCACAGTATATTTTTTTTTTATAACAGAGTAGAGTGATAGTGTAATAGCCCGAATTTTTGGATCAATATATATAGGCATTTATTTATTTTAATTTGAAGTTTGATGTGATAAAATGCCAAATGGACCAAATTTTGGGACAATGGCCCAAGTGTGGTCCAATGGGCCATGGACTTGATTTATTCATTTAAATGGGTCAATGGTAAGTAATTGGGTCATGGATAGTCAAATTGGGTCAATACCCATTTGGGACCCAATGGATCAAATTGAGGTAAGCCCTAAAGTAAATGGGTAAGACAAAATATAATTGGGCCATGAACCCAATGGTGATCCAATTAAGATAAATTAAATGGATTAGATAATTATAAAATTATCTAAGTTAAGATTAAGTGATATGGCCAAATGGGGCCCACCTCCACCTCACCAATTGAGGTGGCGTGTGGACCCAAGGGTGGTGGGGCCGACCACCATGGTTGACTTGGTCAACCATGGGTGGATTTCATAGAGGGAAATTAATGGGATTAAAATTAAGTAGGAATTAATTAATTAACTTAACCTAAGGATCAATTGAATTAGATTGATTAAGTTAATTATGGTCAAATGGTCAAAACCATTCCAACAAACACAAACCACCCCAAACAAACACAAACCACTTTGAAGAAATACAAGATTGAAACCATGGGTTTAAATGGTGGTTTTACCCCAACCACCACCATTAATGCCATGTTGATTGGTGGGAGGAATGAATGACAACCAAAAAAAAGATGAGATGACTTCCCATCTCATTTCCATCTAACCACTACACTCTCTCCATCTCTTTGCACTCTCAAAACCGTCCCCTACCTTCACAAGAGGAAGAAAAAAGAAAACTTAGAAGAAAAAGAGAAGAAAAGAGAAGAAAAGAAAAGGAAAAGGCTAAGTGTTGACCCACCACCTCAAGGTAAACACTTGAGACACCTTTCTTATCACCTTCCCCTCTCCCTCTCTCAAGCAAACGCACTCAATCTTGGCCGATCCTAAGCTTGGAGAGCCTCACCATTTGATCAAACTCATCTTGACCGTACATCAAGGAGAAGAAGAGAAGAGAAGGCTAAGGAGAGCAAAGAGGAAAGAAGGACCGGAGGAGTCATTGGGTGGTAAGATTTTCTTAAAACAAGAATTTATGTTTTCTAGATAGGATATGGAATCCATTTCTTAGATTTAATATGGCCAAAAATGTTGTGGGCCATGGATCTAAGATCCATCAAATGGTAGGATAAGAAATCGATAAAATGGAGGAATGGATTAAGAAATGGATGAAATGGAAGAATGGAATTTTTAATGGAATTTCAAGTCTTTATTAAGCATAGAGAATCTGGATTTTTAATGGATTGATGGGCCACATGGCCGAACCCCATGGTAAATGATGGATGATTTTTTTTATTAAGATTATAAGGTTTAAAATTTTGGAGAATGAGTAATGATAATTAGTTTTCAAATGATTTAAAATAGGTGATTTTAAATAGGGTTTAAAGGATAGAAAGATGGATTTACAAGTGTATGATATAAGTTTTTTTTTAAAGGGACCAAATGAATGGTGTTATTGATTTTAAAAGGAATTTTTAAATGAAGAAAACCATGGATCAATATTAGTGAAACCATGGTCTTAAATGGCACTAAGGAAGGTGAGCCATGAACCATGGGTTCGGCCATGGTGTATGGCCGAACCCTATGGTAAAATTTTGGGATTTTTATGAATGGAAAATAATGGAGAAAAATGATAAATTTAAATGGATTTATGAGTATGGTATGTGATGTTTAAATGGGATGAAAATGGATGATTTAATTTCATTTGAGGTAGGAGTAAATGGGGTAAGATAGACCAAGAAAAAATGGAGAAAGAAACATCATGGGTTCGGCCATGGTGTATGGCCGAACCCATGACCCAATTTTAGATCAATTTTGGGTCTAAGGTAATATATATGCATAAATGAATGGAAATAAGTCTAATCAATGGCTAATTTTAAACGATCGTATGGCATAGTTGATGAGGCAAGATGGACCCAAGAAATTGAAAAAAAATGGACATCATGGGTTCGGCCATGGTGTATGGCCGAACCCATGACCTCTTTGTGGGCCATATTTAGGGCCAAGAATGGAATGAATTATGGGATTAAATGTTTTCAAATTTAATCAAAGTAGGTGGCTATTTTTATGGATATTAGGGCATGGTCAATGAATGCCTAATGGATCTAAGTTATGGATGATTTTTGACTTAAAAATATGCATGAATGAGGAAATATTAAACCATGGAGGTCTAGTGGCAAAACCGTAATTAGTGGCCACATTGAAGAACCATGGGTTCGGCCATGATGCATGGCCGAACCCTATGTATGTTAGACATAAATTTGGATACATTGCGAATGATTAAATAAAACAGATAGATGCTGCGTTTTAGGCTCGCAAATCGGAATATTTAAAATGGCCAAAATTGGATTTATGGATGTGTTTTAAACCACGGAAAATGAGGCTAAGTTAGGGGCTGATTTTGGTAAACGGATAACGTAATTAGGAACCTAAGGTTGTAATAAGTTAAGGACTTAATCATGGATAACATATGGACTAATTCGGTAAATATGTAATAAGGTACCGGGACGTCGCAAACGGTACGCGATCGGCGACCGGATTATCGAACCGAAACGTAACGGGACGCTAAGCGGTATTCGGTAGGATTCCTACCTTTTTTGTAAGCCTTGGATATGTGATGGTTCTTTAATTTGATGATTATATGATTTATCTTACGATGGGATTTCGAATTATGAATTATATGTTTAAGTACTATGGATTATGATTTAATGCTATGGATAATATTTTTTTTTAGACTATGGACTATACTTAGATGCTATGGATTTTATATGGATTATATATATATTACATAGCATAATGCACTTACATCTCATGCATGGCATGGGTGGGAAAATAATGAAACCGGAGTCCATGCTCCGTCGGGGTGACCAAGAAGCAAACATGGGGATAGCCTGAGGGGCTATAACCGGAGTCCATGCTCCGTCGGGGCGACCGAGAATCAGACATGGGGATACCTCTTATGTTATAACCGGAGTCCATGCTCTGTCGGGGCGACCGAGAAGCAAACATGGGGACACCTTGACGAGGCTTTGCCGTCAAGGGGGATACGATAATTTATGATGATACGGTGGATGGGTGGGACACATGACATAGGCACCCATGGCATGGCATTCATCATATGTTTACTTTATTATTATTTGGTATGCATGTTATCACTAATCCATGTGCTAACCCTACTCGGAGTCCTACTGGGCGCGTTGACTAACGCCCTACTTCTACCCTAGCCGATGATGCAGGAGATGGCGGAAACGGTGGACACGCCGAGAGTCAAGCTTAGGAGCTTGGGAAGCGGATACCTAGTTTTATTTCAGTTTCATTTTGGAGATGTAATTTAAAGTAGCTTAGCTCGTCGGACTGTATAATTTATATTTCTTGCTATGGTTTGGACTGCATTATGGACAATATCGTTTTGAGGCATAAATGTGAACATAGGGGTATTTTGGTAATTTAATGTTGTATCTTCCCTTCTATCTAAAACCGGTAGGATAGTCTCTATTATAACGTTCCGCACGTAATTATATTCCCGCGAGCTTACTTGCTACGCGTGAACCGTTCTCGTGGACTTAGTTCCGCGCACGCGTGAGGTTGGCCAGTTAAGGGTTGGGCTTTAGAAGCTCGGACTTAACTCGTGTCGTGACATCCGCGCCCTCTCTCACTCTCCATTTCAGAAAAAAAATAGACTTTGATTTTCGAAAAACGAGTGAAAAAGGGGCGGGCATTACAGATAGAGCGCGGGACGTCACGACGCGAGCTAAGTCCGAACTTCTAAAGTCCGACCCTTAACTGGCCAACCCTATGTGTGTATGGACTCAGTCCAATAAAATGGTTCACACATAGCAACACCGACTTGCGGAATAAAATCATACAACTGCGGAATCATAATCATCAATATGCGGAATTATATTAGAACCATATTCTAATCCATTCAGATAGCAAAGTACGTCATAATCATCAAACCAAAACATTCAACCATCTAAGTTATTATATTTCGGAATCCAAATACTCAAATACAAGTTCATGAGTAATTTATTTCAAAAACATATAAACTAGATCTTCCAAGCTCCTATGCCTGGTCCGTCTTGGGTTCATTATTTCCCTGATTACCTGTATCACCAACTACAGGGTAGAAGTAGGGCGTTAGTACAACGCGCCCAGTAGGTATTCCAGTTACGGCTAACACATGGTTAGTACCAAACATATCATATAACATAGTGATATCAAAACCATAGAAATCCATGCCATGCAATGATGACAATTATGCAATGAGTCCCACCCATCACCTGTACATAAATGTACCTACCACATAGGTCTTTCGGTCGCCCCGACAGAGTGTGGACCCTCTGAAAATCTTCTTGATGGAAATCACATCAAGGTGTTGCACATAGGTTTTTCGGACACCCCGGCAGAGAGTGACCCCTCCGGTTATAAATCCTTCACCCCATGCTATGCATGAGATGACAATGAAACACATGCTATTTTATAACAAACATAGCATTGAAAATCATCATTTGAAAACACATCCAACACATGCTCTTTATATAAATAAACTTAGCATATAAAATCATCCTTTGAAACATAATTGGCCCATGCTATTTTAAACAATTAAACATAGCATTCAAAATTCAATATAATAAAACATATCCTTGAAAACATATTTTCATCAAACATAATATAAAAACAAAGTACATAAGCCATGGTTTCAAAGAGGTGAAATCCTACCAAAGACTGTTCACGTGTCCTTGAGTTTCCGTCCAAAATTTGATCACCAATCGCGCACCGCTTGCGAGATCCCGTTACCTTATAATATAATGATAAATCAACACCAAGTCTCACCTAATTACAAGGTTCTAAATCTATAAACAAAGCCCCATGGGGTTCAGCCATTCACCATGGCCGAAACCCATGGTCTACCATTTTTTTTCCATAATTACGATAATGCCATTGAGCCTAACCATAGACTTCTTTTCCATTGCTTAGGTTTCAAATCATCCATACATGTTTCCAAAGCACATAATCCCATAAAATAATTCATGGGGTTCGGCCATACACCATAGTCGAACCCAATGTCCAATATTCTCTCATATTTACAAAAATGCCATTGGTTTCCTCTTTCCTTTAAATCTTCCATAATTAGACCTTATAGATTTCCCTAACCAAATAAGTCCATCAAACACAATCATGGGGTTCGGCCATACATCATGACCGAACCCATGGTTCTCCACTTTGGTGTTTAATTACATTTTTGCCATTCCTTTCTCCATCAATCCCTAACATACATTGTATCTTTCATTTTATTTTAAAAATACGCATAACATAACTCATAACATAGGTTCATAATCTGATTCATAAATCAGACCTTAAACCATGAATTAAAGATGCCATTATGTTCATACCATCCATCTCCTGTGATTCAATTATACATGAGCCTAAACCATATATTTAATTCCATAATTAAATAGGTTTTTCAAAAACTAAACCCTAGTGGGGTTCGGCCATACACCGTGGCCGAACCTCACTCATGGCATCCAATCCATTTATTTAATCCAAGTTCCATAATCAAACCCCACCTTCCATTCTTGGATAGTTTCCATAAATAATCTTCATGGTCAATAAGTAGATATTTTCTAATTTCAATATCCACTTTCCAAGAATAGAAACTTTCCCATATTAGACAAACTTCTATAGATAGATAGTTTCTTAAATTAGAAACTATCTTTCCAATATTGGATACCTTCCAAGTTTGGCAACTCCTTCCATATTTAGATTGTTTCCATAGATAACTTACACCTTTCCATAATTGGAACCTTTCCATATTAATCCCCATTCCAAAAACAACCCCATAAATAGATAGTTTCTACTTTAATCACCTCCTTCCTAAAATAAATTCTAGTGGGGTTCGGCCATATACCATGGCCAAACCTCACTCATAGAATTATCCATTTCATCCCATTTAAAATTCCTAAACATAGATCCATAATCTTCATGTTTGAAACCAATTTACATTATTGCCATTTATACCAATCTCTAAGTTAACTTGGTCCATGGGGTTCGGCCATACATCTTGGCCGAACCCTATGGTGCATAACTTTCCATATTTAGTTGGTTTCCAATTTTGACATGCATTCCTTCCATAACTAGGTAGTTTCCAAAATTAGTATGCTTTCTAATTTATGAATCCTCATCTATGGGGTTCGGCCATGCACTATGGCCGAACCCTATGGTTCAATATCTGCTCTTTTAAATCCAATTAAACACACCTATCTGTCTAAGGTTTTCCATCATTTAAATCCATACATTAAATCAGTATCCTTTCACGGTTTTGAACCCATAAATATAGCCGAAGACCTTCCATTAAGCATCTCCAAAATCCTTTCATTTAATCCATCACCAAGTAAATCCAAAACCGATCATACATTGGCTTACAAAAATCATACATTAAACCAATCTTTTTAGATGGGGTTTGGCCATGCATTGTGGCCGAACCCTATGGTTCATGCTTCCTTGGTTTTCCATTATTAATAACCCAATAATATAAACCATATCTAACCCATGCATTTCCATTAAAATAAGCATATCTTTTAAACAAAATATAAATCAAACAACTAACCGGTTTCCGCGACTCCTTCGGTTATTTCTTCCGATCCTTTTCTTTGCTCTTAATCTTTTCTTCTTGCTGGTTGGACAACCCCTTGCTGGTTTCTTCTTCTTGTTTTGGAGTGAATAACAATTGGGAGAGAGAGAGAAAGAGAGAAATCTGCCCAAGGGTTATCTCCTTAATACAAGCTCCAATTAATCCAAATGGGGAAGGTGCCATGCGCCCCTCCCTTGCCTTAGATGGCAATGCCAACCTCCCTTGCTTAGATTAGCAATTTCCGACCTCCCTTGCTTAATCTAGTAACCTCCCAATCGGCCAATGCTAAAAATAAATATAGTAATGCCGTTGGACCTTGTGTTCCCCATTTGTTTACACATATAACTCATTTTTGACCTTGTTAACTTCCGAATCAGAAAAAGTAGTAAACTACAAAGTTGTAGCTCTTGAAGGCTTCTTTCCAACGCAAAAGGAATAAAAGAAATTGGATATCAGAGTGAAAAGGTATAACCAAAACACTGGACATATGTCAAACCTTCCTTATTTAACCATGGCCGACTTTCCCTCTTTAATTAGCCATATCCGACTTTCCCTTGCCTTATTAAGACTTCCTTTAATTCTTATTAGCAAGTACTATGCGCATAACCCTAATCATAATCCAAATAATATTTTAATTTAACTCATAGATATTTCATCCCTTTTAAAATATCTAGCATATCATTGTGGATTTAAAAATCCCACATATCTCTCATGTGCATAATATGTAAATCACTATCTAAAATTCGGCCAAGATAATCTTTATTTGATTTTTTTTTTAACATCTACTTGGATATTTCAAATCCACTACTCGGCCATAATATCTTTTGTTTAAAATTAGATATAATTCATCACTAAATTAATTCAACCCATTTGCATTTAATAAAACCAATTCCAACACTGGTTGGGTCCTAATTGGGTCATGGCCCAATTCCTTATCCATATAAGATTTAATTCTAAAATTCATAATTAAAATTAAATAAATAATAAACTGAAAACCCGAGGTGTTACAAAAAATGTAATATTTCAATTCTCAACACTTTGGCAAATCAGTTGGACCCTCATCATTATCAATAAGCTTAAATAAGGGCCAACAGAAGGATTACTCATCTCTCCATGCACTACACTTGGTGAATCAAGCATCCTATCTTCTTGATTGTGATTAAGAGAGAGAGAGGGAAATAAATATAGATCTAGGAATCCATTGGAACATCTAAATCCTAGAGACCTCCCATTGATTGTGATTGAGCATACATAAGGCACATCTTCGACATCGTCGACATCACATTGGGAGAGCATCCTCAAGAAACATACATCTACAAGTGAGCTCATGCAAATGCAAGTGCTTCTTAGTGATTTTATTTTATAAATCATATTGTGAAGTGGACTAAGGCAAGGAAGCCGGCACCACTATAAAAAATAGAGGGATAAGGAAGTAGACCTTGGGTTGGTCGAACATTTCAAAATCTAGGACAAGTGGATTAAGTGGAGGTACTCCAGAACCACTATAAAAAATTCTAGAGCGCCGTCTCTGACACAGTGGTGGTTGGAATTCCCAGTCGATTGAGTGAGGTGAAATTCCTACTCTAATTGTGAGGATGTAAATCCCCACATAGTGAATTTGTGATAACCCAAGGTTGGGTGAGTCCTTAGAGTTTGAGATTGGCAAAGGATCTTGAAAAGGTAAAAATTGAGAATGCCAAATTCACTAGCCAACTTCAATGTGTTAATATGGAAAATGATCTTCTCTCATCAAATTTGAAAAATGCAAATGATGAAATTGTGAATTTGAGAGAAAATCAAAATTTGCTACAAGAAAAACTAAAAGCTTTTAAAAATGAAAGCTTGAAGCTCAAGGAAGTTGGAAAATGTCTTGGAGATGAGAATGTTAAGAAATCTCAAGACATGGTTACCTAAGAAAATGAAAAATTGGAGAAATCTATAAACTTGGGTAAACTTCATGGTTGGCATGGTGATAGTCACTCTCAGTCAAACCTTAAGAGACCCATGAACCAATCCATACTTGTCAAAGGCCACACCACACACATTTCTAGAGTAAAATGCTTTTATTGTGGTTTAATCGGGCACTTCAAGCATGAATGTAAGACTCAGATGCTTGTTGAAAGAAGCATGAAGTTTGAGGTGATTGGAAATTCACACCATGCAAGGAATAAGGTATATCATTTTGATTATGTGAATGTTCTTAGGAAACACAATGCACCTCACACTTCACATCATCCCTTCATTGACAAATCTAAAAGGGATAGACCAAGATCTCCTCATACTATGGTTAGAAATATGAGGAGGAGAGTCTTGTCTCAATTCAATGAATTTGGGCCAAATGTTCATGATGGTAGAATCAAATTGTCCAAAGTTCAAAGATTTGGGAGGAAAGGTCCGGATTTAAAATTTGTATGGATCCCAAAGGGATAGGACCTTACCCATGCCCTACATTGGTCTAAGACTTGAACTTAATTTGTGTATCTCTAGACCAATTGTAGTTGAACTCAAACTTGGTATAAGTGAGCTCGAACGACCAAGTGTTGTGGCATGGTTGCCCTCTTGCAAGCACTTGATTTCACTTTTTCTGGCTATAGTGTTTATCATGCTTGAAGGGTCATAGAGTTGTGGATTTAGATTCGTAGGTCCACAATGTTTGCTCAAAATGTTTGAAAGGCTACCATTGTTGGTACCACATTTGAAGCATGCTTTGGAATCACCCTTGGTATCTTGCCTTCATTCCATATTCTTGTTTGATTGTTGGAATGATCATGTGTAAGATGTTTGTGTGGCAAATTTGCTCTTAATTGATAGAATCATAATTTTATATGCCATGTGTTCTCATGTAGGTTGCACTTATACTTTAATTTTTGAATATATGTTGTTTCATCTCATTCCATGTATGAAGTTATCTTTTGGGAATGGATGGACTTTGTGCATTGCCTCATGTCTCGTTTGTATGTGCTTGCATTCTTTGTTATCATCTCAGATTTTAAATTGGTAGAATTTTGTAGTGTGAGATGATCTTGTGCACATACATAGTGTTGTTCCATTCCAACTTACAAAATTTGTGGATCTTTTATGGAATGGAACTTGCTCCATGCTTGTGAATGGTGTTTGTTGATCAATGTGTGATCAAATGTTCCTCACTGGTAATCCATTCATGTATCATTCAATTCTAACATTGACCTTCATTGGAGTATTCATAACTGAATGATAAAGTTGATAAAAGCTATGTGAGCTAATCCGGTGTTTAGCAAACACTTGTATGTGTGGAGATCATTTCTTTTGCACCTTTGTTTGATCTAATGTGGGTATATCTTGTGCAAATTGAAAATGTTTTTGCAAGTGTTTGGTGGTTATGGCATATCATGGGACTTTTATACTTTATGTATATTTGTGATGCCATGTCTTCATACTTCATTTCCGTACCTTTTATTGGTATATCATTTATGAAATGAATGTATGCTTGGTCTTCATTCCTATATTCATTATTGGTATACATTATGAGGAGTGATTTCGGTTCATATGCACCAAGTTTTTGCTAAACCTTGAATGCCTTATCATATGACATCACACAAGGACAATGGAGTTTTAAATGGTAAATTATAAGGCCCAAGGTTATCGGATTGGATTGGACCAAAATCTCAAGAAAATTTGATCAATGATTCTTGTTTTTGTGCATGTGTTAGAATCATCAAATGGCACAAAAATCTGTGTGAATGTATTGGTTTACATTGGCATTCAAAAGTTGTATTGCAAAACTTGTTATCTTGTGGACTTACAAGCATCACAGGCACACACTCTCATCCCTCAATTAACAAATCTTATAGGGATGTGTTATGCTATTTCCATGTCTTGATAATGCACTACCTTGGAAATGTGTTTTTGGAGAAATGTTCAAATGAGGTATATTATCCTTTCTCCAAAACTGTTTTTGGATTGCATTCATGGTTTAATCCTTCACATGTGTGTTGGGATATGTCACATAAGGATTGAATGCAACCTACTGTATGCACCATAAAGGCTTGGCTTTCAAAGAGAAAATATGGTTTATGCCAAAATCTGGATTGATTGGCATTGTGAAAGCCAAAATGGGTTTGTAGTCCAAATGTTGATGGACTTGGTGCATTGTGTTCTCAAATTTTTGAGCAAGGGAGAGCATGCCTTGGAATGTTGTATGGGAAGAAATCAAACTTCATCTTTCAAATGCTTAATGGTGTTCCAAGGATAGGTGTTTGTTCATTCATTGTGTCTCATTGTTGTATGTGTTGTTGAGTGAACTTAATGTGTTGGTTGATGCATTGTGCCCACATAGGTATATATGTTTGCATCACCTTGTTTCCATGAACTATGTGCTCAAATTGGTGTATAATTTATTTAGTTCATGATTGTGTTCACTCATATGTTCTTCAATGGAATATTTCTTGTATGAGTGATTCCCTCCTCATGTCGTGCATAAATGTTGTCTCAAAACTGGTATATCTTTTAAAATGCATGTGGTCCCTCCTTCTCCATTAACACCTTTTGTCAATTTATGATAAAAGGGGGAGAGAGTTAGAAGCTTGAAGCATGAAAGAAAGTTTATGTTAAGGGGGAGATAAATAAGAAAGCTTATGTTAAGGGGGAGATAAATCAAGACTAAGAGGGGGTTTAGTCCATGTGTTATGGGGGAACACTATGTGCTTCTGGACTAACATTTGAGGGGGAAACTTCTATGCTTCCACTATTGCTTGCATTGTTTGTGTGTACAGGTACATTGGCACACCTTGAGGGGGAGCAAGCTGAGGAAAACAAGAAAAATTTGAAGGATAGAGTTTAGAGTGTTTTCATTTGAATATGTACTTATAATTGTTGTATCTTTTGTATTCAAATGACGTATATTGGGTTGGGCTAAGTCATCGAGTCTGTATTCATTAGCTTCTAGGTGTTTTATCATGGAAATTGACAAAGGGGGAGATTGTTAGTGCCCCAGCTTGGCGAGTAACCTATTTGTCAATTCCATGACTTAAGTAAAGCATTGTCTCGGAAGTTTGAAGCAATGATCAAGACTCAAGTGATGAAGATTGAATCAAGAACTCAAGCATTGGAGGATCAAGTGCGGATTCATCATCACTATGTATGGCAATCACAAAATAGGTAAAATGGCCATAGATGACTATAGGTGGTACCTACACCTTAGAGAGGACTATCCCTAGGCTTAGAAGAACAAATGGTTAAAATCATATGAAGCCTAGTGAGGAAGGTTGACAGTGAATTGGAACCCAACTTGGAAAAATATGTATTTTCACTGTCAGCTCGACCAATCTTATCTCAACGACCCCTTGGTGCAGTCAGGATTGACCCATCGTGGTCAAAGATTGGTCGGCCCTAATGACATTAGGTTCTGGAACATTAAACTGTCATTCTGGGTTTGCCTCTGATCGAGAGTCTCGTATGCATCGACCCCTCGGTGAAAGGCTGAAACGACCCATCATGGTCAACGACTCGTCGATCAAGATCTTGAATTCTGAAACCTTGAACTCATGTGGACTCTCGAAGAAACAGACATATCGGCAATCAAAGACTGATCGAGAGTACCAAGACCCACCCTTCGGTAATGGGCGACAGGTTGTTCTGGGTAACAGGTTTCCAATGTGGAAACTACTGAGAATGAGCCTCTCGTATGGACCGACCTCTCGGTACCATAAGTGTCGACCCATCGGCCACAACGACATGTCGACCGGGAAAGAATATTACTGTTGGGAGTGCACTTAATGCACAACGGTCGGAATTGTAACGGTAATATTTCTAGACACCGACCCCTAGGTGCGACCGACCTGTCGGTACATTAATGTTAGTACAATTGGTTGCCTTCGCTATATAAACCAACCTTTATGCAACCAGTTGGTATCCTTTGGCAAATCAGTTGGACCCTCATCATTATCAGTAAGCTTAAACAAGGGCCAACAGAAGTATTAATCATCTCTCCATACACTACACTTGGTGAATCAAACATCCAATCTTATTGATTGTGATTAAGAGAGAAAGAGAGAAAAAGAAATATAGATCTAGGAATCCATTGGCACATCTAAATCCTAGAGACCTCCCATTAATTGTGATTAAGCGTACATAAGGCACATCTTTAACATCGTCGACATCACATTGGGAGAGCATCCTCAAGAAGCATACATCTACAAGTGAGCTCATACAAATGCAAGTGTTTCTTAGTGATTTTATTTTATAAATCATCTTGTGAAGTGGACTAAGGAAAGGAAGCAGGAACTACTATAAAAAATAGAGGGATAAGGAAGTAGGCCTTGGGTTGGTCGAACCTTTCAAAATCTAAGACAAGTGGATTAAGGGGAGGTACTCTGGAATTGCTATAAAAAATTATAGAGCCTCGTCTCTGGCACAGTGATGGGTGGAATTCCCAATCGATTGAGTGAGATGAAATTCCTACTCTAATTGTGAGGGTGTATGTCCCCACATAGTGAATTCAGGATAATCCAAGGTTGGGTGAGTCCTTAGAGTGGATGTAGGTTGTTTAACTGACCACTATAAATTGGTCTTGTGGGTGTTGATCTTTACTTGTGCGTAACACCCCGGTTTTTCAATTTATTAATATATATGAAAATTACCCATTTAATTTGTGAATTATTAAATATGGATCTTAGATGGGTAAAGGGTTGGGTCATTGCCCAATCAAGACCCAACGGTTTTGGAAATGGTTTCAATAAAATTTAAATGGGGTTGAATTAAAAGGGATATGCGCATGAGATGTTTATGGGATTTTCATATCCACATTGATATGCTAGAATATTTTGAGAAGATATCTAAGATTAAATATAGATTGCTTATGGCCGTGTATAGGATTTCCAAATCCAAGGATAGGCGCATAAGATCATTTAAAAAGGGTATGCAAATTGTCTAAAATTAAATAAAGAAGATGTCTAATTAAATAAAGATTGTATGGCCGTGTGTGACATTGCTAAATGGGAAGGTTGGCAACTTCCAAATCAAGGCACAAGAGGGGTGCATGGCACCTTTTAATTAAGCATAACAAAGGGGCGCATGGCATCTTCTAAATTGGGATCAATGAGAGATTAATTAAGGCAACAAAGGGGCGTATGGCACTTGCTATTTTAGAGAGACAAAGGAGCACACGGCAATGCCTAATTTAAGGGGTCTTGGTAGCTTCTAAGATAGGACAATTGGTTTTATTAAAAAGAAAGAGGCAAGGGCGCACGGCTTACACACCATAGCCGAATTTTCTTTCTCTCTCAAGTCTCATTCTCGGCAATAACAAGAGAAGGAGAGGGCAGCCAGCAAGACGGAAAGATCAAGAAGGAAAAGGATTGGAAGAGCAAGAACAACCGAGGGAAAACAGGAGGAATTGCGGAACCGGTTAGTATTTTATAAATTTTGTTTAAGGAAAAGAACCATAGGGTTCGGCCATGGTGTATGGCCGAACCCCATGGAAGAGAATTGGTAGTTGAAAGTAGTAAATTTAATGCAAAGAATGGGTCATGGCCGAACCCCATGGAAAGACATGGGTTAGGTTATGGATTTTAATGATGAAAACCATGGAATAATTATGTATGTTTTAAAAGGGATTTAAATGGTTTAAGAAGAAGTTGATGAACCATAGGGTTCGGCCATGATGAAGGGCCGAACCCCATGGAAGGACTTTGGTAATTTTAATGGAAGTTTGGAGGATCAAAATCATAGAGTTATGGTTTTAATTTTAGAAAGGTTTTAATGAATTATTTTTGGTGAAGATCCTAGACCATGGGTTCGGCCATGGTGTATGGCCCAACCCCATAAATATTTATGGAATTATGTTCATGTACTTAGAACATGGAAAAATATAGATGGACTTATTTTGGTGATTGATTAAATGGAGATCTTGGAGATGATGGCAAAGTTGTGAATATGGGCCAAAATGGAAGATCATGGGTTTGGCCATGGTGTATGGCCGAACCCCATTAGGTCTTTAATGGATTTAATTTATTAAGGAATTTTTATTGGATGAATAATTTTTAGAAAGAAGATTAAGAACCATAGGGTTCGGCCATGATGTATGGCCGAACCCCATGGAGTTGGATATTAATTTAGAAAGGATCTAAGGATGGTTATTAAATTAGAAACTTTCTAATTATGGAAGGAACCTTGATCTATGAATTCAAGTATGGAAGTTGATGAAAATGGAAAGTTAGACATCATAGGGTTCGGCCATGATGCTTGGCCGAACCCCATGAACCAATGTTATGGATCGGTTTTGGACATAAACCTAAGGTAATGGCAAAGTTGTAAATACATGCTAAAATGGAAGGTTAGCCATGAATGGCAATATTGCAATTTAAATGGAAATAAGGGACCATGGGTTCGGCCATGGTGTATGGCCGAACCCCATGAACTATGTATGGATTATTTTGGAACATAAGCAAGGTAAATGGCTATGGATATGTATAATGGCAAAATGGTAATTAAGTGAAATCAATGGACCATGGGTTCGGCCATGGTGTATGGCCGAACCCCATGAACTATGTATGGATTATTTTGGAACATAAGCAAGGTAAATGGCTATGGATATGTATAATGGCAAAATGGTAATTAAGTGAAATCAATGGACCATGGGCTCGGCCATGGTGTATGGCCGAACCCCATGGGGAATGTTTGTTGAACTTAAGGTTTGATGTATATTAGATGATTAATTTGTTTATCATTAGATTAATGAATAAAAGTGGTATGAATGGCATAAATGTAAATATGGACAAAAATGAAAGACCATGGGTTCGGCCATGGTGTATGGCCGAACCCCATGGGGATTGTTTTGATGGACTTAGGGTTTATGTATGTGGGATTAAATAAAAGGGAAGTGATTAAAAGTTTAACTTAGGGGTTATTGATTAATAAACCAAAGAAAGAAATTAAAACAAAAGGGGTGAGGTTCTGCCATGGTGTATGGCCGAACCCCACAAGTTTGGTTTATGGACTTGGACATTGTTGTAAATCAAGTGGGACTTGGTTTTAATTGATTGTTATATTATAAGGTAACGAGACCTCACAAGGTGTGTACGATCGTGAGCTGTTACCGGACGAAAGACGCAAGGACAAGTTAGCGGTCTTTGGTAGGATTCCACCTCTTTGAAACCATGGGTTTATGTACATTGTTTTTTTATCTTATTTTTGATGAATTTATGTTGCAAAGGATTTGTTTCGAATGGTGATTTTAAATGCTATGTTTATATGATAAAATAACATGTGTTTTAAATGTGAGTTTTAATGCTATGTTTATATGATAAAATAACATGTGTTTCATTGGCATCTCATGCATGGCATGGAGTGAAGGATATGTAACCGGAGGGGCCACACTCAGTTGGGGCGTCCGAAAAACCTATGTGGGGTACCTTGATGTGCTTTTTCATCAGGAAGAAACCGAAGGGTCCACACTCCGTCGGGGCGTCCGAAAGACCTATGTGGCGGTACTTTTATGTACATGTGATGGGTGAGACTCATTGCATTTGTCATCATTGCATGGCATGGTTTATATGGTTTTTGATATTATAATATTATTATATATGTTTTGTACTAACCATGTGTTAGCCCCAATTGGAATACCTACTGGGCAGGTTGTTCTAACGCCCTACGTCTACCCTAGTGGATGACACAGGAAACCAGGGGAACGATGAACGCAAGGAGGGCCAAGCATAGGAGCTTGGATGATTTAGTTTATATTTTGAATAAAGTTACTTATGGACATGTACTTGAGTAACTAGACTTCGGACATGTAATAACTTAGATGGTTGGATGTTTGATTGGATAATTATGTTACGTTAATTATTGATTAAAGACTTGACGTACTTTGCTATCTGAAATGGAATAGAACTGGGTTCTATTATGATTCCGCATGTTATGATTATAATTCCGCAGTTATGATGTTATTCCGCATTTTGATATTGTTAAGTGTGAACCGTTTTCATGGACTAAGTCCATGCACACATAGGGTTGGCTAATTAAGGGTCGGACTTTAGAAGTTCGGACTTAGCTCGCGTCGTGACGTCCCGCTCTCTATCACTCTTTGTTTATAAAAAAAATAGACTCTTATTTTCATAAGAGAAAGCGAGTGAAAAAGGGCGGGGCGTTACATTGTGATTGATCTTATAATTGTGCACACTTTTGATCAGACAACCCATCTCTCTTCATTAACATTATTAATCCGCTGCAAATTTGTTAATTAATCGAGAAATTTGTGAAGACCAAAAAATTGGAGATTGTCCTATTCACCCCCACTCTAGGGACAATCTCTGTCCTTATTCTAGCACCAAAGGGAACTTTCAAAAGTTTATGATTTTTAATATTGATGATAAACATGAACTGGATCTTAGATTTTTACGGGAATTTCAAATCTAGGTCATTTGTTTATTTAAATGTCACTTTTTCCATATTTATTTTTTGAATTTTGAATTTATGTCATTTAGTTTTCTTGCCAATTTATTTTTCATGTTTATTATTGTAACACCCCGGATTTTCAAGTTATAAATATTTACGGAAGTTACCCATTTAATTTGTGAATTTTTAGATATGGATCTTATTTGGGTAGAATGATGGGTCATTGCCCAATTAATATTCAACGGATGTGGAAATTGTTTCAATAGAAATAAATGGGTAAGATGTGTTTAATTGAGTCAAAGTTGTTTATTTGGGTCAAATGCCCAATTGGGACCCAATGGGTCATGATTAACTTGGATGACTACCAAGTGGGTTCAAGCCTAATTTAATGAGGCTGAATTAAATTAGTAATGCAATATAAATAAGGGACGGTTTGGATGAGGTTGACACACATGCATAGAAGCTAATATTTTCTCTCAAGAAATCAAGGAATTATGGTCGTGCATGAGATATGCAATCCATGTGATATGCTAAAATATATTGAGAAGATACCTAAGATTAAATAGAGATTACTTATGGCCGTGTGTGACATTGCATGTTTAAGATATGCGCATGTACTAGCATATTTTTAAAGAGGGTCTTTCTTGATTAAAAATGGCATTAAGGCAATGGTTAAATTGAAGGGATGGCACCTTCTAAATTGGGAATTATGCGCCAAAAGAGAGTCCTTTCCTTGGTGACTCACGGCAATTGCTAAGCATGAAATCATCACTTGTTATTTCAGCAAGTAAGAACCAAATGGAAGTTTATAAAGAGGCAACACAAGGCAGTACACACGGCATTAGACAATTACTAAACATAGGGCGCATGACATCTTAACAAGATAGGATCGTGTAAAATTTTTATAGGAGAGGGGCAGCAAAACAAAGTGGCTTACGGCATTGTCTAAAGATGAAATCAATTGGGTGTGTCTATATAAGAAAGACACAAGGGCGCACGGCAATAGGCAAGGGCTAAGTTTGAGGGGGTCTTGGTACCTTCTAAATTGGGACAAATTGGAAGTAATAAAGGGAGAGAAGGAGAGGCACACGACATCACACAAAACCAGCAAGCATTGGCGCTGGTTTGCACATTAGCAAGAGGTGTTCTTAGTTTGTGAAAGATCAAAGAGGAGAAGAGGCTAAGGAAGAGAAGGATTAGAAGAGCAAGATCAACCGAAGAACAAGCCGAAGGAGTCGCGGAACAGGTAAGTGTTCTTAATAATTTTGTTTAAGGAAAAAGAACCATAGGGTTCGGCCATGGTGTATGGCCGAACCCCATGGAAAAGGATTGGGAAGGATTATGTATTTAATTTAATGGAATGAAAGAACCATAGGGTTAGGTCATAGTGCATGGCCGAACCCCATTGAAGGTTATTGGTAAATTTTAAATGGGAGTTTGAAGTTATTGGTATATGATTTTTGAAGGGATTAAATGGATAAGAATCATGAATCCATTTAATGGGTCTTATGGAATTTATATTGGAGTTGGTTGATGAATCCATATGGGTTTAAATGGATTTGTGTTGATGTTTTCTTAGATGCAATTTGATCACGAAAACCATGGAAAGTCATGATTTAAATTATGGGTTTTGGGTTGAAAACCATGGACTAATTATGCATGTTTTAAAAGGGATTTAAAATGGTTTAAGGAGAGGTTGATAAACCATAGGGTTCGGCCATGGTGAAGGGCGAACCCCATGAAAGATTGTTGGTTATTTTATGGGAGAAAACCATGGAATAAGAAGAACCATAGGGTTCGGCCATGCCATGGAAAAGGATTTTAATAAATTTTAATGGATTTAAAACAATGGGAAAGGTTATTTATGTTTTAATTTTAAATGGAGACCATGGGAAAATATAGATGGATTTAATATGGTGATTGATTATTATTAATTTTAGAGAGGAGGATTGTGAACCATAGGGTTCGGCCATAGAGTTGTTTTGTTAAGGTTGTTGGATTTTGATTGGTTTAATGGAAATTATCTAATTATGGAAGAAAGGATGCTAAGTTTGGAAACCTTCTAAATATGGAGAATGGTTATTAAATTAGTAAGTTTCTAAGTTTGGAAGGTGGAGTTTAAATTAGTAAGTTTCTAATTTTGGAAGGAGGAGTTTAAATTAGAAAGTATCTAATCATGGACCTTGAATGATTAAATAGAAGGATGGGAATTAAAATGGGAAAGTTTCTATTTATTGAAAGATGCATGCTAAATTTGGAAACTATCTAAGTATGGAAAGATGCATGCTAAATTTGGAAATTATCTAATTTATGGAAATTGTATATTATATTTAGAAAGTTTCTAAATTTGGAAACCTTCTAATTATGGAGTTGGATATTAAATTAGAAAGTTTCTAATTAAGGAAAGAATCTTGAATCTTGGATTCAAGAATGGAATTGCTATAAATGGAAAGTCACACATCATAGGGTTCGGCCATGGTGTTTGGCCGAATGAACCAAGTTTATGAGCTAATATGGGTTGGAAAAACATGAAAGAGGTTTGGTTAATTTTAAAGAGTGGCAAAGTTGTAAATAAAGGCTAAATTGGAGGATCATGGGTTCGGCCATGATGTATGGACTTAGATGTTTATGATCTATGTATTTGGATCTAAACATGGGTGAATAAATGAAGGTGACTAACCATGGAAGGAATAATGGCATTATTGTAATTAATTGAATTAATGGACCATGGGTTCGGCCATGGTGTGGGGCCGAACCCCATGGGAATTGTTCGGTGGACCTAGGGTTATGCATTTGGGATTAAAATAAATGGAATATTAACTAAGGTTTAGACCAATAGCATTTTGGTAATTAATGAAATAAATGAACAAAAAGGGTGAGGTTCGGCCATGGTGTATGGCCGAACCCCACAAGGTTGGTTAATGGACTTTAAATGTTGTAAATCAAGTGGGACTTGGTTTTTGATTTATTATTATATTATAAGGTAACGGGACCTCACAAGGTGTCTACGATCGTGAGCGGTTACCGGACAAAAGACGCAAGGGCACGTAGCGGTCTTTGGTAGGATTCCACCTCTTTGAAACCATGGGTTTATGTACATTGTTTTTATCTTGATTTAATGAATTTATATTGCAAAGGATATGTTTCAAATGGTGATTTTATATGCTATGTTTATTTGATAAAATAACATGTGTTTTAAATATGAGCTTTTAAATGCTATGATTTTGTATAATTGCATAGCATGTGGTATTTGCATCTCATGCATGGTATGGGAGGGATGACAGGTAACCGGGGATCCACACTCCGTCGGGGCATCCGTAAAACACTCGTGGGGGGATACCTTGATGATGAGAATCCCATCAAGAGGATACTATGTATGAATACCTTGATGATGAGAATCCCATCAAGAGGATACTATGTATGAATACCTTGATGATGAGAATCCCATCAAGAGGATACTATATATCCGGAGATCCACACTCTGTCGAGGCGTCCATAAAACACTCGTGGAAGGATACCTTGATGATGAGAATTCCATCAAGAGGATACTATGAGTTTGTGATGTGTGAGATTCATTGCATATGATAGCATGGCATGGCATTGAATCGGCATGATTATGACCTTTATTATCATGCAAGGTTTCTGGTTTTTTTTTTTATCGGTATGATTGGATCTCTATTATCATACACTATTTTGGATAAAATGCTTTGAAAGTATGGAATGATTTATTATGACTGGTTTTGATATATATTATATCTGGATTTTTGGTACTAACCCATGTGTTAACCCTAATTGGAATATCTACTAGGCGCATTGTACTAACGCCCTACTTCTACCCTAGTGGATGATATAGGAAACGAGGGGAACGATGAACGTAAAACGGGCCAGGCATAGGAGCTTGGAGGATTATAGTTTATATTTTGTTTAAGATACTCATGGGCTAGTATTTTGAGTATCTAGAATTCGGATTGTAATAACTTAGATGAATTTACTATGGTTGGATATTTTACTGAATAATTATGATATGATAATGATGATTAAAGACTTGACGTACTTTGCTATCTGAATGGAATAGAACTGTGTTCTATTATGTTTCCGTATATTTATATTGCTATGTGTGAACCGTTTTCTTAGACTGAGTCCATGCACACATAGGGTTGGCCAGTTAAGGGTTGGACTTTGGAAGTTCGGACTTAGCTCGCTTCGTGACGTCCCGCGCTCTATCACTCTACTCTGTTATTAAAAAAAAAATAGACTCTGAATTTACAGGAAGAAACGAGTGAAAAATGGCTGGGCGTTACAATTATATTTCATATGAATGTTGTATTTTAGTTTTTATTTTTAAATCTTATTATGTATTTATTTCATGTATTTAAAATATCCCTAACAATTTGATTAACTAGTTAAGATTTAATTTAATTAGGCTTTGATTTTGTGAACTTGAATTAGTGTTGAGATTGTTTATAAACTATTTATTAAAACAATATTTTAATCACTTTTAATCAACGCTCTAAAATTATAGATCTATTTTAAATAGAGACTTGATTAGTTTGGAAATATGCTTTAAGATTAAAATTGATTTCTATCCTAGATTTAATTTTGAATCTTGGTTTTCTAAGAAACATAAAAATTGAAGCATGTGTATTTTGAATTTCATATATTTTGAATGTTTCCTTTGGGTTCGACCTCGCACTTAATCACTATACTACATATGGTTCGTGCGCTTCGAGATTTACAAATTTAAAACATGAACAGTTATGAATGAATTCATGTACAAAATTTATTTACTTGATTGTGGAGCATCGCTTTACTTTATATCTAAGTCAAAGATTGAAATGATGTTTTCCTTAAAAGAATGACTCATGGAGTCACCTAGAAGAATGAATTGCACGAATTGAATTCGAGATTGGTACATCATCAATGGTTAGACCACGAACAATACTACGTATTGAGATATAATACTTTGAACAGAGGGAATGGAATGCCTCTAAAACTTTTAGACTTGGAAATAGTCTTGATCAAGTGAGACTGAACATCAAAATGTTGAATGACAATGATTAGAACTATTAACTAAACATGTGAAATACTGTGAACATTTGAAACAACAAATGTATGTTTCGTGTTGACACTTGTGATATGTATGTTTGAAATGTATGCTGTTTGTAATTTTATTATAAGGTTATGATAAAATGTGTTAATCATATCACGATTTGTACAAGAATGAAAATGGCATTTAGTATTGAGTTATAGTTGAGGTACAGTTTACGTTGTAGAAGTTTTAAATAAAAGGTGTTAGTCACGCGGTGATTTATGCGTAAATGAAGAGATGGTTGGTATTGGGAGAATAGTGAGAATTTTGATCAAATTGATGGAGATAGGCCCGATTGGGAGTCTATGGGCGTCTACTGAGTTAGTCCGGTCAACTGACTCTGTAGATAGCCGGCGGAGTTCCATGAGAGCTGGAAAGATTTGATATGATTAGATTGTGAATGAAAGCTTGAAAGACATGATATGTTTAAATTGATGATGAGATATGACTACAGTTGATAGACTCACTCTTCGACGAGTTGAGCACGGTAATAGTATGACAGTGAAATGGTACGATGACAAACATATAGAAATGTTTCAAAACTCAGGTTAATATGAGAGATGGTGATGAAAATGAATGGTGTAGACCACAATAGATGGTATAATGTGATAGCCACTTGTGAATGATGTACTTGATTGCCAGAATGCCAGTTGACAAAATGTAATGGAATTTGAATTCCAAGTGTTGAATTGTAGTGCATGGGCCCTGTGATGGCCGCACTGTATATCAGTGTATGACAGATGGTATGAATGGCATTGGGTAATCAGATTTATGAACTATGATGTGTGGCTAGTGAGGTGAAACTCTATGCGTGACTTTGACTAAGAACGTAACTTCTAGTTGATTTCTTGATGGAGAGGTGTGAGACCAAATATGAAACCACGAAGAACAAAACAGTTTTACAAAAAGAATTGAAACATAGATGAACAAACTCGTTTTTAGCATATTATCCGTAGAGGAATACGGTACCTGTGTCGGATGATAATTTCATGAATAAAATTAACCCGTGATGGATGAGACCTACTAAAATGAGAAGAGATAAGGTTAAATAAGCAAGACGTTCTAACGTAACGCCATTGAATAACACCTTATGACAGTCATTGATGGCGACTAGGGTATGAGATTTCAAGAAGGAAATAGCACAAGTAGAAAATGAAATTATAGTATATCATAATATAAGGAAGTATTTTAGAACACAGTCAATGCAAACGCCAGTGATATGGAAAGTAAACGTACGACGCAGACGTCGAACGTCAACTTGTATGATGGTTGCGTTTCCCCATTTAGATTTGAAAATCCATGTAAACAATAGAAGAGTTGGTTGAGAGGCGACGTGGCAATGAAGCACTTACTCGAGAACAAATATCGGAGATAAGGAAATTCTATCCGAAATTACTTATAAGGAAATACGTTGGAACCCAAGCTCAGTCTAAATTTTTGAGACGAAAATTCTAAAAGGTGTTAGTATTGTAACTCTACAAAATTTCAATCCTGTAAATCAATATAATTTCCTTTAATGATGAGGAATGAGTAGGGCTAATATTATATATTAGGTCAAATGAGGAAAGAAATAATTAAGTAAGAATTTGAGATTAGAGGGATGATGGAGTAATTAAACGGGATTTAAGAAAGACTAAATTAAGAGATGATTTAGTTAAATAATTTTGAAAGTGAAGTGGAATATAATTAATTACATTAATTAATGGAAACTTTGGTGATTAGGGGTGATTTAATTAAGTTACTAATTTAATTTGATAATACTCAATGGAAGGGGTTTTTAATTAATAGAAATTAATTAATGATGTGGTGAAGGTGCCACATAAGCGATGACGTGGAAAGACATGATGAGGTGGCATGCCACATGGCAAGATAAAGTTGAAAGTAACATCACCACCTCACCATCCCATCTTTAGCTTGGACCAATAAGTGCTCTCCACCTCACAACCCCACCTTTAGTTTGGACCAATAAGTGCTCTTCACCTTACAATCCTACCTTTAGTTTGGACCAATAAGTGTTCTCCACCTCACCACCTTTAGCTTTTGCTTTTTGACTAAAAAGCAAAAGGAGGATAAGGTAGAAGAAGAAACAAAAAGGAGAGGAGGAAAAGCTAGGACTCTATCTCTGCCTCTTTTCTTCTATTCTCCTCCTCCTCCTTCCTCTCTAAAAAAATCTGAAGCAAGAAAGAGAGAAAGAGCTGGAAATTTCTCTTCCTCTTCCACTCTTTGGTGCAAATATTTCTTGAAAGCTTGGAGCTTGGAAAAATGAAGGAAGGACTTGAAGACTTGATTAGAGCTTGAATAAGTAGGTTTCCTAACCCTCTTGGTTATTTGATTTAGATGTTAAAATGTTTTATCTCTCCATCTAAGTTCTTACATCAAAGGAACTATGGAGAGAGTCTAAGAAATGGAGTGTAATGAAGAGATAATGGAAAGTAGTAGGTATTTTCATAAAATAGACTTACATGAGAAGTTCTACTTAAAATGCCTTGATGTTTAGATATTTTCTTTCAGAGTATTTTTATAACTCTATTAGAATATTTGAATGTCTTTTATTTATGAGTTTTTGTAAGAAAAAGGGTTTAAGAAAATGATATCTTATGATGAACTTTAGAAAAATGATTTATGGTAAAACATTTTCTACAAATCAGTCCAAAAAATTTGCCTTTAAACATCTTAAAATGATTTTCTGGAAATTGTAACTATTTTTCAGATCTTCAACTATGAAAGAGGTTTTTAAAAAGTGTTTATTCACAATTGTCGGACATCGGAAGGTACCCGAAATAATTTTGTAAAAACTGGACAGTTCTAAGATAGAAAACTGTTTTTAAATATCAGTCCCGAAAATGGACCTATAACCATTTCAAAACGAGTTTTTGGATATTTCAAAAATAAAAAGGCTAGTTTTAGGCACCTTTACTAGATCTGAAATTTTATTTTCTAATAATGAGTCTTTTGTTCCTAAATTATGATTCTCTAAAGAATATATCAGTGACTTTAATTAATTTGGAGTTTTATGAATTATGTTTAAATGGAGTACTATGGATAAAATGACCATTTTACCCTTGGTTAGGACAAAACACACACGTGGAGTCATTTAAACTCTAATGACCTTCGCCAAATGACCCTTTGAGATTAATTATGATTTTCATAAATTTAATTAGAGGGTTTTTACACTATAATGACCTGAGAATTATATGTTGACACATGTGAACGAATGAAGATGCGAGAGTAACTCTGAGATTGCCCGATCTATTTCGTGAATTGTTTATCCTCACTGATCACCTGATAATGATGATTTCTCTGCATTTTAAATGCATGATAATGTATCTTATCGTAAAAGGATTTTGAATTAACTGAGCTATGTATGGTATTTTCTTCACTTAAAGTGTTATTGTGGATTTCAACTAAATGGGTTGCTAAAATTATCTTGAGATATATATATATGTATATCATATGTATTGTGAAAAGAGTACTTTCAAGTTCATGAGAATGATTGACAACACATGAAATGAGATCATTGGAATTATTTATATTCATATTACTCATGCATGAAGCATGGGATGGGAAAGACATGGAGTGAAAATAAAGGACCAGTTTGTCCAAATTGACCTTAGGGTCATGATTATTGTGATAGGGGTACAGTCAAAGAACCAAAGTGCAGAATGTCCAGACGGGCTTTGCTGTCTTATTTATGAAAAGTGAATTGACGAATCAAAGTACTGAATTGACCTAGGCAGGCTTTGATGTTGTACGTGTATGGCCAAGGAATAAATACTGTACTGATGGATCCAGTTGAAATTATCATGATATGTATTATGACACCCCAAAAAATGAGTATGAAATGAGTATACGGGAAGATAAAATGCCCCGATGTCCTAAATGAGTTGTTGAAATACCTATGCATTGGGCATGATGAGGGTATGCATGAACCATGACACCCATGCATAATACATTGAACATTGATGAGTATTTACATGATTGGCATATGGTATTTTCAAAAGACAAGTGAATATGATTCCATTATAAGTATTGGGTTGACATCATTATGATAATGAAATTATGAGATAAGTTAGCTATGAGTATGATACCTTATAATGAAATATGTATTATGTTTTCAAATATAGCTTTCCATAATAAGTTGAACATGAGATTCTTAGTATGATAAGTATTTTGAGGAAAAGTATTGAAATACTTATACTATTATGATATGACTAAGATATGAGAAAGGTTTTGAGAAAAGTATTATTCATGATTTCAATTATGAGATTTGTAGTATGAAAAGAAGTATGAGGTGAGTATGTAGCTTTGATATTATAAATAAATGAGTTTTGAGAAATGCTTGGAGGTTTACATATAAGGTATACAATATTTAAGTGTTTGATTTTCAAAGTACAAGTATGTATAATGTCTTAGTATGACACGCCGTAGTCCATATTATGTGATCGGAATTCCTACTGGGCGCATTGACTAAGCCCATAAATTCCCCCCTTAGATTGTGTATGTAGGTTTGAAGTACGTAGATAAAATTGGACCAAACAATGGCCCAATGTAGACAAGATGAAGAACTAAGAAGGAATTTTGGACTAGTGAAGTGGACTTATGCATTTTGGGAATAGTAGGACAATGTTATGTACTAAGAATGTTCATGTAATATTTGGGGAAGTTAAAGCAATATGACTTGGATCTTTGTAATTAAGTATTTTGTATTACTTATGTATGATTATCTTGGAAATTTCTTTATATTTGCTTTGAGATGCGTGTGTCTATTCATGCAATGAAAAAAATGTTTAAATTTCTACAGGTTTATGTTAGTGTGTGCAAATGTTATCACGCACACACTAGTGGGCCTATCAAGGGTCGGGTCTTCTGAATCGGACTTGGTTCGCGTCGTGATGCTGGCCTCCCTCTCCACTAAAATATTCCCACTCTGATGACGGTGGTTAGAGGGAGGGGCATTACAGGAATCTAGTGCTTGAGTGAAGAATTTTAGAACAAGAGCCATTCAAGAGACTGTGAACGCGTTGTAGTGGATGATCATGTCCTTACTCCTAGTCAAGAACAAAAGGATGAGGAAATTATTCCCTTGACTCAACCCATTGATGTTCCTATAGATGTTCCAAAACCCCCTACCCAAAAGCACTCAAGAATGTAAAGGAACATCCCATTACTCAAGTCATAGGAGAACTCACAACTGGAGTAAGAAGTAGAAAGAAAATTGGAAATATATCCAACTATACATGTTTCACCACTCAAATAGAACCCAAGAAAATTTAAGAATCCATCAATGATGAGGATGGGTTAAATACAATGCAAAAGGAACTTGGTCAATTCACTAGAAATAGAGTTTGAGATTTGGTCCCTAGACCTAAGGAAACACATGTGATTGGAACCAAGTTGATCTACCAGAACAAAATGGATGAACATGGCACCATTGCAAGGACAAAGCTAGATTGGTAGCCCAAGGATACACTCAAATCGAAGGAGTTGATTTTGATGAGACATTTGCTTCAGTGGCTAGATTGGAATCCATTAGGATAATGCTTTCCATTGCTTGCTTTCTCAAGTTCAAGCTATGTCAAATGGATGCTAAGAATGCCTTTTTGAATGGACTCTTAAATTAAGAGGTTTATGTAGAACAACACCTAAAGGCTTCACTGATCCTAAGTTTCCCAATCATGTGTACAAGCTAAAGAAAGCCTTGTATGGTCTAAAACAAGCCCCAAGAGCATGGTATGAAAGGTTAACACAATTTCTTCTTGAGCATGATTTTCAAAGGGGAAGTGTGGACAAAACTTTGTTTGTCCAAAAGACAAAGAAATCCATTCTTATTGCTCAAATCTATGTGGATGACATAGTGTTTGGATCTACTTGTGAAAAAGATGCTATGGATATGTCCAAGCTCATGAAATCTGAATTTGAGATGAGCATGGTTGGAGAATTGAATTATTTCCTTGGCCTTCAAATCAAACAACACAAGGATGGGTTGTTTATCTCTCAAACAAAATACGCAAGAGAACTTGTAAAGTGATTTGGCCTTGAAGGCTGTAAGGACGCAGCTACCCCCATGAGCACAACAGTCAAATTGTTTAAGGATCAGAATGGGAAGGATGTTGACCCTATCCTCTACAGAAGCATGATTGGAAGTCTATCGTACCTCACTGCCAGTAGACCTAATATTTCATTCATTGCTGGATCTTGTGTCAGATTTCAAGCTAACCTTTAGAAGTCACATATTAAAGTAGTAAATAAAGATTATCAAATATGTGGCAGGTACTACTATGTATGGGATTTGGTTTCCATATGATACTTCATCCAAGATTACAGGGTACATAGATGCAGATTGGACTGGAAACATTGATGACAAAAAATCAGCAAGTGGTGGATGCTTCTACATTAGAAATTGCTTAGTGGCTTGGCATAGCTGGAAGCAATCATCAGTTTCTCTCTCTACAGCTGAAGCAGAATACATTACAGTTGCAAGTTGTTGAACTCAATTGATTTGGATGAAACAGATGTTGGCGGATTATGGAATTGGGCAAGAGGCTATGACTTTATTTTGTGATAATACAAGTGCATTCAATATCTCCAAGAATCCAATTCAACATTCAAGGATAAAACACATTGATATAAGTCACCACTTCATTAGAGAGCTAGTGGAAGAGAAGACCATTGAGTTTGAACACATTGGTACTGAAAACCAATTGGCTTATATCATGACCAAACCCTTAGACTCAACCCGGTTTCTCTATCTTAGAAAGTCCATAGACATTTGTGTTTCTCCCTAGCTTGCTCTCACTCTTGTTGCATGCATTCATTACATTTTGGCATATTTTTTTATTGAATTGCATCTTGCCCCTTCCTTCTCCTTCTCCTTCTCCTTATGATGTCCAACATTTGCGACTTATTGTAGCACTCATAATTGGTGTATATTGGTGCTAATGATTCTTTTTCAATTTATGACAAAATGGGGGAGAATTTTGGAGAAGCTAAGCATTTATGGGGGAGATCATTGGTTATGGGAAGTAAGTAAATTTGCTTTTGGACTAACATTCTATGGGAATCTCTAGCTTCCATGTTGCTCGCCTGTGTGTGTTTTTCAGATAAATCTTGAAGTTGAATCAAGTTAAGCAAGTTTTTGTGTCATTTGAAATTGAAATTTGAAAGTTCTCGGTGTGCTAGAACACTATTGATCATTGATTCCTTAACGTTTTTATCTAGTGAAACACGAAGTTTTTCCATTAGAGAATGTTTGAATGTGCAAAGTTAAGATAACCGGTGATGAATGACCTCACATCAAAAGACATTGTTCTAGCACGGATCAACTCGGATGGTTAGATCCAATGACATGAGCACGAGGCATTGATACCAATTGAAAGCTCCTGGTGTGCTAGAACACGATTCTCTAGAGGGGGGAGAGGGGGGCGGGCCGGCGGGGCCGGGGAATAAATCCCCAACTTTTAGTCATTTTTAAATTTCTTGATTAACTAGAGTTAGTCAAATGTAATAATGAAATTAATCAAGAAGTTGCAATGTGTGTGAACAAAAGATGTGCCAATTAATAATTACACAGACATAAAATCAAGCACATACACAACCGATGTATAGTGGTTCGGTTAAATAACCTACATCCACTGTTAAGATTCACCCAACCTTGGGTTATCTCCAAATCACTAAGTGAGGAATTACACCCACACTAATAGTGTAGGACTTTCACCTACTCACTTCTAGTTTTGAAAGGTTCGACCAACCCTAGTCTACGTCCTTGTCCCTCTATTTTTTATAGTGGTTCCGGCTTCCCTGCCTTAGTCCACTTCACAATGATGAATTGAAAAATCAAACACAAAAAAGCACTTGCCTTTGAAGCTCAACATTGGTGAAGTGTGTTTCTTGAAAAGCTCTCCAAAGATCTTGTTGATGATGAAGATGTACCTCTTGTATGGAGAAATCACAAGACAGGGAGAGGGATTCCAGGATCTAAAGATGTGAGTGTGAATCCTAGAACTAGCTTTCTTCTTCTCTCTTGATCTCAATCAACTAGGTGATTGAATCTTTAAATGATTTACCAAATATATTGATTAGAGAGAGAGTGAGTGAGGGAGGAGAGGAGTCTCAAGTTCTTTCTTCACGTTTTTCTAATTTAAAAAATGAAAGCTCTAACTCCCTCAACAAATTTCAGACCTTAAATAGGGATTTAAAAAGTCTCGACACGGGCGATTGATTGTCTTACACGATCGATCGTGCATTCAAAGTTACTGTTGTAATATGACCGTTGCGCATTAAATGTTCCCAACGGATAAAAAAAGTTCGCGCCCGATTGATTGTGCCACACGATTGATCGTCTACATTTACTCGCGACTGATCATGGCAAGGAAAATGTATCGGCCTGAGGCTGACTATATTTTCTGAGTCATGTCATATCCAAAGCCAGGACGATTGGTTGTGGGATTGATGTTTTTTTGCCCTGTCAAGCCGATAGCTCGTGCGACCGATTGATCGTGCTCTATACCACACGAAAGGTTGCCGCCAGATGAATGCATCGTCCTGAGCGTGACAATAATTTTCTAGAGGGTGTTCAACCCAGGCTCCTGGCTATCGATCTCGAGGGCGATTGGTCGACCATGTACCAAGACGACGGATCGTTTGCACGATTGGTCTTCCGAGATATGACTATGAATGACAATCTAGATTATATCCTAAGCCCTGCCGATGGGTTGTAGTGCACGATTGCATCGGCTCTTATCCCACTGATACATCGCCACCACGAATGTATTGTCTTGGGACCCTAGGTGTTTGATAGACCATTCCCAACCAGAACCTTGGTTTTCCAGGACGATTGATCGTAAGACCACGATAGATCGTCCATTGTCAAGGACGATTGATGGTCAGACACGATGTATCAGCTTGACAGTAAAAACGATGTTTTTCCATATTAAGTTTGTGCTCTGGTTATGGGTCAAACACACACTAGGATACTTTAATTTTCTAGATGTGATCTCTAACCTCAGGCAAGGTCATCTTAAGGTGTGGGGTTCACCTAGAGTCTCCTATGGCCAAATTTACCTTGTGTGATTGCCATATATGTTGATGATCTGTTGAATCTTGATTGATCTTCCATCTTGAGCTTGGTTCAACCACCACTTGATTCTTAATTCTTGAGCTTCTAACTTCAAGGCGATGCTTCACACGAGTCATGGATTTGACAAACAAGGGACTCGGCAAGCTACGGCACTAACAATCTCCTCATTTGTCAAATTCATGACCAAACCTAGAAACTAAGAATTACAGACACAATGGACTTCCCAAAACCCAAAATACATCATTTGAAAGTATATGATATACAAATTACATTGCAAATTCAAATGACACAAGACACATAAACTTGCTTAGCTTGTTCCAATGTTGATGTTTACCTGTAAAACACAAACAAGCAAGCAATATGGAATCTAGAAATTCTCACTAGTATGTGAGTCCAAAAATTTAATTACTCCCCCACAATGTATAGACTAAACAATTCTAACTCCCCCATAAGTATATCACCCCCAATAATGCTTAACTTCTCCAAAATTCTCCCCCATTTGTCATAACTTGACAAAGGACTACAAATATGCCCAATTAAGTCCCAATTGTTGGACTTCATATGGAGAAGAGGGGAAAGGGGTATAGTGCAAGACATGCAAAAATTATGCCAAATGAGATGAATGTATGCAAAAAATAGAGTAAGCTAGGGAGAAACACAAATTCCTATGGACTTCATAAGAAAGAGAAATCGAGTTGAGTCCAAGGGTTTGGTCATGATATCCGCCAATTGGTTCTCTGTCCCAATGTGTTCAAACTCAATGGTCTTCTCTTCCACTAGCTCCCTAATGAAGTGATGCGTTATATCAATGTTCTTTGCCCTTGAGTGTTGAATTGGATTCTTGAAGATGTTGATTGCACTTGTATTATCACAAAATAAGGTCATGGACTCTTACTCAATCCCATAATCTGCCAACATTTGCTTCTTCCAAATTAGTTGTGTGCAACAACTTGCAACTGAAATGTATTCTGCCTCAGCCGTAGAAAAGGGAAACTGATGATTGTTTCTGGCTATGCCAAGCCACTAAGCAATTCTCAATGTAGAAGCAACCTCCACTTATGGATTTCATATCGTCAATGTTTCCTACCCAGTCTGCATCTGTATATCCGGCAATCATGGATGAGGTGTCATAAGGAAACCAAATCCCATACACAGTGGTACCTGCCACATACTCGATTATCCTCTTTATATCTTTAATATGTGACTCCTTGGGATTTGCTTGAAATCTTGCACATGCTCCAACACTGAAGGAGATGTCAGGTCTACTAGTAGTGAAGTTGGTAGGCTTCCAATCATACTTCTATAGAGGCTAGGATCAACATTCTTCTTCTCATTCTCATCCTTATACAACTAAACTATTGTGCTCATGGGGGTAATTGCATGCTTACATCCTTCAAGTCCAAACTTCTTCACTAGTTCTTTAGCATACTTGGTTTGAGATATGAAGAGCCCATCATTGTATTGGTTAATTTGGAGTCCAAGGAAATAGTTCAATTATCCAACCATACTCATCTCAAATTCTGATTTCATGAGCTTGGAGAATTCCATAGCATCCTTCTCACAAGTGGATCCAAAAACTATGTCATCTACATAAATTTTAGCAATAGTAATGGATCTCTTGGTCTTTTGGACAAACAAGGTTTTGTCCACACTCCCTCTTTGAAAATCATGGTCTAGCAAGACTGAGTCAACCTTTCATACCATGCTCTTGGAGCTTGCTTAGACCATACAAGGCTTTCTTGAGTTTATACACATGATCTGGAAACTTAGGGTCAACAAATCTTTTAGGTTGTTCCACAAACACTTCCTCATTTAAGAGTTCATTCAAGAAGGCACTCTTAACATCCATTTGATGTAGCTTAAACTTGAGGAAACAAGCTATGGAAAGCATTATCCTAATGGGTTCCAACCTAGCCACGGGTGCAAATGTTTCATCAAAGTCAACTCCTTTAGTTTGAGTGTACCCTTGGGCTACCAATCTTGCCTTGTTTCTTACTATTGTTCCATGCTCATCCATCTTGTTCTTGTATATCCACTTGGTTTCCAATCACATTGGTTTCCTCCTTGGGTATAGGCACCAAGTTCCAAACATCATTTCTAGTGAATTGGCCAAATTCATCTTGCATGAAATTCACCCAATCCTCATCATTAATGGCCTCTTCAATTTTCTTGGGTTCAATTTGAGAGGTGAAGCATGCATAATTTGCAAATTTTCCATTTGCTTTCTTGTTCTAACTCCATCTCTAGGTTCTCCTAATGATTTGGGCAATAGGATGATCTTTTACATTCTTGAGAGGTCAAGGAGCAGGAGGAGGTATTGAGACTTCTTCTTGAACATCTATAGATGGAGGCAAGGGAACACTATCTTCATCCTTTTATTCCTGGGAAGGGGCAAGGACATGATCATCCACTAGATTCATAATTTCTTGAATGGTCCCCATTCTCAAGTTCTTCAACCTATAGGCACGACTAGTGGTAGAATAACCTAGGAAGATAGTTTCATCACTATTGGACTCAAATTTCCAAAAGTGTTCTCTATCTCTAAGTAGATGACATTTACTTCCAAAAACATTGAAGTACTTAGAGTTAGACTTTCTACCAGTCCATAGTTCAAAGGCAGTTTTGTTTAACCCAACTCTAATGTAAACATGATTACTTATGAAACATGCAGTGTTTATAGGTTCGGCACATAGTGCTTTGCAAACATTTTTACTTTTAAGAAGTGTGGTGGCCATCTCTTGAAGAACTCTATTCTTCCTTTCAGTTACTCCATTTTGTTGTGGAGTTTTAGGAGCAAAATATTCATGATGTATTCCATGTTTTTCACAAAATTTGTCAAAGAATTGATTTTCAAATTCTCTACCATGATCAGTTCTTATTTTGTGAATGGTTGATTCTTTGGCATTCATAATGCGTTTAACAATTATCTTGAATTCATGGAATGCATCAGATTTCTCTCTTAGGAAGGCCACCTATGTATATCTAGTATACTCATCAACCATTACCAAGAAATATCTCTTGCCCCCACCACTCAAGTGTTGGGTGGGTCCAACTAAGTCCATATGTATCAACTCTAGAGGTCTAGAAGTGGCAACCATATTCTTATTTTTGTGGGCTTCTCTAATTTGTTTGCCTTTCAAGGAATCACCACATATGGGTTTCTCATTACGATTAACCTTTGACAACCCTTTAATGTGATTACTTAATTTGAACAAATCTTTAAAATTTACATGTCCAAGGCTTTGGTGCCAAAGTTCATCCTCACTTATTTTGGACAATAGACAAGAGTGTTTAATGGGAGTGGAAACATTATCTAAAACATAACAATCATCTGAATTAAGTATACCATTTTTCTAGAAGGTAACCTTTCGATCTTTAGCACACAACTGAGATACACTAAGCAAATTATGTTTAAGACGGTCAACAAGATAAATGTCATTAATCACAGTTGATGATGACAAACTCAAATTACCTTTCCCAATAATGTTTGCCATATTGCCATCACCAAATACAACTGAGCCACCATTGAAGTAAACCAAATTTGACATGCATGAGCTATTACCTGTCATATGTCGAGAGCATCCACTATCCAAATACCAATTGGATTGCCTCTCCGCATTCAAAGCCGTATGAATCATGAGGCTTTTAGTCTTAGGAACCCATTCATGAGAAGGGGAGGCACACAAGGCCTTTTGATAAACTTTTTGGCCACATTTGAAATACAACTTCACATTGATGGTTTTGAGTTTTGGGTTCCCAATTTCTTAAGAATATTTTTCAATTTTTGATTCAAGGCATTGAAATTTGAATTTTTATTTCCTTAGAAGGCAACTAGGAATGCTTTCTCAAATGACTTTTCCTTAGAAGGCATTCAAATCTAAAATGTGTGGCTTTTCCACAATAGTAGCACATTTTGTTTGAGGGAATGGATGCTTTACTTTTGACAAAACTGATAGGATTCTTGGGTTTGTTACCATCTTCCTCATTGTAACCAAGCCCAAATCTATCCTTATACTTTTTGTCGGAGTTGAGGAGCTTTTCTAATTTCTCCTCTCCTTGAGTGAATTTGTCTTGAAGTTGAGATTTGTGTTGTTTCAATCTTTCCAAATCTGAGCTCAAAATTAAGATTTTGTTTTCAAGGCATCTTTTCATTTCAACTAAATTTTTGTGGTTCTTATCACATAAGTCCACTTGGCCTTGAAGATCAACCTCACTTTTTCTCAACTTCAATATTTCATTAATTGAATTTTTGAATTTTGTTGACAGAGCTTCCTTCTCAGATTTCTCAATTTCAAGAAGGCTTGAAAGTTGAACATTTTCATTTCTAAGTTCATGGACCTTTGTAGCCAATTCCATACTTTCAAGGTACAAATCATTATGTGATTCATGAAGATCATTAGCATCATCCTCATCCTCAGATTCACTAGTGGTTTCTTTAGAATTGGACTCGATTGAAGCAACTAGAGTATTAAAAAATTTACCTTCTCCATGAAGCTCCAAATTTGAGGTCATCTCAGATTTTCGAAGGCTAGTTGTTGTGAGCTTCACTTCTTTTTTTTGAGTCACATTTTCTTTGATTGCAAGTTTTAATTCCTGCACTAGAGCTTAAGGAGACGAGTATCCATAGAGTGACATGCATCTATACAACTTGGGAAGATAGGATCGTCCAAAGTTATTTTTCCAAGAAATTCATTTTCGATGGAGATCCAATCATCATTCTCCAATTCACTAAAGAACTTTGTAATTTGATCATTGATTCCTTAACGTTTTTATCTAGTGAAACATGAAGTTTCTCCACTTTGCCTTCCCATGAGAGAATGTTTGAAAGTGCAAAGTTAGAATAACCACTGATGAATGACCTCACATCAAAATACATTGTTCTAGCACTGATTAAATCGGATGTGATTAGATCCAATGACATGAGCACGAGGCATTGATACCAATTGAAAGTTCCTGGTGTGCTAGAACACGATTGTCTAGATTAGAAAGGAGAGAGGGGGGGGGGGGGGGGAGTAGAAAAGAATAGAACAATCCCAAATTTTTGGTCCTTTTTAAATTTCTTGATAAACTAGAGTTAGTCAAAGGGAATAATGAAATTAATCAAGAAGTTGCAATGTGTGTGAACAAGAGATGTGCCAATTAATAATTACACAGACATAAAATCAAGCACATACACAACCGATGTATAGTGGTTCGGTTAAAAAAACTACATCCACTATTAAGATTCACACAATCTTGGGTTATCTCCAAATCACTAAGTGAGGAATTACACCCTCACTAATAGTATGAGACTTTCACCTACACACTCCTAGTTTTGAAAGGTTCGACCAACCCCGGTCTACGTTCTTGTCCCTCTATTTTTTATAGTGGTTCCGGCTTCCTTGCCTTAGCCCACTTCACAATGATGAATTGAAAAATCGAACACAAAGAAACACATGCCTTTGAAGCTCAACATCGGTGAAGTGTGTTTCTTGAAAAGCTCTCATGAAGATCTTGTTGATGATGAAGATGTACCTCTTGTATGGAGAAATCACAAGATATGGAGAGATTCTAGGATCTAAAGATGTGCAAGTGTGAATCGGAGAACTATATTTCTTCTTCTCTTTTGATCTCAATCAACTCAGTGATTGAATCTCTAAATGATTTACCAAATGTATAGATTAAAGAGAGAGTGAGGGAGGAGAGGAGTCTCAAGTTCTTTCTTCACGTTTTTCTGATTTAAAAAATGAAAGCTCTAACTCCCTCAATAAATTTTATGACCTTAAATAGAGATTCGAAAAATCTCGACATGGGCGATTGATCGTCCTATACGATCGATCATGCATTCAAAGTTATTGTTGTAATATGACCGTTGCGCATTAAATGTTCTTCCAACTGATATAAAAAGTTCACGCCCGATTGATCGTTGGTGTTTTTTTGTGACTGATCGTGGCAAAGCGAATGTATCGGCCTGAGATTGATTGTATTTTCTGAGTCAAATCTATGACTCGTGTGAAGCATTGCCTTGAGGATAGAAGCTCGAGAATCAAGTGTCAAGTGTTGGTTGAATCAAGTCCAAGAATGGAAGATCATGAAAGATTCAACGGATCAACATGTGTATGGCAATCACACAAGATAAATTGTCCATAAAAGACTCTAGGGTGGATGCCACACCTTAGGTTGACCTTCCTAGGCTTAGATATCACATCTGGTTAATTAAGAAAGCCTAGTGCATGTTTGATATCAAATCAGAGCCAATGGACTTAATGCTTAAACCATTGAATTTTCTGTCATGACGACACATCGTGTCAGTGGTCCATCGCAATGACAGAGGACGATCAATCGTGGTATAGCGATGCATCATCCTGGAAAACGATGGTTCTGGTTGGAATGGTTTGTCAAACAACTCTGGTCTTAGAACGATACTATCGTCATCACGATCTATTGCTGAGATAGTGACTATCAATCGGGCACACGATCAATCGGATGGACTTGACCTTATTCTGGTTTGAACAAGAGCCTGTCAATACAATTTGCTCCCAGGATGATACAATCGTCAGGCGACGACCCATCGTTAGGAACCTATCACTATCTACCGGGCGCACGACCAATCGCTAGAGACAGGGCTGACACATAGGCATCATGACCCATCTCCCTAGAAATATTTGAGGTTTGTCTTGACAAGCTCTGTCAAAACAGGATAGCCTCAGGCCGATTCATTCGCCAACCCACGATCCATCGCCAATGGATGTTCACGATCAATCGTGTGGTGACTGTTTTTGAAATGTTGGAATGCATTTAAAGTGCAACGGTCATATTGGTTAGAGCTTTTGACATTGGAAAAATTAGAGAACTTCTGAAACAATTACCTCCCCCCACTCTCTCTCTCTAAACATTTTATGTGGTAAATCATTTTGAAATCCAATCTCATATTTGATTGTGATGCACATCTACATTCCTAGAATCCATCTCCCAAACTTGTGATTGCTCATACAAGGTACATCTTCATTATCAACAAGATCATGTTGGGAGAGCTATTCAAGAAACACATCTGCATCAAGTTTGAGCTTCAAAGGCAAGTGTTTCTTTGTGTTTTAATTTCATCATATTGTGAAGTGGACTGAGGCAAGGAAGCTTGAACCACTTTAAAAAGTAGAGGGATAAAGACATAGCCGAGTTGTTCGAACCTTTCAAAATTAGGATTGTGTAAGTGAAATTCCTACACTATTGTGAGAGTGTAATTCCCCACTTAGTGCATTTGGAATAACCCAAGATTGTGTGAGTCCAACAGTGGAAGTAGGTTTGTTTAAACCGAACCACTATATATTGGGTATCCTTGTGTTTGATATTTTGCTTGTGTGAATTCTAAATTAATTGGCACACTCTTGTTCACACAGCACCTTTCCGTCTTGATTAACTTTGTCATTCCACTTCATTAATTTGTGTTAATCAAGAAATTTTGCAAAGGATCGAAAAATTGGGGATTACTCTATTCACCCCCCTCTAGACAATCAGGCTCTAGCACTTGGGAACTTTCAGACTCCTTTAAACCTTTGACTAATTATGGAATATTTGACATTCTTAGACTTTGTCTGCTGGGAAAGAACCCCTGTGGTTACTTGTGGGGTTTGAAAGTTCCCTTGAGTGCTTAGAAACGGATTAACCTTAGACGGGGGTGAATAAGGTAATCACAAATTATGGCTTATTAAAATTTTCTTGATTAAAAAAAGTGTGGAATTAAAACAATTAATCAATAGTGTGTGTAATGCAATTTGTAAAAAGGTAAACAATCAAACACACAAAAGACAAGAACATAATTTATAGTGGTTCGGTTAGCCATCCTACATCCACTATAGAGACTCGCTCAACCTTGAGCTATCTCAAATTCACTAAGCATTGGAATTACACCAACACAATATAATAGGACTTGCACCTGTCCAATTGATTGGGACTTTAACCCAATCCCTATCCCACTATTTTTTATAGTGGTTCAAGAGAAAACTATCTCTTTAATCCAGTTCACAATAGAATGAGTTTTAAATAAAAATCTAACTAAGGAAACACTTTCTATTGAAGCTCTTTGCAAATGTCGATGTGTGCTTCCAAACGATCCACCCAATGTATGCTCGAACAATTCCGACGATGAAGAAGACCTTCCATGAAGAACAATCACTATCCTTGGGTAAGTTCTCTAGAAGATTGGGTACTCAATATTTATCTGAGGCTTTGGCTCAATTCTTCAATCTTAATCTCAATCACAAGGGATTGGATATTTGAATGATGTACTTTTGATTTGCCAAGAGAGAATAAGCCTAGAGGTTTTGCCTTTGATTCTTGGGAGAAATTCTCAATGGTAGATGGCTCAATTAATGGCTCCTTAATCTTCTTACCAACTCCCAAAACAGTATTTGTAGGCAACATAAAAATATTTGTCACCATGATACACACGATCGATCATGTACTAGCGATCGATCGTTAGTGTTAAAATCTCGTTCACCAACTCGACGGTTTGCTGCATTAAATGCACAGTAACTGTAAGAAAATGGTACCTCACGACTGATTGTGCCACACGATTGATCGTCCATGTTTCTGGCGATAGATAGTGGGTTGGCGACAACATCAGCCTGGGACTCACTAAAATTTCCAACTTCAAGTCCCATCCAGGCCTAGGGCGATTGATCATGTACTGTAATATCCTAGATTTTTCAATATATCAATATTTACGAAAATGCCATTGGAGTTATGAATTAAAGGGTTATGATCGTAGATGAGAAAATGGTGGAACCTATTGTCCAAGTAAGAACCAATGTACTTAGTATAAGGTTCAAATTAAGTTAAATGGGTAATGTACAATTATTTGGGTCAAAGTGGTTAAATGGGTCAAAGGACCCAAATGGAACCCAATGGGTCGTGGTTGACCATTAGGTGAGCTCAAGTCTAATTAGGTTAAGGCTGAATTAAATGAGAATGCAAACAAGTGTTTAAGTTAATTCAAATTAAATGGTTGAACTAGACTAAATGGATGAGTTGAGTTGGGTGAGTTAAATAAATGAGTTGGATGGAATATTTATTTTAAGTGAGTGAAGTGTGTAGATGAAAGGTGTTTGGGTGTTTTCAAATTCAAAACAACACTACACGTTGGTTGCATAGGGGGGGGGGGGGGGGAGGGGGGGGACGTGGGTGCGGTTGGGTTTACCACATGCATGAAACTCCAAAGATGGAGAATGAATGGAGTTGCCGTTTTGTGGGAGTTACAAAATGGGTTCACACATGGAGAAGTAATGGAAAGGTTGGTTCATTTCAAATTCAAATATGTACACGTTGAATGCATGGGGGGGGGGGGGGGGGGGGGGGGCCTAACCTATGCATGAAACTCCAAAGATGTAGAATGAATGGAGTTGCTGTTTTGTGGAGTTACATAAGGGGTTATGGCATTTCAAATTCAAATTCTAGTCTACACATTGGAGGAGGGGGGAAGGTTTCATCTCAAGATGAAACCCCCATTTGAGACGTTAATGAGAGGAGGAGGTAAGGGGGAGGTTACACCAATGCAAACCATGGGAGACGTTGGATGCTTTGGGAGTTTCATTTCATAGATGAAACTCCCAAGTAAGCATAAAGGACTTTGGTTAATGGGTATGAGAGTTACATGTGGTGCCAACCTTAGGCTGAATTTCATTAGCCAAAGGAGTTTCATTTTCACTCTCTCCCTCTCTCTCCCTTGGACGTTTTTCATCTCTCAAGACAAAGATTATTGGCTGGTTGTCTCTCACACAATTCAGTCCTTGGCCGAACATCTTAGTAAGACAAAGTACACATAGAGCAAAGGAGTTTTGCACCAAGGTTTTATCACTCTCATCCAAGGCCAAATTTCTATATCTCTCTCTCAAATCAATAACTTGGCTGAACCATTTCAAGGGGTTTCCAGCAAGGTTTGGATCTGCTAAAGATCAAGAAGGAAGGGAGGAAGGAAGGACTAAGGAAGGAGAAGGTCAAAAAGGAGTGAAAGAACCGGAGGAGTCGCGGTATTGGTAAGTGCACTATAAACCTTTGTTAAATAAATTGGTTAAGGGAATATGATCCGGCCATTGTATGGCCGAATCTATCAAGGGTTTAGATCATGGATTATGTTGTTTAAAAAGGGTAAAACATGGATCATAGGGTTCGGCCACTTGGGATGGCCGAACCCCATGAAACGACTTGGTAATTTTTATGGTTTTTGAGAGATAAAAACCATACCATGTTTTGAAGGTTTAAAGGGTTTTTAAATGGAGATAAGGTTACTGTTTTGGGTCGGCTATGGGATGGCTGAACCCTAATGTTTTTATGGCTAAGATGCAGTGAATAAACTATGTATAATTATTGGGAGATTTGCATCAAAAGAACCATAGGGTTCGGCCATGGACCATTTTATGGGATGTTTAGAGTTAAGAACATGCTTGGAAATTATAAATGATTTTAAACCTTGCTGTGGATCTAAAAGGTTGTAAAAGATCCAAGAAAAATGAGGGAAATAACATCATGGGTGTGAATGGGTATTAAGTTATGGAAATGGCTGATTTATAATGGGTTTTGTGTCATGATTGATGAGGCATGGATGGATCCATGTTTATGGATCAGTTAGGGATATAGACATAAATAAATAAAAGGTGATTAACCATGGGAAGAATGAGTGGCAAGGATGTAAATATGGCCAAAAATGAAGAACCATGGGTTCGACCATGGTGTATGGCCGAACCCCATGGGGGATGATTGTGGACTTAGGATAAAAGGATCAAGTTTGATCTTGGTGAGGTTCGGCCATGTTGTATGGCCGAACCCCACTAAGGAGGATTGGTTGTGGACATTGATTTATTAAGCAAAAATTAAACAAGGGTTAGTTAGTGGCAAAACCGTGAATACAAGTTATAATGGAATGAAAGATTAAAAGGACTTGAAAGAGGGGTCAAGCCAAAGTGGTATGGTTCGGCCATGTTGTATGGCCGAACCCTACCAAGGTATGTTTGAAGTGTGAAGTGTTTTAGTGTTGATCAAATGAAAATGAAGATCAAATCCAAAGTAGGTGAGGTTCGGCCATGGGAATGGCCGAACCCCACAAGTTGGTTTTTGGGACTTAGATTTAATTAGAAATCAAACGGATATGTGATTGACTTGCTGTTATATAAACAAGGTAACGGGACTTGAACGGTGCACAAGTCGTGAACGGGTGACGATCTAAGAGGAGCGGACTGTTTAAGTGAACTTTCTGTAGGTTTCCTACCTTTTTGTAACCGCACTTATATTTGATGTTTTATCTTAATTTTGATGAAATATGTGCTAAGTTATTATGTTTCAAAGTGGTTTTGTATGTTAAGATGTATTTACAAATGGCATGAACTCATTGACATCTCATGCATGGCATGGGGTGATGATTATGGAAACCGGAGGCCACACTCCGTCGGGGCGTCCGAAAGACCACTGTGGGGTACCTTGATGATGAGAATCCCATCAAGAGCAAACCGGAGGCCACACTCCGTCGGGGCGTCCGAAAGACCACTGTGGGGTACCTTGACGATGAGAATCTCGTCAAGAGGAGGCTATGTATATTTGTGATGGGTGGGACTCATTATATGTGCATAACATACATGGCATTGTTTTTATAAGGTTTTGATGATCATGTACTATTATGATATTTGCATCTTTTATACTAACCTTTTGGTAGCCCTAATCGGAAACACCTACTGGGCGCGTTGATCTAACACCCTATCTCTATCCTTAGTGGATGACGCAGGAAAGGGGAAGAACGAGGATCGTGAAGGAAACCAAGCATAGGAGCTTGGGCTTTGAATGGACTTTTAATTATGGATTGATTTATGGACTTTTTATTTAAGTTTATATGGACAATGTAATTTGATAGTTAGATGATGTTGGCATGTAATAACTTAGGTAAGTAATTGCTATGGATTGCTATGGTAGAATGAATGTTTAGTTTAAGGTAACATTGGTTTAAGACTTGTACTTTGCTATCTAATTTGCTATCTAATTTGCTATCTAAAATGGAGTAGTCCTAGGTTCTATTATAACCCTCAGTTAGATTAGGTTTATTCCGCAAGTTTTAATTAGTACCATATGTGAAATGTTTCTCATGGACTTAGTCCATGCACATATGGGTTTGGCCAGTTAAGGGTCGGACATTAGAAGTCTGAACTTAACTCGCGTCGTGACACTCCGCTCCGATCACTTGTTTATTATTAAAAAATAAAAAATAAACTCTGATTTTTAGAGTGAAAAGGGTGGGGTGTTACATGTACCCGATGGGTCATTGCCCTGTCTCGGCGATGGGTCGTGCGACCGACTGATCATGCTATACCACATGAAGGGTCGCCGCCAGACGAAAGTATCATTATGGGCCTGACTGTATCTTTCAATGGGTATGTGACCCAGGCTCTAAATGATTGATCGTGAGAGTGATTGGTCGGCGCTGTACCTAGACGAAATATCGTCTGCATGATCTGTTATCCAAGACTTTGACTGGGAATGACAATCCATACATTTCTAATGCCCAGGGCGATCGATCGTATGCACGAATGGATCGGTCCTCTCCCAGCGATGCATTGTGAGCACGAATGCATCATCCTGAGATCAAGTATGTTTGACAGTTCATTTTATCCAGATCCTTGATAATCCAGACGATGGGTCAAATGATCATGATTGATCGTTTTACCATATGGCGAAGGGTCACCTATGATGTGTCGTCCACGATAGTGTATTTACATATTTCCAAGTTGGGTTCCACTTGGTGTCAAACACATTTTAAGCTAGCTTAGTTATCTAGATGTGATGTCTAAGCCTAGGGATGGTCCACCTAAGGTTAGGGTTCCACCTAAGGTTATCTATGGCCAATTATCTTCTGTGATCGCCGTACATGTAACGCCCGCCCCATTTTCACCGAAATCAGAGTCTAATTTTTTTTTTTTGAATTAAAAGTGACAACGGGCGCAGACGTCACGACGCGAGTTAAGTCCGAGCTTCTAAAGCTCGGCCCTTAACTGGCCAACCCTACGCGTACGCGGAACGAAGTCCACAAGAACGGTTCACGCGTAGGAAGTAAGCTCGCGGAATATAATTACATGCGCAATATTATAATAGAGACTATCCTACCAGTTTTAGATAGCAAGGAAGTACGGCGCTTAAAATTACTAAAATACCTCTATGTTCATAATTATATCTCAAAATGATAACGTCCAGAGTACAGTCCAAACCATAGCAAGAAACAGTAATTATTACAATCCAACAAGCTAAGCTACTTAAATTACATTTCCAAAATAAAACTTAAATAAGCTAAGTAGCCGCTTTCCCCAAGCTCCTAAACCTGGCTCCCGTCGCGTTCGCCGTTTCCGTCGTCCCCTGCGTCATCAGCTAGGGTAGAAGTAGGGCGTTAGATAACGCGCCCAGTAGGACTCCGAGTAGGGCTAGCACGTGGGTTAGTGATAACAAGCATACAAATAACAATATAATAAAACCTATAAAATAAATGCCATGCCATGGGTGCCTATGTCATGTGTCCCACCCATCATCCATATCATCAAACAATGTCATATCCCCCTTGAAGGCAAAGCCTCGTCAAGGTGTCCCCATGTTTGCTTCTCGGTCTCCCCGACGGAGCATGGACTCCGGTTATAGCACCTCAAGCTATCCCCAAGTTTGCTTCTCAGTTGCCCCGACGGAGCATGGACTCCGGTTCCTTTATTTTCCCGCCCATGCCATGCATGAGATGTAAGTGCATTATGCTATGTAGTATATATATGTAATTCATATCCTTAATATATAATCCATAGCATTGAAATATAACCCATAGCATTAAAATATAATCCATGGCATCTAAAATATAATCCATAGCATTAAAATATAATCCATGGCATTTAAAACCCATCTTAAAATAAATCATATAATTACCGAAATAGAATAAGGAAACCATCACATGCACATAATCCATGGCTTACAAAAAGGTAGGAATCCTACCGAATACCGCTTAGCGTCCCTTTACGTTTTCGTTCGATAATCAGGTCGCCGATCGCGTACCGTTTGCGACGTCCCGATACCTTATTATACATTTGCCAAATTAGTCCATATTTTATCCATGATTAAGTCCCTAACTGATCACAACCTAAGATCCATTAATGATCCCTAATTATGTTACAAGGTTATCAAAATCAGCCCTTAACTTAGCCTCATTTTCATTGATTTAAACACATATATAATTCCAAATTTTGCCCATTTAAACATTCTAATTTTGTGAGCCTAAAGGGCAGCAACCCTAAGCTTCATTTAATCATTCATAATATCATCTTAATGTATCCAAGTTCACGTCCAACCTACATGGGGTTCGGCCATGGTAGTTCTTCATTGTGGCCAATAATTACGGTTTTGCCACTATACTTCCATGGTTTAATATCTCCTCCATCCATGTACATTTTTATTCATAATTCATCCACATACTTAGTCCCATTAATGATTTAATGACCATGACATAACATCCCTAAAATCAGCCACTTGATTTAATTAAATTTCCAATCATCTAATCCCATACATAATTCAATTTTTTAGCCCATAACATGACCTACAAATGTATGGCCGAACCCATGATGCCTATTTTCCATTTTTCTTGGATCCATTTTACCTCATTTGGTCCTACCATAAATGAATTTAAATCACCCTTTCATAATCATCATAGATATACTTTGGTCCATTTAATTTAACCATCATTCCATTTTTATTTTCCATGCTTCCAAGACCCCAAATTTTCCTCAAAGTTTCCCCATGGGGTTCGGCCATGTACCATGGCCGAACCCACGGTCCATAATTTTTATTTTAAAAATCTCATTTCCACTCATTTAAAACCTTGTTTAAAATACCTAAAAAAAAATCCACTTAATTACCATTAACCTTCTCCATTAATTTCCATACTTTCATAACCATTTAATTCATCATTCCATCACCATAGGGTTCGGCCATACACCATGGCCGAACCCATGGTTCATGATTCTCCTTCATTCACCATTTTTGGAGGCCATTAAATCATTTACATATCCCATGATTTTCTTGTTTAAAACCCCTTTAAAAAAAAATCATTAATTTTTACTCAAAATCACATCTTGACACCATAGATTACCCTTTCATGGTTCTTAATCCCAAAAACCCTATTTAAATTTCTTAATTGCTCACCATGGGGTTCGGCCATACTACATGGCCGAACCCTATGGCCTTTCTTAAAACACCCATACTTCCATATTTAATTAATCTTAATAGTGTCCATAATGTCTATTCGTTTTTCTTAATCTATCTCTTCCATTTCATCCATTTCTCATCTTATCATTGGATGGATCTTAGATCTAAGGCCCATAACATTTGTGGCCATCATTCATTCTAAGAAATGGATTCTATAACACATCTTATCTTTTTTTTTAAAAATATAAATTCTTGTTTAAGAATTCCTTACCACACCGACGACTCCTCCGGTCTTTCTTTCCCCTTTTGATTTCCTTAACCCTTTCTCTTCTTCTTCTCCTTGTTGTTCGGCCACTATGTGCTTGATCAAGATAGAGCCTCCAAGGTCAGGGTTCGGCTAAGGTAGGGTTAGATTTTGTGAGAGGGAGAGGAGGAGATGGTGAGAAATAAGATCCCAACCTTTGATCTTGGAGTGGTGGGCCTTGTTTACACCCTTTTTCCTCTCCTTTCTTCTCTTCTTCTTCCAAGTTTTTCTTCTTCTTTTCCTTAGAGATGAGGGACGGTGGTGAGAGGGAGGAGGAGAGGAATGCGAGTGGCTTGAGTGGTAAGGTGAAAGCCATCCATCCTTGGTTCCTTAGACCACACACTTCCATGATGGCCTTCACCCACCAAGTATGGGCTCCTTGTCCTTGGTGGTGGTGGTTGAGACCAAACCACCACCAAGCCAACGGTTTGGCCTCTTTGTGAGGGAGTGGTTTGGTCTTCCTCCGTTTGACCTCTTGACCATATGATGAGAGGTATGGGTCCTCATACCTTGAGTGGTGGTGGTTGAGGTGAAACCACCACCCTAAGTCCATGGTTTCTTTTGTGTTTCCTTGGGTGGTTTCAATGAGATAAAACCACTCTTTGACTTGCCCCTTTGACTTATTCACTTGACCCTAATTTGACCAACCTAATCAATTAAATTAGATCCTTACTTAGGTTAATTAATTCCTACTTAAATTAATTCCATTAACTTCTCTTTCTAAGAAATCCACCCATGGTTGACCAAGTCAACCATGGTGGACGGCCCCCACCAACACCTACCCTACCCGCCACCTCACTTGATGAGGTGGAGGTGGGCCCCATTAGGCCATATCACTTAAACCCCATTAATCTTAACTTAGATGATTTTAAATCATTTAATCAACTTAATCTACTTTAATTCTCCTTAGTCCCCTTAACTTATCCATGGTTGACCAAGTCAACCATGATGGTCGGCCCCACTTTTTCCTTGGTCCACACGCCACCTCACTTGGTGAGGTGGAGGTGGGCCTCACTTGGTTATGCCATCTTAACCATCACATCATTAACTTAGGTGGTTTAATTCCAATTCAACCCATTTCAATCAATTGGGTCACCATTGGGCCCATGGCCCAATTAAATTATTTTCTATCATTTACCTTAGAGCTTGACTCATTTTGACCCATTGGGTCCCAAATGGTTATCGGGCCCACTTTGACCATTATTGACCCCTCAGATGAATTCCATCCAATCTATGGTCCATTGAACCATATTTGGACCTTTGCCCCAAAATTTGATCCATTTAATATCCTTAACATCAAAATTCCAATTTTTCCATTATTAAAATAAATAAATGCCATATATATGTTGATTTAAAAATTTGGGCTATTACAGTACACATGTTGATCGATTGCTTCTTCATTCTTCAACCAACACTTGAGTCTTGAGTCTTGAGTTTCTTTTCTTCAAGGCATTGCTTCACCTAAGACACGGAATTGACAAACAGGTGACTCGGGAAGCCGGGGCACTAACAGGGTTCATCTGATCTAAAAAGAGATTAGATTGAATAGAATTGTATGATTCGATCTTTAATAAAATTGTGGCAAATTTGGGAACCTAAGCCTTTGCTTGGAGCTTAGATTCATCTACTTCTTCTCTCACATCCTCTTCTCCCACATTTTCTTCCTCTACAATCAAATTGAGGTTGGGGTTGAGCTCGGGATGAACAACAAGTCTTGTTACCTGAAGCTTAGATGGTCTCTCAAAAGGGACTTCTGAATGAACTTCTTCAAAGGGCTCAGGGGTGCTAGAGGTTATAGTGGTTTTCCTGGGGGTCTTGTACTGATTTCCTGCTTCCCTTTGAATTTTTCTAGATTTCTTAGGAGGAGAGGCTTAATTGGTATTCTTACTCCCAGATATCTCGGAAATGTTAGGAAGCTTCATCCTAGTCATGATTTCTTGATTCTTCAAACAAAAATCCAAATGTACCAAAGTAGGGAAAAGTTTGAAGCTTACCCAAACAAAGACATTGCTCAAATCTGTGAGAGTAGAGATTCCACACGCCGAAGGAAGCTTTTCCTTTTTGTTTTCCCGGCGAAAGATGGTCGGAGATCAATTTTTTAGGCACCCAGGGCACGAACTGTCGCGAAAGGGAGAGGGTAGCAGTCGTAGAGAAAGCCCAAAATTAAATGGAATGTTTGATTTTCGAAAGAGGGGTTTTGACTTTAAAGCGTTCTGCGTACGGACGATACATCGTCCCTAACGATCTGTCATGGCCGACCCATCGTCAAATGGCAATGTGTTTCCACGACAGATGTAAAATTTCCATTTTGGAAATCCAACTCAGTTTTGAAATCACCTCTTTGATTTTCAAAAACACATGGCATAAATACATTATATTCATAATAATAAAGAACAATTATGCCACAAAACATCTTGTAATTATTCAATTCAAATTTCACATATGCAAACCAAGTATATTGAATTGAAAAACAAGAAACAAGTCAACAAACCATACACATTTCAAATGTTTAAACCAAACACCTATGTTTAACACATTGAAACAGAAATGTAGGACTTTGAAATCAAAAGTCCATTAATGTATGGCTTTCCTATCATGACTGGTACTATAGCCAAGAAGAGTATAGTCTCAGCTTGTAGTTACCGAAATTTTCCATGTCATAGCACAAGGGGCTATTTCAACTCACATGCACAACTTGTGAAGTTCAATTGCAATGGTCTTGAGATATACAAGTGAGTCGACCAAGGCAAGGCATGAGTGGTGGTCTATATTTTTGGTATCCAAATGATTGAGGTTGGTGATTCATACACATTCCTTTGATAATACCTTTGATGTCCCAACCTAGGATTCCTTAACTCCTTCAAAACATTATTCAATTGTTTAATCAAGGAGTCTTGCTTTTGGTCCACATTCCTTTGAGGTTTGTGATTTCTAACCTTAGATTTAGGTGGTTTGTTAAATGCTTGATCCTTTAAGTGTCTCTTCCTAAGATTACATTCCATCTTATAATGCCCAATCTTATTGCAATAGAAACATTTACCCTTTGGAGGGTAATAGACATTTCCTTTAACAAACACCATATGGATCATAGTTCCTTTTGTTGACATAGATGAACCAAGTCCCAACCTATCACCAAAACATTTACCCAAATTAAGCAATTTTTCCAATTCTTGTTCTCCATGGATAAATTTATCTTGAAACTTCTCTTTGTGATTTCTCAAGTCTTTTAGTTTAAGAGATAGTTTTCGACGTTTCTTGATGTCCCACAATTTTTCGACAATTTTTCCATGAATTACTATTTCATCTTGAAGAGATTTCTCACTTTCTTTCAATTTTAAAATTTTATCATTAGAGGATTTTAACTTTGTAGAAAGGAGAGTGTGAAAATTCCCTTGTGCTAGAACCCGATTGATCCTACAGGGGGGTGAATAGGGCAATCTCGATTTTAACAGCCTTTTTCAAATTTCTTGATTAATCAAAATAATATGCAGCGGAATAACAAGATTAGGCAAGTGTTTTGTGATTAGAGAGTGCACAAATACTGGAGAAATCACAACAACAAAAAGGCGAACACCCACGACACTAGATGTATAGTGGTTCGAAGTAAATCCCTCTTACATCCACTGTTGGAATCACCCTCTATAGGGTTATCCTAATTCACTATGTGGGGAATTATATCTTCACGAATAGAATAGGACTTCCACTTATTCAATTGACTGGGAATTTCACCCAATCCTTAAGGTTTTGAAAGGTTCAACCTAACCCAGGTCTACGTCCTTATCCCACTATTTTTTATAGTGGTTCAGGCCCTTGCTTTAATCCACTTCATAAGATGTTTTTAAAAGAAAATTAAAACACAAAGAAGCACTTTCCTTATTTGAGCTCTCTTGAGTAAATGTTGTGCTTCTTGAAGATCTCTTCCCAATGTGATGTCGTTCGATGACGAAGATGCGCCGAATATGATCAATCACAATATATGGGAAATGGTTTCTAGGATGTGGGTTTTCAAGTTGATCATAGACTTGTTTTTGTCTCTCTCTCAATCTCAATCAAGGATGATTGGATTCTCAAATGATTCACCAAGTGTAGTATTTAGAGAGGAGATGGGATCTCTGGAGTTTCCTTTGATTTTCCTATTCAAAGCTCTCTCTAAGTGTCCTAGAGTATCCAACCAAATACAACAAGGTTTGGAGTTTAAATAGGAAAACATAAAAATCCCGACCTGACATGGCGATGGGTCGTCTCTAGCGATCGATCGTGGAGGTGACCGTTGCACAATAAATGCACTCAAATGGATACAAAACGGCCACCGGACGATGCATCGTGCTCCACAATGGATCGTGACCTTCCAGAGGAGATGGGTTGTAGTCTGACGATAGTATCGTCTTGGGCCAGCTGAGTTTGATAGTAGTTGTTCAAACCAGAATTTTAACATTCTCAGCTGATGGATCGTGATCACAATGTATCGGCCCTTTCCCAGGCGATGGGTCGTGTGCCCAATGCATCGTCGTATGTTCCTCACGATCGGTCGTCGATATATGATTGTATCGTCCTGAGACCATAGCTATTTGAGTGATTGCCATACACTTGTTGATCCATTGAATCTTCAATGATCTTCCATTCTTGGACTTGATTCAACCAACACTCGAGTCTTGATTCTCGAGCTTCAACCTTCAAGTCAATGCTTCACCTAAGTCATGGAATTGATAAATAGGTGAGCGGGGCACTAACAATCCCCCCTTTGTTAATTTCCACGACAAAACACCTAGAAGCTAATGAATACAGACTAGATGACTTAGCCCAACCCAATACATCTCATTTGAATACAAAATATACAACAATTACAAGTACATATTCAAATGACAATTCCTGGGACTCTATGCTTCAAGATGTTTTCTTCATCTTGCTCCGCTTGCCATCTTTAATGTGATCTTGTACAATATACCTGTACACACAAACAATGCAAGCTAGGTGGAAGCATATATCTCCCCCTCAAACATTAGTCACATAAATAGTAATATAAACAATATTAGTCCCCCTAGATATGTGAACTAATATCCTTTTTAGTCAATGATTAGACTCCCCCTTAATCATAGACTATCCTTCCTTAAAGATCTTCTCCCTAAGATCTTTAATCTTCTCCTCCTAAGCTTAAAAAATTCTCCCCTTTTTGTCATAAATTGACAAAGGGTGCTAAGAAAGGATATAACAATCCAATATTCTTCAACAAGTCCCAACAGTTGGACTGGACAAGAAGAAGGAGGGGTACATGCATTTTCAAAGAGTATAACAATTTTGAAAATAACTATGCATGCAATAATGAGGGAATCACTCATACAAGAAATTTTCAATGAAATAGCATATGTGTGAAAACATCATGAACTAAATAAAATATACACCAATAGAGCACATAGTTCATGAAAGATGAGATGATGCAAAGACATTTACCAATGTGAGCACAAATGCATCAAAACAGTAACAAGTTCATTCATCAAATCATGTATCGACAAGGAGGCTATGAATGAACCAACATCTTATCCTTGGAAATTTATTATGCACATTGGAAATTGGACAATTACTTCTTGCCATAAACTTTCCAAGGTTTGCACTCCTTTGCTCAAGATTTTGAGAGCACAATGCACCAAGTCCATTAACATTTGGACCACATAACCATGTTGGCTTTCTTTACCAAAAACCTATTGGCAATAAGATTCACCTTTACTAGATCTTGAAAGCCACACATAGGTGCATAAATACAGTTTTTGGAGAAGGATAATTTTCCAAAAATCATTTCCAATGTCTAATGATTTTCAAAGATAGTGCTATACAAGCCAAATGGAAAGACATGATTTCATCCCAATAGGATTTACCAAATGAGGATGGAGAGTGTGTGCTTGTGATGCATGCAAGTCCACAAGATAACAGTTTTGCAATTCAACTTTTGAATGCCAATGAATGCCAATACATTCACACACCAATTTGTGCCATATGATATTTCAAATTAAGTTATTAATACTTGCACAAATTGATTGGATTTTGTATCAATATACCTTTGAAAGTCCAACTAAAATATTGATCGAAACCACTCCAATAACCTTGGGCATTTTCAATTTACCATTTGTAAGACCATTGCCCATGTGTGATGTCATTTAATAATGCATTCTTAGGTTTAGCATAACATGATGCCTAATGAACCGAAATCAATCCTCATTATATTTACCAATAACGAAAATGGGAATGAGAACAAAAGGCAAACAAAACATACATTCAATTCACATATGATATACCAAAAACATGTATCGAAATGAAGTATGATGGATTTATGGCATTCAATAAATATTCAACAATTTTAAGAGCTCATGAGATGCCATAACCATTAAACACTTGCAAAAACATTTTCAAATGCACCAATATATACCAATAAGAGAAGGTACAAGAGAGAAATGAACAATGTAACGCCCGTCTCTTTTCACTCGCTTAAATTTAATTAATCGAAAATCAGAGTCCATTTTCTTTTTTTTGAAATAAGAGTGACAAAGGGCACGGGACGTCACGAAGCGAGTTAAGTCCGAGTTTCTAAAGCCCGGCCCTTAACTGGTCAACCCTACATGTGCGTGGAACGAAGTCCACGAGAATGGTTCACACGTAGAAAGTAAGCTCGCGGAATATAACTAAATGCGGAACATTATAATAGAGTCTATCCTACCAATTTTAGATAGCAAGGAAGTATGTCCATTAAATTACTACAATACCTCAAAATCATAATGTCCAAAATAAAGTCCAAACCATAGCAAGTAATCTAAATTATTACAGTCCGATGAGCTAAGTTACTCAAATTACATTTTCCAAAATAAACTTAAGTAAATCATCTAGCCCGCTTCCCCACGCTCCTACGCTTGGCTCCCATCATGTCCTCCATTTCCTGTGTCGTCATCTAGGGTAGAAGTAGGGCGTTAGACAACGTGCCCAGTAGGTACTCCGAGTAGGGCTAACACATGGATTAGTGATAACAATGCATATAGATAATAATATAACAAACCATGAAATCAATGCCATGCCATGGGTGTCTATGTCATGAGTCCCACCCATTATCCATACCATCATTATGTCAAGTCCCTCTTGATGGAAAAAGCCTCATCAAGGTATGATTAACACTAGGTATCCCCCTTGATGGCAAAGCCTCATCAAGGTATCCCCATGCTTGCTTCTCGGTCGTCCCGACGGAGCATGGACTCCGGTTATATCTCATAATACCCCTCTTGATGGATGAAACACATCAAGATATCCCCATGCTTGCTTCTCGGTCGCCCCGACGGAGCATGGACTCCGGTTCCATTATTATCCCCTCCCATGCCATGCATGAGATGTAAATGCCATATGCCATTTAATATATATAAAACATAGTCTTAAAACCCATCATAAAACAAGTCACATGATTACCAAAATAAATCAAAGGAAAACCATCACATAACACATAATCCATGGCTTATAAAAAGGTAGGAATCCTACCGAATACCGACTAACGTCCCTTTACGTTTCCGTTCACGAATCCGGTCACCCAAACGCGCACCACTTGCGATGTCCGGTACCTTATTACATATTAATAATCAGCCCATGTTTTATCCATGATCAAGTCCCTAACATATGCCTTAGTGGGGTTCGGCCATACACCATAGCCGAACCTCACTATGTAGTTTTGTGGGTCCCATTTAATCCATCAAATATTTTAATCACATGAGTCTAAAAACCAGCCATCCTAGGCTTCATAGAACCACACATAAGGTCATCTTAAATACACCTAAGTCCATGATCATCCCCCATGACGTTCGGCCATGTACTAGGGCCGAACCCATGGTTCTCCATTTTGGCCAATATTTACCATTTTGCCACTACTCCTTACCATGATTAATCACTCATTTATCCATGTACACTTAAGTCCAAAATTGATCCATAACTTAGATCCATTAGTGACCCATCAACCATAACATGAACACATTAAAAAAAATCAGTCCTTAACTTAACCTAATCCCCATTAATTTTAAACACATGCATCCACCTTAATCTTAGCCCAAAAATGACTCACAAATGAGTCATGGGTTCGGCCATACACCATGGTCGAACCCATGATGCCTTTGTTCTTATCTTTCCTTGTACCTACTTACATCATTTAGATCCAAAATAAACCCTCCCATGAGGGGGTTTACATCATGCATTTAAATCATCACTTTTTGGTCAATATTAACCACACTTAAGGTCCATGAATTCCACTAACCTTTTCTCATTATCTCTATGATCCAAGCACACTTAAATCCACTAAAATCTCCCCATGGGGTTCGGCCATGCATCATGGCCGAACCCATGGTCCATGGTTTATCACTATTTTCACTCCTTTAGAACATTATATACTATACTTAAAGTCCATTTAAAACTATCCACTGCATGCCCGAACCTGTAATAACCCGAATTTTTGATAAATATATATATTGGCATTTATTCATTTTAATTTGAAGTTTGATATAATAAAATGCCAAATGGACCAAATTTTGGGACAATGGCCCAGGGATGGCCCAATTGGGCCATGGATTGGATAAAATCCATTTAATGGGTCAATGAGGACTAATCGGGTCAAGGATGGTCAAATTGGGCCCAATACTCATTTGGGACCCAATGGACCCAATTGAGGTAAGCCTAAGGTAAGGAGGGAATTTAATTGGGCCATGGGCCCAATGTTTACCCAATAAACCATGAATTAGAATTGATACATGTAATTGGTCAATGGTAAGTAATCGGGTCAAAGATGGTCAATTTGAGTCAAAGAGCCATATGGGACCCAATGGGCCAAGGTAGGTAAGCCCTAAGATAAATGGGTAAGACAAGAATATAATTGGGTGATGGACCCAATGGTAATCCAATTAAAATAAATTAAATGGATTAGATAATTATAAAATTATCTAAGTTAAGATGTATCAAGATTAAATGGTATGACCAAATGGGGCCCACCTCCACCTCACCCATGAAGGTGGCGTGTGGACCCAAGGATAGTGGGGCCGACCACCATGGTTGACTTGGTCAACCATGGGTGGATCTTATAGAAGGAATTTAATGGAATTAAATGAAATATGGGGCTTAATTAACTTAACCTAAAAATCAAATTGATCTAAGTTAATTAACCTAATCTAAATTGGTCAAATGGTCAAAACCACTCCAACAAACACAAACCACTCTTAAGAAACACAAAATAAAACCATGGGCTTAAATGGTGGATTGGACCCAACTACCACCACCAAAGTCAAGCTAACCCATGCTTGGTTGGTGAAGAAATTAATGTTTGAGTGAAGGCTACTCCAACCACCTCCATCCTATTTCCAAGCTAACCAATTTCACTCTATCTCCCCAGACACACAAGAAAAAACGGCACTCACCTTGCAAAGGAGAAAAGAAGAGAACTTAGAAGAAGAAGAGAAGAAAAGAGAAGGAGAGAGCAAGTCTTGGTCCATCCACTCAAGATCAAAGGCTAAGATCTTGTTTTCCACCATCTTCCCCTCTTCCCCTCTCCCAAACCTAGCTCTACCTTAACCGATCCAAGCATGTCCCACCATTGATCAAGCTCATCTAGCCGATCAAAGACCAAGAAGAAGGAGAGAAGAGGCTAAGGAAGTTGACGGGAGCGACAAAGACCGGAGGAGCCGTCGGATCCGTAAGTATTTCTAAACAAGAGTTTAGATTTTTGTTTATGGTTAAAAAGGGAATCCATTTACTAGATAATGGCCAAAAACATCATGGGCCTTGGATCTAAAATCCATCAATGGAAGATTAAGAAATGGATAAACTTAGAGAGAGAAAGATTAAATGAATGGATGACCATAGGGTTCGGCCATGTAGCATGGCCGAACCCCATGGTGAATGATGGGTAATTTAATTGAGATTATATGGTTTAGAATGTTGGAGAATGCTTAATGATTTTTATGAGGAGTTCAAGATTTTAAAATGATTGAAAAAAAATGGTAAGTTTTAAAGGTGTTAAATAAGAAAAAACTATGAGGTATGTAGATGATTTTAAGTGGCCTCAAAATATTGGAAATATGATATTTTAAAGAAATCATGGACCATAGGGTTCGGCCATACAAGGTGGTCAAACCCCATGGTTAGTGATTATGAGGGTTAGGGTTCTTAAATAATGGTTTTTAAGGTTGGAAAATGATGGAGAATGGTTAGGGTTTCAAGGGTTAAATGTAGGCAAATTTTTGGAAAAAGTTTTATGATGAAGTCCATGAATGATGTGTTAGAATTTTTTTATGGAACTATGATGATGGTTAATTATTTTTATAAGAATAGAAAGATGGAAGTGGTGGAGTAAATAATTTTGAATTATGGAGGTAATGAGGAAATGATGGGTGGTAGAAGTGGGTTTTAAATGTAATTAAAAATCCAAGATAAAAATGAGGGAAAGACATCATGGGTTCGACCATGGTGTATGGCCGAACCCATGACCCATGTCTTTAGGTCATTCATGGGCTAAGTATGGTTTATATATGTGGTTAAACGAAATGGAAATTAGGTTAAGTTAATGATGAAACTTAAATGGATTTACAAAGTGTATGATATTTTTTTTTAGGGCCAAAATGAATGAGGATTATTGAGTTTAAAAATGGATGTCTTTTGGACAAAAACATTGGTCTAAGAATGGCATCAATGGATGATGAGAGCCATGAACTATGGCCGAACCCTTGGTGGTAATTAATAATTTTTTTTTATGATGGGAAAGTATAGAAATTGGTTAAGAAAAATGGATAGATTGTATGGATATTTCAAGTATGATATGTGATGTTGGTGATTTAAATGGATGATTTAATTTTCATTAGAGGTATGTTTAAATGGGTAAATGAAACCAAGAAAAATGGGGAAAGAAACATCATGGGTTCGGCCATGGTGTATGGCCGAACCCATGACCCAAATTTTGACCAATTTTAGACTAAGGTTAATGCATGTATCAATGCCTAGGAGTTGGTTTTAAAGGGCCAAAAAGAATGAAGATTTGTGACTTTAAATTGAATTATTTTGGAACAAAACCTAGTCTTTGAAAAATGGTATCCATAAAGGTGAACCTTAGGGTAGTGATTAGTGGATTTAATAAATGGAAAATAATGTAGAAGAATACTAGATTTTGATGGATTTATAAAAATGATATGTGGGCCACACCTTAGGCCAAAATATGGAATTAGGTGTGGGAGTAAATGTTTTTCAAAAAAATTAAACATTAGGTGGCTGATTTTATGATGCTAGGTCATGATTGAAGGGACCTAAGTATGAATGAATCTTGGACTTAGAATGCACATAAATGAATGGATGATTAACCATGGAGGAAAGGATGGCAAAACGGTAAATAAGTGCCACATTGAAAAACCATAGATTCGGCCATAGTACATAGCCGAACCCTATGGGGATTAGACATGGAATCGGATATTATGAATGATTTAAATGAAACGGATAGATGCTGTGTTTTAGGCTCGCAAATTGGAATTTTAAATTTGGCCAAAAATCGGATTTATGTATGAGTCTAAAACCAATGGATAATGGGCTAAGTTAGGGACTTAATCATGGATGACGTATGGACTAATTCGGTAAATGTAATAAGGTATCGGACGTCGCAAACGGTACGCGATCGGCGACCGGATTATCGAACGGAAAGCGTAACGGAACGCGACACGGTATTCGGTAGGATTCCTACCCTTTTGTAAGCGATGGATATGTGATGGTGTTTTAAATTATTTTGATTTAGCTTATGATGGATTTATGATTATGATTTATCTTATGATGTGTTTTTAAGTTATGAATCATATGGATTATATTTTAATATTATGCATTATATGGCTATGTATGGTATATCAAAATTATGGTTTATCTATATACTACATAGCATAATGCACGTACATCTCATGCATGGCATGGGCGGGAAAATAATGAAACCGGAGTCCATGCTCTGTCGGGACGACCGAGAATCAGACATGGGGATAGCCTGAGGGCTATAACCGGAGTCCATGCTCCGTCGGGGCGACCGAGAAACAAACATGGGGATAATACATTGTATGATCATACGGATGATGGGTGGGACACATGACATAGGCACCCATGGCATAACATTCATCACATGCTTATTTTGTTATATGTTATTTTATCGGTATATGTGTTATCACTAATCCATGTGCTAGCCCTACTCGGAGTCCTACTGGGCGCATTGACTAACGCCCTACTTCTACCCTAGCTGACGACGCAGGAGAGGCAGGAAGCGGTGGACATACCGGAGGCCAAGCTTAGGAGCTTGGAAAGCGCAGTCTTAGTTTACTTTACGTTTACATTTTGGAGATGTAATTTTAAAGTAACTTAGCTTGTCGGGTTGTATAAATTTAAATTTCTTGCGATGGTTTGGACGTCACTTATGGACGATTACATTTTGTGGTATAAATATGAACATAGGGGCATTTTGGTAATTCAATGTTGTATCTTCCCTTCTATCTAAAAATCGGTAGGATAGACTCTATTATCATGTTCCGCAATAATCATAATCCGCGAGCTTACTTCCTACGCGTGAACCGTTCTCGTGGACTTAGCTCCGCGCACGCGTGGGGTTGGCCAGTTAAGGGTCGGGCTTTAGAAGCTCGGACTTAACTCGCGTCGTGGCGTCCGCGCCCTCTCTGACTCTTCTATTTCAAAAAAAAAATAGACTTTGATTTTCGGAAAATGGGTGAAAAAGGGCGGGGCGTTACAGAACCCATGGTCCATGGTTTATCACTATTTTCACTCCTTTAAAACATTATATACTATACTTAAAGTCCATTTAAAACTATCCACCTTCTCCATCAATTTCCATATTTTTACCCCCTTTAAAATTATTAAAACATCACCATAGGGTTCGGCCATACACCATGGCCGAACCCATGGTTCTTGGTTCATCCCCATTTACCATTTTTGAGGCCATTAAAAATCATTTACATCTCCCATGATTTTCTCATTTAAAACCCCTTTAAAAAAATCACTAACATTTAATTATTTAAAGCCTTTAAAAACATTAATCATATTCCATGGTTTCCATTCTTTAAGACCCCATTAAAATCTCCTAATCACCTTCCATGGGGTTCGGCCATACTACATGGCCAAACCCTATGGTCCATGGTTCCTTCAAAATCATACTTCCATTCTTAATTAAATCTTAATACATAGTGTCCTTAATATCCATTTATTTTTCTTAATCTATCTCTCCCATTTTATCCATTTCTCATCCTTTCCTTGGATGGATTTTAGATCCATGGCCCATGATATTTTGGCCACCATCCAATCCATGAAAAATGGATTTCATGATCTCTTTTTAAATCTTTAAAAATGTAACCTCTTGTTTAAGAACACTTACCACTCCGACGGCTCCTCCGGCGTCTCTTTTTCTCCCCTTGATTTCCTTAGCCCTTTCTCCTTCTTCTTCTCCTTGATGTTCGGCCAAGATGTGCTAGATCAAGATGGATTCTCCAAGGTTTGGGTTCGGCTAAGGTAGGGATAGGTTTGAGAGAGGGAAGGGAGGAGAGGATGAGGAAAATGCCTTAAGTCTTTTGGTCTTGATGTGGTCGGCCAACACTTGAGCTTTTTCTTCCTTTCTTCTAAGTTTTTCTTCTTCTTTTCCTTAGAGCATGGATCGGCAATGAGAGGGAGGGGGAGAGGGAGAGAGTGAGATGAGAGTGGGATTCAGAGATGAGATGAAAACCATCTCATTTTGGTTTCTTAGACTACACTCTTCCATGATGCCCATCCACCAACCAAGCATGGCTCCCATGCCTTAGTGGTGGTGGTTGAGATGAAACCACCACCAAGCCCAACGGTTTTGGGTGTCCTTAGCTAGGTGGTTTGGTCTTCCATCAAGTGCATTGACCATCCATCATGGGGGGTATGGGTCCTCATGCTTTGGGTGGGGGTGGTTGAGATGAGACCACCATCCTAAGCCCATGATTTTATTTTGTGTTTCTTTGGGCAGTTTCAATGAGATGAAACCACCCCTTGACTTATCCCTTTGACTCCCCATTGACCCATTTGACTAACCTAAGTATTTAATTTAATTGGATCATTAACTTAGGTTAATTAATTCCTATTTAATTTAATTCCATTAAACTCCCTCTTATGAAATCCACCCATGGTTGACAAGGTCAACCATGGTGGCCGGCCCCACTAACTCCTAGCCTACCCGCCACCTCACTTGGTGAGGTGAAGGTGGGCCCCATTCGGTTATGCCATCTTGATTATTTCATCACTAGCTTAGGTGATTTAAATCAATTCAATCCATTCCCCTTATTGGATCACCATTGGGCCCATGGCCCAATTAAATTTATTTCCTACCCATTTACCTTAGGGCTTAACCATCTTGACCCCTTGGGTCCCAAATGGGTGTTGGGTCCAATTTGACCATCTTTGGCCCAATTAACTATTATTGACCCTTTAACTGAATTTAATCCAATCTATGGTCCATTGGACCATACTTGGGCGTTTGCCCCAAATTTTGATCCACTTAACATCCCTACCATCAAAATTCTCCATTTCCATCATTAAAATAAATAATAGCCACATATATATTGATTTAAAAATTCCGGGCTATTACAAACAATGTGAACCATACAAGTGTTTGCCATTCACAAGTTTAGCTCCCATCCTTTGAACCAAAATACCATTCAAACATGAATACCCCATTTAAGTTCAAAACTTGATTTGAATGTGTAGCGCCCCTCCCTCGGACCACCGACATCAAAGTAGGATTGTGTGGATATTTAGTGGAGAGAGGGAGACGAGCGTCACGACGTGAGCCGAGTTTGAGTCCGAAGACCCGACACTCGACTGACCCATCTAGTGTGTGCACACGGACAAAAGTCCATTTGAACATTTGTAACACACTTATATATAACTTGCGGAAACATACAAAAATATTTGATGCATCTGAATGATAACCATTCACATTCCAAAGCAAAGTGTAAGGATCCCAGATAAGTTAAATTACAAATATCAAGTCTAACACAAGTATCTAAGAGTTTATACATCAATGATTAAATTTCCATTCTCATAACTCCTACAAAATATATTCCCTCAAAAGATAAACAAAATAACAAAATGGATTAAGTCTTCTTCCAATTCCAAAATATCAAAATGTATAACTCTCTCCAAACTCTTTCTTTTACTTTCTTTGTATTCACGCTTGACTATTGCTCGGTCCGGCCTCATCACCTTTCTCATTTCCTGCATCAGTTTCCGAAAAGGGGAAAGAATTGTGGGCTTAGTCACACGCCTAGTAGGAATTCCCATTAAAATAGGTAACATGTGACATAATAAAAATAGAAAACAAATCATATGTATTAAGCATACTATACTTCTCATTCGAAAATCATACTAATCCCACATTTCAAAATCCATTTCATACTAGTACTAAGAATTCATTCAAATCCACTGCATAATCATTTTATACAAATAAGAATCATAATACATTCAAATGCATTTAAAATTCCACATAATGCATTATGCGATGGTGACATGAATTGATGCACGCCCTTTCATGCCCCATGCATTGGTCAATCTATTTTTCTCATTCAACAGTTATAAACATTGGTCATTCATGTCCATAGCTATCCCGGGGCACCGGTTGGGAGCGACTTCTCAATACTAGCATTTTGACCGGGACTACCGGGGGAGTGCTACACACCCATACTCCTGTGCAGGTTTTGGGACTTCTTCTGACCCTCGAGCTTTCTACCCAATTAGAATGCCATATTTTTTGTAACCCATGGATGCGGCCATATACAATGGTTATTCATTCCACACATATATAAATGTTTCCGAGTAAAGTACGTCGTCCTTTTATCTCGGTCTCATGCTTTCCCATCCCATGCAAATGCATGAAGTTCATGTCCGAAGTCACCTCCGGATCTGTCGATTATTTCAATGGATTACGACAAAACAATCACATCATCAATTAATTTCTTTGGTTTCCAAATCTAATACTTATTACTTTTATTAATTACTACATAAGAGATCAGATTTGGAGAGTTTTATTGGTGTCTTATTAATCCCACATTAATGATCAAACAAGAGTGTGGGGTTAAGTTCAGAACTTAGGTCACTCTGTTCGGAACTTTCGAAGGTTGTTCTGAAGCCTTGGAACATCTGGGTTATCCTTCGGATCGTCCGAAGTATACTGTAACGCCCCGCCCTTTTCACTATGCCGAAAACCAGAGTTTATTTTTTTTTTTGAAATAAAGAGTGACAAGAGAGCGGGACGTTACGACGCGAGCTAAGTCCGAGCTTCCAAAGCCCGGGCCTTAACTAGTTAACCACACGTGTGCGTGGAACCAAGTCCATGAGAACGGTTCACACATAATAAGTTAAACTTGCGGAATGTAAACTTAATGCGGAATTATAATAGAGTCTATCCTACCAATTATTAAATAGCAAGGAAGTACATCACTTAATTAATAAATACCTTGACTTAGAATGTCCAAAAGTAAAGTCCAAACCATAGCAAATAGTCGAAGTTATTACAGTCCAACGAGCTAATTACTCAAATTACATTCCCATAAATAAGAAACTTAAATAAATCAATCTAGCTCCTCCAAGCTCCTAAGCTTGGCTCCGATCACGTCCTTCGCTTTGTCCATTTCCTGTGTCATCATCTATGGTGGAAGTAGGGCATTAGACAATGCGCCCAGTAAGTACTACGAGTAGGGTCAACACATGGATTAGTATAAACAAAAACACATAGATATAATTAATATCAAAACAATGCAAGTAAATGCCATGCCATGGGTGTCATATGCCACGAGTCACACACCCATCATCCATGTTACAATCACATAATAACCCTCTTGATGGAAAAACCCTCATCAAGGTATCACAATCACATAGTATTCCTCTTGATGGATAATGCACATCATGGTCTTCCCACGAATGCTTTAGGGACGCCCCAACGAAGCGTGGTGGATCTCCGGTTACAAATCAATCATACATCCCTCTTGATGGATAATGCACATTAAGGTATCCCCACGAATGCCTTACGGACGCCCCGATGGAGCGTGGATTTCCTGTTACAAATCAATCATACATCCCTCTTGATGGATAATGCACATCAAGATACCCCCACGAATGCCTTACTGACGCCCCGACGGAGCGTGGGTCTCCGGTTACATTTCATCCCTCCCACACCATGCATGAGATGCAAGTGCAAGACATGCCATGTAATAATACAAATCATAGCATTAAAATCACATCATTAAGACATATCATTTAATACCAAACTAGTTCATGTAAAACATTCACATATACATATTCCATGGTTTTCAATGAGGTAGGAATTCTACCAATGACCAACTAATGTGTCCTTACGTTTTTGTCCGAAAATCGATCACCGATAGCGCACCGTTTGTGAGATCCCGTTACCTTATTACATATCAACAAATCAAACCAATGTTTCATTTGATTTCTAATCATGCTTAAGTCCACAAAATACCTTAGTGGGGTTCGCCCATACAACATGGCTGAACCTCTCTCCATGGGATTCGGCCATACAACATGGCCGAACCCATGGTCCATGGTTCTTCACCATTTACAACATTTGAGACCATTAAAATCATTAACATTGCTCCCTTTAAAATCACCAACATACATCCATTTAAAACCTTTTAAAATCATTAATACCCTTCCATGGGGTTCGGCCATGTAACATGGCCGAACCCTATGGTTCATTATTTTCTCTTATCCATCAAATATCAATGGTTAGATCACTTGATGGGGTTCGTCCATACACCATGGCCGAACCTCATCCAATCCCTTTTTAGTCCTCAATGGTCCATACATAACAATCTAAGGGTTTGGTCATGCTAGGCCAACCCATGTTCTTTGATCATAATCCATCCCTTACTTTAAACATGCATGGGGTCCTTTTGCACAACAATATTAGGGTTCGGCCATGCAAGGCCAACCCATGATCCATGATCATAATCCTTATATTGTTCATGCAAGAGGTCCTTAGCCATATATACATAATGTCCTTAATATTCCTTCATTTACATAGCCTATCTTACTCATTAGGGTTCGTCAATTTTCTATCTCAATTCTTGGATGGATTTTAAATCCATGGCCCATAATATTTTGGCCAACTCTCCCATCCAAAAATGGGATTCCATGGTTTCGTTTAACTCCTTCAAGTTAATAAAATCTTGTCAAGTGATACTTACTAATTCCGCGACTCCTCCGGTTTCTTTCACTCCTTCTTGCTCCTCCGATCTTCTCCTTCCTTAGCCTCTTTTTCTTTCTTCCTCCTTGATTTTTGGCCAAAGTGTGAGCTTGAGAGGTCTTGAGATGAAAACCCAAAGAGAGGGTTCGGCCAAAGAGTGTAGGTTTGAGAGAGGGAGAGTAGGAGAGAATGGAAACCCTAAGTATTTTCTTGTTCAATGGGAGAGTCGGCCTTGAGTGGGAGGGAGAGGAGGTTGAGATGAAAATTACTCTAAGTGTTTCTTGTCTTGAGGGGGGGATCGACCAAGGGAGAGAGGGAACGAGTGAGATGCGATGAATGAGATCAAAAGCCTCTTTCCATCTTTGTCTAGGGTTTGCTTGGGTTGGACTCCACCCTCATCAATGTGGAGTCTTCCCCATGGGCTCTTTGACCAAACAAGAGGGTGCATGCCCTCCACATGGCACACACCACTCTCCTCCCCAACGGTTTTGGCTTGGTTTCCTTGGGTGGTTTGGTGGTTTCCATGAGATGAAACCACCACCTCTCCTTTGGCCAATGTATGGTTGCATATCCTCATTTTAAGCTTCTTGTCTAGCCAAGGGGGAAGCATGCCCTCCACATGGCATACCACCCCTTATGCCCAACGGTTTTGGTTTGCTTTCCTTGGGTGGTTTGGTGGTTTCCATCAGATGAAAACCACCCTCCTTGACTCACTCCATTTTCTATGTGACTCACCCCCATTCGACTTACCTTATTTTAATGTAACTCAACTCCCAACTCAAGCATTGATTTTATTTCCATCTAACTTAGGTGATTCAATTAAATAATTTAATTCCACTTATTTCACTTGATTCACTTTAATTCATCTATAAACTCACCCATGGTTGACCAAGTCAACCATGATAGTCGGCCCCACATGTGTCTGGGCCCACACGCCACCTCACTTGATGAGGTGGAGTTGGGTCCCACTTGGCTATGCCACTTGGATTTCCAATCATACACTTGCCACCTCACTTGATGAGGTGGACCCCATGGCTTTGATCACAATTGGGTCCATGACCCAATTAAATCCATTTCTTACCCATTTACCCTAATGCTCAATCCATCTTGACCCATTGGGTCCCAATTGGGTATTTGACCCAATTGACCATCATTGACCCAATTAATTGGAAATAATCCAATTCATGGTCCATTGGGCCATACTTAGGCCATTGCCCCAACTTTGATCCATCTAACATCTATTTCATCAAAATTCTTCATTTCAACAATTAAAATAAATTATAGCCAATATATTTCTTGATTTAAAAATATGGGCTATTACAATATTACCCTCTTTTGAAATTTTTGTCTCGAAAATCGAGCGAAGTAGGGTTTCAAACAACTTATACAAAAAGCTCCGGATGAGCTGTTCTCATTTCCGATTCAAGTTCCCAGGTGGCTTCCTCATTACCATGTCGATCCCATACCACCTTGACGAACTGAATGGCGTGGTTCCGTAACACTCTTTGTTCTTTCCCGATCACTCTAACCGGCTTCTCTGCATATGTTACGTCGTTTTGCACATCCACATCTTGCACGTTCACCACGTGTGAAGGATCAGGGTTGTATTTCCTCAACATGGAAACATGGAATACATCATGCAAAGATGATAACTGTGGAGGAAGTGCCAACTGATAAGCCACCTCCCCCACCCTCTTCAGGATTTGGAACGGACCCACAAATCTAGGCGACAGTTCCCTTTCTTCCCGAATCGTATGTGTCCCTTCCGTAGCGAGACTTTTAAGAACACTAAGTCTCTCACCTCAAACTCAAGGAACCTTCTCCTCTTGTCAGCGTCGCTCTTCTGACGACTTTGCGCAGTAAGTAGGTGATGTCATATCAACTTAATCTGCGTCGTAGTCTCTGTAACTAGCTCGGGTCCAAGCAGTGCAGGCTCACTGGCCTCTGTCCAGCACACTGGTGATCTACATGGTCTACCATAGATGGCCTCGAATGGAGCCATCTGGAGGCTTGCCTGGTAACTGTTGTTGTAAGAGAACTCCACCAGCGGCAAGTGATCCTCCCATCCACCCTTGAAGTCTAGCATACATGCTCTCAGTATATCCTCCAATGTCTGTATCGTCCTCTCCGACTGTCCATCAGTCTGTGGGTGGAATGTTGTGCTAGTCAATAGATTTGTCCCCATGGCCGACTGCATGCTCTGCCATACTCTGCCGGTGAATCGTCCATCTCTGTCGAACACAATAGTCCGGGGAATACCATGTAGTCTGATGATATCCCTGATGTACCATCGTCCCAAAGTCTCAGATGAGTCTGTCATCTTGATAGGAAGAAAGTACGCAGACTTCGTCAATCGATCCACCACAACCCATATTGCATCGTTGCCCTTTGATGACCTTGGCAACCCTGTCACAAAATCCATAGAGATGTGTTCCCATTTCCACTCCGGCATTGGTAAGGGTTTGAGTAAACCCGGTGACTTCCGATGTTCCGTCTTAACCTGCTGACAAGTTAGGCAGTGAGCAACAAACTCTGCCACATCTCTCTTGAGTCCGTGCCACCAATAGTGCCTCTTCAGATCATGATACATCTTGGTGCTGCCTGGATGAATAAAGAGTTTGGTTTGGTGTGCCTCGATCAATAACTCTCTTTTGCAGCTCTTAGGCACATATGTCCTACCTCGGAATACAAGACCTTGTCCCGGTCGTAATTCCCATTCCGGTATGACCTCACCAGTAGACATCTTAGCCCATATCTCCTCCACCTTTGGATCTGTCCGTTGCTCCTGTTCAATCTTGGAGACCATGTTAGACCGTATGATCAGATTATACATACTCCCATGGTTCTTCATATACAAGTTGAACTCTCGAATGGTATTCAGCATCTCCCATTCCTTCCTGATCAAACTGGCCACTGTTGCATGTGACATGAGGCTGAGGGCATCCGTCACTTTATTCGCCTTGCCAGGATGATATCTAAGCGCAAAATCATAGTCTTGTAGATATTCCATCCACCTGCGCTGCCTCATGTTGAGTTCCTTCCTATCAAACAAATATTTCAAACTTTTGTGATCTGAAAACACCTCAAACTTCTCACCATAAAGATAGTGTCTCCAGCTTTTGAGAGCGAAGACCACTGCGGCTAGTTCCAGATCATGAGTGGGATAGTCGCGTTCATGAATCTTCAACTGTCTTGAACCATAAGCCACTATACGTTGGTTTTGGGTGAGAGAACATCCAAGTCCCCTCTCCTGAAGCATCACAAAAATACCTCATAGCCCTTGCCCCTTTTCGGCAAAATCAGAATAGGAGCGGTTGCAGACCTCTCCTTCTGCTCCTCAAATCTCCGGTTGCACACATCTGACCACTCAAATTTGACTCCTTTCTGAGTGAGTCGGGTAAGTGGAGATGCAATTTTGGAGAAGTCCATGATAAATTTCCTATAGTAACCGGCCAATCCCAGAAAGCTATGGATCTCGTCACATTCGTCGGTGCTTTCCACTCTCTCACTATCACTACCTTAGCCGGGTCTACGGCTATACCTTCTGCTGATATAATATGCCCCAAGAAGTTGACCTCAGATAGCCAGAATTCACATTTGCTGGCTTTGGCATACAGTTGGTTCTTCCTCAGGGTATCCAGGACTATCCGCAGGTGCTCAGCATGTTCCTCCTGACTTTTGGAATAGACCAGGATGTCATCAATAAATACAATCACAAACTAGTCCAAGTAAGGATGGAGGATCCTGTTCATCAGATCCATGAACACAGCCGGTACATTTGTAAGTCCAAACGGCATGACCACATACTCATATAGACCATACCATGTCTTGAAAGTTGTCTTCTCTATGTCCTCCTCTCTAACCCGGATCTGATCGTAGCCAGACATCAGGTCAATCTTGGAGAAGTGGCTGGAACCCCTAAGTTGATCGAATAGATCATCGATCTGGGGCTCCCCATGCTGATGTGCTGTTCCGGATGAATCCCAGTCTGAGCAATTCATCAATCTATTTCTTCAACTCGAACATCTTAGCTGGTGCCATCCGGTAATGTGGCAATGACATTGGAGCAGTGCCAAGATATAACTTGATCTCGAAATCAATCTCCCTGTTGGGTGGCAAGCCAAGGAGCTCTGTTGGGAATACCTGTAACGCCCCGCCCTTTTTCACTCGCTAAGTTATTGACCGAAAATCAGTTTATTATTTTTTTTTTTGAAATATAGAGTGACAAAAGAGCGGGACGTCACGACGCGAGTTAAGTCCGAGCTTCTAAAGCCCGGCCCTTAACTAGCCAACCCTACGTGTGCGTGGAATGAAGTCCACAAGAACGGTTCACACGTAGAAAGTAAGCTCGTGGAAAATAACTAAATGCGGAATTATAATAGAGACTATCCTACCAATTTTAGATAGCAAGAAAGTTACATCATTAAATTACTAAATTACCTCAAAATTATAACATCCAAAAATAAAGTCCAAACCATAGCAAGAAATATAAATTATTACAATCCGACGAGATAAGTTACTCAAATTAAATTACCAAAATAAATTTAAGTAAACTATCTAGCCCGCTTTCCCAAGCTCCTACGCTTGGCTCCCGTCTCGTCCTTCGTTTCCGCCATCCCCTTCGTCATCAGCTAAGGTGGAAGTAGGGCGTTAGACAACGCGCCCAGTAGGACTCCGAGTAGGGCTAACACATGGATTAGTGATAACAAGCACATAGGTAATAATATAATAAAAACCATAAAATGAATGCCATGCCATGGGTGTCTTATGCCATGAGTCCCACCCATCATCCATACCATCATTGTGTCATGTCCCTCTTGATGGAAAAGCCTCATCAAGATATGATCAACACTAGGAATCCCCCTTGATGGCAAAGCCTCATCAAGGTATCCCCATGTTTGCTTCTCGGTCGCCCCAACGGAGCATGGACTCCGGTTCCATTATTTCCCCGCCCATGCCATGCATGAGATGTAATTGCAATATGCTATGTAATATATAATTCATAGCCTTAAAACCCATCTTAAAACAATCACATGATTACCAAAATAAATCAAGGAAAACAATTACATAACACATAATCCATGGCTTACAATAAGGTAGGAATCCTACCGAATGCAGACTAACATAAGCCTTAGTGGGGTTCGGCCATACACCATGGCCGAACCTCACTATGTAGTTTTGTGGGTCCTTTTTAATCCATCAAATATTTTAATTATGTAAGTTTAAAATCCGGCAACCCTAGGCTTCAATGACCCACATCTAAGGTCAACTTAAATGCACTTAAGTCCATGATCATCCCCCATGGGGTTCGGCCATACACCATGGCAGAACCCATGGTTCTTCATTTTGGCCCATATTTACGGTTTTGCCACTACCTCTTCCATGGTTAATCATTCACTTAACCATGTACATTTTTTTTTTGTCCATAATTGATCCATACACTTAGATCCATTAATGATCCATCAACCATGCCATAAGATCATTAAAAATCAGTCATTTAATTAACCTAACCCTTATTCATTTAAACACATATATAACCCCATACTTAGCCCATAAATGATTCATAAAATTGGGTCATGGGTTCGGCCATATACCATGGCCGAACCCATGATGTTAATCTCCTTACTTCTCATGGATCATTTACCACATTTTTGATCCACAACCTTAGATCCCTCAACGACTTACCAATCATGTCATATAATCATTAAAATCAGCCCCTTTAATTTAACCTAATCCCCATTAATTTAAACACATACACAATTCCAACTTAACCCATCAAATGACTTGTAAAATGGGTCATGGGTTCATCTTCCTCTACCACTTTTGAGGCCATCAAAATCATTAATATCTTCCATGATTTTCCTCATTTAAAACCTCTTTAAAAATCATTAACATTCATTCATTTAAAACCTTTAAACTCATTAATCACCTACCATAGCCTCCATTCTTTAAACCCATTAAAATTCTTATACATCACCATAGGGTTCGGCCATACACCATGGCCGAACCCATGGTTCAAGGTTCATCCTCTTTTATGCCTTTTAAGGCCATAAAACCCATTTACATCTTCCATGAATTTCCTCATTTAAAACCCTTTAAAAATCACTAACCTTTAATCATTAAAACCTTAAAATCATAAATCATCCTTCCATGGTTTTAATCCTAAAAACCTCATTAAAATTACTTAATTACCTACCATGGGGTTCGGCCATACTACATGGCCGAACCCTATGGTCTATGAACCCTTCAAAAATCCATACTTCCATGCTTAAATAAACCTTATTACATAATGTCTTTAATACATCCTTTATTTTTCTTAACCTAATTTATCTTACCCATTTTGTCCATTCCTCATCCCTTCCTTGGATGGATCTTAGATCCATGGCCATAACATTTTTGGCCACCATTCAATCCAAAGAAAATGGATTCCATGATCTCTTCTTAACCCCTAAAAAATGTAAATTCTTGTTTAAGAATTACTTACCAATCCGACGGCTCCTCCGACTTCTTTTTCTCCCTTTGGATCCTTAGTCTTTCTCCTTTCTTTTTTTCCTTGATCTTTGGCCAAGATATGCTTGATCAAAATGAGATCATCAAGGTTTGGGTCAGCCAATGATGGAGTGGGTTTGAGAGAGGGAAAGGAGGAGAGGATGGGAAAAACTATCCCAAGGTTTGGTCTTGAGGTGGTTGGCCAATGCTTGATTTTTTTTTTTTACTTTTCTTCTAAGTTTTTCTTCTTCTTTCTCCTTGTAAGAGTGAGGGACGGTTTTGGAGAGTGAGATGAGAATGGGATGAGATGAAAACCCATCTCATTTGGTTGACTAAGCTACACTCCACCATCATTTCCTCCACCAACCAAGCATGGGCTTACATGTCTTAGTGGTGGTGGTTAGGACAAAACCACAACCAAGCCAATGGTTTTGGTGCCTTGAGATGGGGTGGTTTGGTCTTCCATCTTGACAATTTGACCATCATCATGGAGGGGTATGGGTCATCATGCTTTGGGTGGTGGTGGTTGAGATGAAACCACCACCCTTAGTCCATGGTTTTGTTTTGAGTTTCTTTAAGTGATTTGGGTGGTTTCAATGAGATGAAACCATCCATTGACTTTTCTCTTTGACTCCCCATTTGACCTATTTGGACTCACTTAATTAATTAATTAATTGGATCCTTAATTTAGGTTAATTAATTCTCAATTAACCCCTTTAATCTCCTTGATTCTTCTCCATTAATCCACCCATGGTTGACCAAGTCAACCATGGTGGCCGGCCCCACTAACTCCTAGCCTACCCGCCAACGTACTTGGTGAGGTGGAGGTGGGCCCCATTCGGCCATCTCACCTAGGCTTAATCAAAATTAACTTAGGTGATTCACATTAATTCACTTTGATCCTCTTTAATTCCCTTTGACTTATCCATGGTTGACCAAGTCAACCATGATGGTAGGCCCCACCTATGCCTTGGTCCACATGCCACCTCACTTGATGAGGTGGAGGTGGGCCCCACTTGGTTATGCCATCTTGATCATTTCATCACTAACTTAGGTGGTTTAATTCCAATTCAATCCATTCCAACCAATTGGGTCACCATTGGGCCCATGGCCCAATTAAATTTATTTCCTACCCATTTACCTTAGGGCTTAACCATCTTGACCCATTGGGTCCCAAATGGGTGTTGGGCCCAATTTAACCATCTTTGGCCCAATTAACCATTGTTGACCATTTAACTGAATTTAATCCAATCTATGGTCCATTGGACCATACTTGGGTTTTTGCCCCAAATTTTGCCTTATCTAATCTGATGCTGTTCAATACCAGGTGGTTCAGCTCTTCATGCAACCTTCTAGTCATAGGGATGCTCTGTCTGTCAGCATGCACCATATACCACTTTCCATCGGGTGACCAAATTATCACCCTGCAGAGATGGCAATCAATGTTGGCATGAAAGCTAGCCAACCAGTCCATGCCAAAGATGATGTCGTACTCAGTCATATCGAGTACCAGATAGTTGAACTCGAATCTGAATCCAACGAGTTCAGTGTTCACTGCTGTACATATAAGTCCCAATGATGTGTCTCCTATGGGGGATACAATAGTAAGTGATATTGACAGTTTTTGTACTAATGTGCTAGTAGCGGATATGAATGCAGTAGATACAAATGAGTGGGATGCGCCAGAATCAAATAATGCAAAGGCATAGGAACTACCGACTACGGCCATACCTTGAATCATGGAGTGATCCACCGCTGCTGGAGGAGCTAAGGTATACAACCGTCGAGATCCCGTAGGGTTAGGCACCCGTCCCGCTGGGTTGTATGCCCTGGTTCCTCATGAATGAGCTGGTCTGGCTGGAGGGCGAAAGGAACCCCTAGAGTGAGAGGGTCTGCTGAGCTGTGGACAGTCCTTCTTGAAATGTCCCTGCTGGCCACAATGGAAACAGGTGCCCACACCTCGGGGGACCTGAGAGACTGATGCTGATGCGGAGGGCTGGTTGGGAAGAAAGCCCGCTATTGACGCAGTGGAAGGTGAGGGTCTCCCAAGGTTAGGTCGAAACCTCTTGTTGGGGCGAAATGTACCTCCCCCACCCTGACCTCGACGGTTATCCACAAACTGCACTGTCTCGGCCATCTCCTGCTCCGCTATAGTGGCCCTGCTGACCACCTCTGCCAGTGTAGGTGCCTTGAAGATGGTCACCTTGGCCCTAATGCTCGGTCGAAGGCCCCTCTCAAACTTGCGAGCCCTTCGGTACTCCGTATCCACCATATATAAGGCATAGCAGGATAGACGGAGGAACTCCTGGTGGTACTCTGCCACAATCATGGTACGTTGCACCAAAGATATAAACGCCTGGGTGTGGGGCTCTTTCTCCTCCTTGGGGAAGTAGTGGTCCAAAAACATAGCTGAGAACTGCTCCCACGTCATCGCAGTCCTCTCTCCTTCCGAATGATCGCCCGCTGTCGCTCTATAACCTCCCACCACTTACCGGCATCGTCTATCAGTTGTGAGGAAGCCAGCAATATCTTGTCTTCATGACTCGAGATCTTTAGTAGGGTCAAGATCTGAGTAATTTTCCTCAACCAGTTTTCTGCTTCGGCAGGCCCTTCTTTCCCTTTGAAGTAAGGAGGCGCTGCTACTGGAAGTCCTTGACCATCCTCCTGTCATTTGCCTCGCTGGTGGTCGCATTCCTGTTTCCGTTCATGTGTTGTTGAAGAACGGAAGTGACCACCGCTTGCACCAAGTTTTGCAGCTCGGGAGGCACAACGGATATGTTCACGCTATTTTGTTCATCCTCTTGATGAGGTAGCTGCACCTCCTCTTGTTGGGGGTTGCTGCACCTCTTCCTCTACGAGTGGGTTTTGTCGGGTTCTTCTCCTCGAAGGCATTTTCCTAAGTCATTGAAAAACATCGTTGACTTAGTTTCATCGTAAAGTTTGTGTTTACGCATTTTTAGGGGAAAGTTGCCAAATAAGCACACTTAGTTTTGGGGGAAAACTTCCTAAGTATCAAGTGTTCCTTTTCAATTTGGGGAAATCGGGAAATGTTCCTACTTTGCTATGTTTGATAAATCCATAAATGTTTCTCAATTTGGGGAAAAATCCGGATGTTTCTCATTTTCGGGGAAATTTTCCTATGTATCAAATGTTGTCTCCCATTTTCGGGGGAGTATGCCCTATCTTGCTACGTTTGGTAAATCCAATTTATAGTGTCTGTCCTTCCCTTGCTATCATTCCTTTTTCGTCAAATGTTGCTCTCAGATTGAATGCTTCAGTCCGACTCTAACGAAGTAAATTAATCCGGCCCCCCGTGCAGCGGACTCCGAAGAGTCGGTCAGTTGGGATTCTTATTTGTCAGTGAGACATGATACCGTCTTAATCTTACTTCGAAAGATTCATTCCTCTGGTTTCGCTCTGATACCAACTGTAATGCCCCACCCCTTTCACTATGTCGAAAATCAGAGTCTATTTTTTTAAAATAAATAAATAAAGAGTGACAAGAGAGCGGGACGTCACAACGCGAGCTAAGTCCGAGCTTCCAAAGCCCGGCCCTTAACTGACCAACCATACGTGTGCGTGGAACCAAGTCCACGGGAATGGTTCACACGTAATAAGTTAAGCTTGTGGAATGTAAACTTATTGCGGAATTATAATAGAATCTATCCTACCAATTATTAAATAGCAAGGAAGTACATCACTTAATTAATAAATACCTTAACTTAGAATGTCGAAAAGTAAAGTCCAAACCATAGCAAATAGTCTAAGTTATTACAGTCCAACGAGCTAATTACTCAAATTACATTCCCATAAATAAAAACTCAAATAAATCAATCTAGCTCCTCCAAGCTCCTAAGCTTGGCTCTGATCACGTCCTTCGCTTTGTCCATTTCCTGTGTCATCATCTAAGGTGGAAGTAGGGCATTAGACAACGCGCCCAGTAGGTACTCCGAGTAGGGTCAACACATGGATTAATATAAACAAAAACACATAGATATAAGTAATATCAAAACAATGCAAGTAAATGCCATGCCATGGGTGTCATATGCCATGAGTCCCACCCATCGTCCATGTTACAATCACATAATATCCCTCTTGATGGAAAAACCCTCATCAAGGTATCACAATGACATAGTATTCCTCTTGATGGATAATGCACATCAAGGTCTTCCAACGAATGCCTTACAGACGCCCCGACGGAGCATGGATCTCTAGTTACAAATCAGTCATACATCCCTCTTGATGGATAATGCGAATCAAGGTATCCCCATGAATGCCTTAGGGACGCCCCGACGGAGCGTGGATCTCCGGTTACAAATCAATCATACATCCCTCTTGATGGATAATGCACATTAAGGTACCCCCATGAATGCCTTACGGACGCCCCAACGGAGCGTGGGTCTCCAGTTACATTTCATCCCTCCCATGCCATGCATGAGATGCAAGTGCAAGACATGCTATGTAATAATACAAATCATGGCATGAAAATCACATCATTAAGAAATATCATTTAATACCAAATTAGTTCAAGTAAAACATTCACATATACATATTCCATGGTTTTCAATGGGTAGGAATCCTACCGATGACCAACTAATGTGTCCTTGCATTTTTATCCGAAAACCGATCACCAATCGTGCACCGCTTGTGAGATCCCGTTACCTTATTACATATCAACAAATCAAACCAATGTTCCATTTGATTTCTAATCATGCTTAAGTTTACAAAATACCTTAGTGGGGTTCGGCCGTACAACATGGCCAAACCTCACTCCCTTGGTTTTGGGACCCTCTTTTTGATCTTTGATCATTCTAATCAATGTGGGTCCAAGATCATGCAATCTTTTGATTCATTAATCCAAACACGTATAAGTTAATCATTTAGCATAATTAAAACCCTAAGTCCACAAAAACATTCTCCATGGGGTTCAGCCATACACCATGGCCGAACCCATGGTCCTTCATTTTCACCATATTTACTTCTTAGCCATTGTTCTTTCCATAGCTACTCACTTAGCTTATTTATACATGACTTAGGTCCATAAATCACTCATTAACATAACATAGATCCATGACTAAATCCCTCCATTTCATAGCTTGATGATTCATCTCTTAAATCATACATGGATCTACCAAATGATCCATCAATGGTCCATAAATGGTTCATGGGGTTCGGCCATACAACATGGCCGAACCCAGGATGTCATTTTTCATCCTCTTTCATAAATCATTTACAACAATAAATCCATAACCAAAGTCCCTCCATGGGGGGGTTTAATCATACACTTAGGTTCATTATTTTACTCATCATTTACCACATTTAAACCTATTAAAATTACCAACATTCCCCCATCATCTTCATGCTCCAAAAAACATCTAAGTCCATCAATATCTCTCCATGGGGTTCGGCCATACAACATGGTCGAACCCATGGTCCATGGTTCTTCACCATTTACAACATTTGAGACCATTAAAATCATTAACATTGCTCCATTATTTCCACCCTTTAAAATCACCAACATACATCCATTTAAAACCTTTTAAAATCATTAATACCCTTCCATGGGGTTCGGCCATGTTACTATGGTTCATTATTTTCTCTTATCCATCAAATATCAATGGTTAGATCACTTGATGGGGTTCGGCCATACACCATGGCCGAACCTCATCCAATCCCTTTTTAGTCCTCAATGGTCCATGCATTGCAATCTTAAGGTTTGGTCATGCAAGGCCAACCCATGATCTTTGATCATAATCCATCCCTTACTTTAAACATGCATGGGGTCCTTTTGCACAACAATATTAGGGTTCGGCCATGCAAGGCCAACCCATGATCCATGATCATAATCCTTATATTGTTCATGCAAGAGGTGCTTTGCCATATATACATAATGTCCTTAATATTCCATCATTTACATAGCCTGTTTTACTCATTAGGGTTCGTGCATTTTCTATCTCATTTCTTGGATGGATTTTAAATCCATGGCCCATAATATTTTGGCCAACTCTCCAATCCAAAAATGGGATTCCATGGTTTCGTTTAACTCCTTCAAGTTGATAAATCTTGTCAAGTGATACTTACCGATTCCGCGACTCCTCCGGTTTCTTTCACTCATTCTTGCTCCTCCGATCTTCTCCTTCCTTAGCCTCTTCTTCTTTCTTCCTACTTGATCTTCGGCCAAAGTGTGAGCTTGAGAGGTCTTGAGATGAAAATCCAAAGAGAGGGTTCGGCCAAAAAGTGTAGGTTTGAGAGAGGGAGAGGAGGAGAGAATGGAAACCCTAAGTATTTTCTTGTTCAATGGGAGGGTCGGCGTTGAGTGGGAGGGAGAGGAGGTTGAGATGAAATTTTTTCTTAAGTGTTTCTTGTCTTGAGAGGGGATTGGCCAAGGGAGAGAGTGAGATGAGATGAATGAGATCAAAACCCTCTTTCCATCTTTGTCTAGGGTTTGATTGGGGTAGACTCCACCCTCATCAATGTGGAGTTTTGCCCATGGGCTCTTTGACCAAACAAGAGGGTGCATGCCCTCCACATGGCACACACCACTCTCCTCCCCAACGGTTTTGGCTTGGTTTCCCTGGGCGGTTTGGTGGTTTCCATGAGATGAAACCACCACCTCTCCTTTGGCCGATGTATGGTCTTGCATGTTCTCATTTTAAGCTTCTTGTCTAGTCAAGGGGGAAGCATGCCCTCCACATGGCATACCACCCCTTATGCCCAACGGTTTTGGTTTGCTTTCCTTGGGTGGTTTGGTGGTTTCCATCAGATGAAAACCACCCTCCTTGACTCACTCCATTTTCTATGTGACTCACCCCCATTTGACTCACCTTATTTTAATGTAACTCAACTCCCAACTCAAGCATTGATTTTATTTCCATCTAACTTAGGTGATTCAATTAAATAATTTAATTCTACTTATTTCACTTGATTCACTTTAATTCATCTATAAACTCACCCATGGTTGACCAAGTCAACCATGTTGGTCAGCCCCACATGTGTCTGGGCCCACACGCCACCTCACTTGATGAGGTGGAGTTTGGTCCCACTTGGCTATGCCACTTGGATTTCCACTCTTACACTTGTCACCTCACTTGATGAGGTGGACCCCATGCCTTTTATCACAATTGGGTCCATGACCCAATTAAATCCATCTCTTACCCAGTTACCCTAATGCTCAATCCATCTTGACGCATTGGGTCCCAATTGGGCATTTGACCCAATTAATTGGAAATAATCCAATTCATGGTCGATTGGACCATGCTTAGGCTATTGCCCCAACTTTGATCCATCTAACATCCATTTCATCAAAATTCTTAATTTCAACAATTAAAACAAATAATAACCAATATATTTCTTGATTGAAAAATCCGGGCTATTACATATACAGTCATATTAGTCTGCTCGGAAATTGGTCTTGAAACCTCCGAGCCAAGTTTCGAGACTTCAGAACTTCCAAGTTTTCTCTCGGTACTTCCAAAACATGTAGATTTTCAACTTACACTAGATTGCTCTGAACTTGGTCTCGGTACTTCTTAGCTAGGTTCTGAGACTTCGGGTTCTCTTTTGGACTTAACAATTTTTTTTGATTTTTTCCTAAGTGTTTAGTCCTTCTTGGGGTTCGTTGATCTTCTCGAAACTTGGCCTTGGAATGTTCGAGCCAGGTTTTGAGACCTCATACTTTCCTATAGTCTTTAGAACGTCATCCATTCCCACGAACTGTCCGAGCCTTCGAAACTTGTCTCGAAACGTTTGAGACATGTTCCAAGATCTGTCTTCTTCAAATAGTCACTTGCGAAAGGCTGCAGTGCGGGCCGATTTTCTTGAACTCAAAAATCACTTAAGAGTGGGTCATTGGTCTTGATTTCTAAACCTAGCCTCTTAGATTGATTCCACATGTGATTTGTCACATTTTAGAAGGTTAATACTCATGATTTGATTAATAAATAAATGGATCTTAAATCAAATTCCATGAGTTGTGGGAAAACCCAAAAATCTCCAATTATTCCAATTTCCATTTTCTTAACCCAAATTTGTCTTGGGTTGATTCTAAACCATCATAATCCTCAAATTAAGTCTTAATACTATGTCTAGGGAGAAAAACTAACGTCTTGTAAATCTTTCCAAGATCTCTCTTCCTTCTTTCTTCTTCCTTTCTTCCCTTCTTCTCTTGCTTTCTTCTTTGCTTGAGTTTTACTATAAATTGGAAACTTTTTATTTTTTTTTGGAAAGTTCTAATTTTAGAAAGTTTCCTTTAATATGAGATTTTTGAAAATGTCAATTTTTGTATTAAGTCTATTTTTGAAGATTTGCTAACCTTTGAAACTGCATATTTGGAAATTTTCTATTTTTGGAAATTTTCTAATTCTTAGTTTCTTATTTTAGAAAATATGTGTTAATCTTGAAAATCTGTTTTATTTTGGAAAAAAAATCTATTTTTAGAAAAATCCATTTTTGAAAGTTTTATATTTTTGGAAACCATCTAATTTTAGAAAATTCTCAAATTTAGAAGTTTTCTAGATTTAGAAAATCTTCTTTAACTTGTGAATCTAATCAAATGAAATCTTGGAATCAAATTGGTGAATCTCAAATTTATTTTTCTTAGTCTCATCTTGATTAAAATTGCGGTTTAGGATTTTGAATAATATATTTCTTTCACTAGTTGTAGTTATAGGAAAACATCATTTTGTTTAGGATCATGCATTCTTTGATTTAGACTCTACACTAAAGTTTGTTTGTTTTGTTTTGCAGGATTTTTAAAATGCGCACTTAAAAATTGCTGGAAACATGCATGCTAGGCTAAGGTGAGTGTGTAATCGCCTTCTTTTAATTTTCATTTTATCATGCATTCATATAGAATGTTTAGGGTGTTCTTTAATTAATTTGCACATTAAATTGCTCATGCATATTAGGATGCTAGATTCATGCATTAGTTAGAATTTTTTTATTATTGTTTTGCATATTTGTTTGATGTTTCTGTGGTAAAGTAAGATTGCATTCACAATATCTAGAAAAACAAGATAGTAAAAAGGGTTCATGCATTTCCTAATAAAATCAATTGAGGAACCATTACGCTAGATTTTTAGGGTTTCATGCTCATTAGGAACCTTTTCAATTCAAATCAATTTTTGTAACTACTGAATAGTTTATCTTCAAGAATGGTGTCTAAGACTAGTTCTGTCACCAAGACATGCGGTCGAGCATCGTATAAGGATAAGCTGGGACGAGATGCCTTCTGTGCTGCCCCACTTACCTGGGAACTTACTAGGCCATCTTGTGGTTAAACTCTCGTTGGAGACTTTGATTGTTTGGAAAGAAAAATAGGAACAAGTCTAGAGATAATCTTTAGGGTCTTATTAGCCAAATAATTTTTTTATTGTATTAGTGTAATTCAAATCTAGATTTAAGCATTTCTTTGTATTTTTGTTTAAACGTGTGTGATCGTGTCTATGTATGCTTAACTGGTCACATGACTCCACCAATCTCTTGGTTAGAGTTACACTTCCCGTAAGTACATCGATTGTTGCGTCCGGAGCTCAGTCATACATAGATAATCCACTTAGCTCACCATCATCATCATCCCCATCTACTCCTTCATCGTCATCTTTATCTTCACTACCTGTGGAGAAAACTCTCCATGACTACTTCTCACCAGTCACAACCAACACTCCATTAGGTATAATCATACCTGCAACCAATGTTACCTTTGAACATAAGCCAACACTTTTACACCTTCTACCATCTTTTCATGGTCTTGATAGAGAAGATCCATACCTCCATGTCAAAGAATTCTTAGAGATCTATGCCACCATTAAAATCCAAGGAATCACTGATGAATCTATTCGACTTCGATTATTTTCTTTCTCTCTCAAAGAAAAAGTGAAATCTTGGTTAAATTCTTTACCTGCGAATACCATCACCACTTGGGATCAGCTAGTTAATAAATTTTTGAATAAGTTTTTCCTAGTATAAAAAACAAACGCCCTCAAGAAAGAAATGATAAACTTCAATTAGAAGGAGGTGAACAATTCTGTGAAGCATGGGAAAGATTCAAAGATATATTAGCAAAATGCCCCCACCATGACTTTGAAACGTGGTGACTTGTCCAATTTTTATATGATGGTTAAACGACATCAACTCATTGAATGGTTGAGTCTATGAAAAATGGGGACTTTTTGAAGCTAACTAAGAACAATGGGTGGACATTCTTGGAAACATTAGCGGAGAATTCTCAGTGATGGGATTTCTTTAAAAAATATAATTTACCACAAACCTCAAAGAAAGGGGATTTGTACGAAGTCAGTAGTGTCTTTGACGTTAAGTTAGCAATCGTAAAACTAACTAAAAAAGTTGACTCATTAGTGATGAATCAAGCGATGAATCTATCAATAGGAGCGAATGCTGAATTTTGTGTTGTGTGTTCTAGTCCAGAACACAATGGCCAAAATTGTTCTTCCCTATGATCAAATTCTGAGTGTTCAACAGAACAAGTTAATGCAATCAATAAGTTTGGAAGACAGCAAGAAACCCCGTTCTCTACTACATACAATCCTAATTGGTGAAATCATCCCAATTTCTCTTGGCGTCAGAAACAATCTCCAATGAATCAAAATCCTCCTCAATATCAAAATCAGTCATATCCAAATCAATCATATCACCCATCATCTCAAAATCAACTTTATCATCGACCCCAGCCAAATCAGTCTAATCCTTCACAACAAAACGTAAACCTTCGATTAAGGATATGTTGTAGCAATTCTTGCAATCTACACAACATGCTATGCACAAGCTTGAAACATGGACAATTGGCCACTATTATTGGTGATCTGGAAAAAGAAAAATTTCCCAGTCAACCTATTCCAAATCCAAAGGGACAACATGAGGTTCATCATCCAAACCAGACAATGTTAAATCAATTACTACCTTGAGATCAGGGAAACTGGTAGACAATAAAGTGGAAATGCCTAAAGAACAAATCAATGATCAATCAAAGCAACCGGATAACTCACTAAGTTCATCCCCTATCCAAAATTTATTGGATTTCTCTACTAAGAAAACATTTTCACCTAGGGCTCCATACCTTTATAGGCTATCTGCAAAACAATAGATACCTTATGGCAACATACTAAAAGTGTTTAAACATGTCAGCATCAATATCCCTCTATTGGATGCCATCAATCAGGTACCTTCGTATGTCAAATTTCTTAAGGACCTATGTACGGTAAAACGGAGAACTAATGTTCCCACAAAGGCTTTTCTAGCAGAAAATGCGAGTGCACTTCTCCAACAAACATTTTTAATCAAACATAAGGATCCTGGATGTCCAACCATTGCTTGTACAATTAATCCATGCACAATTGATAGGGCTTTATTAGATCTTGAAGCTAGTGTCAGTCTATTTTCGTATTTTCTTTATGAGCAGCTAGGTTTGGGAGAATTAAAACCCACTTCAATCACCCTACAGTTAGCTTACCGCTCTAAAAGAATTCCAAGAGGTGTGACAGAAGACGTTCTAGTTAAAGTTGACAATTTCTATTTTCCTGTAGATTTTGTGGTATTGGATACACAACCAACTCAGAATGACAATGGGCATATCCCAGTCATTCTTGGACGACCAATTTTGGCCACTGCAAAAGCTATGATCAATTGCCAGAATGGTATGCTTAGATTATCATTTAGAGACTTGACAACTGAACTCAATGTTTTTGGCCTATGTCGACAACCTCTCTACACGGATAATCGATGCAAGATTAATTTAATTAAGAGTTCTGGGCAATGAGTTTTTCCTTCACTCCATTTGCAATGATTAGTTCGAAAAAGCACTATCTATTTCAGACAAGGATTTCAATTTAAATGAAGTGAATGTTATCACAAAGACTGAACCTCTTTCTGTCAATCAATCTATTTCAGTCACATCTGTAAAGAAACCACCAGAAAAAGAACTCAAAATTCTTCCTGAGACACTCAAATATTCATATCTTAGACCTTGAAATACATTGCCATTTATCATAGCTTCAGACTTAACTTTTGAGTAGGAGTCTAGACTCCTGACTATTTTAAGAGATCATCGTGAAGCTACAGGATGGTCTATCGCCGATCTCAAAGGAATTAGCCCTTCTGTGGTCATGCATAAAATTCACTTGGAAGAAAATTCCAAGACATCTAGAGAACCACAGAGACAGTTAAATCCTGAGATGTAAGAAGTAGTGAGAGCCAAAATTTTGAAACTTCTCGAAGCTGGAATCATTTATCCAATTTCTAACAGTGCATGGGTAAGTCCAATCCAAGTTATCCTGAAAAAGTCTGGTGTAACGGTAATAAAAAATGAGGAAAACGAGTTCGTTCCAACACGCGTTCAAATGGGTTGGAGAGTTTGCATTGATTACCGAAAGCTGAACACTGTTACGCGTAAGGATCACTTCCCTCTTCCTTTCATTGATCAAATGCTCGAACGTTTGGCCGGTCATGCATTCTATTGTTTTCTTGATGGTTATTTCGGCTATAACCAAATCTATGTTGCTTCTGAGGATCAGGAGAAAACAACATTCACCTGTCCATTTGGTCCGTTCATCTATCGTCGTATGCCTTTCGGACTGTGTAATGCACCTGCCACCTTTCAGCGGTGCATGATCAGTATTTTCTCCAACATTGTAGAACGTTTCCTGAAAGTTTTCATAGACGACTTCTCAGTCTTTGGATCAACTTTTGACCAATGCTTGCACCATCTAACTCTTGTGTTAGTCAAGCGCAAAGAAAATAACTTAGTACTCAATTGGGAAAAATGTCACTTTATGGTGAAATCAGGCATAGTAATAGGGGACATCATCTCAGAAAAAGGAATTGAAGTAGATAAAGCCAAAGTTAACCTAATCTCTAATTTGTCAATAACACAAATTGTTAAAGAGATTTAGTCATTCTTAGGTCATGCTGGATTTTACAGAAGGTTTATTAAAGGATTCAGTGACATATCGCGACCTTTCTGTAGAATGCCAACCAAGGATGTTGTTTTCAATTTTGATGAAAAATGTGCCATAGCCATTGGTAAATTGAAAACCACTTTGACTTCTACTCCAATCATACAACCACCTGACTGGTCTGTACCCATTGAAATCATGTGCGATGCCTCTGACTATGCAGTAGGTACTGTGTTAGGGCAAAGAATGAACAGACTACCTCATGTTATCTATTATGCTAGTAAAACGTTGAATGACGCTCAACTTCATTACTCCACTACGGAAAAAAGAGTTGTTAGTTGTCGTATTTGCACTAGACAAATTTCGATCTTACCTAGTAGGTTCGAAGGTCATCGTCTAATCAAATCACACTGCACTCAAGTGTTTTCTTTCTAAGAAAGATGCTAAGTTTTGCCTGATCAGATGGATACTTTTGCTACAAGAATTTGACATTGAAATCTTGGACAAGAAAGGTTCTGAAAATGTTGTAGCTGACCATTTGTCTAGATTAGTAACTAAGTTCACTGAAGACAACCGTCCTATCACAGAATCCTTCCCTGATGAGCAACTCATGTCCTTTTCCCAAGTACCATGATTTTATGGATATTGTCAATTATCTTGTAACCAGTCAAATGCCTCTGCATTGGACTAAACAAGATAGACTTAAATTTTTGGTTCAAGTCAATAATTTCATCTGGGATGATCCATATTTGTTTAAACATTGTGATGACCAAATTATTCATCGTTGTGTCCTTGAAGAGGAACAACAAAGTGTCCTAAGTTTCTGTCATGATCAAGCCTATGGAGGCAGCTTCAGTGCTAAAAAGACAACTGCAAAAATCTTGTAGTGTGGATTTTACTAGCTCTCCATGTTTTGTGATACCCATACCTTCTAGATATCATGTGATAGATGTCAAAAATTAGGAAGTATATCTCGCCGAAACATGATGCCTTTTAACCCAATCTTAACAATTGAACTTTTTGATGTTTGGGGCATTGATTTCATGGAACCCTTCCCTAATTCTTTTTACAATCTATATATCCTCGTAGATGTTGATTATATATCAAAGTGGGTAGAAGCGGTAGCATGCAAAACCAATGATCACAAGGTGTCACTCGTTTCTTGAAGGAAAACATTTTCTCTAGATTTGGTGTTCCACGAACTATCATCAGTGATGGTGGTAAGCACTTTTGTAATCGCCCATTCAAAAAATTGATGAAATCATATGAGGTGATTCACAAAGTAGCTACTCCCTATCACCCACAAACAAGCAGACAAGTGGAAATATCAAATATAGAAATTAAGTATATTCTTGAGAAGAAAGTCAACCCATCTCGGAAAGACTGGTCTTTAAGACTCACTGATGCATATCGAACTGCATTAAAAAAACCCATAGGAATGTCACCCTATCGCTTATGGCTTGTCATCTTCCAATCGAAATATAATTGGGCTATCAAGTGTTTCAATTTTTCTCTAGACTCGACTGGACAGCTCAGAAAGCTTCAACTGGCTAAGATGGAAAAAATACAGAATGAAGCTTATGATACAGCTAGAAAGTACAAAACCGAATGAATAATTTTCATGACAAACACATTCTTCGAAAAGTGTTTACTGTTGGTCAAGAGGTTTTGTTGTATAATTCTCGGTTGCACCTTTTTCCTGGGAAATTGGAATCAAAATGGATTGGTCCATATATTGTTCATTTCGTCTATCCACATGGAGCTGTTGAGATCAAACAACCGAGGAATAGTCATGTTTTCAAAGTCAATGGTCATCGATTAAAACCATTCCTAGAGTTTCACAATCCAAAAGGAAAAAAGGAAATTTTGCTCATTGATCCAATCTACCAAGACTGATTTGCACATCCAATTCCCTCCATCTACACAAACCCATCCACCCTTACCCACTCATTTTTCTTTACCCAGACCCACCGACCCATTTGTCTATGTCTGAGTTGGTCTGAGTCGTCAGTGTCTAGTTTATTTTTTATTTTGTTGAGTCTAAATTTTCATTAAGTCAGTCTTGTAACGCCCTCCCCTTCTTCACTCGCTTTTCGAAAATTAGAGTCTATTTTTTATTTTTTTTGAAATGGAAAGTGAGAGAGGGCCTAGACGTCACGACGTGAGTTAAGTCCAAGCTTTCAAAGCCCGACCCTTAACTGGCCAACCCCACGCGTGAGCGGAACTAAGTCCACGAGAACGGTTCACGCGTAGGAAGTAAGTTCGCGGAATATAATTACGTGCGGAACGTTATAATAGAGACTATCCTACCGGTTTTAGATAGAAGGGAAGATACAACATTAAATTACCAAAATACCCCTATGTTCACATTTATGCCTCAAAACGATATTGTCCATAATGCAGTCCAAACCATAGCAAGAAATATAAATTATACAGTCCGACGAGCTAAGCTACTTTAAATTACATCTCCAAAATGAAACTAAAATAAAACTAGGTATCCGCTTCCCAAGCTCCTAAGCTTGACTCCCGGCGTATCCACCGTTTCCGCCATCTCCTGCATCATCGGCTAGGGTAGAAGTAGGGCATTAGTCAACGCGCATAGTAGGACTCCGAGTAGGGCTAGCACATGGATTAGTGATAACATGCATACCAAATAATAATAAAGTAAACATATGATGAATGCCATGCCATGGGTGCCTATGTCATGTGTCCCACCCATCCACCGTATCATCATAAAATATCGTATCCCCCTTGACGGCAAAGCCTCATCAAGGTGTCCCCATGTTTGCTTCTCGGTCGCCCCGACGGAGCATGGACTCCGGTTATAACATAAGAGGTATCCCCATGTCTGATTCTCGGTCGCCTCGACGGAGCATGGACTCTGGTTATAGCCCCTTAGGCTATCCCCATGTTTGCTTCTTGGTCTCCCCGACGGAGCATGGACTCCGGTTTCATTATTTTCCCGCCCATGCCATGCATGAGATGTAAGCGCATTATGCTATGTAATATATATATAATCCATATAAAATCCATAGCATCTAAGTATAGTCCATAGTCTAAAAAAAAATATTATCCATAGCATTAAATCATAATCCATAGTACTTGAACATATAATTCATAATTCGAAATCCCATCATAAGATAAATCATATAATCATCAAATTAAAGAACCATCACATATCCAAGGCTTACAAAAAGGTAGGAATCCTACCGAATACCGCTTAGCGTCCTGTTACGTTTCCGTTCGATAATCCGGTCGCCGATCGCGTACCTTTTGCGACGTCCCGGTACCTTATTACATATTTACAGAATTAGTCCATATGTTATCCATGATTAAGTCCTTAACTTATTACAACCGTAGGTTCCTAATTACGTTATCCGTTTACCAAAATCAGCCCCTAACTTAGCATCGTTTTCCGTGGTTTAAAACACATCCCTAAATCCAATTTTGGCCATTTTAAATATTCTAATTTGCGAGCCTAAAACGCAGCCTCTATCCGTTTCATTCAATCATTCGCAATGTATCCAATTTTATGTCTAACATACATAGGGTTCGGCCATGCATCATGGACGAACCCATGGTTCTTCAATGTGGCCACTAATTACGGTTTTGCCACTAAACCTCCATGGTTTAATATTTCCTTTCATGAATATTTTTAAGTCAAAAATTCATCCATAACTTAGATCCATTAGGCATTCATTGACCATGCCCTAATATCCATAAAAATAGCCACCTACTTTGATTAAATTTGAAAACATTTAATCCCATAATTCATTCCATTCTTGGCCCTAAATATGGCCCACAAAGAGGTCATGGGTTCGGCCGTACACCATGGCCGAACCCATGATGTCCATTTTTTTTCAATTTCTTGGGCCCATCTTGCCTCATCAACTATGCCATACGATCGTTTAAAATTAGCCAATGATTAGACTAATTTCCATTCATTTATGTATATATATATATATATATATATATTACCTTAGACCCAAAATTGATCTAAAATTGGGTCATGGGTTCGGCCATACACCATGGCCGAACCCATGATGTTTCTTTATCTATTTTTTCTTGGTCTATCTTACCCCCTTAACTCCTACCTCAAATGAAATTAAATCATCCATTTTCATCCCATTTAAACATCACATACCATACTCATAAATCCATTTAAATTTATCATTTTTCTCCATTATTTTCCATTCATAAAAATCCCAAAATTTTACCATAGGGTTCGGCCATACACCATGGCCGAACCCATGGTTCATGGCTCACCTTCCTTAGTGCCATTTAAGACCATGGTTTCACTAATATTGATCCATGGTTTTCTTCATTTAAAAATTCCTTTTAACATCAATAACACCATTCATTTGGTCCCTTTAAAAAAAAACTTATATCATACACTTGTAAATCCATCTTTCTATCCTTTAAACCCTATTTAAAATCACCTATTTTAAATCATTTGAAAACTAATTATCATTACTCATTCTCCAAAATTTTAAACCTTATAATCTTAATAAAAAAAAATCATCCATCATTTACCATGGGGTTCGGCCATGCTACATGGCCGAACCCTATGGCCCATCAATCCATTAAAAATCCAAATTCTCTATGCTTAATAAAGACTTGAAATTCCATTAAAAATTCCATTCTTCCATTTCATCCATTTCTTAATCCATTCCTCCATTTTATCCATTTCTTATCCTACCATTTGATGGATCTTAGATCCATGGCCCACAACTTTTTTGGCCATATTAAATCTAAGAAATGGATTCCATATCCTATCTAGAAAACATAAATTCTTGTTTTAAGAAAATCTTACCACCCGACGACTCCTCCGGTCCTTGTTTCCTCTTTGCTCTCCTTAGCCTTCTCTTCTCTTCTTCTCCTTGATGTACGGTCAAGATGAGCTTGATCAAATGGTGAGGCTCTCCAAGCTTAGGATCGGCCAAGATTGAGTGGGTTTGCTTGAGAGAGGGAGAGGGGAAGGTGATGAGAAAGGTGTCTCAAGTGTTTACCTTGAGGTGGTGGGTCAACACTTAGCCTTTTCCTTTTCTTTTTCTTTTCTTCTCTTTTCTTCTCTTTTTCTTCTAAGCTTTCTTCTTTCTTCCTCTTGTGAAGGTAGGGGACGGTTTTGAGAGTGCAAAGAGATGGAGAGAGTGTAGTGGTTAGATGGAAATGAGATGGGAAGTCATCTCATCTTTTTTTTTGGTTGTCATTCATTCCTCCCACCAACCAACATGACATTAATGGTGGTGGTTAGGGTAAAACCACCATTTAAACCCATAGTTTCAATCTTGTGTTTGTTCAAAGTGGTTTGTGTTTGTTTGGGGTGGTTTGTGTTTGTTGGAATGGTTTTGACCATTTGACCATAATTAACTTAATCAATCTAATTCAATTGATCCTTAGGTTAAGTTAATTAATTAATTCCTACTTAATTTTAATCCCATTAATTTCCCTCTATGAAATCCACCCATGGTTGACCAAGTCAACCATGGTGGTCGGTCCCACCACCCTTGGGTCCACATGCCACCTCAATTGGTGAGGTGGAGGTGGGCCCCATTTGGCCATATCACTTAATCTTAACTTAGATAATTTTATAATTATCTAATCCATTTAATTTATCTTAATTGGATCACCATTGGGTTCATGGCCCAATTATATTTTGTCTTACCCATTTACTTTAGGGCTTACCTCAATTTGATCCATGGGGTCCCAAATGGGTATTAGACCCAATTTGAATATCCATGACCCAATTACTTACCATTGACCCATTTAAATGAATAAATCAAGTCCATGGCCCATTGGACCACACTTGGCCCATTGTCCCAAAATTTGGTCCATTTGGCATTTTATCAATCAAACTTCAAATTAAAATAAATAAATGCCTTTATATATTGATCCAAAAATTCAGGCTATTACAAGTCTAGCCTAGCAGTTAGTCATTCATCATGCAAGGTACATCTAAATCCTGATTGTTCGTTTTCTAAGATATTTCTTCGTTTACACTTGGCCAGTGTAAATTAGGGAACATTGATGACAATTTTCAATTCGAGTTTGGAGGTACTAAGGTCATCATGTGTCATTTTCAAAACAAATTCTTAGGGGAGTGTAAGTTTAAAACTGAGACCCCTTAAAAAAAAAAATCAGCATCCATCATCCAACTTTGTCTTTGTGACCAACAAACTTTAAAGAACTGGATAGAAGTCATGCACGTAGACGGGCGAGTTTTCGTTTTCGCAATGTGGCTGTCTAGAATACAAGTTCCCCCAGACTTGTGTAGGAAAATCATTTCCTTATCTATGAGGGTGAGTAAGCTGGAAATCCAAGAGAAGCAACCCACACCTCTCTGTGGTCGAAGCACTTTGGCTGCAAAGAGGAAAGCTAAGAGGTTAGCTTGGTGTTACAAATGTGGACGTAGAAACTACAATGGAATAATATCAGATCATGGAATTCGTTGTGTGACAACAGCACAACATAGACCCATGAACACGAATCGACAGATCTTTTTGGATGTAATCTAGGGTATAGTAAGTCCAGAAAGACTGAGACTCCTTAAACTCCAAAGAACTGTTGATTTTCAACTAAGCGCCTACAAACTTCTTGACAATCTGACGTTAAACGAGTCATAATCTTGCTTAGGAAAAAATAGTCAGAATCATTTTAGGAACGAGTAAGATAGAACTAAGACTTTTGGAACTTAAACACTGCCAATTTTAGTTTGAAAAATATTACCTGCGTCTTGACGATCTGACGTAAAAAGAGTCACATTTTTTGCATTAATACTTAGATAAAGATCTTTATATCATACTTTTCCGAAAAGATTTTTATAGGATTTATACTTGGAAACTCTTGTACACAACCATATTAAGTTTAGTCTGAAAAAGAAAAATACTCACGAGTCGAGTGATCGCTAGAGGAATACACCAGTGGAGACTTAACCCAGTAACCTTTAAGAGCCATTATTTCCTTCTGAGGGTAATAAGTTAATTCCATTTTTCTTTGGTAGCGCAATTGAGTCGTTGTTGATCTCATTATTTTCATCTTGGTCATATTACTGAGAACGCCATTAAAATTGAGTTAGTATACCTGAAATTTTTCGAAATTTATTTGTAACAAGGAAACTACCTGTTGAAACTTAGGATATGATTTAGGCCATTTTTGGATCGTTTGAGCCTAAAAGCCCACCTATATTTGGTCATCTTATCTTGATAGTTCCCCACTTGAGCCTTTAAAATAGTCTGTTTTCTTGACTAGCCATGTTTACCATATCCAACTCCAGTCAAGGAGTATGAGCCAATTGAAAATATCCATGACTTATTCTTAGAAAAGGTTAGAGTTGAAAAATCGGGATGGTACTCTAAAAAAGGGCACAATAAAGAAAATAACATCCAAAAAGGGAAACATCCAGATATCAACAGAAGGATGTGAAAAAGAAGAGAAAATAAAGAACAAAGAAAAAAAATACTTTGAAAAGTGCTGAAAAGGAAAATAGAGGAAAAATATCCCATTAAAAAATCCCATGTTTACCAATTCTATTCAAAGTATTATTAGAGTCTTCTACCCTTCTTTGATTTGACCCAATCTCAAGCCACGTTTCGTCCTAATAGGTAGTCCTATTGATATTATCTCTAAATAAGGTGTTTTATGTGGAGAATAAAATAAGAAAAATGATGGTGTTTGACTCAACATTCTCAGGAAACTGACATTTATTCAAGAGATCACTCATTTTCTTTGATATTTACTGTCTTTGATAATACATATGTGAGATATTTTGATTTTGAAAACATTATTTCTGCTCACATATAACTTGAGAGAAAATAAACCAAACCTCTGAGTGTTAATTTTTTTGAGAGATATATCCGCTGAGGTTTGAAGTCAAAGCGCAATTTCTAACGGTGTGAACAAAACATGGGTCTGTTTGGAAAATAAAGGCTATCTTAATAATGGCTAAGCACACACACACACACTCTGAGTATAAGCCTTGTAAAATGAAGTCTAGAGTTGTATGATGTTTAGACCCCTTGTCTGTGTAGTCTTATTAACGATGTTGATATTTGTGGGTATTATCACTGAAAGCCCTCACGAGACTATAACTCGTCTACTAGTGGTGAACTTGGGGTTTAAAGGCTTGTTGCATATACTAAATGCAACTCAGAGTACCAGCGAAAGTGGTGTAGTTTTAGGATTAGTTTTTGTTTCAGCATAGGTTTAGTTTAGGTTAGTCTAGGATTTGTGTGTTTTCATTTGTTTTTAAGTAGTTTTGTTCGAGGACTAGCAAAATCTAAGTTTGGGGGTATTTGTTGAATACTAAAATCTTACATTTTTACCCCTGATTATTAGACTAGTTAACTCTCATGTTTGTATATAATGATGCATTTAATGTAGTTTCTTAGTTTTGTAGATAAAAATGGACAGTTCAGGAAAACCATGCTAATTCAACAAATAATTGCAAGATTAGAACTTTAAAGTGAAGACTTAGGATTTATATAATTATTTCATGCCATTTTTAGGACTTTCATGTAAGTCAATTAATCTGGATCCAGTTATGAGAGTCTAGATTAATTAATAATTTTTAGATTTTAAGTGGTTGAATATGTAACACCCCGTCCCTTTCTACAGCCTAAACGGGTCGTGCTTCGCTTAACTGCAGACTGAAAGGGCATCACCCAACGCGTCACACATCTAATGGGCATTACATCACAGATTTGTAGCTGGGGGAAAATAAATAAATATATATATATATATATATATATATATATATATATATATATATATATTTTTTTTTTTTTTTAAAGATTATAATTGAAATAACGAAGCCATCAAATCTTTCAAGCCCAACTTTGCACATTGCATAAATCATAATGTCATCCACAATATAAAATGAATAACATCTATTACCAACGTCAAAACTAATCTCACAGATTCACTCACAACCCATTCCATAAAATAAAACCAACTAATAAATCTTAAATTTCTCAAATTATTTGAATCAAATAATCAAGTCTCAAAGAATAAGAAACATCCAATAATTAACTCAATCAACATAGTTCAACACCTAGCTAGGAATTTAAATAATCATCCATAGTAACTTCTAGTTTTCAACGTCGTCCTCCAATCCTAAATCTAGAGGGTTACCTGCAATGTAAGGGTGTGAGCTACAATCCCAGTGAAGGAATACAATAACACATATCCAAAATATGATATCTCCAATATACTCAATGTAATACAAATAAAGAAATATTAAAGGCATAAATAATTAAATATGCATTTAATGTCCATGCTTTATGCTATGTAATGCACAATACCCAATGCCTCATTCATCCACAACAACTCCTACTGTATTTGGTGGCCTACTTGTCGAAGCGAGGCTAACACAACACCACATGAAGTAGTCTGCCCGCTGAAGCGAGGCTATCACAACATGACATGAAGTGGCCTACCCGCCGAAGCGAGGCTAACACTACCACCAAATAACAGTCTATGTGACCTTTCATGGCTTAATAATCCAAACCTACCACATACGTGGTACTACTCACTAAAAGCGAGGCCATACACTACCACCGTCGTGGTCTACATGAAAGATCACGGCTCACACCTTCATACCCATCCCATGAATATGAAGATGCCATGCTCAATGCCATGACTATCATGCATTATCTTTATCATCATACCACATGTTATGTGTCATATTAACATGCCATAAATTTAAACATTATACTCTAACAGTCATATGATCTCAAATTAACATAAGCACCATATACATGTCCCAAAGCATCATAATCCAACATCAATAATCTTACACTTGCATAATAATAAATTATGATTATGACAACACAATATCATGAATTCATCTCAATAACATCACAAATAACTCTACAACAGTAAATAAAATATCAATCTAATTTGAACATAATTATTGGACCTTTCAGCAAGGTTAGTGGCTAACTTCCAACTATCCAGGCAGACTGAGTCCTTCGAGGCCATTAGAACATTTAGCTTATCCCCTTACATTACTGTGAGTAAGCACCGGATTACAACCACTATTCCTACATATACCCAGTCCATATCATAGGTCCAACATTATATTCCCAAAACACATTACATAAGGCAATATTTTTACATTGCTCTATCACATAAACAAAATAGAGAATATCATGTACAACAAAATATAGTGTATTATTTTCCCTCACCTAAAAAGTTCGCGGAGTGTAGGTGATGAATCAAAGAGCATTCCTACTTGAAATCAATCAATAGAACGCCCGGGAAGTGCTGTACATTTATTTAAAGGTTCTAAGTACCATTAACATATGAATTATTAAGTCCCTCTAATAGTTCACATTAAATAAATGTGAGATATGTTGCTGTCCCAACTATAATCTATGGTCATCCTAAGGTTCAAGGTTAAAGGTAAAGGTTGAATCTAAACATGGCATGGTCAACCAAGCCTAATCTGACTTCATGGTAACAAGACAATTAAAATCTTGTCTAAGCAATGAGTAACTGCTCTTTTAAGTTGCTAATATTTTTACTCAAAGTACCAATAGTAAATGAATTAGATTCTCTATAGAAAAAAGAAATTATCTTCCTAAAGGGAAGATGATAGGTGAATGGCCAAAATAATAGAAAAGGGCAGTTAGATGGATGGGATAAAACCATAGATACTACATAAAAATAAGTATCTACAAGTTAAGTTATTAAATAACTTAATTAGTAAAGTAAAACACGACAAGCAAAAGGAAGAAATCTGTACAGGTTCCTTGTCCACATTGGTGGTCTATGATTTTGAATAAGAGAAGAAAAGATAGGTGGATAAAAATCACTAAGATTTGAACTAATGAATAGATTATTGAAACTTAGAATTTTACAAAAATTAGAGGTACTTTGATTTTCAAACAATAATCCAATGCAAAGTTTTAAGTTTAATCTTAGCCATGATTGACCCACTAATGCAAGATAAAATGATTATTACTAGTGGCAGACCAAGAAAGCTTGGTCATTGGGGCTTACCATGATATCAATATATTATTACTGTTATTATTATTATTCATTTTTGTAAGGGTACAACAAACTGTAACTCCAACATGTAAATAACTTAGTAAAGGAAACAATGATCATAGACTCATTGTTTGGACGAAGATGTGTGCTGGCTGAAAATAGCCAGGGGTCGATGGCTTTGTGATACTAGCAGTTTATGGTTTAGAAGCCTATGGAATTCATACCCACAACATATATAATAAAAAGGGTCAAGAGAGCGGTTACCATAGACAGATGTGTGGTGTAAAGGTTTAATTAAACTAATAGCGGTTAAGCTTGAAAATCTTAACTGGGTGATGTTGACAAGTGTAAAAAAGGAGTCAAGGGTCATTCTTTACTTTGCTTAACAATCAAACTAGTACAAGGGTTATCTTAATGAATTAAAGGTTTAAGATGAAATCAAAATTTATAAAAATTTCACTTTGTTCAACTGGTTGGTGAAATTTTAAATCATTAATGAATAACTTTCAAGTCTTAACCTTTGAACATTTTAAATCAAGAATTAAAATAAATAACAAGGAATAAATAGTCTAAAAATCTGAAAAAGATAGTAGTTGGAAGGAAATAATGATGAAGGATGAGTAATTCAATACCTTAGATAGTTAAGGAGTATAAGATAATGAAAACCTTAAGATAATAAGACCTAAGGATAGTTTGAACAATTTTCAAAATAAATTAATTGAATAGGAATGGAGTATTTCATAGGAACAAGGGAATCATTATGAAAATTTAAACCATTAAATTAAAAATATAGCCCATATTTATTTTGAAAACTCAGATACATAAGTAAAAGGTCTAAACATATAGGTAGTTATCAAAGTAGAAAAAGAAAGAAAGAAAAAAGATAAAAGAACTAACTTGAAATTGATTGGTTCGGAGGGCTGCTTGCAGTATTGCAGGCAGCAAGGATCTGGGCAAACGGTAGGGAAAGGGTTGGGTACCAAGAAGCTTAGAGAATGAAAGGAGAGAGAAGAGAACAAAGGAAGTACCTGGTAGAAGAACTGGGTTGTAAACTTGGGCCGGATCAGCGACGAGGGTCGACAAGGAGGCAACACTCCGAGGTAACGACAGAAAGCGACGACAAAAATCTGGTGGAGACGTCGTCGGAAAACTCGAGTAATGAGGGAAGAGATGAAGAGACTGTGAGTTGGGGGTCTCTATATAGGTGATTCGGTCGGCAGTAACACATACGGAATGTTGGATTTCCGTTTGGAGAAGAGAAGAATTCAGATTTGGGGAAATCTCCATTTAGGGATTTGGAAGCACCATTAGAGAGGAGAGAAGGAAAAGGGAAGAAAAGAAAAGGAAAGCAAGAGAGGGAAACAGTGGTTTGATTTGGTTTCCATCGTGGGTTTCATACAAAATGGGATATCGATGGGGTAATTTCTAATTTTGGTAAAAATCTGATATTTATTTATTTTTTATTTGTAAGATAAAAATCCCACCATACAAATCTCAAGGTGAAGGAATTTTGGATAATTAATTTCGACTAGGGAAGGTGAGTCCCTTTAAATTATTGATTTTAATAAATTTTTCTTTATTTCTCTTTTATTAATTTGTCAATCATCGATTAAATTCTAGACACTTAAAATTGGAACTTATTTATTGATTTCACATTCTTAATTGAATATTTCCAATTGAAATTCTAACTTAGGAGAATTTAAAAGTCTAAGTTGATAATTTATTTTCTAGTCACTTAATTCAATTTGAAGGGGACAAATTTGAAAATTCTAATTGAAGGAAAATGTGTGTGCATTGGGGAACCTAAATTAATAAAATTCTAGATTTTTTTTTGTGTTTATTTATTTTATTTTAAACAATAAAATAAAAGAAAAATAACATATAATTTCACACAACACAATCAAGAGGCCCATTTGTTATTTTAGTTTTACCCGATTCAATTGACCCGCTATTCCGGGTCAGGTTATCACAGAATAATTATTTAATTCTAGATGATAGAAGCTGCAATTTCAAGTCATTGGGCTGGAGAATCATTCAAATGGGCCAAGCTAAGCTTCAATGGGCCAGGCTACATACAAGTCTATGAGCATTTTGAAGTTAAGCCAGGCCAGTGTGCAAGCTCAGTCCATTTAAGGCCCAAGCTCTCAAATCCAATTCCAGTGGGCCTAAGTTGAGGTCCACATCCAAGCCCAAAGTCCAATGCTCCATGGTCCATATTCGAATTCACCGAAGTCCATAAACCATAGCCCATATCCATTTACCCAATATCTGCTCCAATACCTAAACCCTGACCATCTTTCATGCGCATTAACTATCTGCCCTCCATCTTTCATCTCCATCTTTCATATCTTTCATGCATTATTAGTAAAGCCTAGAAGCCTCCATATAATCTAGATCATTCATTCATCACTAGATCTAGGTAATCATTATAATCATAAAACATTTTAACCTTAGAATAATATTCATCCATGCATCACCTATTAATTCATGCATTCATTTCATGCATTAATCATCTTAGCCATTAGATATTAGGTCATATAATCTCATTATTCATTCATCTCTTAGAAACCCTAGAGCCTCCACATGCATCCACCATGTACATACATTATCTTAGATTTAGGTCATGCATTTCAATATCCATCTAAGATCAACCCTTGAATCCAAACCCTCCGTCAATCATCAGTCCTTTCCTATATTTAGTTTTACCCAATTAAGCTTCGAACCATTAGATCTTAACCCCATTTAATCTTAGCAATCCAATCACCAAAACCTAAGTGTGAAACAACTTGAGGTACAAGCTAGCTTCCATTCGACCATGCCACGTCATCCATTGCTACATCATTCAATCCAATCTCCATAGCTCATGCACGATTTTTGCAATCTTTCACCCCATTCATGTGCATACACATAGTCAACTATCCACATCACTTTAATTCATCTCCACCATCCATTCATCCCATCTTCAAATCTTAGCCATTCATTTTGCATCAACCCAAAACCCTTAACACACACCCAAAATCGTGTAGCCCTTTCTTTTTCTCCTAATTTCCTATCTTCTCTCCTCCATGACTTAGCCACCAAGCCAAGCCAACCACACAACTCCAAATTCATGTACACCCCTGTAAACCCTAACGTTTTGCAACCTTTAATCCCATCCACCCAACTCCATTGAGATTTAATCCAAGCCACTCCTTTGTCACTTAAACCTTGATTTAATCCCAGCCGTCCGTTCCAACCTTGAGCATATAAATACCCCACTACCCCAAAGCCAAATTCGAATTTGACCTGGAGCTCAAGAGGACCTAAAGTTGGAAAAGTACACTGAAGACAAGGAGCATACTCGAAAATTGTAAGTGAGATTTATTTTATTTTGCAATTTATTTTAAGTGTTTTTCATGTATTGTAGTCCATCTTTTGTACATTGAATTCTTCCATTTAATAAATAAGAAACGTCCAATTTCAGATTCTTGAAAAGTCTGATTATTCATGTTATCTTTTTTGCTTCATTTTAAATTTTAATTTATGTTCTTAATTTTTAAATCTTAGGTTGTGAATGTTGAACCTAGGATCAAACTTTAATTAGATTAAAGAGTATAGATTTTAATTAAAAGGTGTAAAATGAATCTTGAATTCTATGCGTTGAATTTCAGATCTAGGTTTCTTGTTTATTTAATAATTGTATGCGATGAGAGGAAAATTCCACAACCACCTTTAAATTATGCTTTTATTTTAATTTGTCATTTATTTTTCATGTCAATTCAATTTTGTTATTTACTTTATTTAGTTACGTCATCCATTTTGTATGTAAGTTAATTAGTTTATTTTTAATGTTGTATTTGATGTATGTTTAATTGTTTTATATCTTATTTATTTAATTCTTAGTTTAACATTGTAATCTTTGTTTAGTAATTTATTCTTTCATGTATAAAAACAACCTCTCACTCAAAAGATTCATTAACTGGGATTGGGAATATATTATTTTAATCCAAAACTTTATAATTTTAATTCAAGAGAGATGGCTACACATCCATTGATTCACCAATGTAAAAATTAAAGGAACTAATTTGATTCACATGTTAAATAAAAGATGGTTTTCATTTGTTTTCCAATTTATCTTTTTATTTCAAATCCAAACTTAATCTAAGATTATCAAGATTACATCTTTTTAAGAGGTACATATTTAATTTTAAGCATATATTTTATGATTTCCTATGGGTTTGACCTCGCACTCATTTTCTATACTAACATATGGTTCATACGCTTGCAAGATTTACAAATTTAAAACATCAACAATTTCCATACGCATGGAGGCTTCTGGAATTGGGATTTTCGTGTGATGCAATGAGATGATGCGCATGGGGCCCTAAATTCTAGGGTTTGAAATGATATGCACTAGATCTAAGGATTTACGGAGACTATGGATGGATGGCTATGATTAAATGTCCTAAATCTAATGGCTTTAATATTAAATGGATGATCTAAATGAATGGATGGTCTAAATGAATGGATGGTGAGATGATGCATGGATGACCATGATCCTAAGGTTAATCTAAATGATGGATGGATTGGATGGCCTATATCTAATGTCATGAATGTATGGGTTGGATTTGATAGGTGGCTCTAGGGTTTACCTAATTTTGATGCATGAGATGAATGGTCTAGATTGATGGATGGAGATGAGTGGTTAAGATTGCATTGGAGAGGAGATTGGATGATGTGGATTGACAAGGAAATGGACAAGGGTTGGGAGTGTGAAAAGGTTATGGACTTTGAATTTTGGATCTATAAATGAGCACATGGGCCTCCAGTGGACCTTGGACTTGAGCTTGAGGACTTAGACCTTTGTTGAACTTGAAGTGCACATTAGCCTAGCCCATTTGTAATATGCGCATGGACTGCCTATGGTCTGGCCCAATGTTGGCTTTTGAAGCTTAGCTTGGCCCAATTGACGTGGATCTCTGGCCCATTAATCTTGAATTTCAGCCTTTGCCTTTGAATTGCATATTTTCTCTTCTAGAATTTAATAATTAACTTCACCACTTAAAAATCTAAAATATTGATTTAATCTAGAATCTCATAACTGGATCTAGACTAACCAATTTACATAAAAACCCTAAAAGTGAAGTGAAATTAATCATAAAAACTTTGGGTCTTCCAAATTAAGCACTAAACTTACAATTATCCAGTGAGTTAATACCCAAATCACAATTCTCAACCATGAACCCTAAGGTCATAACCATGGGTAATCACACTACTACACCCTATTGATGTGAAAATTTTACATTTATAAATCTCGTAAGCGTACGAACCAATTGACAGTATAGCATATGAGTGCGAGGTCGAAACCACAAGAAGTCACAAAATATATGTTATAAATTAAATTAGCACCTTCAAAATGATCTAATCTTGAGAAAAATAAATTAAACCTAGATTTGAAAGAAAATAAAGAAAACATATTTTATTTAGAAAACAAAGTGACACCATTTTTTTTGTTTAACTTGTGAATTTTATCAAATAAATCCATTTTATTTTTAAATCGGTGAATCATGAATATTTAGTCTCATGTTTAATTAAAATTGCAAATTTCAAGATTAGAATACTATATTTACAATCCTAGTTAAAGAATCTTTGGAGAGAGATCGATTTGATACATGAATAAATAAATCAAGAACAATGAATAAATATAAAACAAAGTGTCCAATGAAATAAAAATAAAAACTTGTTAGTGCCCCGGCTTTGCCGAGTCCCTATATTTGTCAATTCCATGACATGTGAAAAAACACTTGCTAGAAGCTTGAAGACTCAAGGCGATCAAGAGTGAAGATCATGCTCCACCGGATTAAAGCTCATCGTTATGGCAATCACAAAACATGTATTTGGCCATAGATGACTTTAGGTGGTACACACACCTTAGGAGGACCATTCCTAGGCTTAGTTGAACAAATGGTAAAATCATAAAAAGCCTAGAGAGAAATCTTGACAGTGAATTAGAAGCGAACTTGGAAATATGAATTAAGTTTACTGTCAGCTCGACCAGTCGTTCTCACGGACCCCTCGGTGGAGATGGGATTGACCCATCGTGGTCATAGATTGGTCGGCCAGATTGACAGAGGTACTGGATCATAGAACTGTCTTTCTGGGTAAGCCTTTGATCGAGAATCTCGTATGCACTGACCCATTGGTGATGAACTTAACGACCCCATGTGGTCAACGACTCGTCGATGATAACTTATGAGTTATGAAACTTAGAACTCAGGTGGACTTTCGAGAAAACAGACATCTCGGTATTTTAAGACTGATCTAGAGTACCAGGACCGACCTCTCAGTAAAAGGCTACAAGTCGTTTTGTGCTGGACAAGTTTCGGGACATGAAACTCTGTCTGCATGGTGTTGCCCCAGATTAAGACCCTTGTATGGACCGACCTCTCAGTACCATGACTGTCAACCCATCGACGACATTGACTTGTCGATCGTGAAGTAATTATACCTCTAGAAGTGCATTTAATGTGCAAAGGTCGGGTGGTTGAATGGTAATAAATATGAACACCGACCCATCAGTGCCCCTGACCTATTGGTACAGGACAGTTTGAAAAACTGTGTTGACTCCTCTATAATTATGAGAGTTGTGTGATCATTTAATCATCTTCCTTGAACTGAGAAAATTCACACACTCTAAGGAACGATCAACTTTCTTGTGCCTACACCCGATAATCAAATACAACCAATCTATTGATTGAGTTAGTAAAAGAGAGGAGAAAAGAAAAGATACAAACTAAGACATAATCTGTTTCCTAGACACCCTGAAATTGTAATTGTTCAACGACAGCTAGAAGGTGGAGCGTAGTGATTAACTCGGGCACACGTTGGGTGGATCTTTGAGAAACAGACATCTTCGAGATAGAGCGACAAAGGCAAGTGCTTCTTGGTTTTAAAGTTTGTTTTAAAACCTTTATCCTGAAAGTGGATTAAAGAAGTTTGGCTCTAGCACTATAAAAAATCTAGAGCATAGTCTCTAGAACACGTGGTGGGTGGAATTCCCAGCCAATTCAAATAGGTGGAATTCCTATTTTACATGTGGTGGGTGAAATTCCCAGCCGATTGAGTTAGGTTAAATTCCTACTCTAATTGTTAGGGTGTAAGTCCCCACTTAGTGAAATTGGGGATAGCAAACACCCCCCCCCCCTCCTCTCGGGTCAATCGTGTTTTAGCATGAAGAGAGAACTTTCAAAACTAAACAAGTAGAATACATGAATTAAAAATCAATAAATTACAAAGTAAATAGATACACAACAGAGAGAACGATAAATTAAACAACAAACATCAAAGTGAATGACATAACTAAATAGAGTAAATAACAGAAATAAATTGACAAGAAAAGTAAATGATAAAATAAAACAAGACATAATTTAAAGGTAGTTATGTAATTCTTCTCTCATCACCCAAAATAATTAAACAAATAAGAGATCTAGATCTGAAATTCAACGTAAGAATTCAAAAATCAATTTACACCATTTAATTAAAATTCATAATCTTTAATCTAATCAATTTCTAGTTCTTAGATTCAACACTTACAACCTAAGTCCTTCAATTAAACAAAGAATACAAATGTAAAAATAAATCAAAAGAGAGCATAAAAAGAAATATGGATAATCGGGCTTTCAAGGATTCTAAAAGAACATCTCTTATTTATTTCATGGAACAATTTAATACAAGATATAGAAAAATAATTAAAAGAAATAAAACTCGAAATTACAATGATTGCTCACTTGTAAATTAGCATGAAGCACTGTGTATTTCGTTCTTCAGGGTGTGTTCTACAATCTTTGGTCCTCTTGAGCTCCAGGTCAAATTCAAATTCTGCATTGGCTTAATGGGGTATTTATAGGCTCAAGAAATAGATGAAGGGTGGAGATTAAATTTGGGTTTACGTTGATGGATCAAAGGCTTGGATTAGATCTCATTGGAAATGGGTGGATGGGATTTTAAGTTGCAAAAGGTTAGGGCTACATGGTGTACACGAATTTTGGTGGCTTGGGTCTCAAGGTAGCTTGGCTCAAAGCAAGGAAAGGAGAGAAAATAGGATTGGATTTGGCATGGGATTTTTGAGTTTGAAATGTAGGGATTAGGGTTTGTTTTATGCAATGGTAACTGGATGGTGGAGATTAAAAGATATGATGACTGAATGGATGGATGATAATTACATGATGTGGAGAGTTGACCTAGGTGATATGCACATGAGGTGGATATGAGATTGTGTAAAATCGTGTGGATTGGATTTGGATTAGGTGATGAGGTGTGGGTGACATGGCATATGCGCATGGAGGCTACTTGGGCTCCAAGTTGTTCTAACTTAGAGTTTTGATGAATGGATCGTTTGGATTACTTTGAGGTTAAATCTAGTGGCTCTAGGGTGATTTGATAAAAAATAAATTATATGAGTGACGTGGTACCTAATGGAGGGTTGGGATTTAAAGGTGGAGATGGATAGATGATATGATGAATGGCCTAGATTTAATGCAAAGTATGTTATGAGATGGATTAACATGGAGGCTCTAGGGTTTTACCTAATATGTATGCATAAAATGGATGGTTGTGATGGAATGTCCTAAATCTAATGGCTTTAATGAGTGATCATCATTGATCTAAATGGATGGATGATGAAATGATGTATGGATGGTTATGATCCTAAGGTTAATATAGGTAGTGGATAGGTTGGATGACCTAGATCTAATATGGTTTATGTATGAATGGATTGAAGGTTGAAATTGAATGTATATGATGAATGAAAGGTGGAGATGAAATGCGCATGGGAGAGATAGGGATTTAGGGTTATTGAATTCGGCCATGGGTAATTGGATACGGGCTTAGGTGAAATTCGAACTTGGAGCATAGAGCTTTTTGGATTTTAGACTTGAACTTCAACTCATGGACTTCAACTTAGGCCCACTTGACTTGGACTTGAACTTGAGAACTTGGGCCTTTGTTGGTCTTGAGTTACACATTGGTCTGTCTCAACTGTGTGATATGTGCATGGACTGTATGTGGCCTGGCCCAATGTTAGCTTGTCTTGGCCCATATGAAGTGGATGTTGACCCATTTGATATTGATTTTCATTCTTTGGCATTTGAATTGCAGTTTCTTTCTTCCGGAATTTAATAATTAATTAACCACTCGAATAATTAATTAATCTAGATTCTCATAAGTGGATCCAGATTAACCAATTTACATGAAAAACCCTAAAAGTGGCATGAATTAAATTATTTAATTTCCAGGTCTTCACTTTTAAGCTCTAATCTTGCAATTATCCATTGAATTGAGATTATTTCCCTAAACTTTCCATATTTATCTATAAAGCTAAGAAATTGCATTAAATGAACCGACGGATACAGACGAGACAGATGAAGAGGAAGAAGATGAGGAAGAGGTCAATCAGACCAAGATGGGAATGACCTAGACGGTAAGAAACCTTTCCGTGTTGATTTCAAATTAGAAATCCATGTTTATAATGGTGATGTTAATGCAGAGAAATTAGACAATTGGAAAACTATTTCACTCTCTATGTATACACTAGAGCATAGAAAATCAGTCTGCCACGACTTAAGATGTCAGGACATGCATTGACATGGTGGAACGCTTATATTAACCGCCACGACATAGCTGAATTAACTTGGAGCAAGTTATGAAGTTAGTCCGTAAAAAGTTCTATCCTATTGGACATGAGGAAGATTGGTGGATCAGGTGGCAATACTGGAAGCAACAATCTGGCAAATCAGTTCAATAGTACACTGTCGAGTTTCATACTCAGACTATTGTACTCGGCATCTCTATCGAAGATTTTGAAGTCTTTATGAAATATGTGGGTGGTTTAGATGAATATATTCAGAGGGAACTGTAACTTTTCAAAGTTATCTCCATCGATGAGACTACAGTGAAGGCCATCGCCATAGGGGTAAAGAACAAGAAACCTGATAGGGTTGAGGTCAGACCGAATTTCAAAGGAAGAGCTAGTATGGGTAGTAACAATGGGGCTGAGAATAGTCAACCAAAGAAGCAGAGTAGTAGTAAAAGTCCTTCTTATGACCAATGTAAAAAGATTGGTCATATAAAAGATAAGTGCTGGAAGCTACATCCTGAGAAACTCCCAAATAAGGACATAAAGGCAGTGTTGAATGTCCGTGAAGTGGAAGAGATTGTAGAGCTGAAGACAGCTGACAGTAAACTTTAACTCGTGGCAAAGACTGTTGACATTTCTAAGAGCTCTGAGTTAAGAGAAGAATTATTTCACTTGAAGATTCAAGTGAAGCAAAGTGTGGTTGAGGCAATAGTTGACCCTGGAAGCCAGAATAACTTAATTTCATAATACTTGGTACAGAGGATGGGTTTAGCGACGATAGTACATCCAAGACCCTATCCAATGGGGTAGATATAGAAAGATGTAGAGATGAAGATCACTAAGCAGTGCACCTTCAAATTTGCTATTACAGAAAAGTATATTGATGAGGTGACTTGTGAGATGGTTCCATTAGACGTGTGTCAGGTCATTTTGGGCAGTCCATATTTGTGGGACTGAGATTCCATTCATTACAGGCGACAACGCAAGTATCGGTTTGTGAATGACGGAAAGAATTTCATATTAACGCCAACAAACCACAGACCACTACCTCTTTGGTCTCAGCTACACAAGCCAAGAGGATGGCTACTGCTTGTGGGAAGTTTGTCTTGTTGATGATTAGACCACAAGAACAACCACCAGCAAAAGTGACACTCTCCGCAGTATCACTCACTCGCAAGCAAGAGAATGAGATTAAGAAAGTCAAGCTGACTTTCGAGGAACTATTTGAGAAGGTACAAGGTTTACCACCACAGAGACTCGTGGAACATGCCATACAGTTGGTAAGAGATGCTTCTCTACCTAACTTGAGTTTGTATCGTACCTCAGTCACCGAGAATGATGAGATCCGGCAAATCCAAGAGCTGTTGGAGCACGGAGTCATCAAACATAGTTGTTCACCCTGTGGATCTCCAGTGTTGTTGGTGACTAAGAAGGACGGAGGCTAGAGAATGTGCATTGATTACATGGCCTTGAATAAGATCACTATTAAGAATCGGTATCCTTTTACCAAGGATTGATGACCTGATTGATCAATTACAAGGAGTCCATTTTTTCACCAAGTTGGACCTGAAGTCAGGTTATCACCGAGTTCGGGTTCCCGAATAAGACACTTGGAAGACTGCATTCAAGACCAGGCATGGGTTGTTTGAATGGCTGGTCATGCCATTTGGATTATGCAACGAACCTGCGACCTTCATGAGATTGATGAATGAGGTATTATGTCCTTTCATCGAAGATTTTGTTATTGTGCATCTAGATAATATTTTAATTCATAGGAAGACATGGGAGGATACATTACTCATTTGAATAAGGTGTTAGGGGTGTTGAGGGAGAATCAACTCCAGCTGAATGGAAAGAAGTGTGAATTTGGAAAACAATCATTGGTGTACCTGGGTTTTGTAGTTGGAGTAGGAGAGTTGAAGGTGGACCCTTCAAAAATAGAGGTCATTACCAAATGGTCTACACCTCGTTTACTGACTAAAGTTAGAAGCTTCATGGGAGCTTGTCAGTACCTATGGAAGTTTAACCGCCACTTTTCACAGATTGCAGCGCCTTTACATGCATTGACAAAGGCCAATCAGAAGTTTGAATGCACTGGAAGCAAGAGGATACTTTTCAGTTGTTGAAATGGAAATTTTTGGAAGCCCCAGTATTGGCATTGCCAAATTTGCATCACCCTTTTGAAGTTGAGGCGGATGCATCTACATATGCCATGGGAGTTGTTTTGTTACAGGATGGAAGGAATGGCTTACCATTCTGAGATGTTCAGTGGTCCGGTGATGATTTACCCCACCTATGATAAGGAGATGTATGCTTTGCACCAGGCGGTGAAGCATTAGCATGTGTATCTGTTAGGGAAGGATGTCATAATCTAGACCGACCATAAACCCCTCCAGTTTTTGTAAACTCAGTCTAAGTTGCAGCAGGCTAAACACATGAAGTGGATGTCATACTTGCAACAGTTTAATTTGGTGATAAAGTACAATAAAAGAGCCACGAGTAAGCTGGCAGATATGTTGTCTAGACCACCTACACAGAAAACCTCCACTCTTATGGTGGCAATGAAAATCCAGCCCATGGCCCTTACTGAGTATGCACAAGGGTATGACATTGATGAAGACTTCAAGACAGTATTTGAGAAGCTACAAGAAGGTCATACATTGGAGTTTGAATTGAAGGATGGGTTGATGTAAAAGGGGTCACAACTGTGTATACCGAAAGAGGGGACATTTCGGGGTTGAGAAAACGCTACTTAATCTGCAAAGGTATGTCTTTTGGCCGAAGATGCAGATAGATGTGGCTAAATACATCAGAGGTTGAGTTCTATGCAACACATCAAAGCCATCAAACAGGAAGGTGGGGACCGTATACTCTTTTACCAGTACCTACAAGATGGACTTTTTGGGAGGTTTACCGAAGACCAAGTCTGGACACGATTATTTGTTTGTTATTGTGGACCGGTTCAGCAAGATGGTAGAACTCATCCCTTGCAATAAGACAGTGTCAGGAGAGGCAGCAGCGAAGCTATTCTTTGATCATGTTTGGAAGCATTATGGGTTGCCTACGTCGATTGTCTCGGATAGAGATAGTCGATTCCTAAGTCATTTTTGGAATTCACTATGGGGAATGATGGATACCAGGATGAAGAGGAGCAGAGCATTTCATCCGCAAACTGATGGACAGACAGAGGTAGTAAACAAAGTTATGGTCCACCTCCTTCGAGGCTATAATTCCAAGCATCCTAAGACTTGGGACACAAGTCTACCATATCTGCAGTTCGCTTTCAATCGTGCAATTCATGGCTTAACACAGAAGTCACCTTTTGAAGTCTGTTTGGGCTACTTGCCTCAAAGCCCTTTTGATTTGGCTTTCACCTTTGGGGATAGTCAGTTGGAAGGAAGGGAAGAGGAAGACAGGGCTAGAACTCAACAATTTCTTGAGAGGATTGTCAAGGTGCACAAAGAAGTGGAGGCACAGCTGCAGTGTTCACTACGGAGATACAAGGACTGACATGATCGACATCAAGTGGATTGCACATTCCAAGAAGGTGATATTATTTGGCTGAAGTGAGCAAAGAGCGGTTGAAGGGAGAAGGAAAGAAAGTGAAACCCATCAGATACTGAACGTTCAAAGTCATCAAGAAGATTGGTGATAATGCATTACAACTGGATCTACTACCATATATGCAGATGTACTCGATCATCAATGCTGAGAACTTGAAATTGTTTGAATCTTTTATGCTTGATGAAGATTCAGACAAGGAGATGCGGCTACCATCCTTTGATGATTTGTGGGTAGAGCGGGAAGATCCATTGTCTGAAGATTGCATATTGGAGTAGAAGGTTATGGAGACTAGGCGAGGGAAGTATGATTCTTACCGAATCGGCAAGAAGGGTCAACTACCAAACTAGTCGCGGTGGTATAGTCGAGAGAAAGGAGCTACGGTGTTCCCCCATCTGAAGTTCTAAAGATTTAGTGGGACCTAAATCCCCTGAATAGGGGGATCCATGATCTAAGAGGATCTCCCACTATTGTATTTTCATGTATTTCTCTTGTTCTCTTGTTGTAAATTTTCAAAACTCTCCCAAAAAGACCTAGAAAATAAGTCTTTAAGGGTACCAGTTGACTGGTGCATCGTCTAGTGACTGTACAGTGTTACTGATCACTCTCAGGTGGTACCAGTCGATCCACTAGTCGATTGTTATATTGTCTACATAGTTTGTGAACAGTACTAGTCGATCTACCAGTCGACTGGTACATCGTCTAGTGTCTGTCTGTAAGAACAAACAACTCTCTGATGATCCACTAGTTGATTGGTACATCGTCTAGTGTCTGTCCGTAGGAACAGACATCTCTCTGATGATACCAGTCGATCCACCAGTCGACTGGTACATCGTTTGGCACATTCAGTGAACAGTATCAATTGACGTACTAGTCGACTGGTAAGTGAAAACTACTAACGGTTTGAGCAGTTTTCGACAATTTTGGGCAGTTTTTGCCCATTTCTATCCCTTTTCTCTTTGTTTTTTGTAATATCCAACCTATGGATGCACGTCAGAGAGATTTTAAAATCGGCATTTGAGAAAATTAATCAAAGACCAAAAAGTAGAATTGTAATGACCCAATCCAATTTTTCGGGGTCTTAAAGAGTTTTGTGGATCTTCGAGTTGTTTTTGGTGTTTTTGTGGTGTTGGAGAGTGTGTGGCCTCCGTGGTGGGACCCAGTTTGCCTGGTATGAGCTTGGGAACTTGAAGGGTATTTTGGTAATTTTGATTTATTATCTATTTATTCATACAAAAATATTGGAAAAACACTATTTGATTATTAATTTAAAACCATTTTTATAAATATTATTTTGTTTTCCTCTTTTTCTTTTAAAAAAAAAGGTTTTGGAACCCCCTCAATTATGAACTCAATGCCGTGGTTCACCCCTATTTAATGTCTCTTTCCCTTCCCATTGCAAAACCCTAGCCACCACTACCATATTCCTTTATTCTCTTCCCCTTTTTGTAAGATCAAGCCCAAACCTTAACCCTAGCCACCGCCCCTTCCCACCCTTCACTCCCTTCACCCGATCCTCTCTCTCGGCATTTCCTCCCCTTCTCCTCGAGCCCCGCCGCCCCAACCCCCTACTCTATTTTCCTCTCTCCCCTTCTTGGCTCTTCTTCCCTCTCTTGAAACCCTAAACCTAAACCAAAACCCTAACACACCAAGCCTCCAAGCCGTCTCCGTCCATCTCATATTTTCCTCTTATTTCTCCTCTTTTCTCTCTTTCTCTCAGAACCCTAGTCACCCATTGTCGCCCCTCTTTCTCTACTCTCTCATATTCTCTTCCCTCAAACCCAAAACCCGTCGCTGCCACCATCTAAAAACCCTAATCTTAAATCCCCTTATGCCCCTTTCTAGGCCCAGTCTGTGAGCCTACCGGACCCAAACCCAAATCCCCAGGCCTTGCAAATCGAACTCAACCCGATTCCTTCTAGGCCCACTTGGGCCCAGTTCGTGTAAGCCCAGTCCAGCAGATCCAGTCCAGCTCGACTAGACTCTCGACCCAACAGTCAGGCTAGACCCAGTACCCCAGTCCAACCCCGTCGCTCAGCCCGTCCCATTTTAGGTCCAGTCCAGGCCCATTTTAGGCCCAGCCCAGCCCCATTTCTTGTTTGTTTTGGGATCGCATCTGGAGTGTTTGTAGTCCGTTCCTATATCTTCTTCAGATAGTTTTCAACTCTTTCCAACCCGTTTACAGACTCGTCCACAAGAGTGTTTCCAGCCCGTTCCAACCAGATTTGTGGGATTGTCCTAATTTTACGGGGCCGATCCTAGTTTTGCGGACCCATCCCATTTCCTCAGGCTCGGTAACCCGTGCATCACATCTTTCAACCTGTTTTCATCGCTTGAATTTCGAAAACACACATGGTGAGGGGACTTATCACTCTTATAGCGTGCATTCACATCTATTTAGCCTTAACCTTAGACATGGAGTGACTTGAATGTGGCCTTCATTTATTAAGCCACTCGGTAAGGGAACTGTTGAATGAATCTGTGGCAAGAGATTCGTTCGGGTGCACTCATGTCAACTATGTGCAATTAAATGTGAAATTCTAATAGGATGAATGGATATTGAACATGATGCTTGAAACTTATTGATAACATGCTGTGTATTTAGCTATAACATGTGAATGAATTTATGAAGAGAATAAGACATGCGTTGGATGTCGAATATGATGTTTGGACTTAATGATAGCATGTAGTGTATTTATTTATAACATGTGAATGCATTTATACTGTAAGTGAGATATGCGTCTGGATATTGGATATGATGCTTGGAACTTGTTGATAACATTATGAGTGTTTACTTATAATATGTGAATGAGATCCGGATGAGTATGTGGACTTGTGTTTTGAGATATTGTTATATACTTATGTTGTTATACATGATCATGATATCATGCGCATGCATGGGGGGTAACCCGCAACAGACAATGCGTTGTTGGGTGTTGAGATGGAGGAAATATTCACATGTGTATATGTTTATGATGATGTGACGATATTGGTTGTAGGGAGTGTGACAACCCAGGATCTCGACTCTGTGGCCCATTGTAATTTTCTCAGATTATTTTGAATAAACTTTTGAGAATTAAATTTCGATTGGAGATCCTGGAAATGTTGACATTAATTAACAATAATTAGAGAGGTGATTAACTAATTAAGTGATATTAAGGGTGATTTAATTAAGTTTCTAATTTAATTTAATATTATTTAATGAGGTGGGATGCCACTTGACATGGCAAGGACACGCCACAACCACTTTCCCACCTTTGCATTAAATGGAAGGGAACCCACTCACTCCAACTCCATTTTGGGCAAATGCATGCCCTCCACCTCATCCCATTACTTATTATTCACTCAAGCCAAAGGAAAAGAGGCCCTCTCTATTCTCATTCCCTCCATATGGTGGTGCCCTCTCCTTCCTCTTTCCCTCATCTCTCTCCCTCTCTCACCCTCTACAATCGGTTCTATCTCTCTCCTCTCCTCCTCATCCTCTTCCTCTACACCTAAAAAGGAAGAAAATAGAAGAAAAGAGGAGGGAATTATCTTCCGAACTCCACCCCACATGGATTTCTTCTCCACCATTAGAGAAGTTTGAGAAAGATGAAGAAGAAGAGAATAAATGAGGGGAAGGAAACTTAAAAAGCTCATCTAAAGGTAAAACCTTCTTCCTTAAGCTTATTATTTATGTTTAATGTGAAATTTAGGGTGATTTGGAACCAACCTTAGAAAAATTTTGGTTAAGATGATGGAATTTGGAGAAATTTGGGAATTTAAGGGTTTTTCCCCAAATTTGTGGAATTTGATGTAAATCTATGAGTTAGCTCATCAAATTGGAAATGCTAACCTCCTAATATGTGACCAATTATATGGAGAAGTAATACAAATGATTAGACTTGGAAATTAAGCCCAAGTTAAGGATATGGAATTTGGGGATTTAGTGGTTTTCCCCAAATTCATGGAATTTGATGCAAATCTAAGAATTAACTCACCAAATTGGAAATGTTAGCCTCCTAATATGTGACCAAGTATATGGAAAAGTAATACAAATGATTAGGCTTAGAAATTAAGCCAAAGTTTATTCATAACAAAAACCCCCAATTCTAAGGTATGTGAAATTTACCATTGTTGTGCTAAAATAATCCAATTGCATGCTTAGGAATAGAGTGGAAAATGATTATGAGTGGAAGGAATGGAAAGAACATGTAGGAAATCTAAGAAGGTATGAGAAATCTAATTTATCTAAGGTTAAGAAAATATATGTTAGAATTTAGATTTTAGATAGAGTTATGATTTGAAGTGGAAATTGGGGATTCTTAACCCTAAGCCTAGATAAGGTGTAATTTGAAAGAAAAGCACAAGAAAGGGCTTGTGGACTTTATTTTTAGAATTAGTTGGAAATGAACTAAACTAGATTTGCGTTCAAGAAGCAAAGTAGAAGTAATGAATTCTATTAAAGAATCTTATTAAGTTATTTATTAGAAGGTTATGATTTTTATATAAAATTATACTTATGATGCATGGGATGAATGAAGAGATTGGAGGTGACCCCATTATTGGGCAAGGAAGTTTAAGACTCAACATCAACACTAGAAACTTGGAATCAAGTAGGTTTTTCCTACTCTCATTGATGTACCATGGTGATTATGTATTTCTAGTTTGGATTTCAATGTTTTGAGATTTGTTGTATGTGTGTTTTAAACATGGAGTTTGATGTATATGTAATATCCGATTATGAAATGAAAATGGAATTAATATTAGCGATGGAGTACTCATGCATATGAATCATGCATTCATGAGGGATGAGAATACATGAGCATTACGAATATTTATCCTTATGAAAGGAATTGTACAAAATAGACCTTTGGCCCCGTCCATGTGACAAGAGATGGCATTAAGATGGGCTGAATGCTCCTTGGTGTGAGACCTGAAACCTGTGCAAGATTGTATGGATAATAGCACTCCCCTAGTAGTCCCGGTAGAAATGGTAAGTATTGGGAAGTACCTCCCAGCAGGATGCCACGGGAAAGCTACGGACATAAGAGGCCAGTGATAAAACTGTTGAATTGGGAAAGACAAACTTTCCAATGCATGGGGCATGAAAGGGATTGTTAGACCTCATGGTACACATGGGATGTTATTCATGATTATTTTATATACTAAGTTGGAAAGTATGATTTGATATTTGGTTATGAGATGTACTATGATTTCGAGATGTTTATTACTTGGTATTTACACATGACTTTGATTTTGATTTGAAATTTCAAATGGGGATGGGAGATGTTTTTATGAAATGTGAATTACAATGTAAGCTCCTATCTTATATTATGATTTTTGTATATGTCACATATTGGTACCCACATCGATGGGAATTCCTATTGGGCGTTGACTAAGCCCAGAAATTTTCCCCCCTTTTAGAATCTAATGTAGGAAGCACAAGGGCACTGAGGCTGGGCTGAATGCTAGTCAAGCATGATTGGAGATGAAAGCAAAGGACAAAGTTTCGGAGAATCACACATTTTGATATTTTGGATAGAGAAGACATTATCATTCTTTTTGTTTGTATTTTGAGAACATGTAATTTTTGTAGGAGTTATATGATTGGAAGTTTAATTGATGATGTATAAAATCTTAGATGATGATAGTAGACTTCTTTGTTATTTGACATTTAACTTATATGAGACTAATATGCTTTGCTTTGGATTGAGAATGACTATCATTCAAACGTATCAAATACTATGTATATGCTTCTGTAGGTTTTATGTTTGTGCGTTGTAAAAGTTAAAATGGACTCTGTCCATGCGCACACACTAGTTGGCCAGTCGAGTATCGGGTCTTCTGACTCAGACTTGACTCCTGTCGTGGCGCTCCATCTCTCTCTCTTTTTCTCATTAAATATCACTCTAATCCTAGTGGGAGAGGGAGGGGCACTACAGTTGGTATCAGAGCAATGAAAAAACAAAATAAGGATTGTCCATAAGTTAAATTCGAATAACTGGTATAAGGTTGTAAATAAAAGGTGCTAGTCATGTTATGACATATACACGAATAGAAAGTTAGAAATGAAAACTTAGAATCTGTCCTCCGATGTAGAATGTGAAGTGAATGCATGACTTAATTCCCTTGATATAATATGATGATATTGGTTGAAATCAATATATATTCATGCGTCTATGAAATGAGGAATCTTCTAACCGTCGTTGTTTGACATAGGACAATGCCACCTCGAAGATTAAACCGTGTATGACGATCTACAGCACGTGTCACTGTGACTAGCGGCAATGTTCCTCCTGTGACACCAGAAGTTCAAAACTTCCTTCAGAACCTGGTTCAGACAATAATACAGTCAACTCAGACTGCGACTGTCACGGCCCAAGCCCCTGACACTGGGAACCAAGCCACTCTTGGAAATTTTCAGCAGCAACACCCTCCCAAGTTTCATGGTACGGAAGGGCCAATAGACGCTGAGAATTGGATAGATAACCTCACACAGATCTTCAAGCTAGTTAAGGTCACAAATGAGGAGGATCGAATCCTCCTGGCCAACTCCCAACTTGTTAATGACGCTGGAAAATGGTGGAAGATGGTTGACGAACAAGAGCTACTGATAGATCAGACCTGGAAGGGTTTCAAAGAATTGTTCCTAGGCCGCTATTTCCCTGAGGAAGAAAGAGAAACAAAGGCACAATAATTCATATTCCTAGTACAGAGGAACATGTCGGTAGCAGATTATCAGGTAGAGTTCACCCGGCTATCCACATATGCTCCTTACATGGTGGATACCGAATCGAAGAAAACCCGCAAGTTTGAAGGGGTCTTCGTCCTGCAATCAAGTCAAGAGTGATATCTCCTGCAGCGAAGACTTATACAACGATAGTAAGCAGGGCCATCACAGCAGAGAAAGTTCTGGCAGAATCAGTAAGCTTTATGGAACACAGAAGGAAGCAAGGCAGTGCAAGTTTGTCCCAGTCACATAAGAGATTCCGATCTGGTGCACCACATCCTTCGACTTCTGCATCTGTGGTACAGTCTACTGGTGGTGTCTTCACATACTTTCACTGCGGGCAAACAGGCCACATGAAGAGGAACTATCCCCAGCTTAGCAGGACACAGGATACACAGTCTTCTTGTGATACGTTCTCATGTTATCGGTGGGACAGTCAGATCATATCAGAAAGAATTGTCCTCAGCTTCGCCAAGGACCTCCATTGCGGGCATCCTACCGTCCATCAGGCAGGTCATCTCAGTCACATATGTCTCGGTCACAGACTCAGCCCAGGTAGATACTCAGCATTTGTCATCTGCACTTCGGTAGATACTGAATTCACTGACTTCAAATTTAAGTTCGATTACCTGGTAATGGACATGGCAGAATATGATGTGATTTTTGGTATGGATTGGTTGAGTAACTATCAAGCATGCATTGATTGTTACCGCATGAGGGTAACATTTTGGTCATTTGAGGGGCAAAGATTTATTGTATATGGGGACACGCAGAAAATGTCTATGTGCGGAGAGCCTCAAGATGAAATAGGACGAATTTTGTTAAAGAGCCTCAGATTGGAAGATTCACTTGTCTCTACCCTACTGGCAGTAGTGAAAGACTATGCCGATGTCTTTCCGACAGAACTTCCAGGTTTACCTCCCAAGCGGGAGATTGATTTTGAGATCAAGTTGTTCCCTGGCAACGCACCTGTGTCACTCCCTCATTATAGGATGGCACCCGCAGAGATGTCAGAACTGAATAAGCAAATTGATGAGCTACTCCGATTGGGTTTCATCTGACATAGCGCATCATCATGGGAGCACCTGCATTATTTGTCAAGAAGAAGGATGGCTCCCTAAGAATGTGTGTAGATTATCGACGCCTCAATCAAGTCACAATCAAGAACAAATACCCACTGCCAAGAATTGATGGCTTATTTGATTAGCTGAGAGGGTCTAGTCACTTTTCCAAGATAGACCTCATGTCAGGTTATCATCAAATCAGAGTCAAAGAGGAGGACATAGAAAAGACAACATTTAGAACCAGATATGGGCCATACGAGTATGTGGTGATGCCCTTCGGATTGACGAATGCGCCGACAGTCTTCATGGATTTAATGAATCGGATCTTCCGTCCCTATTTGGACAGGTTTGTGATTGTGTTCATAGATGACATCCTCATCTACTCGACAAATGAAGAAGAACAGGCCGAGCATGTGCAGATTGTCTTGAATACCTTGAGGGACAACAAATTGTTTGCCAAGGCAAGTAAATGCGAATTTTGGTTGTCTAAGGTCAACTTCTTGGGACACATAGTGACGACAGAAGGGATAGCAGTGAACCCGGTGAAGGTAGCTGTAGTGAAAGATTGGAAACCCCCTTAGAATGTCAGGGAAGTCAGAAGTTTCCTAGGGTTAGCGAGGTACAATCGTAAATTCATCATGGGCTTCTCCAAAATTGCAGCCCCCCTTACCCGATTGACTCAGAAATGAGTCAAGTTTGAATGGACCGATCAATGTAACAGAAGGTTTGAGGAATTGAAAGAAAGACTGATATCAGATCCCATATTGATCATTCCAGAGCGAGACAATGGATACATAGTGTATTGTGATGCTTCAGGTGAAGGACTTGGTTGTTCACTCAATCAAGGGGTACATGTAGTGGCCTATGGTTCTAGACAATTGAAGATCCATGAGCGGAACTATCCCACCCATGACCTTGAGTTAGCCGCAGTAGTGTTTGGACTCAAAAGCTAGCGGCACTATCTCTACGGAGAAAATTTTGAGGTCTACTCCGTTCACAAGAGCCTCAAATACCTGTTTGGACAGAAAGAGCTCAACATGAGACAAAGGAGGTGGATGGAGTACCTCCAGGACTACGATTTTGGTCTCCATTATCATCAGGGTAAGGCAAACAAAGTCGCGGATGCACTCAGTAGTATGAACCATGGAATAGTGACGAGTTTTATTAGACAAGAGTGGGAAATGATGTCGGCAATTAGAAACCTAAATCTTCAGATCACTAATAGAGGATGTGTGTACAATCTCATAGTACACTCCACTATGACATCGAAGATAGAACATGCACAGAGGTCAAGTCCAGAAATGACCGAAATATGGGAAAAGCTAGCAAGAGGAAAAACAGTTCAAGATTGGAAACTACAGCCGGCGTAAGGCCTTATGCATCAAGGCAAGGTATACGTACCCGAGGAGTGTAGATTGGAATTGTTGAAAGAGGCACATCAGTCAAGATTCTCGATACACCCTGGAAGTACAAAGATGTACCGAGATCTCAAGAGGCAATATTTGTGGTCAGGACTTAAGAAAGATGTTGCAGACTTTGTCTCCAAATGTCTCACATGTCAACGAGTCAAAGCTGAACATATGAGACCACCCGGTTTACTCCAGTCCATTTCCATACCAGAATGGAAGTGGGAACACATTGCCATGGACTTTGTGACAAGATTACCCAGATCTTCTAAGGGCAATGATACAATTTGGGTTGTGATTGACCGCCTCACGAAGTCCGAAACATTTCATACCTATCAAGGTAACAGACTCATCAGAAAGTTTGGATAGACGATACATCAGGGACATTGTCAGATTGCATGGGATACCCAAGACTATCATATCAAACAGCGACGACAAATTTACAGGAAGAGTGTGGCAGAGTTTACAAGCAGCCATGTGGATAGATTTGTTATTCAGCACAGCTTTTCATCCACAAACGGATGGTCAGTCCAAGGGAACCATACAGACCTTGGAGGATATGATGAGTGCTTGCATGCTCGACTTTGAGGGTAGTTGGGAAGACCATCTCCCCTTAGTAGAATTCTCATACAACAACAGCTACCAAGCAAGTCTACAAATGGAACCTTTCGAGGCACTGTATGGTAGGCCTTGTAGATCTCCTGTATGTTGGACTGAGGTAGGTGAAGCTCCACTCATTGGGCCGGAATTGGTTGAAGAGACTACAGAGCAGATTAAGATCATCAAGCAACGACTCTTAATCGCACAAAGTAGATAGAAAAACTATGCTGACAAGAGAAGAAGGCTTTGGCATTTGAAATAGGAGACCAAGTGTTCTTGAAGGTCTCACCACGAAAAGGTCAAATCCGATTTGGAAAGAAAGGGAAGTTGTCACCGAGATATATTGGACCCTTTCCAATACTTGAAAGGATTGGTGAAGTTCTGCATTGCCTTGTACTCCCTCCATAGTTGTCCAATGTGCACGATGTTTTCCATGTGTCGATGTTGAAGAAGTATCATCCAGATCCATGATATGTATTGGATGTACAAGAATTTGATGTACAAAGTGACGTATCTTACGTCAAACGACCAGCCAAGATCATAGATACGGAACAAAGGGCACTCTGGAATTGGGCAATTCCTTTTGTCGAGGTGGTATGGGAAAGACACGGCAACGAAGAGACAACTTGGGAGTTATAGTCAGAAATGAGGATGCACCATTCGAAACTTTTCATTTAAGTCGTTTAAGCCTTATCTTGTTCAATTTTAGGGACGAAACTTCCGAAAAGGTGTTAGTATTGTGATGACCAAGGATCTCAACTCTGGGGCCCACTGTAATTTTCTTAGATTATTTTAAATAAATTTTTGAGAATTAAACTTCGATTGGAGATCCGTGGAAATGCTGACATTAAATAACAAGAATTAGAGAAGTGATTAACTAATTAAGTGAGAGTAAGGGTGATTTAATTAAGTTGCTAATTTAATTTAATATTATTTAATGAGGTGGGATGCCACATGACATGGCAAGGACACACCACAACCACTTTCCCACCTTTGCATTAAATGCAAGGGAACCCACCCACTCCAACTCCATTTTGGGCCAATGCATGCCCTCCACCTCATCCCATTACTTATTATTCACTCAAGCCAAAGGAAAAGAGGCCCTCTCTATTCTCATTCCCTCCATACCGTGGTGCCCTCTCCTTCTTCTTTCCCTCATCTCTCTCACTCTCTCACCCTCTTCAATCGGTTCTCTCTCTCTCCTCTCCTCCTCTTCCTCTACACCTAAAAAGGAAGAAACTAGAAAAAAAGAGGAGGGAATCATCTTCCAAACTCCACCCCACACGGATTTCTTCTCCTCCATTAGAGAAGTTTGAGAAAGATGAAGAAGAAGAGAATAAATGAGAGGAAGGAAACTTAGAAAGCTCATCTAAAGGTAAAATCTTCTTCCCTAAGCTTATTATATATGTTTAATGTGAAATTTAGGGTGATTTGGGACCAACCTTAGACAAATTTTGGTTAAGATGATGGAATTTGGGAAAATTTGGGAATTTAAGGGTTTTCCACAAATTCGTGGAATTTGATGTAAATCTATGAGTTAGCTCATCAAATTGGAAATGCTAGCCTACTAATATGTGACCAATTACATGGAGAAGTAATACAAATGATTAGACTTGGAAATTAAGCCCAAGTTAAGGATATGGAATTTGGGGATTTAGTGGTTTTCCCCAAATTCATGGAATTTGATGCAAATCTAAGAATTAACTCACCAAATTGGAAATGTTAGCCTCCTAATATGTGACCAAGTATATGGAAAAGTAATACAAATGATTAGGCTTAGAAATTAAGCCAAAGTTTATTCATAACAAAAACCCCCAATTCTAAGGTATGTGAAATTTACCATTGTTGTGCTAAAATAATCCAATTGCATGCTTAGGAATAGAGTGGAAAATGATTATGAGTGGAAGGAATGGAAAGAACATGTAGGAAATCTAAGAAGGTATGAGAAATCTAATTTATCTAAGGTTAAGAAAATGTATGTTAGAATTTAGATTTTAGATAGAGTTATGATTTGAAGTGGAAATTGGGGATTCTTAACCCTAAGCCTAGATAAGGTGTAATTTGAAAGAAAAGCACAAGAAAGGGCTTGTGGACTTTATTTCTAGAATTAGTTGGAAAGGAACTAAACTAGATTTGCGTTCAAGAAGCAAAGTAGAAGTAATGAATTCTATTAAAGAATCTTATTAAGTTATTTATTAGAAGGTTATGATTTTTATATAAAATTATACTTATGATGCATGGGATGAATGAAGAGATTGGAGGTGACCCCATTATTGGGCAAGGAAGTTTAAGACTCAACATCAACACTAGAAACTTGGAATCAAGTAGGTTTTTCCTACTCTTATTGATGTACCATGGTGATTATGTATTTTTAGTTTGGATTTCAATGTTTTGAGATTTGTTGTATGTGTGTTTTAAACATGGAGTTTGATGTATATGTAATATCCGATTATGAAATGAAAATGGAATTAATATTAGCGACGGAGTACTCATGCATATGAATCATGCATTCATGAGGGATGAGAATGCATGAGCATTACGAATATTTATCCTTATGAAAGGAATTGTACAAAATAGACCTTTGGCCCCGTCCATGTGACAAGAGATGGCATTAAGATGGGCTGAATGCTCCTTGGTTTGAGACCTGAAACCTGTGCAGGATTGTATGGATGATATCACTCCCTTGGTAGTCCCGGTAGAAATGGTAAGTATTGGGAAGTACCTCCCAGCAGGATGCCACGGGAAAGCTACGGACATAAGAGGCCAGTGATAAAACTGTTGAATTGGGAAAGACAAACTTTCCAATGCATGGGGCATGAAAGGGATTGCTTAGACCTCATGGCACCCATGGTATGTCATTCATGAATATTTTATATAGTAAGTTGGAAAGTATGATTTGATATTTGGTTATGAGATGTATTATGATTTCGAGATGTTTATTACTTGGTATTTACACATGACTTTGATTTTGATTTGAAATTTCAAATGGGGATGGGAGATGTTTTTATGAAATGTGAATTACAATGTAAGCTCCTATCTTATATTATGATTTTTGTATATGTCACATATTGGTACCCACATCGATGGGAATTCCTACTGGGCATTGACTAAGCCCACAAATTTTCCCCCCTTTTAGAATTTAATGTAGGAAGCATAAGGGCACTGAGGCTGGGCCAAATGCTAGTCAAGTATGATTGGAGATGAAAGCAAAGGACAAAGTTTCGGAGAATCACACATTTTGACATTTTAGATATAGAATACATTATCATTCTTTTTGTCTGTATTTTGAGAACATGTAATTTTTGTAGGCGTTATATGATTGGAAGTTTAATTGATGATGTATAAAATCTTAGATGATGATGTTAGAATTCTTTGTTATTTGACATTTAACTTATATGGGATTAATATGCTTTGCTTTGAATTGAGAATGACTTTCATTCAAATGTATTAAATACTATGTATATGCTTCTGCAGATTTTATGTTAGTGTGTTGTAACAGTTAAAATGGACTCTGTCCATGCGCACACACTAGTTGGACCAGTCGAGGGTCGGGTCTTCTGACTCGAACTTGACTCGCATCGTGGCGCTCTGTCTCTCTCTCTCTTTTCTCATTAAATACCACTCTGATCCTAGTCGGAGAGGGAGGGGCGGTATAGGGAGGGCTTCCCCGTTATGCTCCGACGGTCGAGACCCCCATAGGGGATGCGGGTTTCCCCGTTGTGTTCCGGCGGTTGAGGTGCATGCCCTAAAGTTTGGATTCCTCGGGTGTGGTTGAGGTGGATTTTCCTACACGGCTCGTGTGGTTGAAGCAGTTGTGTATTGTGTAGTCTCTCGATGGTACTGGTGGGAGACCGGAGTTTGTTGGAGGGTCCGATCTGGGCCATCGAGATGTTGTCTCTGATTTTCTACTGTGGATCATTAGTTGGTGGTGCGATTTGATTTCATACATATGATATCATTGTGATCATGGTGTTCTTTCCTTCATGCATATATATATATATATATATATATATATATATATATATATATATATATATATATATATATGTTACTGACATATGATAAGCATTATCTCTTCACTAGGCTGGTTAGCTCACCCTACCTTTCAGGCACCCCGATTTTGGAGGAGACAGGCGGGCCCCTTGAGACGGTACCTGGAGAAGAGTAGTAGTAGTTAAATATCCCATATTGTGCTTATTCTCTAGTTTTGAGAGACTCTTGTTTGTATGGACTCATTATCACATGTTTTGTTTGGATGATTGTATAGCTATATTGAACGGTCGGTGGTTGTTTGTTATGCTTATAATTATGTTGGTTTTGGCCTTTATTAAATTATTGAGCGGGAGATAGTTATCCAGTTTAAAAAAAAAATGCCCAATATCCGTTCCTTGGTTATGTTTTGAAACTTTTTGAAGAGAACGTACCCATAATGGGATGAGGCGTTATAGTTGGTATGAGAACACGGTTCAACTCTCGGACCGTGCATGGAATAGAGATGGATGTGATGATAACTAGAGACTAGGTTTATCCCCTGTGTGATAGGGAAGATTGAATTGTGTTTTGGGGTAGTACGTAGACACCTTAAGTTCGTGTACTGTGCTTAATGAGCTACCTTTCAGTTAGTTTGATTGAGTCATATCCAGTGGTAGATTTTCGATCTATTTAAGGTTGATCAGCGTTTAATTCACTTGTTAATCGGTGGCAAGGTCGATCGTTCCTTTCAGTGTGGTGCACCGTGATGTGGTCACGAATATTGTGGGACGCGAATCTATAGGTTTTGAGTCAGATCTCTATGGTAATTAGTGGTGTTTCTCGGTGGGATCCATATTAGGGGAGGTCCTCACCTTAGAGGCGAGTGTCGATGGTATTTTTTTTTAGAGTGGTTTGAGTCTCGTGATGGAGTCGCGGGGTCTTCAGGCTATGTTTGAGTGCTGTCGTTGTAATCTTCTAACTGCCAAGCGGGCGGGAACCCTTGATGTTGTCTAGGCATTGGCAGGGAAATTGTGGGTTGAAAGTACCATTTACATGGGTGCTAGAACAACCTGATTGACCCTAGAGGAGGGTGACTAGATTAATCCCATTTTTAATGGTGTTTACAAATTCCTTTATTATTTGAAGTGCAGCAAATTGTTTAATCAAGATATTTGTTTAGTGTGACAATTTTATTGATCGATTACACTAAGATAATGACCCTTTACATAAAGTTTGATTATCGATGATTGTGCACAATGTGTAGAATAAGATAATCAATATGTAAAGCGATGTGTGTTAAGAAGAGTATTTAAAGACTAAATACAGACACACATAGATCAAACACCACAAGACCATTTTAATGTGGTTTGGTTAGCCAACCTACATCCACTGTTAGAATTCGCTCAACCTTGAGTTATCCCCAAAATCCAATAAGTGGAGACTTACACCCTCACAATTATAATAGGAATTCCACCGCACTCAATCGGCTGGGAATTTCACCCACCGCATTCGAATTCCACCTATCCATTTGGCCGGGAGTTCCACCCACCTCTGTGCCGAAGACACAGCTCTAAAATTTTTTATAGTGGTTCCGGGGTGCCTCCCCTTAATCCACTCCGGAACAAAGGTTTTAAATAAAATTAAAACCAAGAAGCACTCGCCTTTGAAACTCTCTCTTCTGATGTGTGATTCTTCGAGAACCCACCCATGTAAGCCGACGCTCCGCCTCTTAGCCGTCATTTAGCAATCACAGTCGAGGGTGACAAGGAAACTGGTTCTACCAAAGGTTTTCTAGTTTATGGTTCTCTCCTTCTCACTTTCAAACCCAATCCTCAGATTGGTTGTTTATGAGTTTCCATCCTTTATCACTCTTTCACCACTCAATTCATCTAATTGGTTGTATTTGATTCACTTAGTGCAAGCACGAGAGAGAGAGTGATCCTTCTGTTGGCTCTTGTTTAAGCTCACTGGTAAAGATGAGGGCCCAAGTAATCCATCTGAAGGTTACCAACTGGTTGCATAAATGTTGGTTTACATAGTGAAGGCAACCAGTTGAAGTAATAGTAATGTACCGACAGGTCGGTAGCACCGAGGGGTTGATGACTAGAAATGTTACCGTTACAATTCCGACCATTGTGCATAAAGTGCACTCCCAATGGTAATATTCTTTCCCCATCGACATTTCGTTGTCGCCGATGGGTCGACACTTATGGTTTTGAGGGGTTGATCCATACGAGAGACTCGTTCTGGTGCAAAACATGCTTGACAGTAGTTTCAACTTAGAAACCTGTAACGGCCCGCCCTTTTTCACTTGCTTCTTCCCGTAAATCAGAGTCTATTTTTTTTATATATAACAAAGTAGAGTGATAGAGAGCAGGACATCATGACGCGAGCTAAGTCCGAACTTCTAAATTTCGACCCTTAACTGGCCAACCCTATGTGTGCATGGATTCAGTCCATGAAAACGGTTCACACATAGCAATAGAAACATGTGGAATAAAAATCATAACATGCGGAAACATAATAGAACACAGTTTTATTCCATTCAGATAGCAAAGTACGTCAAGTCCTTAATCATGATTATCATAACGCAATTATCCAATAAAATATCCAATCATTTTTGTAATTATCCAATTATCCAATAACACCCCAAATTTCTCAATGAAATGGATAATTACGAAAATGCCCCTGATTTGTTAAATTAAATGTTTGTGATGATAAATAAGGAAATGGTGGGGCCCATTACTCAAACAAAGATCCTAGGAGAATATTATAAGGGTTAGATTGAGGGGAACGGATAATGTACATCAATTGGGTCGAAAATAGCTAAATGGGTCAAAGGGCTCAATTGGGACCCAATGGGTCATAATGGATTATTTGACCATTGTGTGAGCTCAATTTAAATAGGGTTATGCTGAATTGATTGGAAATCAAGTGGAACAAAAATGGGTAGGCTTGATGCACAAGTGGAAATCATTTAAAAATGGCAAAATCAGCCCATTAATGGGTCATGTTGTCAAAACGGGTCAAGGGACTAATTGGGGACCCAATGGGTCGGGTTGACCACGGATAACCATGTGGGCCCTCAATTGAACTCAAGTGTGAGTTAGTTCAGCTTGAGTTGGACTGATTTGGATTGAGTTTTAATTAAGAAAAGAGTTGACTCAAATATGGTGCATTAAGTGTGTTGAGTTGGATGAGTTGAGTTGGAGTAAAAAGATCATGAGTCAAGTGAGTCAAGAGGAAGTGGAAAGGTGTTTTTAATCACACACAACTCTTGGGGAAATCAATCCCAGCCGTTGGAGTGAAGGGGTGCCTTGGCCAAAGCCAAGGGACACCAAGCAATGGCGTCATTCATCTCATCTCATGAGATGCATGGGCTGAAGTGAATGGATGCAACATTTGGTACCAAGGGGTGCCTTGGATAGAACCCAATGACCCATCGTTTTTGCCAAGAAGTTATGAGGGAAATGAATGGAGGTTGTGGCTGATTATATAAAAGGATTACACCCATCATGTGGCTGTTTTTCTCACAAGAAAACCTTAAGGAATCCTCATCTCTCTCCCTCTCTCCAACCTCTTTCTCTTGGCTGAACCTGTTGCTGTGTTTCACCATTTGATCCAGCACCATTTCGGTAAAGGATTAAGGAAGAAAGAAGGAAGCAAGAGGGAAGAAGGCAAGGAGCAAAGGCAAAGGAAGTTGGTAAGTGTTTGTGTTATTTTGTTTAATAAGATGGAACAAATGGAACATGTCTTGGGCCATGGGTATGGCCGAATGCATCAAGGTTTAAACCTTGATTAATGGAGGTTTTAAAATGATAAAAGGGATCATTGGGTTCGGCCACCTTGGAAGGCCGAACCCCATGGAAATAATTGATTGGTTTTGATGGTCTTTGAAACATGAAAACCATGCAATTTTGGGACTGTTTTAGATGTTTCTATTAGACTTAAAATGCATGTTTTAAAGAGGTTTAAAACATGGATTTGGATGTCATGAAGGGCTGAAGGTATCATGGGTCTAAACCTTGGGTATAACATGATGAAAGGGATCATTGGGTTCGGCCACCTTGGCTGGCCGAACCCCATGACATGTTATGGTTATTTGGATTGAGTTTTTATAAAGTGGAAACCATGCAAAGTGATGGACTGATTTGGATGTTTTTATTTAGTCCTAAGATGCATGTTTTGAAAAGTATTGATGTCATGTTTTGGGCATGGAATGGCCGAATGTATCAAGGAATTTAACCTTGGATAAATGTGATATAGATTGATAAAATGCATCATTGGTTCGGCCACCTTGGATGGCCGAACCCCATGAAATTGGGTTGGTTATTGGATGGTTTTGAAAGATAAAAACCCGGTAATATTATACTGATTATTACATGTTTAATGAGACATAAAATATGTTTATGAGGACCAAGTCAGGACATAGGGTTAGGCCACCTTGGATGGCCGAACCCCATGAAAGAATTTAATGATTGGTATGGATTTGGAGAGTTAGAAACCATGCAATATCATGGGTTTCTATGAGATTAAAATGGAGATATGGATACTATTTTGGGTCAACCATAGGATGGCTGAACCATGAGGTTAACATGGCTAAAGGGTAGAGTCCAATTGTTACACAAATAATGGAACCATTGAGCCAAGGGAACCATTGGGTTCGGCCTTGTGTATGGCCGAACCCCATGGACCATTGTATGGGTTAAATGGACTAAGTTTATGGGTAGTATTTGTTATTGGTTCCATGATGTTTTAAAAGGGTTTAAAAATATCCCAATGGAGAACCATTTGGTGATGGATAAAAGAGATTATAAGGTTCGGCCATGTATAGGGCGAACCCCATAAATGACAATGGTGGATTAAAGGTTAGATGATTAGCGTGGAATTCTTAGATGAATGGATTGGAAATTAGGATTGTGTATGAAGAATAAACAGGATCAAAAGTGTGATGGTGAGGTTCGGCCATGTTGTATGGCCGAACCCCACTAAGATGGATTGGTTTTGGATAATGGTGATTAGCAAAATTAATCATTGGTTAGACAATAGAAAAATCATAAGTACAAGTTAAATTGCAAAAGGACATGAAAGGAAAATCAAATCCAAATGATGAGGTTCGGCCATGGGTATGGCCGAACCCCACAAGATGTTTTTGGGTCTTAGTTGTGAATGAATATTTAAATGATAGTATGATTTACTTATTGTTATACGGAGAAGGTAACGGAAGTTGAACGACGTGCAAGTTGTGACAGGGTAAAGCCTAAGAAAGAACGGACGCTGAAGTGAATCTTCAGTAGGTTTCCTACCTACTTGTATCCACAATTATGATTTGGTTTTACTATGTTTTTATGAGCTATGTTGTATTTGATTTATGTTTCAAATGTGGTTTTGAATGATGAGTTATGTATTTATGAACCATGGGTTCGGCCATGGTGTATGGCCGAACCCTATGGTGATCAATGGTGGATTTAATGGTTATGAATAATGGAAAAATAATGGGAAATGTTGGTGGTGTTGATGGACCTAATGTTGATAGTTGTAATGGGAATGTGGCTAAGTTAATGTGGTTTAAGATGGTGGTTGAAAGGTGTAAATTAAATCTCTTCATGGAAGGGCTTATGATGGGTTCAAATGTGGGAATAGGCCAAAGAAAAATGGGATAAAGACATCATGGGTTCGGCCATGGTGTATGGCCGAACCCATGACCCAATTGTGGGTAAATTATGGATTAAAATTTGGTATTATGTGTGGGAGAATTGAATGAGAGTTAGAGTATTTAAATGCCTAATTTTTCTAGTGTTGTTATGTTATGGGTAATAATACATCAATGGACCCATTTTGTGAACCAATTAAAGCCTAAGATTAATGTGTATTTGTATGTTAGGTTAATGGAGTTTAAGTAAATTAAATGGCTAATTTTAATGGTCATGTGCCATGGTTGAATGGGTCATTAATGGACCTAAGTTAGAGATCCAGGTTTATGATCAATTATGAACTTGGTTAGGCAAGGGTGAATGAGAAATTAACCATGGAGAAGGGGTAGTGGCAAAATTGTAAATAATGGCCAAATTCAAGAACTCCATGAGAAATGATCATGGACTTAAGTGCAATTATGGTAACCTTAAGTATGTGATTAATGGGCTTAAAAGGTTAAAAACATGGACTAATTATTAATGTATAATAAGGTACTGGACATCGCAAACGGTGCGCGATCGGCGACCGGGTCTATCGGACGGAAACGAAAGAAGGAACGCTAGTCGGTATTCTGTAGGATTCCTACCTTTTTGTAAGCCTTGGATTATGTGTTATGTATGGGTTTTTCCTGGATTTATTTTAGTAAGCACATGAATGTTTTAAGATGGGTTTTGGGATTAAGTATTATGTGATGTTTTCTTTTAATGTATTTTGGAAATCATGTGAATGTTTTAAGATGGGTTTTGGATTAAATATTATGTGATGGTTTCCCTTTGATTTATTTGGTAATCATGTAATTGTTTTAAAATGGGTGTTATTACTATGGATTTACATATATTACATGGCATATGGCATCTACATCTCATGCATAGCATGGGAGGGATATGATAGGGCAAGGATGAAATGAAGCCGGAGTCCATGCTCCTTCGGGGCGACCGAGAAACAAGCATGGCGATATTTCATAAATGTATTATTATACCTTATGAGGCTTTACCATCAAGTGGGACATTTGTAGTTATGATACCTTGATGATGGTTTTCCATCAAGGGGGATGTTGTATTTATTGTTATACCTTGATGATGGTTTTCCATTAAGGGGGATGTTGTATTTATTGTTATACCTTGATGATGGTTCTTCCATCAAGGGGGATGTGTATTTGTGGATACACCTTGACGAGGCCTTGCCGTCAAGGGGGATATGGCATCGGGATAGTAAGCATGATGGGTGGGATTCATAACACAGACACCCATGGCATGGCATTCATTCTGTGGCTTTTCGTTATATTATTATCTGTATTGCTTGTTATCACTAATCCATGTGTTAGCCCTACTCGGAGTCCTACTGGGCGCGTTGTCTAACGCCCTACTTCTACCCTAGCTGATGACGCAGGAGATGTCTGAAGCGAAAGACGAGACGGGAGCCAAGCTGAGGAGCTTGGGAAGGCGGGCTAGATAGTTTACTAATGTTTATTTTGGATAATGTAATTTGAAGTAGCTTAACTTGTCGGAAATGTAATAATTTAGATTACATACTATGTTTTGGAAATTACTTTGGACATTATGATTTTGAGGATGTTTGGTGATTGAATGAATGTAACTTCCCTGTTATCTAAGAATTTGTAGGTTAGACTCTTTTATAATTTTCCGCACTTGGTTTAAATGTTCCCCGATGCTTACTTCTACGTGTGAACCTTTCCCCGTGGACTTCGTTCCACTCACACGTAGGGTTAGCCAGTTAAGGGTCGGGCTTTAGAAGCTCGGACTTAACTCGAGTCGTGACGTCCGCGCCCTTTGTCATTCTTCATCAAAAAAAAAAAAAAAATAGACTCTGATTATCGGGTGAAAAGGGGCTGGCGTTACATTTGGTATCAGAGCGAACTCGGAAGAATGGATCTCTCGAAGTAAGACTAAGACGATTGCATGTTTCACTGACAGCTAAGAATCCCAATCGACCGACTCTTCGGAGTCCGCTGCACGGGGGTCGGGTTAATTTACTTCGATTGATTCAAACTGAAGTATTCAGTCTGAGAATAACGTTTGACGAGAAGGAATGATAGCAAGGGAAGAAAAATTCATTCTAAGTTAAATCTATCAAACATCGCAAGATAGGGCATATTTCCCCAAAAAATGAGAACACGGTATTCTGATACTTAAGAAATTTCCCCCCAAAACAAGGTATACTCACTTCGAAATCTCTCCCCCGAATTGATGAAACAGTGATAGCTTTATCAAACGTAGCAAAATACGATGTACTTCCCCCGTTATTTCCAAATTTGAACAACAAATGATAGGAATTTAGAGATCCCCCCCCAGAAACAAAGGGAAAACCAAGTGTGCTTATTTGGTAACTTCCCCCAAACAAAATACACTGTACTATATATAAGAAATTCCCCAGAACCTAGATTGGTTTTATTGGAAACTGCTGTTGATGATTTTTGTATTCTATTTGTATTCTATGATACAGATGTGTCAAGTGATGTGGAGTATACGGAATTATGGAATAAGGGAACCCGTAGTGGTCCCATAGATTTGGTGTCTGCTTCCAGCACGGAAGTTAGTATGGACTTTCAGGAGAGATCTCCCGAGGAAGATGAAGAGGATTTAGCATCTCTTCCTGAAGAGAATGTGGAAGACTTTCCAATGGTAAAAGAGTCGGTAGGGAAAGTAGAACCCGATTATATGCGCGAGTTGTGCAACCAGGTTAGGCACAACTGCACATGCTGCCCTACCCTTTTGAAGTGGTATGCCCGATTTGTGGACTACATGGACACGGGAAAGGAAGCACTAACCATCCTTATATTGGAGGACCAGGGATAATATGTTGTTTGACATGTGGAGTACTGGGTCACATGTCGATGTCGTGCCCTGACAGTTCCTTTGTGTTTGAGGATGATGCAGGGTCTTCTACGGAAGACTAGGCAGGGGAGTAGTAAGAAAGGTCATTCAAAGAGGGTTATTTTGTCAGGGTTATGGTTACATTTTGTTATTTTGAAGGGTTTATTTTAACCCTACCAACCCTTGTATTATGATAGAAGAATAAAGGAGTTACTAAGGACATTACGTAATGAAATTTATTTAAGCATGAAATATGGGTGATTTTTGGAAGGAATTATAGTGAGTAATTAAGTAAGCTTAAATGGGGTTTTTAAGATCAAAACCATGGAAGGGGGATTTATGATTTTAAGATGTTAATGAATAAATGTTAGGGAAGTTAAAGAGTTTTAATGAGGAAGAAGTATGGAGGATATCAATGATTGTTAATGGCCTCAAAAGTGGTGGAAAAGAATGAACCATGAACCAAACCATACTATGCTTATGAATTTATGAAAATATTTTATTTAGTGTTTTCATGATGATTCCCTATGATGTTGTTAAATTGGGAATTATCAATTGTTGCAATGAGTTTATATGATATTACTTTGATAATTGATTGTATGCAATGAATAGTCATTGAGGAACAAGGATGTGTTATAGACTATGGATATGATGATGAGTTGATAAAGTGCCGTGAGTTGTGAATATGTAGTATGTATGAAGAGGCCGTGATATGCCAATGCGCTTGATTGGAAACCTAGGTGGGGCTGATGAATAATTCCAAAGTTTAGGAATTTGTGGATGTAACGCCCGCCCCTTTTCACCGAAATCAGAGTCTATTTTTTTTTATATAAAAGAGTGACAAAGGACGCAGACGTCACGACGCGAGTTAAGTCCGAGCTTCTAAAGCCCGGCCTTTAACTGGCCAACCCTACATGTGCGTGGAAAGAAGTCCACGGAGAATGGTTCACACGTAGAAGTAAGCTTGCGGAAAGTGAAATTAAATGCGGAACAATAATATAGACTATCCTACCAATTTTAGATAGCAGGGAAGATGACATTCATTAAATTACTAAAGTGCTTCGAAATTCATAATGTCCAACGTAAATTCCAAAACATAACAAGTAATCTAAACTTATTACATTTCCAACAAGTTAAGCTACTTCAAATTACATTATCCAAAATAAACATTAGAAAACCAGCTAGACCGCCTTCCCAAGCTCCTCAGCTTGGCTCCCGTCTCGTTCTTCCGCTCCGCCATCTCCTGCGTCATCAGCTAGGGTAGAAGTAGGGCGTTAGACAACGCGCCCAGTAGGACTCCGAGTAGGGCTAACACATGGATTGGTGATAACCAAGCATATAAATAATATTATAACAAAACCATGCAATTTGGTGCAACGTCATGCAATGGGTGTTTTATGTCATGAATCCCACCCATCAATCTCATCATCATTGTACAATGCCCCTTTTTCATCCATACATAATGTTCAAAATATAATCCATACCATCATCGTGCCATGACCCTCTCGATGGAAAAACCTCATCAAGATGTGATCCACACTAGGCATCCCCCTTGATGGAAGAACCATCATCAAGGTATAATAACACATAGTAACATTGTTGTTTGAATAACCTTATCAACATATCATAGAGCCCATAGTAACCTCCCGGATGAATCAAACACATCAGAATATCCCCATGGTTGTTTATCGGTCGTCCCGAAGGAGCATGGACTCCGGTTTCATTTCATCCTTCCCCTATCATATCCCTCCCATGTCATGCATGAGATGTAGATGCCATATGCCATGTAATAAATATGATAACACAAACCATGGCATTTAAAATCCCATCAATAAAATATATAATTTGATTATCCAAAAGTAGATCAAGCAAAGCATCAATATACATACCATAGCCTTAAAACCCATCTTAAAATAATCATATGCTTACCAAAATAAATCAAGGAAAAACCCATGCATAACACATAATCCATGGCTTACAAAGAGGTAGGAATCCTACCGAATACCGACTCGCGTCCTTTTAAGGTTTCGTCCGATAATCCGGCTACCGACACGCGTACCGCTCGCGATATCCAATACCTTATTACATACACATAATTAGTCCATGTTTTTAACCTTTTAAATCCATTAATCACATACTTAAGATTACCATAATTGCACTTATGTCCATGATCATTTCTCATGGAGTTCTTGAATTTGGCCATTATTTACAATTTTGCCACTACTCCTTCACATAATTAATTACTCATTTTTATTTCTTCATTCTTAGACCCATGATAGATCCAAAATCTTGGATCCATCAATGATTCATCAACATGTCACAAGATCACTAAAATTCCACCATCTAATTAGCCTAATCCTTATTAATTTAAACACACTTATAGTCCCATACTTAACCCATCAATTGTCTCATAAAATTGGTCATGGGTTCAAAATACCCCATTCATCAAATCTTCCCATGGGTTTTACTTCATGCATTTAACTACAATGAGTCCATTACCCACTCATTCCCTTTTTCTTCTTTGGCCTACTTATACATTTGAACCCATCATAAGCCCTTCCATGAAGGGTCTTAACTTATACATTTAAATCACCATCCTTAATCACATTTAAATCCATTTACAACCATCATCAAACCATCATTTTCCATTCATTTTTCCATTACTTCACATACATCATCATTCCACAATTTCACCATTTGATCACCATAGGGTTCGGTCATACACATGGTTCATGATCCATCATCCATGGGTGCCCTTTTTTACCATAACACATTCACATTTATTCATGGATTCCATTCTCACAAAACCCTAACATTCCATTAAAAATGTCCAAATTACCTTCCATGACCTCCATTCCTTAAAACCCTAAAAAAAAAAATCATACATTACCTACATTTAATCATTAAGCACTTAAAACCCTAAACCATTCTTTTTGAGGTCATTAAAATTATCTTCCATCTCTTATGATTCTCTCAATTAAAACCTCTTTACAAAATTCACCACATTCAATTATTTACAACCCTAAAAATTATAAACATTCTCCATGCTTCCATTTCTTTTACAAAACCCGAACAAATACAATTCACTTACCATGGGGTTCGACCATACTACATGGCCGAACCCTATGGCCCTTGATTCCAAAGCATACACATCCATGCTTAATTAACTAAATTACATAATGTCCTTCATTCCTTAAAACCCAAAAAAATTCACACATTAATTACATAACCCTTAATCCATTTATTATTTTTTTTTTCTTTCCCTAACCCTAATTTATCCGTTAGGGTTTCCTCCACTTTCCATCTTTCAAATTGATGGATTTAAAATCCACGGCATAAAATCATTTGGTCATCATTAAATTTACAAAATGAATCCCAAATCTTAAACCCTAAAAATCCAAAATTTCTTGTTTAAGAAAATACTTACAATCTGACGCATCCTCCGACTTCCGCCACTCCCATCGGACTCCTTGGCCTCCTTTCTCCTTCCTCTTGATCTTTGGTCGCCCAAGATGCTTGATCAATGGTGAAACCCTCCTAACTTAGGATCGACCAAGGTAGGGTTTGCTTGAGAGAGAGAGAGGAGAAGATGATGAGAGGGAAGATAATAGACCTTGATCTTAGAGTAATGAACTAAGAAATTGCATTTCTTTCTTCTCTCCTTCTCTTCTTTTCTCCTTAATTTTTTCTTCTTCTTCCTCTTCCTAGTGTGGGATGGCCATGAGAGAGTAAAATGGGGAGAGAGTGAAATGACAGTTAGATGGAAGAGATGAGAAAACAAGATAAGCGTATCTCCTTTTGATTGGCTAAGATAAAGTTTACTTTTAATTTCTCCCACCAACCCCTAAGATCTTTTACATGTTTTATGGTCCAAGCACACTAGCCAACGTTTTTTAGTGCTTAAGGATAAGGTGGTTTGGTCTCCCCTCTTTGACCACCTTTTTGGATAAGCTTACTTAATTATTTAATTAAATCATTAGGCTAATTAACCCCATTTAGCTTAATTCCACTTACTTAACTTGCTTTCATACACCCATGGTTGACCAATTCAACCATGGTGGCCGGCCCCACCAAACCTTGGGTCCACACGCCACCTCACTTGATGAGGTGGAGGTGGGTCCCATTGGACTATGTTACCTTGGTCAACTTCAAATTGACTTAGGTGAATTGAACCCATTCAATTCATTCCAATTGGATCACCATTGGGCCCATGGCCCAATTACATTTTCATCTTACCCGTTTACCTTAAAGCTTACATGATCTTAATCCATTGGGTCCCAAATGGGTATTGGGCCCAATTTGACCATCCTTGGCCCAATTGACCACCATTGACACTTTAAGTAAACTTAAATCCAATCCATAACCCATTGGGCCCTAGTTGGGCCTTTGTCCACATTTTGATCCATTTACCATCTACTCCATCAAATTCCCCAATTTCCACCATTAAAATAAATAATATCCACGAATATATTGATTTAAAAATTCCGGGCTATCACAATACAATCCTCTTTTGAAATTTTCGTCCTGAAAATTCGAGCGAAGTAGAGGGTTCAAACAACTCATACAAAAAAATCAGGATGAGCGCCTCTCATTTATGATTCCAATTCCCAGGTGGCTTCCTCATTTCCACGTCGTTCCCATACCACCTTGACCAACTGAAAAGGGCGGTTTTGCAGTATCCTTTGTTCACTCCCGATCACTTTGATCGGCTTCTCCACATACGTCACGTCGCTTTGTACATCGACGTCTTGCACGTTCAATACATGTGAAGGATCGGGGTTGTACTTCGTCAACATGGACACATGGAACACATCATGTAAAGATGCTAACTGTGAAGGGAGCGCCAACTGATAAGCTACCCCCCCACCCTCTTCAGGATTGGAAACGGTCCCACAAACCTAGGCGACAGTTTCCCCTTCTTCCCGAATCTCATGTGTCCCTTCCGTGGTGAGACATTCAAAAACACCAAGTCTCCCACCTCAAACTCGAGGAACCTTCTCCTCTTGTCGGCGTAACTTTTCTGACAGCTTTGTGCAGTGAGTAGGTGTTGCCATATCAGTTTGATCTGCGTTGTAGTCTCCGTAACCAACTCCAGTCCAATCAGCGCAGACTCACCGGCCTACAATATAAGGCCTCAAACGGAGCCATCTGGAGGCTTGCCTGGTAACTGTTATTGTAGGAGAACTCCACCAATGGCAATTGATCCTCCCATCCACCCTTGAAATCCAACATACATGCTCCCAACATATCCTCCAATATCTGTATTGTCCTCTCCGACTGTCCATCAGTCTGTGGGTGGAATGCTGTACTGGTCAACACATCGGTCCCCATAGCTGATTGCATACTCTGCCATACCCTGCTAGTGAACTGGCCATCTCTATCGGACACAATAGTCTGGGGCACACCATGGAGTCTGATAATATCTCGGATGTACCGTCGACCCATCTTGAATCGTTGCCCCTTGATGACCTGAGTAGCCCTGTTACAAAGTCCATGGCTACATGCTCCCATTTCCACTCAGGCACTGGCAAGGGTTTGAGTAAACCCGGTGGCTTCCGATGTTTCGCCTTAATCTGCCGACAAGTTAGTGCAGCAAGCACAAACTCTGCCACATCTCTCTTGGATGGTTATTAACCATGGATGAGGGTTCCCATGGTGGATTGGATTGTTGTCAGGTATTGGTGTCGTAGAAGTTATGAACAAAAGGGTTAGTCACATAGTGACTTATGTACAAATGAAGAGGTGCTAAGTTTTGGAGATATATTTAATGGGAAGGATAAGAGTCTAGTGAAACTCGAATGGGAAGCTATGGGCGACTGCCGAGTTAGTCTAGCTAGCTGACTCTGTAGTTAGCCGATGGAGTTCCAGGAGAGTGCAGCTAGAAACCTAGTTGAAATGGAATCAGCCAATGACTTGAGCATAGGCTTGTACTCGCAGGCTACCTCACACAGAGAGTAGACGAAAGAACGTGTTGAATGAGTACGTATGAGAAATGTCTTGGTCGCTGGTAAAGTGAAGTAGAATATGTTAATCTACATTAGATCGCAAATGGGTTCATGAGAAAAAAAGAGAATGTGGGACAGAGTAAATTCTGCAAGAACGAAACTCGTAGGTTGATGTGAGTGATGTTGATGTAATTAAGAGGTACTTTGCACAATTGAACGGGAACAACGAATAGACCTAGAAATGGAGGAGATATGGACCAAGATATCTACAGGCGAGGTGGTATCGGAATGAAGTTACGACTGGGACAGGGTCTTGTATTCCGAGGTAGGACGGAGGTGCCTAAGAGCTGCGGAAGGGAGTTGTTGGTTGAGGCACACCAAACCAAGCTCTCTACCCATCCGGACAGCGCCAAGATGTACCATAATCTTAAAAGGCACTATTGGTGGCAGGGACTCAAGAGATATGTGGCCTAGTTTGTGCTCGCTGCACTAACTTGTCGGCAGGTTAAGGCGGAATATTGGAAGCCACTGGGTTTACTCAAACCCTTACCAGTGCCAGAGTGGAAATGGGGGCATGTAGCCATGGACTTTGCAACAGGGCTACTAAGGTCATTAAGGGGCAACGACTCAATATGGGTCGACAGTACATCCGAAATATTATCAGACTACATGGTGTACCCCTGACTATGGTGTCCAACAGAGATGGCCGATTCACTAGCAGAGTATGGCAGAGCGTGCAGTCGGCTATGGGGACCGACGTGTTGACCAGCACAGCATTCCACCCACAGACTGATGGACAGTCAGAGAGGACAACACAGATATTGGAGGATATGCTGAGAGCATGTATGCTGGATTTCAGGGGTGGATGGGAGGATCATTTGCCATTGGTAGAGTTCTCTTACAATAACAGTTACCAGGCAAGCCTCAAGATGGCTCCGTTTGAGGCCTTATATGGTAGGCCGTGTAGATCGCCAGTGTGTTGGACAGAGGCCGGTGAGCCTGCGCTAATTGGACCGAAGTTGGTTGCAGAGACCACGGCGTAGATCAAATTGATACGGCAATATTTGCTCACTGCACAGAGCCGTCAGAAGAGTTACGCCGACAAGAGGAGAAAGTTCCTCGAGTTTGAGTGGGAGACTTAGTGTTTTTGAAAGTCTCACCACGGAAGGGGCACATGAGGTTTGGAAAGAAAGGGAAACTGTCACCTAGATTTGTGGGGCCGTTTCCAATCTTAAAGAGGGTGGGGGAAGTAGCTTATCAGTTAGTACTTCCTCCACAGTTGTCCTCTTTACATGATGTATTCCATGTGTCCATGTTAAGGAAGTATAACCCTAATCCTTCACATGTGTTAAATGTTCAAGACATCGATGTGCAAAGCGATGTGACATATGTGGAGAAGCCGATCAGAATAATCGGGAGCGAGCAAAGGGTGCTGCGGAACCATGTCATTCAATTCGTCAAGGTGGTATGGAAACGACATGGCAATGAAGAAACCACCTGGGAACTTGAGTAAAAGATGAGAGCCGCTCATCTGGAACTCTTTGTATGAGATGTTTGAGACCTCTACTTCGCTCGAATTTTCAGGACGAAAATTTTAAAAAAGGATTGTATTGTAATGGCCCAGAATTTGTAAAGGAATATATATGTGTAATTAATTTTTTTTTTTTATGGTGGAAATTGGAAATTGGATGGAATAGATAGTAAATGGATCAAAATGTGGACAAAGGCCCAACTAGGGCCCAATGGATTATGGATTGGATTTAAGTTTTCTTAAAGGGTCAATGGTGGTCAATTGGGCCAGGGATGGTCAAATTGGGCCCAATACCAATTGGGACCCAATGGATCAAGATGAGGTAAGCTTCAAGGTAAATGGGTAAGATGAAAATGTAATTAGGCCATGGGCCCAATGGTGATCCAATTGGAATGAATTGAATGGGTTCAAATCACCTAAGTTAATTTGAAGTTGACCAAGGTGATATGGTCCAATGGACCCACCTCCACCTCACCATGTGAGGTGGCGTGTGGACCCAAGGTTTGGTGGGGCCGACCACCATGGTTGAATTGGTCAACCATGGGTGGATGTATGAAGGTGATTTAAGTAAATGGAATTAAGTAAAGGGAATTAATTAAAATTAACCTAATGATCTAATAATTAGTTAATTAAGTTAAGTTAAAGGGGTGGTCAAATGGTCAAATGGGAAGATAAACTCTCCATTGTAAACAAGAAAAAACGTTGGCTAGTGGTTGGGTCAAAAAGCATGAGAAATATCTCATGTGGGGTTGGTGGGAGAAGTTAATGTAAAGTTGTTTTAACCAATCAAAAGGAGATGACTTTATCTCATCTCTCAAGTTCCATCCTCATTTCACTAGTTCCATCTCTTTCACTCTCCCATTGTCGTCCCACACTAGGAGAAGAAAGAAGAAGAGAAACCATGGAGGAAAGAAGAAAAGAAAGCTAAGAAGAGAAGAAAAAATTCAAGTAAAAGCCCACCACTCCAAGATCAAAGGTTGGGATCTTATTTCTCACCATCTCCTTTTCTCTCTCTCTCTCTCTCAAGCAAACCCTACTTTGGCCGATCCTAAGCTTGGAGGTTTTCACCATTGATCAAACATCTTGGCCGACCAAAGATCAAGAGGAAGGAGAAAGGAGGCTAAGGAAACCTATGGGAGCGAAGAAAATCGGAGGAGATAACGGATTGTAAGTATTTTCTAAAACAAGAGATTTGGATTTTTAGGGTTTAAGATTTGGGATTCATTTTTGTTAAAAATTGGTGGTGGCTAAATGATCATAGGCTTTGGATTTTAAATCCATCAAATGAAGGATGGAAAGTGGACAAAACCCTAATGGAAAATTAGGGTTAAGAAAAAAAAAATGGACTAAGGACATTGTGTAATTAAGTTCATTATGCATGAAAATGTATGGATTTTGAGGGGATTAATGGACCATAGGGTTCGGCCATGTAGTATGGCCGAACCCCATGGTAAAAGGGTTGATGAATTTAATTAGGGTATGTAAGAATGGAAGCATGGAGAATGGTTTAGGGTTTTAAGTGCTAAATGATTAAAATGTTGGAAAATTTAAAGGGGTTTAAATGAGGAAAAATCAAGGAGTGTGTGAATGATTTTTGTGGCCCCAATGAGACATAGACGATGATGGATCATGAACCATGGGTTCGGCCATGGTGTATGGCCGAACCCTATGGTGATCAATGGTGGATTTAGTGGTTATGAATAATGGAAAAATAATGGGAAATGTTGGTGGTGTTGATGGACCTAATGTTGATAGTTGTAATGGGAATGTGGCTAAGTTAATGTGGTTTAAGATGGTGGTTGAAAGGTGTAATTTAAATCCCTTCATGGAAGGGCATATGATGGGTTCAGATGTGGGAATAGGCCAAAGAAAAATGGGATAAAGACATCATGGGTTCGGCCATGGTGTATGGCCGAACCCATGACCCAATTGTGGGTAAAATTATGGATTAAAATTTGGTATTATGTGTGGGAGAATTGAATGAGAGTTAGAGTATTTAAATGCCTAATTTTTCTAGTGTTGTTATGTTATGGGTAATAATACATCAATGGACCAATTTTGTGAACCAATTAAGGCCTAAGATTAATGTGTATTTGTATGTTAGGTTAATGGAGTTTAAGTAAATTAAATGGCTAATTTTAATGGTCATGTGCCATGGTTGAATGGGTCATTAATGGACCTAAGTTAGAGATCCAGGTTTATGATCAATTATGAACTTGGTTAGGCAAGGGTGAATGAGAAATTAACTGGAGAAGGGGTAGTGGCAAAATTGTAAATAATGGCTAAATTCAAGAACTCCATGAGAAATGATCATGGACTTAAGTGTAATTATGGTAACCTTAAGTATGTGATTAATGGGCTTAAAAGGTTAAAAACATGGACTAATTATTAATGTATAATAAGGTACTGGACATCGCAAACGGTGCGCGATCGGCGACCGGGTCTATCGGACGGAAACGAAAGAAGGAACGCTAGTCGGTATTCGGTAGGATTCCTACCTTTTTGTAAGCCTTGGATTATGTGTTATGTATGGGTTTTTCCTGGATTTATTTTAGTAAGCACATGAATGTTTTAAGATGGGTTTTGGGATTAAGTATTATGTGATGTTTTCTTTTAATTGTATTTTGGAAATCATGTGAATGTTTTAAGATGGGTTTTGGATTAAATATTATGTGATGGTTTCCCTTTGATTTATTTGGTAATCATGTAATTGTTTTAAGATGGGTTTTATTACTATGGATTTACATATATTACATGGCATATGGCATCTACATCTCATGCATGGCATGGGATGGATATGATAGGGGAAGGATGAAATGAAGCCGGAGTCTATGCTTCGTCGGGGCGACCGATAAACAAACATGGGGATATTTCATAAATGTATTAATATACCTTGATGAGGCTTTGCCATCAAGTGGGACATTTGTAGTTATGATACCTTGATGATGGTTTTCCATCAAGGGGGATGTTGTATTTATTGTTATACCTTGATGATGGTTTTCCATCAAGGAGGTTGTTGTATTTATTGTTATACCTTGATGATGGTTTTCCATTAAGGGGGATGTTGTATTTATTGTTATACATTGATGATGGTTCTTCCATCAAGGGGGATGTTGTATTTGTGGATACACCTTGACGAGACCTTGCCGTCAAGGGGGATATGGCATCGGGATAGTAAGGATGATGGCTGGGATTCATAACACAGACACCCATGGCATGGTATTCATTCTGTGGCTTTTCGTTATATTATTATTTGTATTGCTTGTTATCACTAATCCATGTGTTAGCCCTACTTGGAGTCCTACTGGGTGCGTTGTCTAACGCCCTACTTCTACCCTAGCTGATGACGCAGGAGATGTCGGAAGAGAAAGACGAGACGAGAGCCAAGCTGAGGAGCTTGGGAAGGCAGGCTAGATAGTTTACTAATGTTTATTTTGGATAATGTAATTTGAAGTAGCTTAACTTGTCGGAAATGTAATAATTTAGATTACATGCTATGTTTTGGAAATTACTTTGGACATTATGATTTTGAGGATGTTTGGTGATTGATTGAATGTAACTTCTCTGCTATCTAAGAATTTGTAGGTTAGACTCTTTTATAATTTTCCGTACTTGGTTTAAATGTTCCCCAATGCTTACTTCTACGTGTGAACCGTTCCCCGTGGACTTCATTCCACTCACACGTAGGGTTGGCCAGTTAAGGGCCGGGCTTTAGAAGCTCGGACTTATCTCGCGTCGTGACGTCCGCACCCTTTGTCACTCTTCATCAAAAAAAAAAAAAATAGACTCTGATTATCGGGGGAAAAGGGGCGGGCGTTACAAGAGTGGTTTATTTAGAATTGTTGTTGAATATTCTTGTGTTCTACTGATATGATACAGATATGTCGAGTAACGTGGAGTATTCGGAGTTGTACAGCGGAACCCTAGCAATCCCGTTGATTTAGTGTCTGCTTCCAACAACTCCAATGTGGAAGTTAATGAGGATCTTCAGGAGGGGCCTCTCGAGGAGGAGGAATTGAACCTAGCACCATTACCGGAGTATCTTATGGAAGATATTCCTTGGATAATGGAACCTTTCGAGGAAATTGAGGAGGATCTAGCATTTTTTCCGGAGGATCCTATGGAAGATATTCCTTGGATAATGGAACCTCTCGAGGAAATTGAGGAGGATCTAGCATTTTTTTCGGAGGATCCTATGGAAGATATTCCTTGGATAATGGAACCTCTCGAGGAAATTGAGGAGGATTTAGCATTTTTTCCGGAGGATCCTATGGAAGATGTTCCTATAATAATGGAATCGGTTGGGGAGGTAGATCCCTACGATACGTGTGAGTTGTGCAACCAAGACGAGCACAACTGTAGGTATTGTCCTCATCCTCTAGGCATTGTCTGCCCGTTTTGTGGACTGCATGGGTACGGAGAGGCAAGGACTAATTGTCCTTATATTGGAGGACCTGGGTTAATACCCTGCATGACATGTGGAGTATTGGGGCACACGGCGATGACATGTCCTGATAACCGCTTCAGGTTCGCTAATGATGCAGGATCTTCTACGGAAGACTAGGCTAGGAAGTAGTATGAAGGGACATTAAAAAAAGGGTTATTTTGTAAGGGTGCATTTTGTTCTTTATAGGGTTCTGTTTAACCCTATCGACCATTGTACAAAGATGAACTATGAATTTATATAAAGTATACGATTTTATGATTCTATGAGGATTGATGGCATTTAATGTATATTGTGATGAAAACTAAGTTTATGATGTTTCCATGAATTAGGAAGAAATGGCACCACAGAAAAAGATCTTGAAGAATCCGAAGGGAAAGGAAAAAGTATTGCAAATAGAATTAGGCGAAGGGGCTTCAAAAAGGAAGACCCGACAAGACGGTAAAAAGAAGGAGGAAGTGTTAATAATCACGCAACAAGGGAAAGTAGTACCTCAACGTGAGAAGGTTGTACATAAGAAGGTGCAATTGATACATGACAGGGAGCAGTTAGTTCATGATGAGGAGAGATCAGTTCATGAAAGATCACGTAATGAGGAAGAGTCGCATCATTCTCGGCGAGAAGAGGAGGATAGTGACCCTACGTATCGACGGGACGAAGAGGAAGATAGTGACTCATCATATTGACGAGAGGAAGAAGAGAACAGCAACGTGACTGTACCTTATGTACCTCCTGAACTACACAGCTTGGTGCAAGCTGTAGTTATTTCTGTCCTCCAACAACATATGAATGGAGATGGAAGCACGAGTGAGACTAATGACCGGAACATGGTCAGAGACTTCCAACAACAGCGCCCACCTTACTTCAAAGGGAGAGAAGGGCCTGTCGGAGTTGAGAACTGGTTGAAAAAGATCTCTCACATACTGACTCTTTTGAATATCAAGAGTCATGCTCACAAAATCCTATTGCCCACGTCACAGCTGATAGATGACGCTGCTAAACGGTGGGAAATAATGGAGAAACAACAGGCACTTGTGCCAGAAGGAGAAAGGATTGTTATGACCTGGGAGCAATTCTCAGCGACATTCTTAGATCACTATATCCCGGAGGAGGAGAAGGAACGTCAGATTCAGGCCTTTATGACATTAGTGCAAGGCTCGATGACGGTAGCTGATTATCACCAAGAGTTTCTCAGCCTGTCAATTTATGCATTTTATATTGTGGACACGGAATACCGGAGGGCTCGCAAGTTCGAGCGTGGGTTACGACCAAACATTAGGGCCAGAGTAACCGTGTTCAAAGCAGCCACGCTGGCGGAAGTGGTCAGCAAAGCTACCATTGTGGAGCAAGAACTGGCGGAGTTTGTGCGAGTTGACAATCGTCGGACACCAAGTGGGAGGGTACTTATCAACCCAAAAAGAAGTTCCGACCGAACTTCAGCAGACCCTCGCCATTTGTTGGATCTACTGGGGGCTTTTGCCCCAACCAGCCTTCTCAATCTATAATAGTCTCTCAGGCGTCTAGAGGGATGGGCAACTATTTTCACTGTGATCAACTAGGTCACTTCAAAAGGGACTGCCCAAAACTCAACAGGCTGTCATACTCTAGAGGATCATTCCGTCCGCCGGCCAGACCGGTAAACTCCAGAGGAGGCAGAATGCAAAATCGGGGAGGTCAAGGGCCTAATCCTTCTGGAGTTGGACGAGTATTTTCTCTAGTACCCCAAGAGGATGAGAATCACTTAGTAATATAAGGTATGGCAGTAGTGAGTAGTTCTTATGCATATGCACTATTTGATTCAGGAGCTTCACATTCCTTCATAGTTGCATCATTTATAACTACTACCGGTACTCTAGTCCAAAGATTAGCCAAAATACTCACAATTGTGTCCCCTATCGGAGACTCGGTACTAGGACTTATATGCACGACGGTTAACACTGAATTAGCTGGACTCATATTTGAGTTCAACTATCTGGTGCTTGACATGTTTGAGTATGATATAATATTCGGTATGGATTGGTTGGCTAAGTTCCATGCCAACATCGACTGTTATCACCGAAGAATGACATTTTGGTCACCCGAGGGCCAACAATACATAGTTCGTGCAGACAAACAAAGTGGATTGCAGGAAGGGTTGAACCACGTGGTATTGAATAATATCACCATAAATAAAGCTCCAATTACTGAACTTCCGGCAATTGTAAAGAATTTGCGGATGTTTTTCCAAAGGAACTCCTTGGTTTACCGCCTATGAGGGAGATTAACTTCGAAATCAAGTTGTACCCTGGCATAGCACCAGTGTCGTTACCACATTATTAGATGGCACCAGTAGAGATGTCGAAGCTAAAGAAGCAGATTGATGAACTGCTTAGGATGGGTTGCATCCGGAACAGTACATCGTCATGGGGAGCACCAGTGTTGTTTGTGAAGAAGAAGGACAGTTCACTTCGGATGTGTGTTGATTATTGGAAGCTGAATCAGCTAACAGTCCGGAACAAGTATCCTCTACCCAGGATCGATGATTTATTCCATCAATTGAGGGGTTCTAGCAATTTTCCAAGATTGATTTGATGTCTGGTTATCATCAAATACGGGTTAGGGAGGAAAATATAGAGAAGACAGCCTTCCGGACGCGGTATGGACTGTTCGAGTTCGTAGTCATGCCATTTGGACTCACAAATGCGCCGGTTGTGTTCATGGACTTAATGAACAGGATCTTCCGTCCATATTTGGATCAGTTTGTAATCGTGTTCATTGACAATATTATGATCTATTCCAAGAGTCAGGAAGAACATGCAGAGCACCTACAGATATTTTTGAATACTTTGAAGCAGAATAAACTGTATGCTAAGGCCAGTAAGTGTGAGTTCTGACTATCTCAAGTGAATTTCTTGGGACATGTTATATCCGAGGAAGGAATAGCCGTGGATCGGGCTAAGGTGGCGGTAGTAAAAGATTGGAAAGCGCCAAAGAATGTAGCCGAAATCCGCAGTTTCTTGGGATTGGCGGGTTATTATCGAAAATTTATCATGGATTTTTTCAAAATAACGTCTCCATTGACTCGACTCACTCAGAAAGGAGTCAAGTATGAGTGGACAGATCAGTGCAACCAGAGATTTGAAACACTAAAAGAGAGACTTACAAGAGCTCCTATTTTAATTTTGCCGGAAAGGGGCAAAGGATATGAAGTACAATGCGACGCTTCAGGAGAAGGACTAGGGTGTTCACTCATGCAAGGTCATCATATGGTGGCATATGGGTCAAGACTTTTAAAAATACACGAACATCTTTATCCCACACATGATCTGGAACTAGCTGCAGTGGTCTTTGCTCTCAAAAGTTGGAAACACTACCTCTACGGTGAAAAATTTGAGGTATTTTCTGATCATAAGAGTTTAAAATATTTATTTGATCAAAAGGAGCTCAATCTGAGGCAGCATAGATGGATGCAGTATCTGGTGGATTACGAATTTGAGCTTCGATACCATCCAGGCAAGGCAAACAAGGTCACGGATGCCCTCAGCCGCCTATCACATGCATCGGTAGCATGCTTGATCAGAATAGAATGGGAGATGTTGCACACCATTCGAGAGTTCAATCTTTATATCAACAACCGTGGGAGTATGTATAATTTGATCATACGATCCAATATAGTCACCAAGATTGAACAAGAACAAAGAGCAGATCCAAAAATGGAGGAGATATGGGCCAAGATGTCCACTGGCGTTAACATACCAGAATGGGAATTACGACCAGGACAAGGTCTTTTATTCCGGGGAAGAGTATATGTGCCAAAGAGTTGTAGGAAAGAGCTACTGATTGAGGCACATCAATCCAAGCTCTCCATTCATCCGGGCAGCACCAAAATGTATCACGATCTAAAAAAAAATTATTGGTGGAACGGACTAAAAAGGGATGTGGCGGAATTCGTGGCACATTGTTTAACTTGTCAGCAAGTTAAGACTGAACATCAAAAGCCAGCAGGGTTACTCAAACCCTTATCAGTGCCAGAATGGAAATGGGAGCACATTTCCATGGATTTTGTGACGGGGTTGCCGAGATCTTCAAAGGGCAATGATGCCATATGGGTTGTGGTAAACCGACTAACCAAGTCTGCGCATTTCATTCCTATTAAGATGACAGATTCATCTGAGACGTTGGGTCGGCGATACATCAAGGAAATTATTTGGCTTCATGGCATTCCCCGAACTATAGTATCTGACAGAGATGGCCGGTTTACCGGCAGAGTGTGGCAAAGCATGCAGTCAGCCATGGGAACAGATTTATTGACTAGCACCGTTTTCCATCCACAGGCTGATGGACAGTCAGAAAGGACGATACAAACCTTGGAAGACATGCTGAGAGCATGCATGTTAGATTTCAAAGGAGGATGGGAGGATCATTTGCCTCTGGTAGAATTCTCTTATAATAACAGCTATCAGGCAAGCCTTCAGATGGCTCCATACGAGGCTTTATATGGTAGGCCTTGTAGATCACTAGTGTGCTGGACAGAGGTTGGAGAGCCTGCATTGATTGGACCGGAGCTAGTCGTAGAGACTACCGCACAAATTAAGTTGATACATCAACACTTATTGACTGTACAGAGTCGGCAGAAGAATTATGCTGATAAAAGAAGACGGTTTCGGGAATTTGAAGTGGGAGACATGGTATTCTTAAAGGTCTCGCCACGGAAAGGACACATGAGGTTTGGGAAGAAAGGAAAGCTGTCACCAAGATTTGTGGGACCATTTTCCATCATGAGAAGAGTGGGGGATGTGGCTTATCAGATAGCACTCCCTTCACAATTAGCAGCTGTACACGATGTGTTTCACGTGTCGATGCTAAGGAAGTATACCGGATCCGTCCCATATTTTGAATGTCCAGGATATTGAAGTGTAAAGCGACGTGACGTACGTCGAGAAGCCAGTCAGGATAGTGGAGACTGAACAAAGGGTGTTGTGAAATAGAGCGATTCAATTCGTAAAAGTGGTATGGGATCGACTTGGTGTTGAAGAAGCCACATGGGAACTTGAATCGGAGATGAGAACAGCTCACCCCGAGTTATTTATGTAATTTACTTTGGGAACCCTACTTCGCTCGATTTTCGTGACGAAAATTTAAAAAAAAAGGTTATATTGTAACACCCCAAATTTCTCAATGAAATGGATAATTACAAAAATGCCCTTGATTTGTTAAATTAAATGTTTGTGATGATAAATAAGGAAATGGTGGGGCCCATTACTCAAACTAAGATCCTAAGAGCATATTATAAGGGTTAGATTGAGGGGAACAAATAATGTACATCAATTGGGTCGAAAATGGCTAAATGGGTCAAAGGGCTCAATTGGGACCCAATGGGTCATAATGGATTATTTGACCATTGTGTGAGCTCAATTTAAATAGGGTTAAGCTGAATTGATTGGAAATCAAGTGGAGCAAAAATGGGTAGGCTTGATGCACAGGTGGAAACCATTTGAAAATGGCAAAAATCAGTCCATTAATGGGTCATGTTGTCAAAACGGGTCCAGGGACTAATTGGGGACCCAATGGGTCGGGTTGACCAGGTTGACAACAGATGACCATGTGGGCCCTCAATTGAACTCAAGTGTGAGTTAGTTCAGCTTGAGTTGGACTGATTTGGATTGAGTTTTAATTAGGAAAAGAGTTGACTCAAATATGGTGCATTAAGTGTGTTGAGTTGGATGAGTTGAGTTGGGAGTAAAAAGATCATAAGTCAAGTGAGTCAAGAGGAAGTGGAAAGGTGTTTTTAATCACACACAACTCTTGGGGAAATCAATCCCAGCCGTTCGAGTGAAAGGGTGCCTTGGCCAAAGCCAAGGGACACCAAGCAATGGCGTCATGCATCTCATCTCATGAGATGCATGGGCTGAAGTGAATGGATGCAACGTTTGGTACCAAGGGGTGCCTTGGATGGCACCCGATGACCCATCGTTTTTGCCAAGAAGTTATGAGGGAAATGAATGGAGGTTGTGGCTGATTATATAAAAGGATTACACCCATCATGTGGCCGTTTTTCACACAAGAAAACCTTAAGGAATCCTCATCTCTCTCCCTCTCTCCAAACTCTTTCTCTTGGCCGAACCTGTTGCTGTGTTTCACCATTTGATCCAGCACCATTTCGGTAAAGGATTAAGGAAGAAATAAGGAAACAAGAGGGAAGAAGGCAAGGAGCAAAGGCAAAGGAATTTGGTAAGTGTTTATGTGTTATTTTGTTTAATAAGATGGAACAAATGGAACATGTCTTGGGCCATGGGTATGGCCGAATGCATCAAGGTTTAAACCTTGATTAATGGAGGTTTTAAAATGATAAAAGGGATCATTGGGTTCAGCCACCTTGGAGGGCCGAACCCCATGGAAATAATTGATTGGTTTTGATGGTCTTTGAAACATGAAAACCATGCAATTTTGGGACTGTTTTAGATGTTTCTATTAGACTTAAAATGCATGTTTCAAAGAGGCTTAAGACATGGATTTGGATGTTATGAAGGGCTGAACGTATCATGGGTCTAAACCTTGGGTATAACATGATGAAAAGGATCATTGGGTTCGGCCACCTTGGCTGGCCGAACCCCATGAAATGTTATGGTTATTTGGATTGAGTTTTTATAAAGTGGAAACCATGCAAAGTGATGGACTGATTTGGATGTTTTTATTTAGACCTAAGATGCATGTTTTGAAAAGTATTGATGTCATGTTTTGGGCCATGGAATGGCCGAATGTATCAAGGAATTTAACCTTGGATAAATGTGATATAGATTGATAAAATGCATCATTGGGTTCGGCCACCTTGGATGGCCGAACCCCATGAAATTGGGTTGGTTATTGGATGGTTTTGAAAGATAAAAACCCGATAATATTATACTGATTATTACATATTTAATGAGACATAAAATATGTTTATGAGGACCAAGTCATGGACATAGGGTTCGGCCACCTTGGATGGCCGAACCCCATGAAAGAATTTAATGATTGGTATGGATTTGGAGAGTTAGAAACCATGCAATATCATGGGGTTTCTATGAGATTAAAATGGAGATATGGATACTATTTTGGGTCAACCATAGGATGGCTGAACCATGAGGTTAACATGGCTAAAGGGTAGAGTCCAATTGTTACACAAATAATGGAACCATTGAGCCAAGGGAACCATTCCGAACCCCATGGACCATTGTAAGGGTTAAATGGACTAAGTTTATGGGTAGTATTTGTTATTGGTTCCATGATGTTTTAAAAAGGTTTAAAAATATCCCAATGGAGAGCCATTTGGTGATGGATAAAAGAGATTATAAGGTTCGGCCATGTATAGGGCCGAACCCCATAAAATGACAATGGTGGATTAAAGGTTAGATGATTAGCATGTGAATTCTTAGATGAATGGATTGGAAATTAGGATTGTGTATGAACAATAAAAAGGATCAAAAGTGTGATGGTGAGGTTCGGCCATGTTGTGTGGCCGAACCCCACGAAGATGGATTGGTTTTTGGATAATGGTGATTAGCAAAATTAATCATTGGTTAGACAATAGAAAAATCATAAGTACAAGTTAAATTGCAAAAGGACATGAAAGGAAGATCAAATTCAAATGATGAGGTTCGGCCATGGGTATGGCCGAACCCCACAAGATGTTTTTGGGTCTTAGTTGTGAATGAATATTTAAATGATAGTATGATTTACTTATTGTTATATGGACAAGGTAACGGAAGTTGAACGATGTGCAGGTCGTGACCGGATAAAGCCTAAGAAAGAACTGACGCTGAAGTGAATCTTCAGTAGGTTTCCTACCTACTTGTAACCACAATTATGATTTGGTTTTACTATGTTTTTATGAGATATGTTGTATTTGATTTATGTTTCAAATGTGGTTTTGAATGATGAGTTATGTATTTACAAATGACATACAATGCCTTGGCATCTCATGCATGGACATGGGATGATGATTGTGGAACCCAGAGTCGCACTCCGTTGATATGCTGTGATGCAATTGTGAGACCTCCTTAGGCGATGCAGGTCCTGCCAGGAGGAGTATTTATGATATGAGTTACCGTCCTCCTTAGGCGATGAGGGTCCCGCTAGGAGGAGTAACATGATGATAGATAGAACCACATCGGCCTCCTTAGGCGATGAAGGTCCCGCCAGGAGGTAGATCATCAAGATGAAATGAAAAAGGTACTGTGTGTTACCTTGACGATGGAATTCACGTCAAGTGATTGCTATGTAGATGCGTGATGGGTGGGGACTCATTACATATGCATGCATAGCATTCATTTACATGTTTTGATAATATATGTTTACTATGATAAGCACATGTTTTATATACTAACCCTGTGATAGCCTTAATCGGAAAACCTACTGGGCGCGTTGATCTAACGCCCTAATTCTATCCTTAGAGGATAATGCAGGAACAAGAAAGGGGAAAGAGAAGGTCGATGATCAGGAGGGGAGCCACGCCTAAGGGCTTAGTTGTTGATCAGGATTTCTTTATTACTGTCATTTGACTTATATTTTGTGGACATGTAATAAGTTGATACCTTGCTATGGTTTGTTTAGGTTATTAACAATGGATGGATGGTTTATGTTATTTATTATTTGAGACTTGTACTTGCTATCTAATCAACCTAATTCCGCAGTTAGTCTAGTTTATTCCGCAAGTCATTGTTTAGTTCCATGTGTGTATTATCTATCATGGTTTAGTCCATGCACACATTGCTGGCCAGTTAAGGGTCGGACTTAGCTCACGTCGTGACGTCTCTCCGCCCTTATCCGGTGTTTAATTTTTTAAAAAAAATTAGACTCTCAAATTATCTCGGAAAGGGCGGGGCGTTACACCTGGCCCGTTTTGCGCTCATCATTCCCCTCGTTTCCTGTATCATCCACTAGGGTAGAAGTAGGGCATTAGTACAACGCGCCCACTAGGTATTCCAATTAGGGTTAACACATGGTTTAGTACCAAAAATCCAGATATAATATATATATCAAAACCAGTTATAATAAATCATTCCACACTTACAAAGCATCGTATCCAAAATAGTGTATGATAATAGAGATCCAATCATACCGATAAAACCAAAAACCTTGCATGATAATAAATATCATAATCATGCCGATTTAATGCCATGCCATGCTATCATATGCAATGAGTCCCACCCATCACATGTACATACTTGTACCTACCACATAGGTCTTTCGGACGCCCCGACGGAGTGTGGACCCTCCGGTTACATTTCATACATAATATCCTCTTGATGGAATGTTCTTCATCAAGGTATCCCCCACGATTCTATTACAGACCCCCCAACGGAGTGTGGATCTCCGGTTAGAATTCATACATAGTATCCTCTTGATGGAATGCTCCTCATCAAGGTATCCCCCCACGAATGTTTTACGAAGCCCCGACAGAGTGTGGGTCTCCGGTTATCGTTCATCCCTCCCATGCCATGCATGAGATGCAAATGTCCACATGCTATACAATTATATAAATCATAGCATTTAAAAGCTCATATTTGAAATATAAACAACACATGCTATTTTATCATATAAACATAGCATTTGAAACTCACATTTTGAAACATATCCTTTGCAATATAAATTCATCAAATAAGATATGAAAACATTGTACATAAACCCATGGTTTCAAAGAGGTGGAATCCTACCAAAGACCGCTACGTGTCCTTACGTCTTTCGTCCGGTAACCGCTCACGATCGTAAACACCTTGTGAGGTCTCGTTACCTTATAATATAACAATCAATCGAAACCAAGTCCCACTTGATTTACAATCTTTTAAGTCATAAACACAATCCTTATGGGGTTCAGCCATACACCATGGCCGAACCCATGGTCTTTCATTTTTTACTATATTTACCATAATGCCATTCTTACCATTTTTATGCATTAATCTGATGATAACCCAATTAATCATCTAAGATACATGAAACATTAAATTCAGCAAACATTCCCCATGGGGTTCGGCCATACACCATGGCCGAACCCATGGTCCCTTATTTTCATTTAATTACAATATTGCCATTTCATGGCTAACCTTCCATTTTAGCAAGTATTTACAACCTTGCCATTGGTCTAATCATACCCAAAACATTCCTCTTGTTTAGGTTAGAAACATAGATTCATAAACATCTAAGTTCACCAAATAATTCCCATGGGGGTTCGGCCATGGTGTATGGCAGAACCCATGGTCTAGCACTTTCACTCTTATTTACCACTTTGCCATTGCCTCCAACAACTTCGGCTTAGGTTCCAACACATAGGTCCATTTATTTATTTTAAACATTCATAACACTCCCAATAACCATTTAAAATAATTCATAACCGATTCCATCGACTTATGTTTGAGCTTCAAAACATAGTTCCATTAATTCTACATAATTACCATATTGCCATCCAAAGCTATAATTCCATTATTCTCACCCCTCATCCCTTGGTTTGGTGAACCATTCATTAAAGTTATGCAAACACCCAAACATGGCCCATTAACAAGTTCATGGGGTTCGGCCACACACCATGGCCGAACCCTTGATGTTTCTTTTCCAACTTTTCTTTTCAATGGTTCACAAACTTAGGTCCATAAACCATAACCTATACTTGCATCCTCCCTTTAAAATACACATAAACATAAACCCATAAAATTGGTTCATGGGGTTCGGCCAAGCACCATGGCCGAACCCTATGATGTCTAAGTTTCTAATTTTTCATCAATAATCCATAATTAGAAAGTTTTCTAATTTAATCTCCACCTTCCAAAAACAATCCATTCCTTCCATTCTTGGATCCTTTCTAAATTAATATCCAACTCCATAATTAGAAAGTCCTTAAATAGAAACTTTCTAAATTAATATCCAACTCCATAATTAGAAAGTTTCCAAACTTAGCATCCAACCTTCCATTAAATCAATTAAAATCCAACAACCATACTAAAACAACTCCATGGCGTTCGGCCATACACCATGGCCGAACCCTATGGTTCACAATCCTCCTTCTACAAATTATTAAACATTGATCTTACATTTAATCCATTAAGATCCAATAAGACTCATTCAATTTATTCATGATTCTCATCCATTTAATTCTTTCAAAAATCTTATAACATTAACATCAACTCTTATTTAAAATTAACCAATGACCTTCCATGGGGTTCGGCCATACACCATGGCCGAACCCTATGGTTCATCCATGATCATCTCCATGTAAACCTTTTAAGATATGAATAATATTCCATGGAGTTCAACCTCCAAAAACCCATATGTCAAACCATGTCTTTCCATGGTTTCCATCTTTCAAACTTTAATTAAATTACCATAGTCCTTCCATATTTTTCCATCAAACGGTTCATAATTGTCCATTCATTTTCTTCCATGGTTTCCAACTAATAACCATGTCTTTCCATTAAATTCAATACCATGATCATCTCCCAATTCTCTTCCATGGGGTTCGGTCATACACCATGGCAAAACCCTATGGTTCCTTATCTTAAACAAAAATATGAAATCACATACCGGTTTCGCAACTCCTTCGGCTTGTTCTTGCTCTTCCAATCTTCTTCTTTCCTTAGCCTCCTTAATCTTCCACTTGGCTGGCTGCCTTCTCTTATCTTTGTTCTTGCCGAGAATGATTCTTTAAAGAGAGAGAATTCGGCTGTGGGTATGTGTAATGCACCCTTGCTGCCCTTCTCTTTTATTAATCTCCAACCAGCCAATCTTAGAAGGTGCTAAGATTGCAATATGAATGTCGTGTACCCTTGCTGATTTGTCTATTGCCCTGAGCCTCTCGTTCTTGTAGTGGCCCGAAATTTTTAAATCAATAAATAGGTGGTTATTATTTATTTTAATGGTGGAAATGGGAAATTTGATGGAATAAATGGTAAATGGACCAAAATTTAGACAACGGCCCAACTAGGGCCCAATGGATTATGGATTGGATTTAAGTTTACTTAAAGGGTCAATGGTGGTCAATTGGGCCAAGGATGGTCAAATTGGGCCCAATACCCATTTGGGACCCAATGGGTCAAGATAATGTAAACTCTAAGATAAATGGGTAAGGATGAGTGTAATTGGGCCATGGGCCCAATGGTGGCCCAACTAGTGGGAATGGACTTAATGAAATTTGAATCACCTAAGTTGGTGATGAGTTGACCAAGGTGACATGGTCCAATGGGACCCACCTCCACCTCACCAAGTGAGGTGGCGTGTGGACCAAGAATTGGTGGGGTCGACCACCATGGTTGACTTGGTCAACCATGGGTGGATTTCTTAGAGGGAATTTAATGGAATTAAATTAAGTAGGAAATAAATAAACCTAAGTAATTATCTAGTTGATTAATTAAATAAAATAAACAAAAGGTGGTCAAATGGTCAAAGAAGACCAAAAGCCATCTTATTTTTTAACACCAAATGTTGGCTAGTGGTGGGGTTCCAACCACCACCATAAAGCATGAGAAATATCTCATGTGGGGTGGTTGGGAGCTTTAATGCTAAAGTGTAAGTTAAAGTAATCAATAAGATAAGCCTTATCCCATTTTCTCCATTTTTCTATCAAGTCTTTCACTCTCTCCCTCTCATGTACTCCCATTGCCGTCCCACACTAGGAGAAGAAAGAAGAAAAGAAACCATGGAGGAAAGAAGAAAAGAAAGCTAAGAAGAGAAGAGGTGCAAGCATGGTCCACCATTCTAAGGTCAAGATCTACCATCTTCTTCTCATCATCTCCTCCTTTCCCTCTCTCAATTCAAACCCTATTATGGCCGATCCTAAGATTGGAAGTTGTCACTATTGATGAAGCATCCTAGCCGATCAAACAAGGAGAGGAAGGAGGAAGGAGAAAGGAGGCTAAGGAAGCCGACGGGAGTGGCAAAAGTTGGAGGAGGCGTCGGATTGTAAGTATTTTCTTAAACAATAAATTTTGGATTTTTTTAGGGTTTAAGATTTGGGATTCAATTTGTAAATTTAATGGTGGCCAAATGATTTTATGCCATGGATTTTAAATCCATCAATTTGAAGGATGGAAAGTGGACAAAACCTAATGGGTAAATTAGGGTTAGGTTAAGAAAAATAATTGAGGAGATTTTAATGGGGTGTTAGGGTTAAAATTTGAAGGATGAATTATGGTTTTAGGGTTTAATGATTAAATGTTGGTAAATTGTTTTAAAGGGATGGTAAATGAAGAAATGCATGGGATAAGTGCATGATGTTGATGGCCTTAACAATGGTAGATGATGGAGTATTTTAATTAGGTTTTGTAAAAATGGAAGACATGTAAGCTAATTTGGAGATTTAATGGAATTTTAAGATTTAAAAATCATGGAAGGATAAGTTGTAATTTTAGGGTTTTAATGGTTAATGTAGTAATTTTTTTTAAGGGATTGTAATGAGGAAATTTATGGGGAATGTAAAGGTTGTTATGGCATTAAGAAGCATGAATGAATGATTGAACCCCATAGTGGTGTTTAAGTGATTTAATTAGGGTTGTAAATAATTGAATGTGGTGAATTTTGTAAAGGGGTTTTAAATGGAGTTTTTAGGGTTATACATGAAAGGATGATTAATGATGTTTAGGATTTTAAGTGACTAAATGGTAATTCTTTTACAAGGGATCTTGAATGAAAAACATGGAAGAATGGTGGGGAAGATTGGTAAGGTTGATGAACTCCAAATGATGAACCTAATGTTGAAAAGAAAAAGGAATTATGGCTAAGATTGATGGACCCTAAATGTATCAAATAATGATTAAGGATTGATGAATTAAGTGTATGGTTTAGATTCTCTCAATGGAGGGACTTGTGATGGAACTAAGTCATGTATGTAGACCATGACCCATTTGTAGGTCATGTTATGGGTTAAATTTGGTATTATGCATGTGAGTAATAAATGGGGAATGTTGGTGGTGTTGATATGGCAATGTACTCATAATTTTATGGATGGAAGGTTTTTTCTAAACCCTATGGTGAGGTATTGTAAATTGTAATGGTTTATGGGTGTAAGAATGTGGAAGTTGATGGAGGAGGGTGATGGTTTTAAAATGGACCATGGGATCGGCCATGGTGTATGGCCGAACCCCATGGGAAAACTTTGATGAATTAAGTGTTTTGGAAACCATGAAAAGAATGGGAAGTATGGCATGACTAAGTGAGTCATTAATGGACTCAAGAAAATGTACCAAATTGATGGTTTGAATTGCATGATGTAAACCTCCTCATGGGAGGGCTTATTATGGATCTAAATATGGTAATCAAAGACCAAGGAAAATGGGGATTTGGTTAAGTTAAAAGGGGTTGATTGTTAATGAACCAATGGTAGATCATTTTGGCCTAAGACTAATGTGTAGGTATATGTTTAAATAAATGGACTTTAGGTTAAAAAAATTAAATGGCTGGTGTAAGTGATCTTGTGATATGGGTGATGGGTCAATTATGGACCCAAGAATGTGCCTAAGAATGATGATTTAATTATAAGTCGTTTTTAAGGACAAAGGTTAAAGTGTTTGCATGTGGATTTATTAATGGGGATTAGATTAAGTAAATGGTTATTTTTAATAATTTTTATGTCATGGTTTGATGGGTCATTAATGGATCCAGTCTATGATCAATTATGAACTTAGTTGGCAAGGGTGAATGAGTCATTAACCATGGAGAAGAGGTAGTGGCAAAACCGTAATTAATGGCCAATCAAGAACTCCAGGGAGAGGAATGGACTAGGGGCATTAAATAATAAGTTTATGTATGGTTAAATAAAAAACCGGATGGCTAATTTGTTTTCAATTCACAAAATTAAAGGGTTTAATGGATTAAATGGGACCCAAAACCTAAATGGTGACGATTATTCTGTAGACTTGGAAATGATTAATGGGCTTGGAAATAGTTAGAAACATGGACTAATTATTAATGTGTAATAAGGTACTGGACATCGCAAGTGGTACGCGGATCGGCGACCGGGTCTATCGGGCGGAAACGAAAGAAAGAACGCTAGTCGGTATTTTTGGTAGGATTCCTACCTTTTTGTAAGCCATGGATTGAGTGATGGTTTCTTTGAATTATTTTGGAAATTATATGGTTTGTTTTTAAGATGGGTTTGGATTTTGGTATTATGTGATGAGTTTCCTTTGATTTATTTTGATAATCATGGAATTGTTTTAAGATGGGTTTTATGCCTATGATTTACATATATTTACATGGCATATGGCATCTACATCTCATGCATGGCATGGGAGGGATATGACAGGGGGATACTTGTGTTGATGTTACCTTGATGAGTGCTTGGCCGTCAAGGGGAATACTTGTGTTGATGTTACCTTGATGAGTGCTTTGCCGTCAAGGGGGATACAGTGTGATTGGTTATATCTTGGCGAGGTTTTTCCGTCAAGGGGGATATGGCATCATGATTGTAAGGATGATGGGTGGGATACATGACATAAAACACCCATGGCATGGCGTTCACTTTCTAGCTTTCATTATATGATTATTTGTATGCTTGTTATCACTAATCCATGTGTTAGCCCTACTCGGAGTCCTATTGGACGCGTTGTCTAACGCCCTACTTCTACCCTAGCTGATGACGTAGGAAACGACGGAGCAGAAGGATGAGACGGGAGCCAAGCTTAGGAGCTTGGGGATGCGGACTATTACTTTTATTTAAGTTTATCTTGGGAAATGTGTGTTTGTATAGTTTAGCTTGTCAGACTGTATAATTCAGATTACTTGCTATGTGTTGGGTTTCTATTTTGGAACATTGAGATGTTGAGATATTTTGATAATATTATGAATACTAATTTCCCTGCTATCTAAAAATGGTAGGTTAGCCTCTATTGTAATTTCCGCACTTAGGTTAGTATTCCTCGAGCTTACTTCTATGTGTGAACTGTTTTTCGTGGACTTCGTTCCACGCACACGTAGGGTTGGCCAGTTAAGGGCCGGGCTTTAGAAGCCCGGACTTAACTCGCGTCGTGACGTCCGCGCCCTTTGTCACTTTTTATTTTAAAAAAAAAAATAGACTCTGATTTTCGGTGAAAAGGGGCGGGCGTTATAGTTCTCTCCTTTTCTTTACCTCTATTCAGTCCTAACTTGCTAAGATAGCAAGTAATATTTTCAGCCGTGTATTATACATAGGCATTGCCGTGAGCCCATCTTTAATTAGTGTGTGCCGTGCACCCTTGGTGCCTTTTCCTTATAAGACTCCCCTTGGTCCGATTTTTAGAAGATATTGAGATAGTAATTGTCTTGTGCGCCCCTTCCTTGTTGCCTTTCTATAAAACCTTCCAATTAATCTTATCTTAGAATGTGCTAAGATAAATAATTCCCTTTTCACTTGATAATGCCGTGTGCCCCTTTATCTCTCTAAGATAGCAAGTGCCATGCACCCCTTTCTTGTGTCTTGCTTAGAAGTTGCCGACCTTCCAATTTGACAATTGTCTAAATGTAGCTCTCATCAAGGGAAAGACCCCCTTTTTTAAAATGATCCTAAATATTCATATCTCTTCATGCGACCAAGCTATCTATATTTATTTATAGACATCTTATTATTTAGCAATCCTTTATTTAAGATATTCTAGCACTTCATGCGCATATCTCATTAGATTAGATAACTTCCTCATTTGGTTTAGACAATCGGATGCCATTGCATAATTCATTTTATCCCAACGTGTGGCCCTTTTTGGGACCATCCCAAAATCTTTCATGCGCATGAAATTAATTCAAATCCTTTATTTATATTTATTGCATTACTAATTAAATCTAGCCCCATTTAATTCATTTGAAACCATTTACCAAAATCCGTTGGGTCTTTATTGGGCAATGACCCAACATTTTACCCATCTAAGGTCCATACCTAAAATTCATTAATTAAATGGGTAATTTCCGTAAATATTTATAACTTGAAAATCCGTGATGTTTCAATACAACCCTCTTTTTAAAATTTTCGTCCCGAAAATCGAGTGAAGTAGTGTTTCAAATATTTACACAGATAGCTCAAGATGACTTGTCCTCATTTCCGACTCGAGTTCCCATATGGCTTCCTCAATGCCATGTCGATCCTATACCACCTTGAAATCTAGCATACATGCTCTCAACATATCCTCCAATGTCTGTATTGTCCTCTCAGACTGCCCATCAGTCTGTGGATGGAATGTTGTACTAGTTAGTAAATCTGTTTCCATGGCCGACTGCATACTTTGCCATACTCTGCCTGTGAATTGACCATCTCTGTCGGACACAATAATCCGAGGAATACCATGCAATTGATGATATCCTTAATATACCTCCGATCCAAAGTCTCAGATGAATTTGTCATCCTGATAGGAATAAAATGTAAAGACTTGGTCAGTCGGTTTACCACGACCCATATCGCATCGTTGCCCTTTGAAGACCTTGGCAACCCTATTACAAAATCCATGGAGATGTGTTCCCATTTCCATTTCGGTACTGGTAAAGGTTTGAGTAACCCTGGTGGTTTCTGATGTTCCGTCTTAACCTGCTGACAAGTTAAGCAATGAGCCACAAATTCTGCCACATCCCTCTTCAGATCGTGATACATCTTGGTGATGCCCGGATGAATAGAGAGTTTGGTCTGATGTGCCTCAATCAGTAACTCTTTCTACAACTCTTAGGTACTTTTATCCTTCCTCGGAATGCAAGACGCTGTCCTGGTCGTAACTCCCATTCCCGTATGACCTCGCTAGTAAACATCTTGGCCCATATCTCTTCCACTTCCGGGTCTACCGTTGTTCCTGTTCAATCTTGTCAAGTACCACCTAATTACATCAAAGTCACTCATATCAACCTATGATTTTCATTATCGTAGAATTTTCTTTGTCTCATGTTACCTCTTTTTCTCGTGAACCCATTTACAATTCTTATGTAAATCAATATACTCTGTTTCACTTTACCTGGTACAAAAAAATATTTTCCACACGTACTTGCTCAATACGTTCATTCGTCCACTCTCTGTGTGAGGTACCCTGCCAATACGAGCCTATGCTCAAACCTTTTCCTCATTCCATTTTAACTAGGTTTCTAGCTTCACTCTCCTGGAATCCCATCGGCTAACTAAATAGTCAACTAGCTAGACTAACTCAGCAGTCGCCCATAGCTCTCCATTCGAGTTTCACTAGATTCTTAACTTTTCCCTTAAGTACATCTCCCAAAGGTAAGCAAATCTTCTTTTTCACATAAGTCACTATGTGACTAACACCTTTTGTTTATAACTTCTACGATCTCAAGTATCTTTCAACACTAACTTTCCTGTGATCTAAGTCGTAATACGACTAACACCCTTTTTCTTATAACGTGGAACGTAAATCGAAACATGTCCCAATCATTAGGTCTATATGTCATCTATGAGACCAACAAGTCCATCATACTTCCGACATGTCTACCTTGGTACCGATACCTGACATTATTCCAAACCACCGCGGAAATCACCATCCGTGGTTATTCACATCCATCCCTGGTACCACTATATCAGTGAGTATCATCTACCCCTGGTTAATAACCATCCATGAATATAACCCTCCTATAGGTATAATCCATTCATGGGCATAACTAATCCATCCTTGCTCATAATTAATCCAGATACATCTTCCACCATGAGATATTCTATCCGTAGGAACAACACTCGATTGCATCACTACATGACAGTAGCAACAATAGCAAATCATAAACATACCTCAACCCCTAGTAAGACTTATGTCCCATGACTTACTAAGCGGAAGACCCACATCCAACGTGATCCGGTCTACCCCGCCCTGCATCCCTTCACCCCACGAGTGATTCAGTCAATCTCTAAGGCGGTCGGTCCGACTCTAATGAAGCTAGCACCACGCCCACGGGGTAAAATAGTACCTAGCTCTGCGCATCTACGCACGTCAAGTGTGCGAAATAGCCGTGAGAGCGTCCTCCAGTGCGAAGCCTGAGAGGGACCCACTCCTCAACGGTAACCCTGTAACACCCTGGAATTTCAAAGTTATCAATTTATATGAATTTATTCATATTTACGGAATTGCCATTGTGTTATATTTGAGTTGAATTTAAATGGGTCAATGGTCCAATCAAGACCCAATGGTTAGTAGTTTTGATTACAAAAAAATAAATGGATAAGATGAACTTAAACGGGTCAAGAATCATAATTGGGTCAAATTTCGTTAAATGGGTCAAAATGGCCAAATTGGACCAATGGGGCGGGTTTGACTTTGTTGATCACTAAGTAAGTCCAAGATTGATTAAATTGGGACTGATTGGATTTTGAAAATGGAATTAATGTTGGTTAAATGAGTGAGCTGATTTAGAATAATATAGTGAGTGAGTTGATTAAATAAATTTAAGTAAGTGAGTTGTTAAATAAGTTTTAATTAAGTGGTGTGTGAAGTGAAAGAGTTGATGATTCAAACTCACCTCACTCCACACGTTGAAGGGCAGCTAGAGGGGGGTGGGGGAGTTTCATCTCAAAGATGAAACCCCCACTCATAGTCTTTAATGAGAAGTTATTCAAATTCAAATCATGGGACGTTGGTTGCATGAGACATTGCATGCATGTAATGGCTACTAAGGAGATAAGTGGGGTGGCTGTTTTGAGAGTTACAAATGCAAGGGTAATGTGAGATGATAATGAGAAGAAGGAGCCAAGGAGGGGAGGTTACACCAACAACCATGCAAGGAGACGTTGGAGGATGAGAAGAGTTTCATCTTAAGATGAAACTCCAATTTGAATTGTTAATGAGAGAAGGAAGGTATTAAGAAGTGGAGGTTACACAAGTCCAACCAGCAAGGGACGTTGGGAGCATGAGAAGGTTTCATCTCATGATGAAACCCCTAAGTAACATAAGGTTTTGGGTTAAGACAATGGGAGTTACACAAGGTTAATTTTGGGTTGAATTTGAGTAGCCAAAGGGGTTTTCATTTACTCTCTCTATCTCTATCTTCCTTGGGCTGTTATCATCTCTCTAAGAACAAGAACATCAGCTGGTTACTGATATGAAATCAGTCCTTGATTGATTTATTTCACCAAGACAAAAGCATACATTGAGCAAAGGAGTTGGCATCAAGGTTTTCCATCCAAAGCCAAAATTCTTTCTTTCTCTCTCTTTCTCCCTCAAATCCATATCATCAAGCTGAATTATCCGAAGGAGCTTGCAGCAAGATCAGTCTTAGCCCAAAGAACAGTAAGAGAGAAGGAGAGGTCACGGAAATAAAGGGTCAAGAAAGGAGTCAAAAGAACCGAAGGAGACGCGGTATTCGTAAGTGCATTTTGAACCCTTGTTTAATAGATTGGTTAAGAAAATGAGATCTGGCCATTGTATGGCCAGATCCATCAATGGTTTAAATATAGGAATGTGATGTTTAAAAGTGGTAAAATATGGACCATAGGGTTCGGTCCTTTGGATGGCCGAACCCCATGAGAAAATTTGGTGAATTCTATGGTGTTTGAAAGACAAAAATCCATATTTTGAAGTGGGGTTTTTAAAAGATTTTTATATGGAATTAAGCTTACTGTTTTGGAGTAGATATGACATGGCTGAACCATGTTTATGTTATGTTAATTTGCTGATTAATATCATAGATAAATATTGGTGGGTTTTCATTAATAGAACCATAGGGTTCGGCCATGTGTATGGCCGAACCCCATGGACTGTTTTGTGGGATATTTGGATTATGATAATGAATGTTTTATGCTTATGATTTTCGGAATTACATGTCAATTATGGACTTAGTATTAAGGTGATTAAACATGAAACATGATGGAACATGGGGTTAAAAACTCTAGGGTGAGGTTCGGCCATGTTGTGTCGCCGAACCCCACCAATTATCATTTTTATGGACTGTTTTGGTTGAATCAAAAGGTTTCCAGTTTGAAGTTTATGGAACAATATGAGGTGTTTAAAAAGGGTACCAAGTGAGCATTTGGACAAGTCCTGGTTAGGCCATTTCATGGCCGAACTATGGGGTACTATGGCTAAGTTAGGACTTGTAGGTTTAAATGGGAAAGCCATAGGGTTCGGCCATATGTATGGCCGAACCCCATGGACGATGATCATGGGCTTTATGAATCCATTTCATGGAAAGGATCACTGGTTTTAATGTTAGTTAAATTATTTATTGGTAGCAATGGCATAAAGGTAATTATTGATGAAATGATCAAAGATGGTATGATGATGGGGTTGGATGTATGGACCCAAACCAATATGGTGTGGTTCGGCCATGTAGTATGGTCGAACCCCACCAAGTGATATTTTGTGGATTGACGTTGTCAATAAATTATTTGGATGGTGTTAATCCAAATTAAGAGAGATCAATTGGTAAATAGGTGAGGTTCGGCCATAGGGTATGGCCGAACCCCACAAAGTGGATTTTTGAGATTTAGATAAAATTAGAATCATATGGTCAAATGATTAACTTGCTGCTATGTACATAGGGTATTTGGATTTCTAGAACGGTGTACAAGCCGTGATCGGAAGACGGCTCAAAGGAGGGGTCAAACAAAGTAATCTAGTGTAGGTTTCCTACCTTTATTGTAACTACAATTTCATATGCTGTTTTATGTTGATTTCGATAACTTATATGATTGTAAAGTTATGTTCTAAATGACATGTTTGCATAGACATCTCATGCATGGCATGGGATGATGGTGTTGTAACCGGAGGCCACACTCCGTCGGGACGTCCGAAAGACCACTGTGGGGTACCTTGATGATGAGAATCCCATCAGGAGGAATCCGGAGGCCACACTCCGTCGGGGCGTCCGAAAGACCACTGTGGGTTACCTTGACGATGAGAATCCAGTCAAGTGATGGCTATGTTGAATGGTGATGGGTGGGACTCATTACATGTTCATTTCATACATAGCATGTTTTTATGGAATTTTGTCACACATGTATTATTATTATACTATTTGCATATTTTTTACTAACCATGTGATAGCCCTATTCGGAAACACTACTGGGCGCGTTGATCTAACGCCCTATCTATATCCTTAGTGGATGACGAAGGGAAAGGGAAGAACGTGGATCGAGAAGAAAACCAAGCATAGGAGCTTGGGCACTTTGAATGGACTTGAATGGACTATTTATGGATTTGTTATTTGAATTATTGGACAATGTAATTTGGTAACTAGATTAGTTGGCATGTAATAAGTAGTTAAGTAGATGCTATGGATTGGTTTATTTTGGATGGTTGGATTGAATGGTAGATTAATATTATTTAGTAATTTTGGAGAATAAGATCTTGTACTTTGCTATCTAAGAATGGAAAATTGAAATAGACATAGGTTCTATTATAACCTCAGTTAGATTAAGATTAAGTTAATTCCGCAAGTTGTATTTGTACCATGTGTGGATCATTCTTATGGACTTAATCCATACGCACATGGGCTTGGCCAGTTAAGGGTCGGACTTTAGAAGTCCGAACTTAACTTGCGTCGTGACACTCCGCCCCGATCACTTAATTATTATTTTTAAAAAATAAAAATAAACTCTGAAAATTAGAGTGAAAAATGCGGGGTGTTACAAACCCTACGGGACCTAGTCTCCGTATTTCATATCGAAGTTCCCACGGTCTCATAGCTACTCTAAGCCATACTCATAGAATCTACATACTTATCTCATCAATATTACGTGAGAGACACACCCATGCCACATCTCAATAAAATCAAGTGACCTTGTCACCACATCTCAATGCCCAAGTCCTCATAAACTCTTAAATTTGCATACTTGATTATAATTATTGAAACTTCTCATCCATGGAAAGACGATATCTATTGTGGGATCCATATATCGTCATCATCTATCAATAAGGAATACTATATTAAGTGCAGTGGGCATTTGTTGTACTACGATGCTAGTAACATATGCGAAGGCAGTAGATCAAATAACGCATAAGCATATGAACTGCAAATCACTGCCATACCTTGAATTACCGAATGGTCCACTGTCTCTGGAGAAGAAGTTGAAGTATTCAGTCGTCCAGATCCTTGTGACTGAGCTAGTCGAGCCGAACGACAGAGAGAACCCCTAAAATGAGGAGATTTTTTGCTTTGTGGACACTCTCTTTTGAAATTGCCCTATTGACCACACCGGAAACAGGAACTTCCAGTGGAACCAGTAAAAGTTGAAGATCTCCAAAAGTAGGATTTGAATCTTTTGTGAGGGCAAAAAGTATTTCCCCCACCCCGACCTTTTCGGTCCTGTGTTTCATTGGGGGTTGTGTCCCCATTCCCGCTCAAGAGTTGCTGTAGAACGGAAGTGACTACCGCTTGTACTAGGTTCCGTAGTTCAGGAGGTACTTCAGGAATGTTTGCACTGTCCTGACCCTCTCCGTTATGTTCTTCTTCCTTTTGTTGGTTCTGTTGCGTTTGTCTTCCTTTTGGAGGCATTTTCCTAAGTCATGGAAACATCGGTTGACTTAGCTTCTATGTAAAGTTTTGTGTTCTTCATAGTTTATCATCCGTCTGAGTCTAACGAAGTAAATTAATGCACGGGGGCCGGATTAATTTACTCCGAAAGATTCAGTGTTTCGGGTTCGCTCTGATACCAACTGTAACTCCCACACTTTTTCACACGCTTCTTCCCGTAAATCAGAGTCTATTTTTTTTTTATATATAACAGAGTAGAGTGATAGAGAGCGGGACGTCACGACGCGAGCTAAGTCCGAACTTCTAAAGTCCGACCCTTAACTAGCCAACCCTATGTGTGCATGGACTCAATCCATGAAAACGGTTCACACATAAAAATATAAACATGCGGAACAAAATCATAACATACGAAAACATAATAGAACACAGTTCTATTCCATTCAGATAACAAAGTACGTCAAGTCCTTAATCATCATTATCATAACGCAATTATCCAATAAAATATCCAACCATAGCAAATTCATTTAAATTATTACAATCCGAATTCTAGATACTCAAAATACAAGCCCATGAGTATCATAAACAAAATATAAATTATAATCCTTCAAGCTCCTATGCCTGGCCCGTTTCGCGCTCATCGTTCCCCTCGTTTCTTATATCATCCACTAGGGTAGAAGTAGGACGTTAGTACAAAGCGCCCATTAGGTATTCCAATTAGGGTTAACACATGGGTTAGTACCAAAAATCCAGATATAATATATATATCAAAACCATTTATAATAAATCATTCCATACTTACAAAGCATCGTATCCAAAATAGTGTATGATAATAGAGATCTAATCATACCGATAAAACCAAAAACCTTGCATGATAATAAATATCATAATCATGCCGATTTAATGCCATGCCCCGCTATCATATGCAATGAGTCCCACCCATCACATGTACATACTTGTACCTACCATATAAGTCTTTCGGACGCTCCGACGGAGTGTGGAGCCTCCGGTTACATTTCATGCATAATATCCTCTTGATGGAATGTTCCTCATCAAGGTATCCCCCACGATTCTATTACAGACCCCCCAACGGAGTGTGGATCTCCGGTTACAATTCATAATAGTATCCTCTTGATGGAATGCTCCTCATCAAGGTATCCCCCCACGAATGTTTTACAGAAGCCCCGATGGAGTGTGGGTCTCCGGTTACCGTTCATCCCTCCCATGCCATGTATGAGATGCAAATGTTCACATGCTATGCAATTATACAAATCATAGCATTTAAAAGCTCATATTTGAAATATAAACAACACATGCTATTTTATCATATAAACATAGCATTTGAAACTCACATTTTGAAACATATCCTTTGCAATATAAATTCATCAAATAAGATATGAAAACATTGCACATAAACCCATGGTTTCAAATAGGTGGAATCCTACCAAAGACCGCTACGTGTCCTTACGTCTTTCGTTCAGTAACCGCTCACGATCGTAAACACCTTGTGAGGTCTCGTTACCTTATAATATAACAATCAATCGAAACCAAGTCCCACTTGATTTACAATCTTTTAAGTCATAAACACAATCCTTATGGGGTTCAGCCATACACCATGGCCGAACCCATGGTCTTTCATTTTTTACTATATTTACCATAATGCCATTCTTACCATTTTTATGCATTAATTTGATGATAACCCAATTAATCATCTAAGATACATGAAACATTAAATTCAGCAAACATTCCCCATGGGGTTCGGCCATACACCATGGCCGAACCCATGGTCCCTTATTTTCATTTAATTACAATATTGTCATTTCATGGCTAACCTTCCATTTTAGCAAGTATTTACAACCTTGCCATTGGTCTAATCATACCCAAAACATTCCTCTTGTTTAGGTTAGAAACATAAATTCATAAACATCTAAGTTCACCAAATAATTCCTATGGGGTTCGGCCATGGTGTATGGCCAAACCCATGGTCTAGCACTTTCACTCTTATTTACCACTTTGCCATTGCCTCCAACAACTTCGGCTTAGGTTCCAACACATGGGTCCATTTATTTATTTTAAACATTCATCACACTCCCAATAACCATTTAAAATAATTCATAACCGATTCCATCAACTTATGTTTGAGTTTCAAAACATAGTTCCAATAATTCTACATAATTACCATATTGCCATCCAAGGCTATAATTCCATTATTCTCACCCTTCATCCCTTGGTTTTGTGAACCATTCATTAATGTTATGCAAACACCCAAACATGGCCCATTAACAAGTTCAAGGGGTTCGGCCATACACCATGGCTGAACCCTTGATGTTTCTTTTCCAACTTTTCTTTTCAATGGTTCACAAACTTAGGTCCATAAACCATAACCTATACTTGCATCCTCCCTTTAAAATACACATAAACATAAACCCATAAAATTGGTTCATGGGGTTCGGCTAAGCACCATGGCCGAATCCTATGATGTCTAAGTTTCCAATTTTTCATCAATAATCCATAATTAGGAAGTCTTCTAATTTAATCTCCACCTTCAAAAAACAATCCATTCCTTCCATTCTTGGATCCTTTCTAAATTAATATCCAACTCCATAATTAGAAAGTTCTTAAATAGAAACTTTCTAAATTAATATCCAACTCCATAATTAGAAAGTTTCCAAACTTAGCATCCAACCTTCCATTAAATCAATTAAAATCCAACAACCATACTAAAACAACTCCATGGCGTTCGGCCATACACCATAGCCGAACCCTATGGTTCACAATCCTCCTTCTACAAATTATTAAACATTGATCTTACATTTAATCCATTAAGATCCAATAAGACTCATTCAATTTATTCATGATTCTCATCCATTTAATTCTTTCAAAAATCTTATAACATTAACATCAACTCTTATTTAAAATTAACCAATGACCTTCCATGGGGTTAGGCCATACACCATGGCCGAACCCTATGGTTCATCCATGATCATCTCCATGTAAACCTTTTAAGATATGAATAATATTCCATGGAGTTCAACCTCCAAAAACCCACAAATCAAACCATGTCTTTCCATGGTTTCCATCTTTCAAACTTTAATTAAATTACCATAGTCCTTCCATATTTTTCCATCAAACGGTTCATAATTGTCCATTCATTTTCTTCCATGGTTTCCAACTAATAACCATGTCTTTCCATTAAATTCAATACCATGATCATCTCCCAATTCTCTTCCATGGAGTTCAGCCATACACCAAGGCCAAACCCTATGGTTCCTTATCTTAAACAAAAATATGAAATCACATACCGGTTTCGCGACTCCTTCGGCTTGTTCTTGCTCTTCCAATCTTCTTCTTTCCTTAGTCTCCTTGATCTTCCACTTGGTTGGCTGCCTTCTCTTATCTTTGTTCTTGCCGAGAATGAGCCTTGAAAAAGAGAGAATTCGGCTATGGGTATGTGTAATGCACCCTTGCTGCCCTTCTCTTTTATTAATCTCCAACCGGCCAATCTTAGAAGGTGCTAAGATTGCAATATGAATGTCGTGTACCCTTGCTGATTTGTGTATTGCCCTGAGCCTCTCCTTCTCTCCTTTTATTTACCTCTATTCGGTCCTATCTTGCTAAGATAACAAGTAATATTTTCAGCCGTGTATTATACATAGGCATTGCCGTGAGCCCATCTCTTAATTAGTGTGTGCCGTGCACCCTTGGTGCATTTTCCTTATAAGACTCCCCTTGGTCCTACTTTTAGAAGATATTGAGATAGTAATTGTCTTGTGCGCCCCTTCCTTGTTGCCTTTCTATAAAACCTTCCAATTAATCCTATCTTAGAATGTGCTAAGATAAATAATTCCCTTTTCACTTGATAATGCCGTGTGCCCCTTTATCTCTCTATGATAGCAAGTGCCATGCGCCCCTTTGTTGTGTCTTACTTAGAAGTTGCCGACCTTCCAATTTGACAATTGTCTAAATGTAGCTCTCATCAAGGGAAAGACCCCCTTTTTAAAATGATCCTAGATATTCATATCTCTTCATGCGACCAAGATATCTATATTTATTTATAGACATCTTATTATTTAGCAATCCTTTATTTAAGATATTCTAGCACTTCATGCGCATATCTCATTAGATTAGATAACTTCCTCATTTGGTTTAGAAAATCGGATGCCATTGCCTAATTCATCTTTTCCCAACGTGTGGCCCAGTTTGGGACCATCCCAAAATCTTTCATGCGCATGAAATTAATTCAAATCCCTTATTTATATTTATTGCATTACTAATTAAATCTAGCCCCATTTAATTCATTTGAAACCATTTACCAAAATCCGTTGGGTCTTTATTGGGCAATGACCCAACATTTTACCCATCTAAGGTCCATATCTAAAATTCATTAATTAAATGGGTAATTTTCGTAAATATTTATAACTTGAAAATCCGGGGTGTTACAAAACCTGTTACCCAGAACAAGTTGGCGCCCATTATCGAGGGGTCGGTCCTGGCTGCTCACGATCGGTCTTGAACTACGATATGTCTGTTTTCTCGAGAGCCCACCTGTGTTCTAAGTCCAAAACTCATAAATCTTGATCGAGGAGTCGTTGACCACGAGGGGTTGTTTTAGCCTTTCACAGAGGTGTCGGTGCATACGAGACTCTCGATCAGATGTATACTCAAAATGACGGTTCAATGTTCCAGAATCTACGTCATTCGGGCCGACTAGTCTTTGACCACGATGGGTCGATCCTGACTGCACCGAGGGGTCGGTGAGATAAGATTGGTCAAGCTGACAGTGAACATAATTCACATTTCCAAGTTTGCTTCCATTTCACTGTCAAGCTTTCTCACTAGGCTTTTTATTATTTAACCATTTGTTCTTCTAAGCCTGAGGATAGTCCTCTCTAAGGTGTGGGTACCACCTAAGGTCATTTATGGCCAACATACTTGTTTCGTGATTCTCATAACGATGAGCTTTTAATCCGGTGGAGCATGATCCTTGATCTTGATCATCTTGGGTCTTCAAGCTTCCGACAAATGCTTCTTTCCAAGTCATGGAATTCACAAACATAGGGTCTTGGCCAAGCCGAGGCTCTAGCAATCTCTCCATTTGTCAATTTCATGACAAAACCTAGAAACTAACTCATTTACAATCGCACCCTTATTACAACACATTTGAATACAAAAATATTACATTGATTACATGTACATATTCACATGGAAAACAATACTATGGTCTTCGCATATTCTTGTTCAGCTTGCTTCATTTCATTCTTCCTGTTAAACTACATAAGCAACCAATACTAGAAAATCATGAGAGGGGTTAGTCCCAAAACATAAATATTCATTCATGTACTAAACAAGATTTGTATTCAAGCTCTCCCATACTCTCTGATTTCCTAGTTATCAACACTACCCATAGTTTATCCAAGCTATCAATGTAGAAAAGATTTCTCCCCCAATCTTCTTGAGTTTGATCTCCCAAACACCAAGCATAGACATTCTCCCTATGTCTATTGACTTTGATTCCTTTTAGTTTCTACTAATTTCTCCCCCATTTTGTCATCCAATTGACAAATATTAGTAGGCCGACATCGAGTTTTATGCACTCCCCCATGCTTCTTGCTTATAGTGCTTCCATGAGTATTTCTTCCAACTCATTTTATTCTTCCCTACAGTCCAATGCATATTTCATGTAATTACTGTTTTTCTCATTCCTTCTCGTGCGTTCAAGCCATTTACCCAGCTTCCCACTTGGGAGATTTTCTCCCCCATCCTTTAAGCTACCTTCTATTCATTTTTCTGCTCAGCTCCCCCATAAACTCAGCTGCCTCTAAGTTTATTTTTCTTCAAGCTTCCAAGCTTGCATTCACCTTCCTCTTTAAGCTGTCATGACCAGGAACAGGTGCTAATCAACACATATTTTGTGCTCCCCCAAACTTCAGTGATGTGTGCATTCTTACATCCTGATTCATATCTCTTTAACATGCCATACAAAACCAACTCATTCATCCCTATATGTTAGTCTATTTAGCAAATACCATGTTACATACAGACAAGAGATATAAGGCACTTCATCAGATTAGCACATATAATAAATTAAACCATATCATTTCTTTGATAAACAAATCACTACATATGGTTTAGGAGGAGGGGGCAAATGGATGTTTAGTCAAAATATTAACATAGTTTTTCCATAACATGAAACATAATTCATGAAAAACTATCCTAAGCAAAGCCATCAGCGTTAGATTCGGGAACATCTTGGACGAACCTAGGTGATCTCCTGAGGAAATGGGAGCTGGACTAAGGGTTTTGTCCAGTGGTGGAAGACCAAGATTTAGTTGTCTCCTTTTTTCGATAGGGAAGAGCTGACCAAGGCTTTTTCGAACACTAAATCTCACCAAAACCGTGACACCCTTGCTTCTAGAAGTGAGAGAAACAAAAACCCTATGTTTCTTCATCGAGATTTCACTCCGAGAGGTCCTAACGACTAACCTAGGGCACGGGAGGAGAGGAAAATTCGCCAGAGCTCAGTGATAGGGGAAACGACGATTTTGAAATGATCTATTGTTTTCGCAGAAAGAGTCCTTTTAACTTACTCTTTCTGACTCACTGACCGGTCGTGACCAATGACCTGTCTGTGTCAACATGTCGATATATATCGACCTGTCTCCCTTTGTGATTTTTCCCCCTTTCAGGCAGTGTTCTGAAATCCAATAGTGTCGACCTGTTTGTTCCTCCTACTAGTCTAAGCCTTAGTCATACACCTTTTAATGCTAGTGATGATACATACATTCACACCGTATCTGTGCCATTTGAAGATTCGATTCACCCTTCTGAAGGTAGGCACAAACCATGGATTACGAATCTCTTTTCTGGATCCAAAGTAATCCAAGATTCTTAGATACATTTAATTCACCAATTTAAGTATATTGTACAAGTGTGTGATGTGCATTTCCATATTTTAGCAAGGCAAGGCATATATGAACATAATTCATTCCACATAATGTATAAAATGATGTTTATTGGAATGAATCTCAAAGCACACTAGTCTTACATTCATTTCCTGATTTCAGTACTATATAGGAATGAGGTACGACCCTACACACACAGCTCTTATGCCTTTTATCATGTTATTACCCAAAACATGATAAAATATTTTACCATTCTTTCATGGGAGCTTCAATTTCTTGAAAAGAGTTGGTACTTAAATGGATTATTCAATCATTACTTCTAGTTGGTCACACCAAAACAAAATATCCATTTAATCGACATAGAGCATATTTCCTTCCACATGGGATTCATAAGTTTTAGAGCCTTGGAATGAAACAACACTGTGTATGTGTATTAAACCAGTTTTAATCACATACATACCCTATACATGAGATAATGCACACACTACATTCATTTCCTAAAGATTTACAAATCACATCGCATATGAAATGAAATGAGATCAGTATATTCTAATACAAGAGGGCATACTAACATGTACAGACAAGTATCTTGTATAAAATTAATCCAACAACCAAACAAGAACATGAGTTAAAAACAAGATACATGGTGATTCCAAAACATGTTTCAAATGTGGTACCAACAGTGATATGTAACGCCCCGCCCTTTTTCACTTGCCGAAAATCAGAGTCTATTTTTTTTTTTTTTGAATAAAAGAGTGAGAGAGAGCGGGACGCCACGACGCGAGCTAAGTCCGAGCTTTCAAAGCCCGACCCTTAACTGGCCAACCATACGTGTGCGTGGACCAAGTCCATTAAAACAGTTCACACATACTCAAGTTAACATGTGGAATAATCATAGATGCGGAATTATAATGGGAAACAATCCTATTCCATTTTAGATAGCAAAGTAGTCCAACACTTACCAATAATTATCTTAACTTAAAATATCCAAAATTAACCTTCCAAGCCATAACAAATAATCTACGTTATTACAGTGCCACGAACTAATTACTCAAATACATTATCCATGAGTAACTTAAACAAAATGCAAATTAATCATCCAAGCTCCTAAGCTTGGCCCGATCACGTCCTCGTTTAGTCCAATCCCTGTGTCATCAACTAGAGTAGAAGTAGGGCGTTAGACAACGCGCCCAGTAGGCATTCCAATTAGGGTCAAACACATGGGTTAGTATAAAAATCCAGATATAATACATCATATAATATCTGTAAAACATCGTATCCAAAACAGTGTATGATAATAGAGATCCAATCATACAAATAAAACCAGAAACAATGCATCATAATAGATCATAATCATGTTGATGCAATGCCATGCCATGGGTACTATATGTTATGAGTCCCACCCATCAGCCATAACACAATCACAAAACATCCTCTTGATGGAAAGCTCCTCATCAAGGTATCACAATCACATAGTATCCTTCTTGATGGAAAACTCCTCATCAAGGTATCCTCGTGATGGAAACTTCTCATCAAACTCATGAATGCCTCACGGACTCCTCGACGGAGCGTGGACTCCGGTTACCTCTTGATGGATTAATGCACGTCAAGGTCTTCCTCTTGATGGAAACTCCTCATCAAGGTATCCTCACGAATGCCTTACGGATGCCCCGACGGAGCGTGGACTCCGGTTACATATCATCCCTCCCATGACATGCATGAGATGCAAATGTCCACATGCTATGCAATTATAAAATGCCAACATGCTATGTAATATTACAAATCATAGCATTAAAATCTCATATTTGAAACATATCATTTATACAAAATAACTCATCCAAATAGGAATTAAAACCATCATACATATCCCATGGTATCAATGAGGTAGAATCCTACCAATGATCAACTAATATGTCCTTGCGTTTTCGTCCAAAAACCGCTCACGATCGTACACCGCTTGTGAGGTCTCGTTACCTTATAACATATCAATAAATCAAAACCCATATTCCATTTGATTTCCCATTATGTTTAAGTCCATAAAAATGCCTTGGTGGGGTTCGGCCATACAACATGGCCGAACCTTACTTACTTGGTTTTGGATCCAAGATCATTCCCTCTTTTGATTTATTAACTAATCACCCATGAGTTACTCTTTTAGCATCAATAAAACCCTAAGTCCACAAAACCTTCTCCATGGTGTTCGGCCAAACACCATGGCCGAACCCATGGTCCATCATTTTCACCCTATTTACATCTTAGCCATTACTTTATCCATAGCTAATCACTTAGCTTATTTACATCTGACTTACGTCCCAAAACAAATGATCCACACATGATTCATTAATCATAACATAAAACCCTAGTAAATCCCTCCATTCCTTGGCTTGATCATTCATTCATTTAAATCATACATGGATCTACCAAATGATCCGTCAATGGTCCATAATTGGTTCATGGGGTTCGGCCATACAACATGGGCAAACCCATGATGTCATTTTCATATTCTTTCGAAAATCATTTTCAACATTAAAACCATAACCAAAGTCCCTCCATGGGGGTTTAATCATACACTTAGGTAATCATTTTACAACCCAAAGATCCATGACAAATCCTTTAAAATTTCTCCATAGGGTTCAGCCATACAATATGGCCGAACCCATGGTCCTTGGTTCTTCCTTATTTCCTCATTTCAAGCTTATCACTTACAACATGTAAACCTTATTTAAGATCACTAATCAATTTGCATGATTTTCATCCTTTACCACTCATTAACATTTACCAACATCCATCCATCATTCTCATCCTTAAAACGCTTTAAACATCAATAATATACCTCCATGGGGTTCGGCCATGGTGTATGGTCGAACCCATGGTCCAAGGTTCTTCACCATTATAACATTTTAGACCATTTAAAAATCAATACATTCCTCCTTATTTCCATGATCTAAATACATGTAAATAATTCAATATTTCTACATGGGGTTGGCCATACACCATGGCCTAACCCATGGTCCATGGTTCTCCACCCTTTACATCATTTAGACCCATTTACCACCATTAACATTCCTCCACTATTTCCCTCATTTCAACCCTTTAAAAATCCTTAATACCTTTCCATGGGGTTCGGCCATACAACATGGCCGAACCCTATGGTTCATTATTTTTCTTAAAATATATCATTCATCCATGATTGATCCTTTGATGGGGTTCGGCCATACACATGGCCGAACCTCATCCAACCCCTTTTTAGTCCTTGATGGTTCTTGTACATACAATTTAGGGTTTTGCCATTGCATTCCTTGACCATCTTTCTTACTTAATAACCTCTTATCAAGTACTTACCGATTCCGCGACTCCTCCGGTTTCTTTCACTCCTTGTTCCTCCGATCTTTTCCTTCCTTAGCCTCTTCTTCCTTCCTTCTTGATCATTGGCCGAGATTGATCTTGATAAAGTCTCTAGGAGTGGTTCGGCCAAGAGGTGTAGGTTTGAGAGAGGGAGAAAGAGAAAAGATTTAAGATAAAACTCTAAGTGTTCTCCTTTTGTCAATGAGAGTGGTCGGACTTGAGTGAGAGGGAGAGAGTGAGATGAAAATACTCTAAGTGATCCTTGTCTTGAGAGGGGAATCGGCCAAGAGAGAGGGAGAGAGTGAAATAAAGATCCAAGTCCTTTCTTGATCAATGAGGGTCGGCCAAGGGTGGTGTCCTTTGGTGATGCCCTTTTGTAACTCCCATGACCCTTCACCTCCCTCCTTAATGTTCCATTTGGAGGTTTCATCCCATGATATGAAACACTCCAACCGTATGACCCTTGGGTTTCCATCTTGAGATGGAAACCCTCCATCTCCCCAACGTGTGCTATGGGTATGCCTTGTGTAACCACCAAAACCATTCACCTCCCTCATTAATGATTCATTTGGAGTTTCATCCCATGAGATGAAACTCCCACCATTCCAACGTGTAACCCTTGAAGGTGTCTTTTCAAACAACAAAACTCTTCATCTCCCCACTCCACTCATTTAAGATGAAAGTTCCATTAACTTCCCATCCAACTCACCATAACTCAATTATTTTTAATGCTTTTAAATTCAAAACTTGTACTCATTCATTAACTCAATTGAACTTAATCCACTTTAATTCAGCCACATCTTAATCACATTTGAATTCATATGGTGGTCAGCCAAGTCAACCATGACCCATTGGGTCCCAATTGGCATTTGACCCAATTGACAACTTTGACCCACCTAAATAAATCTTGCGCAAGTATTTCAATTGAACCTTATCCAATATCCGTTGGGTCTTAATTGGGCAATTGACCCAACTGCTTACCCATCTAAGGTCCATCTCCATTAATTCACAAATTAAATGGATAATTTCCATATATATTCATAAATTGAAAATCCGGGGTGTTACAATATTTTGAACATTTTCATCCCGAAAATCGAGCGAAGTAGGGTTTCAAACAAATTACATAAATAGCTCAGGGTGAGCTGTTCTCATTTCTTGGTTTAAGATCCCAGGGTGTTACATGATACCCTTTCACACATTTGAACCTAACATTGTGAGACTTGGAATTTAAGTACACAATTCTGTGATGGCCTTTTATCAAATCCAGTTTTAGCCATGGGTGCCTTCACATTTGATCCTATGGTTCCACATTCCAGATTTTTTACCATGATGTTGTCTCAAAAACATCTCGGTACATGGGCTTATAGGATACTTGGAGGTTACTACCTTCTTCAAGTTTGTTCCTCGGTCCTTTTCTTCTCTTAAAGGATATAGCCTGGACTTTCTCAATGGATGAAATTACCCAATTACCTATATTTTCTGCTCACAAATTTATTGATAGGTGATGTTATCCATTGAGCTAAAAGAGGCGATTTTTCAGTAGATTCTTTCAGCCTCTTTTGCTGTTTCATGTCTTTTAAACATTTTGACAGCATACCATGAAACAACATTGATGATTACTACATATGTTTGTTTTATGTGCATAGCTAATATATCACAAGTCTAAGCAGTTTTGGGCTTTGGAATGAGTGGTCATGGAAGTTGAAGGTTTATCCAATACCTCTTCCATAGGTACAGACCACTTTCTATTCACCTATTTCCAACTATGTTTTATCATGAAAACATTTATACTTCTTCATTCCATTTTTCATCAAAAACAGAGTCTTGGAAATATCATGGCTTTTTCTTGTAGCCATTGTTCTAGCACGGATCAACTCAGATGGTTAGATCCTTTCTCATGAGCACCAGGCTCTGATACCAATTGAAAGTACCATTTACACCGGTGCTAGAACAACCTGATTGACCCTAGAGGGGGGTGAATATGTCAATCCTATTTTATTGGTGTTTACACATTTCTTTATTATTTGAAGTGCAGCGGATTGTTAATCAAGAGATTTGTTTAGTGTGACAATTTCATTAATCGATCACACTAAGATAATAACCCTTTACATAAAGTTTGATTATCGATATTGTGCACAATGTGTAGAGTAAGATAATCAATATGCAAAGCGATGTGTATTAAGAAGAGTACTTAAAAAATGAATACAAACACACATAGATCAAACAGCATAAGACCATTTTAAGTGGTTCGGTTACCAACCTACATCCACTGTTAGTTTTCGCTCAGCCTTGACCTATCCCCAAAATCCACTAAGTGGGGACTGACACCCTCACAATTAGAATAGGAATTCCACCTCACTCAATCGGTTGGGAGTTTTACCCACCACTTTCGAATAGGAATTCCACTTATCCATTTGGCCGGGAGTTCCACCCACCTCTGTGCCAAAGACACCGCTCCATAATTTTTTATAGTGGTTCCGTGGTGCTTTCCCTTAATCCACTTCGGAACAAAGGTTTTAAATAAAATTAAAACCAAGAAGTACTCGCCTTTGAAGCTCTCTCTTCTGATGTGTGATTCTTCGAGATCCCACCCATGTAAGCCGACGCTCCGCCTCTTAGCCGTCATTTAGTAATGACAGTCCAGGGTGACAAGGAAACTGGTTCTACCAAAGATTTTCTAGTTTATGGTTCTCTCCTTCTCACTTTTAAACCCAATCCTCAGATTGGTTGTTCATGAGTTTCCATCCTTTATCACTCTTTCACCACTCAATTCATCTAATTGGTTGTATTTGATTCCCCAGGTGCAAGCACGAGAGAGGGAGTGATCCTTCTGTTGGCCCTTTTTTAAGCTCACTGGTAAAGATGAGGGTCCAACTGATCCGTCCGAAGGATACCAACTGGTTGCATAAATGTTGGTTTATATATCGAGGGCAACCAGTTGAAGTAACGGTAATGTACTGACAGGTAGTTCATATCGAGGGGTCAGTGACTAGAAATGTTACCGTTACAATTCTGACTGTTGTGCATTAAGTGCACTCCCAAAGGTAATATTATTTCCCCATCGACATTTCGTGGTCACCGATGGGTCGACACTTATGGTACCGAGGGGTCGGTCCATAAGAGAGGCTCGTTCTGGTGCAAAACATGCTTGACAGTAGTTTCAACTTAGAAACCTGTTACCCAGAACGTGTTGTCGCCCATTATCGAGGGGTCGGTCCTGGCTACTCTCGATCGATCTTGAACTACGATATGTCTGCTTTCTCGAGAGCCCACATGAGTTCTAAGTCCAGAACTCATAAATCTTGATTGAGGAGTCGTTGACCATGAGGGGTCGTTTCAGCCTTTCACGGAGGGGTCGGTGCATATGAGACTCTCGATCAGAGGTATACCCAGAATGATAGTTCAATGTTCCAGAACCTATGTAATTCGGGCCGACCAGTCTTTGACCACGATGGGTCTATCCTGACTGCACTGAGGGGTCGGTGAGATAAGACTGGTCGAGCTGACAGTGAACATAATTCATATTTCCAAGTTTGCTTCTATTTCATTGTCAAGCTTTCTCAATAGGCTTTTTATGATTTAACCATTTGTTCTTCTAAGCCTAGGGATAGTCCTCTCTAAGGTGTGGGTATCGCCTATGGTCATCTATGGCCAACATACCTGTTTTATGATTTCCATAAAGATGAGCTTTTACTCTGGTAGAGTATGAACTTTGATCTTGATCATCCTGGGTTTTCAAGCTTCCGACAAGTGCTTCTTTTTGAGTCATGGAATTAACAAAGATAGGGTCTTGGCAAGCTAAGGCACTAACATGGGTGTTTTAGTACGCGAAGGCGTAGTGATGCCTTACAACTCGCGTGATTGTTTTTGTGATGTGTAATTGAGGTGAGATTGTTTGAGGGTCTAGTATTGAGAGGAGGAGGCTATATTGTGGGTCTACCTCCTGGATTCGTAAGATGCTAATGTTTAGAATGCAAGACCACTGTATGTGGGCCTCGATTGTGGCTATATAGTGACTCCGTCCGGCTTACTCTGTAGATAGCCAATGGACTTCCATGAGAGATTGATGGGCTTGGTATGTTTGAGTTATTAGTTAGGACCATTTTGGGTTTAGGACTGCAGGGAGTGCATTTGGGTGAGCTAGTGGTTGTATGTCTGGCTCTATGATTCCCCCGGGTCTAGTGTTATGGCTAGAGGTGGTTGTGGCTTTGTTAAGAGTTTTATAGGTTAAACTGATATGGTTGACCATTGAGACTCAGGTGGGACCGGCGTGCAGTCCAATTTCGATGTATGAGTGAGTTGGGAGCTTGGCATTTTGAAAGGGCACGTGAGTGTTTCTTAGCTCTTGACAGGTATATTGCCTATTTCCAGTGTTCCCCCTCTGTTTTTGCCTTGAATTTCGCTGGTTGTGGACCAGATCTGTGGATCATGCATTTTGACATTTGAAGTTAGCGTTGGAGGTCGGCTTGAGAATTTTGGAGATGTCAAAGTTTAGACGTCATCTTGGGGATGTATTGGTTGTTCTCCCATCAGGTTACCTTGGACTGTTACTATAGATGGATGACAGGTCAGTCCCTCACGGGGACCCTTCTGTCAAGCGGTTTACAACTTACAGTATGAGTGTGGCAGAGGTATGCAATTTGATGGCTAGCTTGAGTTGGAGGAGAGTTCGGGGATAACAGATGTTGAGATGCGTCGCGTGGTCCGAGGATTCCCGGATGCCTTTCTGGAGAAGCTCCTTGGATTGACACCACGTCGTGAGGTAGGTCTTGTTACAGATCTGTCTCTCGGTGCGTTGCCTATTTTGATTACTTATTATCAGGTGGTGCAAGTAGAGGTGTTGGAGCTAGAGAGTCGGCTCAAAAAATTGGATTTTTTTTTTGTCACAATTGACCCAAGGCTCTCCTTGGAGCGTACTGACTTTGCTAACCAAGAAAGGGATGGCTCCGTCAGTTTATTAGTTAGCCACCAGCAGATGAGTAGAGTGACTGTGAAAAGAAAGTACCTGTTGTCGAGGATTGATGACCTATTTGACCAATTGAAATGGTCCCGATATTAGAGAGACCTTTGTTTAGACTGTCATCAGGTAGGCGTGCGGGAGTTCTATACTGAGAAGACAACTTTCTGCACTCGCTTTTGGCACTTGGAGTTTGTGGTGATGTCGTTTTGAGTGATTAATGCCTCTGCGACATTCAAAAACCCAATGAATAAGATCTTTAGATCTTACTAGATCAGTTTGTGGAGGTGTTCATTAACGACATCTTGGTATACTCAGCATCAGAGGAGGAACTTAAGCAACATCTAAGCATTGTACTTCAGGTTTTGAGGGATCATCAATTTTATGTGAAGTACAACAAGTGTAAGTTTTGGTTGTCAGAGGTTCAGTTTATGGGCACGTGGTGTCAGCTAAAAGTGTGGTCGTAGACTCGATCAAAGTTGAGACCATTTTGAGTTGGGGGAGACTGCGGGGTGTGACCAAGATCCACAACCCTTTGGGTCTCATGGGTTACGATTGGTGATTATCAAGGACTTCTCCAAGATCGCCACAACCATGACAAGGTTGACCCGCGATAATGTGTCATTCATTTGGGACGAAGCTTGTGAGACAGCCTTCCGGAAGCTGAAGGAGAGTCTGACTTCCGCTTCAACGTGGATTGTACTAGAGAGAGGCCGCAACTATGTGGTTTTCTATGATTCTTCAGGTGATGGTTTGAGTTGTGCACTGATGCAGGGTGAGAGATAAATAACTTATGGTTCGAGACATCTTAAGACCCAAGAACCGGACTATCCTACACATGGCTTAGAAGTTACAGTATTTGCACTCAAGGTTTGGAGACATTTCTTATACGGTGAGAGGTTCGAGTTTCTCTCAGATCATCATAGCTTCAAGTGTTTGTTCACCCAAAAGGAGTTGAACATGAGACAGAGATGGATGATGGAGTATCTTTGTGACTATGACTTCCTTTTGTCTTACCATCTCGGAGGGCGAACGTAGTTGCAAACGCCTTAGGTCGCAGGGTGAGAGGGGCCATGTAGAGTTTGATCGGGGGATATAGAGAATCCAGAATTTGCATCATAGTTGCCCATCTAGAGAATTATGATGGAGTTTTGAGGGATCAACAAACGGATGAGAGGTCCATCGCATTGAGAGAAATTGTGACCAATGGCAGTGGACCCTTGGATGGGCTATGAGACGAGATGGTAGTTTGACCTTTCAGGGCAAGCTGTTTGTACCCATGTCTGGATAGTACCATGAAGAGGTATTACGGCACTTCCATCACTCTAGATTTGTTGTGAGTCCGGGACGTACAAGGATGTGTCTAGATTTGCTTCAGCAGTTCTGGTGGAGAAACATGAAGATGTTAGTGGTTGAATCTGTGACCCGTTATTTGACTTGCCATCAGGTCAAGATAGAGCACTTCAGAACCGATTGTGGATTGCGGTATTTTCTGATCCCCGAGTGGAAGTGAGATCATATTCTATAGATTTCGTGACTGAGTTGCTGAAGTTACCTCGAAGACATGATGCAGTGTGGGTCATAGGGGATTGATTGACTGAATCAGCCCTTTTTTTGAGGTAATTAGACGGTATGGTGTGCCTATATCAATTATCTCAGATCGAGACTGGAGACTTGTTTCTCAATCCCGACGGAGCTTGCAGATAGAGTTGGACACACAGTTGTGTTTCAGTACAGTGTTCCATCCACAAACAGATAACCATCCGGAGTGGACCTTTCAGATCTTAGAGGATATGCTCCGAGCTTGTGTTTTGGATCATAGCAGTAGTTTGGAGAGTAAGTTACACTTGGTTGAGTTCGTCTATAGCAACAGCTACCAAACTAGTATCAAGATGGCTCCGTATGAGGCCTTGTAGATCAGACCGTGAAGATCTCCCTTGTGTGGGCTGAGAGCAGTGATACAGTGATGGCAGAACCAGATGTGGTTAGGGAAACTATTGAGCTTATGAGATTGATCAAACAGAGATTGTAGACTACCCATAGTCGGCAGGAGGGCTTCGCTAACCGTCGGAAGAGGGACGATTAGAAATTGAGGATTCAAGGTAGCAGAGGCTTTGTGACAAGACTATCTGCTTGGTTTTGGCGGTTTGGCAGTGCAAGGGTAAAGGGTCTTCTACTTGGGATAATGAGGCAACGATGCGAAAGTAGGTTCCAACCTTGTTTAAGACTATAGGTACGAGTTCAGTTTGAATTTCGAGGACGAAATTCCTTAAACGAGGTAGTGTTGTAATGACCCGATCTGATTTTTCGGGGTCTTAGAGAGTTTTGTGGATCTCGAGTTGTTTTTGGTGTTTGGTGGTGGTGGAGAGTGTGTGGGCTCCGTGGTGGGCCCCAGTTTGCTTAGTTTGAGCTTAGGAACTCGGGCATTTTGGTAATTTTAATTTATTATATATTTATTCATGCAAAAATATTGAAAAATCACACTTTGATTATTAGTTTAAAACCATTTTTATAAATATTGTATTTCTTTTTCACTTTTTTTTAAAAAAAAAAATAATATTTTGGAACCCCCTTAGTTGTGAACTCAATGCCCTAGCTCATCCCTATTTAAGGTCTATTTCTCTTCCCATTGCAAAACCCTAGCCACCACTACCCTCTTCCTCTCTTCTCTTCCCCTTTTTGCAACATCAAGCTCAAACCCTAACCCTAGCCGCCACCCCTTCCCACCCCTCACTCTCTTCTCTCTCTCTCTCTCTCTCTCTCTCTCTCTCTCTCTCTCTCTCTCTCTCTCTCTCTCTCTCTCTCTCTCTCTCGGCCATTCCTCATTTTCTCCTTGAGCACGACCGCCCCAACCCCCTTCTTCTTCTTCTTCCCTTTCTCGGCCTTCTTCCTCCTTTCTTTTCATTTCTCTTCTCGCTCTCCTCTCTTCTTCCTCTCATAAAACCCTAAATCCCATTCCCTGCCGCCGCCGCCGCCATTTCTCTATTTTCCTCTTTCCCCTTCTCGGCTCTTCTTCCCTCTCTTAATCCAAAACCTTAACCCCCCCAAGCCTCCAAACCGCCGCTGTCCATCTCATCTTTTCATCTTATTTCTCCTATTTTCTATCTTTGTCTCAGAACCCTAGTCACCCATTGCCGCCCCTCTTTCTCTCATCTCACCTAATCTCTTCCCTCAAACACAAAACCCGCAGCCGCCACCATCTAAAACCTTAATCCTGAATCCCCTTCTGCCCCTTTCCAAGCCCAGTCCGTGAGCCTACCCTACCCAAACCCAAATCCCCAAGCCCTGCAAATCGAGCTCAGCCCCATTCCTTCTAGGCCCACTTGGGCCCAACTCGTGCATGCCCAGTTAATGTTAGAGCAGTTCAATAGATCCAGTCCGACCTGGCTAGACTCTTAGCCCAGCAGTCAGGCTCGACCCAGTAGCCTAGCCAGGGCCAATAGCTTGGTCCGGCCCATTTTAGGCCCAGCCCAAGTCCATTTATGGCTCGTTTTGGGATCGCTTCAGGAGTGTTTCTAGTTTGTTTCTGGATCTTCTTCAGATTGTTTTCAACTCTTTCCAGCCCGTTTGTAGGCTCGCTTGCAAGAGTGTTTCCAACCCGTTTCAACCAGATTTGTGGGATCGTCCCAATTTTGCTAGGCCATCCTAGTTTTGCGGACCCGTCCCAGTTCCTCAAGCCCGGTAACCCGTGCAACGCATCCTTCAACTTGTTTACATCGCTTGGATTTCGAAAACGTACATGGTGAGGTGACTTATCAGTGCAATAGCATGCATTCACATATATTTAACCTTAGCCTTGGACAAGGAGTGACTTGAATGGGGCCCTTCATTTATTAAGCCACTCGGTAAGGGAACCGTTGAATGAATATGTGGCAAGGGATCCGTTCAAGTGTCCTCATGTCAACTATATGCAATTAAATAGGAAATTCTGATCGGACGAATGGATATTGAACATGATGCCTAAAACTTATTGATAGCATGTTGTGTATTTAACTATAACATGTGAATGAATTTATGATGAGAATAAGACATATGTTGGATGTCGAACATGATGTTTGTGACTTAATGATAACATGTTGTGTATTTATTTATAAGATGTGAATGCATTTATGCTGAAAATGAGATATGCGTCTGGATATTGGATATGATGCTTGGAACTTGGTGATAACATGATGGGTGTTTACTTATAATATGTGAATGAGATCATGGTGAGTATGTGGACTTGTGTTTTGAGATCTTGTTATATACTTATGTTGTTATTCATGATCATGGTATCATGCGCATGCATGGGGGGTAACCCGCAACGGACAATGGGTCGTTGGGTGTTGAGGTGGAGGAACTATTCACATGTGTATATGTTTATGATGATGTGATGATGTTGGTTGTTGGGAGGACTTCCCCGTTACACTCCGGCGGTCGAGACCCCCATAGGGGATGCTGGTTTTCCCGTTGCGTTCCGGCGGTTGAGGTGCCTGCCCTAGAGCAGAGAGGTTATCTATATGTGTATATGTTTATGATGAGATGATGATTTGGTTGTTGGGAGGACTTCCCCGTTGCACTCCGACTGTCGAGACCCTCATAGGGAATGCAGGTTTCCCCGTTTCCTTCTGGCCGTTGAGGTACCTGCCCTAAAGTTTGGATTCCTCGGGCGTGTTCGAGGTGGATTTTCCGACACGGCTCATGTGGTTGAAGCAGTTGTATATTGTGTAGTCTCCCAATGGTACTAGTAGGGAGACCGGAGTTTGTTGGAGGGCCTGATGTGGTCTATCGAGGTGATGTCTCGGATTTTGTACGGTGGATCATTAGTTGGTGGTGTGGGTTGATTTCATACATATGTGTGTGTGTGTGTGTGTGTGTGTGTGTGGGTGGGTGGGTGGGTGGGTGGGTGGTTAAATATCTCATTTTATGCTTACGCTCTAGTTTTGAGAGACTCTTGTTTATATTGACTCATTATCACATGTTTTGTTTGGATGATTGTATAACTATATTGAACGGTCGGTGGTTGTTTGTTATGCTTATTATTATGTTAGTTTTGGCCTTTATTAAATTGTTGAACAGGAGATAGTTACCCCGTTTCAAAAAAAAAAATACCCGATATTCGTTCCTTGGTTATGTTTTGAAACTTTACGAAGATAACGCGCCCGTAACGGGACGGGGCATTACAGGAAGTTTCCATTTCCCAAAATCCTGTGTCTTTTCTTGTTTCTCATTCATTTCGCTATATTTTCTATCCATTGTCGCCAAACGTCCTAACTAACGGATCAACTAGCACCTCAGCCGTACACCAGACCAAGGGGGCAAACCCCAACTCATGTCCGTAAATAGTCAACCAGCATCTCAGTCGTACAACGGACCACTGGAGCGAACCCCAACTCATGTCCGTAAATAGCCAACAGGCACCTCAGTCGTACACCTGACCACGAGGGCAAACCCCGACTCATGTCCGGAAATAGTCAACCGGCACCTCAGCCGTACACCAGGCCATAGGGATGAACCTCAACTCATGTCCGTAAGTAGTCAACCGGCACCTCAGTCGTATACCGGACCACGAGGGCGAACCCCAACTCATGTCCGTAAATAGTCAATCAGAACATCAACCATACACCGGACCACACCTCTGCCATATGTGTGTCCGAAGATCACTAAAGATAAACCTGATAGTCTAGCCTATACTAGGGAGTACATCCACTCATAATTTATCATCTATCAATCCACAGCCGAACCACGCTTCCTTGCACGGTCTCCCATAATCGCTCAACCCTAACTACCAGACAAGCTAGGGGGAGTCTCTAAATCCTGATATAGCCTATCACCCATGCCCACCGGCATCCCATATATATTAGTTACATGCATGCCAAGTTACCTTTAGACACGTTATCAACATAGCATATCGCATAATCATCAAGTATATACTACTATCTATCGCATGTTATCAGACAACGCACATCATCATGTTATTCAACCTGCATATTATTATACATGCATGTTATCCAAATATTCAACCAACATATTCTCATATTTATCTGATCCACATGTTAACATATTATTCAACCAACATGCGATCACATACATTTCGACACGAGTACCCCCGATGGGTCCCTTTGCCACTGATGAACACTGTAAAATTACCATTTTACATTTTACCCTTTAATATTAGATAAGTTAGTCTTTGTTCTGTAAAGATTAGATACGTTTAAAGTTATTTGTGAGTTTTGCAGTGTTTTCTGGAAAATATAAGAAAAAAGGAATTAAAATAAAGAAAAATGTAGAAAAGTGGGCCATTGTTCTATTTTTGGAAAGTTTGTAATTTTTACCACCTAATTTGATTTTGGAATTAATGTAAATTATTATAATTCAGATCTAGATATGAGAGTTTGAATTATAATAATAATTTTTAGACTGTATTAAATTTAAAGGTGGTAGAAATTTATAAACACATAAATGGGTCCATTGATCTAATCCAAGTCTGAAGTCCAAGCTCAATTGAAGTCAGAATCCATGAGCCAAAGCCCAGTGAATTCGAATGAGCTAGACTGAAGCCAAAAGTCCAAGTCAAAATTGTCTAATTGCAAAACTGATGATGTGGCAAGCAGAATTTAAATGGGATCCACTGAATGTCAAAAATCCATCTCCAAATTCATGCAAGCGAAGTCAAAATTGTGAGAGGCATTGCAACATTCGACCATGTGAGTTGGAGAGATTGGGAATGGATTATTTTGGAGAAAAATTTGAGAAAATCATGGAATAGAAACTTGTGGAGAAAACTTCTCCAAATTCCATGTGTAAAAATCGTATGGTGCTAAATGGAGAATGTGTTATGTGTATATTACAAAAGGAACAACTGTATGAGGCTCAAGTAAAAGGAGAAAAAGTTGGGATTTGGAATGGGATGAGTCAGCAAAAGATAAAACCCAAATCTTAACTGGATTTTCCATCTCATAAGTACATAAACACATACGATTGAATGGATTTTTGAATCCCAAAATTCATGTGATGCTGGATTTAGTTCTCTCCATTGGAAACTATAAATATGGGTCCCAATGCACAGTGAATTTCAAATTTGAGCAAGGATTGAAGGAGCACTAAAGATTAGAGACTGAAGAGACTAGAGAATAAAGGAATTTTCGAATTTAATGTTTAAGTTCTTGTGTTTTCTGTCTTTGATGCAACACTCCAAAAGCATTGTCATTCCATATTCCGATTTATCTGAAAAAAATTCATGGTAGCTTATTTTAGATGTATGGTTTTCCAATTATTCAATATCGTGTAATAATAGTTTGAACTTTTATTTTAATTTCTCTTATAAATGTTATGTTAGAAATTAATTTGAGAATTTTCAAGGAAAGCAAAACCCCTTTTAGGATTTGTGAAACTTGATGTCCCCAGTTTAAGGTTCTTTTTAAGAACAAATTCTTTTAGATTTGGAAAGACAAGTATAAATTTCTTCCCAAGCCTAAGACTTGAATTGAGAATTTCTTATTTAATGGAAGCAATAATATTTTTAATTGGAGTTTTAATAAAATGTAAATTTGAATATGTATTTGATAATTCTTGAAGATTTCATAGTCTATGCCGTGATTTTATCATTAAATAGAATAAAATGCCTCCACAAATACTTGTCTCAATTCGATTGTACATTATGTGAATATTTCATTATTTTTATTAAATTCTTTATTCTTTTTTTATTCTCTCAAATTCTTTTGAACTAGGTTGAGATTGATTTGATTGCATTTTGATTTTGTTCTCTTAAATTGGTTTGAGATTATTTATAAAATCTAGATCTATGCCATTACTTTAATTGAATTGGATTAATTGATTAAATTTTAGATTTAGACGATACTCTAATTTTTATATTAGTTTCTTAAAATTGGAATGCAACTAATTTGAAGTCATATTTGTAAAAATTAGAACTTGATTTTCATATTTAGGTTATTTCTAAAGATCTATATTTTCTTTTTAAAATCACAACATTTCAATTTCATATATTTTGTTGTTTCCTTGTGGGATCGACCTCGCACTCTTAACACTATACTATTTAAATGGTTCGTGCGCTTGTGAGTTATAAATTTAAAATTTGCACAACAACCACTTCAATCATCATAACAGTTTCCCTTGCTGAATGGCTCAAAAATGCATAAGAGCCCACATTCCTCGTACTCCATGTCCGAACGGTTATAGAAAAGATATATGTTTTACATGTATGCTAAAACAAGTGTGATGAGTCCCCTCAGCTGTGTGTATGCCTTTGAAATCCAAAGCGAGAAAGTGAGTTTGAAAGGTTAGATGAAACTCAAACTGTTGTAACAAGAACACATGAATAAGTAATCGGTTAAAACGGGTCGAATGAAGTCTGGACTGCAAATGGGCCCAAATAGGGCCGAACTGGCCCCGAAATTGAAAATTGGGTCAGGCATGAAAACTAGGCGCAAAACTGAAAACATGGTCTGGATTTGGGCCGAGCCCGAAAGTGGGACATCCCTAAGAATCGGGCCTGGTCGAACTGGACCAGTCAGAACTGTGTCAGGCCAGGTCTGGGCTGGGACTGACTGAGCCTGGGCCTGGTAACAAGTCCTAACTGAAAGGCGTAGCCCGATGGCCAAACAGCAGACTGGACCTGGGTTGCCAAGCCTAAAATTGAACCCAACCGAGTCAACTCAGTGACTCGACTGAGTTGGCTCTACCCAGTTGAGGAAGGAGGGAAAAATGAGGGAAAGAGAAGGAAAAGAAAGGAAAAAGAAAAGAAAAGGAAAAGAAAAGAGAAGAGAGGAAAAGGAGGAAGAAGAATGGAAAATAAACAGGAAAAAAAATGAAAATCGAGAAAATCGGGAAAACTGCATAAAATAAAGGAAAAATCAGAGAAAATCGGAGAATATCAAAGAGAAAGGAGGAGATTCGGGGTACCTAGTGAATTTAAACGATGGAGATGCGAGTTTGGTAGTGGATATGGAGCAAGGACAACGCCAGAAAGAGAGAAAAGAGAGTTGTAAAAGTGAACAAGAGAGAGGGAGAAAGCAGCAGAGAGGTGCAGCGTCAGATCCGAGCAAGAGGGAGAGAGAACAGACGGCGGCGATGGCAAAGGGTAAGGGTCCTGTCGAAAATAAGGAAGAAAGGGGAAGGAGAGAAAGAGAGGGATCGAAGAGTATGTAGAGAGGTTGCAAAGAAAGAGAGATAACAAGGAGGAGAACGAAAGAGAGGAGAGCAGGGGAATCGCGGCGGGGGAAAGAGATATGTGGTAGGCTTAGGGGGTTTAGGGTTGAAGGGACTTTAGGTATTTAGATTTGTATTATTATTATTATTATTATTATAAAACCTTAAAATGTATAAAATTCGACATCTTAAATTTTCAAAAATAAATTAAAACCCGTTAAAAATCGAGTGTCGAACATCGATGGAGGAAAATTGTGTGATTTTCAAACATTTTAAATGACAAAATATTTAATAATCCAAAATTACTGGTGTAATAGCCCAGAATTTTTAAATCAATATAAATGTGGATATTATTTGTTTTAATGATGGAAATTGGGAAAATTGATGGAATAGATGGTAAATGGATCAAAGTTTGGACAAAGGCCCAAGTATGGCCCAATGGACCATGGATTGGATTTAAATTATCTTAATGGTCAATGATGGTCAAATTGGGCCCAATACCCACTTGGGACCCAATGGATCAAGTTGGTATAAGCCCTAAGGTAAATGAGTAAGATGAAAATGTAATTGGGCCATGGGCCCAATGGTGATCCAATTAGAATGAATTGAATGGGTCTAAATCACCTAAGTTAATTTGAAGTTGACCAAGGTGACATGGTCCAATGGGACCCACCTCCACCTCACCAAGTGAGGTGGCGTGTGGACCCAAGGTTTGGTGGGGCCGACCACCATGGTTGAATTGGTCAACCATGGGTGTATGCATAAAGGCAATTTAAGCAAGTGGGATTAAGTCTAAGTGGAAATTAATTAACCTAAGGTAATTATCTAAGTAATTAAATGGTTAAGTTATCCAAATGGTGGTCAAATGGCCAATGGAAGACCAAAACCACCCATTGTAAGAAGAAAGAAAAACGTTGGCTAGTGGTTGGGTCAAAAAGCATGAGAAATATCTCATGTGGGGTGGTTGGGAGAATTAATGCTAAAGGTAACTTATGAAACCAAAGAGATAAGATGAGTTTTCATCTTATCCCATTTTCATTTCACTAGCTCCATCTCTCTCACTCTCTCATGGCCGTCCCCCACTAGGAAGAGAAGAGAAGAAAGAAAGCTAAGGAGAAAAAAAGAGAAGGAGAGAAGAAAGAAGTGGAATTTTTAGTCCATCACTCTAAGGTCAAGGGCTATTATCTTCCCTCTCATCGTCTTCCCCTCTCCCTCTCTCAAGCAAACCCTACCTTGGCCAATCCTAAGTTTGGAGGGTTTCACCATTGATCAAGCATCTTGGCCGACCAAAGATCAAGAGGAAGGAGAAAGGAGGCTAAGGAAGCCAACGGGAGTAGCGGAAGTCAGAGGAGACGACGGATTGTAAGTATTTCCTAAACAATAGATTTGGATTTTTAGGTTTGAAATTTGGGATTCATTTTTGTTAAATTTGATGGTGGCCAAATGATTATAGGCCTTGGATCTCAAATCCATCAAATTGAAGGATGGAAAGTGGACAAAACCCTAAATGGGTAAATTAGGGTTAAGGAAATAAAAAAAAAAAAAAATGGAGTAAGGATAGTATGTAATTCGGTGTTAATTAAGCATGGAAGTGTGGGTTTTGAATGAATTGATGGACCATAGGGTTCGGCCATGTGGTATGGCCGAACCCCATGGTAAATGGTTAATGAGTTTAATTAGGGTTTTGTAAGAATGGAAGTATGGAGAATGGTTTAGGGTTTTAAGTGCTTAATGATTAAATGTAGGCAATGCTTGGGGAGGTTTATTATGATGGAATCCATGAATAAATGTAAGTTTCTTTATGATCAAAAAGGGCACCAATGGACTAGTGGACCATGAACCATGGGTTCAGCCATGGTGTATGGCCGAACCCTATGGTGGTGTAGTGATGGATTTAATGGTTATGAATAATGGAAAATAAATTGGAATGTTGGTGGTGTTGATGGACCCAAAAAGAGACCTAATGTTGTTAGTTGTAATAGGAATGTGGCTAAGTTTATAGACTTGAATGTGATTAAGGATGATGGGTCCAAATGTGTAGATAGGCCAAAGAAAAAATGGATAAAGACATGGGTTCGGCCATGGTGTATGGCCGAACCCATGACCCATTTGTGGGTAAACTTGTGGATTAATTTGGTATTATGTATGGGAGAAATGAATGAGGGTTAGAGTGTTTAAATGGCTAATTTTTCTAGTGTTGTTAGGTTGTGGGTGATGAGACATCAATGGACCCATTTTGTGAACCAATTAAGGCCTAAGATTAATGTGTATTTGTATGTTAGGTTAATGGAGTTTAAGTAAATTAAATGGCTAATTTTAATGGTCATGTGCCATGGTTGAATGGGTCATTAATGGACCTAAGTTAGAGATCCAGGTTTATGATCAATTATGAACTTGGTTAGGCAAGGGTGAATGAGTAATTAACCATGGAGAAGAGGTAGTGGCAAAACCGTAATTAATGGCCAAGTTCAAGAACTCCATGGGAGAGGACCATGGATTTAGGGCCACTAAGTAATAAGTTTATGTAGGTTAAATAAAGCCTAAGAGGCTGATTTTTAGACTCATGTAATTAAAATATGTAATGGATTAAATGGGACCCACAAAACCTAAATAGTGACCGATTTTTCATATGGACTTGGAAATGATTAATGGGCTTAGAAATAGTTAAAATATGGACTGATTATTTGTATATAATAAGGCATTGAATATCGCGAGCGGTACGCGTATCGTTAGCCAGATTATCGGACGAAAACGTAGAAGGACGCGAGTCGGTATTCGGTAGGATTCCTACCTTTTTGTAAGCCATGGTTTGTGTGATGGTTTCTTTGATTTATTTTGGGAATTTTATGGTTTATTTTATGATGAGTTTTAAGATCATGGTTTACGTATCTTATATGGTATAATGCAAAATTATGAATTATATGTTAAGTTATGAATTCTATATTATGACTATGGATTACATATTACATAGCATAGTGCACTACATCTCATGCATGGCATGGGCGGGATAATAAAGGAACCGGAGTCCATGCTCCGTCGGGGCGACCGAGAACAGGTATGGGGATAGCCTGATAGGCTATAACCGGAGTCCATGCTCCATCGAGGCGACCGAAAAGCAAGCATGGGGACACACCTTGACGAGGCCTTGCCGTCAATGGGGATATATATTGGGATTGGTTATGTCTTGACGAGGTTTCTCCGTCAAGGGGATATGGAATCATGATAGTAGAGAATGGGTGGGATTCATAGCACAGACACCCATGGCATGGCATTCACTTGATAATTTCATTATATGGTGGTTTACTAGTTTTCACTATATTGTTATCGGTATGCTTGTTATCACTAACCCATGTGCTAGCCCTACTCGGAGTCCTACTGGGCGCGTGGTCTAACGCCCTACTTCTATCCTAGCTGATGACACAGGAAATGCCGGACCAAAAGGACGAGACGGGAGCCAAGCTTAGGAGCTTGGGGAGGCGGACTCTTTCCGTTATTTAAGTTTATTTTAAGAGATGTATATTTGAATAGTTAGCTTGTCGGACTGTATAAATTAGCTTACTTGCTATATTCTGGTTTTATTTTGGATACGGTGATGTTGAGATGTATTGTTAGTTAAATGAATGTAATCTTCTCTGCTATCTAAAATTTGTAGGTTAACCTCTATGATCTTTCCGTATTTAGTATAACATTCCGTAAGCTTGTTTATACGTGTGAACCGTTCATCGTGAACTTCGTTCCATGCACACGTAGGGTTGGCCAGTTAAAGGTCGGGCTTTAGAAGCTCGGACTTAACTCGCGTCGTGACGTCTGCGCCATTTGTCACTTTTTTTAAAAAAAATAGACTCTGATTTTCGGTGAAAAGGGGCGGGCGTTACAACTGGAACACCCTCTGAGTCTCCGAACTCAAAACCAGATAAACCGAGGCCCACCAGTGACTCATACTCTCTCCCCTGCTACTGAGGCCCTAAAATCCCGAAAATCCTGTCGGGTCATTACACCTCTTTGATAGATTGACACCATTGCATTCTTTGAATCTATTTTTAATTTTTTTTTTCATCACATAAAAAATGGAAGCATAGAGATTGAAAACATACTTGATAAGCTAGATGTGGACAAAATATTAATCCAAACCTAATTTCTAACCACTTGATCTTAACAACAATAAATACTATGTAATATGATAGTTAAGATCGAGTAGTTAGAATTGAATATTGAGTTAAAATTTAGCACAATCGTAGCTCATGAAGTTTTTTTTTTTCATTCAATATGTTAGATCTTTTTAGGTTTGTCGCAAACAGTAAATAAAGTAGGAAATGGACCAGGTGCAACAGTTGCTACGGGTCACACCAAATTTGGAGTACGTACATATGAAGTATGTGAAACCACACTTGCTTGGGCTAGGGTCCATGGGTGAGGTGGGGGTCCATTTAAAAGCTATTTTCTAAATGATGCTATCAATAAAAATTTGTTACATTTGATTTTGTAAGTCAAGATTTTTAAGGGTTTAAAATCAACAGTAAAGTTTTGGTAATTTCGATTTAGTAGTGTGATTAATTTCAAATGGATTCAAATTGGATAGGGTTCTAACTCATGGGTTAGGTAGGACTTAAAGGGACCTATTATGCATAGTTAAAGTATTTTATATACAAAGGAAAGAATTCTTGGCAGGTTTTCATTTACAAACTTGTAACGAACGTGTCACCGAGAGAGAACATTGACCCGCTATTTTTAGTTTTTAGGAAATGAGATCCTACAGAAGCGGTGAGTCGAGGTTTAGAGTGAGACACTGTCAAATCTAAGTTCTTTATTCTTTGTAAATTTTACTGAGACAATGTATTTGTAGGAGAGAGAAAGGAGGAAGGCAGAACCAAACCCCAGTTGTCCAAACCGCTTAAGAAAGAAAGGGCGCGATACATGGAAAACGAATGGAAGGGCGTGAGTTTGGGTGGTTTTTGCGCTCTGGAACCACTTCCACTTTCTGTTATAAATAATAAGCTTTCCCACCCAAGCCAAGAAGAACGCATCGAGGGGAAGAAAGAAAGTGGGAGAGTGAGGGAGATCGATCAGTCGCATTCAATCACAACATTACAACTTGCTGACTCATTTTATTTTCCATTTCCAATTCTTCATAGGTTTGTTTCTTTTATCCTTGTGTTCTATCTATATCTTTGTATATCAAATTTTCATAGTTTATATCTTCGGATCAAGGTGGTGATAAAGATAATGAGATGAATAATAGTATTCCTTCCATCTCAATATAGGTATTTTTATTTGTTTTTTGCCGATCGACCGTGAGAAAGAAACTAAGGGAGAAAGACAAAGATGTCTCGTTTGGTATTGGTTTCATTCCTCTTGTGCCTGTCGCTGGTGACGGTTAGAGCAGAAGATCCTTACTTATTTTTCACATGGAACATCACCTATGGCACCATTACTCCACTGGGTGTTCCACAGCAGGGCATTCTGATCAATGGAGAATTCCCTGGACCCAACATCAACTCGACAAGCAACAACAACGTCGTCATCAACGTCTTCAACAACCTTGATCAGCCCTTCCTTCTGTCATGGTATACACACATAAATGTCCATATATGAATTCATTATCTAGGATAAGATATAATATACAGTAATGTTATGGCTAATGAGTATTCAAGTAAGTGAATGCTCAAATGTCTATCTATCTATCTACATTCATTCATGTGAGATTCGGGTATAAAAATAATATACATTGCCTACCTATTGTGCCTCCATAATAATGGAATCTGCTCATTTTACATTGATTACATCTATCCATCTATTTTTATTTAAGTTTGTTGATCATGGGATCCTCAATGTATAGGAGAGGCGTCCAGCAAAGGAAGAATGCGTGGCAAGACGGTATGCCCGGGACAAACTGTCCCATTCCTCCTGGAAAGAACTTCACATACCATTTTCAGGTGAAAGACCAAATCGGAAGCTACTACTACTTCCCATCAATCGGCGTTCAAAGGGCAGCCGGTGGATTTGGTGGACTGCGCATAAATAGCAGATTGCTCATTCCTGTGCCATTTGATCCCCCAGCAGATGATTACACTGTCCTCGTTGGGGATTGGTACTCCAAGAACCATACTGCCTTGAAGAAGCTACTCGACAGTGGACGATCCCTTGCGCGGCCTGATGGGCTTCTCATCAATGGCAAGACGGGAAAAGGAAAAGGCAGTGACAAGCCCATGTTCACCATGGAGGCAGGCAAGGTTTATAGGTATAGGATATGTAATGTGGGGTTGAAGAACTCTGTCAATTTCCGCATCCAGGACCATACAATGATGTTAGTTGAGATGGACGGATCCCACACTGTGCAGAATGTGTACGACTCCCTCGATGTCCATCTTGGCCAGTGTCAATCGGTGTTGGTGACAGCAAATCAGCCTGCCAAGGACTACTACATGGTGGCCTCTAGCCGATTCACCAAATACTCTCTCTTGGCAACTGCAGTGATTCACTACGCCGACTCTAACACTCCTCCATCACCTGAACTCCCTGAGGCACCCACCGGCTGGGCTTGGTCCCTCAACCAGTTCCGATCCTTCCGGTGGAATCTCTCTGCCAGTGCTGCCCGCCCAAATCCTCAAGGTTCATACCACTATGGAAACATCAACATCACTCGTACAATCAGGCTTGTTAATTCTGCTGGATATGTGGATGGCAAGCTCCGATATGCCATCAATGGCATCTCCCACACTGATCCTGAAACCCCTCCCAAGCTTGCAGAGTACTACGAGGCTCCCTCTAAGGTCTTCAAGTATGACTTAATGGGAGATGTCCCTCCCACCACGGATGCCATCAAAATCGAGGCCAGTATCGTCAATGCCACCTTCCGCAACTTTGTGGAGATCATCCTGGAGAACCATGAGAAAAATGTTCAATCATGGCACTTGAATGGCTACTCATTTTTCCCAGTCGTGTATGTAGTAGTAACTTCATATTATATATTTCCCACCACCACACCGCCAGATTTAGGTTGCGTTTGCTTTTGTTTCACGGGTAACGGGGGTAACCCTGTTTACCCTCATTTGGTAACCAAAGGGTAAAAAGTCCAGTTTTAGCTCTTCAATGACAAATTTGAAAACGCTTCTGCACTAAAGGGTTATTCGTAAGGGTAACCCCTGCAAATTTACCTCTCATCCAAACGCAGCCTAAATTCACAACATCTTCATAATATATATAATTATTTATTATCTATTTGTTCGGATGCATCTAATACAGCAACTGCTTCTTTTCTTTTTCTTTTTTTGAAAAATGAATGATGCAGTATAAGACCTGGTACTTGGACCCCTGAGAGCCGGAAGTTCTACAACAGGATGGATGCTGTGAGCCGTCACACGATCCAAGTATATCCCAAGTCATTTGCTGCCATCCTCCTAACTTTCGACAACTCTGGTTTATGGAATCTGCGATCAGAGGTTTTGGAGAGGCAATATCTAGGACAACAGGTCTACTTTAGCGTTCTCTCCCCAGCTCGATCCCTCAGGGATGAATATAACATTCCTGACAATGCCTTACTCTGTGGCGTAGTGAAGGATTTGCCCAAGCCACTGCCATACACTATCTGAAATTACTCCACCTCCAATTAGCGAGAGTGCAGAAACAAGTGCAGTGCATAGAGTGAGAGAGATTCATTAATATATATAGAGAGAGGGAGAAAAAGGACCGTGAGGCCAAGCAGCAGCCGGAATGAAAAGAAGTAAAAAAAATAGTTAAGAATAAGGGCTTTACTGGCCCAGAAATGATCAGCGCTTATCAATGGCCAAGCATTAAGGATCCAAGTCGAATTCTCATCCTTCATCTCCCCAGTCTCGTTTCTCTTTTCTTTTTTCCTACATGTCATAGTCTCCTGCCTTGCTATTATTGTATTTTTGTTGTTAAATCATTTTTAAATCCCAAAAAGGGTTGGGTATTACTTGTGTGGGTATCATTTCGTTTATTTATGTAAGGTTGTCTAACATATATTGGTAACGCCCCGCCCTTTTTTACTTGCCGAAAATCAGAGTCTATTTTTTTTTTTTAAAGAGTGAGAGAGAGCGGGACACTACGACGCGAGCGAAGTCCGAGCTTCCAAAGCCCGACCCTTAAATGGTCAACCATACGTGTGCGTGGACCAAGTCCACTAAAACGGTTCACACGTAGTCAAGTTAAACATGCAGAATAAATCATAGATGCGGAATTATAATAGAATCATAATTCTATTCCATTTTAGATAGCAATGATGTCTATCACTTAATCATAATTACCTTACGTTAAAATCTCCAAAATTAACATTCCAAACCATAGCAAATAATCTACGTTATTACAGTCCCACATACTAATTACTCAAATACATTATCCATGAGTAACTTAAACAAAATGAAACTTAATCATCCAAGCTCCTAAGCTTGACTCCGATCACATCATTCGTTCTGTCCATTTCCTGTGTCATCAACTAAGGTAGAAGTAGGGCGTTAGACAACGCACCCAGTAGGTACTCCGAGTAGGGTCAACACATGGGTTAGTATAAAAATCCAGATATAATACATCATGCCGTACTTGTAAAGCATCGTATCCAAAACAGTGTATGATAATAGAGATCCAATCATACAAATAAAAACCAGAAACTGTGCATGATAATAGAGATCATAATCATGTTGATTCAATGCCATGCCATGGGTGTCATATGCCATGAGTCTCACCCATCAGCCATAACACAATCACAAAACATCATCTTGATGGAATCTCCTCATCAATGTCTTCCTCTTGATGGAAACTCCTCATCAATGTATCCTCACGAATGCCTTACGGACGCCCCGACGGAGCGTGGACTCCGGTTACCTCTTGATGGATAATGCACACCAAGGTATCACAATCACATAGTATCCCTCTTGATGGAAAAGCCTCATCAAAGTATCACAACTCCATAGTATCCCTCCCATGCCATGCATGAGATGCAAATGCCAACATGCTATGTAATAATAAAAATCATAGCATTTAAAATTCCATACTTGAAACATATTATTTGATACCAAAATAACTTATCAAACATACATTAAAATCATCATATATACATATCCATGGTTTTTAATAAGGTAGGAATCCTACCAATGATCAACTAATATGTCCTTGCGTTTTCTTCAGGAAACCGCTCACGATCATACACCGCTTGTGAGGTCACGTTACCTTATAACATATCAATAAATCAAAACAACGTTCTATTTAATTTCCAACCATACTTAAGGCCACAAACATGTCTTAGTGGGGTTCGGCCATACAACATGGCCGAACCTCACTCACTTGGGTTTTGGTCCCTCTTTTGATTTAACTAATCACACATAAGTTAATCATTTGGTATTAATAACCCTAAGTCTACAAAAACATTCTTCATGGGGTTCGGCCATACACTATGGCCGAACCCATGGTCCACATTTTAATCATATTTTCATCTTAGCCATCATTCTATCCATAGCTAATTACTTAACTTATTTACATATGACTTAAGTCCCAAAAATGATCCATACATGATTCCTTAATCCAAACATGATCCATGGGGTTCGGCCATACACCATGGCCGAACCCATGGTCCTTTAATTTTACCATTTGGCCATTATTTCCTTCCATAGGTAATCACCTAATTTACTTACCCAAACTTAGGTCCATAACTGATCCATAAACATAGATCCATAAATAATTCATCAAATCATGACATAAATACATAAATGACCCATTAAAATGGTTCATGGGATTCGGCCATACACCATGACCAAACCCATGATGTCTCATTTTTTCCTTTTTTTCTTAAATCATTTCCAACACTAGCTCCATAAACCAAGTCCCTCCATGGGGGGTTTAATCATACACTTAGGTTCATCCTTTTAGATCATCATTAACCATATTTAAAACCTATAAAATTACCAACATTCCCCCATCATTTCCATGGTCCAAACATCCAAGTTCATCAATAACTCTCCATTGGGTTCGGCCATACAACATGGCCGAACCCATGGTCCATGGTTCTTCACTGGGGCCGAATTAATTTACTTCGTTAGACTCAGACTGAAACATTCAATCTGAGAACACTTGACGAAAAATGAATGATAGCAAAGGAAGGACAGTCACTATAAATTGGATTTATCAAACATAGCAAATTAGGAGATATTTCCCTGATATTCCCAAATTGAGAAACAAACACTTGATACTTAAGAAGTTTCCCCAAAAACAAAGAAATACAAAGAGTGTTTATTTGGCAATTTCCCCAAACTATGAAGAACACAAAACTTTAAAAGTAAGCTAAGTCAAACGATGTTTCAATGACTTAGGAAAATGCTTCCAAAAGGAAGACATACACAACAGAACCAACAAAAGGAAGAAGAACATAACGGAGAGGGTCAGGACAGTGTAAACAATCCTGAAGTACCTCCTGAACTACGGAACCTAGTGCAAGCGGTAGTCATTTCTGTTCTACAGTAACTCTTGAGCGAAAATGGAGACACAACCCCCAATGAAACACAGGACCGAAAAGGTCGGGGTGGGGGAAATACTTTTTTCCCTCACAAGAGATTCAAACCCTACTTTGGGAGACCTTCAGCCTCTACTGGTTCCACTGGAAGTTCCTGTTTCCAGTGTGGTCAGCAGGGCCATTTCAAAATAGAGTGTCCACAGAACGATAGATCTCCTCACTCCTGTTTCCAGTGTGGTCAGCAGGGCCATTTTAAAAGAGAGTGTCCACAGAACAATAGATCTCCTCACTTCAGGGGTTCTTTCCGTCGTCCGGCTCGACCACCTCAGTCACAAGGATCTGGACAACTGAATACTTCGACTTCTTCTCCAGAGACAGTGGATCATTCGGTGATTCAAGGTATGGCTGTAATTTGTAGTTCATATGCTTATGCGTTATTTGATCTACTGCTTTCGCATCTGTTACTAGCACGGTAGTATAACAAATGCCACTGCATTTACTATAGTATTCCCTATTGGTAGACGATGACGACAATTGGTGGATATATCGATCCCACAATAGATACAGTGGCCCCATGGTAAATTAATGGATCTAGGGATAGATATCATCTAACCGTGGATGATGGTTCCCATGGTGGTTTGGATTGATGCCGGGTATCGGTACCATGGTAGACATGTTGGTAGTGTGATGGACCTATTGGTCCCATAGATGACGTATTATTCTAATGATTGGGACATGTTTCGATCTACATCCCACATTATAAGAAAAAGGTGTTAGTCGTATTACGACCTGTATCACAGGGAAGTTAGTGTTGAGAGATACTCAGTATCGTAGAAGTTTTGAACAAAGGTATTAGTCACAAGTGACTTATGTGCAAATGAAGATATGCTTAATTTTGGAGATGTACTTAGTGGAAAAGATAAGAGTCTAGTGAAACTCGAATGGGAAGCTATGGGCGACAACCGAGTTAGACTGATCAGCTGACTTTGTAGTTAGCAGATGGAGTTCTAGGAGAGTGCAGCTAGAAACCTAGTTAAAATGGAATTAGCGAAAGCCTTGAGCATAGGCTCGCATTGTAATGCCCGCCCCTTTTCACCAAAATCAGAGTCTATTTTTTTTTTTTGAAGTAAAGAGTGACAAGGGCGCAGACGTCACGACGCGAGTTAATTCTGAGCTTCTAAAGCCCGGCCCTTAACTGGCCAACCCTACGTGCGCGTGGAACGAAGTCCACGAGAACGGTTCACACGTAGACGTAAGCTCACGGAATATAGCTTAGTACGGAACATTATAATAGAGACTATCCTACCAGTTTTAGATAGCAAGGAAGTATGGCACTTAAATTACTAAAATACCCCTAAATTCATAATTATATCTCAAAATGATAATGTCCAAAGTAAAGACCAAACCATAGTAAGAAATCTACATTATTACACTCCGACGAGCTAAGCTACTCAATTACATATTCCAAAATAAATTTAAATAAATTAAGTAGCCCACTTCCCCAAGCTCCTACGCTTGGCTCCCGTCGCGTCCTTCGGTTCCGCCATCTCCTGAGTCATCAGCTAGGGTAGAAGTAGGGCATTAGACAATGCGCCCAGTAAGACTTCGAGTAGGGCTAACACATGGATTAGTGATAACAAGCATACAGATAATAATATAATGAAAATAATAAGATGAATGTTATGCCATGGGTGTCTATGTCATGAGTCCCACCCATCAACCATACCATCATGATATCCCCATGTTTGCTTCTCGGTCGCCCCGACGGAGCATGGACTCCGGTTATATCTCAATACATCAAAGTATCCCCATGTTTGCTTCTTGGTCACCCATATCAGGCTATCCCCATGTTTGCTTCTCGGTCGCCCCGACGGAGCATGGACTCCGGTTATAGCACATCAGGCTATCCCCATGTCTACTTCTCGGTCGCCCCGACGGAGCATGGACTCCGGTTTCTTTATTTTCCCGCCCATGCCATGCATGAGATGTAAATGCATTATACTATGTAATATATATAACTCATAACCTTAATATATCATACATAGCCTTAACACATAATGCATAACCTTAAAATATAATTCATAGCATTAACATAAAATTCATAGCCTTAAAACCCATCATAAGACAAATCATATAATTATCAAAATAAATTAAAGGAACCATCACATATCCATGGCTTACAAAAAGGTAGGAATCCTACCGAATACCAACTACCGTTCCTTTACGTTTCCGTTCCGAAATCCGGTCGCCGATCGCGCACCGTTTGCGATGTCCCGATACCTTATTACATATCAATAATTAGTCCATGTTTTTAACCATTTCTAAGCCCATAAATCATACCTTAGTGGGGTTCGGCCATACCCCATGGCCGAACCTCACTATTTAGGTTTTGTGGGTCCCATCTAATCCATTAATCATTATGTAAGTTCAAAACCCCACAACCCTAGGCTTCAATGATCCACAACTAAGGTCACCTTAAATCGCCTAAGTCCAAGCTCATTCTCCATGGGGTTCTTCATTTTGACCAATATTTACGTTTATGCCACTCCATTTTTCATGGTTAGATTACCTCTTCCATCCATGCATATTTTAGTCCAAAATTGATCCATAACTTAGAACCATTAGTGATCCATCTATCATGACATGAACATATTAAAATCAGCCCCTAAGTTAACTTAGTCCCCATTAATTTTAAACACATGCATAATACCAATTTTAGCCCACAAAATGACCTACAATTGGGTCATGGGTTTGGCCATACACCATGGCCGAACCCATGATGTTTTTTTTTTCCATTTTTACTTGGACCCATTTCACCACATTTGGATCCACCATAAGCTCCACCATGAGGAGGTTTACATCATGCATTTCAATCACCAATTTTTTATCATTATTTGGTACATTTTGGTCCATCAAAACTGCCAACACTTCCCCATTATTTTTCCATCTTTTACCCCCATCAAAGTCACAAATACACTACCTTAGAGTTCATCATTCATTCATGCCTTTTGAGGCCACAAAACCACTTACATTTGTCCATGATTTCCTTATTTAAAATTCTCTTAAAAATCACTACATTTAATCATTAAACCTTAAAAAAAAAAACATAAATCATTCCTTCCATGATTTTAAACCTAATATCCCATTAAAAAACCAAAATCTCTCCATGGGGTTCGGCCATGTACCATGGCCGAACCCATGGTCTATGCTTTCCCATTACTTCCATCCCTTTAAAACATTATTTACTCTACTTAAAGTCCATTCAAAACTATCAATCTTCTCCATCCATTTTCATACTTTACACCCATTACATTACCAACACCTCACCATAGGGTTCATCCCCATCTACCATTCTTTTTGAGGCCATTAAAATCATTTTCATCTCCCATGATTCTCTCATTTAAAACCCCTTTACAAAATCACTAACATTTAAATATTCAAAATCTTTAAAACCATTAATCATATTCCATGGTTTCCATTCTTCAAAATCATACTTCCATGTTTAATTAAATCTACATACATAGTGTCCTTAATGTCTATTTATTTTTCTTAATCTATCTCTCCCATTTTATCCATTTTTCACTTCATCTTTGGATGGATCTTAGATCCAAGGCCCATGATATTTTTGGCCACCATCTAAGAAATGGATTCCATTTTTAAACCTTAAAAAAAAAAACTTATTCTCTTGCTTTAGAAATACTTACAATCCGACGACTCCTCCGGCTTCTATTTCTCCCTTTGACTTCCTTAGCCTTTTTTCTCCCTCTTCTTCTCCTTGGTTGGTTGGCCAAGATGAGCTTGATCAATGGTATCCCTAATGCTTGGGTGTGTTTGAGAGAGGGAGAGAAGGAGGATTAGAAAATGTCTAGGTTTCCTTGGTCTTGAGGTGGTGATGGTTGGCCAAGCTTGAACTTTCCTTCTTTTCCTCTAAGCTTCTTCTTCTTTCCTTTGATGTTTTCTTTTCTTTTGGTCTTGGAAGAGGGAGGGACGGTTTTGGAGTGGAATGAATGGAGAGAGTGAGATGAGAGTGGAAATGGAGGGATAAGATGAACCCATCTCATTTTGGTTGAGTAAGTCACACTCCACCATTTAATTCCTCCAACCACCAAGCTTGAGATATTTTTTATGCTTTATGGTGGTGGTTGGGATAAACCACCACCTAAGCCAATGTTTTTGGCTTTTGGAGATGAGGTGGTGTGGTCTCCCACCTTGGACCATTTGACCACCTTTTGAATAGTTTAATTATTTAATTAATTAGATAATTAAATTGGGTTAATTTATTCCCACTTAACCTAATTCTCTTCATGTATCCACCCATGGTTGACCAATTCAACCATGGTGGCCGACCCCACCAATCCTTGGTCCACACGCCACCTCATTTGGTGAGGTGGAGGTGGGTCTCATTCCGCCATGCTACCTTGATCATTCCATCACCAACTTAGGTGATTTAAATTTAATTAAAACCACTTCAACTACTTGAATCACCATTGGGCCCATGGCCCAATTACATTCACCTCCTACCCATTTACCTTAGAGCTTACTTCATCTTGATCCATTGGGTCCCAAATGGGTATTGGGCCCAATTTAACCATCCTTGGCCCCATTGACCATCATTGACCATTTAAATGATTTTAAATCCAATCCATGGTCCATTGGGCCATACTTGGGCCTTTGTCCATATCTTGGTCCATTCACCATTTATTCCATCAAATTTCCAATTTCCACCATTAAAATAAATAATAGCCACATATATATTGATTTACAAATTCCGGGCTATTACACGCATTGGCAGGCTACCTCACTAACAAATTTTCAATGAGGGTCAAGGTTATCACTAACCTCACATAGAGAGTAGACGAATGAACGTATTGAGAGAGTACGTATGGAAAATATTTTGGTAGCAGGTAAAATGAAACAGAGTACATTGATCTACATGAGATCACAAATGGGCTCACGAGAAAAAGATATAACATGAGACAGGACAAAGGGTGTTATGGAACCGAGCGATTCAGTTCGTCAAGGTGGTATGGGATCGACATGGTAATGAGGAAGCCACTTGGGAACTTGAATCGGAAATGAGAACAGCTCACCCTGAGCTATTTATGTAATCTTTTTGAAACCCTACTTCGCTCGATTTTTGGGACGAAAATTTTCAAAAGAGGGTTGTATTGTAACACACCGGATTTTCAAGTTATGAATATTTATAGAAATTGTCCATTTAATTTGTGAATTAATAGAAATAGACCTTAGATGGGTAAGGTGTTGGGTCAATTGCCCAATTAAGACCCAACGGATTATGGGTAAGGTTCAATTGAAATAAATGGGTAAGGTTTATTTAATTGGGTCAAGGTTGTCAATTGGGTTAAATGCCCAATTGGGACCCAATGGGTCGGTTGACTTGGTTGACCACCAAATGAGTTCAAGTTCAATTAAGGTATGGCTGAATTCAATTGGATTGAGTTCAAAATGGAATCAAGGGATTGAGTTGATTTTAAGTGAGTTAAATAGAGTTGAATTAAAGATATGAGTTGAGTTAAAGAGATGAGTTGAATGGGAAGTTAATGGGACTTTCATTTTAAGTGAGTGGAGTGGGAAGATGGAGAGTTACATCTCATAAGACCAAACTCAAAATGGACACACGTTGGAAAGGGTGGGAGTTTCATCTCATGGGATGAAACTCCAAAAGGAGCATTAATGAGAAGGTGAAAGGTTTTTGTTGTTACACAAAGTTTATCCATGCATACAAGTTGGGGAGATGGAAGTTTCATCTCATGGGATGAAACTCCAAAGGGATCATTATGAGGAAGTTGAATGGTTTTGTTGTTACACAAGCCATATCCAAAGGCATACACGTTGGAAGATGGAGGGGTGTTTCATCTCAAGTGGTGTCTTGGCAAAGCCAAGGGACAATTGGGAAGACACCATCATTATGAGAAAGTTGGAGGGTTTTGTTGTTACACAAGGTTAACCAAGAGCACATGTTGGGACATGGAGGGTTTCGATCTCATGATGGAAACCCAAGGGGTATAAGGTTGGGAGTTTCATCTCATGGGATGAAACCCCCAAAGTAAGTATCAATGGGGAGGTGAAGAATCATGGGAGTTACAAAAGGGCATTAACCAAAAGACACCACTCTCATTGAACAAGACAAGACTTAGTTTTCATCTCACGCTCTCCCTCTCTCACTCAAGGCCGATTCCCCTCTCAAGACAAAGGACTTAGAGTAATTTTGATCTCAAGCTTGGCCGACCCTCTCATTGAACAAGAAAAGATTAAGGGTTTCCATTCTCTCCTCCTCTCCCTCTCTCAAACCTACCATCTTTGGCCGAACCCTCTCTTGGCCGAACCCTCAAGACCTCTCAAGCTCACTCTCGACCAAGGATCAAGGAGGAAGAAAGAAGAAAGACTAAGGAAGGAAAAGAGTGGAGGAGCAAGAAGGAGTGAAAGAAACCGGAGGAGTCGCGGAATCGGTAAATACTTGATAAAACTGCATAAGTGAGAAAAGATGGTCAAGGATGCAATGGCTGAACCCTAATTTTTATTATGGCTAAGGACTTTATGCATGAACCATGCATGAAATGGTGGATGATCAAGGATCATGGTTTGGCCCTTGCATGTCTAAGTTTATGTATGAGAACCATAAAAGGATCAAATCTTGGTTATATGATTTTCTAAGAGAAAGTGATGAACCATAGGATTCGGCCATGTTGTATGGCCGAACTCCATGGAAGGTTATTAATGATTTTAAAAGGTTTTGAAATGGATGTATGCTGGGACTGTAAAGGGTTCTAAAGGAGGGAAATAATGGAGTAATGTTAATTATTTTAAATGGTCTCAAAGGTTGTAAATGGTGAAGAACCATGGACCATGGGTTCAGCCATGTTGTATGGCCAAACCCCATGGAGAGATATTGATGAACTTGGATGTTTGGACCATGGAAATGATGGGGGAATGTTGGTAATTTTAATAGGTTTTAAATATGGTTAATGACGATCTAAAAGGATGAACCTAAGTGTATGATTAAACCCCCCATGGAGGGACTTGGTTTATAGAGCTAGTGGTGGAAATGATTTAAGAAAAGAAGGAAAAAATGAGACATCATGGGTTTGGCCATGGTGTATGGCCGAACCCCGTGAACCATTTTAATGGGTCATTTATGTATTTATGTCATGATTTGATGAATCATTTATGGATCTATGTTTATGGATCAGTTATGGACCTAAGTTTGGGTAAGTAAATTAGGTGATTACCTATGGAAGGAAATAATGGCTAAATGGTAAAATTAAAGGACCATGGGTTCGGCCATGGTGTATGGCCGAACCCCATGGATCATGTTTGGATTAAGGAATCATGTATGGATCATTTTTGGGACTTAAGTCATATGTAAATAAGCTAAGTAATTAGCTATGGATAGAATGATGGCTAAGATGGAAATATGATTAAAATGATGGACCATGGGTTCGGCCATGGTGTATGGCCGAACCCTATGGAGAATGTTTTTTGTGACTTAGGGTTATTAATACCAAATGATTAACTTATGTGTGATTAGTTAAATCAAAAGAGGGACCAAAACCCAACTGAGTGAGGTGCGGCCATGTTGTATGGCCGAACCCCACTAAGACATGTTTGTGGACTTAAGTATGGTTGGAAATTAAATAGAACGTTGTTTTGATTTATTGATATGTTATAAGGTAACGGGACCTCACAAGCGGTGTACGATCGTGAGCGATTTCCGGAAGAAAACACAAGGACATATTAGTTGATCATTGGTAGGATTCCTACCTTATTGAAAACCATGGATATGTATAGATGATGATTTTAATTCATGTTTGATAAGTTATTTTGGTATCAAACAATATGTTTCAAGTATGAAATTTTAAATGCTATGATTTGTATTATTACATAGCATGTTGGCATTTGCATCTCATGCATGGCATGGGAGGGATACTATGGAGTTGTGATACCTTGATGAGGCTTTTCCATCAAGAGGGATACTATGTGATTGTGATACCTTGGTGTGCATTATCCATCAAGAGGTAACTGGAGTCCACGCTCCGTCGGGGCGTCCGTAAGGCATTCGTGAGGATACCTTGATAAGGAGTTTCCATCAAGAGGAAGACCTTGATGAAGAGATTCCATCAAGAGGATGTTTTGTGATTGTGATATGGTTGATGGGTGGGACTCATGGCATATGGCACCCATGGCATGGTATTGAATCAGCATGATTATGATCTCTATTATCATGCACGGTTTCTGGTTTTTATTTGTATGATTGGATTTCTATTATCATACACTGTTTTGGATACGATGCTTTACAGGTACGGTATGATTGATTATATCTGAATTTTTATATTAACCCATGTGTTGACCCTACTCGGAGTACCTACTGGGCACGTTGTCTAACGCCCTACTTCTACTTTAGTTGATGACACAGGAAATGGACTGAACGAATGACGTGATCGGAGTCAAGCTTAAGAGCTTGGCTGATTTAGTTTCATTTTGTTTAAGTTACTCATGGATAATATATTTGAGTAATTAGTATGTGGGACTGCAATAACGTAGATTATTTGCTATGGTTTGGAATGTTAATTTTGGATATTTTAATGTAAGGTAATTATGATTAAGTGATGGACATCCTTGCTATCCAAAATGGAATAGAATTATGATTCTATTATAATTCCGCATCTATGATTTATTCCGCATGTTTAACTTGAGTAAATGTGAACCGTTTTAGTGGACTAGGTCCACACACACTTATGGTGGGTCAGTTAAGGGCCGGGCTTTGGAAACTCGAACTTAGTTCGTGTCGTAGCGTCCCGCTCTCTCTCACTCTTTAAAAAAAAAAATAGACTCTGATTTTTGACGAGTGAAAAAGGGTGGGGCGTTACAATAATAATCTCTCTGTATGTAAATGTGTGTTTGTCCTGAATGTGTATTGAAATATCAAAACTAAGCACCAAATAATAGTGAATATTAAGCTTAAGTTGTTTTGTCTGGTTCTTCTAGTGATTGGTTGACAAAACGAGAGAGAGAGAGTGAGTGAACAGATTTGAGATCAAAGAAAATAGAAAGGTGAGTGAAAGAATTATTTGGTTACTATAGAATGTGATGAACTAAAAAGACCATATAAAATGATCCATTACATCATCATAATAATTTATTTTTAAATATTTAAATCGAACTATTGGATAGGTATTTACATTTAATTTTATAACAAAGATGAGTTAAATGCAATATTTTCATGTTAATTTTGTTAAGAAGTGTAGAATAAGATATATTGTCATTTAGATAGGTAGCTATTTGGGGCCCCTTTAGAGCTCATGCAGAACTTCTACCCTAGCATTTAGACGTTCTTTGCACAGATTGCAAGTTTAGCGATAAGAATATATCATTTTCTTATCAATTAGTTGCATAATTAATAAATAAGAAATTAAACTCATGAAAGATGTAACCAAAAATAAGAAAAGTATATTCAAAATTATAGAGAGAACCAACCATGAAATACTTCATAAGGTCTGAAAGGTGTATAGAATCATATCCAAGTCATTCACAAACTGGGATTAGATACATAAGATCTAGGATTAAGTATTTTGGCTAAAATCTTCACCACTATATTATCGTCCAGCACACGTAAAGGACTTTCTAATCACAACTTCTATAAAGCAATTTTAAGAAATGATAAAGTTGTATGACCCTTACAAGTAGTAGTGAAACAACTAAACATTTCTTGATTAGAGTTCATCATCAAGAAAATAGTTGTAAAGTTTTTTGTTGGTGAGAAATTTGAAGGTTTATCTTTTTTATTTATAAACAAGAGTATTAGGTCTTTAGAAATGGTATCAAAATACTATTCAAGCCTAAGAATTAAAGAAGTCTTGTAAGAAGTTGAATACCAGTAAGAAGTCTTATTCAATAATTATATTGTAAGTTTCTCTTCATTTTAGTTTATTCTTGGTTTTCTATATTCTATTGTTATTATCAATATTTTAAAAATTGATCTATGAAGCAAATCATCTCGATCAAAGGTCGGGTTAAATAAGGTTCAACCGATTTCAATTTTGATCAAATTCAGTCAAAACTGTGTTATGAATATTATATTATAAATAATATTAAATTATTAACTGAAATCTAATTGATAAGTTAAAATAAAATTTCAAAATAAAAATAAATATAGATATTAAACTTTTTAAAAAATTAAAAAAATATATTTTATAATTTTTGAAATGAATAAATACCTATTGAAAAAGTATATGAGCTATATATATATATATATATATATATTAGATCATTTTTATTTTCTCTCACTACCTCCATTGGTGCCTGAGTTCACTAACATCTGATTTATAATTTAGCGAATAACTAAACGTAAATTGACTATGTTGTTAACAAACCCCATGAATTGGAGATATGAGACATAAGTCAGATTAGATCTCTCAGCAAAACTCACCCTTCCCATTTCCATTCTAGAGAACGTTTCAAGCATTTTTTTTCCAAAGATTAAATCTTATCTATTAATTTTTTAAAAAATAGATATTACCCATTTATAATTTTTATTTAATATATTCTCGTTATTAGATTAAATATAACAAGTCAAAATATTTATTAAATAATTTATTTTAATTTTTAAATTAAAGTTTAGAGTTTAAAATTTTCGACCATAGGATATATGGCTTGCTGTGAATGGCTAGCTTGGTGGTGCCCATCCAATTACCCTTCTCGAAAATATAAATGGATTGCAAAGTACCTAGGACACGTAACTGCATATCTAATGGTTGATATTCAATATGCCCAGTTGAACGCTACTCTCTCCCACTTCTTAACTTCTTGAACCCAACAATCTTCTCATTTGCAATGATATCTCACCAGCCTCGAGCCGGCCACTCACTCTTCTCATTATCCAAGCAAAACTCTCTCAACTTGTTTTTTTTTTCTTACACTAGAGTTCCATTTCCATTTTCTTCCCGCTCTGTATTTCTACAAACGGGGAAATGGAAGCTCAGGTATGTGATATTTTCCTTTCCAAGTTCCCAGAGCAAGATTTTTTATCGTCTCTTCTTCTTTCCATTTCAACTGGCGCTTTATATTCGTTTTTTAAAAAATAGATAACAACTTTTTTGAAAAAATAAAAAATATTTTTCTATTTTATATTTTTTGAAATACTTTTTAAGGTTGTGGGTCACTATTTTTTAAAGAAATCAGTAATGGTTTTTACGAGTTTCTTTTTAGAAGGGTTTTTGAGAAAATCGGGCCATACCCATGCTAGTTATGTTGGCTTTATAAAGCCTAAAGAAAATATTTAAGAACTTGAAGATGGCTAAATACTACACAAGCAATCTAGAATTTCTTTGTTGCCAGAATTTCATTTCATTAGAATATATCAAATAGACTACGCAACTTCACTTTATATAGACTTACACTAAACATATGAAAAGAAACAACCATTTGAAAAAGAAACTCATATCATAAAAGATTCATGAATAGACTTATTGGAAACTCAATGGTTGTCGGTAACTCTGCCTCAATGGTTGGTAACTCCCCTTCAATGGTAACTCCCCTTCAAACTAAAATAATGAAGTCATTGGAAGACAAAGGGTCATTGGAAGACAAAAGGTTGTATTTAGTTTGCACTTCCAACACTCCCCTTCAAATTAAAAACAACTTCATTCCAAGCATCTCTCTTAATTTTTTGAATGCATTAGTGGGCAAAGTTTTTGTAAAAATATCTACCACTTCTTCTGTAGTATTGCAATACTCCAGCTTTATTGTTTTCTGCTTGACATGATCTCTTATGAAATGGAATCTTATATAAATGTGCTTCCTTCTACCATGCTGTACTGGATTCTTGACAAGTTCAATTGCAGACTTGTTGTCAACATATATGATTGTGGACTCTTCTTACAGGTGATTTGGCTCCTTTAGCAAATTATTCAACCATATTGCTTCACAGATAGTTGACGAAGCCACCACATATTCGGCTTTGCATGACGATAAAGCAACAACATTTTGTTTCTTTGAATTCCAGTAAAAGTAGTTGATCCAAGATAGAAAACATACCCGGTTGTATTTTTTATTTCATCTTAATCACCTCCCCAATCACTGTCGAAAGATCCATACAACATTGTTTTATCATTGTATGAATAAAAAAAACCAAAATCCATGGTTCCTTTAATATTTTTAAGGATTTTTTTTGCAGCAAGGGAACGTGATTCCTTTGGATTTTCCATATATATGCTCAAAACTCCGACACTATAAACAATGTCAGATCTTGTGATTGTGAGCTACCTTAGGCTTCTGAAAGTCCACTTTACAAATGGTGTTAGAACAATACAATTAACCCTAGAGGGGGGGTGAATAGGTTAATCCCATTTTTAATGGTGTTTACAAATTTCTTGATTATTTAAAATGCAGTGGAATATTCATCAAGAGATTTGTTTAGTATGATAATTTCATTAAGTAATCACACTAAGATTATGACCCTTTAAATATTGTTTGATTATCGATGCTTGTGCACAATGTGTAGAATAAGATAATGAATACGCAAAGTAATGTGTGTTAAGAAAAGTACTTAAATACGTAAGACAAACACACATAAATCAAACACCACATGACCATTTTAAAGTGGTTCGGTTAGCCAACATACATCCAATGTTAGAACTCTCTCAGCCTTGAGCTATCACCAAAGTCCACTAAGTGGGCACTTACACCCTCACAATTAGAGTAAGAATTCAACTTCACTCATTCGGCTGGTAATTTCACCCACCATTTTCGAATAGGAATTCCACATATCCATTTGGCTGGGAATTCCACCAACCACTGTGCCAGAGACGACGTTCTAGAGTTTTTATAGTGGTTCCAGAGTACCTCCCCTTAATCCACTTTCGGAACAAAGGTTTTAAAGAAAATTAAAACAAAAAAGCATTTGTCTTTGAAGTTCTTCCTTTTGATGTGTGCTTCTTTAAGATCCCACTCATGTATGCCGACGCTCCACGTCATAGCCATTGTTTAACAATCACAGTCGAGGGTGTCAAGAAAACTAAGGTTTCCTATTTTAGGGTTCTCTCCTTCTCACTTTCAAACTCAATCCTCTGATTGGTTATTTATGAGTTTTCCATCATTCCTCTCCCTCACACAACTCAATTCATCTCATTGGTTGTATTTGATTCTCCTAATGTAAGCACGAGAGAGAGAGAGAGTGATCCTTTTGTTGGCCCTTGTTAAGCTCTCTAATAAAGATGAAGGTTCAACTGATCCTTCCGAAGGATGCCAACTGGTTGTATAGAGATTGGTTTATATAGCGAAGGTAATCAATTGAGGTAACGGTAATGTACTGACAGGTCGGTCGCATTGAGGGTCGATGACTATAAATGTTACCGTTACAATTCCGACCGTTGTGCATTAAGTACACTCCCAACGGTAATATTCTTTCCCGGTCGACGTGTCGTTGTCGCCTATGGGTCGACACTTATGGTACCGACATGTCGGTCCATACAAGAGGCTCGTTCTGGTGCAAAACATACTTGATAGTAGCTTCATCTCTGCAAACCTTTTACCCAGAACGACATGTTGCCCTTTACCGGGGGTCGGTCCTGGTACTCTCGATCGGTCATTGATTATCGATATGTCTGTTTCTTTGAGAGTCCACATGAGTTCAAAGATTCTAGAACTCAAGATCTTGATCGAGGAGTCGTTGACCATGAGGGGTCGTTTCAGTCTTTCATCGAGGGATCAGTGCATACGAGACTCTCGATCAAAGGCATACCTAGAATGACAGTTCAATGTTCCAGAACCTATGTCAATCTGGCCTACCAGTCCTTAACCACGATGGGTCAATCCTGTCTCTACTGAGGGGTCGGTGAGAACGACTGATCAAGTTGACAATGAAACCAAATACATATTTTTAAGTTGAGTTCCAATTCACTGTAAACTTCCCTTTCTAGGTTTTTTATGATTTAATCATTTGTTCCACTAAGCCTAGGGATAGTCTTCTCTAAGGTGTGGGTACTACCTAAAGTCATCTATGGCCATATCACCTGTTTTGTGATTGCCATAATTATGAGCTTCAATCCAGTGGAGCATGATCATTTCTCTTGATCATCTTGGGTCTTCAAGCTTCCAGCAAGTGCTTCTTTCCGAGTCATGGAATTAACAAACATAAAGACTTGGCCAAGCCAAGGCAATAACAACTTCCAATCAAAATTTTGAAGATAGTTGAATCAACATTCCTTCCTTAGTTGAATCAACATTCCTTCATTTGACTTCCTTTGACAATTTCACGCTCGTTGAAGTAGGCGTATTGACGGCATTGCAGTTGGTCATTTTGAATTTGTAACACCCCGCCCTTTCCGAGATTCAGAGTCTAATTTTTCTTTTATAAGTTAAAACCGGACAAGGGCGGAGAGACGTCACGACGCGAGTTAAGTTCGGACTTCCAAAGTCCGACCCTTAACTGGCCACCCATGTGTGCATGGACTAAACCCATGATAACAATCCACACATGGAACTAAACAAGTTATGCGGAATAAACTAGGCTAACTGCGGAATTAAACTGAATAGATAGCAAGTACAAGTCTTAATTATTAAAATAACTTAATCCAAACATCCATTGTCAACATCATAAACAAACCATAGCAAAGTTAACTAACTATTACATGTCCAAAAACTGTAACTCAAAATACAGTAATAAATAAATCCCAATCATCAATCAAGCACTTAAGCCTGGCTCCCCTCCTGGTCCTCGACCTTCTCTTTCCCCTTCCTTGTTCCTGCATTATCCTCTAAGGATAGAATTAGGGCGTTAGATCAACTCGCCCAGTAGGTTCTCGATCAGGGCTACAACATGGTTAGTTTATAAAACATGCATATATATATAGTACATGATCATCAATAAAACATCTGAAAACAATGCTATGTATGTGAGTGCATATGTAATGAGTCCCACCCATTACAAGTATACATAGCCATCACTTGACGGAATTCTCACGTCAAGGTAATCCAGAGTTAATCCACATTTCCTCTGAACAGAAGTCTAATATCAAAGTAAGCCAGAGTAATCCACATTTCCTCTGGATAGGATTCTTATGTCAAGGTATTTCACAGTGTAATCCATAGTATTCCTCATTTCCTATGGATTGGCCTCCTGTTTCCCAAAGTCATCACCCCATGCCATGCATGAGATGTCATTGCATTATATATATCATTTGTAAATGTAACCTCATCATTCAAAAACCAATTGAAACATAATAGTAATAACAACATGTCTCATTAAAACATGATAACACCAAATCATGATAGTGGTTACAAGTAGGTAGGAAAACCTACTGAAGATTCACTTCAGCGTCCGATCTTTCTTAATCGCCACCAGTTCACGACTCGTACGCCGTTCACGTTCTGTTACCTTTTGATGTAACAGCAAGTCAATCATACTATCATTTTAAATTTCCATTCACATCTTAAGACCCAAAAGTCATCTTGTGGTATGGCCGAACCTCATCAACTTAGGATTTAACCTCCCTTTTCATTTGATCTCTCTTTTATTTAATCCTTATTAAACATCATATACCACAAAACTACCTTGGTAGGGTTCGGCCATACAACATGGCCGAACCATACCACTTTGTTTTGGGTCCATACATCCAATCCTATGATCATTCCATCATTGATCATTTCATCAATAATTACCTTTATGCCATTTAGGCTAACCTTTTGTTTAATTTTCCATAAACACCACTAACCATATCCAAACCAACTTAGTGGGGTTCGGCCATACAACTTGGCCGAACCTCACCATTTAATTTGGTCCTTCATTCATCATCTCTAATTCCATTATGACTTAACCCAAATCCATCAAATAATCATTGATGGGGTTCGGCCATACCACATGGCCGAACCACATCCTATGGATTTTTATCCCATATTCCATCATCTACAATGGTTGATTATTTTCTTACACTTAGTACATAAATTATCATGTATGATTCTTTAATTCAAATCATAAAACAAACCATAATCTCCCATCAAAACAGTCCATGGGGTTCGGCCATACACATGGCCGAACCCTTATGGTTCTTTTGCTCAATGATTCCCTTATTTTCTACCAATTGGACTCTACATTTAACCATGAAAACTACATGATTCAGCCATCCAATGGCTGACCCAAGACAGTACCCATATCTCCATTTTAATCACATAGAAACTCCATAGTAATGTATGGTTTTCATCTCTCAAAACCATCATCATTAACCATAAAATTATCACACCATTTCATGGGGTTCGGCCATACTCATTGGCCGAACCCTATGGCCTTTGATTTGAACCTCTTAAACATTTATCTTATGTCTAATTTAATCATCCAAAACAGTCCATCATTTGCATGGTTTTAACTTACAAAAACTATCAAAATACCAACATCATTTCATGGGGTTCGGCCATCCAAGGTGGCCGAACCCAATGATCCATCATCATTTTATACCCAAGGTTTAGACCCATGATGCATTCGGCCATTCATGACATCCAAATCCATGTTTTAAACCTTTTCAAAACATGCATCATAAGTCTAATTAATCATCTAAAACAGTCCCTTATTTGCATGATTTTATCTTACAAAAACCATTTACATGATCATAACATTTCATGGGGTTTATGATCCATGTTTCCTATATTTTAAGCATCAATTTATATACTTCATACCCTTGGTAGATTCGGCCAACCCATGGCCAAATCATGTTCCATTAATCCCATTTTATTAAACAAAAACCCATGGAAATACTTACCAAATTTTCCAAGCTTTTCCTCTTGCCTTTGCTCTTTACTTCCTATCTTTCTTAGCCTCCCTTCCTTTCCTGGTTTATGCTTGATCAATTGGTGAAAACCCCACTGCTGGTTCGGCCAAGAGAAAGAGTTTGGAGAGAGGGAGAGAGATGAGGATTCTTAGGATTTTCTTTCTGTGAAAATCGGCCAAATGGGGTGGTCTTCCTCTTTTGTAAATCAGCTACTATGACCTCTCAATTTCCCTCATAAATTCTTGATTAAACCAAAGGGTCACTTTGCACAACCAAGACACCCATTGGCACCAGCCAATGCAACCTTTCAGCTCCCCATGTATCTCATCCAATTCCCATCCATTTCCATTTAAAACTTAGCATGGAAACTACCATTACAAGTCCCCAATGTGTGGGACTTGTTTTGGTTTGTTTGAGACCAAGACACCTCCTCATATTCCCTTCAACTCACTGATTTTACAGCCCTTTTGATTTCCATTTTGACTCAACTAACTCAATGGCTTAACTCACCACATTAAATACCATACATTTATTACACTTGAGTCAACCCAACCATTTAATTTAAATGCAACTCACTCCAATCCAACTCAACCTGATTTGACTCACCATTGAGCTCATTTGAGGGCCCACACGGTCATCCGTGGTCAACAGGTCAACCCGACCCATTGGGTCCCCATTTATCTTGTTGACCTGTTTTGACTCCATGACACATTTATGGGTTGTTTTAGCCATTTGCATTTGGTTTTCACATGTGCATCAAGCCTACCCATTTATACTCCACTTAATTTCCAATCAATTCAGCTTAACCCCATTCAATTTGGGCTCACCTAATGGTCTAAAAAGTCCATTATGACCCATTGGGTCCAATTGGGTCCTTTGACCCAATTAACCATATTGACCCCAATTGATGTTCATTACCCATTCATGATAATTTGACCCTTATAATATATTCATAGGGTCTTAATTTGAACAATGGGCCCCACCATTTCCTTATTTACAATCACATTTATTGAATTCACCAATCCAAGGGCATTTTCGTAAATATTCATCTTATTGAGAAATTGGGGTGTTACAGAATTTTTCAAGGAGTTCTTTTGCATACTTTTTCTGAGATATAAGAATACCGTCAGATTGTTGTCTCACATCAATGCCAAGGAAGAAAGACATAAGACAACCGTCAATCATTTCAAACTCCTTAAACGTAGCGTGCTTGAATTCATGAAACATTTGCTGACTATTCCCTGTAAATAACATGTCATCAACATAAAGACATGCTATGAGCATTTCTCCATTGACATTCTTTTTAATGTAGATTGCATGCTCATATGGACATTTGGAGAAGCCTTTTTCTTGTAGATAGGAATCAATACGTGCATTCTAGGCTTGTGGAGCCTGCTTTAACCCATAAAGGGCTTTCTTCAGGTGATAAACTTTATCTTCTTATCCTCTCACAGTGAAGCCTTCTGGTTGTTCAACATAAACTTTTTCTTCAATGATTCCATTTAGGAATGCAAATTTTACATCTAGTTGGTAGATTTTCCAACTCTAATGTGCTGCAAGTGAGATTAATATCATCATTGTGTCAAGCCGAGCAACTGGAGCAAACACTTCTTCATAATCCACACCATATTTTTGTTTGTAGTCTTTAGCTAAAAGTCTTGCCTTGTAGCGAGCAATTTCCCCATCAACCGTTCATTTGATTTTATATATCCATTTAACACCAATGGTTCTTTGGCCATGAGGGAGTGTAGTCAACTCTCATGTGTTGTTTTTTTCGATGGCATGTATTTATTCTTTCATTGCATCTCTCCAACAGTTCATAGCCTCTTGAAAAGTGAGAGGCTCACGATCAGCATAAAGATAATAGAGATATCTCGTCAGTTTGTTCATATATCTCCAAAAGGCTTCTCATTTTTATTGGTCTCATAGATGATGAAGATCTACCTGAGCATGATGAATTGTTTGTTGGGCTTTGTTCTTCTGAACTTTGTGAGGTTGTGTGTGGTGGTGTCAAATAATTCTACATGTCGTCTTGATGATTTTGAGGACTTGCATCTTGCTCTTCTATCTTAAGTTGATTTTCTTGGACACCATTTTTTTTTATTCCATCTCCATGTTTCTTCTTCATTGAAGACCACATCTCTACTCACCACTACTTTGTTGGTAAGTGGATTGTAGGGTTTATATGCTTTAGACACCTCGTTGTATCCGATGAAGATGCATTTTTCATCACGGTCATCCAACTTCTTCCTTTTGGCTTTTGGGACTTGATCATATGCAACACACCGAATGATCTTTAGGTGTGCCACAGTTGGTTTATAGCCACTCCATGCTTCTTGAAGTATCATATTCCTCACATTTTTTGTAGGGTACCGATTAAGCAAATAGGCAGTACATGGGCAACCCCTTTTATTGGGTAACCCCTTTTCTTTGAGCATTGTTCTCATCATATCAAGAATGGTGCGATTTTTTTTCTTTCTACAATCCCATTCTGTTGTGGTGTGCAGGCTGTTGTAAACTGTTGTTTTATGCCATGTTGCCTACAAAATTCTTGAAACACATTTGAGATGTACTCACCACCTCTATCAGATCTGACTGTTTTAATTTTGTAGCCACTTTCCAATTCGACTTGGGGTTTGAAATTTTTGAAGATAACAAAAGCTTCAGATTTTTCTTTGATACAATACACCCACTTTCTGCTAAAATCATCAATGAAAGTAATAAAATATTTATTACCTCCAAGAGGAGTCGACTCCATATGTCCACAAATGTCCTTGTGAACCAATTGCAATGGTGTTTTTGCCCTCCATGATGTCCCACTTGGAAAATAATTTTTTTGTTATTTTCCAAGTGTGCATGCCTCGCATACTTGATCTGAATTTTCAGTAGTTGGCAAGCCATGTACCATGCTTACTTTAGACAATGGCTTGAGGTCGTTGAAATTAAGATACTCGAAGTGAAGGTGCCACTTCCATGACTCGTTCTTTACTAGTCCATGAAATCACTTCTCAAATCTTGTGTTAATTTGGAGTAGGAACATACGATTTCTTGACATTTGGACTCGAGCCACAAGTCTCTCATGTGCATCTTTCAAATAAAGAGAGAAATTCTCCATGTGTATCACATATCCCCTTTCGAAGTTGTCCAACATTGAGTATGTTACTTTTTTATATTAGGTACATAATACACATTGGAGATGTAATTTGGAGTGCCATCCTTTTGATAGATTTTGATTTTTCATTTACCTTTCACAGGTACTTGTGATGAGTCGCCCAAACTCACGTTGCCTTGAACAACTTCTTTGAGTTCTACAAACAATTCTTTTCTTCCACACATGTGGTTGCATGCACCGGAGTCAAGAAACCACACGTCATTTTGGCCACACATCTCTTCATGTGCAAGAAGAAATGTGGAGTCTTCTTTTTCATTATTTGAAGCATCCACAAATTTTGAATGGTAACTTTGATTCAATGGTTTGCTCCAACAATCTGAGGCATAATGGCCGAACTCGTTGCAATTTCGACATTGGATATTTTTTATATTTCCACGACCTCTCGTGGATCTGCCTCTACCATTTCCTCTCCCATGGAAATTTATATACTTTTGATTTTGTTCATTGCTGTGATAATTTCCTCACCTTCTGCCTCTACCATGATTGCAGTGGTGCGGCCACCACGTTGTGAATGACCAGATTTTTGCTCATTTAGAGTCAACTTTGATTCCAAAGCTTGTTCTACACCATTGGGACTAAAATTCTTTTGCATTCATTGCTCATGGACTTGCAATGAACCCATTAGTTCATCAATTAACAAATTTTCAAGATCTTTTGATTCTTCAATCGCCACAACCACATGTTCAAACTTGGTTGTGAGTGATCGAAAAACCTTTTGAACAACACTAATGTATTCAATTCTTTCACCATTTATTCTCAAGTTGTTAAGAAGTACAATTAGCCTTGAAAAATAATCGGAAATACCTTCACTTTCCTTCATGTGAGCTACCTCGAACTCGACTCTAAGAGTTTGAAGTCGTACCCGTTTCACTCGATCAACACCTTTGAATATGGTGCTAAGAGTATCCTAAGCTTGCTTACTTGATGTCGCTTCGGCGATTCTTTCAAAGGTTGGTTCATCCAACCCTTGATAGAGAAGGAATAATGCTTTCTTCTCTTTCTTCCTTCGATCTTTGAGGGCGGTCTTTTCTTCCTTGGTGTAGGTTGTTTCTTGCTCGGTAGTGGCTTCCGTATACCCATCTGAGATGATCTCCCATAGCTCTTGTGACCTGAACAATGCTTTCATTTGTATGCACCAATTTTCATAGTTGTCCTTAGACAACTTGGGAATTGAGGGTTGAATGGTAGTGGCCATCTTCACAACCTTGCTCTGAATATCACTTTGTTGACTTTATAAAGTCTAAAGAAAATATTTAGGAACTTGAAGATGACTAAACACTACACAAACAATCTAGAATTACTTTGTTACAGAATTTCATTTCATTGGAATATATCAAATAGACTACACAACTTCACTTTATATAGACTTAGACTAAACATATGAAAAGACAACTATTTGAAAAAGAAACTCATATCATAAAAGATTCATGAATAGACTCCTTGGAAACTCAATGGTTGTTGGTAACTCTCCCCCTCAATGGTTGGTAACTCCCCTTTAAACTAAAATAATGAACTCATTGGAAGACAAAAGGTTGTATTTGGTTTACACTCCCAATAAGTTATGGTTGAACCGGAGGTTCAACTGCGGGCTGGTTCGATTTTAAAAACACGGATTCTTATTCTAATTTATACAATTCAGGGATTCAACATCGATACTCAACTGGGACAATTTCTATTTAGAATGAAATTCAGAAATATTGTATTCCAGTGCTTCCTTTACAAGTGAGGGGCTTGCATTGCCCATTTGTGTCATGTACACGCTCTATTTTTCAGCTTTTCTAGTCCCACTGGCAGTTCCAGAACCTCTTTCTTGCACCTCCATGGCCTCCGCCCGTATCTTTCAAAGTTACGAAGCATTAGTGAGAAATGTGCAGGCTACGTCTATGACGTTAACACCATGAGTAGGGCAATGTTGATGAACAACCAACTTAAATCGATATATACATTTCAAATGGCACTTTCAAGCCACAAAGACTCTTAGAGATTGCAGATAGGTGCTAAGCAATGAACTGTATAACATTACTATTATCACTAGAAGTCCTGCATAACATATTAAAAATTACATTAGAAAATATCAAAATTATATAAATATCATAATACATATCTCTATCAATTAAGTCACGATATTACTTGGTTCAATTGAGATGAGTTATATGTCAATTCTTCATAGAAGTTGTGAGATAAATCCATTTGTAGCAAATGAACAAATGTTAATCTGTATCAAATTATTTTGTATGCAGAAAAAATATGAATAATTATGGTCTAACAATCACTTACCTAAGATAACTGAGAGAAATTGGTTGTTTGTGATTCATGATATTCATTTACACTAGGTAAGACATTCAAATCTATACTCTCCAATGGATGTGCAGTAATTTGATTTGGATAAATTCTATTAATGTAACCAACATTTCTACATATCTTGCATCTTCTTACTTTTTCCGCAATCTCAAACGCAGAAGGATCTCATCTTATTGAATTTTTGGACTTTGAGGCCTTAGAACCTGGATGACGTCCTTTTGAATGCTGAATAATAGGCTCATGGTTGATAAGCATTGTGATATTGGTATACTTATGGAGTTCATTTCGAAAATATTCTTGTTGGAATGAAGACAATTTTCTATAATTCTTCTTAATACCATCATACAAGATATCTAATTGATAAACATCTCGAATTATTTAAATGAACGAGTAGTTGAATGATCGGATACCGACTCTCCAATGTGAATTGATCTGATCTAAATGCAACTTCTCCATCAACGTCATTTTATGTGCACAAGGTAAGCCCATTATTATTGTAAATTCATTTGTACAAATGCATGTCAGTGAATTATTTTCCAACAAAACATATTGCTTATAAAGATCATTCAATGAAACATATGATACATTGCCATTTACTTTGGCAAATAAGGAAATAGTAAAAGTGTGAGAAATCTGAATTCTTTCCATCTCAAGTTGAACCTTGATCTCATGAAATTGATCTTCAATGGCATTACATATCTTACTTTGAACAATATCAAGGTCACCCGTCGATGTATATATATATCTTTTCAACATAACATGTGCACCTTTTACCCTCGAAGTGGCTTGATTTTGAAAATGCAAACATTTGTTTTTCCATTCCTTCACAAATTATTTTTTATAAGGGATGCATGTGTTTGCTAAATAATTTAAAGTCTCAACATCATCTCCAAAATTTTCTTTGAACATTTCATATGCTACATAAAATGATTCCTCAAACGAGGACTCTACCATGAGTTCCACTCAGCTATAAATGCATCTCATTCTTGTTCCTTCTTAAATAAATGTTTACAACGGGAAAAAATATTTTTATTAATATGCCAAATACACAAAATATGCGCAGAATCAGGGAATACCAACTGAATCGCCTTCTTTAAGGCCAAATCTCTATTAGTCACAATAAATAGAGTCTTACAATAAACACCTAAAACATTTCTGAACATTCGTAAGCCTCATTTATAATTTTTAAATTTCTCATTTCTTATAAAAGCAAAGCATGAGAAGAGACTAGAATTAAAACTTTTCACACCAATGATATAAGCAATTGCATATGGTATTTGTTAGTGCCTCGGCTTGGCCAAGTCCCTAAGTTTGTAAATTCCATCACTCGGAAAGAAACACTTGTTGGAAGCTTGAAGACCCAAGACGATCAAGAGTAAAAATCATGCTCCACCAGATTGAAGCTTATCGTTATGGCAATAAAAAAAATGTATTGTGGCCATAGATGACTTTAGGAGGTACCCATACCTTAGAGAGGACTATCCCTAGGCTTAGAAGAACAAATGGTTAAATCATAAAAAACCTAGTGAGGATGTTTGACAGTGAAATGGAAACAAACTTGGAAATATGTTCATTGTCAACATGACCAGTCTATCTCACCGACCCTCGATGTACTCAGGATCGATCCATCGTGGTCAAAGACTGGTAGACCCGAATGACATAGGTTCTGGAATATTGAACTGTCATTCTGGGTATGCCTCTGATCGAGAGTCTCACATGCACCGACCCCTCAGTGAAAGGCTGAAACGACCCCTTGTGGTCAACGACTCCTCGATCAAGATCTTAAGTTCTAAAACTTTGAACTCCTGTGGACTCTCGAAGAAACAGACATACCGACATTCAAAGACCGATCGACAGTACCAGGACCGACCCCTCGGTAATGGACGATAGGTCGTTTTAGGTAACAGGTTTATAAGTTGAAACTACTGTCAAGCATGTTTTGCACCAAAACGAGCCTCTCGTATGGACCGACCCCTCGGTACTATAAGTGTTGACCCATCAGCGACAAACGACATGTCGACAAAGAAAGAATATTACCGTGGGAGTGCACTTAATGCACAACGGTCGGAATTGTAACGGTAACATTTCTAGTCACCGACCCCTCGGTGCAACCGATCTATCGGTACATTACCGTTACTACAATTGGTTTTCTTCGCTATATAAACCAACCTTTATGCAACTAGTTGATATCCTTCGGACAGATCAGTTGGACCCTCATCTTTATCAGTGAGCTTAACAAGGGCCAACAGAAGGATCACTCTCTCTCTCTCATGCTTACACTAGGGGAATCAAATACAACCGATCAAATGGATTGAGTTGTGAGAGAGGGAGGAAGGATGAAAACTCATAAACAACCAATCTGATAATTGAGTTTGAAAGTGAGAAGGAGAGAACCATAAACTAGAAAACCTTTGGTAGAACTAGTTTCCTTGACACCCTAGACTGTGATTGCTAAACGATGGCTACAAAGGGGAGCGTCGGCATACATGGGTGGGATCTCGGATAAGCACAATCAGAAGAAAGAGCTTCAAATGCAAGTGCTTCTTGTTTTTAATTTTATTTTAAACCTTTATTCCGAAGTGGATTAAGGGGAGGTACCCCGAAACCACTATAAAAAATTCTGGATCGGTGTCTCCGGCACAAAGGTAGGTGGAACTCCCGGCCAAATGGATAGATGAAATTCTTATTCGACAGTGGTGAGTGAAATTCCCAGCCAATTGAGTGAGGTGGAATTCCTATCTAATTGTGAGGGTGTAAGTTCTCACTTAGTGGATTTTGGGGATAGCTCAAGGTTGAGCGAGTCCTAACAGTAGATGTAGGTTGGCTAACCGAACCACTTTAGATCGGTCTTGTGGTGTTTGATCTATGTGTGTTTGTATTTAGTATTTAAGTACTCTTCTTAACACACATCACTTTGCATATTGATTATCTCATTATACACATTGCGCACAAGCATCGATAATCAAAGTTTATGTAAATGATCATAATCTTAGTGTGATCACTTAATGAAATTATCACACTAAGCAAATCTCTTGATAAACATTCCGCTGCACTTTAAATCAAGAAATTTGTAAACACCATGAAAAATGGGATTCACCTATTCACCCCCCTCTAGGGTCAATCAGGTTGTTCTAGCACATTGAAAATGGGAACTTTCAGTATTTGTTGGTCTTGTATGTGCAATCCATCAGAAAAATATTATTGTATATCGTAGTAAGGTGGGTTGATAATGGATGTTCAAAGAAAAGATATTACAAATGACCTTCATTATCATAGTCAATGTTGTTATGGAAACCACATTTTTCAAGATATTCTATTAAAGCTTCAATTGAGGTACGACCTCCTAATTGCCTTTTTCAAGGCCAATGCATCATATTGTACAAATCCCTTGATGTTGCTTCAAAGTTAAAATTTCCCTTCCAAAGCATCAGACGGGGTGGTATATTATTATTCTTCATTTCATGGTTTTTTTCTCTTCCCCTAAAAAATGTTGTGCACTTGGATGTCTTACTAAAACATTTGACCATTCTCACAAAATTTTATGTGGCCAACTTCCATGATCCATCAACATTTTGTCTCCCTTTCACTTCAAATGGACAATTTACGAGGAGAGAGGACCCTTTCTTTTTGTGTTCATCATTTTTCACATTACGTCAGATGCGATATCGCAACCAAGAATTATCAAGTTCTTCTTAGTACATGAACTTTTGATGTAAGCTGCAAATCCTTGTACAATAGCAAACTTCTTAATATATTTTACAAGATCCTCCTAATAGGGAAAATGGTTCTCAACAAGCTAATTTTCATTATGAAACTTACTCCCAAGTTGTAACACTCCATCCCACTACGAACGTGTTACTACCGATACCGACTCAAAGTCCTCTCAAACGTTATCTTGAGTCTTTTTTTTTTTAAATTGGGGGAACACACACCTCCGACTAACCAAACTAATCACTGGCAACCCACACTAAATTATATGATAAGGACTACTACTAAAGCATCCACCACAAAAAGTAATTACAATATAAACAAGTTATTACATTTAGTCAGCTTAAGCATGTGAACATAGTTTCAAGTATAGAAGTGCTCTCTCAACATTACAACATATGAAAGTGACGGAAAGTAATAGTGTAGCTCCATGTCCTATGCCTGACCGAGAATCCGCAGACCCCTCCTCTATCGAAGCACCTAAAAGGCAAGGGGTGATCTCAACATGCCCAGTTAGAGAAACACGTACAACACATGCTATCAATCATACACTGCATATAATCACATGGGCACATCAATGTCTAGGATGTCAACATGCACGACCATGCAAACGTGTGCCCTACACCTGGCACACGGACCAACATCTACCATGCCTCCATCACATCCTCTAACCATCCCACGACAACTCTAAGGAAACTCTCTCTTGTGTCTACATACCTCGGCCCAACCACTCCACTAGTGGTGACCATAACCTAATACCTCTATCGGAATCATGGGTCGGACCCACCTACGGTCCCCACGACTAGAGGTCGTCATCCGGTAGTCTTACCCTCACGTCCTGGGTCCTGGCTACGGGTCATACACACACGCTCGAACATGTACCCGACTTCATATCAGAGTCATGTCAACCTGTGCCTCACACTTGGAACACAGACCAACACCCAACCAAGTCAAACCACTAGATACCAACCAGTCTTAAGACTCTCCAAGGTTAATTCGCTCACACATCATAATTGGCCCACAAACTTGGCCCACCAGAACCTAAAACAGTCAACCCCACTAGTCAGACCTACAAACACTCCTAGCGGTCCCACAACCACCTCTAGCCATAACATCACCAGACCCCGCAAGAGCCCAACAAGCGGTCGTACATTCGTTGGTCCCACACACAAGCACTCCTCATGGTCTCTTACACAGACCACAACCTCAACAAGTCATCCATAACCTACCCATCTTGTTAGAGCCACGGTTTATCGTGTCTCCTCTTGTCAATTTTGTGTCCTTCTCATGACCTTGCTTTGGATGTTCAAGATGGAAGATCACATGAAACCCTTGAAGCTCATAAAGCTAGCCAAGGAATTCTCTCCGGTGTGTGGCAACCCAAGCAGGTAAACCAGACTTAGTAAGGGTTTATGGGTGTACAAACTTTTTATTAGAATTAATTAAGGCTCTAATCCAAAGCCCCTGTGTAGTAAGCGCAAAAACAAAACCAAAAGTATATTGTCGGTTTCGACCTGCCGACCATGTTCAACATGTCGAAATGCTGGGATTATTTCCAGTCACTCTCAGGATCGACCCGTCAACCACAGTCGACCTGTCGAAAGCCTTTCCATTTAGTTTGGTCATTTTGATAGCTCTAGGGATTGACTTGTCGACAACAATCAACCTATAGAAAGACTTTTGGATTTTTTTGGGCTATCGGAATCGCCTCGTCAAACCTATTCGATTGTCGACGAGTCCTTTGTGGAAAACCCTTTTTGACCTATCGAAAAATCATCGACATGTCGAGACTATTATTTTTTACACTGTTGGCATCCGTGCATCTCTTCGACTTATCAAAAATCTCTCTTACAGCTCCTCGACGTATCGAGGAGTGTGTGTTTATCCGTTCACTAGCCGTGGCTAAATTTTTCTTATAAATATCGATCGTCGTTAGCAGAAAGGAGGAGAGAAAATAAGGAGAAAATCCTAGTGTTTAAGAGAGAGCCATGACCCAGAAAACCTGAGATCTGGGAATAATGAATAAACCCTACACTGTTACACAATAAATATCAAATATCTAAAGGGGGTTTAATGGGGGAGTATAGCATCATACCCAAAGGTTGCACACATTACACGGAGATCATCTACTGGAGCATGCAACCATCTTTTTGAAGAAACATCAGAAGATCGTTGAAAGGCCCAAGGAAAGTGTTCTTCCTTTCTCTTTGAAAGACGTCTATGGTTCGAACCACCATAAAAAATAGGAGTCGAGGTCTAGACCTCTGTGGTTGAACCTCTTTCTAGGATTGTAATTTTAGGGTATTTCACCCTAATTTTAGTGTGTCTCGGATAACCCTAAGTTGGATGATTCCATGAGTGAATGTAGGTTATTTGAACTGAACCACTATAAATGTTGGTGCAAATGTGTGAATGGTGTGGAATGTTTTTTTAAGTTTTTGGATTTGATATTTGTTTGGTAAATCGAACTACTTGACTTTATGCCGTTTGCTTTATGTGTCTTTATAATTTTTTTATTATATGTTAATAAAGAAAAATTAAGGAAATTGGATTCAAAATTAACCGGACTTTCGAGTAGAATCAGAGCCAGGTTCCTCTATTAAGAATTAACCGTCTAGATGTGATCCCTGCGCTACAACAATGCACAGGGGAGATAGTCAGGCCATTATCAAACCTCTATATTTTGATGGTATGAACTATGCCTACTGGAAGGCTTGCATGAAAACGTTTTTAGTATCCATCGATGGAACCATTTGGGAATCTGTCCTAAGAGGTTAGGTTCACCCTATTCAAGAAATAATTGACCCATCTGAAAAAGGAAAATCTGAATCTTCAACATATGTAAAATTGACCAGATCTAAAGATTTTTTCTCCTAGACTGACACCGAAAAATCTTTATATAATGGTAAATCTTTGAATGCAATCAATTGTGTTGTTTCACCAGACTAGTTTAAAAGAATTATGACATGTGAAACAGCTAAAGAAGCCTGGGATATTCTCGAGAGAACCCATGAAGGAACTAATTTGGTCAAAAGATCAAAACTCCAAATAATGAGCTCGAAATTTGAAAATATTTGAATGCAAGAAAATGAAACATTTACGGAGTTTTGTTCCAAATTGAATGATATTGTTAATACCATGTGGGCACTCGGAGAAAGGATACCAGACAAGGTTATATGCACTAAAATTTTAAGATCCTTGCCTAATAGGTTTAGTCCTATGGTAGTAGCAATTGAAGAATTTAGGGATGTGGCCAAAATGGTTGTAGATGACCTTGTGGATCTTTACAAACTTTTGAACTCCACTTTGGTAAACCTAAAAATAAGTCTATTGCCCTAAATTCATCTATGAAAGCTGAAACCAAAGAAATTGAAAAATATGAGTCCGATAGTGACTCAAATGAGGATGTGGTTGTCCTAGCCAAGAAATTTTAATTAAAATTAATAAAATGAACTTTAAAAATCATAAAGAGATGAGTCTAAAGAAAAATTTAGAGGTAAATCTAGTTCTTCTAGTGACAAAACAAAAGATCAAAAATTTTATAATTGCAATGGATATGGGCATCTTGCAATCGATTGTTCATCAAAAAGGAGATCTAAGAAAAAGGCTATGACAACTGTTTAGGAAACCACAAATACATCTCAATCTGAAAGTGACTTTGATGAGTCTGTGAAAAAAAAAGATGAAACATTAAAAAGTTTCACAGCCACCACTTCTACAAATCTAGATGCACCCATCATTGCAAACATTAATGAAAATTATGATGAAGAAGATGAAGAGGATGAAGAAGATGATCTTTAGAAAGCTTATGATTCTCTATACTTAGAAAGAAAAACCTTGGCTAGAAAGTTAAATAAATATAAAACCGAAAATAACAAATTGTCTAGCTAGTTGGCAACTGAAACTTCAAAAAAAAGAAATACTCTGGTCTCAATTGAAAACCGTAAATGATGAAATTATAAAATTGAGAGAATGAAAATTTCCTTCAAGGCACAGTAAATATGTATAAGAATGACATTAAAAATTTGAGGGAATTTCAAATCACACTTTCTAAAGAAAATGAAAAACTAAAAACCGATTTGAAAAATCTTAGAAATCATAAGACAACATTCGAAGATAAGTTTACTCAAGGAGAACAGAAATTGGAAAAACTCCTTAGCTTAGGTAAACTTCACGGTGATAGAACAGGTCTAGGATTCAAAATTATTATAAGAAAAGACCCAACACCCAAACTGTTTTTGTTAAAGCCCAGTCTTACTCCAACAAAAATTTAAATGTTATCTGTTACTATTGTGGAAAGACTGGAGACCTCAGGTTTGAATGCAAGTTGCGTAAGAGACACCTCAAAGAAAAAGCTTTTGAAAATATACCTAAGGTGTCTAAAAATCATAACTTTAGATAAAATCATCATCTCTCCTTGATGCAAAAATTAAACAACATTTTGAATGAGTTAAAAGGACCAAGATCTGTAAAGTTAAGGTGTCGTTTAATTGGAGATAGAAGAGATATCTCTTCTCAATGGGTATATAAAATAAAAAGTTTAGTTGTTCACATTGCATTAAAAGCTTAAAACAAATCCAGATGGTACCTTCATAGTGGGTGCTCCAGACACATGACTGGAGGCAAATCTTACATCTCTAACTTTTTTGAGTTTGATGGAGGATCCGTGACTTTTGGAGGTGGCACTTCTGCTAAAATCACAGGTAAAGGTACTGTAAACTTATCAAACTCCATGACTCTAAAAGATGTGTTGCTTGTGGATGAATTGAAACATAACTTGTCAAGTATCTCACAATTTTGTGAAGATGACAACTATGTCACATTCAGACGATAGAGTTGTGAACTTGTTACAAAATAAGGCAATGTTTTCTTAAAGGGTTTCAAAACATCTGACGATTGTTATGCTCGTTAAAAAGACCCTCTAAAAGCAAGCACATCTTGTAACATTACCCAAACCAATGAATCTGAATCATGGCATAAAAGACTTGGGCATGTTAACTTCAAGGATTTATCCCGTCTTAATGAGTACCTCATCGGTTTGCCAAAAATTAGTAGGAAAGACAGAACAATTTGTGGTGACTGTAAAAAAGGCAAACAAGTTAGAGCTGCCCATAAGCGGGTTAATCAAATTGGGACTACCAGACCTTTAGATCTTTTGTACATGGACCTTGTAGGCCCTTCTCAAACTCAAAGTCGAAATGGTAAAAAATATTTCTTGGTTTTTGTGGATGACTAGTCTAGAGTCACATGGGTAGCCTTCTTGAGAGAAAAATCCGATGCTTTTGAAAAATTCAAAATTATTGCCAAACGCATCAAAACTGAACAAGAAGCAACCATTAATAAAATAAGAAGTGATCATGGAGGGAGTTTGAAAATCATATCTTCAAGGAGTATTGTGATAAACATGGGATTCACCATGAATTCTCAGCCACCAAAACACCTCAACAAAATGGGGGTGACTGAAAGAAAGAACCGTGTTCTGCAAGATATGGCCATTGTGTTCCTTCAAAGTAAACAACTTCCGAAAAACTTGTGGGCCGAAGCAGTGAACAGAGCCTACCTTATTATTAATAGAGTTTATTTGAGAGCAGGATTAAACAAAACTGCATTTGAGTTGTGGACCGAAAGAAAGCCAAATGTCAAATAGTTCAGGGTCTTTGGAAGCAAATGTTATATCCTTAAAGGCCTTGAAAATATTGGAAAATTCGACTCTAAGAGCGACGAAGGTATATTCCGTGGTTATTCTAACACAAGTAGAGCTTATAGAGTCTTAAATTTGACAACAAGCACAATTCAAGAGTCCACAAATGTTATTGTTGATGACCATATGCATGAGTCAATCTCACCCGTCAATGAAGATGAGGAGTCTAATCAAACCGAAACTCTTTCTAAACCCTCATCTTCCTCTGCTCCTAGTACAGAGCTAAAACCAGTCAAGGATCATCCTATGTCACAAATTATAGGAGACCCACTGACAGGTGTAAAAACTAGGAAGCAACTAGAAAGCATCTCTAGTTTCTCATACTTCACTTCTCAAATAGAGCCTAAAAATATAGATGACGCTCTACAAGATGAAAACTAGATCAATCCTATGCAAGATGAGCTTGGCCAATTTGTTAGAAATGAAGTATGGGACTTGGTGCCATGGCCTAAAGACACAAATGTTATTGGTACCAAGTGGATATTTAAAAACAAGCTAGATGAACATGGGACTATAGTGAGAAACAAAGCTAGACTTGTAGCTCAAGGCTACACTCAAATTGAAGGGATTGATTTCGATGAAACATTTGCCCCAATTGCTCGTCTTGAATCCATTCGCATCTCATTATCCATGGCATGTCACTTAAAGTTTAAATTATTTCAAATGGATGTAAAGAGTGCTTTTTTGAATGGATATTTAAATGAAGAAGTTTTTGTAGAGCAACAAAAAGGTTTCATAGATCCACAGTTTCCAGATCATGTATTCAAATTGAAGAAAGTTCTATATGGTCTGAAACAAGCCCCTACAGCTTGGTATGAAAGCCTTATTCAATTTTGATAAATAATAATTTTCAAAGGGGGAGTGTGGACAAAACTATTTTTGTTCAAAAATCGTGTGAAACCATTTTGATTGCACAAATTTATGTCGATGATATTGCGTTTGGTTCTACTAGTGAAAAATTCACTTTGGAGTTTGCAAATCTCAGGAAGTCTGAGTTCTAAATGAGTATGGTTGGTGAACTCAATTATTTATTGGGTTTACAAGTTAGATAACTCAATGATGATTTATTTATAACACAGACTAAGTACGCTAAAGAACTTGTCAAATGATTTGGACTTGAAGGTTGTAAACATTCAAACACTCCTATGAGCACCACTGTAGAATTATTTAAAGATGAGGGTGGACAAGATGTGGACCCAAGTCTTTTTAGAAGTATGATAGGGAGTTTGTGGTACCTTACTGCTAGTAGACCAAATATTGCTTTCAGTATGGCAAGCAAATCTAAAAGAGTCTCATCTAAAGGGAGTAAAATGGATTATAAAGTATATAGCGGGCACAACCAAATTTGGCATTTGGTATCCCTATGATACGTCTTTCTCCATTGCCGGATACACAGATGCTGATTGGGCGGGAAATTTGGAGATAGAAAGTCCACAAATGGTGGTTGCTTCTACATGGGTAATTGTCTTGTATCTTGGCACAGTAAGAAGCAAATCTTTGTCTCCCTCTTCACGGCTGAAGCTGAATACATTGCGGCTGCCAGCTGTTGCACTCAACTCCTGTGGATGAGACAGATGTTTGTGGACTATGGCATTACTAATAAAACCATGATTCTCTACTGTGACAATACTAGTGCCATAAATATTTTCAAAAATCATATCCAACACATCGACATTAGGCACCACTTTATTCGAGAATTGGTAGAAGACGGTTCAATCGAGGTTGAGCATGTGTCTACTGAATATCAAATCACAAACATAATGGCAAAACCTTTGGACTCAACTCGATTTCTCAACCTCCGAAAAGCTATTGGTGTGTGTGTTAATTTAAAGATTTCTTGCTCTGTTAACAATTATGTTGTGCAGGTCTTTCATTAAAAAAAAAAAGGGAGTCTCGGCATGTCGAACATTTTCGACCCGTCGAGAATGCCAATGGGGATCTCGACTTGTCGATATTTGTCGACAAGTCAACCGTACGACTTGAGGTATTTTTTCCGTTTTTATTTCCTCTCGACTTTTCTCATTTCCATTCTCACACATCTCCGAAATCCTTTTTTTCTTTGCTAGGGTTTTTCCCCAAATCCCTTCCCTTCTCAGCTCCTACTCGGTTTTTGATTCACCATCGCTCATTCTTTTTCTTCTCCTCTTCTGAATCCGTCACCATGGAGATGTACTCCACCATTTCAGTCACACCAGCGCTACTTCCTCTCCTCCACCTCTCCACTATCGCCGCTTCCAGTCTACGCTAGTCCTTCACTCATAGGTGACCTCTACTGCCATCTCTGTCTCCTTCTCTTCGCCTCGTCTCTTCCGCTGCATCGCTTCGCATCTTCAAGTTTCATTCCTCACTCTGCTCGCCCATAGCAGGTAAAGCATTCTCGTTGTTTTTTTTTTCTTTTCCCTCTTTTCAGTTGTCTCTACATCTCTACTTAATTGAGGGTTTCTCTGCTATCGGATTTCATGTTCTCTCTGGGGATTCATTTTCTTTAAAACTCTGTAAAATCATTTTGTGGATTCATTTTACCTCTTTGTTCATCTCAAGTTTTGTGTTTAAAGCGGCCTACCTCTGTTAGAGACTATGGACTTCTTTTTCATTTCTGTTTTGTTTTCTTTTCACTGGCTCAATTACACTGCATTGGCCCATGCATTCTGTGTGAAGTAACAAGGAGTGTGTATTTCAAGCCTTATGGTTCGAACTTTAATAGGCCCATCCCCTCCGTCAAAGCGTCCCAGAAAACTTCCTGTCCGTTCTGCCCTCAATGCTGGTCAATCTAGTTCACCCACTCCTCCTCCTAAGTCGTCTGAAACAGTTCCACCTCTTTCTGTTGATCGTCAATTACAACCTATTCTTCATCCAGCAAAAGTCAAACACAACTTTGTTACTGAGAAGTTGTGTTGTCAAAGATCTTGCCAAATTCAATATTTCAGACACTCTCTATAAGATCGGCTGGTCAAAAATCTTGGACTGGGGAGGAAATGTTTTTCCCTTTCTTGTAAAGGGATTGTGTTCTTCCATTGCTGATTTCTCTCCCACTCACTACTCATTTACTGCCAAATTTACAAATGGTGAAGAACACCTTGTCACCCCTAAACTTATTTCTGTGGTCACTGAAATTTCTCTCTCTGGCAAGGATGTCTCTCGTATCGCCTATAAATCTAAACTCATTTACACTCCCAAAGCAACACTAATCGCTCATGTCTGGGGACAACATGCCCCTCAGTGGTCTACCAAAGGTGAATTTCGAGCGTCCTTTCTTTTGCCTGAATTGAAAGTTTTGCACAACATCTTCTCCCAAAATGTGTACCCTCGAAAGGGCAACAAAGCCTACCTGTCCATGTACATGATAAATTTTCTCTATCAAGTCTCCAAGAGTGGCAAAATTTGTCTTCAAACTTTTCTCAGCCGTCACATTATCCGCTTCCACTCCACTCTTGGCCATAGCTCTGCTCCGTTTGGGTTTCTCATGACTATGTTTGCTAGGCATTTTGCATTCTCACCATCTCCATTCGAAGCTCCTATCTCTGTTGAGCCGTTGGATTCAATCGCGATTGATAAAATGTTTCCAAAATCCAAGAAGAAAGATATATCCCCTGCTTATGATTCTCCTTCGGAATCCAAAGACTCTCCTGCTGCTAGATCACCCTCTGCACCTGATTCTGCCTCTCCGGATCATGTCATTTTGTCGACCCTGAGTATCTAGACAGCAAATTTGACCAGCTTGCTCGTGATCAAGCTTTGCTTCGCAGTTAAGTGGCGGCTCTCACTGCCTTTGTGCAGAAGTCTGTCAAGGGATTGTTCCAGTACTTTCAAGAGTCTTTGCCTTGTTCTGTGCAAGAGAATTTTTTTTTTGGCAGGCATCTCTTCAGGGGGGAGATTTCCAAAGTTGAAGACTTCAGTGTCCTTATTTTTTGTATTCTGTTATTGAGTTTTCCATTGTAATTTTTATTGAGTCATGTTATAGTGATCTGTAATAAGTGAGTTGTATGTCTTAGAGTTTAGGTTTTTGTCACGAAATTGACAAAGGGGAGATTGTTACAACCCCGGTTTATCCGTGTCTCCTCTTGTCAATTTTGTGTCCTTCTCAAGACTTTGCCATGGATGTTCAAGATGGAGGATCGCATGAAGCCCATGAAGCTCATAAAGCTGGCCAAGGAATTCTCTCCGGTGTGTGGCAACCCAAGTAGGTAAACCAGACTTAGGAAGGGTTTATGGGTTTATAAACTTTTTGTTAAAATTAATTAAGGCCCTAATCCAAAGCCCTTGCGTAGTAAGCCCAAAAGCAAAGCCAAAACAATATTGTCGGTATCAACCTGTAGACCATGTTCGACATTTCGAAATACTGGGATTATTTTCAGTCACTCTCGGGATCGGCCTATCGACCATAGTCAACCTGTCGAAAGCCTTGCCTTTCTTTTCAGTTTGGTCGTTTTGATAGCTCTCGGAATCGACTTGTCAGCAACAATCGACCTGTCAAAAACCTTTTGGATTTTTGTTGGCTATCGGGATCGACTCGCCGAACCTATTCGATTGTCGGCGAGTCCTTTGTGGAAAACCCTCTTTGACCTGTCGAAAAATTCTTGACATGTCGAGACTATTTTTTTTACACCACCGCTGGCATCCGTGTATCTCTTTGACTTATCAAAAATCTCTCTTACAACTCCTCGACGTATCGAGGAGTGTGTGTTTATCCGTTGACTAGTTGTTGCTAAGTTTTTGTTATAAATACCAATTGTTGTTAGTAGAAATGAGGAGAGAAAATCCAAGTGTTTAAGATAAAGAGCCATGACCCAGAAAACCTGAGATCTGGGAACAATGAATAAACCCTACACTGTTACACAGTAAATATCAAAGATCTAAAGGGGGTTTAATGGGGGACTATAGCTTCATACCCAAAGGTTGCACACATTACACGGAGATCATCTATTGGAGCATGTAACCATCCTTTTGAAGAACACATTAGGAGATCGTTGAAAGCCCAAGGCAAGTGTTCTTCCCTTCTCTTTACTTCTAGACCTCTCTGGTTGAACCTTTTTCTAGGATTGTAATTTTAGGGCATTTCACCATAATTTTAGTGTCTCAGCTAACCCTAAGTTGGGTGATGTCATAAGTGGATGTAGGTTCTTTGAACCGAACCACTACAAATGCTGGTGCAAATGTGTGAATGGTGTGGAATGTTTTTTATGTTTTAGATCTGATATTCTTTTAGTAAATCAAACTGCTCGACTTTAAGCCATTTGCTTTATGTGTCTTTATAAAAAAAATTATTATCCCTCCCCAACCACGCCACCCCCCCCCCTCCTCCCTCCCACCCTCCCTCCCTCTAGGACAGTGCATTGGCCTAGCCCGGACTTTCATATCTAACCCTCATGGAATTCACCGAGTCAGTTAGCCCAACTCTCTCGTTAGACGCCCTTAGACTTCCGACAAATCCAACCCATATACCACTCACATAACAACCATAACTACGAGTTGGGCATCATATATAGTCTCCTCGTCAACTCGGGTGGCCCACAGCTCTACCTATCAATCCCACGGGAGACAACCATCATCAATCGATATCTCTCAGCTACAGCTCGGGTGGCATGTCGCTCTACCCAACTGGCCCCCGGGAGACGCTCATCAACAATCACCATCTCTCAGCTACAGCTTCGGCAGTGCATCGTTCTACGCATCTGGCCCCCGAGGGGTCTCACCAACAATCATCATCTCTCAGCTACCGCTCGGGCGGCACATCACTCTGCACGTCTGGCCCCCGAGAGATCTCACCAACAATCACCATCTCTCAGCTACAACTCGGGCGGCATGTCGCTCTGCCCGTCTGGACTCTGAGAGGTCTCACCAACAATCACCATCTCTCATCTATAGCTCAGGCGGCACATCGTTCTGCCCATCTAGTCCCCGAGAGGTCTCACCAACAATCCCCATCTCTCAACTACAGCTCGAGTGGCAAATCGCTCTGGTCATCTGGTCCCCAAGAGGTCTCCCCAACAATCACCATCTCTCAGCTATCACTCAGGCAACATATCGCTCTGCCCTTTTGGCTTTCGAGAGGTCTAACTTATAATCACCACCTCTCTGCTACAGCTCGAGCAGCATACTACTCAGTCAACTGAATCTCATCTGAGGCTGAAAAGACCATTCTACAGCACTTTCAGTCGACTAAAACATAAAGTTCAGCCGAGTAAATCTCGGCAGTTTTGTACACCTCCACTAAAACGACCATAACTTGGGTTCCTGGACTCGGTTTTGGGAGTTCTTGGGCTCGTCGGAAATATCATTGAGAGATCTATCTACTCACCAAATTTGGTCCAATTTAAAGTCCATTTGATACCTCAAATAATCTCTCAAAGTGAGAGTATATGACAGAACTGTTTTGATCTATTTTGCACCCTTTTATTAAAATCCTCATAACATCAGCTATACAATTCCGAATTGGATGTTCTTGGACTTTTTGAAAAGCCCTTTTAGTGTTCTATCAAATCATGAAAATTTTACTAATACTTGGGCACATTTGATAGAAGCAAAATCTTGTCCAAAACAGATCAAAATTCACTTAACCTAAAAAATCCAAATAAGTTCTACCAAATTTTAAATTATGGATTCTAAGGTTTATCCCAATGGTAAGTCTAGGTCTTCTAAGTCAATCGTAAGGTCCAAATACATGTGTTGGTGGCATTCATGAAGTTCTTTCAGTTTCGGTGTGATGCCTTCCAAATGGCACTTCTTCTAGAGCTTTAAACTTGATTTGACTATATAGGTCTTCCAGATTTGCGGTGTTGGACATGTAGACGGTCACAACTCAGTCAAATGAATTGACAACTCAGTACTCAATCGGACACAGTCACGGAATTGACAACTCAATTTGATCAGGGGAAATAGATTTAACTTTTAGGCCAATAGCCTCAAAAAAAAAAAAAAAATCAGGGCTTCCAGCAGCAATACTGGCAATACTTCAGGAGATCAATCTGTCACCAGGACTGAGTGCAATGGACTTGAACTAGGTATGAAAAACTTGCAAGCAGTGTTGGTGCAACTAACCATGAGTTTCAACCATATCCACACAGATATTCAACGTATCACTCCTAAGGTCAATGTTCATGGTGATCGAGATAGGAGGCCCTAGAGGTCCCAAACTCATCATATTTATGACAATTCTTCCAGCAGTGATGAGGCAGAAGATTCTTTGCACAATGTGAGCCAGCGCACATAGATCGAGAGACACCTGACTGCATAGACTAAGAGTATTGTATGAAGGTGGATCATCAACCTTTTAACAGTCAACTATACGTTGAAGACTTCCTCAACTAGCTCTTCGAAGTTAAACGCTTCTTCAATTAGATGGAAATCGACGAAGCGAATAAGGTGAAGCTCGTGGCCTACCGACTCAGAGATGGAGCATCTATATGGTGGGAATAGTTACAAACCACCCATAGGCAGGACAAAACAAGTGTCCTATTACTTCATGGACACAGATGAGACAATTACCATGGGCTCATTTCCTTCCCGTTGACTATGACGAAGTTCTGTTCGAGCACTATCAAGATTTTCGACAAGGAAACCGCTTAGTTTGTGACTTTGCAGTTAAGTTCTACCCCCTTTCTGCCAGAAACGACTTGACCAAGACTAAATCTCAACAAGTCTCATTGTTTTTAAAAGGCATTCGCACGACAATCCATAACAGCATCAGGTTCCAACCAATTTTCACTGAGTGATGCAGTGTAGATGGCCACGAGAGCAGAAACTCAAATGGATCGATCAAGAGCAAAGAACATACCTACATGCAAAATTACTCCTCAATCAACCACTTCGGGCCCTGAACTAGTCCTAGAGCATGTTTCTCAACGGGGTATACTCCCTCAAGCGGGCATACTCCCAAAGCCTACAACCATTCAACCAAAGTTTGCTGAGAGCAAGAAATTGAGAAGAGCAACTCGTACACTCGTCCTATGCCTAGCAAGTGTTTTCGTTTCGAAGAAGTGGGGCATCGCTCCAACCAATACCCTCACCATCAACTAGTTGCTCTTACCACCAAAGATCTAACAGTGAAAGATGAGTATGCATAAGGGCAAGTGGAAGATGTTCATGAGCATAATATTGCATATGAAGATGAAGGAACCTCCTTAGTGGTTCGAAAGTTGCCAAATCAAAATCATCAAATTAACATCTTTCGAACCCAATGCACTGTTGACCAAAGGGTTTACGACCTCATCATTGACGGTGGTAACATTGAGAACTTCATCTCCAAAGTGATGGTAGATAAGTGGGATTTGCTAACTCACGCACATTCATCGCCTTGCTCAATTGGATAGATCAAAAACGTGGGAGAAACGAAAGTGACAAAGCAGTGAAAAAATAATTGTGATGTGATTGTAATAATGAGTTAAGATAATCTCATTTCCCTATTGAGCTGCTCAAATCTCTGAGTTCGATACGAGAAAAGGACTAACATACTGCCCAAATCTCCGAGTTCAATATACTCCCTCTGTCTCAAATTAATTGTCCTATATGAATTTTAGAATTGTCTCAAAATAATTGTCTCATTTAGTATAAAGTGTATTGAAAATGGATGAGATCACATAAAATGTTAGTCTTATAGAGAGAGTTCTTTAAAAAACACAAATACTTCAAATGAGACAATTAAAATGGGACGGAGGGAGTAGTTTTTATAGGAGAAAAGGACTAACATTCAAATAATAGCTTGCAAGGTATTGAGGTGGGCATATGTATTAACCAAAGAGAAACTCTAGAGAATGAGTTAAAAGAGAATGAAGCAAGGAGAATGATCCTAAAAAGTAATTAGTAGGTCACATGATTTGATGAAATGTACAATCGAGCACGAGTAGGATGTATGTAAAATTATACTCTTATTTGATTATTTTAGCCTTATGATCTTGATCATAAAAGATTATAATACTACCAGCCATTGATTTTATATGGCACATTTGATGAAGGTGACTGATTCGATAAACATGAAATTAAACCAACACTTAATTCACATGTACTTTTACTAATCTGACCTAATTATATATTTAAATAATCAATTTTTAAGGTCATTCACCTTGACCCATTCAATGTAGAGTTAATCAAATCTCTAAATTTAAATTACATTATTCATCCTCATCAAAGTCTTATTATCTTATTCAAAATCAACTTATCCCTCAAACGTCAACTTTTTTAGAACTACATGACGTAGGTCTTGATGATTTCAAAAGTAAATTAAACAGTTCAGCAAAAATAATAAGAATAAAATGACATCAGATGCTTAGCCATTCTATTTTTAGCGGTCGAGATAATAATTTATACTTCAAATTAAACATACCCAATGCTTGTAATATATGGAAGATAACAAATACAAAAAGCACAAGCTCCAAAAATCCCTCATTATCGATCTCAAATGTCACTTCCCAGTTCCCCCTTTCCCATGAAAATTTTACCATTTGATACAATCTTAATTTTAACTACATTTCTAAAAAAAATTTGGACCCACAAGCTCCGACTCACGCAATTTCATCTCTTCCGACAAATACTGAGCTAACTCAAACATCCCAACCTTCTGTAGATTACTGATGAGTGAACGGTAGATGTAAGTTGGATGGATTCTCTCTCTCTACATCTCATTATAAAGTTCTAATGCACCCTCTAAATTTCCTGATCGACCAAAGCCATCTACCAATGCAGTATAAGTTCTCAAATCTGGCCCAATTCCCCTCTTGATCATTTCTTGCATGAAGTTCAAGATTAAATCAAATCTGCCCATTTTCCGAGTCATTTATCAATGTATTGTATGTCACTATATCAGGATCACAGTCAGATAACTTCATGGAAGAAAACACACAAAGCATTTGTTCCACCCGACCTGCCTTCCCCAAAATATCCAGAATTATATTAAAACTGACGGTGTCAGGTTTACATTTGAAATTCTTCATGTGTTCAAATATAAGAAGAGCTTCTTCTATCTTCCCGTAAACAGCAAATCCAACAATTATCTTATTGATGACTGTTGTGTTTCTAGGAAATGTAATTTCGGAGACCTCTCTAATGAATTTTAGTAATGGATCCGAATCCTTTACCTTTCGATATGCTCTTGCAATAGGTAGATAATACATTGATCTTTGGGACTTGGTAGTTCGTAATAGATCCATAAACACCGAGGAAGAAAGTTCAAAGTTGTTTTCTTCAGCTGCAGAAGCTAGGACAACTTCATACACATCTGATCTAAGGTATATCTGTTTATCACGTAAACACTTCAGTAAGTGAGCAGCATGTGGTAAATCTTTTAATCTGCAGAGCTTCTCGATGAAAATAGCACAGTTTTCCTTGGTAGAAACGGGATCAACTTCTGCCAAAAGAATCTGTTGCAGGGCTTCATTCGTCGACTCATGCTCTGTAAAATTAGCCTCTGTTGCTACTGATCGGTAACTTTGGTATGCCAGTACTGATGTGGTTCGAAGAACAACATATGGTGGGAATTTGTTGGCTTCAAATGGAATGCATGTGAAAGAAATCTACAGCAAAGTAGGGGTCAGAGAATGTGGACAGACAGCTCTCTACAGAACTAAAATACAAATCAGCATTCAGAAAAAGAATCAAATAAATTCAAGAAAGTGTTCGGAGAAATAGAAACTACATAGTATAAATTCTTCCATTTCAAGTAAAAGTGGTAGCAATCGTTCTAATCAAGTTTCCAACAAATGATCATGGTAAAATCCTTATTCTTTTTCACTTTTAGAATCAAATTGTTCAAATAAAACCAACAAATTTCTTGTCGTAGCATTCTCTGGACCAGCAGGAGACAATATTGAAGAGAGTAAAACCTTTCCATAATCTTGCAAATCATTAATAGGCAGAAATAAACCAGAGTTTCAGGCCAACAAAAACACTAGCAGGCTAGAAAGTGTTCACAAATGCAAGTTGCAAACATGATATTTGCAGGATTGAGATAAGGCGAGGAAATAGCATTGCAGCAATTTATTGTCATGAGAGGATTGAGAGATTGCTTATTACAAGAGTTAAAAAGGATTGAGGGAGTTTTTAATTGAATATTCAGACTCAAGAGATGAAGATCCACTTAAGGTGCTCCCATAACTCAGAATCTCCAATTTACCATTTAAAAAAAAAAAACACCACCTCACAATCTCCTATTTTTCTACATATTTGTTTCTAATCTATTTGCTAAATGCATAGATTGAAATCTTGATTTTCTAAAGATTGAAAACTATAATCTCAAGATGTATAGAGTTGCCAAACATACATTAAAGGATCTTTTAGATCAGAATAGGAGCAGCATTCAAGGGAAGAATTAGGATCTTGGTGGGTAAAGGCAAGAGGGTATCTTTGTAGAAAGATAATTAGGTGGGGGAGAGGGTCCTAAGTGGTGCTTTTCCTAGGTTGTTTAGAGCAACCATGAATAGGGATGCATTAGTTAGCAACTATCACAGTGAAGTTAATTGTGAGCCCCAATGAACAGTAATCTTTAGGAGGGAACTTGAGAAGCAACAACATACCTTATTGAAGAGGACGTTGGGAGAGATGCAGATTTGCATCGAGCAAAGGACAGATGGATCTGGTCCATTGATGCCTCTGAAGCATTCACAGTTTGCATGATCAAGGTCCTCCCCCACCATGCGCACTGGCTTAGAACAATAAAATCCCACCTAGAGTCCAAGTGTTTATGTGGGCAACAAATCTGAGAAGTAAAGGTCTCCTTCCAATTGATCTTATAGTGTGAATCAGAGGAGTCTATAGACCACTTGATGTGTAGACGCCAATTCACTATCGGGGTGTGGCAATCAGTCTTAAGTTTGGTAGGTTGCTCTTGGGTTCTGGATGGAAGGGTGGGGAAAGTGATAACGGAGTGGGTGGCAGGTCCGCTTGTTTGGAGGACGGGAGTGGCGTGGAAATTCATTCCAGCAGTGATCCTTTGGTCAATATGGAAAAAAACAAATAGTAGAATCTTCGATGAAAAATTGAGGGACATCAGGGAGGTATTCAAAAAGGTTAAGTGGAATTTAGTCGTATTGTTAGCACTTTGCAAAGAGTTTGTAAGATGCTGACTGGAGGACTTCTATTTGTCATGGAAAGGTTGTAAAAGTGGGTAAGAGGCGGAGGACCAATGTGCCTAGGACAAGGCATGACCTTGGTTTTTGCAAGTTTAACATTGACGGTGCAGCTAGCGGGTAATCCTAGACTGGCTGGCATAGGGAGAGTGATTCACAATGATAGAGGTAGGATGTTAATGGTTTTCTTGGAATCTAAAGGGACTACAGAATCTAATGATTGAGAACTACTGGCGATTAAGAAGGCTATCCATCTGTGGGTGTTGTATGGGAATGGCTCACAATTCATGACATTTTGACCATCAAGATTTTTCTCAAGATATGTTCAATGTGCTCCAAGGCTTTGGTCCATTTCCTCTAGGCTTGGTCTAATCTTCCCGATACGAGTTCTAAGCTTAGGCAAGGTCTTCCTAGGTGTGTTGGGTCCACCCTAGAGTCATCTATGGCCAATTACCTTTCGTGTGGTTTCCATACACATGGTGATGATGAATCTGCACTTGATCTTCCATTCTTGAGGCAAGTGATTCAATCTTCATCACTCGAGTCTTGATTCAAAGCTTCAAGCTTCTGAGGCAAGGCTTCACCTAAGTCATGGAGACAAATAGGTGACTCAGCAAGCCGGAGCACCAACATAAAATGGAGATGAGGTTCAACTACACTTGGTCTATAGATACGCCAATGAAGCACAAGTCTTAGACCAATGTAGGACATGAGTAAGGTCCTATCCCTTTGGGATCCATTTGAAATTTTGATCCGGACCTTTCTTCTTAAATCTTCAGAAGTTGGGCATTTAAATTTTTCCATGTTGAACATTTGCTTAAATCCGGAGGATTGAGATAAGAACCTCATTTGGATGTTCCAATTTATAGAGTTTAGATGTCTTAACTTATGCCTATTAGATTTTCCATGGTAGGGATGATGCATGTGGTGAGGTGCTTTGTGTTTCTTAGGAAAATGCACACTTCTAAACTTATTTGCATCTTTCTTCTTTTCAAAGTGTGATTTTCCTTTGGCCTCATTTCTTCTTTTCTTTGCATTTTTGTGATAAACATTTTTATTCTCAAAGTGCAATAACCTTAACTTGCATTCTTGTCGCAAATGACCAGTTCTATTACAATAGAATAAAGTCAATAGGTTTTTCTCCTTTCGGGTCTTGGATGACAAGATGGGGATCGCAACTTTTTCCTTTTTAAGGTCTAGCCTAGTCTTGTCAACAAAGGATTCTGATTTCAACCTAGTATGCACAAATAATCCCTTGAGAGGTTTTTCCAAGTTCTGTTCACCTTGGGTAGCCTTCTCATGAAACCGAATCTTAAGACATTCCAAATCTGAGATTAATTTCAGATTTTCCTCTTCAAGGCTTTTTCCACTTTCCTTTAGCTTCATAATATCATTCTCATATATGATTATTGTACCTTGAAGAGATCTTTCATTTTCTCTCAACTTCATGTTCTCGTCATTTGAAGTTTTCAGATTTTTGGAGAGAGATTCTTTCTCAGATTTTTCAATTTCAAGTAGGCTACAGAGCTTGGCATTTTCAGATTTTACTTTATGAAGTTTTTTACCCAAACTAAAGATTTACAGGTACAAGGCATTGTGGGACTCTTAAAGATCATCATCTTCTTCATCATCCTCTGCTTCACTAGTGAATTCCTCTTGTTCAGGTGTAATGGAGGCAATAAAACATTTTAGATTTTCACCTATTTTTCTTATTCTCCATATCTGAAATACATTCAGATTTATATTCCTTTTCTTTTTCATTGGAGTCACAGGAATCACAATCCACTGGATTATAGGAGCTAGAACCTTCCATAGAATCAGTTATCTTACCAATAGATTCAGTCCACCATCTTTCTATTGATTCCTTCACATTTTCATCAAAGGATACAAGAAAGTTCTCCACTTTTGTTTTCCATGAAGCAATATTTGAATAAGCACAGTATGAAGATCCGGAGATGATTTTTCTTGCACCCAAAGACATTTTTCTGCCTACAATCAACTCGAATGGTTAGATCCTTATGAAGAGCAACGAGGCTTTGATACCAATTGAAAGTTCACGGTGCTAGAACAAGATTGGTCCTATACGGGGGGTGAATAGGACAATGCCCTATTTTTATGGCCTTTACAAATTTATTGGTTAATCAAAACAAATGCAGCGGAATGACAATATTAATCAAGTGTTGTGTGATAGAAGAGCGTGCAAGATATAGATGCAACCACACAAACAAGTCAAAACACCCACAACACCAGATTTATAGTGGATCGGAGTAAACCCCTTCTACATCCAATGTTGGACTCACCCAACCTTGGGTTATCCCTAATACACTAAGCATTGGAATTATGCTAACACAATAGAGTAGGAATTACGCCCACACAAATAGAGTAGGAATTTCACCTACACAATCCAACCTCATTTTGAAAGGTTGGACCACCTTAATCTAACCCTTATCCCTCTATTTTTTATAGTGGTTCAAGTTCCTTGCTTTAATCCACTTCACAATATAATATTGAATTTAAAACACAAGAAGAAACACTTGCCTTTTAGCTCACTTGATATAGATGTTGTGCTTCTCGAAGATCTCTTCTAGCTAAATCCTTTGTTGAAAAAGTTCACCAATGTATGTTCAATCACAGCTAGGAAGAGGTTCTAGGATATGTGATTTTCCTATGAAATCCTAGATCTGGTTTTTCTCTCTCTTGATCTCAATCAAAGTATTGCTTGGATTTCAAATGATTCACTAATGTGGAGTACTTAGATAGAGGTTGGGATTCTCTGGGAATGCCTTAGGATTTTTCAATTCAAAGCTCTCTGTAATTTCTCCTAAATCCAGAGTTTAAATAGGTATCCAAAAAAATTTCCAAACTGTAAGTTGGCGATGTGTCGTGGCCTGCAATGGGTCATGGCTATTCAATTTTGATTTCCCATAATATGACCATTGCACATTTAATGCAGTCCCAACGGATATAAAACGGTCACCCACGATGGATCGTGAAAGTTCCCGGTGAGCTAGAACACGAATGACCCTAGAGAGAGGGAGGAAAAAGGAGAAAAAGGGGGGGGGGGGGGGGGGGGGGGGGGTGGTGAATAGGGCAAAATTTCTTGATTAAACAGCGGAATTATAATGGTTAACCAAGTGTGTGATTTAAATGTGTACAAGATGAATAATCAATCACAGATGCAAAGACCAATACACCTGATATAAAATGGTTTGGAGTAAATCCCTCCTACATCCACTGATAAACTCACCCAACCTTGGGCTATCCCAAATTCACTATGTGGGGAATTACACCCTCACGAATAGAGAATGAATTACACCTTACTCAAATATAGTAGCACTTTCACCCAACTCGATCCTAATTTTGAAACGTTCGACCGACCCCGGTCTACTCATTATCCCTCTATTTTTATAGTGGTTCAAGCACCATGCTTTAATCCACTGTAAAAGATGATTTAAAATAAATCAAACACTAAGAAGCACTTGCCTTTATATCTCACTTGAAGGTGTAGATGTGCCTCTGAAGATTCTTCCCAATGTGAGCTTGTTGACAACGAAGATGTTCCGTTGTATGAGAAATTACAATCTATGGGAAAGGTTCTAGGATTTACGATTTGTCAATGCTATCCTTGGATGGTTTTTTTCTCTCTCTTGATTGGATTATCAAACGATTCACCTATGTCAAGTGCTTAGAGAGAGATTGGGAGAGGTTGGGATCTCTAGGAATGCCATAGGATTTTCAAGTTCGAGGTTCCAAATGATTTCTCCAAAATCTGGAGTTTAAATAGGCATCAAGAAATTTCCCGAACTGACATGGCGGTCGGTCGTGGGTCACGATGGATCATGGCATAGAAGTTTCCATTGCAATATGACCATTATGCATTTAATGCAGTCCCAAGGGATAGTCCACGATGGGTCATGGCATGATGATGGATCGTGGCCCTTAAGTTTGATCTGCCAACAATATGACCGTTACACATTAAATACACCCTAACAGTACAATAGCGGTCACCCACGATGGGTCGCGACAGGCAATAGGTCGTCGAGCCCAAGTGCCAATGGGTCGCCAACTGACGATGGTATCGTCCTGAGGCCAACTGAATTTTACAGAGTTTTTTCCATCTAGAACTTTGAAAATTCCAACCGATAGGTCGTGGACCACGATGGGTCGGCCCTGTCACTCACGATGGGTCGGAGCCTCACAATAGTATCGGCCTGAGAGTGAACCACTTTGGCAGTATTTTAAAAACCAGAACTCTTGCCAATCCGGACGATGGATTGTTAGACCCCGAAGGGTCGTCCCTGTCCAAGGTGATAGATTGCCGGACATGATATCAAATTTTACAAGTTTGAGTCCACTTGTTCTGTTGGATGTCAAAGCTCACTTAGGTTTAATTAGATTGTCCAGATGTGATATCTAAGGCTAGTTTAAGTCTTCCTAGGTGTGTTGGGTTAACCCTAAAGTCATCTATGGCCAATTTACCTGTGTGATTGCCATAGACTTGGTGATGCTTTAATCATGCACTTGGTCTTCCAATGTTTTGCTCTTGATTCAAACTTCACACCACTTGAGTCTTGATCATTGCTTCATTTTTCCAAGGCAATGCTTCTCCTGAGTCACAGAATTGACAAACAAGTGACTCGACAAGCTAGGGAACTAACAATCTCTCTCTTTGTCAATTTCCATGACAAAAACTCAGAAGCTAATGAACTACAGACTCGATGACTTAACCCAACCCATTACAACTCATTTGAATACAATTGTTACAACAATTATAAGTACAAATTCAAATGACAAAAACTAGGACTCTATACTTCAGATGCTTTCTTCATCTTGCTCTCCCTCAAGGTGTGCCTGCAATGGTATACTTGTATACAAACACAAGGCACAGGTGGAAGCATAGAGATCTTCCCCCTCAAATATTAGTCCCATAATTAGTAATAGAATCAGTATTACTCCCCTCCCTTAGCATATGAACTAATATCCATTGAGATTTTTGTTGATGATCAAATTTTACATTTATAAATCTCGCAAGCGCACGAACCATTTATAATATAGCATTATGAGTGCGAGGTCGAACCCAAAGGAAATCCACAAAATATATATTTAAAATTAAATTGATAGCTTAAAAAAGATGTAATCTTAAGAAATCTAATACATGGAATTACAATTTTAATTTAGATCTTAGAAAATCAAAGTTAACACCATTATTATCTACCTTGTAAAGTTAACAAGACGAGAATCAATTCCATCATTTTTTATTAAAGTGGTGAAACAAGAATAATGGTATTTTCATCTTAATTTAAAATCACATGTTTTAAGATCAAAATATCATATCTCCAGCCCTAGTTAGGTGAAATTTGAGAGAGAGTGATTATGGATACAATGAATTAAATAATTAAATAATAAACATACAAGATTCATAACAAAAACATATATTGAACAATTTTTATACAACAAACATATAAAGTGACTAATGTAACTAAAGACCGAAAATAAATTGACAAATAATGTAAATGACAGAATAAATAAATGCATAATTTAAAGGTGGTTATGGAATTCTTCTCTCATCTCCCAGAATAAATAAACAAATAAGAAACCTAGATCGGAAATTCAACGCTTAGAATTTAAAAATCAATTCATGAACTTTTATCTAATTAATATTTAGATTTCAAATTCAACACTTACAATCTAAGTTCTAACCATTAATTAAACAAAGTGCACAAATTTAAAATTAAATAAAAAGGGCATTTGAAAAGAAATCTGAATAATCAGACTTTCCAGGTTCTAAAAGAAACGTCCCTTATTTATTTAATGAAAGAATTCAAGTATAGGCATAGTACAAGAAAGACGAAATAAATGAAAATTTATAACTCACTTGTAAAATTCGAGTGGTGTCTCTGTCTTCTTGCCTGTTTCTCTTCAGCCTTTGGTCCTCTTGAGCTCCAGGTCAAATTCGAATTTCACTGTCTGACTTAGTGCTCTATTTGTAGGCTCAAGAGTTGGAATGGATGGCTGAGATTTAATCTGGGTTTAAGTTATGAATAAAAGGCTTGGATTAGATCTCAATGAATGTGGATGATGGAGATTTAAAATTGGAGAAATTAGGGTTGCAACTAGGCTTGGGCGAATTTGGATTGCTTGGAGGAGGGGTTAGAGTGGAGTGCGAGAAAAGGTTGAGAAAATATTTGATCTAGATTGGCTATGACATGGCATGCGCAAATTTCACTGTGTATGATTAGGGTTTATGCAATGCAATGAATGATGCGAATTAAAAGATGAAATGAATGAATGGATGGATGATGAAGAGGTGACATGGGTTAACATTGTGATATGCGCATGAGGTAGTGGAGAGATTGTGCAAAATCGTGTGGAGGCTGTGTGGATTGGGGATGACGTGTAGGTGATGTGTCATGGCTTGGGATGCAAGTTATTGTAGATCTAGGGTTTTTATGAGTGAATGGCTTAGATTGTTTTGGGTTAAGATCTAATGACTCTAAGGTTTATTGGGTGAAATAAATTATATGAATGGTAAGTTTCCTAATTGAGGGTTATGATTTAAAGGTTAAGATAGATGGATGATAGAATGAATGGCCTAGATCTAACATGATGTATGTATGCAATGGATTAGCCTGGAGGCTCTAGGGTTTACCTAAAATGTATGCATGAAATGGAGGGTTTAGATTGAAAATAGAGATTGAATGGTGGATATAAAATTCGCATGAGAGAGGCTTGGGCGTGTGAATGAGTATTGGACTTAGGGATTTGAGCCTAAAATGAGCACATGGGCCTCCAATGAAACTTGGACTTGAGCTTGAGGACTTGGGCTTTAAAGTGCACATTGACCTGGCCCAACTGTAATATGCACATGGGCTGCTTGTGGCCTGGCCCAATGTTGGCCTGTGAAGCTTAGCTTAACGCAATTGAAGTGGATCTCTGGCCCATTGATCTTGAATTTCAGCCCTTTGGCCTTTGAATTGCAGGTTCTCTCTTCCAGAATTTAATAATTAACTTCACCACTTTAAAATCTAAAATATTGATTTAATCTAGACTCTCATAGATGGATCTAGACAAACCAATTTACCTAAAACCCCTAAGAGTGGACTAAATTTAATTATAAAAATTCTAGGTCTTCCAAATTAAGCTCTAAACATGCAATTATCCACTGATTTGAGATTGTTTTCCTAAACTTTCCATTTTTATTTACAAAACTAAGAAATCATATTAAATGCACCAATATACACAGAATTGAGAGCTAACTGGTCCAATAATCAATGGTAAAAATGTAATATTTCTGTGCTCAACAAATACTCCCAAACTCAGATTTTGCTAATCCTCGAGCAAAACTACCTAATAAAAATCTAAAAACAAATATCCTAATCTAATCCTAAACCTAATCTAAATTATACCATTGTCGCTGGTGGTCTCGATTTTATTTAGCGTATGCAACAAGCCTTTAAACCTCTACGTTACCCCTAGTGGACGAGTTATAGTCTCGTGAGGGCTTTCAGTGATGATACCGACAAACATCAACACCTTTGTTAGATTTAAAACAGAAAGAGAAGTGGATAATGCCATTAAGTTGTTTGATGGCAAAGTTCATGAAGATAAGAAGCTGCAGGTTAATAAGGCTAAGTTTGGACCGGAGAATCGTTGTCTGGGCTCTAAAGGTACAGGCAACTAGAAGTACACTATTCAGAAGGCTACTCCTAAACCTAAGCCCGTTTACCAGACTGTCTTTTACTGGGATGATCGTTTGCTTCAGGTTTATGAGTCGTTCATTGAAAAGAATAGAGAGGGGTTGGCAAGTACCTGTATGGGTGTGGCTAGGAATTTTGTTTCCTCTGCGCAAGATATCAAGCAATGGCTGCAGGTGATATTGGGGCTTTGATCTGAAGGTTATGATGCGTTGGGTGTCTCCCCTCATCTTCTGGATTGTATTTGACTCCGAGGAGGATAATCAGAGAGTAAGGATTGGGTTTTCTCATTTCTCAAAGGGACCCTTGAAGCGAATAGACAAATGGACTGAAGTGTTAGGTCCCTGTTTGGTAGTGGATTGGATTCCAATCTTCAATGTACCTCTTCATGCGTGGTAAAAGGAGGTCATGCGGAAGCCTGGGGAGCTGTGTGGTGCGGTAGAGGAAATTGATGCCAGATGCTTGTCCATGAAGGTGGTAGAATTTGTCCGATGCGAAAGTCATGAGGATGGCTACTAAAGAAATACCTAAAAAAAATTCTTTGGATGTGGGTGATACTCGTTTTGGCTTGTGGACGGAGGTCGAATCGCAGGTAATGCGGTCGATGGAGGTGGTGGTTTCGCAGGGGGTGTCTCGAAGCTTGGGTGTCCTTTGGTGGTGGTGGATGTGGGAGGAAAGACGAGTGATGTGGATGTCCATCAGGTGAACTGCCTTTTGTTGCTCTCCGGCGACCAGAGGAACGGCGTTGGATGAGGCAAATTCAAATTTTTGGTCCGTTGCGGAAGCGGAATCAGCACGCTCTCCTTCCTGAGATTGCGGCGGATATCCCTCCATCAATTTCGGCGCTGGTTGTGGTGTCAACGAACTCTCCAACGATGAATCAACGGCGGATGAAGGATCGAATTGAAGAGTTAGGGCATGCTTTACGAAAGGATGGGAGTTATAAAGGGGTCTTAATGGACTCGAGTAAGGCCCACTCTGATTCGAAGCTTTGGGCTTCATCTCGGGCCCAACATCAGATTTCGGCCCATGTGCAACCTGCGAACTTAAGCCCAATAGTTCATTTGCAGCCTAGAAACTTAAGCCCAATAGTCTCGACTAAATACATCCAGATCGGGACTTCTTTCCCTTACGCTGGTTCTATTTCTGGGAAAGATGTTTCTCAAGGGCGGAAGGCTTGTGGTGATGTTCGAGGGGGTGATGTCGCTACTCAATTGGGGAAGATATCCAAGTTGGGTGTGACTACTTCCGAGAGAAGCAAGAGCTGCTCTATGCAAGAGGGTGCCTTCCAGATGGAAACGAATGATTATGGATGTAGGGAGCAGGAGGCGGAACATGCTACTTCATCGGTTCCTGCTTCAGGTTCAATGCAAAGGGTACTGATGTGTCAGAGGGTTGTGCTAAGAAGTAGTTATGTGCTCAGGTGTCTGCGCTAGTTGGGAATGGGAAGAAACTTGTTGTTCATCAGACGTTGGAGGAGGTGGGGATGTAATGCATGTATCTGTTAGCTGGGCAGACATTGTGGAAGCGGAGAGTTTGGCTCTAACAGTGCGATCCAAGCAGATTGATGATGAGAAGGTGTTGTTAGTGGGGTCCATCCTTGGCATCTCTTTGCCGCGCCGGAATTTACAGTTGAGAGAAATTTTGCATAATTTTTGGGAGGCGGGGCAAAGGGAGATTGAGGAAGAATAGAGAGTCCATCGCAACAGAAATAAGGAAAGGGAACTCGGAAATTTGCATTCTACTGTAAATTATGACCTCACAATGTCGGTTACGAGGTAGTTGGGTGTGCAAGGAGGTAATTGATGAAAGTATTGTCTTGGAATGTTAGGGGTTCGGAGGATGTGAGGAAGCGGGTGACAGTGAAAAGGGGTGTGCTTAGCCAGAGGCCAGATGTTCTTTTTCTGCATGAGACAAAGTGTCAAGCGCCAAACAAGGGGTATGTTAGATCAGTTTGGGGGTCTGGTTGTATGGGGTGGGTTGGAAGGCTTCGGAAGGGGCTTCAAGGGGTTTGTGGACTATTTGGGATGCCTCTAAATTAAAGTTGATTTATGTTCAGATTAGTGTCTTCTCTATTACGACTGTGTTGGAGGAGCTTTCGGATGGAAGATCTTTCATGTTCACTAATGTTTATGGGCCGAATGATGATGTTATGAGAGGGTCTTTCTTGGAGGAGGTTGCTTCTGATTGAGGTCAGTCTACTCTACCTTGGTGTGTGGGAGGGGATTTTAACGTGGTTCATACGATGTCTGAAAGGAAAGGTTGTCATAGAATCTCTTCTCATATGCACCGGTTTAGTAGTTGGATTGATGAGTTGGAGTTGCTTGATTTTCCATTGGGTGGTGCCTCCTTTACGTGGTCTAACATGCAAGAGAATCCGAGTCTTGCGCGCTTGGATAGGTTCTTGATTGATTCAACTTGGGAGGATTGTTTTCATGTTACTTCGTAGCGTCTCTGATCATGTTCCTCTTCCCAATCCAGCCTCTGATCATGTTCCTCTCCTACTTGATTCTTGTCTGGATTCTTGGGGTCCAACTCCTTTCCATTTTGAGTTGGCTTGGTTAAAAATTGGAGGGTTTAAGGAGCTGGTTGAAAATTGGTGGGGGGAGGCTAGTCCTACGGGGTGGAAGGGCTATTGCTTGTTACAGAAGTTGAAGTTTGTTAAAGGGAGGATTAAGTAGTGGACTCGGGCCCGTCGTGAGGAAGAGTCTATTAAGGAGCAAGATTGGTTGGAGGAATTGCATCTTCTTCATCTGCAAGAGGAGAGTAGTCCGCTTTCCCAGGATCAGTTGATGAGAAGAAAGGATATTAAAACTAATCTTAGAAAGAAACCTTTGAGGGAAGAGAGTTGATTCTAGAGTTAATATTTGCGAGGAGATTCTCCATTTCTATAAGCACCTTTATGAAGCTCCCAATAGGGATTTCCCTATCCCAACTGTTAGTGCCCCGGCTTGCCGAGTCAGCTGTTTGTCAATTCCATGACTGAGGTGAAGCAATGCCTTGAAGAGAAGAAGCTCAAGACTCAAGACTCAAGTGTTGATTGTAGCATGAAGACTCAATCGATCAACATGTGTATGGCAATCATAGAAGGTAATTGATCATAGATGACCTTAAGTGGAACCCAAACCTTAGGTGAACCATCCCTACGCTTAGATATCACATCTGGATAACTAAGCTAGGCCAAAATGTGTTTGATACCAAGTGGAACCCAACTTGAAAATATGTATATGCACTGTCGTTGACGACACATCGTGTCGGCGAGCCATCGCCATATGGCAATCGTGGTCATACAAACCATCGTTTGGATTGTCATGGGTTCTAGATGGAATGAACTGTCAAACATACTTGGTCTCAGGACGAAACATTCGTGCTCACGATGTATCGCTAGGACAGGGCCGATCCAATCGTGCATACCATCGATCAACCTGGGCATTCGACAATAATATGGACTGTCATTCACAGTCAAAGTCTCGGATAACAGATCGTGCAGACGATGCTTTGCTTGGATTCAGGGCCGACCACTCACCCTCACGATCACTCGCCTGGAGCATAGGTCAGATACCCACTGAACATACAGTCAGGCTCAGGACGACACTTTCGTCTGGTGGCGACCCTTCGTGTGGTATAGCACGATCAGTCGGTCGCACAACCCATCGTCGAGACAAGGCAATAACACATCGGGTACACGATCAATCGCCCTAGGCCTGGATGGGACTTGACGCTGGAAAATACAGTGAGTCCGAGACCGATGCTTTCGCCAACCCACGATCTGTCGCCAGAAACACGGACGATCAATCGTGAGGTTACCGTTTTGTTACCATTACTGTGCATTTAATGTTCAACGGTCAAGTTGGTAAGCGGGATTTCAAACACGGAAGACCGATCGCCAATACAAACACTATTTTGGAAGTTGAAAAGAGAATTAAGGAGCCATCTACCAGTGAGGAATTCTCCCAAGAATCAAAGGAAAAACCTCTAGGCTTATTCTCTCTTGGCAAGTCAAAAGCACATCATTCAAATATCTAATCCCTTGTGATTGAGATTAAGAGAGAAGGATTAAGCCACATTTTCTAGGATAGAGATTGAGAGACCAATCTTCTAGAAAGGATACCCAAGGATTGTGGTTGTTCTACACGATAGGTCGTCTTCAACGTCGGGATTGTACGAGCACACATTGGGTGGATCATTTGGAAGCACACATCGACGTTTGCAAAGAGCTTCAAAGGCAAGTGCTTCCTTAGTTAGATTTTTCTTTAAAAATCAATCTATTGTCAAGTGGATTAAAGAGATAGTTTTCTCTTGAACTATCAATTGGATAGATGGAAGTCATATTCTATTGTGTTGGTGTAATTCCAACGCTTAGTGAATTGGAGATAGCTTAAGGTTGAGCGAGTTTCTACAGTAGATGTATGTTGGCTAACCGAACCACTATAAATTGTATGTATTGGCTCTTGTGTGTTTGATTGTTTACCTTGTACACATTGCATAACACACACTCTTGATTACTTGTTTCAAATCCGCACTTTATTAATCAAGAATTTTTTTTATAAAAGGTCTCAATTTGTGATTACCCTATTCACCCCCTCAAAGGTTAATCCGGTACTAAGCACTCAAGGGAACTTTCAATTGATATCAGAGCCTCGTGCTCATTTCCTTGACTTAACCGTCTGAGTGATCAAAGTGCTAGAACCATGGGAGATAGCTCGGTCATCTCCAAACCACCTTTCTTCGATGGATCAAACTATGCTTCTTGGAAAGCAAAGATGAAAAGCTTTTTCATATCCATCGATTCATCCGTATGGGATTCGGTGTGTACCGGTTGGTCACATTCCGTGGTCGAGAAAGTGGATACGGCTACCTCTTCCACTTCCGTAGAACTAAAACCTTTCTCTCAATGGGCTAAAGAGGAAAGGGTCGCATGCACGGCTATTGGTAGAGCACTTAATGCCTTGAATTGTGCACTCTCACCCACTGAACACAAGAGGATAATGATGTGCGACACCGCACAAGAGGCATGGAAAATTCTCGAGAGAACCCACCAAGGCACATCGGTTGTAAAGAGATCAAAGCTCCAATTATTGGAAGCTCAATTTGATGCTTTGAAAATGAAAGAAGTAGAAACCTTTATGGATTTCTACTCTAGAGTTAATGACATTGTCAACTCTATCTAGTCTCTTGGTGAGAGAATTCCCGATACTAAGGTGTGCACAAAAATTCTTAGAAATCTTGCCAAAAGGTTTGAGTCTAAAAATGTGTCAATTGAAGAGTATCGAAATGTTGCCCAAATGAAAATTGATGATTTGGTTGCCTCTCTTCAAACCTTTGAACTTAACCTTGAACCTTCAACCATTGAAAAACCTATTGCCTTGAAATCTTTCGTCAATCTTCCAATGGTTAAAGAAAAGGAACTGGAATTGGAAGAAGGATATCCCAGTGAAGAAATGGCTTTAATTGCCAAAAGATATTTAAAGAATTTTAAAAGGTTCAATAAAATGAGAAAATTTGAAAAGGGAGAACCAAGTAGAAAATTCCCTAAAAAGACATGAACCTCATGGTGAGAGAGAGAAGAAAAATAAGTCAAAGGAACAAGAATGTTTTAATTGTGGTATAAGAGGTCATTACTCAAATGTATGTCCATCAGAAAAATTAAAGAAGGCTATGAATGTCAATGTTTCATATGAGGATACCTCGGAATCTGAGAGTGATTCGGATGAGGAACCTCAAGTCAGTGGTGAAACCCATAAGAACTTCATCGCTTCCATTGTTGAAAATGAGGAAGCACCCATAATTGAAACAATGGCGGATATTGAAAGAGACAGTGATAGTGATGAAGATGATGATCTTCAATCCTCTTTCAATGCCTTGTACTTGGAAAGTGAACAATTGGCTAAAAAGCTAGATAATGCTAAACACGAAAATAAAAATTTATCAAACCAATTAAAAGAAGTAAAAGATGAAAACACACTCCTCACCTCTCAATTAAACACCTCTCTAATGAAGAAATCATTAAGTTAAAGGAGAGTGAGAAAGCCCTTCAAGATGAAATGGAAATCCATTGCAAGGATGTGGAAAACCTTTGGGAAATAAAAGGTAATCTTGAAGTGGAAGTGAGGAAGCTCACTCATGAATTAATGGAACTTAAAAAACACAAAGAAAGTTCAATATAAATTTACCCAAAGAGAAGAAAGATTAAATAGACTTCTAAATTCGGATAAGAAATTTGGTGATAGATCGGGTCTTGGTTCCTCCATGGAAACCAATGGATCTAAGAACCAAATGGTCTTTGTTAAGGGGAATGTAACAAAAACTCCCAAGGGTAAATGTTTGTATTGCCATAAGGCTGGACACTACAAGCTTGAGTATAACCTTAGGAAAAGGCACCTTCAAGGGAAGACCTTTAACCACCCACCAAACATTAAGGTTAAAAGACACCCACCAAACCTTAATACAAAGCCTAAAATGCATCCACCAAGGCCTAATGTTAGGAGACCCCCCAGGAAGGTGGACCCAAGGCAAGGCTCCTTGTTAAGACAACTTGACCAAGTCTTGAAGGAGTTGAGGTATCCTATGTTTGGACCCCCAATGTATGCCCAAAGGAATGTGTATGATAGACCAAACTCAACCATTTGGGTACTAGGAGATAGACCACCATCTAATCATATTTTGTTTCGGCTTATGATTCACTTTCATATCTTAAGCCATGACAAATTAAACTCTAGTAGCAAGTGAATTCAAGTAGCCCAAGTGCTTGACATGTGATAAGGAATTTGGTAACTAAAAGCTAAGATTATGCTCTTCCTGGCTATAGCATTAATCTTTCTTAGAAAACTATACATTTCTTGAAAATTAGATTTTCAAGAGGAATATCTTTGTTCATTATGTTTAACATGGTATAGTGTTTGCATATTTGAATGTGTGTATGGTTTGTTATCTTGATCTTGAATGGATTTGATCAATTTGTGCTCAAGGTTGACACATGATTTTCAATTTGATCAATTGCAAATTGTCTTGTGGTATATGTTTTGCTTATCATGATAAATATGATTTGTGTATACCATATTTTATGTTAAAAATCAAATGAGGACTTTGCAAAACAAAATAAAGTTTAGGGAGAAAAACCAGTCTCTGGTTTGGCGACTAATCGCCAAGTGGTGATGTGTCGTGGGATAAGCAGTCGTGGACTTGAGAAGAAAATCCAACTCTGTGTACTGGCGACTGATCGCCAGCAGACGACGGATCAGTGATGCGACTGATTGCCTGGATGACTAGTTGTCCGTGTCGAGCAAACACTTTTAGGTTAAAACACTAGCACAATTTGGTTTTCTTTTCTTTTCCCTCTCTAGTCGTGACCCTTCTTCCTCAAAACCTCTCTGAACTCTCGAACCATCGTGCCCTAGGCTACCAAAACCGATCTTCCGACGTGTTCTCACTGAATTTTCACTGAAGCAAAACTCTGTACTTCTTCGATAACCTCTTGTCTCACGGATCTGTGAGTTGTCTCGAGTTATGTAAGCGTCTATCGATCCTATTTCGTTCTTAGCACAAAAGAGTGGTTGGAAAACGGTCAGGACAAAGATGTCTGAACATTTTGAGACCCTCATCACCAAGGAAGACCCCTCTGGTTCCTCTCCACCTCTCAAGAAACCTAAGACCGTTCCTCAAGAGACAAATGAGAGAAAGGAAGAAAAAACAAATGAAGAAAAAGGAGCAAAGGAAAGAGTCAAAGATCAAAATGATGGCCCCATCAAACTAAGGCTTTTTGAAAAGAAACTTAAGGTTCTTGATAAAAGGCGCAGCCTCTTGGAAAGCAAGATCAGTGCCTTAGCAACCCATGTGAACGAATCCATCCAAAGCCTCACCCAATGTTGTGAAAATCGAATCGTATCGTAAATCGTTAATACATCTTGAATCGCAAATCATATATCATAAATCGTAGAATCGTAAGATTCATAAATGTTTTCCTTCAAAATTATTACCATATGAAATAATGTAAAATATATCTAAACATGAGCAGTTCCCCAACTTTCTTTCAATATTTAGTGAATTCTATATAATTAGTTCCTTGGAACTCAAATTTCAATGCTCCAACTCCCAAAAGTATAAGACCAGTATATAATCCAACCATACTGTGAAAAGTCAATAATTAATTTAAAAAACCTTCAAAAAATTGAAAGGTCTTAAATGCTCATCAACTCTAACCTTAAAAACCACTAAAACGAAATGTTTCATGCTTTCACACTCCTAATAACCCCATAATTCTATTATTTATACGAATCGTAAGATTTGTTGATAGATACGAATTGTTCCTCTTATCATATCGTATGAATCGTAAGATACGAATCGTGTATCGTAAGATTTAATAACCATGGCCTCACCTCATTCATGGAATGTAGCAAGGATGACTCTACCGCTCACTAGACCTGCTCCACCTCCTCCTCTAGCTGGCCCTGCTTAGGATAGTGTTTATTATGTTATATTTGAAAAACTCTACTTTCTGGGCATGCAATTTTTAAAACCTTTTTTTTGCATGGAATGATTTTGTGAATCAATGCAATGGTTTGTTTAAATGCCATGTTTCTCTCTCTCTCCCCTTATTATGTGATGCCATGGTTATGTTGTTTGTTGTTCATGTGTATTGAATGGTTTGTATTTCAATATGTGTTGCATGAATGTTCTGATGTTGTGAATGGCATGAATGTTTGGCTATGGAGTTTGGGGAAGCACAAAATATGTGTTTATTTAGCCTATGTCAATTGCTGATAAAATAGGAGAGAAATTAGTAGAAGCTAATGGGGAGATTAGCTTGGTTGGGGGAGAAACACTGAAATGCTTGTAAGAAGCATTGGAGTTTATAAAATGAAGAAATTAGTAGAAGCTAATGGAGAAATTGCAAGCTTGGAATAGCTTGGAGTATGGGGGAGTTAAATTGGAGTTTAGGACTTCAAACTCAAGAAAGATTGGAGGAGAAAAATTTGAAAACTATGTAGCTTGAAAAGCTTGGCAATAAGCTTCAGCTATGTGAAGTAGTTTTGGTGTCTAGGAAATCATGAAGTATGGGGGACTTTGTATATGTAGTCCATGGATACATGCTTTATGTTTGGACTAACATTACTGATGATTTCTCTAGCCTCCATGTTGCTTGCTCATGTGTGTTTACAGGTGTTTTTGAAAATAGAGCAAGCTGAGCAAGAATGTGAAGTAAAGCCATGTCCAATTGTCACATTGTATAATGAGTTGTAATTTTTGGTTCAAATGATGTATAATTGGGGTGGATTGTATTTTTAAGTCTGTATTTGATTAGCTTCTAGGTTTTGTCACAAATTGATAAAGGGGGAGATTGTTAGTGCCCAGGCTTGCCGAGTCACCTGTTTGTCAATTCCATGACTGAGGTGAAGCAATGCCTTGAAGAGAAGAAGCTCAAGACTCAAGACTCAAGTGTTGATTGTAGCATGAAGACTCAATCGATCAACATGTGTGTGGCAATCATAGAAGGTAATTGATCATAGATGACCTTAGGTGGAACTCAAACCTTAGGTGAACCATCCCTACGCTTAGATATCACATCTGGATAACTAAGCTAGGCCAAAATGTGTTTGATACCAAGTGGAACCCAACTTGAAAATATGTATATGCACTGTCGTGGACAACACATCGCCATATGGCAGGACGATCAATTGTGGTCATATGACCCATCGTCTGGATTGTCATGGGTTCTGGATGGACTAAATTGTCAAACACAATTGGTCTCAGGATGATACATTTGTGCTCACGATGTATCGCTGGGACAGGGCCGATCCAATCGTGCATATGATCGATCGCCCAGGGCATTAGACAATAGTATGGACTGTCATTCACAGTCAAAGTCTTGGATAACAGATCGTGCAGACGATGCTTTGTTTGGATTCAGGACCGACCAATCACCCTAACGATCAATCGCCTGAAGCCTGGGTCAGTACCCACTGAAAAATACAGTCAGGCTCAGGACGATACTTTCGTCTGACGGCGACCCTTCGTGTGGTATAGCACGATCAGTCGGTCGCACGACCCATAGTCAAGACAAGGCAATAACACATCCGGTACATGATTGGCCTGGATGGGACTTGACGCTGGAAAATACAGTAAGTCCCAGGCCGATGCTTTCGCCAACCCACGATCTGTCGCCAAAAACATGGACGATCAATCATGAGGTTACCGTTTTGTTACTGTTACTGTGCATTTAATGTTCAACGGTCAGGTTGGTGAACAGGATTTCAAACACGGACAATCGATCGCCAGTACACGATTGATCGTGTGTATCGAGGTAACGAAATTTTTTATGTTGCCTATAAATACAAACACTATTTTGGAAGTTGAAAAGAGAATTAAGGAGCCATTAATTGAGCCATCTACCAGTGAGGAATTCTCCCAAGAATCAAAGGAGCAACCTCTAAGCTTATTCTCTCTTGGCAAATCAAAAGCACATCATTCAAGTATCCAATCCCTTGTGATTGAGATTAAGAGTGAAGAATTAAGCCACATTTTCTAGGATAGAGATTGAGAGACCAATCTTCTAGAAAGGATACCCAAGGATTGTGGTTGTTCTACACGATAGGTCGTCTTCAATGTCAGGATTGTATGAGCACACATTGGGTGGATCATTTGGAAGCACATATCGACTTTTGCAAAGAGCTTCAAAGGTAAGTGCTTCCTTAGTTAGATTTTTCTTTAAAAATCAATCTATTGTGAAGCGGATTAAAGAGATAGTTTTCTCTTTAACCACTATAAAAAATAGTGGGATGGGAATTGGATGAAAGTCCCAATCAATTGGATAGGTCAAAGTCATATTCTATTGTGTTGGTATAATTCCAACGCTTAGTGAATTGGAGATGGCTCAAGGTTGGCTAATCGAACCACTATAAATTGTGTGTATTGTATCTTGTGTACTTGATTGGCTAATCGGCTGAAGGTTGTTCTCCCTCTCAGAGTGCCTTCCTCGAAGGTCGGCAGATTGTGGATTCGGTGGTAGTTGCTCATGAGTGCCTGGACTCTAAATTTGCCTGAAGTGAAGCAGGTGCGGTTTGTAAGTTGGACTTTCAGAAAGCTTATGATAATGTTAGCTGGTCCTTTCTTGACTATGTGCTGCAACTATGGGGTTTGGTGAATACTAGCGGATTTGGATGCGTTCTTGTTTATCTTCAGCTCATTTGTCTATACTGGTGAATGGAAGTCCTAAGGGATTTTTCAGGATGAAGAAAGGTGTTCGTTAGGGTGACCCGCTATCTCCTTATCTTTATGTGATTGTGGTTGAGGATCTACATGTTATGTTTCAAGTTGTCTGCTCTCAAGGGTTGATTCATGGTTTTGGTATTTCGCATTTTGATATTGAGGTCTCTCATCTGCAATATGCTGATGATATTGTTCTGTTTTTTAAGGCGGATGAGGAAGTGGTTAAGAAGGCCCGTGTTGTTTTGTTGTGGTTTCAGATTTGTTTCGGTTTGAAGATAAACTTTGATAAAAGTGAGTTGTTGGGAGTGAATATTACACATAGTCATTGTATGCATTTGGTGTCTATTTTGGGTTGTAAGGTGGTTTCTTCTTCATCTTTGTACCTTGGGTTCCTCTGTGTAAGGGTAAACCGAGGAAGGCGTGCTGGGATAAGGTGGAGAGGAGATTATCGTCTTGGAAAGGTAGATTCTTGTCTATTGGTGGCCGTATCACTCTGATAAAGTCGTTTTTGGCTTCTATTCTGGTTTACTTCCTTAGTGTTTTTAAATGTCCCCGGCGGCGGTGGCAGATAAATTAGACAAGATCAAAGACAATTTTTATAGAATGATGATCGGGATAAGCGCAAATTTCATTTCGTCAGGTGGTCTCAGGTCTGCAAATCTAAAAAGGAGGGAAGTTTGGTCTTCGTCCAATTCATAAGGATAATGTTGCTTTGTTGGGGAAGTGGTTATGGCGGTTGGGGGATTCCTCTAAATGTCTATGGAAGGTTATTCTTTGCAGGAAGTATAGGTTGTTGGGAAGGGGATGGAGGATTGTTAATGCTAATAGGAGAGACTTTGGTTTCTAGAAAGGTGTGTGTTCAATTGCTTCTGCATTTGATCGTCACATTAGGGATCAGGCCTATTCAGGTGAGGATATTTTATTTTGGTTGGATAAATGGTTGGGTGAGACTCCTTGTGGCTTCTGTATTTCCAGCTCTTTATGCTTTTGCAGATAACAAGCAAGCTACGGTTAAAGATTGTTTTGATTTCATTCAGAATAAGATTGTTTGGGCATCACAGTTTAGAAGAGATTTGGAGGATTGGATGGTGGACGGATGGATGTCTTTCATAACATTATTGGGGAGTGTTTTTGTGAGGGTTTTGGTAATGACATGCAGATTTGGGACTTAGATCATTTTAGTATTCTTTCCGTTAAGTCTTTCTGTAATCATCTTTTGATGGTTGGTGAAGCTTCTGTTGTTCATCCTAAGATTTGGAAGGGAGTTTCTCCATTTAAGGTGAAAGTCTTTAGTTGGCTTGAAGGGTTATAGAAAATACTCACTATGGATAATTTAAGATTGCAGAAGATGCTTATTGTTAACGCTTGCCTATTATGCTTATTTGTGGAGGAAAAGGTGAATCATTTACTTCTTCGTTGTAGTTTCTCTTCTTGTATTTGGGAACATTTCTTCCAGCTATTGGGTATTGCTTTTTGTATCCCTAGAGCTTGGGGTGAGCTCTTTAATGAAGAAGTGGTGTTTGGAGGTACCTCATTTCATCGGCAGTTGTGGAAATTCCGCCACTTTTAGTTAAGGGTTGCTTGGTCGGTGGTAGGGTTGATGAAGTTCCGCCACTTTTCAATTTCAGAATTGTGTAGAGATTGGGCTTCGGTGGATGTCTCTAGTGGGCTTTCGATCTCTAGACCATCGGTTCCTTGGTCTTCTCCCTCTACAGGGTTGCTTAAACTTAATTTTGATGGAAGTTTTATGAGGGAGGTAGGTCTAGCAGGTTATGGTGGTCTTATTTGTAATGATTCAGGGAATACTCGGATTTCCTTTGTTGTCCTCTACATAATGGGTCGGTTTTTTATGTAGAATTGTTTGCTCTATGGAGAGGTATTTTGGAGTTGGAAGAGCATGGGGCCCATAGGAGTTTTGTGGAAGGTGATTCTAAGGTAGTGATTGGCTGGGTGTTGGTTCTCTCTGCCCTTGGTCGTATCTAGATAAAGTTGAGGATTCATTATCCAATTATTACCTTTGATTTTAAGATTGCTTGGGTGCCGCGGTTAGTTAACTCAGCTGCAAATTCTTTGGCTATAAAGGGTTTGTCTTAGATGTGGAAGTTGTTAACAGATTGATGTAATTTGGTGATGTTTCTTTTTGGAGGGTCTTTTGGTACATTCCTCCTTTTATCCTTTTTTCTGTTTAATAAAGTTACCTTTCAAAAAAGTTACGATTGGTTGACCTTTCAAAAGTTAGTTAAGATACCAATGAAATCACTTACCACATCAGCATAAGGTATAAAAAGGGTATGACTAAAGGGTAAGTTTAACATTTTTGTTTTAAAAAATCATGGAAGCAGGCAATGTCATTAGCATAGTGGGTTCAAGAACAGATGAGTAGTCTGGTTTTTAATGCAAATGTTGAGTTATTGTCATTCTAGAATGTATGCAAAGGATCTCAACCTCTTTCGATCATCCATGAGGCATCCACGGCGTTGTGAATTTCCAGTTGATTACCTCGTTCTTGAACCTATTATAAGTAATAACAATGGTAAAAATAACAACATCGGAAAAGAATGTCAAGGCCTCCTTCACTCAAAGCAAGACCATTGACTGCCAACATTAATGTCTTTAACAAAATGGGCCTTCAATGTTAGTCGTGTACACAAATTCACATCCTAGTGCCACAGTCCTATCTTCACGGATATCACTTATCATGAAATTCCAAATGGAATTAACATGTTTTCATAAAAGGAGATGCTACAGTTACTCTTAAATTATATATTTTTATACCCGCGTGTTGACATGGCAAAACACAATTGGTTGAAATTTCAAGAGTTACAAACCAATCAAATGACTTAGCAAATCATCATAGGATATAAAAGGGCATAATTCAAAGGTAAGTTTAGCATTTTCTTTTCACAAAGATAAAAGAACAAAAAAACAAAAAACAATTTTACCTACCAAATGGAATACAAGAAGTTAAACCTTTTTTTTTTTAAATCCTATGGAGCCGTCCGTCATTTTTAAGCTGATGGAAAATGAGACCCACTGAACAAAGGCTCTTTGCCAAGAAAGCAAAAGACCTTTCCCTCTTATTTTAAGAAATATATTTCCCACAATGAGGATAGAAAAATTGAATGAGAAAAAGAGAGAGGTTTTCCTCAGTATCCATGAAAATGTTTGATTCATTTTCAACCAAAATAAAGGTTTTGATGCATACAATGAAAGCCCCCGATATCTATAGTCTTACACGAAGCCAGATTTCAAATCTACGTAAAAAGATAATTTCTTAGAATTGAGGGGTACCTTTTTTAAGTGTAGAGCAGAGAACAGAAAATTCACAGAATCCAAGTTCCTTCTTTGCCAAATATCGAAGATTGGGCGAACAAATCCTTGGAGAAGCTGTCAGACCAACGGCATCTAACTGAAGAAATTCGGCAGACAAATGCAAGAAAACTCATTCAAGCGTTCCACTCATCCGAGAACAGGGTAAAGAAAAGAATGGAAGAAGTGGCTAGGGTTTCTTGGTTTTGAGTAAAAACGGAAGGAAATGGCCGCAATGTCCAGACCCAGGAGTTCCATCCGCCAATGGGACCCGAGCCCTGGAAGAAGAGACGTGCCGACGGATGTCGAGATTTTTCAGTCTCCTCTTTTTTTTATATCCATAGTTTTCTCTTTAAAAAAAAATATTTAAAAAAATAAAAAAACTGCTCTTTTAAAAAATATATATATATAAATAACAATAGATATTCGACCGATCGATCCATCCCACGTCGATATTTATTTTTTTAATAAAAAATAAAAATCAATCAAGATCTCAGTCCAATTTTTTTATCTCTGTTATATCAGTCGAGATATCTTAATCGTAGAAGTATATCGATCGAGATTTTGACCCTGGCTAACCCAGCCTCCGACTGAAGTCCATTGGACTCAAGTCAAAACATTCCCATTTAAGCAAATAAAATACCCTAATACACCCACCCATTAAAGCCATTTGTGATGATTAAATTTAGGCATCATCCGTTCAAAGGCCCAACTTAACATTTCAATATCGTAATGGTTTAATTTATTGTTACTCAAAAATAGAAGGAACCATGTTTTCGATAATTTGGTAGGATTGACTCCTTATCAGTCAGCGTCAGGAATATTGTTCTAAAAATTAATAGTGATATTGTTCAAAAAATTATAGTAGATTTTCAGCATCATAATGTTTTTTTTATTTTTAGATACTAAAATATAAAAAAGTGAGTCTAATCATTACAATTCACTAATTTAACAAAAAAATTATGAATTTCTTTTACTTTTTAGATAATAACATGAAAATATTAAATTAAATTTTTCCAACTTACTAAATTCAATGTTGAAGTTAATTTTCCTATTATCGAGTATTTTTTACATAAACTTTCTTAGTTTTAAGACTAATAAAAAATGATAGATCAAATATTTCAACATCACCAAATCAATTTTGAAATGTTTTTCTCTATTTTAGTCATTTTAGAACTTGTTTCCTATTTTTTATTCTAATATGAGGATAAATCACAACCATTAAAAAAATGTAGGCAGCACCATTTAAGATATCAAACAGTAGTTAATCCACTAAGTTGTCTAATTAGTCAGTTGTGGTTCGTTTTGCAAATACCACATAGTCATTTATTAGTTTATTTTATAACTAAAGTAATTAATTTTGTTTGAAAATTCAGTGTACTAATTAATTAAAGTCTTTAATATCAATATAAAATACTCTCTCCATTCCATTTTAATTGTCTCATTTTAAACATTTTTATTTTTTAAGGAACTTGAATGTGACTTTAAACTACCCTAGCTAAGAGGTAATTCTTATTCATTTTCAACACACTTTATGCTACTCAAATATAAATGGGACAACTATTTTGAGACAATCCCAAAATCCATATCAAATAACTAAATTGGGACAGAGGGTGTAATGCCCTGTCCCACACACGTTATCTCTGAAATATCTCAATACATCACAAAAGGATGGATATCACATTTTTTTTTTTCGAAATGGGGTAACTACCTCCCGATCAACAAAGCACAAGCTTATAATACTAAGAAACATAACAAACTATAGACTGATCAAATAAAGTTATACAGTCATCTAAACAAACGTATAATAATATATCTATGCAGACTAGAGTTTCTCAAATTGACATAAGCATGAACATAAATGTCTAATTGTTATTGCTCCTTCCTAGGTGCTCGCCCAAGGGACTCGCCTGGCCCCTCCATGATCGTGGTACCTGAAAGGTAAGGGATGAGCTAACCAGTCCAGTGAAGAGAATAATCATATCACATGTCAACGACATAAACATATATCACATGTATGAGAAATAATGGACATCATAATAGAATGAAAGTCAACATACAAGAGTATTGAACTACACAACGATCCAATGATCCCATCTACCAATCTGAGACATTTTATCTATAACTCACAGCTGTCCTCCAACAACTCCAGTCTCCCTACTAATACAAACAGGAGACCACATAATACACAACCGCCATAATACAACGGGGAAACCTGCATCTCCTATAGGGGTCTCGATCGCCGGAGCATAACAGGAAAGCTAATCTCAAAAGCAGACACCTCAACCGCCGGAATATAACGGGGAAACCCTCATCTTCTATTAGGGTCTCGACCGCTGGAGCGTAACGGGGAAGTCCTCCCAATAACCAAACTCATCACATTATCATAAACATATACACATGTAAACAATTTCTCCAATGGATACACATGATGTCATGATCATATACCACAGTAAGAATCTGTTCCGATGCAACCAACTCAAAATCAGCAACACATTTCATCATGCGAGTCAAGAGCATACAATGGATTATTTAGTCACACATGTCTATGTTCCACATGTTTTCAATAGCATCTAGTGAATAAACACTTAAAGCATCATCAGTAATTTCCAAAATTCATATTCAATCCCGATTGTCCAATTAGAGTTCTCCACAAATGAATATTGTAACACCCCGATTTTTCAATTTATTAATATATATGAATATTACCCATTTAATTTGTGAATTTTAGATATGAATATTAGATGGGTAAAGTGTTGAATCTTTGCCCAATTAAGACCCAACGGATTGTGAAATTGGTTTCAATAAAATTTAATTTGGCCGATTTAAATTAGTAATGCAACATAGATAAATAAATGAACTTGGGATAATTGTTGCATGGCCGAATTTCAGATGTGCATATCCAAGAAGATTGCTTATGGCCGTGTATGGGATATTGTTTGGCCGAATGTGAGATTTGTTTATCTATGTGATGCGCATAAGATCAATTGTAAAAGGAGTCATTTCCTCTCTTAAAGAGTGAAACTAGGGGATTACTAATTTAAGAAGGTTTTCAAATAGAAATAGAAGAAGTCTTAGCTGTGTGGGAGTTGTGCGCACAAAGGAGTCCCTCTTTGATTAAAATCGGCAACTACTAATTACAGACAACACAAAGGGGCGCACGGTATAGGGGGATTTGTTATCTTAAGCATCTTCTAAGTTGGGACCAAGGGAAGGTTTTATAAAAAGAAATACATAGCAAGGGCGTACAACACTTACACACCATAGCCGATTTTTCTTTCTCCGTCTCAATGCTCATTCACGGCAAGAACAAAGAGAAGGAGAAGGCAGCCAGCAAGAGGTGTTCTCAGTTTGGAGAAAAAATCAATAAGAAAGGAGAAGGATTGGAAGAGCAAGAATCAATCGGAACCGGTTAGTATTTTATAAATTTTGTTTAAAAGAAAAGAACCATAGGGTTCGACCATGGTGTATGGCCGAACCCCATAGAAGAAAATTGACGAAATAATCATGGAGAGTTAATGGAAAAGATGGACCATGGCCGAACCCCATAGAAGAGCTTTGGTAATTTTTAATGGAAAGACATGGTTATTGGTTGGAAACCATGGAAGGTCATTGGTTAATTTTAAATAAGAGTTTGATGTTAATGGTATATGATTTTTGAAGGGATTAAACGGAGACCATGGAAAAATATAGATGGACTTAATATGGTGATTGATTAAATGGAAGATCAATGATTAGTAATTTTTAAAGAGAGGATCTTGAACCATAAGGTTCGGCCATGGTGTATGGCCGAACCCCATGAAGTTGTTTTGGTATTTTTGATGTATGTCAATTGATTAAAATGGAGAATAGTTATTAAATGGGAAAGTTTCTAATTATGGAAGATGGATTTTTAGAAAGGATCTAAAGATAGAAAGAATGAAAGGATGGATTGTCCCTATGGGTGAGGTTCGGCCATGGTGTATGGCCGAACCCCACAAGGGTTTATTTTTGGAAGGTGGAGATTAAATTAGAAAGTTCTAATTATGAACTTTCTAATTATGGACTTTTTAATTTGGAAAGTTTCTAATTATGAAAAGAACTTGGAATTCTGGATCCAAGAATAGGAATTGATAAATTTAGAAAATGGATGCAATGTAGATAATTGGGAGTTAGACATCATAGGGTTTTGTCATGGTGCTTGGCTGAACCCCATGAACCAATCATGGATCTATTATGTTCATGTGTTAAGAAGTGGAAGGTTTGAAATGATTAGACCAATGGCAAAGTTGTAAATACATGCTAAGATAGAAGGTTAGCCATGAATGGCAATATTGTAATTTAAATGGAATTAAGATATCATAAGGTTCGGCCATGGTGTGTGGCCGAATCCCATGAATCAAGTTAAATGGATTTTTATGAACTTAAGATAGTGATTGGATTAATGGAGAGACAATGATAGAGGTAATGTCATTTTGGTAATTAAGTGAAAATAAGGGACCATGGTGTATGGCCGAACCCCATGGGGAATGTTACTGAGCATAAGGTTGATGTATCTTAGATGATTAACTTGTTTATCATTAGCCTAATGAATAAAAGTGGTATAATGGCATTATTGTAAATAAGTGTGAAAATGGTAGGCTATGGGTTCGGCCATGGTGTATGGCCGAACCTCATGGGGATTTGTTTATGGACTTAGAATATTAAAAATCAAGTGGGACTTGGTTTTGATTGATTGTTATATTATAAGGTAATGGAACCTCACAAGGTATTTACGATCGTGAGTGGTCACCGGACGAAAGACGAAAGGACACGTTAGCGGTCTTTGGTAGGATTCCACCTCTTTGAAACCATGGGTTTAATGTACAATGTTTTTATTTTGATTTGATGAATTTACGTTGCAAATGATATGTTTCAAATTGTAATTTTAAATGCTACGTTTATATGATAAAATAGCATGTGATTCATTAGCATCTCATGCATGGCATGGGGTGAAGGATATGTAACCGGAGGGGCCACACTCCGTCGGGGCGTCCGAAAAATCTATGTGGGATACGTTGATGTGCTTTTCCATCAGGAAGAAACCGGAGGGTCCACACTCCGTCGGGGCGTCCGAAAGACCTATGTGGTGGGTACTTTTATATACATGTGATGGGTGAGACTCATTGCATTTGTCATCATTGCATGGCATGGTTTATATGATTTTTGGTTTTTGACATTACGATATTATATATGTTTTGTACTAACCATGTGTTAGCCCTAATTGGAATAGCTACTGGGTGCGTTGTTTTAACGCCCTACTTCTACCCTCGTAGATGACACAGGAAATCAGGGGAACGATGAACACAAGGAGGGCCAAGCATAGGAGCTTGGATGATTTATTTTATATGTTGAATAAAGTTACTTATGGACATGTATTTGAGTAACTAGTTTCCGGTCATGTAATAACTTAGATAATTGGATGATTTATTTGGATAATTATGATATATGAATGACGATTAAGGACTTGACATACTTTGCTACCTGAATGGAATAGAACTTGGTTCTATTATTATTCCGCATGTTATGATGTTATTCCGCATATTGATATTGTTATGTGTGAACTGTTTTCATGGACTTAGTCCATGCACACATAGGGTTGGCCAGTTAAGGGTCGGACTTTGGAAGTTCGGACTTAGCTCGCGTCGTGACGTCCCGCTCTCTATCACTACTCTGTTATAAAAAAAAAAATAGACTCTGATTTACGGGGAGAAGCGAGTGAAAAAGGGCGGGGCGTTACAGTTGGTATAAGAGCGAACCAGAAACATTGAATCTTTCGGAGTAAATTAATCCAGCCTCCGTGCATTAATTTACTTCGTTAGACTCACACTGATGATAGCAAAGGAAGTACAGTCAATATAATTGGATTTATCCGACATAGCAACATAGGATATATTTCCCCAGAAACAAAGAAAAATCAAGTGTGCTTATTTGGAAATTTCCCTAAAAAGTAGGAAATCCAATTTTTTGTGATGGAAACTAAGTCATGATATTTTTTTTATGGCTTAGGGAAAAATGGCTCTAAGGGGAAGGCCAAGGAGAAATACCTGACAAAAACCAAATGTGGGTAAAGAGGAGGTAGAACACCCTCGAAATGAGGAAGAACAACCATCCCACCAAGAGGAGGAGGAACATAGCAGCGTAAATATACCGGTGGTGCCTCCTGAATCGCAAAACTTGGTGTTGCCCAAAAATTGACCCTAGAGGTGGGGGTGAATTGGGTTAATGCAAACTTTTTGGGTTTTCTTTAATTTCACAATTTAAGAAAAATAAGATGCAAACAACTAGTAAATAAATGCCAAAATATAAAAGAGGAGATGAGAAGAAATAAAAAGATTGAACCCGAGATTTTTACGAGGTTCGGCGTTCTTGCCTACGTCCTCGCCTCAAGTACACCACTTGAGGATTGAATGCACTAAACTTCTCCTTCAAGTGTGGAGAAGAAACCTATTACAAAGCTTGAAGGTGAAGATACCCTTCTCCTTCACAAGGGTTACACCAACCCTTCTCAAACTTTATCTCTCAAGGAAATGTAGAAGATTACAATGTAAAGCTTAGGAGTAACTCTCAAATGTTTACAAATCTAGTTTTCTAAGAGTTACTGAAAGAGTTGAACTGAAATGGCTCAAGGTAAGATTGCAAGAGATGGATTTTGAGCTAGAGTATGCTTGGGATTTGATTTCAATGGATTCCTCTTGATTTCAAGCAATTCAGGAGCCCATTTTCTCATAGAAGCTTGGTTTTATAATTTTATCATGTTTAGAACCGTTGCCAAGCAATACATGAAACAAGGGCCCGTTGGAGAGAACATTTAATGTTCAAAAAATATTACCGTTTCACGATTCAGTCGACTGAAGTGAATATTCAGTCGACTGAAAATGCCCGAAACACAAACAGTTCATCTGTGAATAATTCAATCGGCTGAATCTGAGAATTCAGTCGACTGAAATTGTAAGTCATGATAATTCTGATTTTCAGTCGACTGAAACATCATTTCAGTCTACTGAAATCCCTGCACTTGAACATTTAGCATTTCAGTCGGCTGAAACTTCATTTCAGTCAACTGAAACCACTCCCAACTGAAAATCTAGTATTTCAGTCGGCTGAATGATTGATTCAGTCAACTGAAATCCCATCTCCATCTAATCCATTGTTTTAGACGATTGAAACCTCTAGTTCAGTCGACTGAAATGACTTTAATGACAATTTGTGCAATTTTGGCTTTATTTTGGTCATTTTCAAATACATTTGATAGGTCTTGGGGACTAGGTCTTATCCTACGATTCCATTTGTATGCGTAAGATAAAACTGGGTATCCTAGGGTCCACTAGAGGGTGACTTGAGCCATGGTGTTCAAACACAATTGAGTAACTTTACATTTTGTTCCTAACACTCACGACCAATACTAAGAACACAAACTTGATCTTCAATCTTCAGTACTTGTTCTTCAGTACTTGTGTCACTTGCCATTTGATCTTCAAAGATTGATAATTCATCCGATCTCTTCCATGGTGATATTGGTTGTATTAAAATTGTTCTTCAATGATTTTGCCCTTCTTTCTTCTTTGGCTATGTCTTTTTGTAAATGTAATACCTGTCTCATAGAACAATATCATTTGAAATATTAAATGTCACACTTTAATGGTTTGTGGTCATAAAAAAACCCATATATCCTTGGGTTGAAACCTTAGGGCTACCAATCTCCCCCTTTTTTTATGATGACAAACCATTGCATACAAATCATAAATAAAGGATACACAATTTATAATCCTCCCCCTTACTTCATATATAGAAACAAATTTTCCATTTTCTTCAAGATATATTTCAAATGATAAGTATTCTCCCCCTTTCTTCATGGATGTATTTCTAAATAAAATAAATGTATCATATCCATCATATACAAACAATTCAACCATATTGAGATATGTAAATAAAAATCATAAATACAGCATTAACACAAGTAATATGAACCCATTAACTTTGATTAAGTCAAGGACTTTACAAAGGTTAAAACTTAGTGGGTTATGTACATGCCCAAAAGGTTTTATGACCAATTCAAAGGGAATATAGAAGAATTTCAAGTGCAATAATTGATATTTCTCCCCCTATGGCATCATCAAAAAAAGAAGAGGGCAAGGGTCACTTGAGGCCAAAATGGGCCATGAGACAGCTCAACTGAAGGTGCAGTCGATCAGTGTCATCGCGAGAGGCATCGAGTCTGTCTTTAACAAATTCGCGAAGACTGTCGCATTGGGTCCGGAGAAGGTCGACATTGACTCCCATCTCGGAAATGTCGATTCGAAGAGATTCAATGGCATCAAGAACACGATGAATGTCCGCGTTGGAGCTAGAGGGGCCACCAGAAAGATGAGGAGAGGCAGACAAGCCGATATCCTGATCATGATATGCATGCTCCTCTGTGGCTTGCTCAGGCTGCTGGACTTTCTTCAAACTTACAGGAGTGGGTTCCCAAGTATTACCAACAAGCCTATACCCCATATTTTTAAGGGTATGATCACAGTAAACATCATTGGTAGCACCAATTTCTTCTAATTCTGGTGGACAACGGACGTTGAAATGTTCAAACAAGAATGAAAGGAGTTTTCCATAAGGCAGAGTCTTCTTGCGTTTTTGACAATCTCTCATGAAGCATATGATGAGGTAGGGAAGATTGACTAAGTGATGTTGAATAAGGGCCCAAATGAGATAAACATCAAGATAGGTGACATGATTATAGGACCCAGACCGCTGAAGAATATTGTGGCAAATGATATGATGAATCAGTCGGGCTTCTAATGAGAGTTGGGATGCAATCGTCTGAAATGGTTCAATAATAGCATTACGTTCACAAATTAATTTGAGGGCCTCTACGACATCAAAACCGTCAATCCAAGTATTAGTTTTATACATTGTAGGACCATTGGAGGGGGCTTGAATAATGGTCCTTAAATCCTCTCGATTGAAAGTAAAAGGAGTTCCACTCACGGAGGATTCAATATGAGGATTCAAGGGATTGGCTTTGAGAGAGAAATTTGCATAAAATTGTTTTACTAGTGTAGGATAGGAGGGGCGAACGATCTCGATAAAGGGAGCCTATCCTTGATAGTCAAAATGTACTCTAAATGGAAATTGACTTGCAAATTGATCAAAAAAAGAGAGAGAAATGATTTTACCGAAAACCACATTGCGAAACATGAAATGAAGAGTGTAAGCGCTTTCCGCATATTGTGAGACGAAGTGAAGACGAGCGTCACTCATTCTTTTCAACCGTCGTTCGGTCTCAGCCAGTTTTCCTTGATCAAGGGACTGTCGCTTGGGTGCCATTGCGAAGATTGAGGGAGGAAGGAGTAGAAATAGGTGATGTGAAGAAAGGTTAGGGAGGATTAGGGTTAAACAAAGGGAAGAGGAAGAAGAGAGCCGAACAAGGTAAAAAAAATGAAAAATGGACGGTAAAAAAATGAAGGAGTAAAAATAAACAAACGGAGAGAAGTAGGGAAGAAGATAGAGATTGAGCGAAAGAGGGAAAAGGAAAGGGGATTTTTACAGATAGAGGAAAAGGGAAAGAGATTTGACGAAAAAGAGGGTTAAAACGAGGGTTAAAAGAACTTACCCTTGTGTTTCAGTCGACTGAAACGTATTTTCAGTCGGCTGAAAAAGGGCACCGAGAGCATACAGTGAATCAGAGAGAAACTCAGTCGGCTGAAAAGAATAACTGCATGGTTCAGTCGGCTGATAATTATTTTAAGGCGGCTGAAAATGGGAATCGCGGGTTTCAATCGATTGAAAAGGAGTTTTAGGCGACTGAAAAAGGGCACGTAGAGGAGACAGTAAACAGAGGCAAAATCAGTCGGCTGAAAATTAGTTTCAGTCGACTGAAAACTGAGTAGCCGTATGGTTCAGTTGGCTGAAAGTTATTTTCAGTCGGCTGAAAAATAAGAACAAAAATAGCTAGTGCATAGGAATATTTCAGTCGACTGAAATTTGAATATCAGTCGGCTGAACGCGTCCGCCCCTTTTTTTTTTTTTTTAATTTAACACACATCCTACCGAAGTACATTCCCAAATCTTTTATTATTGTACAAAATCTATCTTCAGGAAGAGGTTTTGTAAAAATATCGGCCAGTTGATGGTCAGTGCTTACAAATTCTAATTGAACATCACCTCTTTGCACATGGTCTCTAATGAAATGGTGTCTAATTTCAATGTTCTTAGTTCTAGAGTGTTGTATGGGATTTTTTGACAAATTTATAGCACTTGTATTGTCACACCTAATTGGAATGCGATCATAATTAAGTCCAAAATCTTCCAATTGTTGTTTCATGTACAACACTTGAGCACAACAACTCCCGGCAGCTACGTATTCTGCTTCAGCTGTGGATAAGGGCACTGAATTTTGCTTTTTACTGAACCAAGATACAAAGGAGAGTTCAAGGAAGTGACAAGTCCCATTCGTGCTTTTTCTATCAATTTTACAACAGGCAAAGTCCGCATCCAAATAACTTACTAATTCGAGTGAAGTGTGTTTAGGATACCATAAGCCCAAATCAATAGTGCCAATCAAATATTGGAAAATACGTTTTACGGCAACAAAGTGTGATTCTTTGGGGCAAGATTGAAAACGTGCACACAAACATACACTAAACATTATATCCGGTCTACTAGCTGTTAAGTACAACAAACTTCCTATCATGCCTCTATAGAGTTTCATATCAACGGGTTTGCCACAATCATCCTTGTCAAGCTTGGTAGATAGGCTCATAGGAGTCCCAATTGATTTAGCTTCATTCATTCCAAATTTCTTGAGAAAGTCTTTGACATATTTTGATTGATTTATAAATATCCCTTCACAAGATTGCTTGATTTGTAAACCAAGGAAGAAGGTTAGTTCACCCATCATACTCATCTCGAATTCATCATGCATGATTTTAGCAAATTCTTTACAAAGTTGTTCATTTGTAGATGCAAAAATAATGTCGTCCACATATATTTGTACAATGAGCATGTCATTGTCTAGAGATTTAATAAATAAAGTAGTGTCAATTTTTCCTCTTGTAAAACCATTTTTAATGAGAAAATGACTAAGCTTATCATACCATGCTCTAGGTGCTTGCTTTAAACCATACAGTGCTTTTGACAATTTGTAAACATGATTAGGAAATTCATATTTTTAAATCCGGGTGGTTGTTTTACATAAACTTCTACGGAGATGAAACCATTTAGAAAGGCACTTTTCACATCCATTTGAAATAATTTGAAATTTTTGAAACAAGCATATGCAAGCAACATTCTTATGGCTTCTAGCCTAACAACCGGGACAAAGGTTTCCTCATAATCTATCCCTTCTTCTTGATTGTAACCTTGGGCTACTAGTCTAGCTTTGTTTCTAACAATATTTCCTTCCTCATCCTTTTTATTTCTAAAAACCCACTTTGTGCCAATTATTGAGTTATCCTTAGGCATAGGCACAAACTGCCATACTTTGTTTCTTTCAAATTGATTTAATTCTTCTTGCATGGCAATGATCCAAAACTCATCTATTTCGGCTTCTTGAATGGTTTTTGGTTCGATTTGAGAGACAAAAGCCATGTTGTTACAAGCGCTTCTAAGTTTAGATATAGTGGCTATTCCTTGAGATGGTTCACCAATAATTTGATCTTTTGGGTGATCTCTTACAAAACTCCAAGCCTTAGGAAGATCATCATTTGGTTTGACGTCCTCATTATCTTGTCTTCCACTACTATTTGAAGCATTTACTTCATTGTTAGGATTGTCTTGGATATCAAGTTGATTCATCTCTTTTTCCAAAATTACAACCTCATCATCAATATCTTTTTTGATTTCAAAAGGGTTGGCTTCATCAAAGACCACATGAATTGATTCCTCCACAATTGATGTTCTCTTGTTATATACTCTATATGCTTTGCTAATGGGAGAATAGCCAACAAAGATTCCTTCATCTGATTTTGGATCGAATTTTCCTAATTGATCTTTAGTGTTTAGTATAAAACACTTGCATCCAAAAACTCTAAAGAATCCAATGTTTGGTTTTCTACCATTCCATATCTCATAAGGGGTCTTATCTAATCCTTTTCTAATTGTTACCCTATTTATAACATGGCAACCGGTGCTTACGGCTTCGGCTCAAAAGTATGCTGGTAACTTATGTTCGTTGAGCATTGTCCTAGCTATTTCTTAAAGTGTTCTATTCTTTCTTTCAACTACTCCGTTTTGTTGGGGATTTGTAGGAGCGGAGAAATTGTGACCAAAACCATTTTCATCACAAAGTATTTCCATTTCTTGATTTTCGAATTCTCTACCCCTATCACTTCTAATGTTGTTGATTGCATATCCTTTTTCATTTTGAACTCTTTTACAAAATTTTGCAAAAGCTTTTGGTGCATCATTTTTGTGAGCTAGATATAACATCCAAGAGAAGCGAGAATAATCATCAACAATTACAAATGCATATGACTTACCACCCATACTTTGAACTTTGCTAGGACCAAACAAATCCAAATGCAATAGTTGAAGAGGTCTAGAAGTAGATATATGCTTTTTGCTTTTAAAGGAACTTTTGATTTGTTTTCCAAATTGGCATGCATCACAAATTCTATCCTGGACAAATTTGGCCTTTGGCAAGCCATCAGCTAATTCAAATTTGGATAGATTTGAAATAAGTTCCATGTGAGCATGTCCTAGTCTCCTATGCCATAACCAACTATTTTCATTTATGACAGCAATGCATTTAACATTTTGGTTAAGCATTTAATCAAAGTCAATGGTGTAAACATTTTCATCTCTGTATGCTATGAACATTTCTTTATCATTGCTAGCATTTCTAATAGAACATTTGTTTGATTCAAATACTACCTTATTGCCTTTATCACAAAATTGACTCACACTAAGTAAATCATGTTTCAACCCATCTACCAATAATACATCTTCAATGGAAAGGAAGGGATCATTACCAATTTTACCTTTACCAATGATCTTGCCCTTGGAGTTGTCACCAAAGGTAACAAATCCACCATCTTTGAGAGAGAGAGAGATGAATTTTGATTTGTCTCCTGTCATGTGTCTTGAGCATCCACTATCAAGAAACCACTTGTCTTTTCTTGGCGTTGATTTCATGCATATCTACAAAACACATTTAAGTAATTCTTCTTGGTCCCCATGTAGAGTTGGGTCCATTTGGGTTAGATTATAAGTCAATGTTCCTTTTTGGAACCCAAATCATTTTTCTTAACCCTTTTGCTTTCCTAATTGAGTAAGAATAAGAAATATGTCCGTTCTTTCCACAAAAGTTGCAAGTAATGTGTGGAGAGGTAGGAGATGAAGTTTTGACAAAGAAGTTTTTGTAAAATGATTTCTTTGCTTTGGGATTATATCCCAATCCTTCTTTGTTAAAAACACATCTTTGATTTCCCAATAACATATCTAAATTTTTCTTTCCCATGGTAAATTTCTCAAGAGACTTAGTTAAGTTATTCAATTTTTCTTCTAAGACAATATTTTCCTTTTTGTATGGACATGGAAATGAAGGTAGTCTTGAAATTTTATCAATCTTCTCTTTCAATTCTTTTTCAAGTTTTTCATGGGCAAGAATTTTTTTTTCTAAGCTCCTTATTTTCAAGTTTCAATTTTTCAAGTTCTTTTGAAAGTGAGGAGTTGTCTCTTCTAAGAGTGACATTTTCTTTTTATTGCTTTTTAAGATCCTTGTACATTTCTTCTAGTGAATCAACTAGTTCTTCTACACTAGGTGCATCATTTTCTGAAGAGTCAAGTGTAGGATTTACCTCATCTTTATTTGCCATGAAACAAATATTTGCCGTATGGTGTTTGGATGATTCATCATCCGATTCGCTATCAGACTCCAACCATGCGGCTTTGAATGCTTTCTTTTTAAACTTCTTGTCATCTTTCTTCAATAGCGGACATTCGGCTTTGATGTGTCCCCGTTTTGCCGCAATTAAAACAAGTGAGAGGCTCTTTCTTGCTTGAATCTCCCTTATAGCCATCCTTTTTGAATGGCTTCTTTCGAAATTGATTGCTTCTTTTCAAGAGACTCTTGAATTTACGGGTGATCAAGACCAAGTCTTCATTTTCATCCTCACTATCTTCTCTTTCTTCTTGATCAACATGTCTCCTTTGGTGAGGTTTTAAATGCAAGAGACTTCTTTTCTTTGACAATTTCCTTTTGACCATTCATGTAAATCTCATGGGTCATGAGAGATCCCAAGAGTTCATCAAGTCCCAATACGGAGATATCTTTTGCTTCTGTTATCACCGTTGACTTCGACTCCCAAGAATCTGGCAATGACCTATGAATTTTGCTCACATTATCTTCGTTAGAATAAGTTTTTCCAAGGGCATTAAGTTCATTTATAATCTTTGTGAATCTAGTAAATATGGAAGAAATGGATTCATTTGGCTCCATAGTGAATAGTTCATATGAGTGTACAAGCCTATGATTTTTTGATTTCTTCACTTGATTAGTGCCTTCATAGGTCACTAGAAGTTCATCCCAAATTTCCTTGGCCGATTTGCAAGATGAAACTCTATTAAATTCATTTTGGTCAAGAGCACAAAATAGAATATTCATGGCTTGAGAGTTATATTGATTAAGCCTATGATCATTCTCATCCCAAAGCTCTCTAGGTTTAGGAGCAAGGTCAATTAGTCCTTTTGGAACAAAGGGCCCAAATTCAATAGCTTCCCATATGTGATGGTCCATTGATTGTAAGAAAATCTGCATCCTAGTTTTCCATAAATTGTAGTCACTTCCATTGAACAATGGAGGTCTATTAATTGAACAACCTTCACCATAAGAAGATCCCCCAAAGTTTGCCATTCGATCGATTTCTCAAACGGTTAAGTAATTCAGAGAATCTGAGCTCTGATGCCAATTGTTGCCCAGAAATTGACCCTAGAGAAGGGAGGGGGGGGGGGGGGGGGGGAATTGGGTCAGTGCAAACTTTTTGGGTTTTCTTTAATTTCACAATTTAAGAAAAATAAGATGCAAACAAGTAGTAAATAAATGCCAAAATAGAAAAGAGGAGATGAGAAGAGATGGAAAGATTGAACCCGAAATTTTTACGGGGTTCGGTGTTCTTGCCTACGTCCTCGCCTCAAGTACACCACTTGAGGATTGAATGCACTAAACTTCTCCTTCAAGTGTGGAGAAGAAACCTATTACAAAGCTTGAAGGTGAAGACACCCTTCTCCTTCACAAAGGTTACACCAACCCTCTCAAACTTTATCTCTCAAGGAAATGTAGAAGCTTACAATGTAAAGCTTAGGAGTAACTCTCAAATGTTTACAAATCTAGTTTTCTAAGAGTTACTCAAAGAGTTGAACTGAAATGGCTTAAGGTAAGATTGCAAGAGATGGATTTTGAGCTAGAGTATGCTTGGGATTTGATTTCAATGGATTCCTCTTGATTTCAAGTAATTCAGCAGCCCATTTTCTCATAGAAGCTTGGTTTTATAATTTTATCATATTTAGAACCGTTGCCAAGAAATAAATGAAACAAGGGGCCGTTGGAGAGAGCATTTAATGTTCAAAAAATATTACCGTTTCGCGATTCAGTCGACTGAAGTGAATATTCAGTCGACTAAAAATGCCTGAAACACAAACAGTCATCTGTGAATAATTCAGTCGACTGAAATTGTAAGTCATGAAAATTCTGATTTTCAGTCGACTGAAATCCCTGCACTGTGAACATTTAGCATTTCAGTCGACTGAAATTTCATTTCAGTCAACTGAAATCACTTCCAACTGAAATTACAGTATTTCAGTCGGCTGAATGATTGATTCAGTCGACTGAAATCCCATCTCCATCTAATCCATTGTTTCAGTTGACTGAAATGACCTTAATGATAATTTGTGCAATTTTGGCTTTATTTTGGTCATTTTCAAATACATTTGATAGGTCTTGGGGACTAGGTCTTATCCTAGGATTTTATTTGTATGCGTAAGATAAAGCTGGGTATCCTAGGGTCCACTAGAGGGTGACTTGAGCCATGGTGTTCAAACACAATTGAGTAATTTTACATTTTGTTCCCAACACTCACGATCAATACTAAGAACACAAACTTGATCTTCAATCTTCAGTACTTATTCTTCAGTACTTGTGTCATTTGCCATTTGATCTTAAAAAATTGATAATTCATCCGATCTCTTCCATGGTGATCATGATTATATTAAAATTATTCTTCAATGATTTTGCCCTTCTTTCTTCTTTGACTATGTCTTTTTGTAAATGTGACACTTGTCTCATAGAGCAATATCATTTGAAATATTAAATGTCACACTTTAATGGTTTGTGGTCATTAAAATACCCATATATCCTTGGGTTGAAACCTTGGGGCTAACACTTGGTTCAAGCGGTGGTCACTTCGGTGCTTCAACAACACTTAAATGATAATGGAACCACCAAGGAAACCAATGGCAGGAGCATGGTCAGGGACTTCCAGCAGCAGCGCCCTCCTTACTTCAAAGGGAGAGAAGGGGCTGTCGGAGCGGAAAATTGGCTTAAGAAGATTACACAGATCCTGACCCTACTCAAGATCAAGAGTCATGTTGACAAAATTTTACTGGCCACATCACAACTGATCGACGATGCCGGTAAATGGTGGGAGGTGGTAGAGAAGCAGCGAGCACTCCTTTCGGAAGGAGAGATGACTACTATGACTTGGGAGCGGTTATCAGCTACCTTCCTGGAACATTATTTCCCTGAGGAGGAGAAGGAGCGACAGACTCAGGCTTTTCTATCTTTGGTACAAGGTACCATGACGGTGGAAGAGTACCACTAGGAGTTTCTCAGTTTGTTTGTTTATGCATTTTATATGGTGGATACTGAATATCAAAGGGCACTCAAGTTTGAGCGGGGCCTACGGCCAAACATTAGGGCCAAGGTAACCATATTTAAAGTAGCCACATTGGCAGAGGTGGTCAGCAGGGCCACTATAGCAGAGCAGGAGATGGCTGAGTTAACGCGTTTTGATAATCGCCGAGCTCAGAGTGGGAGGGGTACATTTCAGCCCAACAAGACGTTCCGACCGAACTCTAGCAAACCCTCACCATCCACTGGGTCAACAGGGGGCTTTCGTCCCAATCATCCCTTCCCATCTACATCAGTTACTCAGGCTCCCAGAGGGGTGAACAACTGCTTCCATTGTGATTAGGAGGGCCATTTTAAGAGGGAATGTCCACAACTCAACAGACCCTCATATTCTAGAGGTTCATCTCGTCCACCAGTTAGGCCAGCTAATTCACGAGGAGGCAAGACATCTAATCAGGCGGGACGGCCGCCTACAGGATCTGGACTGTTATTCACCTTAGCACCTCCAGCAGTAGAGGATCACTCTGTGATTCAAGGTATGGCGGTAGTCAGTAGTTCCTACGCTTTTGCTTTATTTGATTTTGGAGCATCTCACTCTTTCATATCTGCTGCATTTATAACTGCTATTAGAACATTGGTACAAAAACTGTCCACATCACTCACCATTGTATCCCCCGTCGGAGACACATCATTGGGGTTTATATGCACAACAGTGAATACTGAACTTGCTGGACTCATATTTTAGTTCAATTATTTGGTACTCGATATGACTGAGTACGATATTATTTTCGGCATGGACTGGTTGGCTAGCTTTAAGGCCAACATTGATTGCTATCGCCGAAGAGTGACATTTTGGTCAACCGAGGGAAAACAACATGTGGTGCGTACTGACAAACAAAGCAGACTGCATGAAGGGTTGAATCACCTAGTATTGAATAGTATCCAAATTAACATGGCACCGGTGACTGAACTTCCGGAAATAGTAAGGGACTATGCGGACGTTTTTCCAAAGGAACTCCCTAGCTTGCCTCCCATGAGGGAGATTAATTTTGAAATTAAGTTGTACCCTGGCACTGCACCAGTGTCATTACCACACTACCAGATGGCACCAACGGAGATGTTCAAGTTAAAGAAGCAGATTGATGAACTGCTTAGACTGGGGTGCATTTGGAACAGTACATCGGCTTGGGGAGCTCCGGTTTTATTTGTGAAGAAGAAGGATGGTTCACTTCGCATGTGTGTGGATTATCGAAAACTGAACCAGTTATCAGTCAGAAACAAGTACCCTCTACCCAGGATCGATGACTTATTTGATCAACTTAGAGGTTCCAGTCATTTCTCTAAGATTGACCTGATGTCCAGATACCATCAAATCAGGGTTAGGGAGGAAGACAAAGAAAAGACAGCCTTCAGAACGTGGTATGGACTATTTGAATTTGTAGTCATGCCGTTTGGACTCACCAATGCACCGACTGTGTTCATGGATTTAATGAACAGGATCTTTTGTCCTTACTTGGACCAATTTGTTATTGTGTTTATTGATGACATCCTGATTTATTCCAAAAGTAAGGAAGAACACCCTGAGCACCTGAAAATAGTTCTGGACACTTTGAGGAAGAACAAACTATATGCCAAAGTCAGCAAATGTGAATTTTGGTTGTCTGAGGTCAACTTTTTGGGGCATGTTATATCAGCAGAGGGTATAGCTGTGGATCAGGGCAAGGTGGAGGCAGTAAGAGATTGGAAAGCACCGAAAAATGTAACCGAGATCCGTAGCTTCTTGGGATTGGCTGGTTATTATAGAAAGTTTATTATGGATTTCTCCAAGATTGCATCTCCACTGACTTGACTCACTCTGAAAGGAGTCAAATTTGAGTGGTCAGACTTGTGCAACCAGAGATTTGAAGAGCTGAAAAATAGACTTACAATAGCTCCTATCTTTATTTTGCCGGAAAGAGGCAAGGGTTATGAAGTACAATGCGATGCTTCAGGACAGGGACTGGGGTGTTCACTCATGCAAAGTCATCGTGTGGTGGCTTATGGTTCAAGACAATTGAAAATACATGAACGTCTCTATCCTACGCACGATCTTGAACTAGCCGCAGTGGTGTTTGCTCTCAAAAGCTGGAGACATTATCTATATGGCGAGAAATTTGAAGTGTTTTCAGATCATAAGAGCTTGAAATACTTGTTTGATCAGAAAGAGCTCAACCTGAGGCAGCGCAGATGGATGGAGTATCTGGCAGATGCCCTTAGCCGCATATCACATGCATCAGTGGCATGTTTGATCAGGACAAAATGGGAGATGCTGAATACCATTTGAGAGTTTAATCTTTATATAAAAAACCATGGGAGTATGTACAATTTGATCATACGGTCCAACATGGTTACCAAGATTGAACAAGAACAACGGACAGACCCGGAAGTGGAGGAGATATGGGCTAAGATGTCTACTGGTGAAGTCATACCGGAATGGGAGTTACGACCAGGACAAGGTCTGTAACGCCCCGCGCTTTTTCACTCGCTTCATCCCATAAATCAGAGTCTATTTTTTTTTTATAACAGAGTAGAGTGATAGAGCGCGGAACGTCATGACGCGAGCTAAGTCCGAACTTCCAAAGTCCGACCCTTAACTGGCCAACCCTATGTGTGCATGGACTAAGTCCATGAAAAACAGTTCACACATAGCAATATAAACATGCGGAATAAAAATTATAACATGCGGAAACATAATAGAATACAGTTATATTTTATTCAGATAGCAAAGTACGTCAAGTCTTTAATCATCATTATCATAACACAATTATTCAATAAGACATCCAATTATAGCAAATCCATCTAAGTTGTTACAATCCGAATTCTAGATACTCAAATACAAGCCCATGAGTATCTTAAACAAAATATAAAAGTAAAAGCGTTCCGAGCTCCTATGCTTGTCCCTTTCCGCGTTTAGCGTTTTCCTCGTTTCCTGCATCATCCACTGAAGGGTAGAAGTAGGGCGTTAGTACAACGCGCCCAGTAGGTATTCCAATTAGGACACATGGGTTAGTACCAAAAATCCAGATATAGTATGCATCAAAATTAGTTATAATAAATCATTCCATACTTTCAAAACATTGTATCCAAAACAGTGTATGATAATAGAGATCCAATCATACCCGATAAAAATCAAAAATCTTGTATGATAATAAATATCATAATCATGCCGATTCAATGCCATGCCATGCCATGCTATCATATGCAATGAGTCCCGCCCATCACAAAATATAGGGTATACTCTTTATGGAATTCTCCTCATCAAGGTATCTTCCTGGTGGAATTCTCATCACCAAGGTCTTCTCTCTTGATGGAATTCTCCTCATCAAGGTATTTCCCACAGTTGCCTTACGGATATTCTGACGGAGTGTGGGCTCCGGTTACTTTGTATCCTCTTGATGGGATTCTCATCACCAAGGTATCCCTGATGGAATGCTCATCACCAGGGTCTTCATACATAGTGTCCTCTTGATGGGATTCTCATCATCAAGGTATCCCCCACTAGTGCTTTACGGATGCCCGGACGGAGTGTGGGTCCCTGGTTACCTGTCATCCCTCTCATGCCATGCATGAGATGCAAATATCCATATGTTATGCAATTATACAACTCATAGCATTTAAAAGCTCATACTTGAAACATATAAAAACACATGCTACTTTAATAACATAAATATAGCATTTAGAATCACCTTTTTGAAAACATATCCAACACATGCTATTTAAACAATTAAACATAGCATTTGAAATCATAGTTTGAAACATATCCTTTGTAATATAAATTCATCAAATCAAAGATAAAACAATGTACATAAACTCATGGTTTCAAAGAGGTAGAATCCTACCAAAGACCGCTATGTGTCCTTGCGTCTTTCGTCCGGTAACCGCTCACGATCGTAAACACCTTGTGAAGTTCCGTTACCTTTATAATGTAATAAACAATTAAAACCAAGTCCCACTTGATTTACAATATTTTAAGTCCCTAAACCAATCCCCATGGTTTATCATTTTCAGCCGTGATTACCGAATTGCCATTATACATATCCATAGCCATTTACCTTCCCTATTTTCATATATTTACAAGATTGCCATCCATAGCTAATATAACCCTATATTCTTATTTACAATATATTTAGGCTAATAATTAACCCATTAATCCAAATTCATGAGGTTAAATTCATGGGGTTTGGCCATACCCATGGCCGAACCCATGATCTTTCATTTTAGGTGGTTTCATATTTAGCATGCATTAAAAATAACAATCCAACTCCATGGCATGGCCGAACCCTATGGTTCCAAAATCCTTATTTAAGAACATATAGCCTTAACATCAACCTCTCATTTATTTAATCATGCCTAACTCTCCAAATAACCCCTTTAAAGTCCATACCAATTCATTAATCCAAACATGATTTATGATTGAGGGATCCACTACAAATTGGTTCATGGGGTTCAGCCAAACACCATGGCCGAACCCTATGATATCTAACTTTCCATTTTGATTTCCACTTTCTTTAATTAAAAAGATTCTAATTTATCTCCCACTTCTAAACTTAGAAACTTACTAATTTAATAACCATTCTCCATATTTAGAAGGTTTCATAATTAAAAACTTTCTAAATTTAGCACCCAACTTCCATAATTAGAGACTTTCCAATTTAGTCTCTTCCTTCCAAAAATAGAAACCTTCCCATTTTAAACTTACTTTCCATAATTAGAAACTTTCTTATTTAATCCTTACTTTCCATAATTAAATAATCATACATCAAAATACCATTACAACTCCATGGGGTTCGGCCATACACCATTGCCGAACCCTATGGTTCATAAGGTTCTCTTTTAAAAAAATCCATACATGGTATTCAATGGCTTTCATCATCCATACTTCCATAAAATTCACCAAAGTCTTTCCATGGGGTTCGGCCATGAAACATGGCCGAACCCCTAGGGTTCATCCTTTTTTATTAAACTCCAACATTCATCCATTAAAAATATTATAATCAGCCCCCAATCTCCTTCCATCAAAAATCAACAAAAACATCTATTTAAAACCATATCAATTTATTAATAACCTTCCATGGGGTTTTCATCATTCAATCCATTAATTTAAACCATAACTTTCCATGGTTTTCAATCTGTATAAATAATTCTCAAATCCACTTCTATCTTTTTAATTTCATAAACATACTACCCATACATCTCCATAAATAAATCCTAGTGGGGTTCGGCCATGCACCATGGCCGAACCTCACTCAGAGGAACAATTCATCATAATTTTCTTTCTAAAATCATCATCATCCTTCCATTTTTAATCAAATAAAATTCCATAATTATAACCATGTCCTTCCATGGTTTTAAATCCATTAAGACATTCTCAAATGATCATCCAATCTTTTTCCATGGGGTTCGGCCATACCCCATGGCCGAACCCTATGGTCCCCTTTTTTTTTTTTAAAACCAAAAACATAATATCAAACTACTAACCGTTTATGGGATTGATTCTTGTTCTTCCCTTGCTTGATATTTCTCTTCAAATCTTCCTATTCTTTAAACCTTTTCTTCTTGTTGGCTGGCCTTCTTCTTCCTCTTGTTTTTGGCGAGAATAAGAACTTGAGAGAGAGAGAGAGAGAGAGAGAGAGATCGGCCAATGTGGGTAGTGTAATGCCGTGCGCCCCCTTCCCTTGCCTTGTTTCTTTTTATAAACCCCTCACTTAACCCCAATTAGAAGGTGCCATGCACCTCTTTGTTACATGATTAGAAGGTGCCATGCGCCCCCTCCTCTCCTTTTATCAACTTCTAATTAATCCTAACTTAGAAGGTGATAATATAACAATTGCCATTTCTAATCAAGAAAGACCCTTTCTTTTAGAGATACTCCACTATATTTACATAGATTGCGCATATCCTTGCATGGATATGATTATCAAAATTCGGCCATGTAATCTATATTAATCCTCCATTTCATGCGCATAACCTCAAAGATTTCTCATATCAATTTCGGCCATTGAATCCTTATTTAATTCTTATTATCTTCTTAAGATATTCTTGCATATCATCATGGATATGAAAATCCCATAAACATCTCATGCGCATATTCCTTTTTAATTCAACCCCATTTAAATTCTTAATGAAACCATTTATCAAAATCGTTGGGTTTTAATTGGGCAAAGACCCAACATTTTACCCATCTTAGATCCATATCTAAAATTCATAATTTAAATGGGTAATTTCTGTAAATATTTATAACTTGAAAATCCGAGGTGTTATAGGGTCTTCTATTCCGAGGAAGAAATTATGTACCTAAGAGCTGAAGAAAAGAGTTATTGGTTGAGGCACATCAGACCAAACTCTCTATTCATCCGGGCAGTAACAAGATGTATCACGACCTGAAGAGGCATTACTAGTGGCACGGACTCAAGAAGGATGTGGCAGAATTTGTGGCTCATTGCTTAACGTGTCAGCAGGTTAAGACGGAACATCAGAAGCCACTAGGGTTACTCAAACCCTTACCAGTGCCGGAATGGAAATGGGAACACATTTCCATGGATTTTGTGACAGGGTTGCCAAGGTCTTTAAAGGGCAACGATGCGATATGGGTCGTGGTAGACCGACTGACCAAGTCTGCACATTTCATTCCCATCAGGATGACAGACTCATCTGAGACTTTAGGTCAGCGGTATATTAGGGATATCATCAGATTGCATGGTATTCCTCGGACTATTGTGTCTGACAGAGATGGTCGATTCACTGGCAGAGTATGGCAGAGTATACTGTCGGCCATGGGAACAGACCTACTGAAGAGCACAACATTCCATCCACAGACTGATGGGCAGTCTGAGAGAACAATACAAACATTGGAGGATATGTTGAGAGCATGTATGCTAGATTTCAAGGGTGGATGGGAGGATCACTTGCCGTTGGTAGAATTTTCATACAATAACAGTTACCAGGCAAGCCTTCAGATGGCTCCATTTGAGGCTTTATATGGTAGACCTATAGGTCACCAGTGTGTTGGACAGAGGCAGGTGAGCCTGCATTGATTGGACCTGAGTTGGTTGCAGAGACTACAACCCAGATACAGTTGATACGGCAGCATCTTTTGACTGCGCAAAGTCGTCAGAAGAGTTATGCTGACAAGAGGAGGAGATTTCTTGAATTTGAAGTGGGAGACATGGTGTTCTTAAAAGTCTCGCCACGAAAGGGACACATGAGATTTGGGAAAAAGGGAAAACTATCGCCAGGATATGTGGGACCGTTTTCAATCATAAGAAGGATGGGGGATGTGGCTTATGAATTGGCACTCCCATCACAGTTGGCATCTTTACACGATGTGTTCCATATATCGATGTTGAGGAAGTACAATCCTGATCCTTCTCATATACTGAACATAAAAGACATATAGGTCCAGAGCGACGTGACGTACGTCTAAAAGCTTGTCCGAGTGGTGGACACAAAACAAAGGGTGTTACGGAACCGAGCGATCCAGTTTGTCAAGGTGGTATGGGATCGACATGGCATTGAGGAAGCTACATGGGAACTCGAGTTAGAAATGAGAAAAGCTCATCCTGAGCTATTTATGTAAATGTTTGAAACCCTATTTCACTCGATTTTCGGGACAAAAATTTTAAAAAGAGGGTTGTATTGTAACACCCCGGTTTTTCAATTTATTAATATATATGAATATTATCCATTTAATTTGTGAATTTTAGATACGAATATTAGATGGGTAAAGTGTTGGGTCTTTACCCAATTAAGACCCAACGGATTATGAAATTGGTTTCAATAAAATTTAATTTGGCCGATTTAAATTAGTAATGCAACATAGATAAATAAAGGAACTTGGGATATTGTTGCATGGCCGAATTTAAGATGTACATATCCAAGAAGATTGCTTATGGCCGTGTATGGGATATTGTTTGGCCGAATGTGAGATTTGTTTATCTATGTGATGCGCATAAGATCAATTGTAAAAGGAGTCCTTTCCTCAATTAAAGAGTGAAACTAGGGGATTACAAATTTAAGAAGGTGTTCAAATAGAAATAGAAGAAGTCTTAGCCGTGTGGGAGTTATACGCACAAAGGAGTCCCTCTTTGATTAAAATCGGCAACTACTAATTATAGACAACACAAAAGGGCGCACGGCATAGGGGGATTTGTTATCTTAAGCACTTTCTAAGTTGGGACCAAGGGAAGGTTTTATAAAAAGAAATACATAGGAAGGGCGCACAACACTTACACACCATAGCCGAATTTTCTTTCTCCCTCTCAATTCTCATTCACATCAAGAACAAAGAGAAGGAGAAGGCAGCCAACAAGAGGTGTTCTCAGTTTTGGAGAAAAAATCAAGAAGAAAGGAGAAGGATTGGAAGAGCAAGAATCAATCGGAACCGGTTAGTATTTTATAAATTTTGTTTAAAAGAAAAGAACCATAGGGTTCGACCATGGTGTATGGCCGAACCCCATAGAAGAAAATTGACGAAATAATCATGGAGAGTTAATGGAAAAGATGGACCATGGCCGAACCCCATAGAAGAGCTTTGGTAATTTTTAATGGAAAGACATGGTTATTGGTTGGAAACCATGGAAGGTCATTGGTTAATTTTAAATAAGAGTTTGATGTTAATGGTATATGATTTTTGAAGGGATTAAACGGAGACCATGGAAAAATATAGATGGACTTAATATGGTGATTGATTAAATGGAAGATCAATGATTAGTAATTTTTAAAGAGAGGATCTTGAACCATAGGGTTCGGCCATGGTGTATGGCCGAACCCCATGTAAGTTGTCATTAATTTAGAAAGAGGATTATAGACCATAGGGTTCGGCCATGGTGTATGGCCGAACCCCATGAAGTTGTTTTGGTATTTTTGATGTATGCCAATTGATTAAAATGGAGAATAGTTATTAAATGGGAAAGTTTCTAATTATGGAAGATGGATTTTTAGAAAGGATCTAAAGATAGAAAGAATGAAAGGATGGATTGTCTCTATGGGTGAGGTTCGGCCATGGTGTATGGCCGAACCCCACAAGGGTTTATTTTTGGAAGGTGGAGATTAAACTAGAAAGTTCTAATTATGAACTTTCTAATTATGGACTTTTTAATTTGGAAAGTTTCTAATTATGAAAAGAACTTGGAATTCTGGATCCAAGAATAGGAATTGATAAATTTAGAAAATGGATGCAATGTAGATAATTGGGAGTTAGATATCATAGGGTTCGGCCATGGTGCTTGGCCGAACCCCATTAACCAATCATGGATCTATTATGTTCATGTGTTAAGGAGTGGAAGGTTTGAAATGATTAGACCAATGGCAAAGTTGTAAATACATGCTAACATGGAACGTTAGCCATGAATGGCAATATTGTAATTTAAATGGAATTAAGATATCAGAGGGTTCGGCCATGGTGTGTGGCCGAACCCCATGAATCAAGTTAAATGGATTTTTATGAACTTAAGATAGTGATTGGATTAATGGAGAGACAATGATAGAGGTAATGTCATTTTGGTAATTAAATGAAAATAAGGGACCATGGGTTTGGCCATGGGAATGTTGCTGAGCATAAGGTTGATGTATCTTAGATGATTAACTTGTTTATCATTAGCCTAATGAATAAAAGTGGTATAATGGCATTATTCTAAATAAGTGTGAAAATGGTAGGCCATGGGTTCGGCCATGGTGTATGGCCGAACCCCATGGGGATTTGTTTATGGACTTAGAATATTAAAAATCAAGTGGGACTTGGTTTTGATTGATTGTTATATTATAAGGTAACGGGACCTCACAAGGTGTTTACGATCGTTAGAGGTTACCAGACGAAAGACGCAAGGACACGTTAGCGGTCTTTGGTAGGATTCCACCTCTTTGAAACCATGGGTTTAATGTACAATGTTTTTATCTTGATTTGATGAATTTATGTTGCAAATGATATGTTTCAAATTGTGATTTTAAATGCTATGTTTATATGATTAAATAGTATGTGATTCATTAGCATCTCATGCATGGCATGGCGTGAAGGATATGTAACCGGAGGACCACACTCCATCGGGGCGTCCGAAAAACCTATGTGGGATACGTTGATGTGCTTTTCCATCAGGAAGAAACCGGAGGGTCCACACTCCGTCGAGGCGTCCGAAAGACCTATGTGGTGGGTACTTTTATGTACATGTGATGGGTGAGACTCATTGCATTTGTCATCATTGCATGGCATGGTTTATCTGATTTTTGGTTTTTGACATTACGATATTATATATGTTTTGTACTAACCATGTGTTAGCCCTAATTGGAATACCTACTAGGCGCGTTGTTCTAACGCCCTACTTCTATCCTAGTGGATGGCACAGGAAATCAGGGGAACGATGAACGCAAGGAGGGCCAAGCATAGGAGCTTGGATAATTTATTTTATATGTTGAATAAAGTTACTTATGAACATGTATTTGAGTAACTAGTTTCCGGTCATGTAATAACTTAGATGGTTGGATGATTTATTTGGATAATTATGATATCTGAATGATGATTAAGGACTTGACGTGCTTTGCTATCTGAATGGAATAGAACTTGGTTCTATTATTATTCCGCATGTTATGATGTTATTCTGCATATTGATATTGTTATGTGTGAACTGCTTTCATGGACTTAGTCCATGCACACATAGGGTTGGCCAGTTAAGGGTTGGACTTTGGAAGTTCGGACTTAGCTCGAGTCGTGACGTCCCACTCTCTATCACTACTCTGTTATTAAAAAAAAAAAAATAGACTTTGATTTACGGGAAGAAGCGACTGGAAAAGGGTGGGGCGTTACAAATATAGTTGCTAGGAGCACTCCCGAGCGAACCCTCTTCCACATATTTATTTCAATAGTTTTCATTTATCGAGTGATTAAATAAATAGAGGATTACACTCGGTCACTCCATGACCAGAGATAACAGTTTAATATATGCAAGTGCATGCTAAAACAATAATAAGTCCCCTCACTGTGTGTAGAGTCGAAAATCCTAAGCTAACAAACGACTTAATGGGTTGAAGGGAGCTCAATCTATTGAAATAATGAAGGACAAATAAGTAAAAAAGGTAAAATGAAGCCGAACGAAAATTGGCCTAAAACTGGGCTGGGCCCAAAACAGGACAAACTGGGTCGGGTCTGAAAATGAGCTTGAAAATGGTTCGGGCCTGAAAACAGGCTTAAAAATGGGTCAGGCTTGAAAACGAGCTCTGAAATGGGCCAGACCAAGGACTGGGCCCAAGGCTAGGCCTAAGAATCGGGTCAGAAACTGGGCCTGACAGTTGAGCCTACCTGAACTGGGTTGGGCCAGGTCCAAGACTGGGCTGGATTGAATCTCGGCTTGGCCTACCAGGGCCAGATCCAAACCAATCAGTTGGGTCGGGTCTAGGCCAGTGGGTCTGACTACAGGACCAGTCACAGCCGGAGCCCACAAGCTGGGTTAAACTCATGAGTCCAACTAAGTTGACTTCGAAACTCGACCGAGCCTAGTCGGTTGTTCTGCTGAGTTAAAAAGGGGAAAGAAAGAAGGGAAAAACAGGAAATTGGAGGAAAAACTAGGAAAACTGAGGAAAGTCCAGGAAAATCGAGGAAGACAAAAGAAAAACCAAGGGAAAACTAAAGGGAAACGAATGGGAAAAAACTTAGTGAAAATCAGAGGAAACTAGAGAGGGAGGAGGAGGAAGAAAGGGGAAAAACACACACCTGGAACCGATGGGGGTGGAAATCTGATGGCTAGAGGTGGAAGTCTAACGCTTGGAGGTAGAAACACGGCCAGAAAATCACCTGTTAGGGGCGGGCTTGATCGGAGAGCGAGAAGGAGAAGAAAGAGGAGAAGAAGAGCAACAAAAGAGAGAGATCCCAGAGAGAAGAGAGGGAGAAGATGAGAGAGGCAGCGACACACTGTAGTTGGAAATGCTAAATATGCTATAGTGTAGTGTGAGGGAATATAGAGAGAGGGGGGGGGGGGGGGGGAGGTTAGGGTTTTGGTGATTTAGTGTTTTAAGGTCTAAAACTCATTTTTTTTTCTTTTTCTTTTTTAATCGAAAACTTAGAAGAAATTCAAAACCCACCATTTTATTTTATATTATTTTAATAATAACATATTTTATTATCTTTATGTATTTATTTATCTTTTGAAAAGGAAAAATCTCGAAAAAAGTGATTTTCAAATTTTCAAAATTGACACTATTATTATTACTATATATTTTTAAATTAATCAAGAACTCGAAAACGAAATGAATGTCGAACCTCGAAGGAGAAGACGTGTGATTTTCAAGTGTTTTTCATGACAATATACATAATAATTATGAAATCACCAAAATGCCCTTCGAGTTTCTGAACTCAAAATCAGATAACTGGGGCCCACCACGGAGCTCACACTCTCGTCACTGCTACTACGGTCCCAAAAACAACTTGGAGGTTCGAAAATATCTCCAAAAATCGGAAATACTAAGAACGGGTCGTTATAGAGGGTGTATAAATTTTTGAATAAAAATATGTTCATCAAAAGAAAAATTAATAAAAGAACACTTAATTTGCAAAATCAAAGAAAACTAGAAACATCCAAAGACATATGGTCAATGTTTAATTAAAGAAATTTGAACAACCTTAGGAATTACAATTTACAATTTTTTGTTGCGAGTTTTTTTTTTACGAGATGGAGAGAAAATATGAAAATTAAACACTTTATAATAATTACAACTTTACATCATCTTAATAAAACATTAAGATATCGCCCGTGATGGGGGCGCACCCCTATTTTCTTAAGGAGTAGTGTAAGGATCCACTCGTTCAACCTCAACAAACGGAGCCTTACACGAATCAAATAAAATCCAATACTGAGAATAACGAAATCCATGGCTCATTTTTTTTTCAATTAACATATCCAATCTAATCAGAGTGCAAAATATTTACATAAACATGTCATATCCAATACACATTATTCTAATGTAGGATTAATCAGTCCTCATCAAGTATATTATCAAGCAAACCAACCAATAATATCAACTACAAAAATAAGAGGAGCAATCTCACAATTAACATAAAAAATATCCAAAGCTTCCCCAACATGAAGTTGGAAATAGAAGCACAACTCCCAAATAAAAATATCAAGTGACACGTATTGTGTCTTACAATCCTTAATCTCAATTAAATTCCAGAAAATCCTAGGAAAGTAATGTTGATGGTCAAATTTTGTATTTTTAAATCTCGCAAACGCATGAACCATTTATAGTATAGCGTTATGAGTGCGAGGTCGATCCCACGGAGAACAAAAAATATATGCAAACATAAATATATGATTTTGAAATTTTTATGTTTTTAGGAAATATAGATCTTAAATTAATCTAATCCCAAGAAATCAATCCTATTCTCATGAATATATTTTCAAGTTAACAAATCTTTAGTTTTAATAAATAGATATAAAAATTAGAACGCTAATTAAATATAATTAAGAGAACGGATTAATATAGAATTTATAAATAATCTCTCACCCAAATTTAAGATAAAAAATTTTAAAGATCAACTAAATTAATTCTCAAACTAGTTAACACAATGTTAGGAGGGTGGTTTGAATACAAGACAAATAAAATACATGACAAAAGAATTAAAGAATTTAAAACAATTAAAATAATTGAAATACAACATACAAACAAAATAAATTGCGTAACAAAATAAAGTACACATTAAAAATAAATTGACAATAAAAGTAAAAGACAGAATGTAAAAATGCATAATTGAAAGGATGGTTGTTTAGAATAGACCATTCATAGCCCAAAATAAATATTGTTGCCCAGAAATTGACCCGAGAGGGGGTGAATTGGGTCAATGCAAACTTTTTGAGTTTTCTTTAATTACACAATTTAGAAAAATAAGATGCAAATAACTAATAAATAAATGCCAGAATATAAAAGAGGAGATGAGAAGAGATGGAGAGATTGAACCCGAGACTTTTAAGAGGTTCGGCGTTCTTGCCTACGTTCTGGCCTCAAGTACACTACTTGAGGATTGAATGCTCTGAACTTCTCCTTCAAGGGTGGAGAAGAAGCCTATTACTATGCTTGTAGAGAACACTCTCTCATTTGAAGGTGAAGACACCTTTCTCCTTCACAAGGGTTACACCAACCCTTTACAAATTTTATCTCTCAAGGAAATGTAGAAGAGTACAATGTAAAGCTTAGGAATAAATGTTTACAACAAGTTTACTAAGAGTTACTCAAACATTTGAACTAGAATGACTCAAGATAAGATTGCAAGAAGATGGATTTTTGAGCTAGAGTATGCTTAGGATTTGATTTCAATTGATTCATTGTGATTCCAAGTAAGTCAACACCTCTTATGCCCATTGGTGCTTGGTTTTATATTTTGTTCATGTTTAAGACCATTGCCAAGCATTAAATGGAAGAAAGGGCCATTGGGGAGGGCATTTAACGATTCAAAAATATGACCGCTCATGATTCAGTCAACTGAAAGTGAAGATTCAGTGGACTGAAAACGTCTTGGACTTCAGACAGTCTATCAGTGAAAAATTCAGTCTGCTGAACTTGAAGATTCAGTCGACTGAATTCACATCCCCTGCAAATCCAGTATTTCAGTCGGCTGAATTATTTAATTCAGTCGACTGAAATCACGTCCCCTGTAAATCCAGTATTTCAGTCTGCTGAATGATTTAATTCAGTCGACTGAAAACACATCCCAAATTAATCCATTATTTCAGTCAGCTGAATTCTCAAATTCAATCGACTGAAATGACCCTTAGATTGTATTATGCAATTTTGGCTTTTTTTTGGTCATTTCAAACACACTCGATAGATCTTGGGGACTTAATCATATCCTAGAATTCCATTTGGATGCATTAGTTTAAGTTTGGTATCATAGGGTCCACTATAGGGTGACTTGAGCCATGGTGTTCAAATGTTTAAGCACCTTTACCAAACAATTTTCTAAAGACTCATGATTAGACTCTATGCATAACTTTGATCTTCCAAGTTCTTGATTTTCAGTCTTTGAATTTTGTAAGCCATTCGATCTCCAAGATTTGACTTAATGTACAAGGCTTGATATCATCAACTTGATCTTCATGATATCCAATACATGTCTTCCTAAACGTGATACATGTCTCATAGAGTAATACCATTTGAAATATTAAATATCATACTTTAATGATTTGTAGTCATAAAAAATACCCATATATCCTGGGGTTTAAAACTTGGGGCTAACAAATATATAAAAGTAAAATATAGGGATGACATTCGCGTTTAAACTTGTCATTCAATTCATGTTCTTTCATCAAAATCAAGACTTATAAACTTTAATTTAAGAAATCGGGCCTTAGTAACTTGGATTCAACCCTTACAACCTAAGTCCTAACCATTTCATGTCCAATTAAATAAATAAAGATCATAAACTTAAAATTAAATCAAAACAATCATAAAAGAAATCTGAAAATTGGATGTTTCAAGATCCTAAAGGAATATCTTACTTCCATTTAACGATAGAATTAAGTACAATATTTTTGGAAAAAACAAATACAAGACAGACAAATTCAAAATAAAATTACAACGTGATCACTCACATGCAAAAATCGTGTAGCCCTTTGTCTTCTCTTAATTTCTTCTCCTCCAATATTTGGTCCTCTTGTGCTCCAGATCAAATTCAATTGTGGCTATGGGTTAACGGGGTATTTATCGGACTTGGGATTGAATGGAGGGTGGAGATTAAATCTTGGTTAAGTTGGTGATTGGAGGGCTTGGGTTGGATCTAACTTAATATGAATGGATGAGATTTAAAATAGAAAATCTAGGGCTACAAGGAGGTGTACACGAATTTTGGGAGAGGTGGCTTGATGGCTAAGCAGAAATGAGAGAAGATTGGAACTTAGAGAAAATTGGGATTTGAAATGGCTATGGTCGAATTTGACATGTGTATTTTAGGGTTTTGGGCAATGCAATGCATGATTATGTATGGTTGAGATTGAAAGTTAAGATGCATGGAGGATGAGATTAATTAGACGACATGGAGGGTTGACCTAGTGTGAATTTCGAATGGAATGAGATGGATTAGGAGAAAATGGTGTATGGTGATTTGGATTGGATTGGGACAAAAGCTAGGCTCTAGATGAGGTGTACATGAGGTGGATGGATCGGAGAGGAAACTTATTTATTTTCATTTGCTGCAATGAGATATGCGCATGGGGTCCTAAATTCTAGGGTTGTGCACTAGATCAAGGGTTTTATGAATGATCATGAATGAATGGCTATGATTAAAAGTCCTAAAATCTAATGGCTTTAGTACAAAATGGATGGTCTAAATGGATGGATGATGAGAGGATGTTTGGATGATTATGATCTTAAGGTTAATCTAAATGATGGATGGATTGGATGACCTAGATCTTAACTTGATGGGTGTATGGTTTGGATTTGGTAGGTGTTGAGCACTGAAATATTATATTTTTACCCCTGATTATTAGACTAGTTAGCCCTGATTTTGTATATATCACATGCGTTTAATGTCATTTTCTAGTTTTGTAGATAAAAATGGAAAGTTCACGAACACTATCTTAAAACAGTGGATAATTGTAAGTTTGGTGCTTAATTCGGAAGATCTGGAAATTTTATGATTAATTTCACTCAACTTTTAGGGTTTTCATGTAAATTGGTTAGTCTAGATCCAGTTATGAGAGTCTAGATTAAATCAATATTTTAGATTTTAAAGTGGTGAAGTTAATTATTTAATTTTGGAAGAGAAAACTTGCAATTCAAGCGGCAAAGACTGAAATTCAAGATTAATGGGCCAGAGATCCACTTCAATTGGGGCAAGCTAAGCTCCACAGGCTATCATTGGGCCAGGCCACATGCAGTCCATGCACATAGGCCAGGCTTGAAGTCCAAAAAGGCCCAAGTCCTCAAACTCAAGTCCATCAACCATCCACATGCCCAAGCCCATTCCATTTTCTTGTCAAATCTACACCATCGAATCTCCATCTTAAATCCTAACCATTCATTTCATGCATCTAAATTAGGTCAAAGCTCAAGAGGATCTTCAATAATTGGTATTTCTTGCATGAAGAGGGTATCAAATGCTTCATGGAGATTTTCTTCAGTGGTGATGGTAGAGCCACCTATCAAATCCAACCCATATATTCAAAACATTAATCTAGGCCATCCAATTCATTCATCATTTAGATCAACCTTAGGATCATGACCATCCATCTAGATCGTCCATCACTCACTAAAACCATTAGATTTAGGACATTTAATCACTGTCATTCATCCATTAAACCCTAGATCTAGTGCCAAACCCTAGAATATAGGACACCATTCACATATCCATTGCATCACATGAAAATCTCAAACTTCACAAGCCTCCATGCGCATGCAATCTTTAAGTTTCCTCTCCAATCCATCCACCTCATGTACACCACCTAAGATCCTATCTTTTCTCCCAATCCAATCCAATCACAATCCACGAGATTTTTTCACTAAAAACCCTCCATGTACTTAGACAAAAATCCATCTAGATACACTCCTAAAATCCCTAAACATCTCATCATCCACACCTCACACGATTTTTGCACAATCCATCTACCTCATTCGCATATCATTAGGTCAACCCTCCACATCATCTTCTCATCATCCAACCATTCATGCATCTTATCTCTTAATCCCATCCATTCATTTTGCATTACATAAACCTTAAAACTACGTAGCCAAATTCAAAAATCCCATATCCAATTACTATTTTCTCTCATTCCTTGCTTAGCAACCAAGCTAACTTGATCCCCAAGTCACTCCATTCGATCCTACCCTATATTTTCTCCTAAAAATCCCAAATTTCTCTCCACCATTACTTAACTACAAAGCCAAGCCACCCAAATTCGTGTATGCCTTGTAACCCTAGCCTTTTTGCATCTTAAAATCTCCTCCATTCACTTCTAAATGAGATCCAATCTTAGCCCTCCATTCATAACTTAAACCAGATTAAATCCCAACCATCCATTTATTCCTGGAGCCTATAAATAGAGCACTAGGCACAACTTGGAATTCAAATTTGACCAGGAGCTCAAAAGGACCAAAGGCTGAAAAGAAAAGGCAAGAAGACAGAAGCCCCACATGATTTTACAAGTGAGAGTTGTAATCTTCGTTTTTGTTTTCATGTACTTAATTTTATGTATGCCTGTACTTGAATTCTTGCATGAAATAAATACAAAAAGTTCCTATAGAACCCTGAAACATCCAATTTTCAGATGTCTTTTATGATTGTTAAGATTTAATTTTAAGGTTTGTATTATTTATTTAATTGATTGGATGTGAAATAGTTAGACCTTAGGTTGTAAGTATTGAATCTAAGTTACTAAGGCTCGATTGTTAACTTAAAGTCTACAAATTCGTAACTTTGGTGATTAGACGTCAATTGATATTTGGACTTTTACGCGAATTTAAAATCTAGGTTTTGTATTTGTTTATATAATTTTTGGGTGATGAGAGGTCTATTCCAACAACCAACCATTACATTCTAAACTTTTAAATTCTTTCATTTACTTTACTTGCAACTTTCTTTTCAGTTTTTTATTATGTTAGTCCCTTTGTTTGTTTGTTGTATTTTAAATGTTCAATTTATTATTGTATATTCATGTAATTCTTTGTATTCAAGCCCTCACTCTCTGAAGAATCTTTAACTAGGGTTGGAGATATGATATTTTGGTTTTAAAACATGTGATTTTAAATTAAGATGAGACTACCATTATTCTTGCTTCACCACTTTAATAAAAAGATGATAGATTTAATTTTCGACTTGTTAAATTCGTAAGTTAGATAATAGTGGTGTTAATTTTGACTTTCTAAGATCTAAATTAAAATTGTAATTCCATGTATTAGATTTCTTAAGATTACATATTTTAAAAAGTACTAATTTAATTAAACATATATTTTGTAAATTCCTTTAGGTTCGACCTCGCACTTATAACGCTATACTATAAATGGTTTATGCGCTTGCGAGATTTATAAATGTAAAATTTGCACATCAACAAGTTTTTGACGCCGTTGTCAGAGAAATCAAAATTAAACTGTGTACCATTAAAATTATGTGATTTTAGCAAAGATTGTTATTTTTGGAATGTTCTATTTTTGGCAACTCTTTAAAATTGGAAACTTTTCTTTTTGGAAAGTTCTAATTTTAGAAAGTTTCCTCAAATGAGAATTTTTTTGAAAATCTCAATATTCATGGAATTATGTTTTTAATTTATTTTTGGAAAGTTTTTATTCTTAGAAAAATCTAGTTTTGGTAATTGATCTAATTTTGGTAACCATCCAATTTTAGAAAAATCTCCAAACTTAGAAGTTTTCTAAATCTAGAAATCTTATCTAACTTATGAAAGTTTCAAAATAATCAAATCTTGGAGACTATGGAATTATAGATTGATTTGGTGAAACTCAACTTTAAATTTTTATGGTCTTGTCTTATTTAAAATTATTGTTTAGGATTGTAAATATTATATCTCCTCCAATAGTTGTAGTTTAGGAAAATTGCATCTAGATTAGGTTTCATTTATTCTTTATGAGAGTTAGAATCTTCACTTTATTTTGTGGTATTTCAATGTACAGGGATTTTGAATAGCGCTCTAAAAATTTCTGGCAGGAAAGCACTACAGGCCATGGTAAGTGCCTAACCTCATTTTCTTTAATTTTTTTTTTTATTTTCCATGCATTCATATAGAACTTTTATTCAGAGTGTTTTGCTTTTATTTTACATAAAAAAAAAACAAAATATTGCATATTTATTTTGTTCATTCATTTAGGTTGTTAGTCTTCATGCATTAGATTAGATTGTTTGCTTATTGTTTGCATATTTGTTTTGAGTATTGAATTGATAGATTTAGGCTTGCATTCACAAAAATAGAAAAAAATATTAGTAAATAAAAATGGTTCATACATCTCCTAATAAAATCAATTAAGGAACTATTATGCTAGATTTTAGGGTTTCATGCTCATTAAGAATATTTTTAATCTAAATCAATTTTGTAACCAATGAATAATTTATCTTCAAGAATGGTTTAAGGCTAGGTCTGTCACCAAGGCTAGGTCTGTTATCAAGGCATGAGGTCGAGCATGTCTAAAGATAAGTTGGGACGAGAAGCCGTCTGTGCTCCCCGACTTACCTAGGAACTTACCTGGCCATCTTGTGGTTAAACTCTCATTGGAGACTTAGATTATTTGGAAAGAAAAGTAGGGGCGAGTCTAGAGACAAATTTTAGGGTCCTATTAGCAGCTAATAAAAATTCAATTTCTCTTGAAGAAATTTGAATCTAGATTTAGGCATTTTTATGTGTGATTTTGTTTGAGCGTGTGTGATCGTGTCTGTGTATGCTTCATTGGTCACATGACTCCACCAATCGCTTGGTTTGAGTTACACTTCCCATCAGTACATCGATCGTTGCGTCCGGGGCTCAGTCAGGCTCAGTCATAAATATAGATAGTCCACCCTTACCACGACCCACATCACCACCACTACCACCCAATCAACCATTTCACCCACACTAGAACCATCACAAGATCCGCCCTATCAGCCCATCCCTAACTTGATAGCCAACCTGTAGGTCCAACATCTGACCATAATTGATAAAGAAGATCCATTTACCCATTACCTATTTACTCATCCACCCATTTACCCATTTACCTATTCATCCATTTATCCATTTACCTATTTACTCATCCACCCATTTACCTATTCACTCATTTACCCAAACCCACTCATCCATATCCACACATTTACCCATTCAACCCCAACCACCCAGACCCACCTACCCATCTATCTAACTTTCTATGTCTAAGTTGGTCAGAGTCGCCAATGTCTCATTTGAGTTTATTGAGTCTAGTTTAGGTTTTTCATTGAGTCAGTCTAGCCTAAAAGTCAGTCATACATCATTTCATCCCAAGGTACATCTCATACCCCGATTGTTTGTTTTCTAAATATTTCTTCTTTTGCACCTAGCCAGTGTAGATTAGGGAACATTGAGGACAATATTCAATTCGAGTTTCGGGGTACTAAGGTCATCACATGTTATTCATATCCATAAAAAAAAATCTAAGGGGAGAGTAAGTGCAAAACTGAGACCCCTTAAATAAAATAAAAAAATTCAGCATCCATCTTTGTTTTTGTGACCAGCAGACGTTAAAGAACTGGATAGAAGTCATGCACGTAGACGGTTGAGTTCTTGTTTTCGCAATGTGTCTGTCTAGAACACAAGTTTCCCCAAACTTGTGTAGGAAATCATTTCCTTAGCTATGAGGGTGAGGAAGTTAGAAATCCAAGAGGAGGAACCCAGACCTTTATGTGGTTGAAGCACTCTGGCCGCAAAGAGGAAAGCTAAGAGGCTAGGTGTTTGTCACAAATGTGGACGTTGGAATTGAGATAGAATAATATCGGAGTATGGAGTCCGCTGTGAGACAGCAGTAAGTAGACTCATAGGAAATAGACAAATCTATGTAAGGGCAGAGTAAGTCCTAAAAGACTGAGAGACCTTGAACTCTAGAGAACTGTTGATTTCCGACTTAGCGCTTACAAACGTCTTGACAATCTGCAGTGGATCTTTGGCCCATAGACTTGATTTCAAACTCTTGTTCTCTTTTGGCCTTTGAATTGTAGATTTTCCTGCCTTAGAATTAAATAATTAACCAACCACTTAAAATCTAAAATATTGAATTAATTTAGACTCTCATAAATGGATCCAGATTAACCAATTTACATTAAAAGTCCTAAAAGTGGTATGAATTAATTATAAAATTCCAAATCTTCCAATTTAAGCTCACTTCTTTCAAGTATCCACTGTTTTATGACTATTTCCTGTATTTCACAAATCTTATCTACAAAACTAGAAAATTACATTAAACACATCTTTTATTTATAAAATAAAGACTAACTACTCCAAAATTGAAAGGCAAAAATGTAATTTTTCTTATCTCAACAAATAATAACGAAAGTAAAACTTCAGTCCACTAGCTCTAAACGAATCCAAACCTATGGTTGAGCCTGACCCATCTCATTCTCCAAAAATTTCCTGACGTAAGGGAATGAGTTTCATGCCCAGTGAAGAAAACAAACTATAAAATGTTCTATACAACTTCAAGGAATTAGGCATTATGGAGTTCATCTCATATCAAATCAAATTAAACAATATCAAAGTATGATATGTAATAATGACATGATGCATGCTTCAATCCCATGCATCTCAACTCACAAATAAAATCACACATGTGCATATGACCCATCAAAGGCAAACACATTCCCCCGTCCATCCCCAAAGGATGTGTCACAATCCCTACTCCATCCCCAAATGAACGTGTTCCAAAGGACCAAATGGTCAATACCTCATCAAAGTAAACACAATCCCCTGTCCATCCCAAAGGATGTGTTATGATCCATGGTCCATCTCCAAAGGACACAAATTATCATAGACCCCATAAAAAACAAATACAATCCTCGGTCCATCTCCAAACGACGTGTCATGATGATCAAAGGCCCACACAAAATTTGCACAATAAATGGTCCGAAGACCCCACACATGAGTACTCAAATGGCCAGTGTTCCAACCAAAAATCGCATCTCAACACCCACCCAACTGTGGATGCTCATGAATGCTCAACATGCCATGTCATGTATATCAATAACATGCTCCAATTAGAAATTAAATAATTTCTCAAATAAGCATGTTCCAATAACAATAAATCAAATCGATACATCATTCTAACAGAAGCATCATAAAAAATTCATGCTAAACCATCAAAAAAATTATGAAATACACCAATTTCATAAATCAAGAATGAATAAATTCTCCAACAAACACAACCAAAATTCTAAATTTCACAAACCAATTCTAGAATACTTAGTTGTGGTTTTTCAACAAAGTAGATGAGTAATAAACCAAATATCAGGGCAGACTGAAGTGTTCATGTGGTACCCCATGCCAAGGGGGCCCTGTCCCTTAGACCAAATAGCATCCCACATGGGAGAGAAAAGCGCCAGGTGGCGCTGGGCGCATGTGGAAGTCCCACGTCGCCAGTGTGGGCGTGTTCTCCTTGGTATATAAGTTGGAGGCTCTCCTCCATCAAGCACAAGGCCTTTTAGGGTGTCTCCTTGTGTGGGATCACATAAACAAAGCCGTGCAAACTCGAGTGCGGGCCCAAAGCAGACAATATTGTGCTTGATGGACTGGGGCATTACAAATGGTATCAGAGCACGGTTCAACTTTCGGATTGACAGTGTGGCCTGGTGCGTGTGTGGTTTGGTAGATGGAACCAGATTCGACATATAGAGCCGGGGAAGGGTATGGTCTTAAGAGGGGTAAGTTATAGTACCCCTCCCCAAGGGGGCTCTATGCCTTAGACCAGATAGCGTCCCACATGGGATAGAAAAGCGCCAGTTGGCGCTGGGCGCATGTGGAAGTCTCACATCACTAGTGTGGGCGTGTTCTCTTTGGTATATAAGTTGGAGGCTCTCCTCCATCAAGTACAAGGCCTTTTGGGGTGTTTCCTTGTGTGGGACCTTTACAAACAAAGTCGTGAGGACTCGGGTGCTGGCCTAAAGAGGACAATATTGTCCTGGGTGGACTGGGGCGTTACAACTCATGGCTTCGAACATTTAGCCAAAATATTTCCCTTACATTAATGAGCTCGCACTGGAATTTACCGTCAATTACAAATTCCCAGTCTTTCAATAAATCCAAAACCCTTGCATTTAATCCAATCATCAACAATCAATCTAGAATAACAATTGGTATGTAATAAACCAACATACAAAATAATTGTTTCCCTCACCTAAAAGTACAACGCAACATTACACCAAAAATCTAAGCTTTTACGAACAAGCTTTCAAACTAAATTCTCTGTAATTATTTTAGGGTTCCAAAACCACTTAGGGATTTTATTCCTCATTATTAAAAATTAAATGAACCAGTCACTTAGAATCATTAGGGTTCTGGTCCAGCGAATAAAACTCAAAAATCCAAGGTTTCCACAATTTACAAACTTTTCCAAGAAAATCAAAATAGAGTGAAAATTCGCTCATATTACAAAATTTTCTGGGAATAACACGTTAATCAAGAAATTCACATTTCTTGCCAGTAGATAGGTCTTTGAATGCCGTTTCCAAAAATTGATTTTTAATTTTTCAAAAAATTCAACATCTATTTTTTTTAAAATATTTTTTGCTTAAAATTTTATTTCAACTCATTAATTAAATCTTAGTTAATAATTTAATATTATTAATATAATATTCATGGCACGTGTTTGATCACATTTGAACCCGATTGAACCTTATTTAATATGACCTTCCACCAGGATAGTTCGGTTTTTAAAACATTGTTCTTTATAATTATTATTGTTATTATTATAAAATATATGTTGTCATTTTCCCCTCTCTTGCACTAGACAATAGCGAAACTCCCAAGAAATGGAAGACTTGATAAAATGATGGGTTGAGAGGGTATTTATAAATTAGACCTCTCACCCAAATTTTCCTTCAATTCCAATGTGTGATTAAAAAATTATACAAAAAATAATTTTAAATTTAGTAGAAATTATGTCTCCAAGTTCAAATTTCTAGTTTGGTTCCAAATTTGAAAGCAAAGCCTTAAAGAATTTGAGTTTTGCTAAAAAGACAACAATTTCAATTTTTAATTTAATTTTTTTAGAAAAATACTACAATACATTATCAATGTCTTTGTCCATAATGGAAGGCTCTCAGCTTTGACATTGAAGAAATTCAATTCCCATATGGACATTTTACAATAGATATAGAAGTTGTACTGACCTCCAATCAAATCCAAATCGATAAGGTATAGATTCGATGGAACATTTTGGTTGATGACTCAGGGAGGCAAATGTAAGTGAAGTCTCACTACAAATCAATGTTATCAGAATCGAACGGACTGTAATCAAACCGCAATTCAACCTTGGCCCATCTTCTTCACGGTTTGGTCTAATTAAAAACCTTCTGAACAGTCAAACTGCGGTTCACCAATGTTTTCTAATTGAACCGTGAACCGTGGACCCGGTTCACTATGTTTAAAAAAAATTAAAATATATTAAATTTTTAAATATATATTTAGTACTACATTAGCTGGTGATATTTCCAAGATTTGGCCATTTGGGACTTGTGGCAATGTGTTATGAAATTATGATATTTATTATATGATACCAATATTAGCAACCTAATAAATATTAATTAACTAATAATATATAAATAATGATGTTAGTCATTTATGGCAATTATCTTAAAGGATATATAACATTATAATATTATTAAAATAAATACGTTAATAATATGATTATTTATATTCGTTCTTATGTTATTAATAATGTGAATATTTGCATATTTTTAATGTAAATATTGTATTATCTTAGAATTAATTAAATATTGTTATATTTTGATATTTTATAATTTAAGTGAAAATAATAATTTAGTATCTAAATAATAATTTTTTTACTTAAAATTTTATTCAACTCATTAATTAAATCTTAATTAATAATTAAATATTATTTATAATATTTATATTAATCGCACAAGTTTGACTACAGTTGAACCTTATTTAATTCAACCTTCCTGAAAGACATTTCGAGAAACAATCTAGTTCTGATAATATTGTTACATATCAGGAGAAAATGAGTATAATCCTTTCGCTTGCCTCGTCTAATTTTGAGAAAGCATTTAAGATAAAAGACGAACACTTTCCTTGTTGGGATTGGTGTAACCTGAGCTAATAAGTACAACCAATGGCTTTTTTCTTTGAGAAGTTGAGTTGTGCCATTATTCCACCCTAAGGTTAACAGAAATGGCCATACATTCCTAGCAGGCGCACACCTCGCAGGGCGACAGGCCTCTGTTGCAGGCGCAAAGTTGTGGCCCATAGCGGCCACGACGGAAACATTTCAGTTTTCTTACAAAGATCAGTGGCATGTGCAACGGTCGGATTCCCTTTTTTATAAAAAATAAGTTTCGATCGTTAATACAGGTCCATTGCGATTTTAAATTTTTTTAGTTGTCTACAACAGTGTCCTTAATGGTATTTTTTTACAAACTTATTTATATCAGAAAATTAATTGAATATGAATTAGCTATGGATGATTTTGGGATCTTTAAATACATTAATTGAATAAATGGCTGGTATTCCAGTGAGGATCAGAAACGTGTAAGCCAAGATCAGACAGATCTGGACTTTGGTTGGAAATGATGCAAGGAAGGTAACCAGTGCAATTTCATTCCTACAATTAGAGCTGGTTCAGCACGAGAATGATGCAACAGATATGGATGACTCTTGAGCCTTAAATCAACAATAAGTCCGAGTGAAAAAAAAAAAACACAGCAAATCAATGGGGACAGTCCAGAGTAGATCTGGCGTTACTAGGCCTGAAATCTTGCAACACTTTGCAAGGAATTGAAAGGTCCCAAGTTAATAATTGCTGGCTAGAACATGTACTAAGGATATAAATTAGTTATGGGTGATCTTGGGATCACTAAATATAATAATTAATTGAATAAATGACTGGTATTACGGTGAGCAGAAACGTGTAAGCCAATATGAGACAGATCTGGGCGTGGGTTGGAAACGATGCAATCAAGGTAAGTAGTGTAATTTAATGGCAGCAATTAGAACTGATTTAGGACGAGATTGATGCAACAGATATGGACGATTCTTAAACCTTACAATCAACAATAAGTCTGAGTGGAAAGAACAAAAAAACGTAGCAAATCAAAGATGACATTCAGGAGCAGATCTGGTGTTACTGGGCCTGAAATCTTGGAGCACTTTGCAAGGAAATTTTGGATGAATTAGCTCAATATTTTGTCTGAAATGTAAAGCAAAAACTTTGACTGAAATTTTAGAAATCTTGGCTGATAATTTAGATTTTTTTTGCAATTTTTCCACAATTATTTTGGATATATTTTAAAATTCTCGATTTCATAAATTTAAAATCACATTTGATATCTAAATGAAAGTGAAATAATGATACAATGACATATCCTTGAATCCTAGAATCTTCTTGATTTTCTGTATTTTTGAGAAAAAATTAAAAAAAAAATCGAAAGAGAGAGAATGTGTGTATTGGCCCATAGTATACATATCAGTGCCTTGATTCGTACGTATCGGAGCACCATTTTTTTAGCCCAGATTCAACCTGAAACATTGAATTCTATACCATAATTCAACCCCTTCAGCATTAACGTAATTATTTGATCTAAAGGGGTTTATTTTGTATCCAGATCTTGAGGCTCTGAATATTTGAATGCAAAAAAAAAAAAGTTACTGCACAAAAGCTAAATGGATGGCATTTCTTCTGAGACATAGTTTGGCAAACAAATTCAAGCGATAGATGCTAGTTGTTGAGTTGTTACTAAGTGAACTACTTTTGTGATGGACAAGTACAACAAACTCAGCCCATGCATTGACATCTTAATGGATTTTGTGTTGGCTCCCAAGGACAAGACGATAATGTCGTTGTACTTTTTTGACCTAGATCACTTTTTAAAGATGACAGACATCATTCATATTTATGATCAAGTTTCTTAGAGTACGTGACTCGTCTTCGGTGTATGTGCAAACCTTTTTATTTATATACATCAGTAAATTTACATGAAATGATTCTTTGGGTGGAGTAGAAATCGAACTCAGAACTGACCATCACTCCAATCCTAGATTTCATTCTTTGTGACCATGAATGCTATGTTAATATTTTTTTCAAACAGATTGCAAAGTTACATGGTGATCCTAAAACAATTACTTCAAAGATACATTTACACTTTTTAGAAAAAGATCTACATTTCTATAATGCTCATCAACCCACAAATAGATTATCAAATAAAAGTGCTGAAGAAAAGCCTTCGCAATCTCCTAAGAGCATTGTTGGTGATAGGTAATTCTCCCTTTTAAGATTGTTCAACAAACACCATGAAAGATGTTTGATTTATTATGCAGTTCCAATGCATGCTCATATTGGCAATGATGCAGTTGTTTTTTTGCAAATCATGTACGAGGGTTGCAAACTGTCGTAAAAAGAAATAAAAAATAAAAAATAGCTAATGATAAATAACGAATGATATCAAGTAGGACAACATAGGAAAAAGGGTATAACATTTGATGTGGTTAGGCTTGTAAATGGATTCAGATCCGGTTCGGATTTAGGAGTCCATTTGCAATCTGGATCCTAGAGTCCGATAAGGACTCTTAGATCGGATCCTAGAATCCATTTAAACAATGGGCGGCCACAGACCGTCCATGGACAGTCCGTCGGAATCTCTTTTTAAAATAAAACGAAACTGCAATCTCATTCTCTTGCACTAAAAGAAAACCCTAACTCTCTCACCATCACTCTCTCATCTCTTCCCTTCTCTCGCCTTCGCTCTCTCCATCGTCTCTCTCTCACTGCTCTCCCTCTCATCCGCCTACTCCTCTCTCACTACACTCTCGCTGCAAGTGTCTCTCTCTCTCGTCCAACTTGTTCCTCTCTCTGCAGGTACTTTTTTTCCCTTTAACTTTTATTTGATGTGGGTTGATTTTATTTTGAGAAGATCCAATGTCTTCCATTCCTTGTAGTGATTTATTTTAATTTTTTAATATTGTAATTTGAGAAAAAATTAGGTGTTGGAGATCAACCACCCAATGGAACTGGAAGCATTGGGTCTCAAAACTTGGTTAGCAGAGTCAGAATTTTCAGATAAGCAAATGAACAATGATTGGGCTGATCCTGATACATCAACAGGCCCAATTGTTAATGCAGCCCTCCTGTTTAAAATAAGAAACCTGAATCACTGTTTCATGTTTGGGTTTTCACGAGTCATATATTCATCCAACAATTTTTATCATCACCTAATTACCAATTGTATTTTTAAAAGTAAAAACATAATTTTGATTTTCTGCCTCCATATCATGCACTTCACCAAGCTTCACTGTAATTTTTCCCTTTCATGTTTTGTTTCTGTTAAATATTCACAACTTACTGAATGGCATTATGATTTTGAACCAATCTTTCGTGACCCACTTATTTTATGCACTAGGCCTTAAAGTGTGAACCTTTGCTCAGTCGAATGAATAAGTTGTGTATATAATGGCAATCAATACACAGGTACACAACAAAGGACAAATACATAGGTACACAACAAAGGACAAAACCTACTTGCTAACATCTTATGTAACCAAATTCTAATATGTTCTTGTTATCTAATTTGACTATTGATTTTTGTTTCTTTTGGGTCTTTGTTCAAAGGTACTGGTTTTCAATCCAAGCGCTCTTACCTATTTGGCCACTTCAGTATGAGGATAAAGATGGTTCCAGGAGATTCAGCTGGGGCAGTAACTGCATTCTATGTAAGTACCTTTTACTTGGTCAAAACAGATTATGACAGGGATTAGTGTCTCTAATTATTCGCTAATGTGGGTGTCAATGGTTTTTTCATTTTGTAATTTAAGCTTTATGTTCTGTATATTTGATTTTGTATTGTTTAAGTTGTAAATGGTTTGATTGTGCTTATACTTTATCAATTGTGAGGTTTTCTATTTCATTGTTTGTTTTGGATGGAAATGAGAATTGATTTTCTTTTGTCTTGTGTTCTAGGATCTGGTTTTTATGGAAATTAGGTGCTGGAAATGACAGCATTTTAAGGATCATTATCAAATGCATAGTTTTTTCTACCATTGTTGTTTTAATAGAATAGGAATCTTGGTACTGTGTTCTCTTTTGCTGTAATATCTAGATTCCTGTTTTAGGATTCTGTATCCAAAATTATATTACTTGTTTAAAACAATTCTAAAAATCAATAGGATCGAAGGAGTGACAGAACCCTTTGAAGGAATTGGATTGACATGAAGTTGGTGGTTGGCAAGGAAGGAGTAGAAGGCATTGAGAGAGTTGGAAGAAGTATCCATAACTTAAGAAGAAAATATCAAAACAGAGACTTGAAGAAGGAAAGGAAAGAGATACAATTTGACTTGTATAGAAGAATGTTAGTGCTCTACCATGCCGAGTCACTTGTTTGTCAAATCCATGACTCCAGTAAAGCATTACCTTGAAGTTAGAAGCTTAAGAATCAAGTGGTGGTTGAATCAAGCTCAAGATGGAAGATCAATCAAGATTCAACGGATCATCAACATGTATATTCCCATTCCTTGGCTCTTCTTCCCGTTCGATCTATAGATGGATTAGCATTCCAGTATCCGATTCCCCTTTTCTCGGTCGATTGGACAATTCAATTCCTTTATCGATTCGACAGCTTCATTCACATCTTTATTTATTGAGCATATTGAGCATCTTTCTTAAATACTTTTTAATGTAAATTATGAAGTAAGTATTATTTATATTATATAAAAAGAGAATATAAATAAATATAATATAAATAAATGTAGAGAAAGGGGATTAATTGGCTAAAAGATGGTGACAAGTTAGTGAAGAAGCTTTAACAAAATGGGCAAGCAGGATTTCCTAGCTGAGTTTGACTTTGTGTTGGAGTCCAAGTATAAGCCAGGAAGAACTAACCAAGTAGCAGATGCCCTCAGCAGGAAAGCTGAACTTGTTGCTTTGAAGGGGGAAGAGCTAGCTGCCATTTGCAAATTACAAAGGACCTTGCGGGAGAGGGGAAGGTTTAGAGAAAGACCCCTTCCAGGTGGCTAGGCTAGTGCAACAGGCAATCACACAAGGTAAATTGGTCATAGAAGACTCTAGATGGACCCCACACCTTAGGATGACATTGCCTAGGCTTAGATATCACATCTGGATAATTTAAGTAGCCTAGAGGTTGTTTGTCACCATAACCAGAACATGAACTTAATGTAGACAAACATTGATTTACTGTCATGTCGACAGATCGTGTCTGACGATCAATAGTATTTGACAGTGGACGATCTATCGTGGTCATACGACCAATTGTCCTGGAAAACAAAGGTTCTGGCTGGAAATGGTCTGTCAAACACCTAAGGTCCTAGGGAGATACATTCATGCAGGCAATGCATTGTTGGGAGAGGGTAGATCCAATCGTGCATTACGATCCATCGGCAGGACTTAGGATGAAATCTGGACTGTCATTCACAGTCATTTCTTAGAATGATCGATCATGTAGACGATACTTCGTCTGGGTACAGGGCCAACCAATCGCACTCACAATCTATCGCCTGGAGCCTGGGTTGAACACCCCCTGGAAAATTATAGTCAAGCTCACGACGATGCATTCGTCTGGAGGCGACCTTTCATGTGGTATAGTGCACGATCAATCGGTCGCACGACCTATCGGCGAGACAGGGCAGAAATACATCGGTCCCACGACCAATCGCCCTGGGTCTGCAGTCAATCTCAGGTTGATACATTCGTCATGCCGCGATCAGTCGCAAGTAAACACGGAAGATCAATCGTGTGTCACGATCAATCGGGTGTGAATTTTTTTTTATCCGTTGGAAGAACATTTAATACGTAACAATCATTTTACAACGGTAAAAATTGAATGCACGATCAATCATCCGTGCCGAGGTTTTTGTGATCTCTATTTAAGGTCCGGAGTTTGTTGAGGGAGTTAGAGTGTAATGACCCAACCCGATTTTTCGGGATCTTAGGGGTTTAGTAGTAGTAGGGAGAGTGTGGGCTCCACGGTGGGCCTCGGTTTGCCCAGTTTTGAGCTCGGGAGCTCAAATGACATTTTGGTAATTTTGTTTAATATTTATTCATTAATGCCAAAAAAAATATATTGGAAATCACACGTTGATTATTATTTTAAAACTAATTTATAAATATTATGTTTTTCTTTTAAAAAAAAATGAAAAGAAAAGTTTTGGAACCCTATAGTTGTGAACCCCAAGCCCTAGCCCACCCCTATTTAATGTCTCTTTCTCTCTTCCTTGAAAAACCCTAGCAGCTCCCTCTCTCCTTCCATCTCTCTTCTCTCTTTTTGAAACCCTAGAACCCTAGCTGTTAGCCGCCGCCGCCGTCGCTGCTCCCCCATTGTTCTCTATTTTTCTCTTGTCTTCCTTCCCCAGCCGAAACCCTAGATCTAAACCCATATGCCGCCGGTCTACCCTCTTCCTCTCTTCTCTTTGCAACACCAACCCTCACCCTAGCCGCTGCCCCTCTGGTTGCTTTCCTTCTCCCTCCTCACGGTTTCCCCTCTCAAATCACTGCCGTCTCTCTCTCTTTCTTCTATTCTCTATCTCTTCAACTGAAACCCCAAATCCCCATCGCCCTTTCTCTCTTCAAGCGACCGTCGTCGTTTCTCACACCCTCTTTCCCTCTCTTTCTCGCCCTGCCCCCTCTATCGATCTCTCTCTCCCTCTCTGGCCGCCACCCCATTCTCTCTCCTCTTCCTTTTCTTTTCTTTTTCCACCCATTGCAAACCATAACCCTAATACCCAAACCCCTCCCCCACATCCATCTCTACCCAGCCCAGCAGTGACCCAACAGTGCAAGCCCAACTCCCCGGCCCAGTCTGTCCTTGGCCCAGCTCGTGTAGGCCTAGCCCGGTTCACTAGCAGACCCAAGCCCAGATCCAGCCCAGTAAATCAGGCCTTGTCCAGTCCATGAGCCCAGTGGAGCGGCCCAGCTTCTTCGGCCCAACAGATCCAATCCGGCCCGGCCCATCTTGGGCCCAACCCAGGCCCGTTTTAGGCTTGTTCCTGGCCCGTTTTGAGGATCTTTTCTTGCTTGTTTTCAGACCGTGTCTGGATCATTCGTAAGACGTTTCCAGCCAGACTTGTGGGTTCATCCCAGTTTTGCAGGACCATCCCAATTTCTCAAGCTCGATAATCCGTGCATCGTCTCCTTCAACCCTGCAGCTTGTTTTATCACTTGGATTTCGAAAGCAGCACACATGTATCACCGATTTTAGCATGCACTATACGCATTACTTCTAACTAATGTGCAGGTACGGAATGCAGCGAATGTGGGTCCCCTAGTGTAATGAGCTACTCGGGAAAGGAACCATTGTTGCTATTGTGTGGCGGGGATCCCCATCCGAGTGTATTTGTACCGATGCTTGCGGAAGCATCTATGAGTTGTTTACCAAATGTCATGATTGATTGATGGTGCAATAACTTGGTTGCTTAGAGAGTGAGATAACCTACTATGCATGCAATTGATAATTTGATTAACATGTTGTAGATTCACATGCAGTAGTTAGTAGATGGTATTGGTTGTTATACTTGTTTGGGACATGTTTTGGTTGATAACGTGCATAGAGATAATTGTGCATGCATGTAGCTAGTATATATAGAATGCCGGTGGGGCATGGGTACTAGGCTAAATCAGGATTTAAAGACTCCACTTAGCTTGTCGGGTAGTTAGGGTTGAGAGGTTGTGGAAAATCGTGCAAGGGGGAGTGGTTCGGCTGTGGATTGTTAGATGGTAGAGTATGAGTAAATGTACTCCCTAGTATAGGCTAAATAGTCAGGTCTACCTTTAGTGGTCTTCGGACTCGCCCATGGGAGAGGCGTGGTCCGGTTTGAAGGGTATAGGTCCCAAGTACGGCAGAGGTTCCGGTTAACTATTTACGAACATGGGTTGAGGTTCGTCCCCGCGGTCCGGTGTACGGCTGAGGTGGCGGTTGATTATTTATGGACATGGGTTGAAGTTCGTCCCTGTGGTTCGGTGTATGGTTGATTATTTATGGACATGGGTTGAGGTTGGTCCCATGGTCCAGTGTACGGTTGAGGTGCCGGTTGATTATTTACGGATATGGGTTGAGGTTCGTCGTCGTTGTCCAGAGTACGGCTGAGGTGCTGGTTGATTATTTACGGACATGGGTTGAGGTTTGTCCCCATGGTCCGGTCTGCAGTTGAGGTGCCGGTTGATTATTTACGGACATGGGTTGAGGTTCGTCCCCGTGGTCCAATGTACGGCTAAGGTGCCGGTTGACTATTTATAGACATTATTCAAAGTTGTCTCCGTAGTTCGGTGTACAACTGAAGTACCGGTCTATGGTGTGTGTGAATTTCTGTGGAGGTGACCCAAGAGGTAGGGTAGTAGTGGAGTACGTTGAGTACGTACTGGGTCGCCCTAGGAGCCAGGTAGGTTGAGTGTTTGTTCGCCCACATTTTGGCCAAGGGGTGTGGTAGTGTGATTACCAGTGGTTATGACCATGGGATTCATTGTTGAGACTTGTGCTGTGGCTGTTGACTCACTGGGAGTTTATGGGAGCCTAACGAGTGAGTTCAGTCGACTCACTCCATAGAAGGCCTATGGAATTCCATGAGGGGTGTATATGCCAGTTGCGTAAAGACTAGCAGATGGGGCCCGAGGTTACATGTATGACTACCAGGAGTTTGGTACTTGGTTGCGGAGACTACAAATGGGTCCGATTGGCAGTTCGTCAAGGATTTATGTGGTGGTTACTTCGGTGTTATAGTCTATTTGGGAGTCCAGTGAGCCCGACTCATGGGTTGGTTGTGGTATGTGTACGGGTTGTCCTAGGAGAGTCATGGGACTGGTTGAGGGCTAGAGACCCTGATCTGGATAGGGATCGGTCTGTGTACCAGTGGGTGGGTGGATCGTAGCGGATGAACATGTGAGGGAGTTACCCTAGAGTTGCATTGGGTTGGTTCGAAGACGTGCTGGAGGCCGGTAGATGTGGGCTTGTGTGCTAGGGGTAGGGCACACGCTTGCATGGTCACGTACGTAGACATCCTATACTTTGATGTGTCCATATGATTATATGCAGTATATGCTTGATGATATATGATGCATGTGTTACCCTCACTAGGTATGTAGAGCTCACCCCTTGCCTCACAGGTGTTCTTAGAAAAGGGGTCGACAGGACTCTCGATCAGGTGTTGGGCTTGGAGCTGCTGTTTTATTTTCTATCATAGTCTCATTTTGTAGTTGAGAACTTGTTCATGTTTTTGAGTTATATAATCTCACATGAATTGGATAAATGTAATAATGGAATGATGTTACATAGAGCTTTCATTTGTAATTAGAAAAACTTGAAGAAAATCTAGAGAATCCGCTCCTCCATCACTCTCTCTTTAATATATACATTTGGTAAATCATTTAGAGATTCAATCACCTAGTTGATTGAGATCAAGGGAGAAGAAGAAAACTAGTTGGAAAATCATATATCCTAGGAACCCTCTCCCTATCTTGTGATTGCTCCATACAAGATGTACATTTTCATCATCAACAAGATCATTAGGAGAATTTTTTGAAGAAACACATTTCACCAAGGTTGAGCTTCAAAGGCAAGTGTTTCTTTGTGTTTTATTTTCAATTCATCATTGTAAAGTGGACTAGATCAAGGAGATCAAACCACTATAAAAAATAGAGGGACAAGGATGTAGACCGTGGTTGGTCGAGCCTTTCAAAACTAAGAATGTGTAGGTGAAAGTCTTACACTATTAGTGATTGTGTAATTCCCCACTTAGTGATTTGGAAATAACCCAAAGTTGGGTGAATCTTAATAGTTGAGGTAGGTTATTTAACCGAACCATTATATATCAGTTGTATATGTGTTTGATTTTGTGTGTGATTGTTAACTAGCACATCTCTTGCTCACACACCTAACAACACCTTGATTAATCTTATTATTGTACTTTGCTAATCCTAATTAATCAAGAATTTTTTTTTTAAAAAAAGGATAGAAAATTGGGGATTGGTGTATTCCCCCCACCGCCCCCCCACCGACAATTGGGCTCTATCACTCCAGGACTTTCAAAGAGGAATATGATGAAGAAGAAGATATAAAGATAGAGACAATGAAAGAAGGAAATAAAAGGAGAGAATTTAACTTGTATGTAAATTATGTGATAATTGTTTGAAAACTTGTGGAAGATGGGAGGAATACTTTCAGAGGTTCTATGGGTTCTTCTGTAAATGCCTCCATGCTTATACCTTATTTGGAAATTATCGTATTTTTTTAATTTTCTTCTACAGATGGCCGAAATATACACTCTAAATACATATTTTTTGGTGAAAGGATAAAGTGAGACAAGTGTGTATTTTGGTTCTTTGTTGTACTGGGGAATGATGGCACTCAGTAGAGGCCTTTTTGTGAGGGTAACATAGTATACTCCCCTTAAATGTATCCCATATGCACATCTCTGTACAATTTTTTTACTGAACAAAAATGTCTTCTTTTGTTGTTCAAAAGGGGAAAAAGAGAGAGATTCTGAATGCATCGGGTGATTCTTATTGATTTCTCCATATCTCATTTGTGTTTCCTGTCACGCTCCGACCCAATGGACATGTGAGAAACAATAATATTTTTTTTTAACTCTAAAATATGCACAATTCATAGTCCAAACACGTGACACCTACACGTGTTGCGATATCCCCATGGATCCTAAGATTTATTGGATCCTTGATTTGATTGAACTGAATTATCAGCTGCCTACGTACTCCACTGGAGATCAGATCTTGCGTAGTTCTCAATTCATTTATTTGACGGCACTAACCATGTGTTATTCATGATGTCACATCAAGACATTCAAATTACCCAATCGTGGGCCTTATCAGTAGAATAGATCTCATCTATCACTGGTCTAGCTAATCACGAGTCTATATCAACCATGGGAACATTGTCAACTATGGGGTCAATGTTACACATGTGATAAACCTCAACCATGAGACCTATATCCGAACATAAGTACATCCATCATTGGGGATAATACTCTAAATATGGGTCCAATCCTTTATGGAATCAATGCCCTCCTTGGGAATATCCATCCACGGTATACAATACTCATCCATGGTCACAAAGTTCTCCATGGGAAAATAATATCTATCCATAGAACTGTCACGTCCACTATAAGACCAATACGTCTACCATGGGACCACTATATCTATCATGGGATCAATGTGCCCACCATTAATAACTAGACATGAATCCAATCTGTCTACCATGGGAACAACATCCATGGAATTCATCATACATCCCTTTTAACTCTCCATCAGTTAGTATCATCTATCCATAGGTAATAATCATCCATGAATATAATCACTCCATGAGTATAATCCATCCATGGGCATAACTCATACATTCATAGAACCAATATGTCTATCATATGACCAACATATCTACCATAAGACAAATACGTCTACTATGAGACCAACATGTCCACCATAATATCAATACGTCTACCATGGAACCGACATGTCTAACATAAGACCAATACGTCTGCCATGGGACCAACATGTCTAACATAAGACCAATACGTCTACTATGAGACCAACAGGTCTACCATATGACCAATATGTCTACTATGAGACCAATATGTCTACCATAAGACCAACATATGTGCATGAATCCAAACCACCATGGGAACCATCATCCATGGATATACACATCCATCCCTGATAACACTTTATCTGTGAGTATAACCTATTCATGGGTATAAATCATCCATAAATATAATCATCCATGGGCATAACTAATCCAGGGACACACCATCTACCAAGAGATCTTTTATCCGTAAGAACAACACTCAAATGAATCAATGCGTGATTGTGGAAACAATATCAAATCATCATATCATATTATAAACATACTACGACCCCTAGCAAGATTTAGGGCCCATGACTTACTAAGCAGGAGACCTATGACTAGCGTGATCAAGTCTACCTCGCCCTGCATCCCTTCACCTCATGACTGATTCAGTCAAGCTCTAAGACGGTTGGACCGCGTCTAACAAAATTATCACCACCCCCATTGAGTAAAATAGTATCTAGATCTGCACAACCACACAGAACATGTGTGTGGAATAGTCGTAAGTGCGCCCTACAGTATATAACATGTAAGGGACTCACCCTGAGACAGCAACCACACGAGACTAAGTCTCCGTGGAAAAATACCACTATCCTGAATACCTCTCTGGGATAGGAAACCAAACATTACAATCGCGTGAGGGACTTACCCATACCACTTCTCAATATCAAGTGACCAAGTCACATAAATATATCAACGCGACAGTCTCTTTATGTTCATATCGAGGCTCCCGCAGTCTCACGGCTACTCAAGGCCTTACTCATGGAATATATATACTTATCTCATCATTTTAACTATACAAATGTGAGATACAATTATCTACTGATTTTTTCAATGGACTGAGCCATAACATTATCATTATGTGAGGGACATACCCATACCACGTCTCAATCATCATCAATATCACGTAAAGGACGTACCCATGCCATGTCTCAATCATCATCACGTGAGGGACACACTTTTACCACGTCTCAATATAATCATCACGTGAGGAACACACCCATACCAGGTCTCAATATAATCATCACGTGAGGGATACACTCATACCATGTCCCAATATAATCAAGTGACCTACTCACATACATCTCAATGCCAAAGTCCTACACATTTGCTCAATATCTTATATCATCCATAATATAAATGGATGACACAATGCATCTTTTGATCGAGGTGAGTCGTAATGCTTTCAGTTACCACATAGTGGGTAAGATCAACCGTAGTTCATCATTTTCACATTTGGGTTGACATTAGGGAGTGGTCATACTTTTAGTTTGGGGAAATCAAACAAGGTTTTCTTTGCTTTTACATTGCATTTCATGTATTCTCAATCATGCTAGCTCATCCCCATTGTAGTACAAGTTAACCCCCTTGGGGTCTAAGATACTTGACCTTAACTCACCCATATCACTTAATCTAACCATTTATCAAGTTCACCTTCAAACTATGAAAATCCGTTCTACATATGGTTAGGTCGATCCACCACAACCATTATCAACATAAGTACTCACTGTACACATCATCACAAAATCCAAGCATGGCATTAAAATATATTCATCATGCTTATTATATGAGTTACCCATCTAAGAATTCCAATCACAATTATGAGAATTCATTTGATACATGTATTGCTCATAACCATACACAAGTATGAAAAGTTATCAAGGCCCTACATTAGACATCTGGGGCAATCTTGATTTATCATACATTCTACCATAGTTCAATACATCACAAATCGATAAATTCTCAATTATAGTAAACACCTAATCATAGGGAACTTGGAAAACTCATACATATGTATCTGATACACTATATTCACATTAATCAATGATAACTTAATCATATATACCATAATCAAATTTTGAACAATGTGATTTCATAATTAAAGATATACCATAATCATATATATTCACATTAATCATATATATTTAAACAATGTGATTTCATAATTAAAGATATACCATAATAAAATTTTGAGTTAAAACAATAACTTAATTAAAAAACAAGTAAAAAACATTAAAAGCCTAAAGTGTTGAATTAAAATAAAACTTCATGATCATTAAAACAAAATCAAAAGGCCTAATGTTTTAAATAAAATTAAATCATACAAAAAAACTAATAAAGTGTTTGAAACCATATACTTAAATCTCACAAATGAATTTAAAATAAACAAAACTACTTAGTTTATTTTATTTTTTGTTTTTATTTTTAAAACCAACTAAGGTAACTAAGTAACAAAAGTTTTTTTGTCACTCGTACTAAATAAAAACTAGGCAAATAAATTAAGGAATAATTAAAAGTCTAAGACCATCTATTATGAAACCCAATTAAAATCATAAATCAAATGAGTAGAAACAATGAATAAAAACAGTACTTAAGTTGAAACTCGTCAAAGATGTTGGCTATATATGGTACCAGTGTCCATCTTAGGCATTTAGGAGTTGGATGCTGTTGGGATTTTGGCTTAATTTATCAACATACATGTGGGCTCAAGTGAAAAGAATTCAATCAGAACCATGGCTGGTTTTAATCGAACGTATCAAACAACAACAAGTATATAAAGAAGACTTGCTGAGAACTGGAAAAAAGTAATATACATGACAAAAATCTGAGGGAGATTGGGCTACTAATGAAGAAGGCCATCTGCAGTTTGGAGCAAATTAGTGAATCAGATGTGAGTGTGGGCGTGCATATCAGAGAGGAGGTTTAGCTGTGTGAAACATATACTGCTGTGTGTATATAAATGCTGTAAGAATGGCATAGCTGTGATTGTGTATTCTGCATTATAAACCCAACTCCATTAAAATTGAGAATTGAACTAAGGAAAATAAAAGAGAAATAAAGATAAGCCAACCTGTAGTTGCAGAATTTTGGAGAAGAGAAGGAGAAGTGCAGTAGCCTGCAGAGCTCCAAGAGAACTGAGTGAAGAAGATTGAAATGGAATGGAGAAGAAGGAAGGCTGACTGAAATAATTTAAGACAGAGGAAAGGCTTGAAAAATCCCCACTCTCTTTCATTGATATTTATAACAAATCAAGGTCGGTTGCTGGTGATGTGAAAGACTTCCACGAACTGCTGTTGTCTATCTTCTTTATCCACTAAAGGGTAGTAACGCCCAAGAAATGCCTTGGAGAAGTCTGCCCAAGTCATGGGTGCATTACTCCTGGTGATATTCTTGGCTTCTTCCCATCAGCTGGTAAGTAGCTAATGTCACTCGCAAGTCATCAACCACTTCCAGGGTGTCAAACATTCTACCCGTCTGGGCTAGCCAGTTTTTAGCAACTACCTGGTTGGTCCCACATGGAGAAAGTCAGCGGGTTCAATCGTCTGAAATCTCTCAGAGCCACAGTTACTTTTCCCCGCCGATCCTACCCAAAGAAGGTTCGTCATCCTCAGCAACCTTCTTAAAACCTTCCATGGCTATCCAGACGATCTTATACAATGCTTCATGCTCCATATTAGGTGGAGGAGGAGGAGGTGCCGATCCCTCTCCTTGACTTATTGTGGTTTTCTTTGGTGCCATTTTCTTGATAATCACATAACTTCTATCATAAAAGTATTCCATACAAATATGATACATAAGAATAAGGATAAAACAAACACTCTTATTTATGTGCACAAAGCTATTACATACTACGCTATCACAAGCAGTATTTACATACAAATTGAGGGTCTTATACTATGTAACGCCCCTCCCTCCAATGCTTGTTAAATGTAATGGGGTTCCAGGGAGGAATGCGAGTGTCACGACGTGAGCCGATTCTGAGTCCGAAGACTCGAACCTCGACTGCCCCAACCTAGCATGTGCATTAACTGATATCAAAAATAATGTTTACACACACTAGAACAATCAGTGGAAAATTTAAAACTTTCATATATTAAACAAAATTAAGGATTCTCCAAAAATTAAACAAAATTAAGGATTCTCCGAAAACCAATACGTGAATAAAATACAGAGTAAATGAGCTAGGAGTTAAGTTATTACATTCCCAAAATATTTACTCCTACAAATACATTTCTTTCAAAATCCAAAATCAACTATTCTATTCATGCTCTATTCTCGTTTAATCTCGTTCATGCTTAGCTGCCGCTTGGTCCAGCCTCATCTTCATTTCCTTCAGCTTCATTAGCGTCTAAAGGGGGAAAATTATGGGCTTAGCCAATGCGCCCAGCAGGAATTCCAACGAAAGAGGAGGGAGGGAGGAGAGAGAGAGAGAGAGAGAGAGAGAGAGAGAGAGAGGGGGGGGGGTGCACCAAGGAGTGCTATAACAAAGTAACATATACTTGCAATTTTCTTGGTTAGCAATTCTCATGTTACAAAGTAATACATTTATCAAATCACATTCATATCATAATAGAAATGTCATACTCAAAGCATATTTAATGTTTGTCATGAAGAAGCATGTCATGGATGTCATGAATATTGTACGCCCTTCCATGCCCCATGCTCAACCATAATTTTATCTCAATGGTTTTGTGTTTGCCCAATTATGTTCGCAGTATTTTCGGTGGCAACCGGCATGGTGTTATTCCCTATACCAACAATTTAATCGGAACTACCGGGGGAGTATTGCCTCCCTCCTCTATGCAGGGTTTCGAGACTATCTACCCAGGAGTTCTCTAACTGAATTGAATGCCATTTATTCTGAACCATGGACTAGGCCAATCATAACATTTTGTTCATTTCTATCAATTTATTCCACGAGACCAAAGTATGTCCGAACCACTCATCTTTGGTTCGTCTAATACAATTCCCATCCCATGCAATGTACATGAGGTACATGAATGTATAATTATGATAATCTCAATGCATCACATGAATTTCAAATCATTCCAAAACATGAACATCTTTTCTCATCATATCATATATTCCAAAACAGTTCAAAACACCTCATAAGTGAAATATGCACCATTTTCAGAAACAAAACTAAAGGATTTAAACAATTCATAACTTTCCAAATGATAGAAAATATTTGAGTCACAACCCTAGTGTTTCAAGGATTTAGGAAAACCTACCTAATCAACGGTGATCAGTGGAAGAGAAAGGATAGCGAGGCGACACGAACGACATCGGAGATAACCCCGGATCTTTGGTCGGTTTCGTATATGTTAAGAATATCAATCATAACATTAAGTTAGGGTCTTTGAATACCTAAACAACCCTCACACATCCTAAGGTTACTTTGGGTGTGCTTTGTCCTAACCAAGGGTAAAATGGTCATTTTACCCATAATACTCCATTTAAACTTGATTCATAAAAAGTCAAATTATTTAAAGTCACTGATATATTCTTTAGTGAATCATAATTTAGAAATAAAATACTCATTATTAGAAAATAAAGTTTCAGATTTAGTGAAAATGCCCAAAACTAGCCTTTCTTGTTTTGAAATACAAACTGTGCACTGTTTTTGTAAAAATCATTTCGGGTTCTTTCTAGTATTGTAACGCCCCGTCCTTTTTCACTCTCTTTCTCTTCCGAAAATCAGAGTCTATTTTTTTTTTTTTATAAACATAGAGTGATAGAGAGGGGGACGTCATGACGCGAGCTAAGTCCGAACTTCTAAAGTCCGACCCTTAACTGGCCAACCCTATGTGTTCATGGACTTAGTCCAAGAAAACGGTTCACACATAGCATTATAAACATGCGGAATAAAAATCATAACATGCGGAAATATAATAGAACACAATTCTATTCCATTCAGCTAGCAAAGTACGTTGAGTCCTTAATCATCATTATCATAACCCAATTATCCAATAAAATATCCAACCATAGCAAATTCATCTAAGTTATTACATCCGAATTTTAGATACTCAAAATACAAGCCCATGAGTATATTAAATAAAATAATAAACTATAGTCCTCCAAGCTCCTATGACTGGCCCGTTTCGCGTTCATTGTTTTCCCTCGTTTCTTGTATCATCAACTAGGGTAGAAGTAGGGCGTTAGAACAACGCGCCCAGTAGGTATTCCAATTAGGGTTAACACATTGGTTAGGACAAAAAATCTAGATATAATAAATATCAAATTCAGTTATAATAAATCATATCATACTTATAAAGCATCGTATCCAAAACAGTGTATGATAATAGAGATCCAATCATACAGATAAAAACCAGAAACCTTGCATGATAATAAAGATCATAATCATGCCGATTCAATGCCATGCCATGCTATCATATGCAATGAGTCCTGCCCATCACAAAATATCCTCTTGATGGAATGCTCCTCATCAAGGTATCCCCCACGATTCTTTTACGGACGCCCCGACGGAGTGGTGGATCTCCGGCTACATTTTACATATAGTATCCTCTTGATGGAATTCTCCTCATCAAGGTACCCCCACAATTGTTTTACGGATGCCCCGACGGAGTGGTGGATCTCCAGTTACCATTCATCCCTCCCATGCCATGCATGAGATACAAATGCCAATGAAAACACATGTTATTTTATCATATAAACATAGCATTAAAAATCACATTTTTAAACATGTCCAACACATGCTATTTTAATCATTTAAATATAGCATTTAAAATCACCATTTGAAACATATCCTTTGCAATATAAATTTCATCAAAAATGAGATAAAACAAATGTACATAAACCCATGGTTGCAAAGAGGTGGAATCCTACCAAAGACCGCTGACATGTCCTTGCGTCTTTCATCCGGTAACCGCCCACGATCGTAAACACCTTGTGAGGTCCCGTTACCTTATAATATAATAACCAATCAAAACCAAGTCCCACTTAATTTACAATTATTTAAAGTCCATAAACCAATCCCCATGGTTTATCATTTTCAGCTGATATTACCAAATTTCCATTGGTCTAATCTTTAATTAACATTTCATTCATTTAATCCAACATACGTAACCTTATGTTCATCAAAACAATCCCCATGGGGTTTGGCTACACACCATGGCCAAACCCATGGTCCATTAATTCACTTAATTACAGTAATGCCATTATGGCTAACCTTCCATTTTTAGCAAGTATTTACAACTTTGCCATTGCCTTAGGTTTATGTCTCTCTATTAATCCAATCATCACATTAAGTTCATAAAATATTCCTCATGGGGTTTGGCCATACACCATGGCCGAACCCATGATTCAACACTTTCACTTATATTTACAACAATGCCATCCATGGCTAACATAGCCATAGTCCATTAATATAATTGATAAACATAAATTGGTATGCTCCAATTAATATTTAATCAATCACTTATGTTAAGTCCATGACCAATCCATGTTAGAGCTCCATTAATGATCCATTAACCTAACCATATCAAGTCCATAAAATCCATAATCATTCCCATGGGGTTCGGCCATACACCATGGCCGAACCCATGGCCTAACATTTTCACTTTTATTTACAATTCTGCCATGGTCTCCATACCTCATGTTTATGTTCAAAACATAGGTCCATAATTGATCATTCGTAAAACCCAAAATAAAACTCCCAAGTTGATCCGTAACATAGGTTCATAATTTGATTCATAAATCAACTACATAAATAAAAACCCATAATATTGATTCATAAAAACAAACCATTAACAATGACCTAAAACCCCATATTCCTTATTTTGGTCCATGGGGTTCGGCCATACACCTTGGCCGAACCCTATGGTGTATAACTTCCCAATCATAGCAACTTCCATATTTGAATCCATAATTCAAGTTGCCTTCCATATTTAGATAGTTTCGCAATTTAGCATGCATCCTTCGATAATTAGATAATTCCACATTTAGCATGCATCCTTCCATAATTAGCAACTTACTAAATTAATACCATCTTTCCATTCTAATCAATTAAGCATACATCAAAATACCAAAACAACTCCATGGGGTTCGGCCATACACCATGGCCGAACCCTATGGTTCATAATCTTCTTTCTAATAAATATTCATCCAATGAAATTCCTTAATAAATTAAATCCATACAAAACCTCATGGGGTTCGGCCATACACCATGGCCGAACCCATGATCTTTCAATTTGGGCCATATTTACAACATTGCCATCATCTCCATGATCTCCATTCGATCATCACTAAATAAGTCCAATAATAATACCAACACAATTCCATGGGGTTCGGCCATACACCATGGCCGAACCCTTATGGTTCATAGTCCTCCTTCTAAAAATTATTGAACATTAACATTCATCCCATGGTCTCCATTTAATCCCTTCAAAAACATTGGTATTCCTTCCATGGTTTCCAACCCAAAAACCCATAATTTACACCATGACTTTCCATGTTTTCATCCCTTTAAAACACATAATTTAAACCATGTCTTTCCATGGTTTTCCACCCTTAAATATAACCAATAACCTTCCATTAAAAATCACCAAAAGCATCCATTAAAACCATATAAATTTATTAACCAACTCCCATGGTTTTCCTCATTAAAAATCCATACCTTAACCATGTCTTTCCATGGGGTTCGGCCAAGCACCATGGCCGAACCCTATGGTCTATTCTTTCCATTAAACTTAACCAAATCATCTATCAATTCTCTTCCATGGGGTTCGGCCATACACCATGGCCGAACCTTATGGTTATTTTCTTAAGCAAAAACATCTAAACCACTTATCAATTCCGCGACTCATTCGGCTTGTTCTTGCTCCTTCGATCCGTTCCTTCCTTAGCCTTCTCTCCTCCTAAATCTTTCACCCTTGCTGGCTGCTTTCTCTTCTCTTTGTTCTTGCCGAGAATGAGTCTTGAAAGAGAGAGAATTCGGCCTTGGATGTATGTGTATTGCCGTGAGCCTTTCTCCCTTTTATTACTTCCAATTTGTCCCAATATTAGACAATGCTATTGCGCCCCTTTTTATCTTTAACACATCCACTCGGCCAACCTTATTAAGTTAACAATTGCCGTGTCATGCTTCCCTTTTTGGATGTGAATGCCGTGTACCCCTATTGCCTCTCCTTTATTACCTCCAATTGAACCCAACTTAGAAGGTGCTATGCACCCCTCCTTGCTTTCTTTTATTAAACCTCTCTTTGGTCCCAACTTAGACAATGCCATGCGCTCATTGTGTTGCCTCTTATAAGCTTCCACTTAATCCAAAATAGAAAGTGCCATTTTAATCAAGGAAAGACCCCTCTTTAGAGACTCCAACCCATGCGCATATCTTATATGCGGCTAAGACAATCTCTATTTTTAATCTTAGATACCTTCTATATTTAGCAAATCCCTTTTTAAAATTATTCTATCACCACATGCGCCTATCTCATGAATAAGCATATCTCCCACACGGCCATGCATCCTTTTATTTAATTCTTAGATATCTCATCTCATCCATGCGTGTGGTCCATCTTTAGAAGGTATCAAGAAAGGAATTGCCGTGCGCCCCTCTCCCTAAAACCTTCACTCGGTCAATCTTATTGTAAATGGTAATTGGCGTGTGGCCTTGCTTGAGATAGCCATTGCCGAGTTTAGGCTTCCCACTTTGGGAGAGTCCTAATTAGAATATGCTAAAACCCTTTATTAGCCATTGCCGTGTGCCCTTTTTAATTAAGGGAAGAATCCCTTTTTAGAGATATTCTTACACCTCATGCGCATATCTCATACATGTGCAATTCTTCTATACACGGCCAAGACAATATTCTTGGATATGCATATCTCTCATGCGACCTATGCAACTCCTACAATCTTTCATCAATCTCTTCCATGAAAATATATCCACACGGCCATAGTAATCTTTATTTTTAATCCTCTCCATGCGCATGTCAATTTATCCAAATCCCTTATATATATATATATATATATATATATATATATATATATATATATATGTATTGCATTACTAAATAAATTTAGACCCATTTAATTCCATTGAAACCATTTACCAAAACCGTTGGGTCTTAATTGGGCGAAGACCCAACATTTTACCCATATAAGATCCATATCTAAAATTTCACAATTTAAATGGGTAATTTTCGTAAATATTTATAACTTGAAAATCCGGGTGTTACAAGTATCAGAATAACTCAAGTAAATACTATTTGGAAATATGTGTTATGGTAGAATACATTAAAAATATTCTAAAATATCCAGAAAATCATTCTAAGATGGTTATGGGTCCATCTTTGGGACTGATATGTAAAGACAATTTTCTATCTTAGTACCATCCAGTTCTTACAAAATTATTTTGGGTAATTCCCAATGTTCGAAAGTTACAAATAAATACTTTTTGAAAACACCTCTCATTGTAGAAGAATTGAAAACTAGTTACAAATTCCCAGAAAATCATTTTGAAATGGTTACAGGTCCATTTTCGGGACTGATATGTTAAAACTGTTTTCTATCATAGAATTGTCCAGTTCTTACAAAAATTATTTCGGATACTTCAGATGTCCGAAAATTACGAGTAAATACTTTTTAAAAATTTCTTTCATAGTAAAAGAACTGAAAAATATTCTCAAATTCCTAGAAAATCATTATGAAATGGTTACAGATCCATTTTCGGGGCTAATGTGTCGAAGTAATCTCATGTTTCAAGGATTTTGAAAATCAATCCCAAGCATCAATAGTTTTGGAGACTGATTTTGATTTTCCAGATTTATAACTATTATTTTTTCTAATATTAAAAAGTAAGAGAGATGTAGGAATGAGAGAAATAGAGAGATAAAAGGCTGGATTCTTCACGTTTTTATGAACTATGTGTTTTATTGGCATATATGTATAATTGATAATGTTTTTCAAATTGTGTTGGGCATCTGAAATTGTTTTCACTCATGAGCTCTTCTCATGGAGAAAATTTTGTATGAGTGATTCCCTCATCATTGCATACATAGTTGTTTTTTCAAAATTGGTATAATTTTTGAAAATGCATGTGCCCCTTGTACTCCTTATACAATCTAACAGTTGGGACTTGTTGAAGCACACTGAATTGGTATATTAGTGCTTCAATGCCCTTTGTCAATTTATGACAAAAAAGGAGACAAATTTAGAAGCTTAGAATAAGCTTGTAGTATGAACTAAATGGGAGAAATATTAAAGATCTTAAGGCGAGAGGATCTTTTAGGGAGATAGTTCATGAATTATTGGGGAGCACTGTGTGCTTTATGGACTAATATTTGAGGGGGAGATCTGTATGCTTCCACATTGTGCCTTGTTTCTATACAAGTTTATCATTGCAGGCACACCTTGAGGAAGAGCAAGATGAAGAAAGCATCTGAAGCATAGAGTCTTAGGATTTGTCATTTGAATATGTACTTGTAATTGTTGTATCTTTTGTATTCAAATGAGTTTTAATGGGTTGAGCAATGTCATCGAGTTTGTATCCATTAGCTTATAGGTTTTGTCACGAAATTGAAAAAAGTGGAGATTGTTAGTGTCTCGGGTTGTCGAGTCACCTATTTGTCAATTCCGTGACTCAAGAGAAGCATTGCCTTAGAAAAATGAAGACAATGAATCAAGACTCAAGTGGTGTGAAGGTTGAATCTAAGCTCAAGATGGAAGATCAAGTTGAAGATTCAAGCATCACCAAGTGTATGCCAATAATTGTCCATAGAAGACTCTAGGGTGGATCAACACACCTAGGAAGACCTTGTTTATGCTTAAAACTCTTATTGATAAAATTAGACCAAGCCTAGTGTTGTGCATATTTTAAATTTATAATTCGCAAGCGCACGAACCATTTATAGTATAGAGTTAAGAGTGTGAGGTCGAACCCAGAGGAAATTACAAAATATATGCTTAAAAAATTAAATTGGTAACTATAAAAGGATGTGTTCTTAAGACTTAGAATTAAATCTAAATGTGAAAAAAAAATTCTAATACATGAAATTATAATTTTAAATTAGCAAACTTAGATCTAGAATATCAAAGTTAACATCATTATCTAACCTTTGAATTTAAATAAATAAAACCAGGTCCAATTAATGTCAAGAATCAAATCCATCTCATTTTTATTAAAATGGTGAAACAAGAATAATGGTAGTCTCATCTTAATTTAAAATCACATGTTTTAAGATCAAAATATCATATCTTCAACTTAGTTAATTACATCTTGAGAGAGTGTGGTTTGAATACAACATAATACACAATATAAATGAACAACAAAGTAAACATTGAAATTAAATTGAATTATACAATTGAAATGAATAACATAGCAAAATAGAAATAAAATGAACAAAGAAAATAAATTGACAATTAAAGTAAATAAAATAATAAAGCAAGACATAATTTAAATGTGGTAATGGAATAGATCAATCATATCCAAAAGTAAGTCAACAAATAAAAGATTTAAATCTAAAATTCATGTAAAAGTTCAAATCTCAATTCATGCCTTTCATTAAAATTAAAATTCATAAACTTTAATTTAATTAATCGAACCTTAGATCGTTAGATTTAAACAATTAAATTCAAAATATAACTATTTCATTTTGTCCCAAATGAACCTTAGATTTGAATCTAATGAAATCTAAGTTCTAACTATTTCATTTTGTCCTTTTAATTAAACAAAGAATATAAACTTAAAATTAATCAAACAATCATAAAAGAAATTAAAAAATTGGATGTTTCAGGGTTCTAAAAGCTTTTCTTATATTTATTTAATGGAAGAATTAAAGTACAAAACATTGGAAACATACAGCAAAGAAAATCAAAATAAATTTACAATATGATATGTTCACTGGTAAAATTCGTGTAGGCTCTTTTGTCTCTTGTGTATTCTCCAATCCACAATCTTCTTGGGCTCCCGATCAAATTCGAGTTTCGCTATGGTGGAATGGACTATTTATAGCTTTGGGAATGAATGACTGGTGGAGATTTAATCTAATTTTAGGTGATGAATGGATGGCTTGGATTAAATCTAACTAATCATGAATGGATGGGATTCAAAATAGAAAAGGCTAGGGTTTACTAGGCATACACGAATTTAGTGACCTGGGGATCAAGTTGGCTTGGGATTTAAGCAAGGAAATTCGAAAATCATGGGATTGGGTTTCTATTGTCGATGTTGAGCATTGACATATTACATTTTTTCCCCGGATTATTAGACAAGTTAGCCTTGATTTTGTTATATCACATGCATTTAATGTCATTTTCTAGTTTTGTAGTTAAAAATGGAAAGTTCAGGAAAACTATCTTAAAACAGTGGATATTTGCAAGTTTGGTTCTTAATTCGGAAGCCCTAGAATTTTTATGATTAATTTCACTCTACTTTTAGGGTTTTCATATAAATTAGTTAGTCTAGATCCAATTATGAGAGTCTAGATTAAATCAATATTTTAGATTTTAAAGTGGTGAAGTTAATTATTTAATTCTGGAAGAGAAAACCTGAAATTCAAGAGGCAAAGGTTGAAATTCAAGATTAATGGGCTAGAGATCCACTTCAATTGGGCTAAGCTAAGCTCCATAGGCTATCATTGGGCCAAGCCACAAGCAGTCCATGTGCATATCACAGATGGGCCAGGCCAATGTGTACTCCAAAGTCCAACAAAGGCCCAAGTCCCCAAGCTCAAGTCCAAGGTCCACAAAAGACCCACGTGCTCATTTATAGATCCAAAATCCACGCCCAAGCCTTGTCCATTTCCTTGTCAATCCACACCATCCAATCTCCATTTTAAATTGTGACCATTCATCTCATGCATTAAAGTTAGGTCAAACTTAGAGCTACTTATCAAATCCAACCCCTACATTCATACATTAGATCTAGGCCATCCAATCCATCCATCATTTAGATTAACCTTAGGATCATGATCATCCATGCATCATCTTATCATCCATTCATTTAGATCATCCATTTAATATCAAAGCCATTAGATTTAGGACATTTAATACTAGCCATTCATGCATAAAACCCTAGATCTAGTGCCAAACCCTAGAATATAGGACACCATGCGCATATCCCTTGCATCAAATGAAAATCTCAAACTCCACAAGCCTCCATGCTCATGCAATCCATAAGTTTCCTCTCCAATCCATCCACCTCATGTACACATCACCTAAGATCCTATCTTTTCTCCCAATCCAATCCAATCACAATCCACACGATTTTCTCACTAAAAACTCTCCATGTACTTAGACAAAAACCCATCTAGATACACTCCTAAAATCCCTAAACACCTCATCATCCAAATCTTGCACACCTTACACGATCTTTGCACAATCCATCTACCTCATTCGCATATCATTAGGTCAACCCTCCACATCATCTTCTCATCATCCAACCATTCATGCGTCTCATCTATTAATTCCATCCATTCATTTTGCATTACATAAACCCTAAAACTACATAACCAAATTCGAAAATCCCATATCCAATTCCTATTTTCTCTCATTCCTTGCTTAGCCACCAAGTTAGCTTAATCCCCAAGTCACTCCATTCGATCCTACCCTGTCTTTTCTCCTAAAAATCCCAATTTTCTCTCAGCCATTGCTTAACCACAAACCCAAGCCACCCAAATTCGTGTGAGCCTTGTATAAACCCTATCTTTTCCATTTTAAATACAAACCAGTCATGTTTAATGAGAGTTAATCCAAGCCATTCACCAATCACTTAAACCAAGATTAAATCCCAACAGTCTGTTCCAACTTGAGGCCTATAAATAGAGCCACTATGCACACAGTGAAATTCGAATTTGACCAGAGCTCAAGAGGACCAAAGGATGGAGAGAAAAGGCAAGAAGACAGAAGCCCCACACGATTTTACAAGTGAGAGTTGTAATCTTCATTTTTGTTTTCTTGTACTTAATTTTATGTATGCCTGTACTTGAATTCTTCCATGAAATAAATACAAGACGTTCCTTGAGAACCCTGAACCATCAAATTTTCAAATGCCTTTTATGATTGCTTAGATTTAATTTAAGGTTTGTATTATTTATTTAATTGATTGGACGTGAAATAGCTAGAACTTAGGTTGTAAGTGTTGAATCTAAGTTACTAAGGCCCAGTTTTTTAATTGAAGTCTATGAATTTTTAACTTTGATGATGGACATGAATTGATATTTGGACTTTTACGCGACTTTCAGATCTAGGTTTTGTATCTGTTTATATATTTTTTGGGTGATAAGCGGTCTATTCCAACAACCACATTCTACACTTTTAAATTCTGTCATTTACTTTACTTGCAATTTTTTTCTAGTCTTTTATTATGTTAGTTCCTTTGTTTATTTGTTGTATTTTAACTGTTCAATTTATTTTCATGTTTTTATTTTTGCATGTTCATGTACTCTATTCTTTAATTCTTTGTATCAAAAAATTCTTTCTCTCAAAGAGTCTTTAACTAAGGTTAGAGATATGATATTTTGGTCTTAAAACGTGTAATTTTAAATTAAGATGAGACTATCATTATCCTTGTTTCACCACTTTAATAAAAAGAAGATGGATTTGATTCTCGACTTGTTAAATTCATAAGTTAAATGATAATGGTGTTAATTTTGACTTTCTAAGATCTAAGTTAAAATTGTAATTCATGTATTAGATTTCTTAAGATTACATATTTTAAAAGGTACCAATTTAATTTTAAACATATATTTTGTTGTTTCCTTTGGGTTCGAGCTCACACTCATATTGCTATACTATACATGGTTTTTGCACTTGCGAGATTTATAAATGTAAAATTTGCACATCAACAGTCTAATTTCACTTTGTTGGCTTAGGGTTTATTGCAATGCATGGAATGTATGGCTGAGCTCAAAGTTAAGATGGAAGAATGGTTGGATGCATGCATGATGAGATGGAGGGTTGACTTAGTGTGAAATTCGAATGGGATCTGCTGGGATATGGGAAAATCGTTTGAGGTGTGGATGGATTGGTGATGATGAGTTGGTGACAAGACAAATTCGAATGGATAGGGTTGGATTGCTTGGATTCCAAGTTAATCATAGATTTAGGTGAATGGCTATGATTAAATGGGTTAAAATCTAATGGCTTACTAATGGATGGATGAGATGAATTTAATTAATGATATGATAATGCACGAAGGGTTAAGATTCTATGGTTAATCTAGATGATAGATGAAATGGATGGCCTAGGTCTAATATGAATTATGTATGATATGGATAAGGAAAGGTGGCTCTAAGGTTTTCCTAATTTTATGAATGAGATGGATGGTCTGGATTAAAGGATGGTAAATGGATGGTGTGGATGATATGGATATAGACAGGGCTTTGGGCATGTGGACTTAGGGTTTACACAACAAAATTCAAATATGGCTTTGGAGATATTGGATTTGAAATTGGAGTTCTTGGACTTTGAGCACATGGACTTGAACTTGGGCTGCTGGACTTGGACTTGCACATTGGCCTGGCCTACATTGTAAAATGAGCATGGAATACTTGAGTCTAGCCCAATACTTGACATATGGAGCATAGTTTGGCCCATTTAAAATGGATTTCTGGCCCATGGATTTGAAATTCAGACTCTGGCCTCTTGAATTGCAGTTTCTCTCTCCAGAATTTAATTAATTAACTCACCAATTTCAATCTAAACATATTGAATTAATCTAAACTCTCATAATTGGATCAAGATTAATCAATTTATAATAAAAATCCTAAAAGTAGTCAGAAATTAATTATTAAAATTCTAGGTCTTTCAATTTAAGCACAAAACTTGAAATTTTCCATTGATTTTGATTGATTTCCTGTATTTTTCAAATTTATATACAAAACTAGCAAACAACATTAAATTTATGTGATATATACAAAATTGAAGGTTAACTAGTCCAAATAAGAGGGGTAAAAATGTAATTTTTCATGTCTAAACACCTAGAGAAAATGGACTAAAGCCATGAAGCCTATGGACTTATCTTGGAAAAATCGGGGTTGTCAAAATGTCATGAATTGTGAGGTTCTTTTAATCAATCAAAGGAGGCAATCAACTAGTAAGACCATTATGTTGGATAAAGCATTGGAAGAGATTTTCATAGATCTTAAGAGCACTCAATTCCGAGTTTGGGAGCCTAAGATATGGCCATTTTAGTAAATAGCAGTTTTACTGAAAACCTGTAACTCGACCCATCGAGCACGATCGGCTCGACCAATCTAGGAAATCGACCCATCGACCTGGAAAAGACACATTCTGGTTGGGGAAACATTGTCTTTTTGGGTTGTTCTCAGACAAATACACTCGTGGAACTCGACCCATCTGCAAACCCAGGTCGACCCATCGAGATTCTAGACACATCGAGCGCGTCCACTTTGCTAAAGACAATAAAAATCGGGTATTGTCCTATTCACCCCCTCGAAGGACTATAGTGTTCTAGCACATGGGAACTTTCAATTAATATCTATAAGGACCCGAAATTTTAAATCCTCATATTATGTAATTTATTTATCATATAAATGAAATATATGATTTCGGTCCAGATAATGTAAATATTTATTAAAAGAAATAAAAGGAAACTAAAGTTTCCTCAGACGATACATCGACTTGGTCGATGTGTCGAGAAATTTGAACATTTCGAGATGATACATCGTCTGGATCGATGTATCGGGCAAAAGACAATCAAATAGGTTGACACATCGACAAAGTCGATGTGTTGAGTAGATAGAACGTCTTCAGCAGACGCTCTATCTACGACCATCCAAACCATTAGTTTTTTTATGAATGGGCATTCACAATGACTCTTCCATTTTCAAGGACTCAATTAAGAGTCTAGGGATAGCAAAATATGAAATAAAAAGAAGAGAAAACAAATGGAAAAGAGAAGAAAAGAAAGAAAGAAAAAGAGAGGTAGTGACAAGGAAAGAAGAACCAGAGTGCCTAACCAACCCTCTTTCTCATTCGAGTACACTATATCACTCACATCTCAGCCCTCAACTCAATTAAGAACCTTTTCATCTCCTCATGGGCTTCCTCTGTTCCTGGAAAGGAAGGAGAAACCAAGCAAGGGGAATGAGAAATCAAGCTAGCAAAGGGACCAGGGATATCAGATTTCATCCATTCGAGCACACCTACGAATCCTTCAAGGTAGGTAGATCTATGGTGTTTTTAATAATATAATAACACTAGGGTGTTTAGAAACAATGTAAGTATGAATCTAAAGAACAAAGGAATACAGATAATGAATAAGTGAGAAGATGAACCCATGACTTCCGATCCAACCCAGCAGACATATCGACTCTGTCGATGTGTCGTCAGCAACAAGAAGTCCAGTGGATGGGAACTTCTAAGTATTGAACAAAAGGGACCCAACCCAGGACGACACATCGCCTGTGTTGATGTCAAAGACGAGGATATAGAGAATACCGCTCTCAGAACTTTGTATGGGTTGTATGAATATGTGGTGATGCCATTTGGACTAACAAATGCACTAGCAGTGTGTATGGATTTGATGAATAGAATCTTTCGTCCATACTTGGATAAATTTGTAATCGTCTTCATTGATGACATTCTTATTTACTCTACAAGCAAGGAAAAACATGTCGTACACTTGCGAATCATACTGGACACATTGAAAAAGAACAAGTTATTTGTAAAAGCTAGCAAGTGTGAATTCTGGTTGTCCAAAGTGAACTTTTGGGCCATGTGGTGACAACAGAAGGAATAACAATGGACCTAGCAAAGGTAACAGCAGTGAAAGAATGGAAACCTCCTAAGAATGTTACTGAGATAAGAAGTTTCCTCGGATTGGCTGGATATTATCGTAAGTTTATCATGGACTTTTCAAAGATTGCAGCTCCACTTACTCGGTTGACTAAAAAAGGAGTCAAGTTTGAATGGACAGAACTGTGAAACCGAAGGTTTGAAAAACTAAGAAAGACTCATAATAGCTCCCATCTTAGCCTTACCAGAGCGAGGCAAAGGATATGAGGTATTCTGTGATGGTTGAGGAGAAGGACTAGAGTGCTCTTTTACTTAGGGCCCACATGTAGTGGTCTATGGATCCCGCCAGTTAAAAATCCATGAACGAAATTATCCCATCCATGATCTAGAATTGGCTGCAGTGGTCTTCGCACTAAAAAATTGGCGACATTACCTTTACGGAGAAAAGCTTGAGGTATATTCGGATCACAAGAGTTTGAAATACTTGTTTGATCAGAAGAAACTCAATTTGAGACAGAGGCGATGGATGAAGTATCTCAAGGATTATGATTTTGCCCTTCACTATCATCCGGGCAAAGCAAACAAGGTTGTAGATGCACTTAGCCGCATGACTCATGGAACCATAGCAAATTTGATCATGCAGGAATGGGAGATGTAGTCAGCAATTAAAGAAATGCACTTGCACATAAATGGCAGCAGGAGTATGTGCAACCTGATTGTGCATTCCACCATGGTATCAAAGATCGAATACAGAAATGGTAGAGATATGGGCTAAACTGGCTGCAGAAGAGACATTGTAGGATTGACAATTATGATCTAGTCAGGGTCTTATGTTCAGAGGCCGAGTGTATGTGTCAGAGGAATGCAGAGAAGAATTATTGACAGAAGCTCATAAGTTCAAATTCTCCATACACCCTGGAAGTATAAAAATGTACTAAGAACTTAAAAGACAACACTGGTGGTATGGACTTAAGAAAGGTGTAACAGATTTTGTCTCAAGGTGTTTGACATGCCAGAGAGTTAAGGCAGAATATCGAAGGCCACCTGGTTTACTCAAACCTCTGTTTATACCTGAGTGCAAATGGGAGCACATTGCAATGGATTTTGTGACCGGATTGCCCAAATCTTCAAAGGGCAATGATGCAATATGGGTTATAATTGACCATCTCATGAAGTCGGTACATTTCATGCCTATCAAGATGACAGATTCATCTGAGACATTGGGTAGGCGGTACAGGGACATTGCCCAATTGCATGGGATACCTAGGACCATTGTGTTTGATTGGGAGGACAGATTCACATGGAGGGTGTGGCAGAGTTTACAGACAACACTGGGGACAAATTTGTTATACAACACAACATTTCATCCTCAAACAGATGGATAGTACGAAAGGACCGTACAAACGTTGGAAGATATACTGAGAACTTGCATGTTAGAGACTTCTAGGGTAGTTGGGAGGATCATCTTCCACTCGTGGAATTTTTATACAACAACAACTATTAGACGAGTTTTTAGATGGCTTCATTTGAAGCATTATATGGTCGACCATGCAGATCTCCAGTTTACTGGACTGAGGTAGGCGAAGCTGCACTCATTGGACCGAATTTGGTCGTAGAGACAACCGAGCAGATCAAAGTTATTCGACAACATCTGTTGACTACTCAGAGCCCACAAAAGAGCTATGTTGATAAGAGAAAGAGACCTTTGACATTTGAAGTGAGAGACTTAGTATTCCTAAAGAACTCACCGAGAAAAGGACAACTGAGGTTTCGGAAGAAAGGGAAGCTGACCCCGAGGTTTATTTGTCCACTCTCAGTCCTTGATAAGATTGGAGAAACTACATATCGCATAGCACTTCCTTCACAATTATCCAACATGCACGATGTATTTCATGTCTCAATGCTACGAAAATACAATCCTGATCCCTCACATGTTTTGGATGCACAAGAATTGGATGTTCAAAGTGACGTAACCTACGTCGAAAGACCTATCAAAATCATAGGAGCAGAACAAAAAAATACTAAGGAACATGGTGATTCATTTCGTCAAAGTGGTTTGGGAGAGATACATAAATGAAGAACCCATTAGAGAAATGGAATCGGAAATGAGAGCCTCTCATCTTGAGTTATTTGTGTAGATTTTTTTTTTCTTTTGCAATCCAACATTTGTTTAATTTCAGGACGAAAATTCCAAAAGGTTGAAGTATTGTAACGACCCGGAATTTTAAATCCTCATATTATGTAATTTATTTAGCATATAAATGAAATATATGATTTTGGTCCAAATTATGTAAATATTTATTAAAAGAAATAAAGGGGAACTAAAGTTTCCTAGGACGATACATCGACCTACTCGATGTGTAAGGAAGTCTGAACATTTTCAGATGATACATCGACTGGATCAATGTACGGGGAAAAGATAATCAAATGGGTCGACACATTTGTTTCAAGCCAAACCATCCAAATGGGTCGACTCTGTCGATGTGTCGTCTGGAACAAAAAGTGAAGTGGATGGGAACTTCGAAGAATTGAACAATGGGACCCAATCCAGGACGACACATCGCCTATGACGATGTCTCGGCTTGGGTATGACTGAAATGAAAATGAAACGTACGAATGACGAAATGATCTCGGGACGACATATCGACAATGTTGAGGTGTCGGCCTGAGGTACGATAGATATAATATGGAACGAATGTCGGCCAGGAGATGATCTCTGGCAAATATATCGACAATACCAACATATCGGTTTGGGTATGTTGGGAATGAAATAAAGACAATAAGCTGGTTCAGGGACGAGGTATCGATGTAGTTGATATATCGGTCTGTGAACACAGACTAGTATGGATACTGACAGACTTGTCAATGAATGACGACACATCGAATTCATGTATAAATAAATTTATCGACTGTACCGATACATATGACAGAAGAACAGTTGGAAAATATAAACTGGAAACAAACAGAGTTCAGTCGACATATCGAGATGATCGATGTGTCTACTGTGTCCAGAGGCGATGTATCGACAGTGTCGATATGTCGGCCTTAAATAGAGGCGATTTAACGATGTTAATATATCTGTTGTTAAAATCAAATATGAATGGAATATTTTAAGTTGTGGAAATCACACAGTAGATCTTTAGGTCTAGTTTAGACCTACATCGATTAAATAAAGATTTTATATGTCAATAATCTATTAATTATGATTTGAACATGTACATGTACAAAAAGGAGTCAAGGGTGATTCCGTCGCCGTTTGAACAAACGCGTGAATAGCGTTGGTTGATCACTTTTGATCAAGTAAGAGTTCCTACTTTGTTGAAGTATAATGTGATGAATGATTTTATTAAATGTTATGTCTTTTAAAAGAATAAAATGTATGAGATTATGATTTTATCTTGTACACGAAAATGATTTTGATGAGAAATTGTAGGATTTATGATTTTGTCACCATGTTTGCACACATTACCTCATGCATGGTTGCGTGGGAGGGTTGATGGTATTGAGCCAAGAAGGAAATGTCCGGACCTCGCTTGGACTAATGTAAAATGTTATAAAAATGTTAGACTTTGGCCCAGTCCCTTGATATGAATGTTACATCTAAATTGGGTCAAAGATCTCATGGGAAGGTCTAAAAACCCTGCGCAGAGGGAGGAGACCAAACTCCAGCGATAGTCTCGGTTAATTTGTGGATGGATAACAACACCCTAGTGGTTGCCGCCTCAAATGCTATGGACATAAGTGGCCAATATTGAGAATCATTCTTTGAAGTGATACTTATGGTCTGATGCCTGGAAATGGGTGGGCATATCATTGATGCATGGCACCCATGGCATATCATTTTATGATTTCTGAGTTATAAGATTTTAGTACATCTTCTGTCTTGTAATTGAGAAACATGTATTAATCATATTTTGAGATCTTCTCCATTGTTACCTTTATTATATGTTATTATGAGATTTCACAATCTGTGCATTTTGTGATCGGAACTTCCTACTGCGCAAGTTGACTAAGCCCGTACATTTTTCCCCTAAATGTTAACATAGATCATGGTAAAGGAGAAGAAGATGGACCCAGTGGTAGCCATGTTTGACGAAGAGATGGATCCAGAGATGCTGGAAGATCTCAGAGTTTTTATTTTGATATGTTGATAGAACTATGTAATTTCATAGGATCCAATGATGCAATAATTTAGATAACTTGTATTTTGGATTTGGTTTGATGTTTGACTTATATGGGTACTTTATTCCATCCTTGCTATTGAAACATTGGTATTATAATTCCGCAAATATTTATTTCCGCATATTTTATTTCACGAGTGTTATGCTAGCACACACATAAATATTTGGTGGATTGACCCACTTGTGTGCTAGAATTGGGCCAGTCGCGGGTTGGGTCTTCGAACTTGAACTCGGCCTCCCGTCGTGATTTATCTGTCCCTTTTCCGTTGAAAAAAAGACACTTTGATTTAATCAAAGGAAAAAGGACGGGTCATTACAGTTGGTATCAGAGCGGAATGAAAAAACAAAGGAAGGAAATTACCATAAGTGAAATTTATCCCACAAAATTAGAGAAAAATTCCCCTGAAAAAGAAAGAATGTCAATAAAACCTAGAAGATGGTGTCAACTTAGTCAATATAAATTGACTGTGCATGAATTATGTTGCTTGAAGAAACATTTGTAAAAGATTACTAAGCGGATGTTTCGTGACCTAGGAAACATGCCGCCATGAAGAAGGAACACCCGTTGCAATGCGGAACGCCCCGAGGAGATAAGTGGCAATATCTCACCCGTGACTCCCGAGGTCCAAAGTTTCGTAGTGGCAGTAGTGAATTCAATATTGCAATAGAACCAAGCATGCGGTGGTGCCAATGTCGCAACTGATTCTCAAGATAGAGCTTTGGTCAGGGATTTTCAATAGCGGCATCCCCATACTTTCATGGAAATGAGCGACCCATTGGAGCTGAAAACTAGATCGAGAACACCACCAAGATCCAGAAGTTACTGAGGATCACAGGTGATCAGGATCGGATTTTGTTAGCCACATCTCAACTAATAGATGATGTGGGAAAATGGTGGATTGCAGTAGTGCAAAACCAGACAGTGATAGAAATGAGTTGGGAGAATTTACAGAAATTTTCATTGAATATTATTTTCCACAAGAAAAGAAGGAACTCAAAACCCAAGAATTCATAGTCCTAGCTCAAGGATGTACGACAGTTGCTGAATTTCATCAAGAATTCATCTGTATCTCTTGTTATACTCCATACATGGTGGGCACTAAATATAAGAAAGCTCGGAAGTTTGAAAGAGCTCTACGTCCTATTAGCAAAGCCAAGGTTACCATATTCAAATCAGCAACTTTGGCAGAAGTTGTGAGTAGAGCAAGCATTGTTGAACAGGAGCTGATGGAGTTAGCTAAGTACATGGAAAATAGAATGAGTAAGAGTGGGGGAAACTCTATTCGCCCTCGCAAGAAATTCCCTCTTAACTCCGGAAATCAGATTTTGTTGAACAATATCAGATTGGAAAAGTCACCTGTATCCACATTACTTGCAATAGTGAGAGACTACGTAGAAGTATTTCCCACGGAACTCCCAGGTTTACCTCCAAAGCGGGAGATTGATTTTGAAATCAAGTTACTCCTTGGCACTGCACCGGTATCACTTCCACATTATCGGATGGCAACTGCAGAGATGTTGGAGTCGAAGAAACAAATTGATGAGATTACTCAGATTGGGATTTATCCGGCACAGTACTTCATCATGGGGAGCACCGACCTTATTTGTCAAAAAGAAAGATGGCTCTCTATGGATGTGCATGGATTATAGAAAGCTGAACGAGCTCACCATCAATAAATAACCTCTACCCCGAATTGACGTCTTGTTTTATGAACTTAGTGGATCCAGTCATTTTTCTATGATAGATCTCATGTCGGGTTATCATCAGATCAGAGTCAAAGACGAGGATATAGAGAAGACCGTTTTCAGAACTCGGTATGGGTTGTGGTGATGCCATTTGGAGTAACAAATGCACCGACAATATTTATGGATTTGATGAATAGAATCTATCGTCCATACTTGGATAAATTTGTAATTGTCTTCATTGATGACATTCTTATTTACTCTACAAGCAAGGAAAAACATGTCGTACACTTGCGAATCATACTGGACACATTGAAAAAGAACAAGTTATTTGTAAAAGCTAGCAAGTGTGAATTCTGGTTGTCCAAAGTGAACTTTTGGGCCATGTGGTGACAACAGAAGGAATAACAATGGACCTAGCAAAGGTAACAGCAGTGAAAGAATGGAAACCTCCTAAGAATGTTACTGAGATAAGAAGTTTCCTCGGATTGGCTGGATATTATCGTAAGTTTATCATGGACTTTTCAAAGATTGCAGCTCCACTTACTCGGTTGACTAAAAAAGGAGTCAAGTTTGAATGGACAGAACTGTGCAGCCGAAGGTTTGAAGAGTTGAAAGAAAGACTCATATCAGCTCCCATCTTGGCCGTACCAGAGCGAGGCAAAGGATACGAGGTATTCTGTGATGCTTCAGGGGAAAGACTCGGGTGCTCTCTTACTAAAGACCCACATGTAGTGGCCTACGGATCCCGTCAGTTAAAAATCAATGAACGAAATTATCCCATCCATGATCTAAAATTGGCTGCAGTGGTCTTCGCACTAAAAAGTTGGCGACATTACCTCTATGGAGAAAAGTTTGAGGTATATTCGGATCACAAGAGTTTGAAATACTTGTTTGATCAGAAGGAACTCAATTTGAGACAGAGGAGATGGATAGAGTATCTCTAGGATTATGATTTTACCCTTCACTATCATCCGGGCAAAGTAAATAAGGTTGTAGATGCACTTAGCCGCATGACTCATGGAACCATAACAAATTTGATCATGCAGGAATGTGAGATGTTGTTAGCAATTGAAAAATGAACTTGCACATAAATGGCAGCAGGAGTATGTACAACCTGATTATGCATTCCACCATTGTATCAAAGATCGAACAAGTAGAGAGATCGGATCCAGAAATGTCAGAGATATGGGGCTAAATTGGCTGCAGGAGAGACATTGCAGGATTGGCAATTATGATCTGGTCAAGGTCTTATGTTTAAAGGCCGAGTGTATGTGCCAGAGGAATGCATGAAAGAATTATTGACAGAAGCTCACAAGTCCAAATTCTCCATACACCCCGGAAGTATAAAAATGTACTAAGAACTTAAAAGACAATACTGGTGGTATAGAGTTAAGAAAGACGTAGCAAATTTTGTCTCGAGGTATTTGACATGCCATAGATTTAAGGCAGAACATCAAAGGCCACCTGGTTTACTCAAACCTTTGTCTATATTTGAGTGGAAATAGGAGCACATTGCAATGGATTGTGCAACCGGATTGCCCAAATCTTAAAAGGGCAATGATTCAATATGGGTTATAATTGACCATCTCACGAAGCCGGCACATTTCATGGCAATCAAAATGATAGTCTGAGACGTTGGGTTGGCGGTACATTAGGGACATTGTCTGATTGCATAGGATACCAGGACCATTGTGTCCGATCGGGACGACAGATTCACAGGCAGGGTGTAGTAGAGTTTACAGACAGCACTGGGGACAGATCTGTTATGCAGCACATCATTTCACCCTCAGACAAATAGATAGTCAAAAAGGACCAATAAACATTGGAAGATATGATGAGAGCTTGGATGTTAAACTTTTTGGGCAGTTGGGAGGATCATCTTCCATTGGTGGAATTTTCATACAATAACATCTATCAGGCGAGTCTTCAGATGGATCCATTTGAAGCATTGTATGATCGACCATGCAGATCTCCAGTTTGCTGGACCGAGCCAGGCGAAACTGTACTCATTGGACCGTATTTGATCACAGAGACAACCAAACAGATTAAAGTTATTCGACAACATCTGTTGACTACTCAGAGCCGACAAAATAGCTATGCTAATAAGAGAAGGAGACCTTTGACATCTGAAGCGAGAGACTTAGTATTCCTAATGATCTCACCGAGAAAAGGACAACTAAGGTTTGGGAAGAAAGGGAAGCTGACCCCGAGGTTTATTTGTCCACTCTCAGTCCTTGATAAGATTGGAGAAACTACATATCGCATAGCACTTCCTTCACAGTTATCCAACATGCACGATGTATTTCATGTCTCAATCCTACGAAAATACAATCCTGATCCCTCGCATGTTTTGGATGCACAAGAATTGGTTGTTCAAAGTGGCATAACCTACGTCGAAAGACCTATCAAAATCATAGGTGCAGAACAAAAAATACTAAGGAACAGGGTGATTCCTTTCGTCAAAGTGGTTTGGGAGAGACATGGAAATGAAGAACCCACTTGGGAAATGGAATCGGAAATGAGAACCTCTCATCCTGAGTTATTTGTGTAGAATTTGTTTTTCCTTTGGAATCCAACCTTTGTCTAATTTTCGAGACAAAAATTCGAAAAGGTGGAAGTATTGTGAGGACCCGAAATTTTAAATCCTCATATTATGTATTTTATTTATCATATAAATAAAATATATGATTTTGGTCCAAATAATGTAAATATTTATTAAAAGAAATAAAGGGAAACTAAAGTTTCCTTGGACGATACATCGACCTGGTCAATGTATCGGGAAGTCTGAACATTTCCAGACGATACATCGACTAGATCGATGTATTGGGGGAAAAAACAACCGAATGGGTCTAGACATCGACAAAGTTGATGTGTCGAGTAGACAGAACGTCTTTAGCAGACACTCTGTTTACCTCCTTCCAAACCATTCATTCTTCTATGCATGGGCATTCACAATGATTCTTCTATTTTTAATGAGTCAATTAAGAGCTAGGGATAGCGAAAGATGAAGATAAAAAGGAGAGAAAATGATGGGAAAAGAGAAGAAAATGAATAAAGAAAAAGGGAGGAAAAACAGTGAAAAGGAAAGAAGAACTAGAGTGCCTAACCACCCTCTTTCTCATCCGAGTATACCATATCACTCACATCTCAGCCCTCAACTCGACCAAGAACCTTTTCATCTCCTCACGGGCTTCCTCTGTTTCGGGAATAGCAAGGGGAAAGGGAAATCAAGCTAGCAAGGAGGGTGGAGAGCAAGGAGACAATGGATATCAAATTTCATCCATTCGAACACAGCTACGAATCCTTCAAGGTTGGCAGATCTATGATTTTTTTAAGTAAGATAATTACACTGGGTGTTTAGAAACTATGTAAGTATGAATCTAAAGAACAAAGGAATACAGATAATGCATAAGTGAGAAGAGGAGAAGCATGGAAGATGAACCCATGAATTCCGATCCAACCCAGCCGACATATCGACTCTGTCGATGTGTCGTCAGGAACAAGAAGTCTAGTGGATGGGATCTTCGAAGTATTGAACAAAAGGGACGCAACCCAGGACGACACATCATCTGTGTCGATGTCTCGGCCTGGGTATGACTGAAATGAAAATGACGTACGAATGACGAATTGATCTTGGGACGACATATCGATAATGTCGATGTGTCGGCCTGAGGTACAACAGATATAATATGGAATGAATGGATGCAGAACCGTAGATGAAATAAAAAGGTGATAAACTAATCTTAGGACGATGTATCGACCAGGTCGATATGTCGGCCTGGAGATGATCTCTGGCAAATATATCGACCAGACCAACATATCGCTCTGGGTATGCTGGGAACAAAATAAAGACAATAAACTGGTTCAAGGACGAGGTATTGATGTAGTTGATATATCGGTATGTGAACGCAGACTAGTATGGATACTGAGAGACTTGTCAACGAATGACGACAGATCGAATTCATGTATAAATAAATTTATCGACTGTATCGATACATATGACAGAAGAAAAGTTGGAAAATATAAACTGGAAACAGACAGAGTTCAGTCGACATATCGAGATGATCGATGTGTCGATTATGTCTAGAGGCAATGTATCGATAGTGTCGATATGTCGGCCTGAAACAGAGACAATTTAACGATGTTAATATATCTGTTGTTAAAATCAAATATGAATGGAATCTTTTAAGTTGTGGAATCATACAGTAGACCTTCAGGTCTGGTTTGGACCAACATCGATTAAATAAGGATTTTATATGTTAATAATCTATAAATTATGATTTGAACATGTACATGGACAAAAGGAATCAAGGGTGATTCCGACGCCGTTTGAACAAACCCGTGAATATCCTTGGTTGATCACTTTTGATCAGGTAGGAGTTCTTGATTTGTTGAAGTACAATGTGATGAATGATTTTATTATATGTTATGTCTTTTAAAAGCATAAAATGTATGAGATTATAATTTTATCATGTACATGGAAATTATTTTGATGAAAAATTGTTGGATTTTTATTTTGTCATCATGTTTGCACACATTACCTCATGCATGGTTGCATGGGTGGGTTGATGGTATTGAGCCAAGAAGGAAATGTCCGGACCTCGCTTGAACTCATGTAAAATGTTATAAAAATGTTAGACTTTGGACCCGTCCCTTGATATGAATGTTACGGCTTAATTGGGCCAAAGAGATCCTGGGATGGTCCCGAAACCTTGCATAAAGGGAGGAGACCACACTCCGTCGATAGTCTCAGTTAATTTGTTGATGGGTAACAACACCCTGGTGGTTGCTGCCTCAAATGTTGTGGACATAAGTGGCCAATATTGAGAATCATTATTTGAAGTGATAATTATGGTTTGATTCATGGAAATGGGTGGGCATATCATTGATGCATGGCATCCATGGCATACCATTTTATGATTTCTGAGTTATAAGATTGTGGTACATCTTCTATCTTGTATTTGTGAAACATGTATTAATCATTTTTTGAGATCTTCTCCATTGTTACCTTTATTATATGTTATTATGAGATTTCACAATCTGTACATTTTGTGATCGATCGGAACTTCCTACTGGGCAAGTTGATTAAGCCTGTACATTTTTCCCCTAAATGTTAACATAGATCATAGTAAAGGAGAAGAAGCTGGACCTAGTGGTAGCCATGCTTGACGAAGAGATGGATCCAGAGATGCTGGAAGATCTCAGAGTTTTTATTTTGATATGTTGATAGAACTATGTAATTTCGTAGGATCCAATGATGTAATAATTTAGATAACTTGTATTTTGGATTTGGTTTGATGTTTGACTTATATGGGTACTTTATTTCTATCCTTGCTATTGAAACATTGGTATTATAATTCCTCAAATATTTATTTCCGTACATTTTATTTCACAAGTGTTATGCTAGTACACGCATAAATATTTGGTGGATTGACCCACTTGTGTGCTAGAATTGAGCCAGTCGAGAGTTGGATCTTCGGACTTGAACTTGGCTCGTGTTGTGACGTATCCGTCCCTTTTCTATTAAAAAAAATTTAATCAATGGAAAAATGACGGTTCGTTACAGTATTAGAGGCTTGTGCTCTTCATAAGGATCTAACCATTCGAGTTGATCTAAGTGCTAGAACATCACATAAAGATGCTAGAAATCATCTACAGATCTCTATTGTTTGTGTACTCTATCTTGACTTATTTGAAAAGAAGAAGAAGAATATATTGACACCCTATGATGAAGATGTTTGGACCTCTATCCAAAATGATTTCATTGAAAATATTTCAAAATCTATGGATGGTTCAACGTCCTACTATCTGGATAAATGCAATTCTATGGAAGATCTTGCCTCCTTAAACCCTATGGCAGGTACCTTTTTTTCACAATTCAGAAGTGTGTGTCCCTTTGAAGTCATGTGAAGAAGAAAAGGATTTCATGGAAAAATCCTATGAGGACACATCTGAATCTAAAGCGATACAAGTGAGGAGCTTCAAGCGAAAAGTAAAATTGTCACCATTGAATTTGAATGTGATTCAGACATGGAGTATCATGAAAGAGGTGAGACTTTACATTGTTTAACTACATTCATTACATCTGATCTTGACGAATCCTCAAGTGAAACAGAGGATGATGATCTTTAAGAATCCTACAATGCCTTGTACTTAAAGAGTATAAATTGGCTAAGGATCTTCACAAGGTGAAAACTGAGAATGCCAAACTCTTTAGCCAACTTGAAACTGAAAATTCTCAAAATGCCATTCTCTCATCAAACTTAAAAATGGCAAATGATGAAATGTCAAAAATGAGAGAAAATGAGACATCTCTTCAAGGCAAAATCAAATATCATGAGGATGGTATTCAGGAATTAAATGTTGTAAGAAAAAGCCTCGAAGAAGAAAAATCTAAGGTTAATTTTTGAATTAAAGAGCCTTAGAAGTCTCAAAGATCAGTTTCAAGAGAAGGTTACCCAAGGAAACCAAAAGTTGGAAAAATTTGTAAATATGGGCAAACCTCATGGTAATTGGCATGTTTTTGGTAATTCTCTGTCAAACCAAAAGAGACCTATGAACCAATCCAAAGGTATTAAAGGCCACACTACTCATTCTTCAATTATAAACTGTTTTATTGTGGTATAACTGGACATTTCAAACATGAGTGCAAGATAAGAAGAATGCAGGATGAAAATCAGATGGCAAAGAACCTTTCTCAAAATGCAAAGAAGAGAAAGAATGGGTTCAATAGAAAATCACACCTTGCAAGGAAGAAAAAGGTAAATCAATTTGGTTGTGTAAATTTTCCAAAGAGACACAAAACACCTCACCACATGCATCATCCCTACATTGGTAAATCTAATAGGGATAAATCAAGACCTTCAGTTTCTATGAATTGGAATATCCCAATGAGGTTATTGTCTCAGTCATCTAAACTTGGGCCAAATGTTCAAAATGGAAAAATTAAATTGCCCATCTTCCGAAGATTTGAGAAGAAAGGTCCGGATAAAAAATTCAAATGGATCCCTAAGGGATAAGACTTTATTCATTTCTTACTTTGGTCTAAATCGTGTGCATCATTGGAGTATCTCTAAATCAAGTGTAGTTGAACTCATTTTTCATTCAAGTGAGTTCAAACAACCCTGGAGCTGTGGCATGGCACTTTGACTCAAGCAAGCCTTAATTATACTTTTCCTGGCTATGGTACATATCATGCTTCATGAGTCATACAGTTGTGGACTTTAGATTCCAAATCCTACAGTGTTAGCTTAGATGTGTTAATGATTGCCAAAGTGTTTAACACATTTGACACATGTTTGAAATCTTAGTGTTTATCTTGTTTTCACTCCATGTTCTCAATTGTATATATTTTGTTGATTGAATGTGTGCAAGATACTTGTGGGGCATATATGTTCTTATTGGTAAAATCATATTTATTACATGCCATGTGTTTTAAAAATGAAGAGGGTGATTTCAAAAGGAAATCTGTGCTATGTTTTGACGAAACATCGTCAACGACGATGGATTGGCGACGACCAATCGTTTACGACAATGTCTCGCCAGAGCTCAGAAGGTTTAAGCGAAAAACCCTTCTTCTAAAATCTTACGTCATTCCAAGATCGTAAACAGGTATATTTTTTGTGTGGAATGTTTGTTTACATGTGAGCTTGCACTTAATGCTTTAATATGTTTTGTTTCATCTCATTCCTTCTGTCGCAACCTACATCTACTGTTGAGACTCACCCAACCTTGGGTTATCTCCAAATCACTAAGTGGGGAATTACACCCTCATTAATTGTGTAGGAATTTCAATTACACAAATCCTTCCTAATTTTGAAAGATTCGACCAACACCGGTCTACTTCCTTATCCCTCTATTTTTATAGTGGTTTGATCACCTTGTTCTAGTCCATTGTTGATGTACAAATTATAAATTTATAAATCTCGCAAGCGCACAAACCATTTATAGTACAACGTTATGAGTACGAGGTCAATCCCACAGAGACGAAGCAAAATATATACATCAAAGTATATATGTTTGGAATATAGTGCTTGAATTATTATGTTTTCTAAAAAATAGAAATTTAAAATAAATCAAATCATAAAAGTTAATCCTATTTTCATAAATTTAATTTTAAGTTAATAGAATCTCTAATTTAAGATTCAAACCCAGAAGTTAAAACATTAATTAAATTTGATTAAGATACTGGATTTATGTAGATTTTATGGATAATCTCACCTAAATTAAAAAAAAAATAATTAAAGTTTAATTAAATTAAATTTCAAACTAGTCAACACATCTTGAAGGAGTGGTTATTATACATAAAATAAAATACAAGAGTATTAAGATACATGGCAAACAAATTAAAGAATTTAAATACAACATACAAACAAAATATATAACATAATTAAAGACAGGAAATAAATTTGCAAATAAAATAAATGACAGAATATAAAAATGCATAATTTAAAGGTGGTTATGAAATTATTCTCTTATCACCCAACATAAATAAATAAATAAGAGATCTTTGAAATTTACGCTTTGAATTCAAATATCAATTTACACCATTTTATTAAAATTTATAATCTTTAATCTAATTAAAGTCTAGTTCTTCGATTTAACACAATAGCCTAAGTCCTTTAATTAAACAAATAATCCCCAAAATTAAATTAAAAGAGAGCATAAAAAGATGTCTGAATAATCTGACTTTCCGAGATTCTAAAGGCACATCACTTATTTATTTCTTGAAAAAATTCAAATACAGGCATTCATAAAATTAAATACAAGAAAACAAAATAAAGACGTAAATTTACAACTCTCAGTTGTAAAATTGTGTGGGACCTCCTGTCTTCTTGTCTCTTAATCTTTTCTCCTCAACCTTTGGTCCTCTTGAGCTCCAGGTCAAATTCGAATTTGGCTATGGTTGAATGGGGTATTTATAGGCTCAAGAAAATGATGGATGGCTGTGATTAAATCTGGGTTTAAGTTGATGGGTGAAAGGATGGGATTAAAAGATAGAAAACTAGGGTTGCACAATGCTATACATGAATTTGGGTGTGTGTAGGTGGCTTGGATTGGAATGCAAGAAAAGATAGGAGTTGGATTAGGCATGGGATTTTCGAAAATGGCTAATGGGATTAGGGTTAGTTTAATACAATGCAAAATGGATGAATGAGATTGAGAGATGAGATGAATGAATGAATGGATGATGAGATGATGATGTGGAGGGTTGACCTAATGAAATTAGAATGGAGTGGAGAGGAGATAAAGCAAAATCGTATATGGCTATTTTGGATTGGATTGGGAGACAAGATAGGATCTAGGTGATGTGGAGATGAGGTGGAGTGGAGTGGAGAGGAATTCTAGGAATTTCATGCGCATGGAGGCTTCCAAAATTGTGTGACCATCGTGTGATGCATAGGGTATGTGCATGAATGCCTAAATTCTAGGGTTCTTGCACTAGTTTTAGGGTTTATGAATGGATGGCTATGATTGATTGGCCTAGATCTAATGGCTTTGATAATGAATACATGATCTAAATGGATGAATGGTTAGGTAATGCATGAATGAATGATATTCTAAGGTTAATCTATATGATGTTGGATGGCCTAGATCTAATCATGATGAATGAATGGATTGGATTGGCTGGGAGGCTCTAAGGGTTACCTAATTAAATGAATGCAAATGGATGGCTTGGATGAAATGCATGAATTGAATGGTTTGGATTACATGGTAGAGCTAATGAATGGTGTGGATTAGTGATTGAAAATTGGATGGTTAAGATTGCATGGACAAGGACTTGGGTTTTGGATATGGGTTTTGTGGATTTGGACTTAGCTGGATTTGGGCTTAGGGTTGTAAAATTCGAATATGAACCTGGGGCATTGGATTTTGAATTGGGCTTGGACTTCTTGGACTGGAGTATGTGACCTTGGGCTTGTTGAACTTGGATTCACTTAGGCCTGGCCCACATTGGAGAATGCGCATGGAGTTCATGCCCTGGCCCAGTGTTTGGCATTTGGAGCAAAGCTTGGCCCATTTGCAGTGGAACTCTGGCCCATGGATCTTGATTTCAAACTCTTGGCCTCTTTGATTGCAGAATATCTTGTATTAAAATTAAATAATTAATCAACCACTTAAAAAATCCAAATATTGAATTAATTCAGACTCTCATAAATGGATCTAGATTAAACAATTTAAATTTATAACCTACAAATGGCATGATTAAATTATAAAATTCCAAATCTTCCATTTAAAGCTCTCTTCCAGCAATTATCCACTGTTTTATGATGATTTCCTGTATTTCCCTGAATTTTCCTAGAAAACTAAAATAAACCATTAAATGCATCTTATATACACAAAACAAAGGCTAACTAATCTAAATATCAGGGGTAAAAATGTAATATTTCAAGTCTCAACATCCACTTCACAATGATGATTTGAAAATAAAAACACAATGAAACACTTGCCTTTGAAGCTCAACCTTGATGAAGTTGTGTTTCTTGAAGAGATCTCCCAAAGATCTTGTTGATGATGAAGATGTACCTCTTGTATGGACTAATCACAAGATAGGGAGAGGGTTTCTAGGATTTAAAGATGTGCAAGTGTGTATCCTAAAACTAGATTTTTTTCTCTCTCTTGATCTCAATCAACTAGGTGATTGAATCTCAAAATTATTTGCCAAATAGAAGATCAGAGTGAGGGAAGGAGGAGAGGAGTCTCAAGATTTTTCTTCACATTTTACCAATCTAAAAATGAAAGCTCTATCTCCCACAACAAATTTCGGAGCTTAAATAGAGAAATCAATATTCTCGACACGGGCGATTGATCATCCTCATGATTCGATCGTACTTTCAAATTTTACCGTTGTAAAGTGATCGTTGCGCATTAAATGTTTTTCCAACGGATATAAAATGGTCACACACGATTGATCGTGCCACGCGATTGATTGTCCATGTTTCTAGCGATTGATTGTGGGTTGGCGAATGTATCGGCCTGAGACTAACCTGTTTTGACACTATTAATTCTTATTCAGATCCAGGACGATTGGTCATGCGATCGATGTGTTTCTGTCCTGTCTCAGCGACTGGTCATGGACCGATTGATGGTGCTCTATACCACATGTATGGTCGCCGCCAGACGAATGCATCGTCCTGAGCTTGACTATAGTTTTCAACGGGTGTTCAACCCAGCTCTAGACGATTGATCGTGAGGGCAATTGGTCGGCCTTGTACCTAGACGAAGTGTCGTCTGCACGATTGGTCGTCTTGAGACATGACTATGAATGACTATCCAGATTTTATCCTAAGTCCTACTGAGGGATCATAATGCACGTTTGCATCGGCCCTGTCCCAGCGATGCATCTCCTTCACGAACGTATCGTCTTGGGACCTTAGGTTTTTTATAGACCATTTCCAACTAGAACCTTTGTTTTCCATGACGATGGGTTGTATGACCAAGATAGATCGTCCACTGTCAAAGGCGATTGATCGTCAGACACGATCTGTCGGCATGACAGTAAAATCAATGGTTTTTCATATTAAGTTCATGTTCTGATTATGGTGTCAAACAACCTCTAGTCTAGTTAAATTTTCCAGATGTGATCTCTAAACCTAGACAAGGTCATCATACGGTGAGGGTTCCACCTAGAGTCTTCTATGACCATTTTACCTTGGTGATTGCCATACATATTGATGATCTGTTGAACCTTGATCGGTCTTCCAACTCGAACTTGATTCAACCACCACTTGATTCTTGAGCTTTTATCTTCAAGGCAATGCTTCACTCGAATCATGGATTTGACAAACAAGGGACTAGGCAAGCCGGGGCACTAATAGGAGATAAAATTGTGATTTGATTGACATGGAGATGAGCTTGCAAATTTCGCATGGATGGGACAAGGATATGGTCAAATTGAGGATCTAGGGTTTCTTAGGTGTTGTGCAATGTGAATGAATGGTTGAGATTAAATGCATGAAATGAATGGTAGATGATGCATGCACATGGGAGATTGGATTAGATCATGGATATGGGCTTGTGTTAGGTTATAGAGCAATTGGGCTTTAGTGAACTCATTGGACTTTGGATTGAGGCTTGTGGATTTCATGGACTGTACTTGGCCTGGCCCACATATGAGATGTGCATGGACCACTTGAGCTGGGCCCATTGGATTGGATTTCTGGCCCATGATCTTCAATTTCAGACTCTTTCTCTTGACTTTCAGCTTCTCTCTCCAAAATTAAATAATTAATCCACCATTTTAAAATATAAAATTATTGAATTAATCCAGATTCTCATAATTGGATCCAGATTTATTCAATTTACAATAGTATCCTTAAAAGTGGTTAGAAATTAATTACTAAAATTTTGTTTCCAATTACAACACAAATCTTGCAGTTTCTTCTAGTTTTTGAATGATTTCCTGAATTCTCCATTTTTCTCTACAAAACTAGCAAACAGTATTAAATGCACCTACTATATCTATAATTGAAGGCTAAGTAGTCCAATAATCAGGGGTAAAAATATCATTTTTCATGTCAGATACCCCAAACTTAGATTTTGCTAGTCCTCGAGCAAAACTAACCTAAAAACTAAGATTGGAAATTTGAAAACCTAATTTAATTCCTAAAACTAAACCTAAACTATACCACTGTCGCTGGTGTTCTCGATTGTATTTAGCATTTGAAACAAGCCTTTAAATCCCTAGGTTACCTCTAGTGGACGAGTTATAGTCTTGTGAGGGCTTGCAGTGATGATACTCACTGTTAGTGCCCTGGCTTTGTCGAGTCCCTAAGTTTGTCAATTCCATGACTCGGAAAGAAGCACTTGCTAGAAGTTTGAAGTGATCAAGAGTGAGATCATGGTCCACCGGATTAAAGCTCATCATTATAGCAATCACAAAATATGTATTTGGCCATAAATAACTTTAGGTGGTACCCACACCTTAGAGAGGACCATCCCTAGGCTTAGTTTCATATGTTGGTAATGGACATAAAAGCCTAGAGAGGAAGCTTGACAATGAATTGAAAGCGAACTTAGAAATATGAATTAAGCTCACTCAGCTCGACCAGTCGACCTAACTGACCCCTCGGTGGAGACAGGATCGACCCATCATGGTCAAAGACTGGTCGGCCAGATTGACAAAGGTTCTGGAACATTGAACTGTCATTCTAGGTATGCCTTTGATCGAGAGACTCTTATGCACCGACTCCTAGACGATGAACTTAGCGACCCCTCGTGGTCAACAACTCGTCAATGAAATACTTGTGAGTTCTAGTCTTTGAACTCAAGTGGGCTCTAAAAAAAACAGACATCTCGGTATTTCAAGACCGATTGAGAGTACCAGGACCGACCCCTTGGTAAAGGGCGACAAGTCGTTTTTGGCAGGACAAGTTTTGGAACATGAAACTCTGTCTGCATGGTGTTGCCCCAAATCGAGACCCTCGTATGGACCAACCTCTCGGTGCCATGACTGTTGACCCATCGGCGATACCGACCTGTTGACTGGGAAGTAATTATGATGTTGGGAGTGCATTTAGTGTGAAACGGTCGGGTGATTGAACGATGATAAATATGAACACTAACCCATCGTGCCACCGACCTGTCTGTACTGGACAGTTTGAAAAATTGTGTCGATTCCTCTATAAATATGAGAGTTGTGTGATCATTTAATTATCTTTCTCGAACTGAGAAAATTCATACACTCTAAAGAATGATCAATTCTCTTGTGCCTACTACACCTGAGAATCATATGCAACCAATCTTTGATTGAGTTAGTGAAATAGAGAAAGAGAGGAGAAAAGAAAAGATACCAACTAGGATAGAATCAACTTCCTAGTCACTCTGAAATTGTGATTGCTCAACGACGGCTACAAGGCGGAGCGTCGGGATTAACTCGGGCACACATTGGGTGGATCTTTGAGAAGCACACATCTTCGAGGAAGGCTATAAGGCAATTGCTTCTTGGTTTTAATTTTGTTTTAAAACCTTTATCCTTAAAGTGGATTAAGGAGGCTTGGCTCCAGAACCACTATAAAAAATCAAGAGCGTCGTCTCTGGCTCATGTGGTGGGTTGAATTCCCAGTCGATCGAGTAAGGTGGCATTCCTACTCTAATTGTGAGGGTGTAAGTCCCCACTTAGTGAATTTGGGGATAGCATAAGGTTGAACTAGTTCTAACAATGGATGTAGGTTGGCTAATCGAACCACTAAAAATCTTGTGTCCTTGATCTAATGGTATTAGAGCTAATGTATCATGTTAATTGATAACCATTGTTGCTAATACAAAAAAACTTGATTGCAATATCCGCTGCATAAATACTAATCGATCATAGAATTTTAAAAAAGGACCAATGATTTGGGATTTACCTATTCACCCCCCTCTAGGGTCAATCTTGTTCTAGCACCCAAGGGACTTTCAATTTGTATCAGAGCCTAGTGCTCTGCATAATTAGATTTAATCGTCCGAGTGAGATCTTATTTCCAGAACAACTGTCATGGATACATGTATGTCGATGTTTGGAGAAGAAAATAACTAGGGTAAATATCGAGTCGAAGTTATTAAAAAATTATGCCTGCAAGACCCACATTCACAATATCATGCATACAATTCTGTAGTAGGTCTTGCTCTTATGATGTTTGTGACAGGAAGGCTAACTCATCATCAAAAGGAAGAACACTCAAACAAAATAGGAAAGTTAAATGATGCAGAAGAATCTGAGTCTGCATCAATCTTGGGTAAAGAAAGTAAAATTACATTTCTTGGTCTTGTTGCTTCGTTTCCTTGTGATAAACAAGAACATTTTAGTGAATCTGAAAATGAAGAGACTCTTGATGATCTCCAAGAATCATACAGTGCTCTGTATCTTGAGAGTATGTAATTGACCAAGAACACAAACTTAGAAGTGAGGCTGCCTATTTGACCAAACTCCTTGAAATTGAAAGAACTGAAAAAGGCTTTCTCAACAAAATTTGAAAAATTAATTGATGAGATATTAGTATTGAGAAAAAGTCAGACTGACCGTCAATCCCAAGTGGATCTGTGCAAGAGAGATCACAAACACTTGGCAGAAATGAAAAGGTGTCTTGAAAACAAGATTACTTTGTTACTATCTGAGTTAGAAAGGATATCTCAATCTCAAGACAAGTCGTTCATGGAAATGAAAAATTGGGAAAGATCCTTAGTTCTGGAAAGAATTACAAGGATAAGTCTGGGATAGAGCAGTATAAAAACGTGGAAGTTACTCCGAGGCAAACTTCCATATTTGTTAAAAACCAGATGTCCAAACTTTCTAACATATAGTGTACTTATTGTGGAAAATGGGGTCATCTTGAATCTAATTGTTGTCTCAAGAAAAATTTTCTGATGAGGTGTCCACTGGGAAATCAAAGTCGTAATGAACTAAATCAAAATTTACAAACCATCCTAGATAGATTGGGGAATCCAAGGATCAGATTCTTTGATGGGAAGCCCTATTTCAAATCTAGACAGATTACAAATCAAAAGGAGATGAATTCTACCATTTCCCCTTCGTGTATTTGTTCTCCAAATAATAAGAGCTTCATGATTCATACAGCCTTAAATGTTGAAAGGAAATCCAAGTGGTACTTGGAGAGTGGATGCTCACGACATATGATTGGAAACAATTTTTACATATCTGATTTGGTTAATTTTAAATTAGGATCTGTCATATTTGGTGATGGAAATATGGCAAATATAATTGGTAAGGGGTCATTGAATCTGCCATCCTCTGGGGTTATCAAAGTTGTATATCTTGTTGATCGATTGAAGCACAATTTACTTAGTATATCTCAACTATGTACAAATGATAGTAAAGTCACCTTTAGTAAGAAGGACTGCCATGTTTATTCAAAAGAATGTGGAGTTGTTTTGAGTGACATCCTTACTTTTGCTGATTGCTACGTTTTGGACTGTACATCAACTTCTATCACACATGTGTGCCTCTTGTCCCAAATCAGTGAAGTTGAACTTTGGCATCAGAGGCTCGGTCATGTGAACTTCAAGGACTTGTCCAAACTAAGTGAACATATAAAAAGGTTACCTAAAGTTAGACGATCAGAAAAAACAATCTGTAGTGACTGCCAAAAGGGAAAACAAATAAGGGCAGCTCATAAACATACAAATTTGATCGCAACTTCTAGACCATTAGAACTGCTTCACATGGACTTAGTTGGACCTACTCAACACGAAAGTGTTGGTGGAAAGAGATGTTTCCTGGTAATAGTTGATGACTATACTAGATATACTTGGGTTGCCTTCTTGAGGGAAAAATCTGATGCATTTCATCAATTCAAAATCATTGTAAAACGGATTATGAATGCAAAAGAGTCAAATATTCACAGAATAAGGATTGACCATGGGAGGGAATTTGAAAATCAGTCATTTAATATATTATGTGAAAAATGAGGCATCTATCATGAATATTCTGCACCCAAAACACTTCAGCAAAATGGAGTTGCCAAGAGGGAAAATAGGGTCCTTCAAAAAATGTCCAACACCCTACTTGAAAGTAAAAATGTTCCAAAAAATATGTGGGCTGAAGCTGTTAACACTGCATGCTATATCACTAATTGAGTATATTTGAGAGCCGGGCGAAACAAAACTGCATATGAACTTTGGACTGGTGGAAACCCAACTCTAAGTACTTTAAAGTCTTTGGAATCAAGTGTCACATACTGCGAGATAGAGAGCATTTAGGAAAATTTGAATCCAAAAGTAATGATGGCATCTTCCTAGGATATTCTACAAATAGTCATGCTTATAGGGTAAAGAATCTTAGAACTGGTGCCATCTAAGAATCAGTGAATGTTGTAATAGATGACCAAGTAAATACACCAGATAAAGAGTTAAAACTAGAGAAATCATTAGTTTAGCTCAAGAAGAAGAAAATCTAGAAAACAAAGATGAACTACAAGATCACCCACCTGAACCAAAACCTCTGAACAATATAAAGGAACACCCTCTCAAATAAATCATAGGAGAACCCACTGCTGGAGTAAGAACATGAAGACAACTTGAGAACTTGGTTAATTATGATTGTTTTACTTCACAACTGGAACCCAAAAGGATAGAATAAGCCATAGCTGATGAAGATTGTGTTAATGCTATTTAAGAGGAACTAGGACAATTTACTAGAAATGATGTTTATGATTTGGTTCCTAGACCCAAGGAAACACACATAATTGGAACAAAATGGATTTTCAAAAACAAGCTGGATGAACATGGAACCATTGAGAGAAATAAAGCAAGACTGGTAGCTCAGGGATACACTCAAATTGAAGGTTTAGATTTTGATGAAACCTTTGCCCCCGTAGCAGGATTAGAATCCATTAGAATTCTGCTCCCCATTGCATGCCATCTCAAGTTCAAACTCTACCAAATGGATGTGAAAAATGCCTTCTTGAATGGCTTTTTAAATGAGCAAGTGTTCGTAGAACAACTCAAAGGATTCATTGATCCAATATTTTCAAACCACGTGTTCAAGCTTAAGAAATCTCTATATGGCCTCAAACAAGCGCGAAGAGCCTGGTATGAGAGATTAACCCAATTCCTACTTGGTCACAATTTTCAAAGGGGGAGTGTAGACAAGACTTTGTTTGTCCAAAAGACTAAGGAGTCTATCCTTATCATCCAAATCTATGTGGATGACATAGTGTGGATGGGAGCATCACTTGCCGTTGGTAGAATTCTCATACAACAACAGTTACTAGCCAAGCCTCCAGATGGCTCCATTTGAGGCTTTATATGGTAGACCATGTAGATCACCCGTGTGCTGGACAGAAACTGGTGAACCTGCACTGATTGGACCTGAGTTAGTCGTAGAGACTACAACACAAATACAGTTGATACGGCAACACATATTGCCTGCACAAAGTCGACAGAAGAGCTATGCTGACAAGATGAGGAGGTTCCTTGAATTTTAGGTGGGAAACATGGTGTTCTTGAAAGTCTCACCACGAAAGGGACACATGAGATTTGGAAAAAAAGGGGAAACTGTCACCTATATATGTGGGGCCATTTTCAATCATAAGGAAGATGGGGGAAGTGGCTTACCAATTGGCACTTCCTTCACAGTTGGCATCTTTGCACGATGTGTTTCATATAACTATGTATAGTTAAGGAAGTACAATCCTGATCCCTCACATGTACTGAACGTACAAGACATAGAGGTGCAAAACGACGTGACATACGTCGAGAAGCCTGTTCGAGTGGTGGAGACAGAACAAAGGGTATTACGAAACTGAGCGATTCAGTTTGTCAAGGTGGTATGGGATTGACATGGTAATGAGGAAGCCACTTGGGAATTAGAATCGGAAATAAGAACAGCTCACCCTGAGCTATTTATGTAAATGTTTGAAACCCTACTTCGCTCAATTTTCGGGATGAAAATTTTAAAAAGAGGGTTGTATTGTAACACCCCGAATTTTCAAGATATCAATATACATGAAATTTGCCCATTTAATTTATGAACTAATGGATATGGACCTTAGATGGGTAATGTGTTGGGTCAATGGCCCAATTAAGACCCAACGGTTATGGAATAAGTGTTCAATTTAAAGTAAATGGGTAAGATGCAATTAGTTGGGTCAAGGTTTCTATTTGGGTCAAAATGCCCAATTGGGAGCCAATGGGTCATGGTTGACTTGGTTGAGCACCAAGTGAGTTCAAGCTTAACTTAATTAGGGCTGAAGTAAATGAGAATGCAATCAAGTGATTGAGTTGATTTTAAGATGATGAGTAAGGTGAGTTGAATAGATTTGAATTAAATTATAGAAGTTAGGTGAGTTGGATGAAAGGGTTTTGGGGGTTACACAATTCAAAACCTAAGGGTACACGTTGGAATGAGAGTTTCATCTCATGGGTGAAATCCCCACTTGAATCATTAATGGAGAGATGAGGGGTTTGGTTATTTCAAATTCAAACAAAGGGTACACTTGGAGAGAGGGGGGGGGGGGGGGGGGGGGGGGGGGGGGGGGGGGGGTGGAAGTTTCATCTCATAAATGAAACCCCAAATGAATCATCAATGGGAAGTGGACGGTTTTGTGGTCCAAGTCAAGGCAAGACCATTGGCCATATGGGAGTTTCATCTCATGGATGAAACCCCCAAAGGGACCATTAATGGAGAGCTAGCGGTTACACAAGCCAAGCTATGGCTACACCGTTGGAGCCTTGGGAGTTTCATCTCATGGATGAAACCCCCAAGTGGAGCATTAAGGAGGGAGGTTAAGGAAAATGGGAGTTACACAAAGGGCTTCACCAAAGCCATCACCCTTGGCTGACCACATCATTGGAACAAAACAAATTTGATATTCATCTCACTCTCTCCCTCTCCTTCTTGGCTATTTTTCTCTCCTTCAAACCATCTCTTGGCCAACCACTCCTCAAGACAAAAGACTTAGAAAAGTTTTTGATCTCAAGCTAGCACACAAGGCCGAACTCTCTTTCTTTCTCTCAAGTCTCACTCTCGGCCAAAGAAGTAAGAAGGAAGGAGGAAGTGGCTGAGGAAGGAAAGGATCGGAAGAACAAGTCGGAGTGAAGGAAAACTAGAGTAGTTGCGGAACCGGTAGTATTTTGATAGATTTTTAATAAGTAAGGAAACATGGTCCGGCCATTACATGGCCAAACCTTAAATGGTATATACAAGAATCCCATCAAAGGTTATGATCATGGTGATTGGATTTAAAAGAGGAAATAAGGAACCATAGGGTTCGGCCATAATGCATGGCCGAACCCCATGGAAGAAAAATTAATGGATGAATGTGTTGTTTTAATGGAAAGGATGAACCATAGGGTTCGGCCATGGTGCATGGCCGAACCCCATGGATGGACATTGGTTATATTTTTTTATGGATTGAAAAGATGGAAATCATAGATGTATGCTTATGATTTTAAAAGGTTTTAAAGGGTTTTAGATGGATGTATGAATGTGAACCATTAAAAGATCAAACCATATGGGTATGATACAATTTTAAGGAAAATAAGGAACCATAGGGTTCGGCCATGTTGTATGGCCGAACCCCATGGAAGAGTATTTGATGATCATGGAAGATTTAAATGAAGTCGTGTATGGACTTGGAGTTGTTAATAAAGATCCAAGGTTATGATATAAACCTTCGCACGGAGGGACTTGTTTATGAACTTAAGATGATAAAATATAGAGATAAGATATCATGGGTTCGGCCATAGTGTATGGCCGAACCCCACGAACCATTTAATGAACCATTTGATGGAACATGTTAAAGGAACATTTAGAGTTGTTATGCATGTTTAAATTAATGGAGGATTGAACAAGGAAATAAGGGATCTAATTATATATATCTATGTTCATGGATTATGTTAATGGTTATGGCTTTGTATAAATGGCAAAGTTGTAAACATAGGCAAGAAAATGAAAGATCATGGGTTCGGCCATGGTGTCTGGCTGAACCCCATGAGGAATGTTTTATGGACTTAGGTGGTTACCAATGGTAGATGATTAATTGTTAAGTGATTAACTAAGTAGTGATGGAGTAATAGATCAAAGAGGGACCAAATCAAGTGAGTGAGGTTTGGCCATGTTGTATGGCCGAACCCCACTAAGGTTGGTTTATGGATTTATGTTAAGGGTTTAATTGATTAACTTACTGATGAATGATTAATAAATCAAGAGAGGCACTAAAACCAAGTGAGTGAGGTTCGGCCATGGTGTATGGCCGAACCCCACAAAGTGTGTTTATGGATTTGGACATTCTTGTAAATCAAATGGGACTTTAGTTTGACTTGTTGATATGTAACAAGGTGACGGGACCTCACAAACGATATACGGTCGTGAACGGTTTTCGGACAAGAACGCAAGGTCAAACTAGTTGTCATTGGTAGGATTCTACCTCTTTGAAACCTTGGTTAAGTAATATGCTTTAATTTCTTATTTTGATGGTTTATGTTGTTAAAATGTTATATTTCAAATATGAGGTTTTAATGCTATGGTTATTTTATTATATAGCATGTGGACATGTACATCTCATGCATGCCATGGGAGGGAAGTATGTAACCGGAGGCCACACTCCGACGAGGCGTCCATAAGACCACTTTGGGGATACCTTGATGTGTATTATCCCATCAAGAGGTAACTGGAGGCCACACTCCGACGGGGCGTCCGTAAGACCACTGTGGGGATACCTTGATGAGGAGAATTCCATCAAGAGGATAAATTTGATTGTGATGGGTGGGACTTATTGCGTAAGACATATGGCATGTCATTGTTTTTACATGGTTTTATGATATGTTATATATATGATTTTTGTACTAACCATGTGTAGACCCTATTTGGAATACCTACTGGGCGCATTGTTCTAACTCCCTACTTCTACCATTGTGAATGACATAGGGAATGAAGGGAACGATGAGCGAGATCAGAGCCAAGCATAGGAGCTTGGATGTCTTTTACTATATTTTATTTAAGTTACTCGTGGACTTGTAATTTGAGTAGCTAGAGTTCGGGCATGTAATAACTTAGATAATTTTGCTATGGTTTGAATGGTTTGTTTTGGATATTTAAGTTAAAGGTAATTATGGTTAAAGACTTGAACTACTTTACTATCTAAAAAGGAATAGATTTAGGTTCTATTATAATCCGCCGTTATATTTTAATTTCGCACGTATATATTTAAGTACGTGTGAACCGTTTTTATGGACTTAGTCCATGCGCACGTATGGTTGGCCAGTTAAGGGTCGGACTTTAGAAGTTCGGACTTAGTTCGCGTCGTGACGTCCCGCTCTCTATCACTTTTAAAAAAAAAATAGACTCTGATTTTCAGAAAGCGAGTGAAAAAGGGCGGGCGTTACAGTTGGTATCCGAGTGAAACGGGAAGGTTGAATCTTTCTAAGTAAGATTAAGACGGTTTCATGTCTCGCTGACAGATAAGAATCCCAACTGACCGAGTCTTCTGAGTCCACTGCACGGGGGCCAGATTAATTTACTTCGTTAGACTCAGACTGAAACATTCAATCTGAGAACAACAATGAATGATAGCAAAGGAAGTACAGTCAAAGTAATTGGATTTATCAAACATAGTAAAATAGGATATATTTCCCCGATATCCCCAAATTGAGAAACAAACAATAGATACTTAGGAAATTTCCCCAAAAACAAAGAAAAAAGAGTGTTTATTTGGAAATTTCCCCAAAATTGTGAAAATACAAACTGTACGAGGAAATTAAGTCAATGATGTTTTCATGACTTAGGGAAAATGCCTCCAAAGAGAAAGACCCGACAAAACCCGAAAGGGAAGGAAAAAGAGGTACAAACCTCTCAACATGAGAAGGAGGTAGAAAGATCTCAACATGAAAAGGAGGTATAAAATCTCAACATGAAGAGGAGGAACGACAATCTCGACATGAAGAGGAAGAACAACCATCTCAACATGATGAACAACCATCCCACCAAGAGGAGGAGGAACAAAGCAGCGTGAATATACCGGTGGTGCCTCCTGAACTACAAAGCTTGGTTCAAGCAGTAGTTACTTCTGTTCTTCAACAACATTTGAACGGAAATGGAAACACCAGTGACGCCAATGACAGGAGCATGGTCCGGGATTTCAAGCAACAGCGCCCTCCTTACTTCAAAGGGAAAGAAGGGGCTGTAGGAGCGGAAAACTGGTTGAAGAAGATCACTCAGATCTTGACCCTACTCAAGATTTCAAGTCATAATGACAGGATTTTGTTGGCTACATCACAACTGATCGATGATGCCGGTAAATGGTGGGAGGCAATCGAGAAATAGCGAGCACTTCTGCCGGAAAGGGAAAGGACTGCAATGACTTGGGAGCAGTTCTCAGCTACCTTTTTGGATCATTATTTTCTTGAGGAGGAGAAGGAGCGTCACACACAAGTTTTTCTATCTTTGGTACAAGGTACCATGAAGGTGGCAGAGTACCACCAGAAGTTTCTCAGTTTGTCTTGCTATGCATTCTATATGGTGGATACAGAGTATCGAAGGGCACGCAAGTTTGAGCGGGGCCTTCGGCCAAGCATTAGGGCCAAGGTAACCATATTCAAGGCAGCTACACTGGCAGAGGTGGTCAGTAGGGCCATTATAGCAGAGCAAGAGATGGCTGAGTTAGTGCAACCCAGTCTGAGCAGTTCATCAATTTGCTTCTTTAGCTCGGACATCTCTGTTGGTGCCATCCGATAATGTGGTAAAGACACTGGCGATGTGCCAGGGTATAGCTTGATTTCAAAGTTGAGCTCCCTCATGGGTGGAAAGCCAGGGAGTTCTTTTGGTAAAACATCTGCAAATTCTTTCACAATTGCCGAAAGTTCAGTGACTGGTGCCTTGTTTATGATGATATTGTTCAATACCAAATGGTTCAACCCTTCATGCAGTCTGTTCTGCTTGTCTGTACGAACCACATATTGCGTTCCCTCAGGTGACCAAAATGTCACTCTGCCACGATAACAATCGATGTTGGCCTGGAAACTAGCCAACCAGTCCATGCCGAAGATAATATCGTACTAAGTCATGTCGAGTACCAGATAATTGAACTCAAATCTGAGTCCAGTGAGTTCAGTATTCACTGCTGTGCATATGAGTCCTAATGACGTGTCTCCGACAGGGGATACAATTGTGAGTGATGTGGAGAGTTTTTGAACTAAAAGTACCAGTAGCAGTTATAAATGATGCAGATATGAAAGAGTGTGAAGCTCTAGAATCAAATAGTGCATAGGCATAGGAACTACTGACAACAGCCATACCTTGAATCACAGAATGATCCACATCCGCTGGAGGAGCTAGAGTAAACAGTTGTCCAGATCCAGTAGGGTTAGGCGCTCGTCCTGCCTGGTTATATGTCCTGCCTCCCCGAGAGTTAATTGGCCTAGCTGGTGGACGGAATGATCCTCTGGAATAAGAGAGCTTATTGAGCTTTAGGCAATCCCTCTTGAAGTGACCCGGCTGATCACAGTGAAAACAGTTGTTCACCCCTCTGAAAGCCTGAGTGACTGATGCAGATGGGGAGGGTTGGTTGGGAAGAAAGCCCCTCGTGGACCCAGTAGATGGTGAGGGTCTACTGAAGTTCGGTCGGAACTTCTTGTTGGGCTGGAACGCACCCCTCCCACTCAGAGCTCGGCGGTTGTCAAACGGTACCATCTCAGCCATTTCTTGCTTGGCTATGGTGGCCCTGCTAACCACCTCAGCCAGTGTGGCTGCCTTGAATATGGTCACTTTGGCTCTAATACTTGGCCGTAGACCCCGGTCAAACTTGCGTGCCCTTCGGTGCTCTGTGTCCACCATATAAAATGCATAACAAGACAAACTGAGGAATTCCCGGTGATACTCCACCACCGTCATGGAGCCTTGTACGAAGGATATGAACGCTTGGGTATGGCGCTCCTTCTCCTCCTCAGGGAAAAAATGATCCAAAAATGTAGCTAAGAACTGCTCCCAGGTCATTGCAGTCCTTTTCCTTTCCGGCACAAGTGCTTGCTGTTTTTCTATAACCTCCCACCATTTTTCGGCATCCTCGATCAGTTGGGATGTAACCAGTAAAATCCTGTCAGCATGACTTGAGATTTGGAGTAGGGTCAAGATCTGAGTGATCTTCGTCAGCCAATGTTCTGCTCCGACAGCCCCTTCCTTTCCCCTGAAGTAGGAAGGGCATTGTTGCTGGAATTCTCTGACCATGTTCCGGTTATTGATGTTACTAGTGGTTCCACTTCCATTTAGATGCTGTTGGAGAACAGAAGTAACTACTGCTTGAACCAAGCTTTGTAGTTCAGGAGGCACCACTGGTATACTCAAGCTGCTTTGCTCCTCCTTCTCTCGTTCACTATAGTGAGAGTGTCGCTCTTCCTCTTCCCGTCGTGAGTGTCGTTCATCTTCCTCAGATTGCTCCTTCTCATGTTGAGACGGCTCCTTCTCAATTTGGGGATATCGGGGAAGTGTATCCTATTTTGCTATGTTTGGTATATCCAATTATGATGACTGTACTTCCTTTGCTATCTTTCGTTGTTATTCTCAGATTGATTATTCAGTCTGAGTCTAACGAAGTAAATTAATCCAGCCCCCAGTCAGCAGACTCCAAAGAGTCGGTTAGTTGGGATTCTTATCTGTCAGTGAGACATGAAACCGTCTTAATCTCACTTCGAAAGATTCAATCTTCCCGTTTCGCTCTGATATCAACTGTAACACGCCGCTTTTTTTCATTAGAAATCAGAGTTTATTTTCTTTTTTTAAAATAAACAAAAGTGATGAAGAGCGGGATGTCACAACGTGAGTTAAGTTCGGACTTATAAGTCCGACCCTTAAATGGCCAAACCTATGTGTTCATGGTCTAAGTCCATGAAAAACGATTCACACATAGCACTTTATAAACTTGCGGAATATTATTACTTAATCTAACTGTGGATTATAAATAGAACCTAAGTCTATTCCATTTAGATAGTAAAGTATAAGTCATATATCCAAAATTACCTTAAACTAAACATTCATTCAAACCAAACCAAGCCATAGCAAATATTACTAAGTTATTACTTGCCGACATCTAATTAACAAACTACACGTCCTTGTAACTTAAACAAAATATCCATAAATAAAAGTCCATTCATATATCCAAGCTCCTATGCTTGGTTTTCTTCGCGATCCTCGACCTTTCCCTTTTCTGTGTCATCCACTAAGGAAAGAAATAGGGCGTTAGATCAACGTGCCCAGTAGGTGTTCCGATTAGGGCTACCACAAGGTTAGTATAAAACATGTATATAACATAATAATACATGATCATCAAAATCTTACGAAAACAATGCTATGTATGTATGCGAATGTAATGAGTCCCACACATCACAAGTATACATAGCCTCCTCTTGATGGGATTCTCATCATCAAGGTACCTCCACATAGGTTGTTCGAAAGCCCTGACGGAGTGTGGATCCTTCGGTTTCCTCTTGATGGGATTCTCATCATCAAGGTACCACCACATAGGTTTTTCGGACTCCCCGACGGAGTGTGGACCCTCCGGTTACATAACGATCACCCCATGCCATGCATGAGATGTCAATGAATACATGCCATTTGTAAATAAATATTAGCATTCAAATCCACTTTGAAACATAATAGTTTAGCACATATCTCATCAAAATTAAGATAAAAACATCAAGTATAAGTGTGGTTACAAAGAGGTAGGAAACCTACACCAATGTCACTTAAAATATCCGCTCTTCTTAAACCGTCACCCGTTTGCGATTGCGCACCGTTCAAGAAGTCCCGTTACCTTGTTTATATAACAATAAGTCAAGACAATATCCTTTTGTTTATTAAAAACCACCTTGTGGGGTTCGGCCATATAGTATGGCCGAACCTCACCCACTTGAATTTGATCTCCCTTTTTATTTAATCAATACCATCCAAATAACTTATTTAAAACCTCAGTCTACCAAACATACCTTGGTGGGGTTGGGCCGTACAACATGGCCGAACCTCACCATTTTGGTTTAAGCTCCTTTTTCAAGTCCTTTGATCTTTTCATTCATATTTACAATATTGCCATTAACCTAACCCTTGCTTAATATTGCCAATAACCAATGTCCATAAAACAATCCAGCTTAGTGGGGTTCGGCCATACAACATGGCTGAACCTCACCATCTTAAATTTGGTCCTTTTAATCCTTGACAAATCTCCATTTTGATTTGACCAATTATATTACAAGTTAACCACTTCAAAGAAACTAAATCCACCAATTATCCATTAGTGGGGTTCGGCCATACAACATGGCCGAACCTCACCATACTGATTTTGTCCCTTTTTCCATCATCTATAATGGTTGATTATTTAATACTAAGTCCCAAGATAAACATATGTGATTCCTTAATCAAAAGCATATAACCATTAATAATTTCCAACCATGCTCTTAACTCCAATTACCCATAAAAATGGTCCATGGGGTTAGGCCATACAACATGGCAGAACCCTATGGTTTTCTTGATCCAAACACTACAACATTTATACATGGTTTATGCACAACACCTTAGCCATAAAAACAACATGGTTCAGCCATGCAATGGCCGACCGAAAACATTAACCTTTTCTCCATTTAAAACACCTTAAAACCTTCATAACAATGTATGGTTTTTATCTCTCAAAAATCATAAAAATAACCAAGTCTTTTCATGGGGTTCGGCCATCCAAAGTGGCCGAACCCTATGATCCATTTTCTACCCATTTTAAACATCATTATCCATGATTTAAACCCTTGATAGGTTCGGCCATACAATGGCCGGATCATGCTTCCTTAACCATTTTATTTAACAAGTGTTTATTGAGCACTTACCAATACCGCGACTCCTCCGGTTCCTTCACTCCTTCTTGATCCTTTACTTCCTTAGCCTCTCCTTCTTCCTTGTCCTTTAACCGAGACTGACCTTGCTGCAGTCCTTGAGGTGGTTCGGCTAAGGTATAGATTTGAGAGAGAGAAAAAAACTTGAGATGGAAAAATACTCCAAGTCCTTGACTTGAGAGGAACGGCCAAGAGAGGGAGAAAATGAGATAAAATTCTCCAAATGTTTGATCTTCTTTCTCTTAGGTTGCTGGCCCGCCAAGAGAGGGTGAGGGAGAGATAGCCAAGAGGGAGAGGGAGAGTTGAATCTTGTTTGAATTTGAAAAATAAACCCCAAACTCCCCCTTATTTCTCCAACGTGTAGCCTTGTTTGAAATTGAGATTTAAACCAACTTCATTATCTCTCCATGTGGGAGTTTCCTCTTCATTATCTTCCCTATCTCTACATGAGATAGAATTCTCAAGACTCCAACGTGTATGCCATTGAAATTTGAATTTTTTTTTTTAAATGTAAAACTATATCCATTATCTTTCCATGTGTATCCTTGTTTTGATTTTGAAATAAGCCAAACCTCCCTACCTCTCCAACGTGTAGCTCTTATTTGAATTTGAAATACACCATCTTCATCTCTCCAACGTTTGAGTTTGAAATAAAAACAATACTCTTCCATCTCTCCAACATTTAAATTTTGAAACAAACCAACCTCCTCCCCAACGTGTATCCTTACCTTTGTTTTGAATTTGAATTCCAAATGTAAAAGCCGTCCATCCCAACTCATTTGAATTTGAAATAAAAACCGTCCATCCCATTATTTGAAATTAAATTTAAAATGTAAACCATCCTTCCCATTATTTGAATTTAAATTTAAAATGTAAACCGTCCATCTCAACTCATTTAATTTAACTCAACTCACTTGGTGGTCAACCAAGTCAAACACGACCCATTGGGTCCCAATTGGACATTTTGACCCAATTAACAACTTTGACCCAATTGAATACATCTTATCCAATTATTCCAATTGCCATATCCACAATCCGTTGGGTTTTAATTGGGCAATTTACCCAACCCTTTACCTATCTAAGGTCCATATCCATTAATTCACACTTTCAATGGCAATTTCCGTAAATATTGAGAAACTAAAAATCTGGAGTATTACAAGGTGCTTAACCCTACCGGATCTGGACAATTGTTTACTCTAGCTCCTCCAGCAACAGTGGATCACTCTGTGATTCAAGGTATGGTTGTGGTCAGTAGTTCCTACGCCTTTGCTTTATTTGATTCTGGAGCATCCCACTCCTTCATATCTGCTGCATTCATAACTGCCACTGAAGCATTAGTACAAAAACTATCCACATCACTCACCATTGTATCCCCCGTCGGAGACATGTCATTGGGGCTTATATGCACAGCAGTGAATACTAAACTAGCTGGACTCAGATTTGAGTTTAATTATTTGGTACTCGATATGACCGAGTACGATATTATCTTCGGCATGGACTGGTTGGCTAGCTTTCAGGCCAACATTGATTGCTATCGCTGCAGGGTGACATTTTGGTCACCCGAGGGAAAACAATATATGGTGCATACAGACAAACAAAGCAGACTGCACGAAGGGTTAAACCACTTGGAATTGAACAGTATCAAAATCAACAAGGCACCGGTGGCTGAACTTCTAGCGACAGTAAAGGACTATGCAGATGTATTCCCAAAGGAACTCCCTAGCTTGCCTCCCATGAAGGAGATTAATTTTGAAATCAAGTTGTACCCTGCCACTTCACCAGTGTCATTGCCACACTACGGGATGGCACCAGCGGTGATGTCTGAGCTAAAGAAGCAGATTGATGAACTGCTCAGACTGGGTTGCATCCGGAATAGTACATCGTCTTGGGGAGCTCCGGTGTTGTTTGTGAAGAAGAAGGACGGTACACTCCGTATGTCTGTGGATTACCGAAAACTAAACTAGCTGACAGTCAGAAACAAGTATCCTCTACCCACGATCGATGATCTATTTGATCAACTTAGAGGTTCCAGCCACTTCTCTAAGATTGATTTGATGTCCGAATACCACCAAATTCGGGTTAGGGAGGAAGACATAGAGAAGACAGCCTTTAGAACGCTGTATGGACTATATGAGTTTGTAGTCATGCCGTTTGGACTCACCAATGCACCGGCTGTGTTCATGGATCTGATGAATAGGATCTTCCGTCCACACTTGGACCAGTTTGTCATTGTATTTATCGATGACATCCTGATCTATTCCAAAAGTAAGGAAGAACATGCTGAGCACCTGAGGATAGTTCTGGACACTTTAAGGAAGAACAAGTTATATGCTAAAGCAAGCAAGTGTGAATTTTGGCTATCTAAGGTCAACTTTTTGGGGCATGTTATATCAGTAGAAGGTATAGCCGTGGACCAGGGTAAGGTGGCGGCAGTGAGAGATTGGAAAGCACCGAAAAATGTGACTGAGATCCGTAGCTTTCTGGGATTGGCTGGTTATTATCGGAAGTTTATCATGGACATCTCCAAAATTGCATCTCCATTGACTCGACTCACTCAGAAAGGAGTCAAATATGAGTGGTCAGATATGTACAATCAGAGATTTGAGGAGCTGAATGAGAGACTTACAACTGCTCCTATCCTAATTTTACCTAAAAGAGGCAAGGGTTATGAGGTACAATGCGATGCTTCAGGAGAAGGACTGGGTTGTGCTCTCAGTCAAAGTCATCGTGTGGTGGCATACAGTTCAAGACAATTGAAAATACATGAACGCCTCTATCCCACGCATGATCTGGAACTAGCTGCAGTGGTCTTCGCTCTCAAAAGTTGGAGACACTATCTATATGGTGAGAAATTTGAAGTGTTTTCAGATCATAAGAGCTTGAAATACTTGTTTGATCAAAAAGAGTTCAATCTGAGGCAGCGCAGAAGGATGGAATATCTGTAAGATTATGAGTTCGCGCTTCGATATCACCCTAACAAGGTGAACAAGGTGGCAGATGCCCTTAGCCGTATATCACATGCATCAGTGGCATGTTTGATCAGGACAGAATGGGAGATGCTGAATACCATACGAGAGTTCAATCTGTATATTAGTTACCATGGGAGCATGTACAATTTGATCATACGGTCCAACATGGTCTCCGAGATTGAACAGGAGTAGTGAGCATATCCGAAAATGGAGGAGATATGGGCCAAGATGTCTACTAGCGTGGTCATACTGGAATGGGAATTACGACCAGGACAGGGTCTTGTATTCCGGGGTAGGATATATGTGCCTAAAAACTGTAGAAGAGAGTTGTTGATTGAGGCACATCAGACCAAATTCTCTATTCATCCGGGCAGCACCAAGATGTATCACGACCTGAAGAGACATTACTGGTAGAAGAGGGATGTGGCAGAATTTGTGGCTCATTGCTTAACTTGTCAGCAGGTTAAGACGGAACATCAGAAGCCACCAGGGTTACTCAAACCTTTACCAGTGCCGGAATGGAAATGGGAGCACGTCTCCATGGATTTTGTGACAGGGTTGCCAAGGTCTTCAAAGGGCAACGATGCGATATGGGTCGTGGTAGACAGACTAACCAAGTCTGCACATTTTCTTCCGATTAAGATGACAGACTCATCTGAGACTTTGGGTCGGCGGTATATCAAGGATATCATCTGATTACATGGTATTCCCCTGACTATAGTGTCCAACAAAGATGGCAGATTCACCGGCAGAGTATGGCAGAGTATGCAGTCTGCTATGAGAACAGATCTACTGACAAGTACAGCATTCCATCCACAGACTAATGGGCAGTCTGAGAGGACAATACAAACATTGGAAGATATGCTGAGAGCATGCATGCTAGATTTCAAGGGTGGATGGGAGGATCACTTGTCGTTGGTAGAATTCTCATACAACAGTAACACCACGGATTTTCAATTTATTATTTTGTATGAAAATTATCCAATTAAATTGTGAAAATTAGTTATCAATTTTAAATTGGGTAAAGATTTAATAAGATTGTGCATGGCCGTGTATGACATTGTATAGAAGATATGCGCATGGGTTGGATGTCTAAAAAGGGGTCCTATGCTTTGGCTAAAAATGGCATTAGGGAAGTGTATAAAATTAAATTAAGACTCTCCCAAAGTGGGAAGTCTAAACTCGGCAATGGCTATCTCAAGCATGGGCGCATGGCATTAAGCAATGGCTAAAATAAATAAGGGGCGCATGGCACCTTCTATTATGGGACTAATTGGAGGGTTTAATAAAAGAAAGAAGGAAGGGCACACATCATTACTAATCTAAGACATGGGGTACACGGCAATTGCTAATGTATCAAGGGGGTAAGATTATCTTAAGCACTTTCTAACTTGGGATTAAGAGGGAGTAATAAAAGGAGAAGCAAGGAGGGGCACACGGTTTACACCATTAGCCGAACTCTCTCTCTCTTTCTTTCAAGCTCTCATTCAAGGCAAGAGCAAGGGGAAGAAGAAGGCAGCCAGCAAAAGGTGTTCTTGGTTTGGAAAAATTAAGAAGAAAGAAGAAGGATTGGATGAGCAAGAAATCAAACGAAAACACTTTGGCCGAACCCCATGGAAGAAGATTGAGAGGTGGTTTGATGATTTTAATGGAAAGAAAGAACCATAGGGTTCGGCCATAGTGCATTGCCGAACCCATGGAAAGTTATGGTTTATTTTATTGGGTTATTAATATTGAAAACCATGGAGGAACATTGATTGATTAATGGAAGTTTGAATGATGGAAATAATTATGGGTTTGTGTTCATAAATTTCAGATCATGGAAACCTTGGATGGTTAGGTGTTTTGGATTTAAAAGAGGGAATATGGAACCATAGGGTTCGGCCATACATGGAAGGTGTTTGGTTAATTGTTAAATAAGTGTTTGATGTTAATGACATGTGATTTTGAAGGGATTAAATGGAAGATCAATGATTGGTAATTTTTAAAGAGAGGATCTTGAACCATAGGGTTCGGCCATGGTGTATGGCCGAACCCCATGGAGTTGTGTAGGTATTATTGTTGAATTTTAATGGACTGAAATAATGGTCAAGATCATGAACTATAGGGTTCGGCCATGGTGTATGGCCCCATGGAGATGGTTACAAATTTGGAAGGTTGGATGATTATCTTGGAAACATTCTAAGTATGGAAGGATTTATGTTTTAAATATGGAAATCTTCTAAATATAGAAGGTGGAGATAAATTGGGAAACCTTCTAAAAATAGAAGGAGGAGTTTAAAATGGGAATGTTTCTATTTATGGAAGGAGGTTGCTAAATTAGAAAACTTTTATTTATGGAAGTTATATTAAATTAGAAAGTGAATGGATAGTCTCAATTGGGTGAGGTTCGGCCATGGTGTATGGTCGAACCCCACTAGAGTTTATTTATGGAAGATGATTTTTAATTATGGAAGTTACATGCTAAATTTGGAAATTATCTAATTATGGAAGGAAGCATGTTAAACTTGGAAACTTTCTAAATATGGACCTTCTAATTGTGGACTTGTTAATTATGGAATTGTTAATAATGGAGGTTGATGAAAATGGAAATTTAGAACTCATAGGGTTCGGCCATGGTGCTTGGCCGAACCCCATGAGCCTATTTTATGAGTTTAGGTTTATGTGTTAATGAATAGAAGGTTGGAAATAATTAGGCCAATGGCAATTTTGTAAATAGGGTCTAGAATGAAGGACCATGGGTTCGGCCATGGTGTATGGCCGAACCACATGGGGAATAATTTACGACTTTAATGTTTGAAAGGATTGGATGATGGGTTAAGTTAGCCATGGATGGCAAAGTTGTGAATATGTGGAAATATTGGACATAGGCTTCGACCATGGTGATTGGCCGAACCCCATGAATTATTTATGGGACTATGTGTTTGGATTAAAAGAAGTATGTATGGATTATTTTGGAACCTAAGCAAGGAAAATGGCTATGGTTATGAACAATGGCATTATTGTAATTGACTAAAGATTAGACCATGGGTTCGGCCATGGTGTATGGCCGAACCCCATGGGGTTTTGTTTTATGGACTTGGAACATTGAAAATCAAGTGGGACTTGGTGATGATAATTGTTATATTATAAGGTAATGGGACCTCACAAGGTGTCTATGATCGTGAGCGGTTACCGGACGAAAGACTCAAGGACACATAACGGTCTTTGGTAGGATTCCACCCCTTTAAAACCATGGGTTTATGTACATTTGTTTTATCTTATGTTTGATGATATTATGTTTCAAAGGATATGCTTTACATTGAATTTTAAGTGTTATGTCTATATAAGGAAAAAACATGTGTTTTAAATATGATTCTTTAAATGCTATGTTTACGTTATAAAATAGCATGTGTTTCATTGGCATCTCATGCATGGCATGGGGTGAACGATTTGTAACCGGAGGGGTCACACTCCGTCGGGGCGTCCGAAAAACCTATGTGCGGTACCTTGATATTCTTTTCCATCAGGAAGAAACCTGAGGGTCCACACTTCGTCGGGGCGTCCGAACGACCTATGTGGTGGGTACTTTTATGTACATGTGATGGGTGGGACTCATTGCATATGTCATCATTGCATGGCATGGATTTATATGATTTTTGACATTACGATATTATTATATATGTTTTGTACTGACCATGTGTTAGCCGTAACTGAAATACCTACTGGGCGCATTGTTCTAACGCCCTACTTTTACCCTAGTTGATGATACAGGAAAACAGGGGAACGATGAACGCAATGAGGGCCAGGCATAGGAGCTCGGATGATTTATTTATTATTTTTAATAAAAGTTACTCATGGACTTGTATTTGAGTATCTAGATTTCGGAATGTAATAACTTAGATGGATGGATGTTAATTTTGATAATTATGGTATTTGAATGATGATTAAGGACTTGACGTACTTTGTTATCTGAATGGAATAGAACTTGGTTCTATTATGATTCCACAATTTTGATGTTAATATTTCGCATGTTTATATTGCTATGTGTGAACCATTTTCATGGACTTAGTCCATGCACACATAGGGTTGGCCAATTAAGGGTCGGATTTTGAAGTTCAGACTTAGCTCGCGTCGTGACGTCCCGCGCACTATCACTCTACTCTATTATAAAAAAAAAAAATAGACTCTGAATTTACCGGAAGAAGCGAGTGAAAAAGGGTGGGGTGTTACACAACAACAGTTACCAGACAAGCCTCTAGATGGCTCCATTTGAGGCTTTATATGGTAGACCATGTAGATCATCCGTGTACTGGAGAGAGGCTGGTGAACCTGCACTGATTGGACCTGAGTTAGTTGTAGAGACTACAACACAGATATAGTTGATACGGCAGCACCTATTGGTTGCACAAAGTCGACAGAAGAGCTATGCTGACAAGAGGAGGAGGTTCCTTGAATTTGAGGTGGAAGACATGGTGTTTTTGAAAGTCTCACCACGAAAGGGACACATGAGATTTGGAAAAGAAAGGAAACTGTCACCAAGATATGTGGGGCAGTTTTCAATCATAAAGAGGATGGGGAAGTGGCTTACCAATTGGCACTTCCTTCACAGTTGGCATCTTTGCACGATGTGTTTCATATAACTATGTTAAGGAAGTACAATCCAGATCCCTCACATGTACTGAACGTACAAGACATAGAGGTGCAAAACGACGTGACATACGTCGAGAAACCTATTCGAGTGGTGGAGACAGAACAAAGGGTATTACGAAACTGAGCGATTCAGTTCGTCAAGGTGGTATGGGATTGACATGGTATTGAGGAAGTCACTTGGGAATTAGAATCAGAAATGAGAACAACTCACCCTGAGCTATTTATGTAAATGTTTGAAACCCTACTTCGCTTGATTTTCGGGATGGAAAATTTAAAAAGAGGGTTGTATTGTAACACCCCGAATTTTCAAGATATCAATATACATGAAATTTGCCCATTTAATTTATGAACTAACGGATATGGACCTTAGATGGGTAATGTGTTGGGTCAATAGCCCAATTAAGACCCAACGGTTATGGAATAAGTGTTCAATTTAAAGTAAATGGGTAAGACGCATTTAGTTGGGTCAAGGTTGCTATTTGGGTCAAAATGCCCAATTGGGACCCAATGGGTCATGGTTGACTTGGTTGACCACCAAGTGAGTTCAAGCCTAACTTAATTGGGGCTGAAGTAAATGAGAATGCAATCAACTGATTGAGTTGATTTTAAGATGATGAGTTAAGTGAGTTGAATAGATTTGAATTAAATTATATGAGTTAGGTGAGTTGGATGAAAGGGTTTTGGGGGTTACACAATTCAAAACCTAAAGGTACACGTTGGAATGAGAGTTTCATCTCACGGATGAAACCCCCACTTGAATCATTAATGGAGAGGTGAGGGGTTTGGTTATTTCAAATTCAAACAAAGGGTACACTTGGAAGGGGGGGGGGGGGGGGGGGGGGGGGGGGGTGAAACCCCCAAATGAATCATCAATAGGAAGTGGACGGTTTTGTGGTCCAAGTCAAGGCAAGACCGTTGGCCATATGGGAGTTTCGTCTCATGGATGAAACCCTCAAAGGGGCCATTAATGTAGAGGTGGCGGTTACATAAGCCAAGCTCTTGCTACACCGTTAGAGCCTTGGGAGTTTCATGTCATGGATGAAAGCCCCAAGTGGAGCATTAAGGAGGGAGGTTAAGGAAAATGGGAGTTATACAAAGGGCTTCACCAAAGCCATCACCCTTGGCCGACCACATCATTGGAACAAAACAAATTTGATATTCATCTCACTCTCTCCCTCTCCCTCTTGGCTATTTTTCTCTCCTTCAAAACATCTCTTGGCCAACCACTCCTCAAGACAAAAGACTTAGAAAAGTTTTTGATCTCAAGCTAGCACACAAGGCCGAACTCTCTTTCTTTCTCTCAAGTCTCACTCTCGGCCAAAGAAGTAAGAAGGAAGGAGGAAGTGGCTGAGGAAGGAAAGGATCGGAAGAACAAGTCGGAGTGAAGGAAAACTAGAGTAGTTGCGGAACCGGTAGTATTTTGATAGATTTTTAATAAGTAAGGAAACATGGTCCGGCCATTACATGGCCAAACCTTAAATGGTATATACAAGAATCCCATCAAAGGTTATGATCATGGTGATTGGATTTAAAAGAGGAAATAAGGAACCATAGGGTTCGGCCATAATGCTTGGCCAAACCCCATGGAAGAAAAATTAATGGATGAATGTGTTGTTTTAATGGAAAGGATGAACCATAGGGTTCGGCCATGGTGCATGGCCGAACCCCATGGAGGGGCATTGGTTATATTTTTTTATGGATTAGAAAGATGGAAATCATAGATGTATGCTTATGATTTTAAAAGGTTTTAAAGGGTTTTAGATGGATGTATGAATGGGAACCATTAAAAGATCAAACCATATGGGTATCATACAATTTTAGGGAAAATAAGGAACCAATGTGGCCGAACCCCATGGAAGAGTATTTGATGATCATGGAAGATTTAAATGAAGTCATGTGTATGGACTTGGAGTTGTAAATAAAGATCCCAGGATATGATATAAACCTTCCCACGGAGGGAATTGTTTATGAACTTAAGACGATAAAATATGGAGATAAGATATCATGGGTTTGGCCATAGTGTATGGCCGAACCCCACGAACCATTTAATGAACCATTTGATGGAACAAGGAAATAAGGGATTTATATATATATCTATGTTCATGGATTATGTTAATGGTTATGGTTTTGTATAAATGGCAAAGTTGTAAATATAGGCAAGAAAATGAAAGATCATGGGTTCGGCCATGGTGTATGGCCGAACCCCATGAGGAATGTTTTATGGTGTTAGGTGGTTACCAATGGTAGATGATTAATTGTTAAGTGATTAACTAAGTAGTGATGGAGTAATAGATGAAAGAGGGACCAAATCAAGTGAGTGAAGTTCGGCCATGTTGTATGGCCGAACCCCACTAAGGTTGGTTTATGGATTTATGTTGAAGGGTTTAAATAATTAACTTAGTGATGAATGATTAATAAATCAAGAGAGGCACTAAAACCAAGTAAGTGAGGTTCGGCCATGGTGTATGGCAGAACCCCACAAAGTGTGTTTATGGATTTGGACATTATTGTAAATCAAATGGGACTTTAGTTTGACTTGTTGATATGTAACAAGGTAACGGGATCTCATAAACGGTATACAGTCGTGAACGGTTTTCGGACAAGAACGCAAGGTCAAACTAGTTGTCATTGGTAGGATTCTACCCCTTTGAAACCATGGTTAAGTAATATGGTTTAATTTCTTATTTTGATGGTTTATGTTGTTAAAATGTTATATTTCAAATATGAGGTTTTAATGCTATGGTTATTTTATTATATAGCATGTGGACATGTACATCTCATGCATGCCATGGGAGGGAAGTATGTAACCGGAGGCCACACTCCGACGAGGCGTCCATAAGACCACTTTGGGGATACCTTGATGTGTATTATCCCATCAAGAGGTAACCGGAGGCCACACTCCGACGGGGCGTCCGTAAGACCACTGTGGGGATACCTTGATGAGGAGAATTCCATCAAGAGGATATATTTGATTGTGATGGGTGGGACTTATTGCGTAAGACATATGGCATGTCATTGTTTTTACATGGTTTTATGATATGTTATATATATGATTTTTGTACTAACCATGTGTAGACCCTATTTGGAATACCTACTGGGCGCGTTGTTCTAACTCCCTAATTCTACCCTTGTGAATGACATAGGGAATGAAGGGAACGATAAGCGAGATCGGAGCCAAGCATAGGAGCTTGGATGTCTTTTACTATATTTTATTTAAGTTACTCGTGGACTTGTAATTTGAGTAGCTAGAGTTCGGGCATGTAATAACTTAGATAATTTTGCTATGGTTTGAATGGTTTGTTTTGGATATTTAAGTTAAAGGTAATTATGGTTAAAGACTTGAACTACTTTACTATCTAAAAAGGAATAGATTTAGGTTCTATTATAATCCGCAGTTATATTTTAATTTCGCACGTATATATTTAAGTACGTGTGAACCGTTTTTATGGACTTAGTCCATGCGCACGTATGGTTGGCCAGTTAAGGGTCGGACTTTAGAAGTTCGGACTTAGCTCGGGTCGTGACGTCCCGCTCTCTATCACTTTTAAAAAAAAAATAGACTCTTTTGAAGTAACAGTTGGTATCCGAGTGAAACGGGAAGGCTGAATCTTTTGAAGTAAGATTAAGACGGTTTCATGTCTCGCTGACAGATAAGAATCCCAACTGACCGAGTCTTCTGAGTCCACTGCACGGGGGCCAGATTAATTTACTTCGTTAGACTTAGAATGAAACATTCAATCTGAGAACAACAATGAATGATAGCAAAGGAAGTACAGTCAAAGTAATTGGATTTATCATACATAGCAAAATATGATATATTTCCCCGATATCCCCAAATTGAGAAACAAACAATAGATACTTAGGAAATTTCCCCAAAAGCAAAGAAAAACCAGGAGTGCTTATTTGGAAATTTCCCCAAAATTGTGTAAATACAAACTATATGAGGAATCTAAGTCAATGATGTTTTGATGACTTAGGGAAAATGCCTCCAAAGAGAAAGACCCGACAAAACCAGAAAGGGAAGGAAAAAGAGGTACAAACCTCTCAACATGAAAAGGAGGTAGAAAAATCTCAACATGAAAAGGAGGTAGAAAAATCTCAACATGAAGAGGAGGAACGACAATCTCGACATGAAGAGGAAGAACAACCATCTCAACATGATGAACAACCATCCCACCAAGAAGAGGACGAACAAAGCAGCGTGAATATAACGGTGGTGCCTCCTGAATTACAAAGCTTGCTTCAAGCAGTAGTTACTTCTGTTCTTCAACAGCATCTGAACAAAAATGGAAACACCAGTGACGCCAATGATCGGAGCATGGTCCGGGATTTCCACCAACAAGCCCTCCTTACTTCAAAGGGAAAGAAGGGGCTGTCGGAGTGGAAAACTGGTTGAAGAAGATCACTCAGATCTTGACCCTACTCAAGATTTCGATACATAATGACAAGATTTTGCTGGCTACATCACAACTGATCGATGATACCGGTAAATGGTGGAAGGTAATCGAGAAACAGCGAGCACTTCTGCCGGAAAGGGAAAGGACTGCAATGACTTGGGAGCAGTTCTCTGCTACCTTCTTGGATTATTATTTTCCTGAGGAGAAGGAGCGTCATACACAAGCTTTTCTATCTTTGGTACAAGGTACCATGACGGTGGCAGAGTACCACCAGAAGTTTCTCAGTTTGTCTTACTATGCATTCTATATGGTTGGTACAGAGTATCGAAGGGCGAAAGTTTAAGCGGGGCCTTCGGCCAAGCATTAGGGCCAAGGTAACTATATTCAAGGCAGCTACACTGGCAAAGGTGGTCAGTAGGGCCACTATAGTAGAGCAAGAGATGGTTGAGTTAGTGCGTTTTGACAACCGCCGAGCTTAGAGTGGGAGGGGTACATTTCAGCCCAACAAGAAGTTCCGACCGAACTTTAACAGACCCTCACCATCCACTAGGTCAACAGGGGGCTTTCGTCCCAATCATCCCTCCCCATCAGCATCAATCACTCAAGTTCCCCGAGGGGTGAACAACTGCTTCCGTTGTGACCAGTAGGGTTACTTCAAGAGGGAATGCCCGCAGCTCAGCAGACCCTCTTATTCAAGAGGTTCATTTCGCCCACCAGCTAGGCCAGCTAACTCACGAGGAGGCCGGACAAATAATCAGGCGGGACGGGCGCCTAACCCTACCGGATCTAGACGGTACTTTACTCTAGCTCCTGTAGCAGCAGTGGATCACTCTGTAATTCCATTTATGGCTGTAGTCAGTAGTTCCTACGCTTTGCTTTATTTGATTCTAGAGCATCCCACTCCTTCATATCTGCTGCATTCATAACTGCCACTGGAGCATTAGTACAAAAACTGTCCACATCACTCACCATTGTATCCCCCGTCGGAGACACGTCATTGGGGCTTATATGCACAACAGTGAATATTGAACTCGCTGGACTCAGATTTGAGTTCAATTATTTGGTACTCGATATGACCGAGTACGATATTATCTTCGACATGGACTGGTTGGCTAGCTTTCAGGCCAACATTGATTGCTATCGCCGCAGGGTGACATTTTGGTCACCCGAGGGAAAACAATATATGGTGCGTACAGACAAACAAAGCAGACTACACGAAGGGTTAAACCACCTGGTATTGAACAGTATCAGAATCAACAAGGCACCGGTGGTTGAACTTCCAGCGATAGTAAAGGACTATGCAGATGTATTCCCAAAGGAACTCCCTAGCTTGCCTCCCATGAAGGAGATTAATTTTGAAATCAAGTTGTACCCTGGTACTTCACCAGTGTCAATGCCACACTATGGGATGGCACCAGCGGAGATGTCTGAACTAAAGAAGCAGATTGATGAACTGCTCAGACTGGGTTGCATCCGGAATAACACATCGTCTTGGGGAGCTCCGGTGTTGTTTGTGAAGAAGAAGGACGGTACACTCCGTATGTGTGTGGATTATCGAAAACTAAACCAGCTGACAGTCAGAAACAAGTATCCTCTACCCAGGATCGATGATCTATTTGATCAACTTAGAGGTTCCAGCCACTTCTCTAAGATTGATTTGATGTCCGGATACCACCAAATCCGGGTTAGGGAGGAAGACATAGAGAAGACAACCTTCAGAACGCGGTATGGACAATATGAGTTTGTAGTCATGCCGTTTGGACTCACCAATGCATCGGCTGTGTTCATGGATCTGATGAACAGGATCTTCCGTCCTCACTTGGACCAGTTTGTCATTGTATTTATCGATGACATCCTGATCTATTCCAAAAGTAAGGAGGAACATGCTAAGCACCTAAGGATAGTTCTGGACACTTTGAGGAAGAACAAGTTATATGCCAAAGCAAGCAAGTGTGAATTTTGGCTATCTAAGGTCAAATTTTTGGGGCATGTTATATCAGCAGAAGGTATAGCCGTGGACCAGGGTAAGGTGGCGGCAGTGAGAGATTGGAAAGCACCGAAAAATGTGACTAAGATCTGTAACTTTCTGGGATTGGCTGGTTATTATCAGAAATTTATCATGGACTTCTCCAAAATTGCATCTCCATTGACTCGACTCACTCAGAAAGGAGTCAAATATGAGTGGTCAGATCTGTGCAATCGGAGATTTGAGGACCTGAAGGAGAGACTTACAACTGCTCCTATCCTAATTTTGCCGGAAAGAGGCAAGGATTATGAGGTACAATACGATGCTTCAGGAGAGGGACTGGGTTGTGCTCTCAGTCAATTTTATCGTGTGGTGGCATACGGTTCAAGACAATTGAAAATACATGAACGCCTCGATCCCACGCATGATCTGGAACTAGCTGCAGTGGTCTTCTCTCTCAAAAGCTGGAGACACTATCTATATGGCGAGAAATTTGAAGTGTTTTTAGATCATAAGAGATTGAAGTACTTGTTTGATCGGAAAGAGCTTAATCTGAGGCAGCGCAGATGGATGGAATATCTGCAAGATTATGAGTTCGCGCTTCGATATCACCCTGGTAAAGTGAACAAGGTGGCAGATGCCCTCAGCCGCATATCACATGCATCAGTGGCATGTTTGATTAGGACAGAATGGGAGATGTTGAATACCATACGAGAGTTCAATCTGTATATCAGTAACCACGGGAGCATGTACAATTTGATCATGCGGTCCAACATGGTCTCCAAGATTGAACAGGAGTAGTGAGCATATCCGAAAATGGAGGAGATATGGGCCAAGATGTCTACTGGCGTGGTCATACTGGAATGGGAATTATGACCAGGACAGGGTCTTGTATTCCGGGGTAGGATATATGTGCCTAAAAGCTGCAGAAGAGAGTTGTTGATTGAGGCACATCAGACCAAACTCTCTATTCATCCGGGCAACACCAAGATATATCATGACCTGAAGAGACAATACTGGTGGCACGGACTCAACAGGGATGTGGCAGAATTTGTGGCTCATTGCTTAACTTGTCAGCAGGTTAAGACGGAACATCAGAAGCCACCAGGGTTACTCAAACCTTTACCAGTGCCGGAATGGAAATGGGAGCACATCTCCATGGATTTTGTGACGGGGTTGCCAAGGTCTTCAAAGGGCAACGATGCTATATGGGTCGTGGTAGACCGACTAACCAAGTCTGCACATTTTCTTCCCATTAAGATGACAGACTCATTTGAGACTTTGGTTCGACGGTATATCAAGGATATCATTCGATTACATGGTATTCCCCAGACTATAGTGTCTGAAAGAGATGGCCAATTCACCTGCAGAGTATGGCAGAGTATGCAGTCTGCTATGGGAACAAATATACTGACTAGTACAGCATTCCATCCACACTGATGGGTAGTTTGAGAGGACTTAAACATTGGAAGATATGCTGAGAGCATGCATGCTAGATTTCAAGGGTGGATGGGAGGATCACTTGTCGTTGGTAGAATTCTCATACAACAACAGTTACCAGGCAAGCTGATGGCTCCATTTGAGGCTTTATATGGTAGACCATGTAGATCACCCGTGTGTTGGATAGAGGCTTGTGAACCTGCACTAATTAGACCTGAGTTAGTCACAGAGACTACAGCACAGATACAGTTGATACGGCAGCACCTATTGGCTGCACAGAGTCGACAGAAAGAGCTATGCTGACAAGAGGAGGAGGTTCCTTGAATTTGAGGTGGGAGACATGGTGTTCTTGAAAGTCTCACCACAAAAGGGACACATGAGATTTGGAAAAAAGGGGAAACTGTCACCTAGATATGTGTGGCCGTTTTCAATCATAAGGAGGATGGGGGAAGTGGCTTACCAATTGGCACTTCCTTCACAGTTGGCATCTTTGCACGATGTGTTTCATATAACTATGTTAAGGAAGTACAATCCTGATCCCTCACATGTACTGAACGTACAAGACATAAAGGTGCAAATGAGGTGACATACGTCGAGAAGCCTGTTCGAATGGTAGAGACAGAACAAAGGGTATTACGAAACTGAGCGATTCAGTTCGTCAAGGTGGTATGGGATTGACATGGTATTGAGGAAGCCACTTGGGAATTAGAATCGGAAATGAGAACAGCTCACCTTGAGTTATTTATGTAAATGTTTGAAACCCTACTTCGCTCGATTTTCGGGACTAAAATTTTAAAAAGAGGGTTGTATTATAACACACCGAATTTTCAAGATATCAATATGCATGAAATTTTCCCATTTAATTTATGAACTAATGGATATGGACCTTAGATGGGTAAGGTGTAACACCTTGATTTTTTCAAAGATATAAATATTTACAAAAATGCCATTGGAATGGCAAATTAAAAAGATATGATCGTAGATGAGAAAATGGTGGGGCCCATTGTCCAAATTAAGACCCAATGTGCATATTATAAGGATCAAATTAAATTAAATGGGTATTGTACATCTAATTGGGTCAAGATGGTTATTTGGGTCAAAGGACCCAATTGGGACCCAATGGGTCATGATGGACTCATTTGACCATTGGGTGAGCCCAATCTTAATTGGGTTACGTTTAATTGATTTGGAATTAAATGAAGGATAAATAGGTAGGCTGGATGCAAATATGTAAACCATCCATAAATGGGTCAAGGCGCCAAATTGGATCAATAAGCTAAGTTGGGACCCAATGGGTCGAGTTGACCATGTTGACCACGTTGACCGTATGGACCCTCAAGTGAGCTCAAAGGGTGAGTCAAATCAAGTTGAGTTGGATTTGAATTAAAAAATGGAGTTGACTCAAGGGCATTAAATGAATGGTATTAAATGGGGTGAGTTGAGCTAATGAGTTGGATGAGTTAAGTTGGAAACCAAAGAGACCTTGAATTCCATTGAGTCAAATGGGGAGGTGAGGAGTTGCCTTGATCTTAAACATCACAAAGACAACTCCCACACGTTGGTGGCATGAGGAGTAGTTTTCCATGCATGAAATTAAATGGAATGGGATAAGTTTTGAATTGGGAATATGGAGGGTTTCCATCTCATGATGGAAACCCAAAGCCCAACGTTGGGGAGATGGAAAGGCTGCATGATCTTAAGCCAAGAGTCCCTTAGTTATGCCAAAGGACTCCTTGGTTAGATCAAGAATTAATGAGGGTAAATGAGAGGTTTGAGGGCTGATATACAAAAGAGATGCAACACACCATTGGCCGAATTTCATCACCAAGAAACCATAGAATTTCACCTCTCTCTCTCTCTCTCAAAGCCTATCTTCTTGGCCGAACCAGCCCTTGGTGTTTTCACCATTGATCAAGCGCATAATCGGCTAAAGGATTAAGGAAGCAAGAAGGAAGGAAGCAAGGATCAAAGGCAAGAAGAGAGGCTTAGAGGATTGGTAAGTACTCCATGGAGTTTTGTTTAATAAATTGGTTAAAGGGAACATGATTTGGCCATGGTATGGCCGAATCTATCAAAGGTTAAACCATGGATTTTGGTGTTTAAAAAGGGTTCAAATCATGGATCATAGGGTTCGGCCACTTTGGATGGCCGAACCCCATGAAAGTAATTTGATAAATTGGATGGTTTTTTAGAGATAAAAACCATACCATGTATGAAATTTTAAAGGGTTGTAAAATGGAGTTAAGTTATTATTTTGGGTCGGCTATGGGATGGCTGAACCCTATTGTTTTTATGGCTAAGATGCAGTGGTTAAACTAAGTAAAATTATTGGGAGATTTGCATCAAGAGAACCATAGGGTTCGGCCATGTGTATGGCCGAACCCCATTGACCATTTTATGGGATGTTTAGAGTTAAGAACATCCTTGGAAATTATAAATGGTTTTAGACCTTGCTGTGGATCAAAATGGTTGTAAAAGATCCAAGAAAAATGAGGGAAATAACATCATGGGTTCAGCCATGGTGTATGGCCGAACCCCATGACCTATGTTATGGGTCATTTCATAGGTTAAGTATGAATCTAGGCATGTTTAAATGATTGGGTTTTTAAGTTAAGGAAATGGCTAATTTATAATGTGTTTCCATGTCATGATTGATGAGGCATGGATGGATCCATGTTTATAGATCAGTTAGGGTTATGAACACAAATATATGAAAGGTGATTAACCATGGGAAGAATGAGTGGCAAGGATGTAAATATGGCCAAAAAACTGAAGAATCCCATGGGGGATGATTGTGGCATTTAGATTTAATTACAAGACCAAATTTGAGATGGTGAGGTTCGGCCATGTTGTATGGCCGAACCCCACTAAGGTGGATTTGTTTTGGATGTTGGGGATTAGCAAAATTAAACATTGGCTAGACCAATGGCAAAATCGTAAATACAAGTCAAATTGTAAATATGAAGGGATTGATCAAAGGACTTGAAAAGAGGGGTCCAAAACCAAAGTGATAAGGTTTAGCCATGTTGTATGGCCGAACCCTACCAAGATATGTATGAAGTGTGAAGTGTTTAAGTGTTGATCAAATGAAAAGGAAGATTAAATCCAAAGGAGGTGAGGTTCGGCCATGGGTATGGCCGAACCCCACAAAGTGGTTTTTGGGACTTACATGTAATTAGAAATAAAAAAGATATGTTAATAATTTGTTGTTGTATAAACAAGGTAACGAGACTTGAACGATGCGCGAGTCGTGAACGGGTGACGCTTAAGAAAGAACGGACATTTAAGAGAACTTTCTGTAGGTTTCCTACCTACTTGTAACCACTTTTATATTTGGTTTTATCATGGTTTTTATGAGACATATGTTATACTATTATTTATCATATTGGATTTGAATGATGAGATTTATTTACATGTTTCATATATTCATTGGCATCTCATGCATGGACATGGGATGATGATTATGGAAACCGGAGCCCACACTCCGTCGGTATGCCCGTGATCCAACTGTGGGGCCTCCTTAGGCGATGAGGGTCCCGCCACAAGGAATATCATGATGATAAGAGTCACATCAAAAAGAAATGAAAGAATACTGTGGTTTACCTTGACGATGAGAGTCTCGTCAAGTGATGGCTATGTATATGTGTGATGGGTGGGACTCATTACATTTGCATATATACATAGCATTGATTTATATGTTTTTTATGACCATATATATTATGATATATGCATGTTTTATATACTAACCATGTGGTAGCCCTGATCGGAAAACCTACTGAGCGCGTTGGTCTAATGCCCTAATTCTATCCTTAGAGGATGATGCAGGAAAAGGAAAGGGAAAGGCAAAGACTGGGGATCGCGAAGAAAGCCAAGCATAAGTGCTTGGGTGTTGGATTGGGTTCCTATTTACTATTGTTTGGATACATTTTTATGGGCATGTAATAGTTTAGTAACTTTGCTATGTTTTGTGAATAGTTTGATGATGGATATTTGGTTTAAGTAGTTTATAATGGATGACTTGTACTTGCTATCTACTCAGTATAATTCCGCAATCAGTCAATTCCGCATTTAGTTTAGTATTATTCTGCATGACTTATTTAGTTCCGTGTGTGTATTGTTTATCATGGTTTAGTCCATGCACACATGGTTGGCCAGTTAAGGGTCGGACTTTGGAAGTCCGAACTTAGCTCGCATCGCGACGTCTCCTGTTCTCTTCCACTTTACTTATTTATAAAAAAAAGAAATTAGACACCGATTTTCGGAAGGGTGGAAAAGGGCAGGACGTTACATAAGGTGTTGGATCAATGGCCCAATTAAGATCCAACGGTTATGGAATAAGTGTTCAATTTAACGTAAATGGGTAAGATGCATTTAGTTGGGTCAAGGTTGCTATTTGGGTCAAAATGCCCAATTGGGACCCAATGGGTCATGGTTGACTTGGTTGACCACCAAGTGAGTTCAAGCCTAACTTAATTGGGGCTAAAGTAAATGAGAATGCAATCAAGTGATTGAGTTGATTTTAAGATGATGAGTTAAGTGAGTTGAATAGATTTGAATTAAATTATATGAGTTAGGTGAGTTGGATGAAAGGGTTTTGGGGGTTACACAATTCAAAACCTAAAGGTACACGTTGGAATGAGTGTTTCATCTCATGGATGAAACCCCCACTTGAATCATTAATGGAGAGGTGAGGGGTTTGGTTATTTCAAATTCAAACAAAGGGTACACTTGGGGGGGGGTGGGTGGGTGGGTGGTGGGCAGCAGTTTCATCAATGGGAAGTGGACGGTTTTTTGGTCCAAGTCAAGGCAAGACCGTTGGCCATATGGGAGTTTCATCTCATTGATAAAACCCACAAAGGGGCCATTAATGGAGATGTGGCGGTTACACAAGCCAAGCTATGGCTACACCGTTGGAGCCTTGGGAGTTTCATCTCATGGATGAAACCCCCAAGTGGAGCATTAAGGAGGGAAGGTCAAGGAAAATGGGAGTTACACAAAGGGCTTCACCAAAGCTATCACCCTTGGCCGACCACATCATTGGAACAAAACAAATTTGATATTCATCTCACTCTCTCCCTCTCCCTCTTGGCTGTTTTTCTCTCCTTCAAACCATCTCTTGGCCGACCACTCCTCAAGACAAAAGACTTAGAATAGTTTTTGATCTCAAGCCAGCACACAAGGCCAAACTCTCTCTCTCTCTCAAGTCTCACTCTCGGCCAAAGAAGTAAGAAGGAAGGAGGAAGAGGGTAAGGAAGGAAAGGATCGGAAGAACAAGTCGGAGCAAAGGAAAACCGGAGGAGCCGCGGAACCGGTAGGTATTTTGATAGATTTTTAGTAAGTAAGGAAACATGGTCCGGCCATTAATGGCCAAACCTTAAATGGTATATACAAGAATCCCATCAAAGGTTATGATCATGGTGATTGGATTTAAAAGAGGAAATAAGGAACCATAGTGTTCGGCCACAATGCATGGCCGAACCCCATGGAAGAAAAATTAATGGACGAATGTGTTGTTTTAATGGAAAGGATGAACCACCATGGCCAAACCCCATGGAGGGACATTGGTTATATTTTTTTATGGATTGGAAAAATGGAAATCATAGATGTATGCCTATGATTTTAAAAGGTTTTAAAGGGTTTTAGATGGATGTATGAATGGGAACCATTAAAATATCAAACCATATGGGTATGATGCAATTTTAAGGAAAATAAGGAACCATAGGATTAGGCCATGTTGTATGGCCGAACCCCATGGAAGAGTATTTCATGATCATGGAAGATTTAAATGAAGTCATGTGTATGGACTTGGAGTTGTAAATAAAGATCCAAGGATATGATATAAACCTTCCCACGGAGGGAATTGTTTATGAACTTAAGATGATAAAATATGGAGATAAGATATCATGGGTTTGGCCATAGTGTATGGCCGAACCCCACGAACCATTTAATGAACCATTTGATAGAACATGTTAAAGGAACATTTTGAGTTGTTATGCATGTTTAAATGAATGGAGGATTGAACAAGGAAATAAGGGATCTAATTATATATATCTATGTTCATGGATTATGTTAATGGTTATCGCTTTGTATAAATGGCAAAGTTGTAAATATAGGCAAGAAAATGAAAGATCATGGGTTCGGCCATGGTGTATGGCCGAACCCCATGAGGAATGTGTTATGGAGTTAGGTGGTTACCAATGGTAGATGATTAATTGTTAAGTGATTAACTAAGTAGTGAAGGAGTATAGATCATAGAGGGACCAAATCAAGTGAGTGAAGTTCAGCCATGTGTATGGCCGAACCCTACTAAGGTTGGTTTATGGATTTATGTTAAGGGTTTAAATGATTAACTTAGTGATGAATGATTAATAAATCAAGAGAGGCAATAAAACCAAGTGAGTGAGGTTCGGCCATGGTGTATGGCCGAACCCCACAAAGTGTGTTTATGGATTTGGACATTATTGTAAATCAAATGGGACTTTAGTTTGACTTGTTGATATGTAACAAGATGACGGGACCTCACAAACGGTATACGGCCGTGAACGGTTTTCGGACAAGAACGCAAGGTCAAACTAGTTGTCATTGGTAGGATTCTACCTCTTTGAAACCATGGTTAAGTAATATGGTTTAATTTCTTATTTTGATGGTTTATGTTGTTAAAATGTTATATTTCAAATATGAGGTTTTAATGCTATGGTTATTTTATTATCTAGCATGTGGACATGTACATCTCATGCATGGCATGGGAGGGAAGTATGTAACCGGAGGCCACACTCCGATGGGGCGTCCATAAGACCACTGTGGGGATACCTTCATGTGTATTATCCCATCAAGAGGTAACCGGAAGCCACACTCTGACGGGGCGTCCGTAAGACCACTGTGGGGATACCTTGATGAGGAGAATTCCATCAAGAGGATATATTTGATTGTGATGGGTGGGACTCATTGTGTAAGACATATGGCATGGCATTGTTTTTACATGGTTTTATGATATGTTATATATATGATTTTTGTACTAACCATGTATAGACCCTATTTGGAATACCTACTGGGCGCGTTATTCTAACGCCCTACTTCTACCCTAGTGAATGACACAGGGAATGAAGGGAACGATGAGCGAGATCGGAGCCAAGCATTGAAGCTTGGATGTCTTTTACTATATTTTATTTAAGTTACTCGTGGACTTGTAATTTGAGTAGCTAGAGTTCGGGCATGTAATAACTTAAATAATTTTGCTATGGTTTGAATGGTTTGTTTTGGATATTTAAGTTAAAGGTAATTATGGTTAAAGACTTGAACTACTTTGCTATCTAAAAAGGAATAGATTTAGGTTTTATTATAATCCGCAGTTACATTTTAATTCCGCATGTATATATTTAAGTACGTGTGAACCATTTTAGCTTGGATAAGCTTGGTGATAAACTTAAGCTATGGGTAGTGTTGGTTTTTAGGAAATCATGGTGTATGGAGAAGCATGACTAAAAATCTAGTTTAGTCCATGGATGCATATTTATATTTTGGACTAACCCCTCTAATGATTTTCTAGTGTTGCTTGCTTATGTACTTGAACAGGTAAACATGAATTGAAGCAAGTTAAACAAGAATATGCGAAGATCATAGTCTTGTTTTCCATTTGAATATGTACATGTAATTGATGTAACTTTTGTATTCAAATGTGAAGTAATAAGGGTGGGCTTGTATTTGGGTTAACTGCTAGGTTTTGTCATGAAATTGACAAAGGGAGAAATTGTTAGTGCCCCGGCTTTGCCGAGTCCCTAAGTTTGTCAATTCCATGACTCGGGAAGAAGTACTTGCTAGAAGCTTGAAAACTCAAGGTGATCAAGAGCGAAGATCATGCTTCACCGGATTAAATCTCATCATTGTGGTAATCACAAAACAAGTATTTGGCCATAAATGACTTTAGGCGATACCGACACCTTAGAGAGGACCATCCCTAGGCTTAGTTTCATATGTTGGTAATGGACATAAAAATCCTAGAGAGGAAGCTTAATAATGAATTGGAAGCAAACTTGGAAATATGAATTAAGTTCATTGTCAGCTCGACCAGTCGTTCTCACCGACCCCTCGGTGGAGACAAGATCGACCCATCGTGATCAAAGACTGGTCGGTCAGATGACAAAGGTTCTGGAACATTGAACTGTCATTCTGGGTATGCCTCTGATCGAGAGTCTCGTATGCATCTACCCCTCGGTGATGAACTTGACCCCTCGTGGTCAACAACTCATCGATGAAATACTTGTGAGTTCTAGTATTTGAACTCAAGTGGGCTCTCGAGATAACAGAAATCTCGGTATTTTAAGACCGATCAAGAGTACGAGGAACGACCTCTCAGTAAAGGGCAACATGTCGCTCTGGGCAGGACAAGTTTCGGGACATGAAACTCTGTCTGCATGTGTTGCCCCAGATCGAGACCCTCATATGGACCGACTTATCGGTGCTAGGATTGTCGACCCATTGGAGACACCGACCTGTCGACCGGGAAGTAATTATACCGTTGGGAGTGCATTTAATATGTAACCGTTGGGTGGTTGAATGGTAATAAATATGAACACTGACCCATCAGTTCCACTGACTTGTCGGTACTGGATAGTTTGAAAAATTGTGTCGACTCCTCTATAAATATGAGAGTTGTGTGATCATTTAATCATCTTCCTTGAATTGAGAAAATTCACACACTCTAAGGAATGATTAACTCTCTTGTGCCTACTACACCTGAGAATCATATACAACCAATCTTTGATTGAGTTAGTGAAAGAGATAAAGAGAGGAGAAAAGAAAAAATACCAACTAGGATAGAATCAGTTTCCTAGTCACCCTGAAATTGTGATTGCTCAACGACGACAACAAGGCGGAGCGTCAGGATTAAGTTAGGCACACATTGGGTGGATATTTGAGTAGCACACATCTTTGAGAAAGATCTACAAGGCAAGTGCTTCTTGGTTTTAATTTTGTTTTAAAACCTTTATCTTGAAAGTGGATTAAGGAGGCTTGGCTCCAAAACCATTATAAAAAATCTAGAGCGTCGTATCTGGCAAATGTGGTGGAATTCTCAGTTGATTGAGTAAGGTGAAATTCCTAGTCTAATTGTGAGGGTGTAAGTCCCCATTTAGTGAATTTGGGAATAGCTCAAGGTTGAGCTAGTCCTAACAGTGGATGTAGGTTGGCTAACCGAACCACTATAAATATTGTGTCGTTGATCTAATGGTGTTAGAGCTAATGTATCATGTTAATTGATAATCATTGTTGCTAATACATAAAAACTTGATTGCAATATCCGCTGCATAAATACTAATTAATCAAGGAATTTTAAAAAGGACCAACGAATTGGGGTTATTCATCCCCCTTCTAGGATCAATCTTGTTCTAACGCCCACAAACATCAACATCCTTATCAAGAACACATAGACAAAGGATCTAAACATCATACAACTCTAAAATTCATCTTACTAGGCTTATACCTAGAGTGTAGTGTGTGATAGCCAAGGATTAAGATAGACTTCTTTTTCTAAATAAAGACAAGTTTTACAATCACCATTAGAAAATGTGCTTTGACTTCAAACCTCACCAAACATATCTCTTAGAAAGACTAACGCTCAGAGGTTTGGGTTTATTTTCTCTCAAAGTATATGTAAGCAGAGCTTATGTTTTCAAATCAAAATATCTCACATATGTATTTAGAAAAGACGGCACATATCAAAGATAATAAAGATCTCATGAATGGATTCCATTTTCCCTGAGAACGTTGAGTCAAACACCATCATTTTCGTTCATCTATTCTCCACATGAAATACCATATTTAGACTTAAGATCAATAGGACTTCCTAATAGGAAAAAACGTGTCTTAGGGTCGGGTCAAATCAAAAAAGGATATAATGTTCTAAAAATAATACTTTGAACAGAAAAAGTTAGAGGTCTTCATGATATTGAATGGGATATTTTCCTCCATTTTTCTTTCAGTACTTTTTCAAAGTATATCTTTTTTTCTTTTTTTTTCTTTCACATCCTTCTTTTGATGTTTGGATGTTCCCTTTTTTTTTCTTTGATGCTATACTTTTTTTTTCTTTTCTTTTCGAGTGCCATTTTTTTTTTAGAGTACCATCCCAATTTTTCACGTCTAACCTTTTCTGGATCCTTAGATTAGGTCACACATATTTCAATGGGCTCAAACTCCATAACCGGAGTTGGGTATGGTAAACATGACTAATCAATAAAATAGGCTATGTACTGCTCAACTGGGGAACTATCAAGATAGACTGACCAAAAATAGGTAGGCTTGAAAGGCTCAAAACAATCTAAAAATGGCTTATATCATATCTTAAACTTCATAAGGTGATTCGGTGCTTCGAATAAATTTAGAAAAATTTCAAGTGTACTAACTCAAATTTGATGTCGTTCTCAGTAATATGACCAAAACAAGGAATAATGAGATCAAGCAATGACTCCGTGCTCTTAATAAAGAAACAATAATAGATTTATAACCCTCAGAAGGATAGAATGGCTCTACAGCTCACTAGGTATAGTCTCCACTAGTATTCCTCTGGTATCACTTGACTCATTAATATTTTTCTTTTTGGGACTAAACTTAGTATGGCTATGTAAAGAAATTTCCAATTATAAATCCTATAAAAATCTTTCCAGAAAAGTAGATATAAAGATTTTTATTTATATCTTAGTGCTAAAAATGTGACTCTTTTTATGTCAGATCGCCAAGATGCAGGTAATCTCTTTTAGACCAAAATTTATAGTGTTTTAGCCCTAAGAAGTTCCAGTCTTCACTTACTCTTCTCTTAAAATGGTTCTGCCTATTTTTGTCTAAGCAAGATTATGACTCGTTTAACGTCAGATTGTCAAGAGGTTTATATACCCCTAAGCGGAAATCAACAGTTCTTTGAAGCTCAAGGTGTCTCAGTTTTTCTGGACTTACTCTACCCTTGCCTAAATAAAAATAAATCTACCTATTCATACTTACAGATCTATATTTTGCTGCTATCACACATCAGACTCCATACTCAGATGTTATTCCATTACAATTGCTTCATCCACATTTGTGACAAATTCCTAACCTCTTAGCTTTCTTTTTTGCAGCCAGAATGCTTCTATCACAAAGAGCTCTGGGTTATTCCTCTTGGATTTCCAGCTTCCTCACCCTCATAGCTAAGGAAATGATTTCCTTACACAAATATGGGGGAATTTGTGTTCTAGACAGACACAATTGAAAAACGAGGACTCTATCGTCTACGTGCATGACTCATATCCAGTTCTTTAACGTGTACTGGTCACAAAGACAAAACAAATGATGGATGCTAATTTTTTTTTTTTAACACTCCTTCCGTACCCCCAAACTTAACTGAACATTGTCCTCAATGTTCCCTAATCTACACTAGCCAGGTGCAAATGAGAAGAAAATTTTGTCAAATGAACAATTGGGGTTCAGACATAAGTCAAAGTATGCATGATGTGCTAAATGGACTAACTCCTAGGCTAAACTGACTTGATGACAAACTAAACTCGACACTAAAGACTCAGACCAAATCAGACACAGACAGATGGATTGGTGGGTTTGGATGAATGGGCGAAAATAGGTAGATGGGTGAATGGTGGGGCTGGGTAAATGGATTGTCAAATCAATTATGATGAACAGGATCTTCGAATAGAATCTTAATTTCTCCCTTAGGCTTTTGAAAATTGAAGAAAGGTTTTAATGTTTGACCATTGACTTTGAAAACATTGCCATTCTTACGATTTCTGATCTAGACTGCTCCATGCGAAAAAATGAAATGAACAATGTACGTGCCCATCCACTTGGATCTCAGCTGTTGAGACTTGAAAAATGACAATTTTACCCTAGATTATTGGACCAGTTAGCTCTCAATTATGTATATATTAGGTGCATTTAATGTTGTTTGTTAGTTTTTTAGATAAAAATGGAAAGTACGAGAAATCATTTTAAATCCAGAAGAAATTGCAAGTATTTGTGCTTAAAATGGAAGACCCATAATTTTTATAATTAATTTCAGACCACTTTTAGGGATATTTTAGTAAATTGAATAATCTGGATCAAAGTATGAGAGTCTAGATTAGTTCAATAATTTTAGAATTTAAGTGGTGAGTTTAATATTTAATTCTGGAGAGAAAACTTGCAAATTCAAGGGCCAAAGTTTGAAATTCAAATCAATGGGCCAAAGATCCACTCCAATTGGGCCAAGCTCAGAGTAATCCATGCGCAATTCACAGTTGGGCAAGGCAAGTGTGCAAGTCCAAGTCCAGCAGACCTAAGTTTAAGTCCAAAAGCCTAAGTCCAGGGTGTTCATTTGAAACCCAATTACCAAAAGCCCATACTCGAATTCACTATAAACCCTAAGCCCAAAACCCATGTACACGCTCCAAGCCTTGTGCATTTCATGTCCACCATTCATCTCATGCATAAATTTAGGAACACCCTAGAGCTTCCATTTGAAATCCATTGCATACATAATTCATGTTAGATCTAGGCCATTCATTGAATCATCCATATAGATCAACCTTTGAATCTCAACCCTCCATGAGAAAGCTTACCATTTATATAATTAACCTTAGAACCCTTAGATCTAAACCCAAACTAATCATAGCCACTCGTTCATAAGACCCTAGGATTAGAACAACTTGGAATCTAAGCAACCCAATCCTATCCATGAGCATATTACACATTACCTACACCTCATCATCCAAATCCTTCAACCCATTACACAATTTTCCCATATCTTCTCCATCTCATTCAAATTTCACAAGTCAACACCTTAGCCATGGCATCTCCCATGCATCCAACCATTCATGCGTTTCAACTTTTAATATGAACCATCCATTTGCATTAAGCCATAAACACATAAAACCTTAATCCCATGTGTCAAATTCGATCTTACCCAATCCAATCCCTACCTTTTTCTCTTTCCTTGATTAATCTCCAAGCCACCACAGCCAAATTCGTGTATACATATGTAAACCCTAGTCTTTTCAACCTTAAATCCAAACCATCCATAATCCATAAGATTTAATCTCAACCCTTCAACCATCACTTAAACCAAGATTTAATTTGAGACATTCATTCCAACCCGGAGCCTATAAATAGAACACTAGGGTCTCCATTGAAAGGGGAATTGCACTAAGGACATCAAGCAGTGGTGTGGACAGAGGAAGAGGAAAGGAGAAAAGCAAGAGAAAATCTTGGAAATTCGAATGCTCTCTGGTTTGAAGTTATTTTGTTTTCCATTGTTTATTTATTGTATTTCTTTGATTTAAATCCTAGTATTGTAAATTTAAATTTCATGTTTAATAATAAGATTCAAAGTGCAATGAAATATTAGTTTCCAGTTTTCCAATTAATCTATGATTGTACTTGTGTTTAATTTTATTTTCTAGAATTAACTCTATGGATGACTTTCTTGTGTGAACACGAATTTTTGGATGATCCTCTATTTTAATTTCTAAGGCTCTTATTTTAACAATGTGATGAAATTTAGAGTTGAGATAGAGGCCTATTGTCACGTCCCGAACCGATCGTGGGCCCGAAATGTATTTAATTTTTTTTTTATAATAATCTCCAATCATCTAACATCATAACTGGGTTGGATCTTAAGATAAACTTTTATGCCCATAACAATAAAATGTCACACGTGAACTCAAACATCTACCATATCTACTCATATACAAACACATATCATACGAACAAATATTTCCATAATACCATCAGAGTTACGAACAAAAACGTGATAGTTTAATACATGCTTAGATTAAAGTACCACAGGCGGTACTGAAATCAACAAAACATCATCATCTCTAAAATAAATATAATAAACGTATTTTCCATCGTTGGGATATACGATCGTCAGCAAAGGCTCCCTCATCCTAAGGCATCAGTGGAGGTTCCTCCTCCTCAGGTGATAAACCTGAAATGTAAAGGACATGAGCTACCTAGCCCATTGAAGAGAATTTAAATAGCATAATATCATAGGTTAGATAATGCAGTTAAACTTTGCAAATAACGTAATAATAGTAATGGTCTAATCGACCATTATTATCCTAAATCATCTTATTTAAATCACAAATGGGCTCATATACCAATTTACCAACTTACCACAAATTGTCTCATATACCATTTTTATCAAATTACCACTACTGCCACATCATTTATCACTATCGCTATCACTATCACACACACAAAGCACTACTCTAGCTTCCCAAATGCATTAAGTCTCGAGACAGTCAAAATGCAACATCTTGCAATAGCTGAACTGACCCAACGGTCTGACCTCAGTGGCCAATAATAGCCTAACGGCTAAATGTGTGATGCCAGTACCAATAACCAAATTCTTAAAAGGAAATAAATCCAACATCTCTTACCATAGTGTTCAGGTTCTCACATCAGAGAATATCAATTTCAATAGCATAACTTCTATGCATAATAATCATCATCATCATATATCAATATCTCAATAAATCATCAATATCTAGGCATGTAAATGGGTTCATTCTCCGTTATAGACTACTAAACCTCGACTCCCTGACACCGTGTTATGCTTCCGTCCTAATAGTTAGAACAAATACCATCCCTTACATGGAAGCAGTGTCAAGTCTCATTTTCTCGCACACTTAGTCTTTTCCATTTTGTTTAGTATCCATGAAACCACTCATTGCCTTAGAATCTTGGTTTTCTAAACCTGTTTTACCAATCTAATATCAATAAGTATCATCACCGTTAAGTGTTGGGTATTCACAGGAATCTGTAACACACAATACAAATACAAGTAAATAGATATTTATAGTCAATACGATACACATTCACAGTACAGTCTAATTTTCCAATTTAGCTTTTCCAAAAATCTCAAAAGAGCTGGCTGTGAGTCCACTTAAAGGTTACTGCTCCATTTTAAACTGATGTTAGAAGAGTTAGCCATTCAAAACACTCAATAAAAATAAAATGAAAGTACTCAGTGCCCAGTCTCGTATTATTCCAGCGCTTGGAAAGTATTGAGACTTTTCCTAGAGGGTACAATACAGGAAATAAAAGTGCTCAGCTCACTACACATATTGTCTTATAGATTAGGACCATGAAGTCGTATTGAGTTATGCCTGGACAGGTAAAGAAGTAAAATGCTCAAGCCACTACTTGTATTGTCATTCTAGATAGGACTATGGAGACATATTGAGTTAGGCCTAGAGAGGTACAAAAATGTAAAATGCTCAGGTCACTACTCATATTGTCTTCTGGATAAAACCATTGAGACATATTGAGTTAGGCCTAAAGAGTATAGTAAAATAAATCACTCTGTACCCGATCCATTTTTTATCAACGAGCGACGTTTTCGTAGCGCTACTGATGGCTATCGAGCGACATTTTCACTGCGCTATAGGCAGTGGGTATCGTTCTAGAAGTGAACACACAATGCTGAATAATAAACACACAAGTGTTAGAGACAATATCATTTTTAAACTTAGAATCAGGGCCTCATAAAAATTGATCATTAACATAAACATAAATCTTAAAGTATTAATCTCAAAACAAATCAAAAATAAAAAATCAACTCTGGGTTCCTCGGAACATGCTTTGGAACCTGGCACTGTGGCTTCCGAACTTCCGAGCCACAGTCCCAAATATTGGTGTTTTTACAGATCCTTTGGAACCTAGCTTGGTTCATTTGGAACTTGGTTCATATCCTTCGGAACTTCAGAGTCACTACCTCGGAACCTCAGAGTCAAAATCCAAGTAGAGGTAGAAAAACGGTTGGCTTGGAGCCGTTCGGAACCCCGAACATAAGTTTGGAACTTCCGAACGGTTAGCTTCAGAACATCCGAAGACTGATTCTCAGAACTTCCAAGGTAGTTCTGAAAGTCATCTTCCTCATCCAGTCACATGTAGAGTGCAGTGACGGATCAATCCACTTGAAATATGAATAAAAAAACAGTGGGGTTTCTGAATTCATTTTTCACATCTATCGGGTCAGATATGTTCGAAAATCAGTCCTCTATATTTTTGAAATAAATTGAACACAAAACAGTAGAGAAAAACCTCTGATTTTAAAGGTGAAATCATCAAGACACAAGGAAAATCATAGTTTCAACTAAATTTCAAAACTCATTTTGAAGGTCATTTCTAAACCAATTCCACTCCTGTTTGATCCTAAACATGTTAGAATTTCAAAAGGAATTCAATGGGTACCTTCGCTTTGAGAATTGAGTAGAGTTTTGTCTTCTTGAAAATGTTCCAATTCAAAACCAAGTTGCAAGTAGTTTAAATGGGAGAAATAAGAAAAAACAACAACAATTCTTTGAGTTTTCAAATGGGTGAAGAATATTTAGGCCTGACCAATTTATATAGAAATTAAGGGGAGGTTGCAAGTGGTGTATGATGTGTACATGAAGCCTATGCTGCGGAAACATAGCTTCATTGATCCATGCGCAATTGCGTACATAGCTACTGCATGGGTCAGCTGATATAAAAACTATTATATTTTTTTCTTATTTACATTTAATCCCCTATAGTTTATTTTCTTAATTAGAATAAAATGGGATTTTAATTAGATTAATCCAACTGGTTTAAAACGTCGGATTTAAAAACAAAATACACTGTATAACTTTGGAAAATACACTTTGTAAATGGATGGATTTTAATAAAAAAATGTCATTTTAAGTAAACTCCATAAATCGACTCGTATTTGTTTAAAAGGTTTTAAAATTTTATTTTCAAAATATGATGACACAAAATGATGAGTTTAATTATAGATTAAATACCATAGATTTTCTCATAATTTTCTGACATCCATAATTATTTAAAAAAATTATTTTTTAAAATAAGGATCTCTTCAAATCAAAATATTAATATTTCTGAAAACCAAAAGCATAGACTAAAAGGTCCTATAAATTCATCATTTAAAATCACTACCAATGCGTAACCTTGACAACCCAATGATTTCAAACAATATATAATAATAATAATCAATAATGAAATCACTTAAATATTAATATTTATAACAATTTACCAAATTGTCCCTCCAACATAAATGAGTTGGATTTGTGAGATACCGAGCGCTGATTGGGTCGATCTTGGACTTTTCAACAATCCCAATTTGTAATCTTCATGATTAACGGATCAAAAATATAATTAATTAACATAAATCACACAATTTATCCTAATTTTGGGTCAGGGGATTACACCTATCATTATCATCCAATTAGAATGTCCATTTTTGGGTGATCCCCAGTTTTGATTTCTATGGTTCTTACTTGTAAGGGTGTAATGAAATATTTAGTGTCGAAAGAGGGGCCTATCTTTATCATTTAAATCTAAGGTCCATTTTGTGATGAGTATTTTAATTAAACTCCATAGATTTAATTTCTAAAATTATTATAAACATTAATATAAACATGATTAGTTTACGTGAGCTCTGGGGCTAGGCTTTAATTTTGTTAGTAAAACTTGAATAATGATGCTATCTTGATTGAAGTCAATTCCATTGTATCATGTGTAAAATTATTAGATCTAGTTATCTTGTTTGATTCTTGTATTCTTTATTCTTCAAAAATTCTTTGATTCTTTGTATTATTCTTTTATTATTTAATTCTTTTATTCATCTCCAAACTTCAAGATCTGGAAAATAAACTAATATTGAGATTAAATAAATTAATTTTTCTAAAAATAAATGTCAGATCTAAAGTATCTCTATGTTTTTTAATTAAAACAACCAACATGACTCTCAAAGTTAGATTTTAAATTAATTAATTAATAAATAATTGTGAATATTTTATTGATATATTTGTATAATTCCGTTGGGTTCGACCTTGCACTCGTATGTTATACTATTAATTGGGTCGTACGCTTGCGAGTATACATTTAAAATTTAAACAAGAAGTTTTTGTCACTGTTGTCGGGGAATTACAAAAATTGTGATTTATTTTCAGATCTAATTCCATGATTCTGTGATCTTAATTTAATTTTCAATTCTTGGAATTTGATTTGAGAAAAATTGAATGTTGGTGATTTATTTTGGAAAACTAAAAATAATTTTCATTTTGAATTTTAATTTTAATTAGTTCTTTTTTAATCTCTTTCCTAGTTCTCGAATTTTTTTTAGGAACTTGCATCTAGTTTTGGTCATGCACATTTTTCAGAGCCTTCACCAAAGTTTTGTGCTTGGTTTTGCAGGAAATTTTAATCACGCGCTCTAAACATTTTCTTGGAAAATAAATGCTTGGCTAAGGTCAGTTCTAATTTTTTTTTATTTTAAATTTTAGATCTCATGCATTCATATAGAATTTTTTTTAGGGCTTCTTTCTTTTCTTTTATTCTAATTAGTTATTGCTTGTATTAATAACATGCTCATTCATTTAGGGTGTTAGTCCATGCATTATAAGTAGATTCTTTGATAATTGTTTTTATTATTGTTTTCATGTTGTTTTGTTAATTTGGATCTGCATTTTCACAATATCTAGAAAAATAATATGGTAAAATTGGTTCATGCATCTCCATAATAAAATCAATTTTGGAATTAGGATTAGTTTTTGGGTTTCATGCTCATTAGGAACGTTTTCAATCTAAATCAATTTTTGTAACAGGTGAATAGTTTATCTTCAAGAATGGTGTCTAAGGATTAGTCCTCTCACCAAGGTGTAAATAGCCTATGGATAAGTGGGACATAAGTAGATTGACAAGTGCTCCTTCGCTTACTTGGGAACTTACCTGGCCATCTTGAGGTTAAACTCTCATCGGAGACTTAAATTATTTGGAGAGAAAATTAGGAGCAAGGTCTAGTTTTTAGGATCCCTTAGAACCCAATAAAAATTTGATTGTGTTAGTGCAATTTGAATCTTAGATTTTAGGCATTCTTTGTGTGAATTTGTTTGAGCGTGATTGATCCTGTCTGTGTATGCATCATTGGTCACGTGACTCTTTCAATCATTTGGTTCGAGTTACACTTCCCGTCAGTGCATTGATCGTTGTGTCCAGAGCTTAGTCAAGCTCAGTCATAGTCATAGACAGTCCACCTACATCACCACCATCAACTCTATAATCTTCTTCTTCACCAACACTATCACCCATCATGGCTGGAGAAAAAGTCGAAGAGAAAACCCTTCAAGACTACTAATGCAGCCTTCGAACTCAAACCAACCCTGTTATATCTTTTACCCGCATTCCATGGACTTGATCGTGAGGAGTCTTACCTACATGTTAAAGAATTCTTAGAAATCTGCGCCATCATCAAACTTCAAGGAATCACTGATGAATCTATTAAACTTCGTTTATTTCCTTTTTTTTCTCAAAGAAAAATCGAAATCATGGTTAAATTCTCTACATGCAAATTCCATCACAACTTGGGATCAGTTGGTCAACAAGTTTTTGAATAAATTTTCCCCATATCTAAAAGTAATGCCCTCAAGAAAGAAATTTCAAACTTTCATCAAAAGGTGGGTGAACAATCCTGTGAGTCATGGGAAAGATTCAAAGACATGTTGAGTAAATGCCACCACCACAGTTTTGAAACGTTGAGACTCGTGCAATTCTTTTATGATGATTTAACCACATCGAACCGCACCATGGTCGAGTCTATGAAGAGTGGGGAATTTAGCGGAAAACTCTTAGAGATGGGAACAACATTTGGACCTTCTTAGAAACTTTAGCGGAAAACTCTTAGAGATGGGACTTGCCCCAAAAAAAAAGAATTTGACACAAACCTCAAAGAGAGGAGGTTTGGATGAAGTTAGTCGCGACTTTGACGATAAGCTTGCAATTGCGAACCTAACAAAAAAAGTTGACTCATTGGCGATGTCTTAGGCGATGAATCAACCATTAGGACTAACTGAGATTTGTACAATGTGTGATAACCTAGGACACATTGCCCAAAGCTGTCATTCCCTAGGATCGATGACTGAGTTCTCATCCGAGCAGGCTAATGCTCAACAATTTTGGAAGACAGCAATGAAACCCTTTCTCTGCCACATACAATCCTAATTGGCAAAATCATCTCAAATTCTCATGGCGTCAAGATCAACCTAAAAGTTCTCATTTTGGTACTAGAACACGACTGACCGACTCTTCGGAGTCTGCTGCACGGGGGCCGGATTAATTTGCTTTGTTGAAAATCAGACTGTAAGCATTCAATCTGAGAGCAATACTTGATGAGGAAAGTAACAGCAAGGGAAGAACAATCACTATAAATTATGGATTTGTCAGACAAAGTGAAATAGGACGTATCTCCCCCGAACAAGAAACATCATGATTTTCCCCAAAATGAAAAACATTATATGATACATAGGACAAATTTCCCCAAAACAAGAATTACAATATGATGATTAGGCAATTTTCCCCAAGTATGTGAACATAAAATTTTGTGAGAAAACTAAGTCAATCAATGTTTCGATGACTTAGGAAAATGCCTACAAGAAGAAGAAATACCCAACAGAACCCGCATCAGGAAGAGGAACATAACAGAGAGGAACAAGACAGTGTGAACAGTCCTGAGGTACCTCCTGAGCTACAGAACCTGGTACAGGTAGTGGTCACCTCTGTTCTACAGCAACACAAGAACGGCAATGGAGGCGTAACCTCCAATGAACACCAGTGTGTAGGACAGAGGCTGGTGAACCCGAGTTTATTGGACCTGATCTGGTTGTAGAGACCACGAAATAGATAAAGGTGATACGACAACATCTGCTTATAGAGAAAAGTCGTCAGAAGAACTACGCTGACAAAATGAGAAGATTTCTTGAGTTTGAAGTGGGAGATCTAGTGTTCTTGAAGGTCTTGCCACGAAAGGGACAAATGAGATTTGAAAAGAAAGGGAAGCTGTCACCCAGATTTGTGGGACCTTTTCCAATCCATGAGAGGGTGGGGGAAGTGGCCTATCGTCTGATATTCCCTCCATAGTTGTCATCACTACACGATGTATTCCATCTTTCTATGTTGAGGAAGTACAATCTTGACCCATCGCATGTGCTGAATGTGCAAGATATAGAAGTACAAAGCGACGTAGCTTATGTCGAAAGGCCTGTCAGAGTGATTGAGAAGGAACAAAGGGTATTACGGAACAGAGCAATTTCGTTCGTCAAAGTGGTATGGGATCGACATGGTAATGAGGAAGCCACATGGGAACTTGAATCAGAAATGAGGACAGCTCATCCTGAGCTATTTGTGTAATTTGATTGAAACCCAACTTCGTTCGCTTTTCGAGGCAAAAATTTCAAAAAGAGGGTAATATTGTAACACCCCGGATTTTCATTATGTATGACTATATTGGAATATTCTATTTGAATTGTGAATTAAATGAATGTGAAATTAAATTGTTGAAATGGACATTAGGTGGGCAAGGTAAATGGGTTAATTACCCAACTACGACCCAATGGATTATGGATGAGCTTGATTTTAAAGTAATTGGGTAAGGTTAAAGTAAATGGGTAAAAGGTAAATGGGTCAACTACCCAATTAAAATCCAATGCATGAAATCCACCTCATCAAGTGAGGTGGCATGTGAGTGATGTGGCAATGCCATGTGGCATGCATGTCATCACATGGAAGCCTAGTAGGCAAGGTGCCACATCATCAAGTGACATGGCCAAGAGGGGACCCAAGTGCCATGTGGTGACCAAGTCACCACATGCATGGCCAGCCATGATATGTTGACTTGGTCAATCACCTAGTGAGTTCAAGTTTTGAGTTTAAGATTTAATTGTTTGAGTTGAGTTGGGAAGATGGAGAGTCTTCATCTCAATGGTCATGAACCGATGGATTCGATCGAAGTCAAAGAGTCTCCTTAGTTTAAGCCAAGGGTCATCTTGGTTAAACCAAGGGACACCTTGGTTAGATAAAATCATTAAGAAAGGAAATGAATAGTTGGAGTTGTTATACAAAAGGACACAACCAAAGGGGCTGTACACACCCCTTGGCCGATCACTCCTTCCCTTACACACAAGAACTTTTGTTCTCCTCTTCTCTCTCTCACTCTCTCCCACCTACACTTCTATACTTGATGAATTATTGAAGAGCAAGGAAAGAAGAAGAAGGATTAAGGAAGGAAATGATAGACCAAAAGAAAAGAAGGAGATGGGAAATAATGTATGTTTAAGGTTTAGTAATATGGGATTAAGACTAAGGAAACCATAGGTTTGGCCATGGTGTGGCCGAATCCATGGATTCCATAATTGATGGAGTGGATGACTAAATTGTTATAAGGCTATGAAATTGGAAATCCATTCAAGGAATGGTGATAGGTTGAAACAAACAACCATAGGATTGAATCCAAGACCGTACTATATTGGTACAATGATTGAATGGGTCATGAGGAACACAAACCTTGACTAGTGGGTAGATTGAATTTAATAAGAGGAGTATAGAAGATGAAATCTATGTTTAAATAATGTTAGGAGTGGATTTCATGAAGAAGGGCTTTACAGAATAAGCAAACAAAAAGGACTGACAAAGAGTCAGTCGACTGAATTGGTTCTGGCTGAGCATATAAGTGTATTCTGGGTGTTTCAGCCGACTGAATCTTATGATACAGTCGACTGAAAGTGTACTGGCCGAGCAACATAAGGGATACCTTGATGTTTCAACAGACTGAATCTATGATTCAGCTGACTGAACATAGACGTACCAAATAAGTAAGTAAGTAGGTGTGTTTTAGCCGACTGAATCTTGTGATTCAGTCAGCTGAAGGTATGATTATCAAACTCGTAAAAGGTTTTGTTGATTACTCAGCCGACTGATCTTTGATTCAGTCGACTGAATGTATACTGACCGAACACACAAATAATCTAATCCAAAGTCAGCCGACTGAATTTGTGATTCAGTCGACTGAAAGTGTGTTGACCTAGAACATAGAGGATTTGACCCAAAGTCAGTCGAATGAATCCATGATTCAGCCGACTGAAAGGTTACGGGTCAAGTTTCTGCGGTACTGAGTTGTGTTTCAGCCGACTGAATATTATTATTCAGTAGACTGAAAGTTTGCGGGTAAAGCAAAAACTATATCTGGGCGTGATTCAGTTGACTGAATTTGAATGTTTTATTTTTTGGTTAATTTTCCAGATACCTCTATTTATCCAGTGGGATGTAAAGGGTGATGAAAAGTAAATGGATAAACAAATTGATATATATGTGGTTGAATTTGTTAAGGTAACGAGGTTCGATTCATTTTTACGCGAACGTTAGCGTTGTTCTTACGAAACAAGAAAAGAACAGTAATCGGATGTTGGTAGGATTCCTACCTTATTGAGACACTATGGATTATACATATAACACTGGTCTTTATTTCCAAATATGATGTTTTACTTTGATTAAATAAAGGATATATGTTTATGAACTAAATTTCAATGATATTATGTAATTTGATAAGAAAGGGCATTCTTCCATTCATTATCTCATGCATGGCATGAGAGGGAATACATGGGACCAACAAGCCAAGTTATGAACGGTCCGGACATAATTTGGGCTTGAAACTAGGTTGTATGAAGCTATGAGAACTATTGATATATTGGCCTTGTCTGGGATTGCTAGGAATGGGTATGGCGTAATTTGGGCCAAAGAGCTCCTGGGTATATAGTCCCCTGCGCAGAGGGAGGAGTCCACACTCCATCGGTAATTCCGATTAACATATGTGGGGAGGTATAACAGTGACCTGGTGGTGCTGTCACAGAACACTGCGGACGTAAGTGTCCAAGTGAACACCTTGATATAGTGATTTATCATGGAAGCTATTTATATATGATGTGATTGGATATGGAATTGGGTGAGTAATCATTTGACATTGACACTTGTAACACCCCGCCCTTTCACTCTAATTTTCAGAGAATATTTTATTTAAAAATATAATAATCCAATGATTGGGGCAGAGTGTCACGATGCGAGTTAAGTTCGGACTTCTAAAGTCCGACCCTTAACTGGCCAAGCCCATGTGCGTTTGGATTAAATCCATAAGAATGATCCACTCATGGTACAAATACAACTTGCGGAATTAACTTAATCTTAATCTAACTGAGGTTATAATAGAACCTATAACTATTCCAATTTTTCATTCTTAGATAGCAAAGTACATAACTTATTCTCCAAAATTACTAAATAATATAAATCTACCATTCAATCCAACCATCCAAAATAAACCAATCCATAGCATCTGCTTAACTACTTATTACATGCCAACAAATCTGGTTACCAAATTACATTGTCCAACTAATTCAAATAACAAATCCCTAAGTAGTCCATTCAAGTCCATTCAAAGTGCCCAAGCTCCTATGCTTGGTTTTCTTCTTGATCCACGTTCTTCCCTTTCCCTGCGTCATCCACTAAGGATGTAGATAGGGCGTTAGATCAACGCACCCAATAGTGTTTTCGAATAGGGCTACCACATGGTTAGTCAAAAACATGCAAATAGTATAATAATAATACATGTGTGACAAAATTTCATAAAAACATGCTATGTATGAAATGAACATGTAATGAGTCCCACCCATCCCCATTCAACATAGCCATCACTTGACGGGATTCTCATCATCAAGGTAACCCACAGTGTTCTTTCGGACGCCCCGATAGAGTGTGGCCCCCGGATTCCTCCTGATGGGATTCTCAACATCAGGGTACCCCACAGTAGTCTTTCGGACGCCCGAAGGAGTGTGGCCTCCGGTTACAACACCATCATCCCATGCAATGCATGAGATGTCTATGCAAACATGTTATTTAGAAATATAGCTTTACAATCATATAAGTTATCGAAATCAACATAAAACAACATATGAAATTGTGGTTACAATAAAGGTAGGAAACTTACACTAGATTACTTTGTTCGACCCTTCCTTTGAACCGTCTTCCGATCACGGCTTGTACACCGTTCTAGAAATCTGAATACCCTATGTACATAGCAGTAAGTTAATCATTTGACCATATGATTCTAATTTGATCTAAATCCCAAAAATCCACTTTGTGGGGTTCGGCCATGCCCCATGGCCGAACCTCACCCATTCAAACCTTGGTCACTCTTTTCTTTAATTAAAACCATCTAAGTGTCCCAAACTTTCAAATGAACCTTGGTAGGGTTCGGCCATACTACATGGCAGAACCTTACCACCTTGGGTTTTGGCCCATAAGTCCATTCTTTTGATCATTTCATCTTTTCATCCATATTTACGATAACGCCACTATACTAACCCTTTGTTTAGTTTTGTTTAACCAAAGTCCATACCCAAATCACCTTGGTGGGGTTCGGCCATACACATGGCCGAACCTCACCACTTAGTTTTTTATCTTTTAAATCTTTCATTAACCCCTCTCCAATTACATGCAAATTAGTACTAAGTCCATCAAATGACCCTTTAGTGGGTTCGGCCATACTTCATGGCCGAACCTCACTAAACTGGTTTTTGTTCCTTCTTTCCAACCTTTATCATGGTTGATCAAATTAATAATAAAACCATAACTAAGCATAGGTGTTTTTGAAACAAAAGCATAAAATATATCATAGCTTCCCACATGATTTTAAACCCAAATCTATCCTCAAAACAGTCCATGGGGTTTGGCCATACACATGGCCGAACCCTATGGTTCTCTTAATGAAAACCCACCAAATATTTATCTATGATATTAATCAGCAAATTAACATAATATAACCATGGTTCAGTCATGTCATATCTACTCCAAAATAGTAAGCTTAATTCCATATAAAAATCTTTTAAAAGCCCCACTTCAAAATATGGATTTTTGTCTTTCAATCACCATAGAATTCACCAAATTTTCTCATGGGGTTCGGCCATCCAAAGGGCCGAACCCTATGGTCCATATTTTTCCACTTTTAAACATCACATTCCTATATTTAAACCATTGATGGATTTGGCCATACAATGGCCAGATCTCATTTTCTTAACCAATCTATTAAACAAGGGTTCAAAATGCACTTACGAATACCGCGTCTCCTTTGGTTCTTTTGACTCCTTTCTTGACCCTTTATTTCCTTGAACTCTCCTTCTCTCTTACTGTTCTTTGGGCTGAGACTGATCTTGTTGCAAGCTCCTTGAGATAATTCAGCCAGATGACAAGGATTTGAGAGAGAGAGAGAGAGAGAGAAAGAATTTTGGCTTTGGATGGGAAATGTTGATGCCAACTCCTTTGCTCAATGTATGCTTTTGTCTTGGTGAAATAAATCAATCAAGGACTGATTTCATATCAGTAACCAGCTGTTGTTCTTGGTGTTTGGAGAGATGGAGGACGCCCAAGAGAGGAAGAGATAGTGATAGAGAATGAAGTCCTCTTGGCTAATCAAATTCAGCCCAAGGTTTAACCTTGTGTAACTCACCTCTCCATAATTAAAATCCTTTATGTTACTTGGGGTTTCATCTATGAAATGAAACCCCCCTCCAAGCATCCAACGTCTCCATTACCTTTGGATGTGAGAGTTTCATAAGGAAATGAAACTCCCACACCAACGGCTATTCCTTGTTAGCCCATTGTAACCGCCATCCTTCATTCACATCTTATATGGGGGTTTCATTTTTTTTTTTTTGAAATGAAACACATCATGTTCCAACGACTCTTGCTTGTCCTTGTGGTTTAAATCTTCTCCTCATTCATCTCTCATTAACAATTCAAATTGGAGTTTCATCATAAGATGAAACTCTTCCCCTCCTCCAACGTCTCCCATGCAACTTCAAAATGTAACTCTCATTTCATTTATCACTTAGATGGGAGTTACATGCATGGTAAAGCCTCCCATGCAGCCAACGTTTTTTATTGTGTAAAACTTACAACCAGCCCACACCACCATCTTACACACACTTCACTCATTAAAAAAATTATTCCATCTACCTCATTTATTTAACTCACCCAAACTCAACTCATTCATTTAATGTAACTCAACTAATAAATTCCACTCAACTAAACTCCATCATTTATTTCAACTCAAACCCAACTCAAACATTTAACTCATCTTAACCCAAATAAGCTTTGAGCTCACCAAATAGTCAAATATGTCAACTACGACCCATTGGGTCCAATTTAGCCATTTTGACCCATTTAACAAAATTTGACCCAATTATGATTTTTGACCCATTTAAGTACATCTTATACATTTATTTGTTTTGTAAACAAAACTACCATCCTTTGGGTCTTGATTGAACCTTTGACCCATTTAAATTCAAATCAAGTATATCACAATGGCAATTCCGTAAATATGAATAAATTCATATGAATTGATAACTTTGAAATTCCAGGGTATTACAACAACCGTGACATGATGCATAAATAAGCATGATTATGATATGGATATCATGCATTGCTTTTATTACTTATGAGATGTTTTTACAAATATAATATGATGCTTCTATGTTGATTTTATCTTAATCCTATGTGTACCATAACCCTACTTGGAATTCCTAATGGGCATGTTGACTGATACCTTACTTCTACCCTATAGATGATGGAACATGGAATGATAAGGAAACGGACATGAGACATGAAGGGAGCCAAGCGTAGGAGCTTGGAATGAATGAAGTTTATTTTACTTGTCTTTGATTGTTTATGATGTATTGGGAGGACTGATGTTTTGGACTGTAATAACTTAGAATTATTTTGCTATGGTTTGATGATATGTAAGTTTCAGTAAAGTATATGGTGATTGGCTTTCCTTGCCTTATAATGTCATGTACATGAATAGTGTATTATTCATATAATGAATTCCGTAATGTATTCAGAAAAGCGTGAAATGTTTTAGTGGATTTAGTCCACGCACACGTAATTGGTGGCCAGTTAAGGGTCAGGTTTTGGAAACTTGGACTTAACTCGCATCGTGACGTTCCCTCTCTCTCTCACTCATTGATTTGTGGCGAGTGAAAAAGGGCGGGGCGTTACGGATGAAATTAAAGAAAATATGACCTTAGTACCCCCAAACTTAAATTGAACATTGTGCTCAATGTCCCCTAATCTACATTGGCCAGGTGTAAAAGAAGAAATATTTTAGAAAATGAACGATCGGACTTTAGATGTACCTTTGGATGTGCATTAAATGATGTATGATTTTTCTAGGCTAGACTGACTTATACATAGACAAATGGATAGGATAGGTAGGTGTGCTAAAAAAATGGGTTAGGGCGATGGATAATGCGTATTGGGTAAAAAGGGTAGGATGACAGTAGGGGTGTGGGTAGATAGGTATGGGTAGAAATGGGTGTTGGTATAATGTATGATTTCTTATCAATCCCCGTAGATTGGATCTGTGAATAAAACTTCAAGTTCTGTTTCTGGATTGTGATACTCTAAGAATGGTTTCAATCGATAACGATTGACTTTGAAAACATGACCAATCTTAGGATGCTTGATCTGAATTGCTTCATGTGGGTATATAGATGTAACAATCAACAGACCAGGCCATTTAGATTTAGATTTCCCAGGGAAAAGATGCAACCAAGAATTGTACAACAAGACCTTTTGACCAACAATAAACACTTTCCTAAGAATGTGTTTGTCATGAAACACTTTCATCCGGTCTTTGTACTTTTTATCTGTGTCATAAAACCTCATTTCTTATTTCTTCCAACTCAGCTAGTTGGAGCTTTCTGTGTTGTCCAACCGCATCTAGAGCAAAATTGAAACGCTTGATAGCCCAATATGCTTTGTGCTCTATCTCAACTGGAAGATGACAGTCTTTCCCATAAATCAAACGATAGGGTGACGTTTTTATATGTGTTTTAAAAGCAGTTCGATATGCCCATAGTGCATCAGTGAGTTTGGAAGACCAATATTTCTGGGTTGGATTGACTGTCTTCTCAAGGATATGCTTGATCTCTCTATTTGAAATTTCCACTTGCTCATTTGTTTGCGGGTGATATGGAGTAGCGATCTTATCCATCACCCCATATGATTTCATCAAACTTTTCGAATGGGCGATTATAGAAGTGCTTTCCTCTATCACTAATGATGGTTCGTGGAACACCAAATCTAGAGAAAATATTTTCTTTCAAGTAATGGATGATGACATTGTGATCATTTGCTTTGCATGCCACCTCTTTGACCCACTTTGATACGTAGTCAACACCTACGAGAATGTATAGATTGCTAAAAGAATTGGGGAATGGTCCCATGAAATCGATGCCCCAAACATCAAAAAGTTCAACAGTTAAGGTGGGGTTTAAATGCATCATATTTCGACGAGATATACCACCTAATCTTTGACATCTATCGCATGAAGTACAAAAGGTATGGGTATCAAGAAACATGGATGGCCAATAAAATCCACATAGCAAAATTTTTGCAGTTGTCTTTTTAGCACTGAAATGGTCTCCACAAGCCTGATTATGATAGAAGTTATGATACTTTGTTCTTCTTCTTCTTTAGGGACACAACAATGAATAATTTGGTCCACACAATGTTTAAATAGATATGGATCATCCCAAAGTAAACTTTTGACATGTGCCAGAAACTTAAATCTATCTTGCCTAGTCCAATGTACAGGCATTTGACCAGTAACAAGATAATTGACAATATCTACAAACCTTGGTACTTGGGATACTGACATGAGTTGTTCACCAGGAAATGACTCAGTGATAGGACGATTATCATCTGTGTCTTAAATTATCAATCTAGACAAATGATCTGTTACCACATTATTTGAACCTTTCTTGTCTCGAGTTTTCATGTCAAATTCTTGTAGCAAGAATATCCATCTGATTAGGCGGGACTTAGTATCTTTCTTGGAAAAAAGATACTTATGTAATGACCCGACCCGATATTTCGGGAACTTAGAGAGTTTTGTGGATATTCGAATTGTTTTTGGTGTTTTGGCAGTAGTGTAAAGAGTGTGGCTCGCGGTGGGCCCTAGTTTGCCTGACTTCAAGTTCGAGAACTCGAATGGACATTATGGTAATTTTGTAATTGATATGTATATTTTCATGAAAATAATTAAAAAAAAAAAAATCACATGTTTTCTCGCTCGATCTTCGGCATTCGAGAAATTATTGGGTTTTCGATCTTGTTGTTTATTTTTCTTTTTGAAGAGAAGTTTTGAAAAAAAAAAAAGAGTTTGAAGCCCTAACCCTAAAACCCCCCTTATTTAAACTCTCTCTTCCGCGCGACACTGTAGCCGCAGCTGCTACAGTGTTCGCACCCCTCTTATCCGCCTCCCTTTTGGTAGCACTTCCCTTCTTCCAAATTTTTCTCTTTCGGCTCCTCCTCCTCCTTCTTCTCTCTACAATCTTCTTCCCCTCCTTCAGTCCGGCAGTTGTTTCTCCTTTTTCCCACCGCCGTACTTCCTTGGATCTCAACGCACCTCTTTTGCCGCTTGGGTTGTGGAGCTTTCTTCCCCATTTTCGCCGCTCGATTCCAGGTATTCCTCGTTTTTCTTCATTTGTTCTCTTTCCTTTCCCTTCTTCCTTGGATTTCCTCGACTTCTTCATGCCTCTCCTCGATCTTCATCAATTTTTTGTCATTTTCATAGTTTTTCGTCGATTTTCCTTGTTTTCCCTCGATTTTACTTGGTTTTCCTAGTTTCCCTTCATTTTCTTTTGTTTTCCTGGATTTCACTGAATTCCCTTTTCTTTTCCCCTTTTCTCGACTCTTTTGGGAAACTCAGTCGGCTCGGTTGAGTTACCGAGTGGACTCAGTTGGGCGCTTGGGTTGGTCCAGCTCAGTTTTGACCCAGCTTGGCCCAATTCTTTGGTCCAGTCTCGGCCCAGCCAGGCCCAGACTATGTTCAGGCCCAGTTTTGGCCCAAATCCTTGGGTCCAATCCTAGATCTAACTCAGCTAGAGTTGGTCCAGTCTATGTCTAGTAGACCCTGCCCTTTTCTGGCTGACCCAGCTCATCGACCCGGCCCGTTTTCCAGCTCGACCCATTTCTTCTTATTTTGGGCCCACCCAGTTTTAGGCCCATTTCAGTCAGGCCTCGTTTTAACATGTTTTACCTTGATTGCTTATTCATTCTTCATTGTTTCACCTTATGGAGCTCCCTCCAAGCCGCTAGATATGTTTACTCTCTTCAGTTTTCGACTCCACACACAGGTGAGGGGACTTATCACAGTTTAGCATGCATTGCAGATATCGAATATATATTTCCGGACATGGAGTGATTCAAATGGGACTCTCTATTTATTAAGCCACTCGGTAAGGGTGAACCGTTGAGAATGACTATGCAGCGAGGGGTATGTTCGAGTGCACTCTCGTCCACTATACGCTATTGTGAGAAACTTTACTTGGATAAATTGATATTAAATATGATACTTGGAAGATGTTGATGATACGTTGAATGTTTATTTATCAGATGCATATGCAATCATGTTGAGCATAGAGATCTGTATTTAAGTATCTCGTTATGTGCTTTTGACTCGCATGATGACGTAAGATTCTGATTTCGGTTAGTTATGTTAAAGCATGCTTATATTGTTATACATGCTTATGTTGTTTACCTAGCTATAACATTTGAACGAATTTATGATGAGAATAAGATATCTATTGGATGTCGAACATGATGCTTGAGACTTAATGATAACGTGTTATGTGTCTATCCATAACATGTGAATGAATTTATGCTGGGTGCCTACTTATAATATTTGAATGAGACCATGATGAGTATGGGATTTGTGTTTAGAGATCTTACTATATGCATATGTTGTTATACATGATCATGATATCATGCGCATGCATAGAGGTAACTCATAACGGACAGCGTGCCGTTGGGTGTTGAGATGGAGGGACTATTCACGTGCGTATATGTTTATGGTGATGTGATGAGTTTGGTTGTTGGGAGGACTTCCCCGTTACTCTCCGGCAGTCGAGACCCCCATAGGGGATGCTGGTCTCCCCGTTGCATTCCGGTGGTTGAGGTGCTTGCCTCTTGACATTGGCTTCCTGTTATGCTCCAGCAATTGAGAACCCCCTAGGAGATGCGGGCTTCCCCATTGCATTCCGGCAGTTGTCGCGGTTGTATATTGTGTGGTCTCCCGGTTGTACTGGTAGGGAGACTGAATTTTGATGGAGGACCCGATGTGGGCTACCGAGATGATGTCTTCGGTTTGGTCGGTGGATCACCGATGGTGTAGTTGGATTTCGTGCATGTTAGCACCATTGTTAATATGATTTTCTTGCATTCACACATGTGATCTATTTATGTTGCTGACTTGTGATAAGCTTCATCTCTTCATTGGGCTGGTTAGCTCACCCCTTACCTTTCAGGTACCCTGATCTCAGAGGGGCTAGGCGAGCCCCTTGAGTAAGCGTCCGGGGAGGAGCAGTAGTATTAGATATTCCATGATCTTGTATGTTTAGTTTGGTGAGACCCTTACTAGAGTGGACTCATTATCACATATTTGTTTGAATGATTATATAACTATATTGGACGGTCGGTGCTTGTTTGTTGTAATTATTATATTGGTTTTTTTTCTTTATTAGATTGTTGAGCGGGAGGTAGTTACTCCGTTTCAAAAAAAAAATGTCCGATATCCGTGCATTGGTCATGTTTGAGACTTTTCGGAGATAACTTGCTAGCAGCGGGACAGATCTTTACAACTTAAGTGTAGCGTAGTCAGAATAGACGATGACCTTCGAGTCCACTAGATATGATCGAAATTTGTCTAGCTCAAATACGACAGCTAAAAACTCTTTCTCCGTGGTAGAGCAATAGAGTTGAGCGTCGTTCAGAGTTTTGTTGGTATAGTAGATAACACGAGGCAACTTGGTCATCCTATGTCCTAACACAGCTCCTCTGGCATAATTTTAGGCATCGCACAGGATTTCAAAAGGTACATACCAATCAGGTGGCAGTATTATCGGAGCTGAAGTCAAAGCAGTTTTCAATTTTTTAAAGGCTGACACATTTTTCATCAAACTCGAAGATGACATCCTTGGTTAGGAATATACAGAGAGGTCGCGATATGTCACTGAATCCTTTGATAAACCTCCTATAAAATCCAGCATGACCTAAGAATGATCTGATCTCCTTAATAGTTTGAGGCCTTGGAAGATAAGAGATCAAATCAACTTTGGCTTTCTCTAGTTCGATTCTTTTTTCAGATGTGACGTGTCCTAGTACTATGCCTGATTTTACCTTAAAATGACATTTTTCCCAATTTAGTACCAAGTTTTTTTTTTTTTTTTTGCACCTGACTAACACAAGCGTTAGATGGTGCAGGCATGGTCGAAAGTAGATCCAGAAATAGAGAATTCATCCATGAAGACTTTCAGGAAACATTCAACCATATCAGAGAAAATGTTGATCATGCACTGCTGAAAAGTGGTTGGTGCATTGGACAATTCGAATGGCATACGACGATATGTGAACGTACCGAATGGACATGTGAATGTGGTTTTCTTCTGATCCTCAACATATATTTGGTTCTTGTAATATCCCCGATTTTCAGTATATCAATATTTACGAAAATTGCCATTGAAATGGTGAATTAAAAGGATATGGCCTTAGATGGGTACATTGTGGGGTCCATTGTTCAATTAAGACCCAAAGGTTATGGAATGGTTGTAGGTAGAGTAAATGGGTAAGTTACAATTATTTGGGTCATGGTGACTATTTGGGTCAAAATGGCCAAATGGGACCCAATGGGTCGTGGTTGACATGTTTGACCATTAGGTGAGCTCAAAGCTTAATTGAGTTAAGATGAATTAAATGATTGAGTTTGGATTGAGTTTGAATAAATGATTGAGTTTGGATTGAGTTGGAATAAATGATTGAGTTTGGATTGAGTTGAAATAAATGATTGAGTTTAGATGGAGCTAAATTAAATGATTAAGTTGAGTAAATGTAAATGACAGTGGAGTGTCTTAATTCCAATTTTAAAACAAGGAAAACGTTGGTTGCATGGAGAGGTAATCTCATGCATGTAACCCCTAGATAAGTAATGAATGGGGTGGCTGTTTTAGGAGTTACATAAGGTATGAATTGTATTTCAAGTGTAAATTCATATACACGTTGGAAATTGTATGGGATAGTTGGATGGTTAATGGGGTGGCTGTTTTAGGAGTTACATAAGGTGGGAATTGTATTTCAAGTGTAAATTCATATACACGTTGGAAATTGTATGGGATAGTTGGATGCTCCAAGGGTTAAGACATAAAAACCGTTGGCATGTAGGAGTTTCATTTCATGGATGAAACTCCCACATGGGTAAGAGATGGAAGATAAAGAGTTACTCAAGGCCAACTAAAAGTTAGCCGTTGAGCCTATGAGAGTTTCATTTCAAAATGAAACTCTCACATGCAAGGTTAATGAGGGATGAATGATGGGAAGAATGTATACAACAAGACATGCATGGGAGCCGTTGGACACCTTGGGAGTTTCATCTCAAGGATGAAACCCCAAGGAAGGTATTAAACAAATGGGAGTTACAAGTGGGTTCACACTTGGAGAAGTGATGGAGAAGGGTTGCATCAAGGGCAGCCAAGAGCCAAGAAACCATTGGAGGGTTTCATCTCAAGGATGAAACCCCCAAAATGAAATAAGTAATGGAAATGAATGGGAAGGGAGTTACATGTGGTGCCAACTTTGGGCTGAAGTTCATTAACCAAAAAAGGGTTTCATTTTCACTCTCTCTCTCTCTCCCTCTCTTGGACGTTGTCAACTCTCAAGACCAAAGGCATTGGTTGATTGTATCTCATACCAATCAATCCTTGGCTGATCCTTTCACCAAGACAAAATTCAGCAAAGGAGTTTGGCATCAAGGTTATCACTCTCATCCAAGGTCAAAAGTTCTATCTCTCTCTAATTCAAAGAATGCATTAACCTAAACTAAATATATTTTCCTAAACTACAACTAGTGAATGAGATGTAATATTTACAACTTAATCAAGAATTTTAAATGAAACAATACCATAAAAATTTAAGATTGGTTTCACCCCTTTAATCAAAGATTGGTTTTTTCTAAAGTTAGATGAAATTTCTAAATCTAGAAAATTTCAAAGTTTGGAAATTTTCTAAAAATGGAAACTTTCCAAAATTAGATTTTTCTAAAAATAGAAACTTTCCAAAAATAATGTTTCCTAAAGTAAGTTATTAAAATTCCAAGATTAGAAAAATTCTTGCTAAAGAAGGAAACTAATAAATTAGAAGATCTCTAAAAATAAAAAAAATTAATTATAGAAGTTCAAAATTTAGCAACGTTACAAACATAGATTAATCCAAAAATATTGATATTTTCAAAAATCTTTAATTAAAGGAAACTTTCCAAAATTAGACTTTCCAAAAAATAGAAATTTCCATTTTTAAAGAGTTGCCTAAAATAGAAATATTCCAAAAATAGCAATATTTCATAAATCATATAATTTTAATGGTACTCAATTTATTCATTTATTTGATTTGATTTCCCCGGCAAAAGTGGCAAAAACTTGTGGTGCGAATCTTACAATTATTACTAGCAAGCGCACAAACCAATTAAATAGTATAGCATATGAGTGCGAAGGTCAAACCCAAAGGAAATCACAAAATATATGCTTGAATCAATTAAATTAAATTGATATCCCCTTTAAAAAGATATGTTTTATGAAATAGAACTAATATTTTGAAAAAGACTTCTAAAACATAGAATTTTAGATTACTTAGATCTAGAAGAAGCAAAATTTTAAAACAATATTAGCAATTACATCCATTGGATTTATTTTATCTTTTTATTTGAATGGTGACATTAGATAGTCCTCTTCTCCATTTAAAATTACAAAATTAAGAATAAACACATAACAAAATAAAGTAAACACAGGAAATAAATTGACAAATAAAGTAAATGAAATAACAAAACAATGCATAATTTAAAGGTGGTAGTGGAATGGATCAATCATGACCAAAGATCGATAAAAAAAAATAAATAAAAGATCTAGATCTGAAATTCTCGTAAAAATTCAAATCTCAATTTGTGCCTTTTCATTAAAAATAAAATTCATTAAACATTAATCTAATTAATCGAACCTTAGATCCTTAGATTTGATTAAATTCAAAATCTAATTATTTCATTATGTCCTAAAGGAACCTTAGATTTGAATCTAAAGAAATCTAAGTCCTAATTATTTCATTATGTCCTTTTAATTAAACAAAGAATACAAACTTAAAATTAAATCAAACAATCATAAAAGAAATTAAAAAATTGGATGTTTCAAGGTTCTAAGAGCTTATCTTATATTTATTTAATGAGAGAATTAATACACATATATTGGAAAGATACAACAAGAAAAATTAAAATTAAATTTACAAAGTGATGTCCTCATTTGTAAAAATCGTGTAGGCTCCTTCTCTCTTGTGTATTTCCTCCAATCTTCAGTCGTTTTTAGCTCATGACCAAATTCGAATTCTATGGTGTGTCTCAGTGTTCTATTTATAGGCTTTGGGTTGGAATGGATGTCTTAGATTTAATCTTAGTTTAAGCCATGAATGGATGGCTTGGATTAAATCATATTGAACATGGATGGATGATTTTAAGTTGAAAAGGTTAAGGTTTATAGGGCTCGGTCGAATTTTGTGACTTGGGGAAAGGGATTGGCTTGGTGGCTAAGCAAAGAAATTAAGGTAAGATTATTTGGGATTTTTGAATTTGACATGTGGAGTTTAGGGTTTGCTTAATGCTATGATGAATTAAAGGTGGAGATTAAAAGTTTAAATGAATGAATGGTTGGATGAACAAAAGATGATGTGGAGGATTGACTATGTGCAAAATTAGAATGAGGTGTAAATGGATATGGGAAAGTCGTGTGGATTGCATGGGATTAGGAGATGATGTATTGATGACAAGGCATATGCGCATGGATTGGAATAGGGTTTCTTGAACTTGGGTCTGCTGGACTTGGACTTGCACAATGGCTTGGCCCAACTGTGAATTGGACATGGACTGCTTGAGTCTGGCCCAATGCTTGGCATGTGGAGCATAGATTAGCCCATTTGGAGTGGATCTGTAGCCCATTAATTTGAATTTCATACTTTGGCCCTTGTATTGCAGCTTCTCTTTCCAAAATTAAATAATTAACTCATCACTTAAAATCTAAAAATATTAATTTAATCTAGACTCTCAAAATTGGACCCAAATTAATCAATTTACATTAAAATCTTAAAATTAGTCAGAAATTAATTATTAAAATTCTTAGTCTTCCAATTTAAGCATAAAACTTGCAGTTTTGGAATAGTTTTGATTGATTTTCCTATACTTTCCATTTTTATCTACAAAACTAACAAACAACATTAAATGCATGTGATATATACAAAAGTAAAGGCTAACTAGTCCAATAATTAGGGGTAAAAATATAATCAGCCACTAATAAGTGCAAAATTATTACATATTTTACTGCTAAATTTATAATTGTTAGTATTGTAGTATCTAAATTTATCTAATTAGTGTGTTTTGTGTGTTTTTAGGTTGATGTGTTGTTGTGCATTGAAATGGGCATTAAGTCCTCAAAACGAAGATGGTCCGACCATGTTTTCAAATGTCAATCAAATGGTCACCCACCTCCGCCAATTTGGGCGTTGTATTGAGTCATTAACATCCAAGGCTTCTAGTGATTCATCTAAGAAGGACTAGTCATCAAGCAATCAGATGTTGTGAGCAAGAAAAGAACAAGTAAGAAGAAGAGATTAGTACAAGCAGCAAACCGAGAATAGCAAGCAAAAATTTACAGAAACTCCTTGAAAGAGGTAGTGAGCAGCGCTATAGGGCAGCATCCATCTCTTCCAGGCAACAACAAACTGTGAAGTGAGTTGCAATACAAAAGAAGAGTCGAACAACCATCCAGTTCCAACCACTTCTAGCCCCAGTTGTTTTTATAAGAATCAAACCCTGAATGTGGTGCTAGCTGTCTTGATCTTGCTTGCTACTGATAAGAAGAAAAGACAACAGACCAGCAACCATGTGAAAGTAGCATCCAGTTCATACAGCAGCATCGGTGGACACCAAGCCTCAGCACCATCAATAGTTGATCTCATACAACAAATAGAAAAAAGAAAGAAGACAATTAACTAGTTAGTAGAGATAGAAGTGAAAATCCCACTCTATTTTTCAGTGTGTAAAAAATAGAATGAGAGAAATAGAAAAAGTAAATATGAAAGAAATAAAAGAAAGAAGGATGAGAGTGGGACACGCCAAGCGAAAATGAAAAAGGACTGAGAAAACAAAGGAGATCAAAATAGAAAATGGTTGGGTCGGTGGAGGAGTTATCTGCAGGAAAGAAAGAGGAGAAGAGGAAGGTGGGACTTACCCTCATCGCCATCACCAACAAAGGAAGGTAGTTTGTTGTTTTTCTACATACAGAGGTAAAAATGAAATTGGGGAAAGAGTTGAGAAAAGAAAGAAGAATAAGAATAAAAGGAGATATAAAAATAAGATTAAATAGATACAAGAACGAGTAGATGAAAGCTGGCCGATGTAACGCCCCGCCTTTTTTTCACTCGCTTTCCTCTCTGAAAATCAGAGTCTATTTTTTTTATAATCAAAGAGTGATAGAGAGCGGGACGTCACGACGCGAGCTAAGTCCGAACTTCTAAAGTCCGACCCTTAACTGGCCAACCTTATGTGTGCATGGACTAAGTCCATGAAAACAGTTCACACATAACAATATCAACATGCAGAATAACATCATAACTGTGGAATCATAACATGCGGAATAATAATAGAACCAAGTTCTATTCCATTCAGATAGCAAAGTACGTCAAGTCCTTAATCATAATTATCCAAATAAACATCCAACCATCTAAGTTATTACATGCCCGGAAACTAGTTACTCAAATACATGTCCATAAGTAACTTTATTCAAAATAAAACTAAATCATCCAAGCTCCTATGCCTGGCCCTCCTTGCGTTCATCGTTCCCCTAGTTTCCTGTGTCATCCACTAGGGTAGAAGTAGGGCGTTAGAACAACGCGCCCAGTAGGTATTCCAATTAGGGCTAACACATGGTTAGTAAAAACATATATATCATAATGTCCAAAACCATATAAAACGATGCCATGCAATGATGAACAAATGCAATGAGTCCCACCCATCACATGTATATAAAAGTACCCACCACATAGGTCTTTCGGTCGTCCCGACGGAGTGTGGACCCTCCTGTTTCTTCCTGATGAAAAAGCACATCAAGGTACCCCACATAGGTTTTTCGGACGGCTCGACGGAGTGTGGACCCTCCGGTTACAAATCCTTCACCTCATGCCATGCATGAGATGCCAATGAAACATATGCTATTTTATCATATAAACATAGCATTAAAATCACATTTTGAAACATATTCAACACATGTTATTTTATCATATAAACATAGCATTTTAAACTCACATTTTAAAGCATATCCAACACATGCTATTTTATCATATAAACATAGCATTTGAAACTCACATTTTGAAACCTATCCTTTGTAATATAAATTCATCAAAATAAGATAAAAGCATTGTACATAAAATCCATGGTTTCAAAGAGGTGGAATCCTACCAAAGATCGCTACGTGTCCTTGCGTCTTTCGTCCGGTAACCGCTCACAATCGTACACACCTTGTGAGGTCCCGTTACCTTATAATATAATAATCAATTAAAATCAAGTCCCACTTGATTTTCAACAATGTCCAAGTCCATCAACCATAAGTCTATACTTGCATCCTCCCTTCATTTAAAATACACATAAACCTAAACCCATAATCCCGTAAATCATTTCCCATGGGGTTCGGCCATACACCATGGCCGAACCCATGATTTATCATTTTCAGCCGTTATTACCAAATTGCCATTAACTCATGTTCATGTCCAAACCGATCCATAATCAAAACATTTATCATGGGGTTCGGCCATACATCATGGCCAGACCCATGATCATTGATTTTTAGCCTATATTACAATATTGCCATTCATGGCTAAAATTCCACAACCAATCCTTTCATTCATTAATAAATGCCTAAGTCCATGTTTTGATCCACAAAACCCATCTCATGGGGTTCGGCCATACATCATGGCCGAATCCATGATCTTCCAATTTAGGCGATATTTATAAAATTGCCATTGATTCCATCAATTTATGTTTGGGTTCCAAAACATAGATCTATTTATTTATACATTATATACATGGATTCCCCAATGATGAACCTATTAAAATTTACTTCATGGGGTTCGGCCATACATCATGGCCAAATCCTATGATGTCTAACTTTCTAAAAATAGCAATTAACATCATTGAATCCATAATCAAGGTTCCTTCCAAAAACAATCCAAAAGTCCATAATTAGAAACTTTCTAATATAATATTCATCCTTCCATTCCTCTATCTTTAGATCCTTTCTAAATTAAAATCCACCTTCCGTAATTAGAAACTTTCTAATTTAATAAACAACTTCCATAGAATAAACCCTAGTGGGGTTCGGCCATACATCATGGCCGAACCTCACCCTTAGAGTCAATCCAACCTTTTCCATTCACTTTCTAAATTAATAACATCCCCCATGGGGTTCGGCCATACACCATGGCCGAACCCTATGGTTCCATGATCTCCATTTAATCAATCAACATTCATCTATGATCTTCCATCATTTAAATCCATTAAAATTATTAATATACTTTCCATGGGGTTCGGCCATACACCATGGTTGAACCCTATGGTTCTTTAATTCCTTTAAACATCATTTAAATAAAACCAATGTCCTTCCATTTAAACCCTTTAAAATCATAAACCTACATCTATGATTTTCATCTTCCAATTCCATTAAAATAACTAATATTCTTCATGGTTTTTAACCCATAAAATAATCATGTCTTTCCATGGGGTTCGGCCATACATATAGCCGAACCCTATGGTTCCATATTCCCTCTTTTAAATCCAATTAAAAACATCTAACCATCCAAGGTTTTCATCATTAAAATCCATACATTAAATCAGTATTCTTTCATGGGGTTCGGCCATGCACTGTGGCCGAACCTTATGGTTCATGCTTCCATTAAAATTATCAAAAACATCTCCCAATCTTCTTCCATGGGGTTTGGCCATACACCATGGCCGAACCCTATGGTTCCTTATCTTAAAATAAATTTATCAAATATACTAACCGGTTCCGCGACTCCTCCGGTTTTCATTCGCTCTGATTGGTTCTTGCTCTTCCAATCTTTCTCTTCCTTGGTATTTTCCTCTTGCTAGCTGCCTTCTCTTCCTCTTTGTTTTGCCGTGAATAAGACTTGAAAGAGGAAGCAAATTCGGCTATGGTGTGTAAGCCGTGCGCCCCTTATTGCCTTATCTTTTATAATTTCCAATCGGCCAATCTTAGAAGGTGCTAAGATTGCAATTGTCGTGAGCCCCTCTCTTCTTTTCTTTTATCAAACCAATTGTCCTATCATAGAAGGTGTTGATATAGTAATTTCCATGCGCCCCTCTCCTAACAAGGAAAGGACTTTTTTTAAAGAGGCACACTCCACTTGGCCAATCTTGTTTGAAATAGCAATGCCGTGCGCCCTTGCCTTGAGTCTTAATTGGAAGTGGCCGACCTTCCAATTTGGCACTTGCCTAAATGTAGCTCTCATCAAGGAAAGGACCCCTATTTAGATACTTCATCTTATCTTGCGTATAACCCTATACACGGCCTAAACAATCTTTTAATTTAGCAATCTCTTTTTAAAATATTCTAGCACATCAATGTGGATATGAAAATCCCACATACATCTGATGCGCATATCCTTTTAATTCAACCCCATTTATTTTTATTGAAACCATTTCCAAAACCGTTGGGTCTTAATTGGGCAATGACCCAACACTTTACCCATATAAGATCCCTATCTAATAATTCACAAACTAAATGGGTAATTTTCATATTTATTAATAACTCGAAAATCCGGGGTGTTACAGCCGACTAAAGAAAGAAAGGAAATAAGGGATTTGAGATGGGCCCACACGATCTATCTTTCCTATCTCACGCCACCCACACTGTTATTTAAAGAGGAGAACCCAGTCGCACACGAGAGTACCTCGAACTGGACAGAGGCGTGAAAAGGGTAGAGAGAGACCGTGGCTAAAGGTACAAGCTCCGACGATTGATCAGGTTCTATATTTTCATCTTTTTTGCTTTTAATTTCATAATGTCCGGCTAATTTTTTGTACTGAGGTTGAGGATGAAACCCCATTAATGAAACAATGCTCTTTTATTTTTTTATTTAATTCCATATATGTGTGTATGATTATTTATGATTTGTGTTTCATTAGATTAATTAGATGTTAATTATTTTCACCACTAATATCATGTATTTTGTGGTTGTTAATATTAATATTTGATTCATCAATGCTTGGTTTTTAATTGAATAAAAGTAAAACCCTTTGATTCATTTTTTTTTAATTTAATTATTTTCTTTGATCCACTGTCATTTAAATTAAAATTGGATACATTAATTACTTAGGAATTATATTTTTAAATGCGAAGGAAAATCTGATTTTTGAACACCATATTAATGAACTTAAGCGTTTAAATCTCTTAAAAATAGGAATTAATAAATAAATAAATAATTAGAAGATGATGGATTTAATCGTGGTGGAATCCGATGCTTTAGTAATTTCTCTCACATTTAATCTCCATTTTTAGTTGCTTTAATTAAATTTGCAATTCCAATTCAATCATTCTCCTTAAAAATTGTTAACTAGGTTAAGGTTAAAATATTAGGCTTTTTAATTTGTTTTCCCGTTCATTCTTAAATCAAGTCCAGTGGGTTTGACCTGGCGCTTGCATATCTCTATACTTCAATTTGATTCGTACTGTTACGAGTAAATATAAATTCAAAAATTTCACAACAAGTTTTTGGCGCCATTGCCGGGGAAAGAACTCATGTCACCCGCGTGACAGGCGGGAATACTCACCACTATGCTACAACGACAGTTAATTTTAGGTTAGGTTAGGGAAGACAATTGATAATCAGGTTAGGGTGCTAGAAGGTAAACAGCAGAACAACCAAAGCCATGATCAACCTGAGCCATCAAAAGGCACTGATTGCCCTGCTGAGAGGGAACCCAAAGAGTCAGTCACGGTTGATTTTGTCCCAAAAGCTCCTTACTAACAACGATTGATTCCAATTGAGAAAGTATTCCATATAGCAATGTGTTAGAGGTGTTCAAGCAAGTCCGAATAAACATTTCTCTCCTTGACGCTATTAAACAAATACTGTCTTATGCAAAATTCTTGAAAGATCTCTATATGGTAAAAAGAAAGACTAATGTTCCAAAGAAGGCATTTTTGGCTGAACATGTGAGTGCCATTATACAACAGAAAACTTCTGTCAAGTATAAGGACCCTGGGTGCCCCACAATTTCTTATGTCATTGGTGACCATTCAATTGATCGTGCCTTACTTGATTTAGGAGCGAGCGCTAATTTGTTGTCGTACTCTGTATACGTGCAATTGGGGCTAGGAGAATTGAAACCCACACATGTTACACTTCAATTGGACGACAGGTCAGTCAAAATTCCAAGAGGTGTAATATAAGTTGTTCTCATTGAGGTTGACAAGTTTTATTATCCAGTGGACTTTATAGTCCTTGATACACAACCTCTGATGGACACCAGTGGGCAAATTCTGGTAATTTTGGGACGACCCTTCTTAGCCACCTCCAATGCAATTATCAATTGTAGGAATGGAGTGCTTAAACTGTCTTTTGGTAACATGACTTTGAGCTTAACATGTTTAATTATGGCCACCAGCCTCCGGACACGAATGACTTATGTGAGGTAAACATGATTGAGAGTACAGTTCATGGGTCCTTTCTAAACTTTACATGCGATGACCCATTTGAGGAATGCTTGTCAAATTTTGGCACTAACTTCAATGAAAAAGGGGTCACAGAAGCGAATGCCCTACTGGAATCCACCCCATTTTTGGAAACAGGTAAATGGAATGTAAAAGGCGAGTCTCACCCCGCCAGGGTTGAAAATCCACCTATATTGTACCAGGGTTGATTAGTAGGTCTGTCAATCTAGTCCGAGTCAGTCTGCCGGTGTGCCAATGTATCTGTAGATTTTGATTTTATTGAGCAGTCTAGTTTAAGATTTTTGAATTTGTTTGAGTCTCGAGTCTTGTGTGAGAGTCAGCCTAGAGTCCTTGTTGTTGTGTTTGTGTCTGTTTGTTTTTGCGGGTGTTGAATAAAGTGAGCCATCTCAGGTATTTTTTGAACTTTAGTTGTTCATTTTTGATATTTTTTTCTAATTTGCATGTGTACATGTAGATTAGGGAACATTGAGGACAATGTCCAATTTAAGTTTGGGGATATTGGGGGCTTGCACTTGTCTATTTTATTTGTTTTTTAGTAAAAAAAAAAAAAATAGCCTTGTGTTTGTCTTAAAAAAAATTGAAACATGATTTTTAGCATTAATATGTAGATAAAAAAATTTATATCATGCTTTTTCAATTGAATTCTATGAAATTTATGCTTGGAATAATTTTACACAACCATATCAATGTTAGTTTGAAAAAGAAAAATATTCATGAGTTAAGTAATCACTAGAAGAATACCAGTGGAGACTTATACCTAGTGAGTTTTTGACCCATTCGATTTTTCTGAGGGTTATAAGTCATTCTTATTTTTCTTTGATGTGGGCATTATTTTTGTTGTTAGAACTCATTATTCTTTGATTTTGGTCAAATACTGAGAATGACATCAAAATTGAATTATTACACTTGAAATTTTTTTGAATTTATTTGAAGGGAGGCAATAGCCATATGAAGCTTAGGAAGTGATATAAGACATTATTTTGGATCATTTGAGCATTTGAAACCCACCTATATCGGTCATCTTTTCATGTTAGTTCCCATTTTTGAGCCTTGAATAAGAATTTATCCTGTTTTTGTTGATTAACCATGTTATCCATACCCAACTCCGGTTGTGGAGTTTGAGCCTTCATCGAAATACCTGTGACCTATTCTAGAGCTCAGAAAAGGGTAGAGATGATTTATTAGGATGGAATTGGAAAGTTCCCTTCCAATAAGGGTGATAGAACAATACGATTGACCCTAGAGAGGGGGGGGGGTGTGGAATAGGTCAATCTAATTTCATTGGTCCTTTTTGAAATTAACTTGATTGATTAATTAAGTGCAGTAGATATAGAAATCAAGAGTGTGTGTGTTAGCATATGTGATTAAACAATCAACACAAGAATATAGCTCTAACACCACAAACATAAGGACACAAGATATATAGTGGTTCGGTTCGCCAACCTACATCCACTGTTAGGACTAGCTCAATCTTGAGCTATCCCCAAATTCACTATATGGAGACTTAGACCCTCACAATTAGAGTAGGAATTCCACCTCACTCAATCGGCTAGGAATTCCACCCACCACTGTGCAAGAGATGACACTGTAGAGTGTTTTTTATAGTGGTTCCTGAGTACCTCTCTTTAATCCACTTTTGGGTTACAGGTTTTTTTTTTAAAAAAGAAATTAAACCAAGAAACACTTGCCTTAAAGCTCTTTCTCGCTGATGTGTGCTTCATGAAGATCCCACCCAAGTTGTGTCGACGCTCCTTCTTGCAGTCGTCATGTAGTAATCACAAACTCTGGGTGACAATGAAACTTGGTTTTACCAATGCTTTCCTAGTTTATGGCTTTCTCAGTTACAAACTTAATCCGAAGATTGGTTGTTTATGATCTTTCGTTGCTCCTCTCTTTCTCATTTGCAAACACAATCAATAGATTGGTTGTTTATGATCATTCCCACAAGAGTGTTGATCGTTCCTTAAACTGTATAACCCTTTTCAGCTCAAGGAAGATAGTAAAACGGTCACACAACACTCATATTTATAGAGGAGTCTTAACGGTCATTTAGACTATCCAGGACCGGCCGGTCGGTGGCACAGATGGGTCGATGTTCATATTTATTACCATTCAACCACCCGACTGTTGCGCATTAAATGCACCCGAACGGCATAATTTCTTCCTGGCCGACATGTTGGTGTGGCCAATGTAAGGTCTCGGAATTTTGGAATTAATATAAATGTGAATATTATTTATTTTAATGATGGAAATTAGAAAATTGGTGGAGTAAATGGTAAATGGGCCAAAATTGAATAAAGGCCCAAGTGTGGCCCAATAGATTATGGTTTGGGTTTAAATTTATTTAAATGGGTCAAGAATGGTTAAATTGGGTCAAATACCTATTTGGGGCCCAATGGGTCAAGTTGGTTATGCTCTAAGGTAAATGGGCTAGATGGAAATGTAATTGGGCCATAGGCCCACTGGTAATCCACTTAGAGTGAATTCAATGATTTTAAACCACCTAAGTTATTTGGAATTAAATAATGGTGATGTGGCCAAGTGTGGACCCAAAGTTGGTGGGGCCGACCACCATGGTTGATTTGGTCAACCATGGGTGAAATAATGGAATTAGGTTAAGTATAATGAATTAACCTAAGGTGATATAAATAAGTAAATGGAAATTAAAGTAGCTAATTAATTAAATTATTAAATTATTAAATTGGTGGCTAAATGGGTTAAAATTAGCCAAATGGGGACCAAGCTACCCCACCTCCAAGGTCAAACACGTTGGGCTTGGTGGTGGTTTAGATAACCACCACCATAAAGCAAATAAAAAAAAAATCTAAAAAATATCTTGCTTTAGTTGGTGAGAGTAATTAATGAAAAAGGTAAGTTTAAGTCACCAAATGGGGGGTAAGTCTTCAGTTCCTTCCCATTTTCTTATCCTCTTTTCAACTCTCTCCATTTTCATTCTCCATGGACGTCCCACACTAGGAAGGAGAAGAGAAAGAGAGTTAAGGAAAAGAGAAAAGAAGGAGAGAAGAAAGAAGTGGAAATTTACACAAAATCACTCTAAAGTTAAGGTGTTCATCTCCCCTCTCATCATCCTTTCCTCTTCCCTCTCTCAATTTAAACTTACCTTGGCCGATTCTAGGGTTGGGGATTGCCACCCTTGATCAAAGATCTTAACCTACCAAAGATCAAAAGGAAGGAGAGAGGAGGCTAAGGAAACCGACGGGAGTGCCGGAAGTCGGAGGAAACGACGGATTGTAAGCATTTTCTTAAACAAGAGTTTATGTATATTTTTAAGTGATAAAGAAGTGGGTAATTTTTAAGGAGTTTAAATGAGGGAACCATGAAGGAAAAATGTACAAAATATGCAATGGAGAAGACTGACAGAACAGTCAGTCGACTGAATCTATGATTCAGTCGACTGAACTGGTGATAAACGAATCAGAAACAAGTTTCTGGGAGTTTCAGCCGACTGAATTAGGGATTCAGTCGACTGAACTAATGGTGGTTTATAATAAAATGAGTTTCTGGGAGTTTCAGTCGACTGATTCAGTCGACTGAACACAAACTTCTCAGATAAGAAAAAGGGTTCTGGAAGTTTCAGCCGACTGAATGTACGATTTAGTCGACTAAAGGGATGCTTATTAAACACGCAAGTGGGTGATTGAAAGTTCAGTCGACTGAATATATGATTCAGTCGACTGAAAGGGGTATGAACCATGTTTCAGCCGACTGAATGTGTAATTCAGTCGACTGAAACTGAACTGGCAGGACAAGCAGACACTCGGATTCGAAGTCAGTCGACTGAACTCGTAATTCAGTCGACTGAATTGAAATGTACAATATTGAACATCTTCAGAGGTCGTTGTTAATCCGGTAGAATGAATGGAGATTATGTTCAATTAAAGGGACTGATTTTAATGATCCTATGGATGTTAGACATAAAAATTGGATACATCGCGAATGACTAAGTGAAACGGATAGATGCTACGTTTTAGGCTCGCAAATCGGAATATTTAAAATGGCCAAAAAAAATTGGATTTATGGATGTATTTTAAATCAATGGAAAAAGAGGCTAAGATAAGGGCTGCCTTATTATAATCTAGTGACACGATTAAAGATCATTAATGGACCTAGGTTTATGATCAGTTAGAGATTTAATCATGAAATAAAAATACGGACTAATAATACGGTAAATGTGTAATAAGGTACCGGATAGTGCGAACAGTACTCGAGTCGATAGCTGGATTGTCGGACGAAAACGAAATAGAGACGCGAGTCGGTATTTGGTAGGATTCCTACCTTTTTATAAGCCATGGATATGTATGGTATTTTTATCTTATTTTATGGACTATGGGATTTATCTTATGATGAGTTTATTTTACGATTATGAATGTTATGTTTAATACTATGATTTATATTTTAAGATGATGCATTATATGCCAAGGCTATGTATGATAAACTAAAGTTATGAGACGTATATATTACATAGCATAATGCATTACATCTCATGCATGGCATGGGCGGAAAAAAATAAACAAACCGGAGTCCATGCTCCGTCGGGGTGACCGAGAACAGGCATGGGGACACCTTGACGAGGATTTGCCGTCAAGGGAGATATTTTGCGATAGGACATGTCTTGACGAGGCTTTTCCGTCAAGAGGGATATGACAGTATATGTCAGGAATGATGGGTGGGATTCATAATATAGACACCCAGGGCATGGCATACATCGTATATTTTCACTACACGTGGTCTATCAATTTTCATTGGGTTATTATCAGTATGCTGTTATTACTAATCTATGTGCTAGCCCTACTCGGAGTCCTACTGGGCGCGTTGTTTTAACGCCCTACTTCTACCCTAGCTGACAATGCAGGAAATGGCGAACCGGAAGGGCGAGACGGAAGCCAAGCTTAGGAGCTTGGGAAGGCGGACTAGTTATTTTGTTTAAGTTGAATGAGTTCATTTTGGAAATGTGTAATTATATAACTTAGTTTGTCGGAAATGTAATAACTTAGATGGCTTGTTATGTTGTATACTTTATTTTGGACGGTACCGTTTAATGGCATTTTCGTAATTAAATGGATATTTCTTCCCTGCTATCTGAAAAAAAAAAAAACTGGTAGGATAGTTCTATGATCATCCGCATTTATTTTTATGTTCCGTGAGCTTACTTGCTACGTGTGAACCGTACTCGTGGACTTATGTTCCACGCACGCGTAGGGATAGCCAGTTAAGGGCCGGGATTTAGAAGCTCGGAACTTAACTCGCGTCGTGACGTCCGTGCCCTTTGTCACTTTATCACTTAAAAAAAAAATGTACTCTGATTTTACGGTGAAAAGGGGCGGGAGTTACAGTTGTTATCAGAGCGAATATCGGAAGAATGAATCTCTTGAAGTAAGATTAAGACGGTTGCATGTCTCACTGGCAGCTAAGAATCCCAACTGACCGACTCTTCGGAGTCCGCTGCACGGGGGCCGAGTTAATTTACTTCAATTGACTTTAACTGAAGTGTTTAATCTGAGAACAACATTTCGCGGAAAGGGATGATAGCAAGGGAAGAAAAATCAATTTAAGTCGGAATTATCAAACATAGCAAGTAGGGTTACATTTCCCCGACATGAGAAAACAAATCTAGGTTTTCCCCAAATTTGACGGAATAATGATAGATTTATTGAACATAGGAGAGAATGCCCCGATTTCATCAAATGGAATAAAACATAGATACTTGGGAAGTTTTCCCCAAACCAAGTGTGCTTATTTGGTAACTTTCCCCAAAAAATGAGAAACAAAGTATGTTTGGTCAGTATTTCTTTCCCCAAATATGAAAATGAGCTAAGTCAATGTTTTTCCATGACTAGGAAATGGCTCCGAAGAGAAGGACTCGTCGTAACTAGAAAGAGGTATCACCACCTCGGCAGGAAGAGGAGATACCCCATCGGGAGGAGGGACAGAATAATATAAACATACAAGGTGTACCTCCCGAGCTAAAAGATGTAGTTCAAGAGGCAGTCATTGCTTCTCTTCAGCAACATTTGAGCGGAAATGCGACTACTAGCGACGGAAATGCGACTACTAGTGACACCAGTAAACGGAAGATGGTCAAAGACTTCCAGCAACAGCGCCCTCCCTACTTCAGAGGAAAAGAAGGGGCTGTAGGAGCAGATCATTGGTTAAAGAAGATCACTCAGATCTTGAATCTGCTTCAGGTTTCCAGTCCGGCTGACAGAATCTTACTGGCAACATCTCAACTGATTGAGGATGCCGGTAATTGGTGGGAAGTGGTGGAAAAACAGCGAACACTGGTGCCTGAAAGGGAAAGAATTGCCATGACTTAGGAATGGTTCTCAGCCACTTTTCTAGAGCAATTTTTCCCGGAGGAAAAAAGGGAGAGCCAGACTGAAGCTTTTAATATCATTAGTACAAGGCAATATGACAGTGGCAGAATATCACCGGGAGTTCCTTCGACTATCAGTTTTCGCATTCTACATGGTGGATACTGAGCACCGGAGGGCCCGTAAGTTTGAACGGGGCCTTCAACCGAGCATCAAAACTAGGGTGACAGTATTCAAGGAACCTACATTGGCAGGGGTGGTCGGCAGGGCCACTATAGTGCAGCGGGAATTGAATGAGACAGCGCGGCATGACAACCGCCGATGGCAGAGTGGGCGGGACGCATTTCAACCCAATAAGAGGTTCCGCCCGAGTTTCAGTAGACCCTCATCCTCTACTGGATCTGCAGGGGGCTTTCGCCCCAATCAGCCCTCCCCGTCAGCATCAGTTACTCAGGTCCCTAGAGGTGGGAACACTTGCTATCAGTGTGGCCAACAGGGTCACTTCAAGAGGGAATGTCCACAGCTCAGCAGACCCTCTAACTTCAGGGGTTCTTCTCGCCCTCCAGCTAAGCCAGCTCAGTCGCGAGAAGGCAGAGCATACAACCAAGCGGAGCGGGCGACAAACCCTACAGGATCTGGACGGCTTTTTGCCATACCTCCTCCAGTAGCGGTGGATCGCTCGGTGATGCAAGGTATGGCTGTAGTTGGTAGTTCCTATGCTGTTACATTATTTGATTCTGGAGCTTCCCATTCATTTATATCTGCTGCATTCATATCTGCTACGGGCACATTAGTACAGAATCTGTCCACCTCATTTACTATTGTATCCCCTGTCGGAGACACATCTTTGGGACTCATATGCACTGGATTAAACACTGAACTCGCTGGATTCTGATTTGAGTTCAACTACTTAGTAATCGATATGGCTGAGTACGATGTTATATTTGGTATGGACTGGTTGGCTACATACCAGGCCCATATTGATTGCCATCTTCGTAGGGTGATATTTTGGTCACCTGAGGGAAAACGGTATATAGTGCCCGCTGATAGACAAGGTATTCCTAGAAGACTGCAGGAAGAATTGAACCACCTTGTCTTGAACAGCATAAAGTTAGATAGAGCACCAGGGGCTGAACTTCCGGCGGTAGTAGCAGAGTTTGCCGAAGTATTCCCAACAGAGCTCCCTGGTTTGCCACCCAAGAGGGAGATAAACTTTGAGATCAAGTTATATCCTGGCACTGCTCCAGTATCATTACCCCATTACAGGATGGCACCAGTTGAGATGATCGAGTTGAAAAAGCAGATTGATGAACTGCTCAGAATGGGTTTTATCAGGAACAGCACCTCCGCATGGGGAGCCCCGGTATTATTTGTTAAGAAGAAAGATGGTACCCTCCGGATGTGTGTGGATTATAGAAAATTGAACCAGTTGACTGTCACGAATAAATATCCCCTACCCAGGATTGATGACCTGTCTGATCAACTTAGAGGTTCCTCTCACTTCTCCAAGATTGATCTGATGTCCGGATACCATCAAATCCGGGTTAGAGAGGAAGACATAGAGAAGACAACCTTCAGAACAAGGTATGGTCTATATGAGTATGTAGTCATGCCGTTTGGGCTTACTAATGCACCAGCTGTGTTCATGGACCTGATGAATAGGATATTCCGGCCTTACTTAGATCAATTTGTGATCGTATTTATTGATGACATCTTGATCTATTTCAAGAGTCAGGAAGAACATGCTGAGCACCTGCGGATAGTTCTGAACACCCTGAAGAGGAACCAGTTGTATGCCAAAGCCAGCAAGTGTGAGTTCTGGCTATCTAAGGTTAACTTCTTGTGACACGTTATATCGGAGGAAGGTATAGCCGTGGACCCGGCTAAGGTAGCGGCAGTGAAGGAGTGGAAAGTGCCGACAAATGTGACCGAGATCCGCAGTTTTCTGGGATTGGCCTGTTACTACAAGAAAATTATTATGGACTTCTCCAAGATTGCAGCCCCACTTACCCGACTCACTCAGAAAGGAGTCAAATTTGAATGGTCGGATCTGTGCAACCGGAGATTTGAGGAGCTAAAGGAGAAGCTTATAACCTCTCATATTCTAATCTTGCCGGAAAGAGGCAGAAATTATGAGGTGTACTGTGATGCCTCAGGAGAGGGACTGGGGTGTACACTCAGTCAAAGTAATTGGGCAGTGGCGTACGGATCAAGACAGTTGAAAATCCATGAACGTCACTATCCCATACATGATCTGGAGCTGGCAGCAGTGGTCTTCGCTCTCAAAAGCTGGAGACACTATCTCTATGGAGAGAAATTTGAGGTGTTTTCCGATCACAAGAGTCTGAAATATTTGTTTGATCAGAAGGAACTCAATATGAGACAACGCCGATGGATGGAATATCTGGCAGATTATGACTTTGCACTCCGATATCATCCCGGCAAGGCGAATAAGGTGGCGGATGCCCTCAGCCGCATGTCACATGCGACAGTAGCCAGCTTGATCAGGACAGAATGGGAAGTATTAAATACCATTAGAGAATTTAAACTCTACCTCAATAATCATGGGACCATATATAATCTGATCATACGATCTAACATAGTCTCCGAGATTGAACGGGAACAACGGATCGACCCAGAGGTGAAGGAGATATTTGCTAAAATGTCTATCGGTGAGGTTGTACCGGAATGGGAATTACGACCGGGACAAAGTCTTTTATTCCGAGGTAGGACTTACGTGCCTAAGAGCTGTAGAAGAGAGTTGTTGATTGAAGCACATCAAACCAAGCTCTCTATCCATCCAGGCAGCACTAAGATGTATCATGATCTTAAGAGGCACTATTGGTGGCATGGACTCAAGAGAGATGTGGCGGATTTTGTTACCCGTTGCCTAACTTGCCAGCAGGTTAAGGCGGAACATCAGAAACCACTGGGTTTACTCGCACCCTTACTAGTGCCGAAGTGGAAATGGGAGCATATATCTATGGATTTCGTATCAGGGTTGCCTAGGACATCAAAGGGCAACGACGCGATATGGGTCGTAGTGGACCGGTTGACTAAATCTGCGCATTTCCTTTCCATCAAGATGACAGATTCGTCGGAGACATTAGGTCGACGGTACATCCGGGATATCATCAGACTACATGGTATTCCTCGGACTATTGTGTCTGACAGAGATGGCCGATTCACAGGTAGAGTATGGCAGGGCATGCAGTCGGCTATGGGGACCGACATATTGACTAGCACAGCATTTCATCCACAGACTGATGGACAGTCGGAGAGGACAATACAAACATTGGAGGATATGCTGAGAGCATGCATGCTAGACTTCAAGGGTGGATGGGAGGATCACTTACCATTGGTGGAATTTTCCTACAATAACAGCTATCAGGCAAGCCTACAGATGGCTCCAATTGAGGCTTTGTATGGTAGGCCGTGTAGATCACCAGTGTGTTGGACAGAAGCTGGTGAGCCTGCGCTGATTGGACCGGAGTTGGTCGCAGAAACTACAGCACAGATTAAATTGATACGGCAGCATCTACTCACTGCACAGAGCCGTCAGAAAAGTTATGCCGACAAGAGGAGAAGGTTCCTCGAATTTGAGGTGGGAGACTTGGTGTTTTTGAAAGTCTCACCACGGAAGGGACACATGAGATTTGGAAAGAAGGGGAAACTGTCACTTAGGTTTGTGGGACCGTTTCCAATCTTGAAGAGGGTGGGGGGGGGGGGGGGTAGCTTATCAGTTGGCGCTCCCTCCGCAGTTATCATCATTACATGATGTATTCCATGTGTCTATGTTGAGGAAGTACAACCCTGATCCTTCACATGTATTGAATATTCAAGACATCGATGTACAAAGCGATGTGACATATGTGGAGAAGCCGGTCAGAATAGTCGGGAGCGAGCAAAGAGTGCTACGGAACCGTGCCATTCAGTTTGTCAAGGTGGTATGTGAACGACATGGCAATGAGGATGCCACCTGGGAGCTTGAATCAGAGATGAGAGCCTCTCATCCGGAACTCTTTGTGTAAGATGTTTTGAACCTCTACTTCGCTCGAATTTTCGGGACGAAAATTTTAAAAGAAGATTGTATTGTAAGGTCTCGGAATTTTGGAATTAATATAAATGTGAATATTATTTATTTTAATGATGGAAATTAGAAAATTGGTGGAGTAAATGATAAATGGGCCAAAATTGGATAAAGGCCCAAGTGTGGCCCAATAGATTATGGTTTGGGTTTAAATTTATTTAAATGGGTCAAGAATGGTTAAATTGGGTCAAATACCTATTTGGGGCCCAATGGGTCAAGTTGGTTATGCTCTAAGGTAAATGGGCTAGATGGAAATGTAATTGGGCCATAGGCCCACTGGTAATCCACTTAGAGTGAATTCAATGATTTTAAACCACCTAAGTTATTTGGAATTAAATAATGGTGATGTGGCCAAGTGTGGACCCAAAGTTGGTGAGGCCGACCACCATGGTTGATTTGGTCAACCATGGGTGAAATAATGGAATTAGGTTAAGTATAATGAATTAACCTAAGGTGATGTAAATAAGTAAATGGGAATTAAAGTAGCTAATTAATTAAATAATTAAATTATTAAATTGGTGGCTAAATGGGTTAAAATTAGCCAAATGGGGACCAAGCTACCCCACCTCCAAGGTCAAACACATTGGGCTTGGTGGTGGTTTAGATAACCACCACCATAAAGCAAATAAAAAGTAAATCTAAAAAATATCTTGCTTTGGTTGGTGAGAGTAATTAATGAAAAAGGTAAGTTTAAGTCACCAAATGGGGGGTAAGTCTTGAGTTCCTTCCCATTTTCTTATCCTCTTTTCAACTCTCTCCATTTTCATTCTCCATGGATGTCTCACACTAGGAAGGAGAAGAGAAAGAGAGTTAAGGAAAAGAGAAAAGAAGGAGAGAAGAAAGAAGTGGAAATTTACACAAAATCACTCTAAAGTCAAGGTGTTCATCTCCCCTCTCATCATCCTTTTCTCTTCCCTCTCTCAATTTAAACTTACCTTGGCCGATTCTAGGGTTGGGGATTGCCACCCTTGATCAAAGATCTTAACCTACCAAAGATCAAAAGGAAGGAGAGAGGAGGCTAAGGAAACCGACGGGAGTGCCGGAAGTCAGAGGAAATGACGGATTGTAAGTATTTTCTTAAACAAGAGTTTATGTATATTTTTAAGTGATAAAGAAGTGGGTAATTTTTAAGGAGTTTAAATGAGGGAACCATGAAGGAAAAATGTACAAAATATGCAATGGAGAAGACTGACTGAACTGGTGATAAACGAATCAGAAACAAGTTTCTGGGAGTTTCAGCCGACTGAATTAGGGATTCAGTCGACTGAACTAATGGTGGTTGATAATAAAATGAGTTTCTGGGAGTTTCAGTCGACTGAAGCATAAGATTCAGTCGACTGAACACAAACTTATCAGATAAGAAAAGGGTTCTGGAAGTTTCAGCCGACTGAATGTACGATTCAGTCAACTGAAGGGATGCTTATTAAACACGCAAGTGGGTGATTGAAACTTCAGCCGACTGAATATATGATTCAGTCGCCTGAAAATAAACTGACAGAACAAACAGATGATCTGATACAAAGTCAGCCGACTGAATCTGTGATTCAGTCGACTGAAAGGGGTATGAACCATGTTTCAGCCGACTGAATGTGTAATTCAGTCGACTGAAACTGAACTGGCAGGACAAGCAGACACTCAGATTCGAAGTCAGTCGACTGAACTCGTAATTCAGTCGACTGAATTGAAATGTACAATATTGAACATCTTCAGAGGTCGCTGTTAATCCGGTAGAATGAATGGAGATTATGTTCAATTAAAGGGACTGATTTTAATGATCCTATGGATGTTAGACATAAAAATTGGATACATCGCGAATGACTAAGTGAAACGGATAGATGCTACGTTTTAGGCTCGCAAATCGGAATATTTAAAATGGCCAAAAAAAAATTGGATTTATGGATGTATTTTAAATCAATGGAAAAAGAGGCTAAGATAAGGGCTGCCTTATTATAATCTAGTGACACGATTAAAGATCATTAATGGACCTAGGTTTATGATCAGTTAGAGATTTAATCATGAAATAAAATACGGACTAATACGGTAAATGTGTGATAAGGTACCGGATAGCGCGAGCACTACGCGAGTCGGTAGCTGGATTGTCGGACGAAAACTAAATAGAGACGCGAGTCGGTATTTGGTAGGATTCCTACATTTTTGTAAGCCATGGATATGTATGGTATTTTTATCTTATTTTGTGGACTATGGGATTTATCTTATGATAAGTTTGTTTTACAATTATGAATGTTATGTTTAATACTATGATTTATATTTTAAGATGATGCATTATATGCCAAGGCTAAGTATGATAAACTAAAGTTATGAGACGTATATATTACATAGCATAATGCATTACATCTCATGCATGGCATGGGCGGAAAAAAATAAACAAACCGGAGTCCATACTCCGTCGAGGCGACCGAGAACAGGCATGGGGACACCTTGATGAGGATTTGCCGTCAAGGGGGATATTTTGCGGTAGGACATGTCTTGACGAGGCTTTTCTGTCAAGAGGAATATGACAGTATATGTCAGGAATGATGGGTGGGATTCATAATATAGACACCCAGGGCATGGCATACATCGTATATTTTCACTACACGTGGTCTATCAATTTTCATTGGGTTATTATCAGTATGCTGTTATTACTAATCTATGTGCTAGCCCTACTCGGAGTCCTACTGGGCGCGTTGTTCTAACGCCCTACTTCTACCCTAGCTGACAATGCAGGAAATGGCGAACCGGAAGGGCGAGACGGAAGCCAAGCTTAGGAGCTTGGGAAGGCGGACTAGTTATTTTGTTTAAGTTGAATTAATTCATTTTGGAAATGTGCAATTATATAATTTAGTTTGTCGGAAATGTAATAACTTAGATGGCTTGTTATGTTGTATACTTTATTTTGGACGGTACCGTTTAATGGCATTTTCGTAATTAAATGGATATTTCTTCCCTGCTATCTGAAAAAAAAAAAAAAAAACTGGTAGGATAGTTCTATGATCATCCGCATTTATTTTTTATGTTCCGTGAGCTTACTTGCTACGCGTGAACCGTACTCGTGGACTTATGTTCCACGCACGCGTAGGGATGGCCAGTTAAGGGCCGGGATTTAGAAGCTCGGAACTTAACTCACGTCGTGACGTCCGTGCCCTTTGTCACTTTATCACTTAAAAAAAAAAAATGTACTCTGATTTTACGGTGAAAAGGGGCGGGCATTACAGCCGATGGGTTGACAGTTATGATTCCGAGGGGTCGGTTGATACGAGACGCTTGTTCTGGTGCAAAACATGCTTGACAGTAGTTTCCACTTAGGAAACCAATTATCTAGAACGACCTGGTGCCCTTTGTCGAGGGATCGGTCCTGTTACTCTCGATCGGTCGTGATATACCGAGATGTTTGTTTTATCGATAGCCTTTTTGAGTTTACAGTCCAGAACTCATAAGTTTTATACCGACGAGTCATTGACCACGAGGGGTAGTTCAAGTTCATCTCCGATGGGTCGGTGCATATGAGACTTTGGTCAGAGGTATACCCAGAATGACACTTTGAAGTTCCAGAACCAACATCAAACTGGCTGACCAGTCCTTGACCGCGATGGGTCGATCCTGACTACACCGAGCGGTCGGTGAGATAGACTAGTCGTGCTGACAGTGAACATAATTCATGTTTCCAAGTTCACTTCCAATTCAATGTTCAGCTTCCTCTCTAGGCAGGTTATGTTTATTACCAACATATGCAACTTAGCCTAGTAGTCTTCTCTCAGGTGTGGGTTCCACCTAGGGTCATCTATGGCCATATATCTGTTTTTGTGATTGCCATGACGATGAAATTTGAGCTTGGTGGAGTATGATCTTCCTCGATCATCTTGAGTCTTCAAGTTTTTTGACAAGTGCTTTTACCCGAGTCATGGAATTGACAAATAGGGACTTGGCGAAGCTAGGGCATTAACAATCTTCCACTTTGTCAATTTCATGACAAAACCTAGAAACTAACCCAAATACAAGCCCACCCTTTATTACAACACATTTGAATACAAAAAAAATATTACAACACGTGTACATATTCAAATGGACAACAAGACTATGGTCTTCGCATAATCTTGATCAGCTTGCTTCTTTTACATGTGTTTCCTGTTCAAGCACACAAGCAAGCAACACTAGACAAATCATTAGTTGGGTTAGTCCAAACCATAAACATCCATGCACTAAATAAGATTTTCTCCCCCATACACCAATGAATTGCTAGACTCCCCCAATCTCCTTGATTTGGATCTTCCACCAATTAATCTCCTAATTGGTTTTTACGTCTCATAGCTTCTACTAATTTCTCCCCCATTTTGTCATTCACTTGACAAAGGGTTAGTAGTCATGCATCAAGATTAAGCACTCCCCCATGCTTCTTGCATTAGTGTTTAACTGAGATCTATTCCAACTCATGGTTCTCCCCCATGGTTCTATGCACATTTTTCGTGCATCAAGGTTTATTTTCCCTTGTACAAGCTGAATTCCAGCTGATTTCTTCATGGGTTAAGCTAATGTCCCTAGCTTCTTCTAGTTTTCTCCTCCATTCTCTAAGCTATTTTTCTTAGCTTTTTCTAATTTCCTCAGTTCCCCACAAATTTAGTTGCTCCTAAGTTGATTTTTCTCCAAGCTTTCAAGCTTGCATTCTCCTTCTTCCAGAAGCTGTCATGACCAGTGACAATAGCTAATCAACACATATTTCGTGCTCCCTCAAACTCTAAGGATATGTGTAGCATCACATTCCATTCCTTTATCTCTCTAACATGCCAATACAAAATCAACTCATTTAAACTTGCATGTTAGTTTATCATACACAAGAGATAAATGGCAACAATACACACATCACACTAAACAAAACCATATCATTGCATTGATAACAAAATGTGCATTTGGTACATATAGTTTTTGTTAAGGGGCAATATGGATGCTTAGATGAGATATCAAAATTATAGTTTTCCAAGAACAGGAAACACGAAAAAGTATTCTAAATTGAGCCATCTTGATGAGGTACTGGAGGAGTGGGAGACGGAGTATCTGGAACTCGGTCAGAGAAGGAGGTAGCAGCGACAAGATCCCGGGCAGTCAACCCGATACTTTCTAGACTATGTTCAAGATAGTCCAATCTCCTTTCTAGTCGGAAGACTTGTCTGCCAGATTGACGTTATCTTTAGAGGGATACTCATACACTTCTTCCTCGTCAGAATCTCTCCAAAAATCTTCAAAGTCTTCACTTTCCTCCTCACTGTCAACCTGGTCTTTGTTTCTGGTCTACGACCATTCTCCTCATCTGTTTCTTCTCTCCTTTCCTCTCGTCTTTCTTCAAGAATGACACCTTTGTCAACTACGGGATCTTCTCCCGCCCCTGGTTGGATTTCTTGTTGTTCTTGAAAATACACAAGATTTTCAAAGCTTTACCCAAGGGCAAGACTGAAAGGATGTCCTTTTGGTTCGTTTACGCCACTGACTGGGTTCTCCACGTTCTACAGTGGTCTTGGGACATGAAGGAGCTGCCATCTTTCTAGGCCTGGTTTTTCCTAGAGGGAATCCTCAAACACTGGCTCGAAGAAGGATGAGATGGAGACTGATCCTTACCAGATCTATGAAGATCACAAAATCGGTGATTTTCAGGCTTTTAGAGGATTGAGGAACGAAAGCCCTATGATTTGGCGAGAAATCACTCCAAGAGGTCCTAGCGACTAGTCTAGGGGACAAGAGGAGAAGGAGGGACCACAGACCTTCGCGGAAAATGAGACAGCGAATTCGAAAGTGTTGTCGCTTTCGCAGAAAGTGACCCCTTTTTATTTTAAACTTTCTGTCTCACTGATATGTCGGTTCCACTGACAAGTCGACTTTTTCGAAATTTCTGCTTTTTCAATAGTGCATATTTTAGCACAGAATCGACATGTCTGTCACACTGATGGTCTATTCACCGACATGCAGTCTATATCGAGAGGTTTAGATTGCAGAGCAATCATCTTTGATTTCTGTATCTTTATGAGATCCTATCCTTAGTACGGCATACATAGATTCATGCATAGATATGCCAAACATAATTTCATCAAATCATGCACATACACAACAATTCTCATTAAAAAATGTATACATTTCAAAATACTTTGAATGGAATGTATGACTTTCCAAGTAGAATATGTACTATGGCCAGGAAGAGCACATTCTAGACTTGTAGTTAGTCAATTCTTCTCATGTTATAGCATTTGTCTGCTTTGTGAACTCACATGTTCTCTTGTCAGTTCATTTATAGTAGTCTAAGATATGGAAGTGAATCTTAAACCACAACAAAACATGATTAATGGTCTATCTCCAAGGTACAAAGATTGTGGCATTTGGTGTTGCATACACCCCTACAATCGTACCTTTGATGACCAAACCTTGGATTCATCAACTCTTTTAAGACATGATTCGTCTGTCTTAACAATGAGTCTTGCCTTGTATCCACCTTCCTTGGGTTTCTTTTAGAATTCGTTTTGGTGGATAACCTTTAAGCCTTAGTTTTTCTGGATTTTGTCTTAGAGCTTTCCTTTCCAGGTATCTCTTTAGATGATATCAATTTCTTTTGAAATGCCCATCATTGTGACAGAAATTGCACTTACCCGTTAAAGGGCGAGAGATACCTGTTTTTCTGAACACTTCATGGTTCATAGGTACTTTGGTGGATAAGACACCAAGACTAGACCTATCACCATGTTGTCTACCCGTACCAAGGAGTATTTTAAACCTTTTATCTCCGTGGATAAATTTGTCTTGGAATTTTTCTTTGTGAGTTTTTAGTTCATTAACTTCCAAGGACAATTTTTTAACATCCTCTTCAAGAATTCTATTGTGATGCCACAAATTCTCGAAATCCTTGCAAAGTATGTTTATTTCTTCTTGAAGAGTTTTATTACTCTCTGTTAGGTTTGTGTTTTCATTATTAGAGAGTTTCAGCTTGGAGATTAGAAGAGATCTTTTAGTTTTTAACTCTTCCAATTGATTAAAGAGGTTTAGCTTTTCATTTTTAACCTTGCTGAGTTTTTTAGCCAGCCCCTCACTCTCAAGGAACAGGGCACTGTAGGAAGCTTGAACATTTTCATCATCTTCACTCTCATCTTCCTTTGTTTCAATTGTGGGATTTTCATGATCATCAATGATCGAAGCTATGAGACCTTTTGATATGTCAACCTTTCATTGAGTCTCATCATCTGAATCATTTTCTGATTTAGAAGTTTCAACATGGGTCACACCCACATTCATAGCCTTCTTTACTTTGTCTGAGGGACATTCATTCATGTAGTGTCCTCTCCCCCCACAATTGAAGCAGGTCTGCTCTTTGACATCCTTTCTCTCTCTCTCTCCCTTTCCCTGTCTTCTTCTTGCCTTCTTAGGTATCTTTTACTTGTTTCACCCTTACCCATTTTTCTCAAGTTATTTATTTTTTACACAGTTTTTATAAAACTTTTTGGTAAACATTGCCATATCATCACTTGAGAGTTCATCTTTCAAATTTTTTCTTTTTCATTAGTCTTTGTTTGTGTTAGGGAAGATTTCAAGGCAATTGATTTATCGTTTGGTTGTTCAAAGTGTAGTTCATAGGTTTGCAATGAACCAACCAAATAATCAATGTTCATTAAGGACAAATCTCAGTTGTCCTCTTTAGCCACAACTTTGGGCTTGAACCTTTATGCAAGATTCTGGAATATTTTGGTACATACTTTGTCCTCGGGTATCCCTTCTCCTAAAGTGTACATTTGATTTACAATGTTGCTTATCTTGGAATAGAAATCCATGAAGGCTTCGTCCTCCATCATTTTAAGAGTATCAAATTGATTTTGGAGGATCAGAAGTTTGGACCTCTTGACTATTGAGGTGCCTTCATGGGTTCTCTCAAGAACTTCTCATAAATCTTTTGCAGTAACACAGGTCATGATTCGCCTGTATTCACTGTCTGAGACAGCACAATTTAGTGCATTCATGGCTTTACTATCTACTTTCTAAATATCTTTCTTAGCAGGGGTCCAAGATACAAAGGGTTTGGGTGTCTTGGATATGGTTAAGGTATTTGCTACCATTTTTTCTTCCATTGGTTCCTCCCATCCAATCTTTACAATATCCCAAATAGACGAGTCAATGGAAACAAAGAAACTTCTCATTTTGGCCTTCCATCAAGCATAATTTGTTCCATCGAAGTACAGAGGTTTGGTTATTGCATGACTGTCTCCCATGGTGTTCTAGCTTGGATCTACTCGGATGATTAAATCCTTGTAACGAGCACTAGACTCTGATACCAAATGAAAGTCCCCTTTCAATAAGGGTGCTAGAAAAATACGATTGCCCTAGACCGGGCGCAGCGGGGGGGTGGGCGCGGTGGAATAGGTCAATCTAATTTCATTGGTCCTTTTTGACATTAACTTGATTGATTAATTTAGTGCAGCAGATATAACAATCAAGAGTGTGTGTTTTAGTAGATGTGATTAAACAATCAAAACAAGAATATGGATCTAACACCACAAACATAAGGACACAAGATATATAGTGGTTTGGTTCGCTAACCTACATCCACTGTTAGGACTCGCTCAACCTTGACCTATTCCCAAATTCACTATGTGGGGACTTACACCCTCACAATTAGAGTATGAATTTCACCTCACTTAATCAGGTGTGAATTCCACCCACCACTGTGCCAGAGATGTTGCTCTAGAGTTTTTTTATAGTGGTTCCAGAAACCCTCTCTTTAATCCACTTTCGGGTTACTGGTTTTCAAAGGAAAATTAAAACCAAGAAGCACTTGCCTTAACGCTGTTTCTTGCTGATTGTGCTTCATGAAGATCCCACCCAAGTTGTGTCGATGCTCCTTCTTGCAGTCGTCGTGTAGCAATCACAAACTCTGGGTGACAATGAAACTTGGTTTAACCAATGTTTTCTTAGTTTATGGCTTTCTCAGTTGCAAACTTAATCTGAAGATTGATTATTTATGATCTTTCTCTTCTCCTCTCTTTCTCATTTGCAAACACAATAAATAGATTGGTTGTTTATGATCATTCCCACAAGAGTGTTGATCGTTCCTTAGATTGTATAGCCCTTTTCTGTTCAAGGAAGATAGTAAAACGGTCACACAACACTCATATTTATAGAGGAGTCTTAACGGTCATTTAGACAATCCAGGACCGACAGGTCGGTGGCACCGACGGGTCGATGTTCATATTTATTACCATTCAACCACCCGACTGTTGCTCATTAAATGCACCCCAATTGCATAATTACTTCCTGGCCGACATGTCGGTGTCGCCATTGTTGACAGTTATGGCTCTGAGGGGCGGTCCATACGAGAGGCTTGTTCTGGTGCAAAACATGTTTGATAGTAGTTTCCACTTAGGAAATCAGTTATCCAGAACGACCTGTCGCCCTTTACCGATGCGTCTGTTTTGTTACTCTCAATCGGTCGTGATATACCGAGATGTCTATTTTATCGAGAGCTGTTATGAGTTTACACTCCAGGACTATAAGTTTTATACTGACTAGTCGTCAACCACGAGGGGTCGTTCTAGTTCATCACCGATGGGTCGGTGCATACGAGACTCTCGGACAAAGGTATACCCAGAATGACACATCGAAGTTCTAGAACCATTGTCAAACTGGCCGACTTGTCCTAGACCGCGATGGGTCGATCCTGACTACACCGAGGGGTCGGTGAGATAATTGGTCGTGCTGACAGTGAACATAATTCATGTTTGCAAGTTCACTGCTCAGCTTCCTCTCTAGGCAGGTTATGTTTATTACCAACATATACAACTAAGCCTAGTAGTCCTCTCTCAAGTGTGGGTTCCACCTAGGGTCATCTGTGGCCATATACCTGTTTTTGTGATTGCCACGACGATGAGCTTTGAGCTTGGTGGAGCATGATCTTCTTCCTCGATCATCTTGAGTTTTCAAACTTCTTGGCAAATTCTTTTACCCGAGTCATGAAATTGACAAACAGGGACTCGGCCAAGCCAGGGCACTAACTGTACTCATTGAAAAAGTATGGCACTTTAAAAAAAAAAAAAAAACATCAATGAAAAAAATATATGTTGAAAAAAAATGAAAAAAACAAATTGTGAAAAAAGAAAAAAATATGAGAGAATAAGGGGAACATCCATACATAAAAAAAAAAAAGATATGGAAGAAAATAAATTCTTTGAAAATTTTGAGAGCTGAAAGAAAAATAGAAGAAGGAATATCCCATCTAAAATTTAAAGACCTTTACCTTTTCTGTTCAAAGTATTTTTTTTTAGAGTCTTTTATCCTTCTTTGATATGACCAGGTCCTAAGCCATGTTTAGTCCCATAGGAAGTCCTATTGATCCTCGGTTAATATGGTGTTACATGTAGAGAATGAAAAAGGAAAAATGATAGTGTATTATTTCAAAGTTCTCAGGAAAATGGCATCCTTTCATGGGATTTATATTTTTTTTGTTATAATCCGTCTTTGATGATAAATATGTGACATATTTGTATTTGTGAAAATTATTCCACTCACATATACTTTTGAGAGAAATTTAACCCAATCTCCAAGCGAAATTCTTTCTGAGAGATATATCTGGTAAGATTTGGAGTCGAAGCGTAATTTCAGCTGGTGGTTGCAAAATTTGTGCGTATCTTGAAAATGAAGGTTATTTTAATATTTGGCTATCGCACACTACACTCTGAGTGTGTATGATGTTTAGATTTTTGTTTGTATATTTTTGCTGAAATTTGAGGTTTGTGGGTATCATCACTAGAAGCCCTCACGAGACAATAACTCGTCCACTAGTGGTGAACTTGGGATTTAAAGGCTTGTTGCATACGCTAAATGCAATCGATAGTGCCAGCGAATGTAACGCCAGCCCCTTTTCACTAATATCAGAGTCTATTTTTTTTTTTTTTAAATAAAAGTGACAAAGGGCGCGGACGTCACGACGCGAATTAAGTCCGAGCTTCTAAAGCCCGGCGCTTAACTGGCCAACCCTACGTGTGCGTGGAACGAAGTTCACGGAGAACGGTTCACATGTAAAAGCAAGCTTGCGGAAACTACAATAGAAACTATCCTACAATTTTTAGATAGCAGGGAAGATACATTCACTTAATTACCAAAAATACCTCAAAAGATAACATCTGCAAATACAGTCCAAACCATAGCAAGAAATGTAAAATATCACAATTCGACGATCGAAGCTACTCAATTACACTTTCCAAAATAAACTTAAATAAACTAAGCAGCCCGCTTCTCCAAGCTCCTAAGCTTGGCTCCCGTCTCGTCCTTCGCTTCCGGCATCTCCTGCATCATCAGCTAGGGTAGAAGTAGGGCGTTAGACAACGCGCCCAGTAGGACTCCGAGTAGGGCTAACACATGGATTAGTAATAACAAAACATATAAATAATATTATATCAAAACCATGCAATTTGGTGCAATGTCATGCAATGGGTGTCCTATGTCATGAATCCCACCCATCAAGCTCATCATCATTGTACAATGTCCCTTTTTCAACCATACATAATGTCCCCCTTGATGGAAAAACCATCATCAAGGTATCATAATTACCAACATCCCCCTTGATGGCAAAGCCTCATCAAGGTATAATAACAAATATGAAATATCCCCCTTGATGGAAAAACCATCATCAAGGTATAATAATTACCAATATCCCCCTTGATGGCCAAGCCTCATCAAGGTATAATAATAAATATGAAATATCCCCATGCTTGTTTATCGGTCTCCCCGACGGAGCATGGACTCCGGTTTCATTTCATCCTTCCCATGCCATATCCTTCCCATGTCATGCATGAGATGTAGATGCCATATGCCATGTAATATACATAAATCATAGTCATAAAACCCATCTTAAAACATTCACATGATTTCCAAAATAAATTAAAGGGAAACCATCACATAATACTTAATCCAAAACCCATCTTAAAACATTCACATGATTTCCAAAATAAATTAAAGGGAAACCATCACATAATACTTAATCCATGGCTTACAAAAAGGTAGGAATCCTACCGAATACCGACTAGTGTCCCTTTGCGTTTTCCGTCTACAAATCCGGTCGCCAATCGCGCACCGTTTGGGATGCCCGGTACCTTATTACATATTAATAGTGAGTCCTTGTTTTTAACCACTGATTATCTTAATTATATGAGTCCAAAATCAGTCACCCTAGGCTTTATTAATCACACATAAGGTTATTACTTAGATCCCCTAGGTCCATGATCATCTTCCATGGGTTTCTTCATTTTGGCCAATATTTACGGTTTTGCCACTTCCCTTCCATGGTCACTCATTCACTTAATCCATGTACATTTTTGTTCATAATTAATCCATACACTAGTCCTTAACTTAGCCTAATTTTTCCATTCATCTAACCACATAGATAATCCCAAGTTTAGCCCATCAAATGGCCCATAAATTGGGTCATGGGTTTTATTAAAATCAGCCCCTTTAATTCAACCTAATCCCCATTTTTCCTTGGGTCTTTTTCACCACATTTAGATCCATAATAAGCCCTCCCATGACGAGGTTTACATCATGCATTTAAATCATCAATTTTGATCATTACTAACTACATTTAAAATCCATTGAAGTTGCCAACATTCCTTCATCATTACTATGGTCTAAGTACTTCTAAATTCACCAATCACTCTCCAAGGTTTTCCTCATTTAAACACCCCTTTTTAAAAATCACTAATATTCATTCATTTAAAACCTTTTTAAATCATTAACCACTTACCATAGCCTCCATTCTTTAAATCCATTAAAATTCTAACACCATCACCATAGGGTTCAAAAACATTCCATCCCTAAAATCTCTCCATGGTTTTATTTTTAAAACATCATTTCCCACACTTAAAAATCCATTTTAAACGATCACCATTCTCAACCATTTTTCCCCTATTTTTACACCCTTCAAATTTACAAACACATAACCCTAGGGTTCGGCCATACACCATGGCCGAACCCATGGTTCATGGTTTCACTCCCATCTATGCCTTTTTAGGCCATACAAACCATTTACCCCTTCCATGAATTTCATCATAAAAACCCCTTTAAAAAAAAATACCAACATTTAATCATTATGAGCCTCACTATCCTTAACCATTCTTCCATGGTTTTTTTAAACCTTAAAACCCCATTAAACACTTAATCACCTACCATTTTTGAGGTCATTAACATCATTCACATCTCCCATGCATTTCCTCATTTAAACCCCTTTAAAATTATCACCACATTTAATCATTAAAACCCTAAAATTCCAAATCATACTTCCATGATTTCAAACCTAAAAATCCCATTACAATTCCTTTAAAAAACACTACATTCAATCATTAAGAACCCTAACAATCATAAATTACCCTCCATGGCTTCCATTCTTCAAAACTCTAAAAACTCCATTAAAGATCCTTAATTACCTACATTTAACCATTAAAATCTTAAAACCCTAAATCATCCTCCATGGCTTCCATTATTTATAAACCCTAATAAACCACTTAAACACCTACCATAGTATGGCCGAACCCTATGGTCTATGATCCCATTAAAAATCCACACTTCCATGCTTAAATAATTTCAATATTTAGGGTCCTTAATACATCCATTGATTTTTTTCTTAATCCATCTCTCCTACTTTATCCATTTCTTATCTTTCCATTGGATGGATTTGAGATCCAAGGCCTATGATAATTTGACCACCATTAAATCCAAGCAATGGATTTCATAATCTCTGAAACCCTAAAAAAAAATCTAATCTCTTGTTTTAGAAATACTTACAATCCGACGGCTCCTCCGATTTTTCTTCCTCCTCTTGGACTCCTTGGCCTTCTTTCTTGTTCTTCTCCTTGTTTGATTGGCCAAGATGAACTTGATAAAGATGAAAACATCAACACTTGGGTTCGGCCACCATGGAGTGTGTTTGAGAGAGGGAAGGGAGGAGATGGTGAGGAAGAAGATGCTAGGTCTTGATCTTAGAGTGGTGGCTTATGCTTACATTTTCCTCTCCTTTCTTCTCTTCTTCTCTTCTTAGCTTCCGTCTTCTTTTCTCCTTGGACATGAGGGACAGTCTTGAGAGTGAAAGAGAGGAAGAGAATGAAATGGGAGAGAATGAAAAGAAAGCCCAACTTATCCCAAGGCTTGCTTAAGATGCACTTTATCATTAATTCCTCCCACCAACCCACATAAGATTTTTATCATGCTTTATGGTGGTGGTTGGGATAACCACCACTAGCCAACGTTTTTTTGGTGTCTAAGATAAAATGGTTTGGTTTTCCATCTTTTGACCCCTTTGACCACCTTTTGAATAGTTTAATCATTTAATTAATTGGATCATTAGGTTAATTAATTCCCATTTTATCTCCTTTAATCTCCTTGACTCCTTTACATTACTTCACCCATGGTTGATCAAGTCAACCATGGTGGCCGGCCCCACCAATCTTTGGTCCATGAAGGTGGGTCCCACTCGGCCATGTCACCTTGGTCAATTCATCACCAACTTAGGTGATTTAAATTTAATCCATTTTCAACTACTTGGATCACCATTGGGCCCATGGCCCAATTAAATTTATTTCTTACCTATTTACCTTAAAGTTTACATCATCTTGATCCATTGGGTCCCAAATGGGTATTGGGCCCAATTTGACCATCCTTGGCCCAATTGACCATCATTGACCCAATTAAGTGAACTCATTCCAATCCACGGCCCATTGGACCATACTTGGGCCTTTGTCCAAATTTTGATCCATTTACCATCTATTCCATTAAATTTCCCAATTTCCATCATTAAAATAAATAATATCCATATTTATACTGATTTTAAAAAAATCCGGGCTATTACAGCGAATGTGATGTAGTTTACATTTTTATTTTTTAAGTTTTAAGTTTTGCTCGAGGACTAGCAAAATGTAAGTTTAGGGGTATTTGATAAGTGCAAAATTATTACATATTTTACTCCTAAATTTATAATTGTTAGTATCATATATTATCTAAACTTATCTAATTAGTGTGTTTTGTGTGTTTTTAGGTTGATGTATTATTGTGCATTGAAATGAGCATTCAGTCGTCAAAACGAAGATGGTCCGACCATGTTTTCAAATGTCAATTAAATGGTCACCCACCTTCGCCAATTTTGGTCGTGGTATTGAGTCATTAACTTCCAAGGCTTCTATTGATTCATCTAAGAAAGACCAGTCTTCAAGCAATCAGATGTTGTGAGCAAAGAAAGAACAAGCAAGAACAAGAGATTAGTACAAACAGCCAATCGAGAATAGCAAGAAAAATATACAACAACTCATTGAGAGAGGTAGTGAGTAGCATTACAGGGTAGCAACCAACTCTTTCAGGCAACAACGAATCGAGAAGTGAGTTGTAATACAGAGGAAGAGTCGAACAACCATCTAGTTCCAACCACTTCCAGCCCCAGTTGTTTTCATAAGAATCAAACTCTAAAGGTGGTGCTAGCTGTCTCGATCTTGCTTGCCACCGATAAGAAGAAAAGACAGCAGACCAGCAACCATGTGAAAGTAGCAACCAGTTCATACAGCAGCGGCTGTGGACAACAAGCTTCAACACCATCAATAGTAGATCTCATACAACAAATAGAAAAAAGAAAGAAAACAAGCGACTAGCCAGCAGAGATAGAAGCGAAAATCCCACTGTATTTTTCAGTGTGTAAAAAATAGAATCAGAGAAATAGAAAAAACAAATATGAAAGAAAAAAAAAAAAAGATCAAAGTGGGACATGCCAATAGAAAACGAAAAGGACTAAGAAAAGAAAGGAGATCAAAATAGAAAATGGTTGGGATGGTGGAGGAGTTATTTACACGAAAGAAAGAGAAGAGAAGATGAAGGTGGGACTTACCCTCATTGCCATCACCAACAAAGGAAGGTAGTTTGTTGTTTTTCTGCATACAGAGGTAAGAATGAAATTGGGGAAAGAGTTAAGAAATGAAAGAAGAATAAGAATAGAATGAGATATAAAAAGAAGATCAAATAGATGTAAGAACGAGTAGATGAAAGGTGGCCAAATGAAGAAATAAAGGAAATAAGGGATTTGAGATGGACCCACATGTTGTATGAAAGTCCCTTCCTTGGTGCTATAACACAATTGACAGACAGAGAGAGAGAGAGAGAGAGAGAGAGAGAGAGAGAGGGGGGTGAATAGGTCAATCTAAAATCGTTGGTCCTTTTAAAGATTACTTGATTGATTAATTAAGTGCAGCGGATATAACAATCATGTGTGTGTGTGTGCTAGCAAATGTGATTAAGCAATCAACACAAGAAGTTAGCTCTAATACCACAAGCACAAGGTCAAAAATAAAGAGTGGTTCGTTAGCCAACCTAAATCCACTGTTATGACTAGCTTAACTTTGAGCTATCCCCAAATCCATAAGTGGGGAGTTACACCCTCACAATTAGAGTAGGAATTCCACCTCAATCATTTGGCTGGGACATTCACCCACCACATGTAGAATAAAAATTCCACCTATTCATTTGGCTGGGAATTTCACCCACCACATTTGTCAAAGACGACGCTCTAGATTTTTTTTATAGTGGTTCCGCAGCCAAGCCTCCTTAATCCACTGTCACAGGATAAAGATTTTAAGTAAAATTAAAACCAAGAAGAACTTGCCTTTGTAGCTCTATCTCGCTGATGTGTGCTTCTTCAAGATCCACCCAATGTGTGCCCGAGTTAATCCTGACGCTCCGCTTTGTAGCCATCATTGAGCAATCACAATCTTAGGGTGACTAGGAAATTGGTTCTACCAATATCTATCATATTTGTTTATCTTTCCCCCCTCTCTCTCACAAACTAAATCCAAATGATTAGTTGTATTAGATTTTCCAAGTGTAAGCACAAGAGAGAGAGTGATCTTTTTGTTGGCTCATGTTTAAGCTCACTGATAATGATGAGGGTCCAACATGTTAGTGCCGTACTTGGCCAAGTCCCTAAGTTTGTCGATTCCATTAATCGAAAAGAAGCACTTGCTAGAGCTTGAAGACCCAAGGCGATCAAGAGTAAAGATCGTGCTCCACCGGATGAAGCTCATCGTTATGGCAATCACAAAATAGGTATTATGACCATAAATGACTTTAAGTGGTACCCACACCTTAGAAAGGAATATTCTAGGCTTAGTTGAACAAATGACAAAATCATAAAAAACCTACAGAGGAAGCTTGATAGTGAATTGGAACCCAACTTGGAAATATGTATTTGGTTTCACTGTCAGCTCGACAAGTCGATCTCACAGATCCCTCGGTGGAGACAGGATCTACCCATCGTGGTCAAAGACTGGTCGGCCAGATTGACATAGGTACTGGTTCATAGAACTGTCATTCTGGGTAGGCCTCTGATCGGGAGTCACGCATGCACCGACCCCTCGATGAAAGGTTGAAACGACTCCTCGTGGTCAACAACTCTTCGATAAAGATGTATAAGTTCTGAAACTTAGAACTCAGGTGGACACTCGATATAACAAACATATCGAAATTTCAGGGCCGATCGAGAGTACCAGGACCGAACCCTCAGTAAAGGACGACAAATCGTTCTGGGTAAGACAGATTTCTAGACTTGAAACTACTGCCATCATGGTTTTCTCCTAATCGAGCCTCTCGTATGGACCGACCTCTCAGTGCCATGACTGTCGACCCTTCGGCGACGTTGACGTGTCGACCGAAAAAGAATATTACCGTTGGGAGTGCACTTAATGCACAAAGGTCCGATTTTTTAATGGTGATATTTCTAGTGAACGACCCCTCGATGCCACCGACCTGTCGGTACATTACCGTTGCTCCAACTGGTTGCCTTTTTTTATAAATATTGATCTTTATGCAACCAGTTGACATCTTTTGGCAAATCCGTTGGACTCTCATCATTATCAGTGAGCTTAAATAAGGGCCAACAAAAGGATCACTTTCTCTCTTGTGCTTGAACTTGGAGAATCTAATACAATCAATCATATGGATTATTTTTGTTAGAGAGAGAGGAAGGAAAGGTTGATAAACTAGGAAAATTATGCTATAATCAGTTTCCTTGGCACCCTGGATTGTGATTGCTTTACGGCGGCTACAAGGCGGAGTATCGACACACATTGGGTGGATCTTAAAGAGGCACACATCAAGAGAAAGAGCTACAAAGGCAAGTGCTTCTTGGTTTTAATTTTGTTTTAAAACCTTTGTTCTGAAGATGGATTAAGGAAGCTTGGTTCTAGAACCACTATAAAAAATTTGGAGCGTCGTCTCTGGCACATGTGGTGGGTGGAATTCCCAACGAAATGAATAGGTTCAATTCCTATTCTACTGTGGTGGGTGAAATGCCTAGCCCATTGAGTGAGGTGGAATTTCTACTCTAATTATGAGGGTATAAGTCCCCACTTAGTGGATTTGGGGATAACTCAAGATTGAGTTAGTCTTAACAGTGGATGTAGGTTGGCTAACCGAACCACTATAAACTGGTCTTATAGTGTTTGATCTTTGTGTGTTTGTGTTTCTTTTTTAAGAACTCTTCTTAACACGCATCACTTTGCATTCGATTATCTCTATTTATACTTTGTGCACTACCATTGATAATCAAGTAATATGCAAAGGACATAGTGTGATTATTTATCTAATGAAAACCAGTCCATCATACTAAACGAATCTCTTGATTGATAATCCGCAGCACTTAAAATTTAAAACAATCAAGAAATTCGTATTCACCATGGAAAATGGGATTGACCTATGTTGAGTCTAAAAATATTACATTTTTGCCCTTTAATTATGATTAAGTTAGCCTTGATTTTGTATATAAAAGATACGTTTAATGGTTTTTTCTAGTTTTGTAGATAAAAAAAAAGGAAAAACAGGATTCATGAATAAAACAGTGGCTAATTACCGGAAGAGAAATTAAAATGGAAATTTTAGAATTTTATAATTTAATCATGCCACTTAGGATTTTTAATGTAAATTGGATAATCTGGTTCCATTTATGAGAGTGAAGATTTATTCAATATTTAGAATTTTAGTGGTATTGATTAATTATTTTAAAATCAAAGTCTGCAATCAAAGAGGCCAAGAGTCTGAGAAGAAGATCCATGGGCCAGAGATCTAGTGCAATTGGGCTAAGCTTTGCTTCAAATGCAAGATAGTGGGCCAGGCCAAGTACTTCAGGCGCATTTCCCAATGTGGGTCAGGCTAAAGTGAATTCAAGCCCAGCAAACTTAAGTCCAAATCTCCAATTCAAATCCAAGTCCAATTTAAAGATCCAATGCTCCAGGTTGAAATTCAAGTTTACCAACCCTAGGCTCGAATCCATTTTAGGTCCAAACCCAAAAGCCCATGTCCATGACCCATCTTATCCAACCAATCTTAACCATCCAATTTTCAATCTCCCATCCACACCATCCATTAACCCAATCCACCAATTCAAACCATTCATCATATAGATTAACCTTAGGATTAACCTTAGGATTAGGATCATCCATGCACCATCTGTCCATCCATCCACTTAGATCATCCATCATGCATCATAGCCATTAGATCTTAGGACATTTCATCACGACCATCCACATCATTAGGAAAACCCTAGAGTCTCCACATTCATCCATCACATACATAATTTGCACTAGATCTAGGCCATTCATCATATCATTTATTCATCTCCACCTTTGAATTCAAACCCTCCATTAGATACCTGCCATATATATATATATTATTGAAGCCAATTAACCCTAGAACTGTAACGCCCTGCCTTTTTTCATTCGCCGAAAATCAGAGTCTATTTTTTTTTTTTTTGAATAAAGGAGTGAGAGAGAGAAGGATACCACGACGCGAGCTAAGTCCGAGCTTCCAAAGCCCGATCCTTAATTGGCCAACCATACGTGTGCTTGGACCAAGTCCACTAAAACGGTTCACACGTACTCAAGTTAAACATGCGGAATAATTCATAGAATCATAATTCTATTCCATTTTAGATCTCAAGGATGTCCATCACTTAATCATAATTATCTTACGTTAAAATATCCAAAATTAACATTCCAAACCATAGCAAATAATCTACGTTATTACAGTTCCACGAACTAATTACTCAAATACATTATCCATGAGTAACTTAAACAAAATGAAACTTAATCATCCAAGCTCCTAAGCTTGGCTCCGATCACGTCCTTTGTTTCGTCCATTTCCTGTGTCATCAACTAAGGTAGAAGTAGGGCGTTAGACAACGCGCCCAGTAGGTATTCCAATTAGGGTCAAACACATGGGTTAGTATAAAAATCCAGATATAATACATCATGTCATATATGTAAAACATCGTATCCAAAATAGTGTATGATAATAGAGATCCAATCATACAGATAAAACCAGAAACAGTGCATGATAATAGAGATCATAATCATGCTGATGCAATGCCATGCCATGGGTGCCATTTGCCATGAGTCCCACCCATCAGCCATAACACAATCACCAAAACATCCTCTTGATGGAATCTCCTCATCAAGGTATCCCTCACGAATGCCTTACGGACACCCCGACGGAGCGTGGACTCCGGTTACCACTTGATGAGATAATGCACATCAAGGTACCCCTCACGAATGCCTTACGGAAGCCCCCTACGGAGCGTGGGTCTCCGGTTACCACTTGATGAGATAATGCACATCAAGGTAGCCCTCACGAATGCCTTACGGACGTCCCTACGGAGCGTGGGTCTCCGGTTACATTTCATCCCTCCCAAGCCATGCATGAGATGCAAATGTCAACATGCTATGTAATAATACAAATCATAGCATTTAAAATCTCATATTTGAAACATATCATTTATACAAAATAACCCATCAAAATATGAATTAAAATCATCACACATATCCCATGGTTTCAATGAGGTAAGAATCCTACCAATGACCAACTAACGTGTCCTTGTATTTTCATCCAAAAAATCGATCACGATCGCACACCGCTTGTGAGGTCCCGTTATCTTAAAACATATCAATAAATCAAAACGCATGTTCCATTTGATTTCCCACCATGTTTAAGTCCATAAACATGCTTTAGTGGGGTTCGTCCATACAACATGGCCGAACCTCACACACTTGGTTTGGGTCCCTCTTTTGATTCCTTAATCAATCCTACATGAGTTAGTCATTTAGCCTTTGTAAAAACCTAAGTCCACAAAACTTTCTCCATGGGGTTCGGCCATACACCATGGCCGAACCCATAGTCCATCATTTTAATCATATTTCCATCTTAGGCATCATTCTATCCGTAGCTAATTACTTAGCATATTTACATATGACTTAAGTCCCAAAAATGATCCATACATGATTCCTTAATCCAAAAACATGATCCATGGGGTTCGGCCATATACCATGGCCGAACCCATGGTCCTTTAATTTTACCATTTGACCATTACTTCCTTCCATAGGTAATCACCTAATTTACCTATCCATGCTTAAGTCCATAACATAGATCCATGACTAAACATTTTATTCATTTAAGCATGCCTAGGTCCACAACTGATCCATAAACATAGAACCATTCATGATTTCTAATCATGCTTAAAACTCTAAATGGCCCATTAAAACTGGTCCATGGGGTTCGGCCATATAGCATGGCCGAACCCATGATGTCTCATTTCCATCTTCTCCTTTAAATCCTTTACCACTTTAGGTCCATAAATCAAGTCCCTCCATGGGGAAGTTTAATCATACCCTTAGGTCATCATTTACAACCCAAAGTCCATCAACATGACTTCCATTATTTTCATGATCCAATTGCATCTAGGTCCATCAACCTACATCCATTTAAAACCTTTTAAAATCATTAATAACCGTCCATGGCCGAACCCAATGGTTCGGCCATACACCATGGCCGAACCCAATGGTTCATCATCTTCTCTTTAAATCATATAACCAAGATTTATATTCTTTGATGGGGTTCGGCCATACATCATGGCCGAACCTCATCCAGCCCTTTTTGTTGTCCTTGATGGTTCTCATACATATAACTTAGGGTTTGGCCATGCAATGGCCAAACCATGTTCCTTGACCATCTTTTCCATTCTTATAAAAATCTTATCATGTACTTACCAATTCCACGACTCCTCCGGTTTCTTTTACTTTGTCTTGCTCCTCCAATCGTCTCCCTCCTTAGCCTCTTCTTCCTCTTTGATCTTGGCCGAGAGTGAGCTTGAGAGGTCATGAAATGAAAACCCAGAGAGAGGGTTTGGCCAAAGGGTGTAGGTTTGAGAGAGGGAGAGGAGCTTGAGATAGAAAACTCTTAAGTCTTTTCTCCTTTGTCAATGAGAGTGGTCGGCCTTGAGTGAGAGGGAGAGAGTGAGATGAAAATACTATAAGTGTTCCTTGTCTTGAGAGGGGGATCGGCCAAGAGAGAGAGGGAGAGAGTGAAATGAAACTCCAAGTCCTTTATTGATCAATGAGGGTCAGCCAAGGGTGGTGTCCTTTGGTGATGCCCTTTTGTAACTCCCATGACCCTTCACCTCCCTCCTTAATGTTCCATTTGGAGGTTTCATCCCATGAGATGAAACACTCCAACCTTATGACCCTTGGGTTTCCATCTTGAGATGGAAACCCTTCATCTCTCCAACATGTATGCCTTGTGTAACATCCAAAAACCTTTCACCTCCTCATTAATGATCCATTTGGAGTTTCATCCCATGAGATGAAACTCCCATGTCTCCAACGTGTAGCCTTGATTTGGTCTTGTGAGATGCATCTCTCCACCTTCCCACTCCACTCACTTAAGATCATAGTCCCATTAACTTCCATTCAACTCATCTCTTTAACTCAACTCACTTCTTTAATTCAACTCATTTAACTCACTTAAAATCAACTCAATTACTTGATTCCATTTCCAACTTAATTCAGCCACACTTTAATTAAGCTTGAACTTATTTGGTGGTGACCAAGTCAACCATGACCCATTGGGTCCCAATTGGGCATTTGACCCAATTGACCACCTTGACCCAATTAAATAAATCTTACCCATTTATTTCAATTGCACCTTATCCATAATCCGGTGGGTCTTAATTGGGCAATTTGACCCAACTCCTTACCCATCTAAGGTCCATCTCCATTAATTCACAAATTAAATGGATAATTTCCATATATATTCATAAATTGAAAATCTGGGGTGTTACAATATTACCCTCTTTTGAACATTTTCGTCCCGAAAATCGAGCGAAGTAGGGTTTCAAACATATTACATAAACAGCTCAGGGTGAGCTATTCTCATTTCCTGGTTTAAGATCCCGGGGTGTTACAAGAACCATTAGATTTAAACCAAACCAATCTTAGCCATCCATTCACCAAACCCTAAACTATGAACAACTCGTAGTTCAAGCTAGCCCCCATGCGCATATCACACCTCATCATCCCATGATTTTTGCACCTAAAACCTCTCCATGCACGTAAACTAAAACCCATCTAGATACATCCCTAAAATCCAAACACACCTCATAATCCAATTCCCAAGTATCCCACATGATTTTTCCCAATCTCAAACCATCCAATTCCTAATTTCTCTCCCAATCTCCTATCTTCTCTCCACCTTGACCTAGCCACCAAGGAAAGCCACACAAAAATCATGTGACCCTCCTTGCATAATCCTAAAAATCAAGCTTTAAGCCCCATCATCCATTCCATTTAGATTCAATCCAGTCCATTGATTTTCCAACTTAAACCTTGATTTAATCCAAGCCATCCATCTCTTTTCAAGACCTATAAATACCCCATTACTCCAAGGGTAAAATTCGAATTTGACTTGGAATTCAAGAGGACTAAAGGCTGGAGCAAAAGACAAGAAGACAAGGAGAACCATGCGAATTTACAAGTGAGAGTGTATATTTTTATCTTTTATATTGTCTTTCTTATATTTAATTTAGAAAAGCCTTGTCCTTTAATTCTTCCATTTAATAAAGTAAAGCATTCATTTAGAACCCTGGAACATCCAATTTCTTAAATACTTTTATGATTACTTTATTTTTAATTACAAGAACACAACTTTTATTTATTTGATTGAACATGAGCGTATGCAATAGTTAGGATCTTGATTGTAAGACTTGAATCATGATTACCAAGGTTTTGATTAATTAAATTAAAATGTTGTGAATCTTGTGTTATTAATAAATATGAATTGTATTTTAGATCTTTACGTGAATGCCAGATCTAGGCCTTTACTTTGTTTACATATCTTGGGTGATGAATGGTCTATTCCAAACAACCACCTTTTACGTTACTGCGTTTTTATTTCTGTCATTTATTTTTCTTGTCGATTTCCTTTTCATTTCTATTTTATTTAACTTGAATATTGTATTTTAGTTTTTCATGTTAATTCTTTTAAAGTGTATTTATTTCATGTATCTAAAACCTCCTTAACAACTTGATTAACTAGTTAGGATTAAATTTAATTAGAACTAGATTTTGTGAATTAGGATATGTGGTGAATTGTTTATAAACTCTTAATTAAAACATTATTTTAATTACTTTTAATCAATGCTCTAAAATTGTAGATCTATCTATTTGAATAACGACTTACTTAACTTGGAGATATACTTTGAAAGATTAAAGTTGATTTCTATCCTAGATTTAATTTTGAATCTTGGTTTTCTAGGAAACATAAAAATTGAGGCATGTGTATTTTGAATTTCATATATTTTGGATGTTTCCTTTGGGTTTGACTTCACACTCAATCGCTATACTATGAATGGTCCTTGCGCTTGTGAGATTTACAAATTTAAAATTTGCACAATAAGTTTTTAGCACTGTTGCCGGTGAAACAATCAAAATACATGTTCTTGAATTTTTATGGTTTTTGGAAAACACATTTATTTTTGGAATCTTTTAATTTAAGCAAACTCTCTAAAAGTAGAAATTTCGATTTTTAGAAATTCTAATTTTGGAAAGTTTCCTAAAATTAAAATTTTCTTTAAAAATATATGAGATGTAGAATTTTATCTAAGTTGTGAAAATTTTGCTAAATCTAGATATTCTATTGAATTTTCGAAAGTTTCTATTTTTGTAGAAAATTTCCATTTTTGGAACAAGTTTCTATTTCTGTGGAAATTTTCTATTTTGGAAAACTGATGAAATCATTTAATATCTTCCTTTAGCCTCTCTTTAATCTTATAAATATAATCCATTTTAATAAAATCTTAATTTGGTAAATAAATCTATTTTTGGAAGGTTTTAAAATTTTTGTCTATGGAAAATTTTAAGATTATCTATTTTTGCAAACAATCTATTTTTAGAAATTACTCGATTTTGGAGACATCTAATTTTGGAAAGTTCTATTTTTGGAAGATTTTAATATTTGGATCTTTGATTAAATTTAATTAAGTAATGGCTTTAATCTAGAAATTTATTTACAATCTCACATTATTCTAGAACACTTAATTATGACTAATTAGTTTGATCTTAATCTAGTTGTAGTTTAGGATTTTTGCATTTAGTTAGTTCATGCATTTTTGAGTTAGAATCTTCACCGAGGTTCGTGTGTTTTATTTTTTAGGAGTTATGGAAATCGCGAGTCAAAGCTGTGGGAATTGGATTGCATTGTCTAAGGTAAGTGCCTAACTATATTCTTTTAATTTTTATTTTCTCATGCATTCATATAGCTTTTATTAGGTTGTTTGGCATATATTACTTGCATAAAAAGAAGATTACATATTTATTTTACTCATGCATTTTGGTTGCTAGATTCATGCATTTACTATAGTTTGTTTGCTTATTGTTTTGCATATTTGTTTGATGCTTGCATTAGTAGAATAGGTTGCATTCACATAAAAAAAAAAAAAAGAAAGATTAGTAATAAAATGGTTCATGCATATTAAATAAAATCAATTTTGGAACCATAGGTTAGTATTTAAGGTTTTTCATGCTCAATAGGACAGTCTTTTATTCAAATAATTTTAAATAATCACTACTAGTTTTTCTTCAATCATGGCGTCTATGATTAATTCTGTCACCAAGGCATTGCGGTCGAGCATGACCTAAGGATAAGCTGGGAAAAGATTCCGTGTGCTACCCCACTTAATTGGGAACTTACCTGGCCATGATTGTGGTTAAACTTTGAATTGGAGATTTAGAATTCTTGGAGAAAAGATTAGGAGCGAGTCTAGAGAAACTAGGTTAGTTTAGGTTTTTATTTTTATTTTTAGGTCATTTATTTTGTGTGAACTTGTTTTGTCTTGTGTTGTCTTGTTTGAGTAACAATGAATATTTGGAGGCGTGATTCAACTAAGCGATTGGTTAGAGTTAGGTCCCCAATTGGTGAACCCCAACTTAGTCATCGATTTACTTTAGAAAACAGTAGGGTCTTTGAAGTCATGTCAGTCTCAACACTAGCATCGTCGTCAAATCCTGAGAGTTTCAACAGAGGTGAGGATAATCTGACTAGGGAAGGTGATAATTCGAGCATCAATGTCAAAAAAGAGTCTCAAATAAATCTATTTGTGGAAAGTTTTAAAATTTCTTTCTATGGAAAATTTTAAGATATTATCTATTTTTTCAAACAATCTATTTTTAGAAATTGCCCGATTTTGGAGACGTCTAATTTTGGAAAGTTCTATTTTAGGAAAGTTTTGAAATTTAGATTTTTGATTAAATTTTAATTAAGTAATGGCTTTAATCTATAAATTTATTTACAATCTCACATTATTCCAGGACACTTAATTATGACTAATTATTTTGATCTTAATCTAGTTGTAGTTTAGGATTTTTGCATTTAGTTAGTTCATGCATTTTTGAGTTAGAATCTTCACATAGGTTCGTGTGTTTTATTTTTCAGGAGTATTGAAAATCGCGAGTCAAAGCTGTGGGAATTGGATTGCATTGGCTAAGGTAAGTGCCTAACTATATTCTTTTAATTTTTATTTTCTCATGCATTCATATAGCTTCTATTAGGTTGTTTGGCATATATTACATGCATTAAAAAAAAGGATTGCATATTTATTTTACTCATGCATTTCGGTTGCTAGATTCATGCATTTACTATAGTTCGTTTGCTTATTGTTTTGCATATTTGTTTGATGCTTGGATTGTTAGAATAGGTTGCATTCACATAAAAAAAGATTTGTAATAAAATAGTTCATGCATATTAAATAAAATCAATTTTGGAACCATAGGTTAGTATTTAAGGTTTTTCATGCTCAATAGGACAATCTTTTATTCAAATAATTTTAAATAACCACTACTATTTTTTCTTCAATATGGTGTCTACGATTAGTTCTCTCACCAAGGCATTGCGGTCGAGTATGACTTAAGGAAAAGCTGGGAAGAGATGCCGTGTGCTCCCCCACTTACCTGGGAACTTACCTGGCCATGATTGTGGTTAAACTTTTAATTGGAGATTTAGAATTCTTGGAGAAAAGCTTAGGAGCGAGTCTAGAGACACTAGGTTAGTTTAGGTTTTTATTTTTAGTTTTAGGTCATTTATTTTGTGTGAATTTGTTTTGTCTTGTTGTCTTTATAACACCCAAGATTTTCAATTTATTAATATATATGAAAATTACCCATTTAATTTGTGAATCATTAGATATGGATCTTAATTGGGTAATGTGTTGGGTCATTGGCCCAATTAGGACCCAACGGTTATGGAATTGGTTTCAATAAAATTAAATGGAGATGAATTTAATTAGTAATGCAACATAGATAAATAAAGGAACTTGGGATAATTGTTGCATGGCCGAATTTAAGATGTGCATATCCAAGAAGATTGCTTATGGCCGTGTGTAGGGATTTCCAAATCCAAGGTTAGGCGTATAAGATCATTTAAAAAGGGTAAACAAATTGTCTAAAATTAAATAAAGATGTTATCTAATTAAACAAAGATTGTATGGCCGTATGTGATACTGCTAGATTGGAAGGTCGGCAACATCTAATTAAGGCAACATAAAGGGGCGCATGGCATAAGGGAATTGTATCTTGGTAACTTCTAAATAGAGGACCAATTGGAGATTAAAGGCAGTTAGAGGCTCACGGCAATTGCTATTGTAATTGTGGAATTTTTATTAAAGAAAGTGGGAAGCAAGGGGCGAACGGCACTTGCCATCTTTTAAAGAATCTTAGCACCTTCTAAGATTGGCCAATTGGAAGTAATAAAAGAGGCAACAAGGAGGGGCGCACGGCTTACACACATAGCCAAATTCTTTCTCCCTCTCAAGTTCTCATTCTCCGCAATACATCAAGAGAAGGAAGAAAAGGCAGCCAACAAGAGGTGTTCTCGACTTGGGAAACATCAAGAAGAAAGGAGAAGGATTGGAAGAACAAGAATCAATCAGAAAGGGTTAGTATTTTATAAATTTTGTTTAAGGAAAAAAATCATAGGGTTCCGCCATGGTGTATCGCCGAACCCCATGGAAGAGAATTGGGAGATGATCATGGTATTTTTATTGGAAAGAAGGAAACAAGGGTTCGGCCATAGTGTAATGCCCCGCCCTTTTTCACTCGCTTCTTCCCGTAAATTCAGAGTCTATTTTTTTTTGTAACAGAGTGGAGTGATAGAGCGCGGGACGTCACGACGCGAGCTAAGTCCGAACTTCCAAAGTTCGACCCTTAACTGGCCAACCCTATGTGTGCATGGACTCAGTCCACTAAAATGGTTCACACATAGCAATATCAACATGCGGAATAAAAATCACAACTTGCAGAATCATAACATCAATTTGCGGAATCATAATAGAACCTAGTTCCATTCCATTGATAGCAAAGTACTTAGTCAATAAAAATCACAATCATCATTATCCAAATAAAACATCCAACCATAGCATTTCATCTAAGTTATTACATTCTGAAAATCTGGATACTCTTAATATAAATCCCGGAGTATCTTAAACACAATATAAAACTAAAAGTGTTCCAAGCTCCTATGCTTGTCCCTTTCTGCGTTTAGCGTTTTCCTCGTTTCCTGCATCATCCACTAAAGGGTAGAAGTAGGGTGTTAGTACAACGCGCCCAGTAGGTATTCCAATTAGGGTTAACACATGGTTAGTACAAAACATATCATATAACTTAGTGATATCAAAACCATATAAATCCATGCCATGCAATGATGACAAATATGCAATGAGTCCCACCTATCACCTGTACATAAATGTGCCTACCACATAGGTCTTTCGGTCGCCCCGACGGAGTGTGGACCCTCCGAAAATCTTCTTGATGGAAATCACATCAAGGTGTTGCACATAGGTTTTTCGGATGCCCCGACGGAGTGTAACCCCTCCGGTTATAAATCCTTCACCCCATGCCATGCATGAGATGCCAATAAAACACATGCTATTTTATAACATAAACATAGCATTGAAAATCATCATTCGAAAAACATATCCAATACATGCCCTTTATACAATTAAAACCTAGCATGTAAAATCATCTTTGAACATAATCAATCCATGCTATTTTAAACAATTTAAACATAGCATTTGAAATCCATAAATAAAGCATATTCCTTGAAACATATTTTTATCAAACATAAGATAAAACAAAGTACATAATCCATGGTTTCAAAGAGGTGGAATCCTACCTAAGACCGCTCACGAGTCCTTGCGTTTTCGTCCAAGAATCGATCACCGATTGCGCACCGCTTGCGGGATCCCGTTTCCTTATATATAATAATAAATCAAAACCAAGTCTCACTTGATTCACAATATTTTAAGTCCATACACCATTCCTCATTTTTACCCTTTATTTACCAAATTGCCATTGGTCTCGTCACCTAAGTTTTAGGTCCCAAAACATTGGTCCATTAATTCATATAATTACTAAAATGCCATTCATGTCTAAACTTCTATTTTTAGGAAGTATTTACAATCTTGCCACTCCATAGAATTTATTCATTTAATTACTTATTTATGCCATTATATTTATCTTTCCATTCTTTTCACCCTTCATTCCTTGGTTTGGTAAACAATTTATTTAATTCATACATAGACCCAAACATGGCCCATTTACAAGTTCATAACCGTAACATAAGAATCCAAAGTCCACCAAATAATTCCCATATATTGATTCATAAAACAAACATGACCTAAAACCCCAAGTCCATTAAATACTTCATGGGGTTCGGCCATACACCATGGCCGAACCCTATGTCCAATATTTCCTCATAATTTCAAAATTGCCACTATACTTATCCATAGTCATTTTACCTCCCTTATTTCCATAAGGCTTAAGTTCCATAATAATGGATAAAATAATTCATAATATAATCCTTTAATCTGTGACACCTGAACCCAAAAATTGGTTCATAACTCGATTCATCAATCAGCCCTTAACATGAATTAAAATGCCATTTGATCCCTTAATTTGGACCATGGGATTCGGCCATACACCTTGGCCGAATTCTATGGTGTATAGTTTCCAAATTAAACTCCACCTTTCCATAATTGGAAGGTTTCCCAATTTAGATTTTACCTTCCAAAAATAGAACTTCCCCTTGTTAATCTCCCCTTCTATTATTAGAAGATTTCTATATTTAAACTTACTAAAATTATCAACCTCCTTCCATAAATGGAAGGTTTCCATAAATAGCCTACTATTTTCCATAATTGGAGTGCTTTCCAATTTAGCAACTCCTTCCATATTTAGAAGCTTTCCTTATTAAGCAGACACCTTCCATAATTGTATGCTTTCCAATTTTAGCAACCAATTCTAAAATTAGATAATTTCTTATTTTATTCTCCATTCCAAATCCATCTACCAAAAACAATCCCTTCTTTCTATTCTTAGATCTTTCTAAATTAGAACTCGACCTTCCAAAAATAAGTAACAAACATTCAAAATAGCATAACCACTCCATAGTTTTCATGCATCTAAGAAAGCATCAACACAAATCTATTTAAAATAAAACATTATTCTTTCCATGGAATTCATTCTTCAAAATCCCTTTTAAAATCCCTAAACATAGATCCATAATCTTCATGTTTGAAACCAATTTACATTATTGCCATTTATACCAATCTCTAAGTTAACTTGGTGCATGGGGTTCGGCCATACACCTTGGCCGAACCCTATGGTGCATAACTTTCCATATTTGGAAACACCTTCCACAATTAGATGGTTGTACCATATTTAACAACTTCTTCCATAAATGGAAGTTTTCCATATATAGATTCTAACTTTCCATAAATGGAAACTTTCTAAGATTAGAACTCGTTTCCAAAATTAGTATGCTTTCTAATTTATGAATCCTCATGGCCAAACCCTATGGTTCCAATATCTCCTCTTTTAAATCCAATTAAACACACCTATCCGTCTAAGGTTTTCCATCATTTAAATCCATACATTAAATCAGTATCCTTTCACGGTTTTGAACCCATAAATATAGCCGAAGACCTTCCATTAAGCATCTCTAAAATCCTTTCATTTAATCCATCACCAAGTAAATCCAAAACCGATTATACATTGGCTTACAAAAATCATACATTAAACCTATCTTCTTACATGGGGTTCGGCCATGCATTGTGGCCGAACCCTATGGTTCATGCTTCCTTGGTTTTCCATTATTAATAACCCAATAAAATAAACCATATCTAACCCATGTATTTCCATTAAAAAAATAAGCATATCTTTTAAACAAAATATAAATCAAACAACTAACCGGTTCCCGCGACTCCTTTGGTTATTTCTTCCGATCCTTTTCTTTGCTCTTAATCTTTTCTTCTTGCTGGTCGGACAACCCTTGCTGGTTTCTTCTTCTTCCAATTTTCTTTTCTTTTCCCCTTGCTTTTCTCCAAACAAGAACTCCTTCTTGTTGTTGCCCTTTCTTCTCTTACTTTTGGCGTGAAAGAGAATGATGAATTGAGAGAGGGAGGGAGAAGAATAAAACTTGATAATGGGGTTGTAAAAACCGTGCACCCCCTCCTTGCCTCTCCTTTTATTAGTTCTCCTTAGTCCCACATTAGAAATTTCTTAAGATGAGCACCCCTTAGCCGTGCGCCCTTTGTGTTTCCAGTTTTGTTTTGCACATATACGATATTGTATCTCAGTTTCGACCTTGTTAACTTCTGAATCCGAAAATATGGTAAACTACAAAGTTTTATCCCTTGAAGTCTTCTTTACAACGCAAAAAGAATCAAAGTCATCGAATATCGGAGTGAAAATTTATAACCAAAATACTGGACATATGTCAAACCTTCCTTATTTAACCATGGTCGATTTACCTTGCCTTAGATGGCAATACCGTGTGGCCTTGCTTTGTTTAACGATTTACCGATCTCCCTTGCTCAATTTAAGACCTTCTTTTAATTATATCTATATCTAATTAGATAATTTCCTTAGCTATTAATCCATGCGCATAATTATAGATATTAGTTTCAAAAATTCGGCCATGCTTAATCTCATTTGATTTCTGAATATTTTCTTAGGATATGAAAATCCAATTTGATTAAGAAAATCCCTCTCCAAATATTCTAGAATATCATTTGTGGATTTACAATCCCACATATTTTTCATGCGCCTAATCTAGGGATTTCACATTCAAAATTCGGCCATAAGATCCTTTATTCAAATTTGGATATGATTCACCACCAATTTAATCCTACCCATTTAAATTTTAATAAAACCAATTTCACAATCAATTGGGTCCTAATTGGTCATGGCCCAATTCTTTATCCATATACAAATCCAATCTAAAATTCATAATTAAAATGGGTAATTTCATATAAAATAATTAACTGAAAATCCGAGGTGTTACACATAGTGCATGGCCGAACCCCATGAAAGAGTGTTGGTTAATTTTAAATGGGAGTTGTTGATAATGGTATATGATTTTTGAAAGGATTAAATGGATAAGAATCATGAATAAATTTAATGGTTCTTATGGATTGTAATGGAAGAATTTTGTGAAGATCCTAGACTATGGGTTCGGCCATGGAGTATGGCTGACCCCATAAATATTTATGGTATTATGTCATGAAATTAAATCATGGAAAATGATGGAAAAGGTTACTTGTGATTTATTTTAAATGGATGGAAGGTTTGATGGTTTTAGATGCAATTAGATCATGAAAACCATGGAGGGTTATGTTGTTTTAATTCCATTTAAAAGAGAACCTTATGAACCATAGGGTTCGGCCATGGTGTATGGCCGAACCCCATGGAGTTGGATTGATATATTTTAACGATGTTAATTGATTAAAATAGAAGGAGGAGATTAATTTGGAAAGTTTCTAATTATGGAAGGATGGATGCTAAATTCGAAACTTTCTAATTATGGAAGGATGGATGCTAAATTTGGAAACTTTCTAATTATGGAAGGATGGATACTAAATTTGGAAACTTTTTAATTATGGAAGGATGGATGATAAATTTGGAAACTTTCTAATTATGGATTACTAATGAAAATGGAAACTTAGACATCATGGGTTCGGCCATGTGTATGGCCGAACCCCATGAATCAATTTTATGGGTTTATGTTTATGTGTTTTTTAAAGGGAGGATGCAAGTATAGACTTATGGTTTATGGACCTAAGTTGGTGAACTATTGAAAAGAAAAGTTGGAAAAGAAACATCAAGGGTTCGGCCATGGTGTATGGCCGAACCCCATGAACTTATTAATGGGCCATGTTTGGGTCTTTGTAGAATTTTAATGAATGGTTCACCAAACCAAGGGAGGAAGGGTGAGAATAATGGAATTATAGCCTTGGATAGCAATATCGTAATTATGTAGAATTAATGGAACTATGTTTTGGAACTCAAACATAAATTGATGGGATCAATGGCAATCTTGTAAATATGTGAAAATATTGGACATAGGGTTCGGCCATGGTGTATGGCCGAACCCCATGAACTATTGTATGGATTATTTTGGAACTTAAGCCTTATGAAAATAAGGAAGGTAAATTGCTATGGATATGTATAATGGCATTATTGTAATTAAGTGAATTAATGAACCATGGGTTCGGCCATGGTGTGTGGCCGAACCCCATGGGGAATGTTTGGCAGACCTAGGGTTACGTATGTTGGATTAAATGAATGAAATGATTAGACCAATGACAATTTGGTAATATCGGCTGAAAATGATAAACCATGGGTTCGGCCATGGTGTATGGCCGAACCCATGGGGATTGGTTTATGGACTTCAAATATTGTAAATCAAGTGGGAATTGGTTTTGATTGGTTATTATATTATAAGGTAACGGGACCTCACAAGGTGTTTACGATCGTGAGCAGTTACCGGACGAAAGACGCAAGGACACGTTAGCGGTCTTTGGTAGGATTCCACCTCTTTGAAACCATGGGTTTATGTACAATTGTTTTATCTTATTTTGATGAAATTATATTGCAAAGGATTGGTTTCAAAATGTGAATTTTAAATGCTATGTTTATATGATAAAATAGCATGTGTTGGATATGTTTCAAATTGTGATTTTAAATGCTATGTTTATATGATAAAATAGCATATGATTCATTTGCATCTCGTGCATGGCATGGGGTGAAGGATATGTAACCGGAGGGGCCACACTCCGTCGGGGCATCCGAAAAACCTATGTGGGATACCTGGATGTGTCTTTCCATCAAGAAGAAATCGGAGGGTCCACACTCCGTCGAGGCGTCCGAAAGACCTATGTGGGGGTACTTTTATGTACATGTGATGGGTGGGACTCATTGCATTTGTCATCATTGCATGGCATTGTTTTATATGGTTTTGGGCATTATGATATTATATATGTTTTGTACTATCCATGTGTTAGCCCTAATTAGAATACTTACTGGGCGCGTTGTTCTAACGCCCTACTTCTACCCGAGTGGATGACACAGGAAACCAGGGGAACGATGAACGCAAGGAGGGCCAGGCATAGGAGCTTGGATGTTTTAGTTTTATTTTGAATTAAGTTACTTATGGACATGTATTTGAGTGACTAGACATCGGACATTTAATAACTTAGATGGTTGGATGTTTATTTGGATAATTATGATATTTTAATTATAATTAAGGACTTGACGTACTTTGCTATCTGAATGGAATAGAACTTGGTTCTATTATAATCCCTCATGTTATGATTTTATTCCGCAAGTTTATATTGTTATGTGTGAACCGTTTTCATGGACTTAGTCCATGCACACATAGGGTTGGCCAGTTAAAGGTCGGACTTTTGAAGTTCGAACTTAGCTCGAGTTGTGACGTCCCGCTCTCTATCACTCTTCGTTTATAAAAAAAAAAAAAATAGACTCTGATTTTATGGAAAGAAGCGAGTGAAAAAGGGCGGTGCGTTACAGTCTTGTTTGAGTAACAATGAATATTTGGAGGCGTGATTCAACTAAGCGATTGGTTAGAGTTAGGTCCCCAATTGGTGAACCCCAAGTTTGTCATCAATCTACTTTGGAAAACAGTAGGGTCTTTGAGGTCATGTCAGTCTCAACACATGCATCTTCGTCAAATCCCGAGAGTTTCAACAGAATTGAGGATAATCTGACTAGGGAAGGTGATAATTCGGGCATCAAAGTCAAAAAAGAGTCTCAAATAAATCTATTTTTGGAAAGTTTTAAAATTACTATCTATGGAAAATTTTAAGATTTTCTATTTTTGCAAACAAAATATTTTTAGAAATTGCCCGATTTTGGAGACGTCTAATTTTGGAAAGTTCTTTTTTTGAAAAGTTTTAAAATTTGTATCTTTGAATAAATTTTAATTAATTAATGTCTTTAGTCTAGAAATTTATTTACAATCTCACATTATTCTAGGACACTTAATTATGACTAAATATTTTGATCTTAATCTAGTTGTAGTTTAGGATTTTTGCATTTAGTTAGTTCATGCATTTTTGAGTTAGAATCTTCACCTAGGTTCGTGTGTTTTATTTTTCAGGAGTTTTGGAAATCACGAGTCAAAGCTGTGGGAATTGGATTGCATTGGCTAAGGTAAGTGCCTAACTATATTCTTTTAATTTTTATTTTCTCATGCATTCATATAGCTTTTATTAGGTTGTTTGGTATATATCACTTGCATAAAAAAAAACAATTGCATATTTATTTTACTCATCTATTTAGGTTGCTAGATTCAAGCATTTAGTATAGTTTGTTTGCTTATTGTTTTGCATATTCGTTTGATGGTTGCATTCACATAAAAAAAAGATTAGTAATAAAATGGTTCATGCATATTAAATAAAATCAATTTTGGAACCATAGAGGTTTTTCATGCTCAATAGGATAGTCTTTTATTCAAATAATTTTAAATAACCACTACCAGTTTTTCTTCAATCATGGTGTCTAGGATTAGTTTTGTCACTAAGGCATTGCGGTCGAGCATGACCTAAGGTTAAGTTGGGAAGAGATGCCGTGTGCTCCTCCACTTACCTAGGAATCTACCTGGCCATGATTGTGGTTAAACTTTTAATTTGAGATTTAAAATTCTTGGAGAAAAGATTAGGAGCGAGTCTAGAGACACTAGGTTAGTTTAGGTTTTTATTTTTAGTTTTACGTCATTTATTTTGTGTGAATTTGTTTTGTCTTGTGTTGTCTTGTTTGAGTAACAATGAATATTTGGAGGCGTGATTCAACTAAGCGATTGGTTAGAGCTAGGTCCCCAATTGGTGAACCCCAAGTTAGTCATCAATCTACTTTGGAAAACAGTAGGGTCTTTGAGGTCATGTCAGTCTCAACACTAGCATCTTCATCAAATCCCGAGAGTTTCAATAGAGGTGAGGATAATCTGACTAGGGAAGATGATAATTCGAGCATCAAAGTAAAAAAAAAGTCTCAAATAAAGGACGAATCTGCCAATGATAATGAGATACAGCCCGCTCCGGACTGTATCTCTTTTGATTAAAATGGTCCATGGGCTTTCGCCATATCAGTGGGAGATAATAAGTGGGAAAAGAAATACTTGGCCCATGGTGTTATGTACTCATTGGAGCACATTTCACCATCACCATTTACCAAGTTTAATGGAACTCACTCAAGAAGGCCAAGATTGCTTTATATGCGAAAAAATAATTGAGTTCACGAGTCTAGTAGTCTACAAAGGAACACTAGTGGAGACTTAACCCAGCGAGTTTTAGTGCCAGTCTATTTTTCTGAAGGATTTAAGTCAATCCATTTTTGTTTCTTTAGCCCTCCAAATCGTTGTGGATCTCATTATTCTTCAAATGTTGGTCATAATTACTGAGAACGACATTAAAATTGAGTTAGTACATTTGAATTTTTTTAAAATTTATTTAAAACAAGTAAATCACTGTATAAAACTTAGGATATGATTTAGGCCATTTTTGGATCGTTTGAGCCTTCATATCTACCTATCTTTGGTCAAATGTATCCTGATAGTTCCCAGTTGAGCCTTTAAGTTAGCATGTTTTCTTGATCAGCCATGTTTACCAAACCCAACTCCGATTTTGGAGTCTGAGACTCATTAAAAATATATCGGTGACCGATTCATAGAAAGTGTTAGAGATGACAAATATTGGGATGGTACTAAAAAACAAGGGCACAAGAAAAGAAAAAGAAGAAAATAGCACCAAAAGAAGGGGAACATCCTGGCATCAGAAGAAGGATGTGAAAAAAAAAATATGAATATTTTGAAAAGTGCTGAAAGGAAAAAAAAATAGAGGAAGAAATATCCCATCATATATCTTAAATACCTCTAACTTTTTGATCAAAATATTTATTCTTAAGAGTCATATTATCTTTCTTTGATTTGACCCAATCTCAAGCCACGTTTCGCCCTATTAGGAAGACTTATTGATCTAAAGTTGAAATATGGTATTTCATATGGAGAATAAAGGAAGAAACATGAGAATGTATAACTCAACATTCTCAGAAAAGTGGCGTCCTTTCATGAGATCCTGCAACACCTCGGATTTTCAGTTAATTATTTTGTATGAAAATAATCCATTTAATTGTGAATATTAGTTATGGATTTTAAATTGGGTAAAGAGTTGGGTCATTGGCCCAATTAGGACCCAACGGTTTTGGAATTGTTTTCATAAAATTAAATGGGACTTGAATTAAATAATATGCGCAATCCATGTGATATGCTACAATATCTTGAGAAGATAATTAAGATTTAATAAGATTGTGCATGGCTGTGTCGGAGATGTGCAATCTATATGTGATGCGTATAGATCATTTTAAAGGGGGTATTTCCCTTGATTTAAAATGGCACTAGGGAAGTGTCTAAAATTAAATTAGGGCTCTCCCAAAGTGGGAAGTCTAAACTCGACAATGGCTAATCAAAGACAAGGGGTACACGACATTACTAATCTAAGACAAGGGGTACACGGCAATTGCTAATGTATCAAGGGGGTAAGATTATCTTAAGCACCTTCTAACTTGGGATTAAGAGGGAGTAATAAAAGGAGAAACAAGGAGGGGCGCACGGTTTCCACCATTAGCCGAACTCTCTTCTCTTTCTTTCAAGCTCTCATTCACGGCAAGAGGAAGGACAAGAAAAAGGCAACCAGCAAGAGGTGTTCTTGGTTTGGAAAAATTTAGAAGAAAGGAGAAGGATTGGAAGAGCAAGAAATCAGAAACGGTTAGTATCTTATTTGATTAATTTATTTTGAAATAAAAGAACCATAGGGTTCGGCCAAGGTGTATGGCCAAACCCCATGGAAGAACTTTGATGATTCTTTTTAATGGAAGGTCTTTGGTTATGTTTATGGGTTCAAAACCATGAAGAATATTAGTTATTTTAATGGAATATGAAGATGAAAGTCAAAGGTGTAGATTCATGATTTTAAAGGGTTTAAAATGGATATATGGTTAAGGACATAGGTTCGGCTATTACATGGCCGAACCTTAAATATAGTATGGCTAAGACGCTAAGCATGAATAATGAAGAAAAGACGTACAAATATGCAAAGGAGAAGACTGACGAAATAGTCAGTCAACTGAATCAATCATTCAGTCGACTGAACTAGGTATTAAACAAACCAGAGATGAGTTTCTGGGAGTTTCAGCAGACTGAATATGGTAATCAGTCGACCGAACTAATGGTGGACGAAAATAGAAAGAGTTTCTGGGAGTTTCAACAGACTGAATCAGGTGATTCAGTTGACTGAACTCAGATGTAATGGATAAGAAAAGGATTCTGGAAGTTTCAGCCGACTGAACCTATGATTCAGTCGACTGAAGGATTTCTTATCAAACACGAAAGTCGTTGGTTGAGAATTCAGCCGACTGAATCATGGATTCAGCCGACTGAATCTACACTGGCTGAACAGACTGTGAATTTGATTCAAAGTCAGCCGACTGAATCTCTGATTCAATCGACTGAAAAAGGATTGACTAGTGATACGAAGGTTTTGACTCAGATTCAGCCGACTGAACTTGTGTTTCAGTTGACTGAAAGGTTACGAGTCAGGGTAAGAACAGTTCCGAGTTATAGTTCAGCCGACTGAAAGTATATTTCAGCTGACTGAAAGTTTGCGAATAAAGCAGAGGACTGTATCCGGGAGGATTCATTCTACTGAATTACTGATTCATTCGACTGAATTGAAAAGTGATGTTTATGCGACGTTTTCTGAAAACTTCAATTTATCTGGAAGAAAATAAAAGTGAAGTGATTAAATGTTTAATTGATGGGTTATTAATTAATAAACCAAAGAAGGAAACTCAAAATAAAAGGGGTGAGGATCGGCCATGTTGTGTGGCCGAACCGCACAAGTTTGGTTTATGGACTTGGACATTGTTGTAAATCAAGTGGGACTTGGTTTTAATTGATTGTTATATTATAAGGTAATGGGACCTCACAAGGTGTTTACGATCGTGAGTGGTTACCGGACGAAAGATGCAAGGACACGTTAGCCGTCTTTGGTAGGATTCCACCTCTTTGAAACCATGGGTTTATGTACATTTGTTTTATCTTATTTTTTATGTAATTATGTTTCAAAGGATATGCTTTATATCGAATTTTACATGCTATGTTTATTTGTATAAAAAACATGTGTTGGATATGTTTTAAAAAAGGTGATCTTAAATGCTATGTTTATGTTATAAAATAGCATGTGTTTATTGGCATCTGATGCATAGCATGGGGTGGAGGATTTGTAACCGGAGGGGTCACACTCCTTCGGGGCGTCCGAAAAACCTATGTGCGGTACCTTGATGTGCTTTTCCATCAGGAGGAATCCGGAGGGTCCACACTCCGCCGGGGCGTCCGGAAGACCTATGTGGTGGGTACTTTTATATACATGTGATGGGTGGGACTCATTGCATTTGTCATCATTGAATGGCATGGTTTTACATGGTTTTGGATATTATGTTATAATATATGTTTTGTACTAACCATGTGTTATCCGTAACTGGAATACCTACTGGGCACGTTGTTCTAACGCCCTACTTCTACCCTAGTTGATGATACACGAAATCAGGGGAACGATGAACGCAAGACGAGCCAGGCATAGGAGCTTGGATGATTTAGTTTATTACTTTTAATAAAAGTTACTCATGTACTTGTATTTAAGTATCTAGATTTCGGAATGTAATAACTTAGATGGATGGATGTTAATTTTGATAATTATGGTATTTGAATGATGATTAAGGACTTGACGTACTTTGCTATTTGAATGGAATAGAACTTGGTTCTATTATGATTCCGCAATTTTGATGTTATTATTCCGCATGTTTATATTGCTATGTGTGAACCATTTTCGTGAACTTAGTCCATGCACACATAGGGTTGGCCAGTTAAGGGTCGGACTTTGGAACTTTGGACTTAGCTTGCGTCGTGACGGCTCGTTCTCTATCACTCTTCGTTTATAAAAAAAATAGAATCTGAATTTACGGGAAGAAGCGAGTGAAAAAGGGCGGGGCATTACAGTTGGTATCAGAGCGAACCCGAAAATTGAATCTTTCGGAGCAAATAAATCCGGCTCTCGTGCATTAATTTACTTTGTTAGACTTAGACGGATGATAGCAAAGGAAGTACAGTCAAAATAATCGGATTATCAAACATAGCAACATAGGATATATTTCCCCAGAAACAAAACAAAACCAAGAGTGCTTATTTGGAAAATTTCCCTAAAGGTAGGAAATACAAATTTTATGATGGAAACTAAGTCTTGATATGTTTCAATGGCTTAAGGAAAAATGTCTCCAAGGGGAAGGCCAAGGAGAAATACCCGACAAAACCCAAATGGGGGTGACGAGGAGGAACGACAATCTCATCATGAGGTAGAACGATATTCTCATCATGAAGAGGAAGAACAACAATCCCACCAAGAGGATGAGCAACAAAGTAGCGTGAACATACCAGTGGTACCTCCCGAATTGTAAAATTTGGTTCAAGCGGTGGTCACTTCGGTGCTTCAACAACACCTGAATGAGAATGGAACCACCAAGGAAAACAATGACAGGAGCATGGTCAGGGACTTCCAGCAACATCGCCCTCCTTACTTCAAGGGGAGAGAAGGGCTGTCGGAGCGGAAAACTGGCTGAAGAAGATTTCACATATTCTGACTCTATTGAATATCATGAGTCATGCTCACAAGATTTTACTGGCCACATCACAGCTGATCGATGATGCCGGTAAATGGTGGGAGGTGATAGAGAAGCAACGAGCACTTATTCTAGAAGGAGAGAGGACTGCAATGACTTGGGAGCAGTTCTCAGCTACCTCCTGGAACATTATTTTCCTGAGGTGGAGAAGGAGCGCCAGACACAGGCTTTTCTATCTTTAGTACAGGGTACCATGACGGTGGCAGAGTACCACCAGGAGTTTCTCAGTTTATCTGTATATGCATTTTATATGGTGGATACTGAGTATCGAAGGGCACGCAAGTTTGAGCGAGGCCTTCGGCCTAGCATAAGGGGCAAGGTAACTATATTCAAGGCAGCCACATTGGCAGAGGTGGTCAGCAGGGCTACTATAGCAGAGCAGGAGATGGCTGAGTTGACACGTTTTGACAATCGCCAAGCTCAGAGTGGGAGGGGTACATTTCAGCCCGACAAGAGGTTCCGACCAAACTCTAGTAGACCCTCACTATCCACTGGGTCAACAGGGGGTTTTCGTCCCAATCATCCCTCCCCATCTGCATCAGTCACTCAGGCTCCCAGAGGTGGGAACAACTGTTTTCATTGTGATCAACCTGGCCATTTTAAGAGGGAATGTCCACAACTCAACAAATCCTCTAATACCAGGGGTTCATCCCGTCCACCAGTTAGGCCAGCTAATTCACATGGAGGCAGGACATTTAATCAGGCAGGACGGCCACCTATAGGATCTGGACGGGTATTCACCTTAGTACCTCCAGCAACAGAGGATCATTCAGTGATTCAAGGTATGGCAGTAGTCAGTAGTTCCTACGCCTTTGCATTATTTGATTCAGGAACATCACACTCTTTCATATCTGCTACATTTATAACTGCTACTGGTACATTGGTACAAAAACTGTCCACATCACTCACCATTGTATCCCCCGTTGGAGACACATCATTGGGACTTATATGCACAACAGTGAATACTGAACTTGCTGGACTCAGATTTGAGTTCAATTATTTGGTACTCGATATGTCAGAATATGATATTATTTTCGGCATGGATTGGTTGGCTAGCTTTAAGGCCAACATTGATTGTTATCGTCGTAGGGTGACATTTTGGTCGCCCGAGGGAAAACAACATGTGGTGCGTGCTGATAAACAAAGCAGACTGCATGAAGGGTTAAATCATTTGGTATTGAACATTATCAGAATCAACAAGGCACCGATGGTTGAACTTCCAGAAATAGTAAGGGACTATGCGGACGTCTTTCCAAAGGAACTTCCTGGCTTGCCTCCCATGAGGGAGATCAATTTTGAAATCAAGTTGTACCCTGGCACTGCACCAGTGTCATTACCACATTACCGGATGGCACCAGTAGAGATGTCCGAATTAAAGAAGTAAATTGATGAACTGCTCAGACTGGGGTGCATTCGGAACAGTACATCGGCTTGGGGAGCTCCAGTTTTGTTTGTAAAGAAGAAGGATGGTTCACTCCGTATGTGTATGGATTACCGAAAATTGAACCAGCTGACAGTCAGAAATAAGTACCCTCTACCCAGGATCGATAATTTATTTGATCAACTTAAAGGTTCCAGTCATTTTTCTAAGATTGACCTGATGTCCGGATATCACCAAATCCGAGTTAGGGAGGAGGACATAGAGAAGACAACCTTCAGAACGTGGTATGGGCTATATGAGTTTGTAGTCATGCCGTTTGGACTCACCAATGCACCGGCAGTGTTCATGGATTTAATGAACAGGATCTTCCGTCCTTACTTGGACCAATTTGTTATTGTATTTATTGATGATATTTTCATTTACTCCAAAACTCAGGAAGAACATGCTGAGCACCTGAGAATAGTTCTGGACACTTTGAGGAAGAACAAACTATATACTAAAGCCAGTAAATGTGAATTTTGGCTATCTGAGGTCAACTTTTTGGGACATGTTATATCAGAAGAAGGTATAGCCGTGGACCCGGCTAAGATAGCGGCAGTAAGAGATTGGAAAGCGCCAATAATGTAACCGAAATCCGTATCTTTTTGGGATTAGCTGGTTATTACAGGAAATTTATCATAGACTTCTCAAAAATTGCATCTCTACTTACTCGACTCACTCAGAAAGGAGTCAAATATGAATGGTCAGATTTGTGCAATCAGAGATTTGAAGAACTGAAGAAGAGACTTACCACTGCTCCTATCCTAGTTTTGCCAGAAAGAGGCAAGTGTTATGAGGTACAATGCGATGCTTCAAGAGAGGGACTGGGGTGTACACTCAGTCAAAGTAATCATGTGGTGGCATATGGATCAAGACAGTTAAAAATACATGAACGTCTCTATCCTACGCACGATCTGGAACTAGCCGCAGTGGTCTTCGCTCTCAAAAGCTGGAGACATTATCTTTATGGCGAGAAATTTGAAGTGTTTTCAAATCATAAGAGCTTGAAGTATTTGTTTAATCAGAAAGAGCTCAACTTGAGGCAACGCAGATGGATGGAATATCTGGCGGATTATGAGTTCGCACTTCATTATCACCATGGCAAGGCAAACAAGGTGGCAGATACCCTCAGCCGTTTATCACATGCATCAGTGGCATGTTTGATCAGGACAGAATGAGAGATGCTGAATACCATTCGAGAGTTTAAACTTTACCTCAATAACCATGGGACTATTTACAATATGATCATACGGTCCAACATGGTTACCAAGATTGAACAGGAATAGCTGACAGACCCAGAGGTGGAGAAGATTTGGGCCAAGATGTCTACTGGTGAAGTTATACCGGAATGGGAGTTACAACCAGGACAGGGTCTTCTATTCCGAGGAAGGATTTATGTACCTAAGAGCTGCAGAAAAGAGTTATTGGTTGAGGCACATCACACCAAACTCTTTATCCATCCGGGTAGCACCAAGATGTATCACGACCTGAAGAGACATTACTGGTGGCACGGACTCAAAAGAGATGTGGCAGAATTTGTAGCACATTGCTTAACTTGTCAGCAAGTTAAGACGGAACATCAGAAGCCACCAGGGTTACTCAAACCCTTACCAGTGCCGGAATGGAAATGGGAGCACATTTCCATGGATTTTGTTACAGGGTTGTCAAGGTCATCAAAGGGCAACGATGCAATATGGGTTGTGGTAGACCGACTGACCAAGTCTTCACATTTTATTCCCATTAAGATGACAGACTCATCTGAGACTTTGGGTCGGCGGTATATTAGGGATATCATCAGATTGCATGGTATACCTCGGACTATTGTGTCTGACAGAGATGTACGATTCACAGGCAGAGTATGGCAGAGCATGCAGTCGGCCATGGGAACAAATTTATTGATTAGTACAGCATTCCATCCACAGACTGATGGACAGTACAGACACCGGAGGATATGCTGAGAGCATGTACGCTATATTTCAAGGGTGGATGGGAGGATCACTTGTCGTTGGTAGAATTCTCATACAACAACAGTCACCAGGCAAGCCTTCAGATGGCTCCATTTGAGGCATTATATGATAGACCATGTAGGTCACCAGTATGCTGGACAGAGGCCGGTGAGTCTGCATTGATTGGACCTGAGTTGGTTGCAGAGACTACAGCACAGATACAGTTGATACGGCAGCACCTATTGACTGCGCAGAGTCGTCAGAAGAGTTATGCTGATAAGAGAAGGAGGTTCCTTGAATTTGAAGTGGGAGACATGGTGTTCTTAAAAGTCTCGCCACAGAAGGGACACATGAGATTTGGAAAGAAAGGGAAATTGTCTCTAAGATTTGTGGGACCGTTTTCAATCATAAGAAGGATGGGGGACGTGGCTTATCAATTGGTACTCCCATCACAGTTGGTATCTTTACACGATATGTTCCATATATCGATGTTGAGAAAGTATAATCCTGATCCTTCTTACGTGCTAAACATACAAGATATAGAGGTTCAGAGCGACGTGACATACGTCGAGAATCCTGTCCGAGTGGTGGACACAGAACAAAGGGTGTTACGGAACCGAGCGATCCAGTTTGTCATGGTAGTATGGGATCGACATGGCATTGAGGAAGCTACAAGGGAACTCGAGTCGGAAATGAGTTATTTAGGTAAATGTTTGAAACCCTACTTCACTCGATTTTTGGGAAGAAAATTTTAAAAAGAGGGTTGTATTGTAACACCTCGGATTTTCAGTTAATTATTTTGTATGAAAATAACCCATTTAATTGTGAATATTAGTTACGGATTTTAAATTGGGTAAAGAGTTGGGTCATTGGCCCAATTAGGACCCAACGGTTTTGGAATTGTTTTCATAAAATTAAATGGGACTTGAATTAAATAATATGCGCAATCCATGTGATATGCTACAATATCTTTAGAAGATAATTAAGATTTAATAAGATTGTGCATGGCCGTGTGGGAGACGTCCAATCTATATGTGATGCGCATAGATCATTTTAAAGGAGGTATTTCCCTTTATTTAAAATGGCATTAGGGAAGTGTCTAAAATTAAATTAGGACTCTCCCAAAGTGGGAAGTCTAAACTCGGCAATGGCTAATCTAAGACAAGGGGTACACGACATTACTAATCTAAGACAAGGGGTACACGGCAATTGCTAATGTATCAAGGGGGTAAGATTATCTTAAGCACCTTTTAACTTGGGATTAAGAGGGAGTAATAAAAGGAGAAACAAGGAGGGGCACACGGTTTCCACCATTAGCAGAACTTTCTTTCTCTTTCTTTCAAGCTCTCATTCACGGCAAGAGCAAGGACAAGAAGAAGGCAACCAGCAAGAGGTGTTCTTGGTTTGGAAAAATTTAGAAGAAAGGAGAAGGATTGGAAGAGCAAGAAATCGGAAACTGTTAGTATCTTATTCGATTAATTTATTTTGAAATAAAAGAACCATAGTGTTCGGCCAAGGTGTATGGCCGAACCCCATGGAAGAACTTTGATGATTCTTTTTAATGGAAGGTCTTTGGTTATGTTTATGGGTCCAAAACCATGAAGAATATTAGTTATTTTAATGGAATATGAAGATGAAAGTCATAAGTGTAGATTCATGATTTTAAAGGGTTTAAAATGGATATATGGTTAAGGACATAGGTTCGGCTATTACATGGCCGAACCTTAAATATAGTATGGCTAAGATGCTAAGCATGAATCATGAAGAAAAGACGTACAAATAAGCAAAGGAGAAGACTGACGAAATAGTCAGTCAACTGAATCAATGATTCAGTCGACTGAACTAGGTATTAAACAAACCAGAGATGAGTTTCTGGGAGTTTGAGCAGACTGAATATGGTATTCAGTCGACTGAACTAATGGTGGACAAAAATAGAAAGAGTTTCTGGGAGTTTCAACAGACTGAATCTGGTGATTCAGTCAACTGAACTCAGACGTAATGGATAAGAAAATGATTCTGGAAGTTTCAGCCGACTGAACCTATGATTCAGTCGACTGAAGGATTTCTTATCAAACACGAAAGTCGTTGGTTGAGAATTCAGCCGACTGAATCTACACTGGCTGAACAGACAGTCAATCTGATTCAAAGTCAGCTGACAGAATCTCTGATTCAGTCGACTGAAAAAGGATTGACTAGTGATACGAAGGTTTTGACTCAGATTCAGCCGACTGAACTTGTGTTTCAGTCGACTGAAAGGTTACGAGTCAGGGTAAGAACAGTTCCGAGTTATAGTTCAGTAGACTGAAAGTATATTTCAGCCGACTGAAAGTCTGCGGGTAAGGCCGAGGACTGTATCGGGAGGATTCAGTCGACTGAATTGAAAAGTGATGTTTATGCGACGTTTTCTGAAAACTTCAATTTATATGGAAGAAAATAAAAGGGAAGTGATTAAATGTTTAACTGAGGGGTTATTGATTAATAAACCAAAGAAGGAAACTAAAAATAAAAGGGGTGAGGATCGGACATGGTGTATGGCCGAACCCCACAAGTTTGGTTTATGGACTTGGACATTGTTGTAAATCAAGTGGGACTTGGTTTTAATTGATTGTTATATTCTAAGGTAATGGGACCTCACAAGGTGTTTACGATCGTGAGCGGTTACCGGACGAAAGATGCAAGGACACGTTAGCGGTCTTTGGTAGGATTCCACCTCTTTGAAACCATGGGTTTATGTACATTTGTTTTATCTTATTTTTGATAAAATTATGTTTCAAAGGATATGCTTTATATTGAATTTTACATGCTATGTTTATATCTATAAAAAACATGTGTTGGATATGTTTTACAAAAGGTGATCTTAAATGCTATGTTTATATTATAAAATAGCATGTGTTCATTGGCATCTCGTGCATGGCATGGGGTGGAGGATTTGTAACCGGAGGAGTCACACTCCGTCGGGGCATTCGAAAAACCTATGTGCGGTACCTTGATGTGCTTTTCCATCAGGAGGAATCCGGAGGGTCCACACTCCGCCGGGGCTTCCGGAAGACCTATGTGGTGGGTATTTTTATGTACATGTGATGGGTGGGACTCATTGCATTTGTCATCATTGCATGGCATTGGTTTACATGGTTTTGGATATTATGTTATAATATATGTTTTGTACTAACCATGTGTTAACCGTAACTGGAATACCTAATGGGCGCGTTGTTCTAACGCCCTACTTCTACCCTAGTTGATGATACACGAAATCAGGGGAACGATGAACGCAAGACGAGCCAGGCATAGGAGCTTGGATGATTTAGTTTATTATTTTTAATAAAAGTTACTCATGGACTTGTATTTGAGTATCTAGATTTCGGAATGTAATAACTTAGATGGATGGATCTTAATTTTGATAATTATGGTATTTGAATGATGACTAAGAACTCGACGTACTTTGTTATCTGAATGGAATAGAAGTTGGTTCTATTATGATTCCGTAATTTTGATGTTATTATTCCGCATGTTTATATTGTTATGTGTGAACCATTTTCGTGGACTTAGTCCATGCACATATAACGTTGGCCAGTTAAGGTCGGACTTTGGAAGTTCGAACTTAGCTCGCGTCGTGACGTCCCGCTCTTTATCACTCTTCGTTTATAAAAAAAAATAGATCCTGAATTTACGGGAAGAAGCAAGTGAAAAAGGGTGGGGCATTACAGATCCAACAATTGTTTTCTTTGTCATGTGCCGTCTTTCTAATACATATGTAAGAAATTTTGAATTTGAATACACAAGCTTTGCTCACATATACCTTTGAAAGAAAATAACCCAACCTCTGAGCGTTAATCTTTCTAAGAGATATCTAGTGAGGTTTGAAGTCAGAGCGTATCTTCCGATGTTGGATACAAAACTTCTGTCTATTTGGGAAAAAAAAAACTAATTTTAATATCGGCAAAACACACACTACACTTCGAATATAAGTCTTATAAATAAATTTTGGAATCGTACGATGTCTAGATTTTTATGAACTTGTTTTTGTCGAATCTGAAACTAAGACTATACAAAATTGGATGTTTGTGGGTATCATCACTGGAAGCCCTCACCAGACTAAAACTCGTCCACTAGGGGTAACCTAGGGGTTTAAAGGATTGTTGCATACGCTAAATGTAATCGAGAGTACCAGCGAAAGTGGTGTAGTTTTTTATTTTTAGGACTAGGTTAGATCTTGTAAAAATAAAGCTTTAAGTTCGTATTAGGTTTAAATTAGGATTCTCTAATTTTTAGATTTTTAGACTTAGGTTTTAATTTTAAATGTTTGCTCGAGGACTAACAAAATCTAAGTTTGGGGGAATTTGTTGAGTCTAAAAATCTTACATTTTTACCCTTTAATTATGATTACGTTAGCCTTGATTTTGTATATAGAATATAAGTTTAATGGTTTTTTCTAGTTTTGTAGATAAAAAGAAGGAAAACAGGATTCATGCATAAAATAGTGAATAACTGTCGGAAGAGAATGTAAAATGAAAATTTTACAATTTTACAATTTAATCATGCCACTTTAGGGTTTTTAATGTAAATTGGATAATCTGGATCCATTTATGAGAGTAGATTTATTCAATATTTAGAATTTTAGTGGTATTGATTAATTGATTTAAAATCAAAGTCTGCAATCAAAGAGGCCAAGAGTCTGAGAAGAAGATCCATGGGCCAGAGATCCAATACAATTGTGCCAAGCTTTGCTCCAAATGCTAGACACTGTGCCAGGCCAAGCACTTTAGGCGCATTTCCCAATGTGGGCGAGGCCAAAGTGAATTCAAGCCCAGCAAGCTTAAGTCCAAGTCTCCAATTCAAGTCCAAGTCCAATTTAGAGATCCAATGCTACAGGTTGAAATCCAAGTTTACCAACCCTAACCCCAAATCCATTTTAGATCCAAACCCAAAAGCCCATGTCCATGACCCATCTTACCCAACCAATCTTAACCATCCAATTTTCAATTTCCCATCCACACCATCTATTAACCCTGTAACACCCCGGATTTTTAAGTTATTAATATATATGAAAATTACCCATTTCATTTGTGAATTATTAGATATGGACCTTATATGGGTAAAGTGTTGGGTCATTGCCCAATTAAAACCCAACGGATTGTGGAAATGGTTTCAATAAAATTAAATGGGGTCGAATTAAATTAGTGATGCATTATGTCTATAATTAATTATTATGCGCATGGAGAGGATTAGAGATAGATTGCCATGGCCGTGTGTGGGATATGCACATCCATGTGATATGCTAGAATATCTTGAGAAGATATCTAAGATTAAATTGAAAGGATGCATGGCCGTGTATGAGTTGTGCAATCCATGGTTATGGCCGTGTGTGGGATTTCCACATCCATGAGGATGCCCATAAGATCATTTTAAAAGGGGTATTTCCTTGGTTAAGAGTGAAATTAAGGGATTACTAAATAAAGAAGTTGTCTTAAGATTAAAATTAGACATTGCTTTACCGTGTGTGGGATAGGCGCAATCCATGTTGATGCGCCAAAAGGGAGTCCCTTTCTTGTTAAAAACGGCAATTGCCAATTCAATAAGATTGGCCGAGTGGAGGTTTTAAGACAAGGGACGCATTAGCATATTCTAATTAGGACTCTCCAAAATAAGAAAGGGGCACACGACAATTGCTATCTTAATAAGATAGGATCGAGTGGAATAAAAGAGAAGGGCAGCAAGGGGTGCACGACATTCATAAATCAAGAGAAGAGAATGCAGCCAACAAAGGTGTAGGGAAGAGAAAGATTGGAAGAGAAAGAACAAGCGAAGGAAAACCGGAGGAGTCGAGGAACCGGTAAGTGATTTGATAATTTTGTTTAAAAAAAAAATAAGGAACCATAGGGTTCGGCCATGTTGTATGGCCGAACCGTTCCCATGTAAGAGAATTGGGAGATGAATGTAGTATTTTTAATGGAAAGGATGAACCATAGGGTTCGACCATGGTGCATGGCCGAACCCCATGGAAAGACATGGTTTAATGTATGGCTTTTTAATGAGAAAAACTATGGGAGTTGGTTAATAAATTTATATGGGTTTTAATGGATGCTTTGGGTGAAGATCCTAGACCATGGGTTCGGCAATGGAGTATGGCCGAACCCCATAAATATTTATAGAATTATGTTCATGTACTTAGAACATGGAAAATGATGGGAAAGGTTATTTATGATTTATTTTAAATGGATAGAAGGTTTGGTGGTTTTAGATGCAATTAGATCATGAAAACCATGGAGGTTATGATGTTTTGATTGCATTTAAAAGAGAGCATTATGAACCATAGGGTTCGGCCATGGTGTATGGCCGAACCCCATGGAGGTGTATTGGTATTGTTAATGGATTTTAATTGTTTAAAATGGAAGATGGTGTAACACCCCAATTTCTCAATGAGATAGATAATTACAAAAATGCCCCTGGATTAGTAAATTTATTAATTATGATGTTAAATGAGAAAATAGTGGGGCTCATTGCTCAAATTAAGACCCTATGAGCACATTATAAATGTCAAATTTGATTGGATGGGTAATGTACATCAATTTGGGTCAATATGGTTAATTGTGTCAAAGGACCCAATTGGACCCAATGGGTCATCATGGACTTATTAGACCATTGGGTGAGCCCAAATTTAATGGGGTTAAGGTAAATTGATTGGAAATCAAGTAGAGCAAAAATGGGTAGGCTTGATGCACATGTGAAAACAAAATGCAAATGGCTAAAACAGCCCATAAATGGGTCATGTTGTCAAAACGGAACAAGAAGCTAAAAAGGGGACCCAATGGGTCGGGTTTGTAGTAGCCCGAAATTTTAAATCAATCTATATTTGGCATTTATTGATTTTAATTTGAATTTTGACATGAGGGAATACCAAACAGATCAAAAATTGAGACAAGGGTCCAAGAATGGCCCAGTTGGGCCATGGATTGGATGAAATCCATTTAATGGGCCAATGAGGACTAATCGGGTCAAGGATGGTCAAATTGGGCCCAATACTCATTTGGGACCCAATGGACCCAATTGAGGTAAGCCTAAGGTAAGGAGGGAATTTAATTGGGCCATGGGCCCAATGGTTACCCAATAGACCATGAATTGAAATTAATTCATTTAAGTGGTCAATGGTAAGTAATTGGGTCAATGGTAGTCAATTTGGGTCAAAGAGCCATATGGGACCCAATGGACCAAGGTAGCTAAGCCCTAAGGTAAATGGGTAAGACAAAATTTAATTGGGCCATGGGCCCAATGGTGATCCAATAAGAGGGATACATTTAAAAAATTTAAATCACCTAAGTTAGGTAATAAATTGACCAAGGTAACATAGCCAATGGGGCCCACCACCACCTCACCAAGTGAGGTGGCGTGTGAACCCAAGAATAGTGGGGCCAACCACCATGGTTGACCAAGTCAACCATGGGTGGATCTTAGAGGGAATTTAATGAGATTAAATTAAGTGGGAAGTGATTAATTAAATTAACCTAGGGATCAAATTGATCTAAGTTAATTAACCTAAAATTAAATGGTCAAATGGTCAAAACCACTCCAACAAACACAAACCACTTCAAGAAAACACAAAATGAAACCATGGGCTAAAGGGGGTGGTTTTATCCCAACCACCACCATTAATGCATATTGGTTGGTGAGGAGTTAATGTGAAGTTTGACTTAGGTAACCAAAAGATGAGACTTCATCTCATTGTCTCCATTTCCATTTTCTCTCTCTCCATCCCTCCTCACACACACAAAAATCGTCCCCCACCTTGCAAAGGAAAGAGTGAAGAAAACTTAGAAGAAAACTTAGAAGAAAAAGAAGAGAAGAAGAGAAGAAAAGAGGTGGAACCTTGGATTCACCACTTGAAGATTAAGAGCTACCATCTTCATCATCTTCCCCTCTTCCCCTCTCTCAACCTAACATTATCTTAGCCAATCCAAGCATGTCCCACCATTGATCAAGCTCATCCAGCCGATCAAACAAGGAGAAGAAGAAGAAAGGAGGCCAAGGAAGTCGACGGGAGCGACAAAGACCGGAGGAGTCGTCGGATCGTAAGTATGTTCTAAACAAGAAATTTAATTTTTAGGGTTTTAAGTTTTGGAATCCATTTCCTTGGATTGGATGGTGGCCAAACCATCATGGGCCATGGATTTAAAAATCCATCCAATGGTAGGATAATGAATGGATAAGATGGAGGAATGGATTAAGAAAGTGATAAAATAGAAGAATGGAATTTTTAAGTCTTTATTAAGCATAGGAAAAATTGGATCTTAATGGTTTAATGGGCCCATAGGGTTCGGCCATGTAGCATGGCCGAACCCCATGGAAAATGTGGGAGGATTTTAATTAGGGTTTGAAGGTTTAAAATGGTGGAGAATGATCTATGATAAATTTAAATGGACTTATTAAGTATAGAATGTGATGTTTAGATGGAATGAAAATGATGATGATTTAGTGATTTTAAAATGGATTATTTTTGGGACAAAATTAATGGTTTTTATGAAGATCTTAAAGTTGGTGATAAATAGTAATTTTAATGGATGAAAAAGGGTAGAAATTAATGGAGGAAATAATAGTTGCAAATGGATTCCCAAGGTGTATGATGTAATACCCTAGATTTTTCAATATATCAATATTTACGAAAATGTCCTTGGATTTATAAATTGAAGGGTTATGATCATAGATGAGAAAAATGGTGGGACCCATTGCTCAATGTACTTGTATAAGGTTTAAATTAAGTTAAATGGGCAAGGTACATTTATTTGGGTCAAAGAGGTTAAATGGGTCAAAGGACCCAAATGGGACCCAATGGGTCATGTATGTCATGATTGATCATGGAGTGAGCTCAAAGCTTAACTGGTTTAAGTTCATTAAATATTTGAGTTGGTTTGAGTTGAAATAATTAATGGAGTTTAGTTGAGTTGAATTTATTAGTTGAGTTACATTAAATGAATGAGTTGAGTTGGGTGAGTTAAATAAATGGGTTGGATGGAATGTTTATTTTAAGTAAGTGATGGGTGTGAATGGGAGTGGAATGGATTGATTTCAAGTGAAAAACAAAGAAAAACGTGGGCTGCATGGGGAAGTTATCTTATGCATGTAACTCCTAGTTAAGTGTTAAATGTTGGTGGAGGTTTTGGGAGTTACATGTGGTGAGGAGTTGCAAAGTTAAAAGATTCATAAAACACGTTGGATTGCATGAGAATTATTCTATGCATGAGAATTAAAGGGGAGTTGGAAGGTTGAGTTGGTCCAAGTGAATCAAATGGGTGAAGTTTTATTTAATTGGGTCAAAGTTTGTGAAATGGGTCAAAATGGCCAATTTGGACCCAATGGGTCGGGTTTGACTTTGTTGACCATTAAGTGAGTCCAAGATTGATTAAATTGGGGTTGTTTGGAGTTTGAAATAAATCATAGTTGAGTTAAATAAGTGAGCTGATTTACATAATTATAGTGAATGAGTTGGATGGAATATTTATTTTTAAGTGAGTGAGGTGTGTAGATAAAAGGTTTGTGGGTTGTTTCAAATTCAAAACTACCCTATACGTTGGTTGCATGGGGGTGTACCACATGCATGAAACTCCTAAGATATTGATGACTGAAATGATGGTTTTGGGAGTTACAACCTTGGGGAGTTGTATTTCAAAGTTTAATCCATAAACACATTGGAATTTTATGGGAGGATTATGTCTTGCATGAAACTCCAAATGGAGTGTTTATGTTGCAAAATTAAAAGTATTATGCACGTTGGATACTATGGAGGCTTTATTCCATGCATGAAACCCCCCACATGGGGTATTGGTGAGAATCAAGGGAGGTGGAGTTACATAAGGGTTATGGCATTTCAAATTCAAAATTATAGGCTACAACGTTGGGGCTCATGGGTGTTTCACATTTTGATTGAAACTTCTAGTTGGGAAATGAATGGGATTTGAGGAGGTTACACCAACAACCATGCAAGGAGACGTTGGTTGCTTGGGGTGTTTCATTTCATAGATGAAACCCCCAAGTAACATAAAGAACTTTGATTAATATGGGAGTTACATGTGAGGCAAGTTTGGGCTGAATTTGAGTAGCCAAAAGAGGTTCAATTTTCTATCTCTATCTCTCCATCTCTTTGCTGTCTTCTACATTCCAAAAGCAAGAACAGCAGCTGGTTACTGATTTGCAATCAGTCCTTGGTTGATTTCTTTCACCAAGACAAAAGCACACTTTGAGCAAAAGGAGTTGGCACCAAGGTTTAAGATCAAAGTTTCATTTCTCTCTCTCTCTCCCTCAAATCCATGTCATCTGGCTGAAGTATTCCAAGGAGATTGTAGCAAGGTCAGTCTCAGCCCAAAGAACAGTAAGAGAGAAGGAGAGGTCGAGGAAATAAAGGGTCAATAAAGGAGTCAAAAGAACCGAGGGAGACGCGGTGTTCGTAAGTGCATTTTGAACCCTTGTTTAATAGATTGGTTAAGAAAATGAGATCTGGCCATCGTATGGCCAGATCCATCAATGGTTTAAATATGGGATTATGATGTTTAAAAGTGATAAAATATGGACCATAGGGTTCGGCCCTTTGGATGGCCGAACCCCATGGGAAAACTTGGTGATTTTTATGGTGTTTGAGAGATGAAATTCATATTATGTATTGAAGTTCTTTTAAAGGATTTTAAAGGGAGATAAGGTCACTGATTTTGACCAGTTATTACATGGCTGAATTATGTGTTTATTAAGCTAAGTACTGATAAAAAAATATGGACAAATATTGGAGGGTTTACATCAAGGAAACCTTGGGGTTCGGCCATGTGTATGGCCTAACCCCATGGACTGTTTTTGATGGTTATTTGGGTCAAGTGTAGGATGGATTTTTATGTAAACATAATGTGCTTTGATTTAAGAATAAACCAAGTTTATAAATGGATAAATGGATCTAAACCATAGGCCATGAGGTTTAGCCAATTGGGTGGACCGAACCCCATGAAATGGTATGACATTTCATGGAAGTATTAAATGGTTTTGTGAGATTTTAAGGGATTTAAAGTGAAGATAAGCTTACTGTTTTTAGGTAACTATGGCTTGGCTGAACCATATTAATACTATGGTTAAATTATGGATTAAAACCATGGACAATGGTTGGATTAATTACACCAAGAACCATAGGGTTCCCCATGGACTGTTATGTGGATATTTGGATTGAGTTTTACAAAATGGAAATCATACAAAGTGATGGGCTTATTGGATGGTTTTGAAAGGTAAAAACATGATAACATTATACTGTTATCCTATGTCTAAATGAGACCAAAAACATGTTTAAAAGGATCAAAACTATGGGCTTCTATGGCTAAGATAGGACATGGAAGTTTAAGTGGATTTTTGGGACTTAGACTAAGTTAGAATCACATGAATGAATGCTTAACTTGCTGTTATGTAAATAAGGTTTTAGGATTTCTAGAACGGTGTACAAGCCGTGATCGGAAGACGATTCAAAGGAAGGGTCAAACAAAGTAAACAAGTGTAGGTTTCCTACCTTTATTGTAACCACTATTCCATATGCTGTTTTATGTTGATTTTGATATCCTATATGATTGTAAAGTTATGTTTCTAAATGACATGTTTGCATAGACATCTCATGCATGGCATGGGATGATGGTGTTGTAACCGGAGGCCACACTCCGTCGGGGCGTCCGAAAGACCACTGTGGGGTACCCTGATGATGAGAATCCCATCAGGAGGAATCCGGAGGCCACACTCCGTCGGGGCGTCCGAAAGACCACTGTGGGTTACCTTGACGATGAGAATCCCGTCAAGTGATGGCTATGATGAATGGTGATGGGTGAGACTCATTACATGTTCATTTCATACATAGCATATTTTATGGGATTTTGTCACACATGTTTTATTATTATATTACTTGCATGTTTTTGACTAACCATGTGGTAGCCCTATTCGGAAACACTACTGGGCGCGTTGATCTAATGCCCTATCTATACCCTTAGTGGATGATGCAGGGAAAGGGAAAAACGTGGATCGAGAAGAGGACCAAGCACGGAAACGTGGGCGGTTCGAATGATTGGAATGGATTATGAATGGACTATTTTATGGACTTGATATTTGATATATTTGGACAATGTAATTTGGTAATTAGTTATGTTGGCTTGTAGTAAGTAGTTAAGATAGATGCTGTGGTTTGTTTTAAGTTGGATGATTTGATTAAACGATTACTTAAGATTAATTAGTAAGTTTGGAGAATAAGTTATGTACTTTGCTATATAAGAATGGAAAACTGGAATAGTCATAGGTTCTATTATAACCTCAGTTAGATTTAGACTAAGTTAATTCCGCAAGTTATATATGTACCATGTGCGGATCAGTTTTATGGACTTAATTCATACGCACATGGGCTTGGCCAGTTAAGGGTCGGATTTAGAGATCCAAACTTAACTCGCGTCGTGACACTCCGCCCCGATCACTTGATTATTATATTTTTTAAAAAAATATACTCTGAAAATTAGAGCGAAAAGGGCGGGGCGTTACATATGATATAAGTTTAAATGGACCAAATGAATGATATTATTGATTTTAAATGGAATTTTTTAACAAAGAAAAATCATGGACAAATATTCATAGAACTTTGGTCTTAAATGGTTCTAAGAAAGGTGGGCCATGAACCATGGGTTCGGCCATGTACCCTATGGTAATGGTATGGGATTTTTAGACATGGAAAATAATGTGGAGGAATGGGAATTTGAATAGATGGGTAAGTATGGTATATAGTAATTTTTTTTTTGATGGAAATGAGGATTTAGATGGATGATTTAATGTTCATTGGAAGTATGTTAAAATGGGTAAATGAAACCAAGAAAAATGGAGAAAAAAACATCATGGGTTCGGCCATGGTGTATGGCCGAACCCATGACCCAATTTTGGATCAATTTTTAGGCTAAGGTTAATGTATGTATCAATGCTTAGGAGTTTGTTTTAAAGGGCCAAAATGAATGAAGATTAGCAATTTTAAATTGAATTATTTTGGGACCAAACCCAGTCTTTAAAATGACATCCATAAAGGTAAGCCATGAACCATGGGTTTGGCCATGGTGTATGGCCGAACCCTATGGTGGTAATTGGTAATTTTAAAATGGAGAAGAATGATAGAGGTTAATGGAGTTTGTATGGTATGTGATGTTTTAAAAGGATGAAAAATGGGGACTTGAATGGATAATTTAAATTCGTTAGAGATAGGAATTAAAGGGGGTAAAATGAACCTAAGGAAATGAAATTTAGGTATCATGGGGTTGGCCATGGTGTATGGCTGAACCCATGACCCATTATATGGGCCACACATCTTAGGCCAAATATGGAATTAGGTATGGGATTTAATTTTTACAAAATTATTTAAAATAGGTGATTGATGTTATAACGCTAGGTCATAGTCAATGAAACCCTAATGGATCTAAGTTAGGGATGAAGTTTGGACTTAGAAGGTACATAAAAGAATGGATGATTGAACCATGGGGGAGGAGTGGCAAAATGGTAAATAAGTGCCACATTGAAGAACCCTATGGGAATTAGATATGGAATCGGATATTACGAATGATTAAATGAAACGGATAGATGCTGTGTTTTAGGCTAGCAAATCGGAATATTCAAAATTGGCCAAAATGGGATTTATCCATGTGTTTTAACCAATGGATAATGGGCTAAGTTAAGGGCTGATTTTTGATAAAATTGCAACATAATTAATGGCCATTAATGGGTCTAAGTAGATGGATCAATTATGAACTTAATCATGGATGACGTATGGACTAATTCGGTAAATGTAATAAGGTATCGGACGTCGCAAACGGTACGCGATCGACGACCGGATTATCGAACGGGAAGCATAACAGAACGCGACACGATATTCGGTAGGATTCCTACCTTTTTGTAAGCGATGGATATGTGATGGTGTTTTAAATTATTTTGATTTGGCTTATGATGGATTTATGATTATGATTTATCTTATTATGTGTTTTTAAGTTATGAATCATATGGATTATATTTTAATATTATGCATTATATGGATATCAAAATTATGGTTTATCTATATACTACATAGCATAATGCACGTACATCTCATGCATGGCATGGGAGGGAAAATAATGAAACCGGAGTCCATGCTCCGTCGGGGCGACCGAGAATCAAACATGGGGATAGTTCGATAACCGGAGTCCATGCTCCGTCGGGGCGACCGAGAAGCAAACATGGGGACGATACATTGTATGATCATACGGATGATGGGTGGGACACATGACATAGGCACCCATGGCATAGCATTCATCACATGCTTATTTTGTTATATGTTATTTTATCGGTATATGTGTTATCACTAATCCATGTGCTAGCCCTACTTGAAGTCCTACTGGGCGCGTTGACTAAGGCCCTACTTCTACCCTAGCTGATGACGCAAGGGATGGCGGAAGCGGTGGACATGACAGGAGCCAAGCTTAGGAGCTTGGGCAGCGCAGTCTTAGTTTATTTACGTTTACATTTTGGAGATGTAATTTTAAAGTAACTTAGCTTGTCGGGTTGTATAAGTTTACATTTCTTGCGATGGTTTGGACGTTACTTATGGACGATTATATTTTGTGATATAAATATGAACATAGGGGCATTTTGGTAATTCAATGTTGTATCTTCCCTTCTATCTAAAAACCGGTAGGATAGACTCTATTATCATGTTCCGCAATAATTATAATCCACGAGCTTACTTCCTACGCGTGAACCGTTCTCGTGGACTTAGCTCCGCGCACGCGTGGGGTTGGCCAGTTAAGGGTCGGGCTTTAGAAGCTCGGACTTAACTCGCGTCGTGGCGTCCGCGCCCTCTCTCACTCTTCTATTTCAAAAATAAAAAATAGACTCTGATTTTCGAAAAACGGGTGAAAAAGGGCGGGGCGTTACAGGGTTGACTAGGTTGACCACGGCTGACCGTGTGGGCTCTCAATTGAGATCAAGTATGAGTTAGTGCAGCTCGAGTTGGACTGATTTGGATTGGGTTTTAATTAAGAAAAGAGTTGACTCAAATATGGTGCATTAAGTGTGTTGAGTTGGAATAAAAAGGTTCATGAGTCAAGTAAGTCAAGGGGAAATGGAAAGGTGTTTTAATCTCACACAACACCTAGATGGACAAATCCTAGCCGTTGGATGAAGGGGTACCTTGGCCAAAGCCAAGGGACACCAAGCATGGGCGGCATGCATCTCATCATCTCATGAGATGTTTGGGCTTACATGAAAGGTTGCAACGGTTGGTACCAAGGGGTGCCTTGGATGGCACCCAATACCCCCTCGATTTTAACAATGGTTAATGAGGATTAATGAGGGAGGTTGGGTTGATTAAACAAAAAGGAATCATACCTCATTTGGCCGAGTACACACCTTGAAAAATTGGTTTTCATCTCTCCCTCTCCCCCTCTCAAGAACACCATTTCTTGGCCGAACCAGTTGCTGTGTTTCACCATAGATCCTGCACCATTTCGGCAAAGGAAGAAGGAAGGAAAGGAAGCAAGAGGGAAGAAGCAAAGGAAATTGGTAACATTTTCTTAGGTATTTAGTTAAATAAGTTGTAAAGAAATAGTATGATTTGGCCATCCTTTGGGCGAATCCATCAAGGGTTAGACCTTGGATGGAAATTCATAAATGAGATGAAAAATGTATCATTGGGTTCGGCCAATTTGGATGGCCGAACCCCATGAAAAGAATGGGTTAATTTGTATGGTTTTTGTAAGACAAAACCATGGACTATTTATTATGCTAAGTTAGATTAAGTGCATGTTTAGAGAAGTTCTAAAATCATGGTTTTGAGTGTCATGTTTTGGGCCATGGAATGGCTGATTGTATCAAGGAATTTAATCTTGGATAAAGGTTGTGTATAATGGTAAGAAAAATATACCATTGGGTTCGGCCACCATGATTGGCCGAACCCCATGAAATGCATTTGGTTGGGCTATGGTTGTGAAGTCCACAAACCATACTGGTGGTGGAAGTATTTACATGTTTTAATTAGGTCATGTTATGCTGAATTTATCAATGGTTTGAAATATGATGACGAGGTTGAAAAGGATGGAAACTTAGAGCATTGGGTTCGGCCACTTTTGATGGCCGAACCCCATAAAAGTTATTGATAAATGGTATGGTTTTTGGGGATAAAAACCATACCATGTGTGAAGTTTTTTTTTTGAAGGATTGGGAAATGGAATTAAGTAATTGTTATGGGGTCGGCAATGGATGGTTAAACCTTGCTGTTTTCATGGCTAAGATGCAGTAGATAAATTATGTAAGATCATTGGAAGAATTGCATCAAAAGGACCATATGGTTTGGCCATGTGAATGGCCAAACCCCATGGGTCATTTTATGGGTGCCTATGTGATTTAAAATGGAAATATGTTTGTTGTTTTTGGTCGGCCAATATATGGCTGAACCATGTAGTGTTCATAGTTAAAATGTAGAGCCTAATATGTATATAATTAATGGAATCATTGAGCAAAAGAACCGAACCCCATGGATTGTTTTGATGGAAGATTTGGGTTAAAATCATATTGGAAGCTAAGGTTTGTTTTATACTTTTGTTCTAAGAAACACCTATGCTTCGTTATGGATCTAATATTAATTTGATCAACTAGGATAATGAGGGAAAGTAGGACAAAAATCAGATTGGTGAGGTTCGGCCATTAAGTATGGCCGAACCCCACTAATGGTTATTGGTGACCCTAGTGTGTAGTTACTAATGTTGATGGATGGACTTAGTGGTTAATTTATATGTATGTATGAATGATGTAAAGGACCAAACTAAGGTGGTTTTGATATGGACCTTGGTGTTTATGGAAAATTAAACAAAAGGTTAGCCCAAATGGCATAAAGGTAATTATTGATGAAATGATCAATGATGGAATGATCATGGGATTGGATGTATGGATCCAAATCAATATGGTGTGGTTCGGCCATGTAGTATGGTCGAACCCCACCAAGTGATATTTTGTGGATTGAGGTTGTCAATAAATTATTTGGATGGTGTTAATCCAAATTAAGAGAGACCAAATGGTAAATAGGTGAGGTTCGGCCATGGGGTATGGCCAAACCCCACATAGTGCATTTTTGGGACTTAGACTAAGTTGGAATTACATATATGTTTGAATTTCTACTATGTAAATAAGGTATCGAGACTTGCGAGAACGGCGTACGAGTCGTGAACGGGTGACGATTAAGAAAGATCGAACACTGAAGTGAATCTTCAGTAGGTTTTCCTACCTACTTGTAACCACTATTATGATTGGTTTTATTATGATTTAAATGAGATATGTTGTTATCATTATTATGTTGCAATTGGTTTTGAATGATGAAATTTACATTTACAAATGATATATAATACATTGGCATCTCATGCATGGCATGGGGTGATGACTATGGGAAACTGGAACCCTATCCATAGGAAATGAGGACTACTATGGATTACACTGTGAAATACTTTGACATAAGAATCTTAACCAGAGGAAATGTGGATTACTCTGGCTTACCATGACATTGGACTTCTAATCAGAGGAAATGCGGATTACTCTGGATTACCTTAACGTGAGAAACCCGTCAAGTAATAGCTATGTATACTTGTAATGGGTAGGACTCATTACATATGCACTCACATACATAGCATTGTTTTCAGATGTTTTATTGATGATCATGTACTATGACATATATGAATGTTTTATAAGCTAACCATGTGGTACCCTGATCGGGAACCTACTGGGCGCGTTGGTCTAACGCCCTAATTCTATCCTTAGAGGATAATGCAGGAACAAGGAAAGGGAAAGAGAAGGTCGAGGACCAGGAGGGGAGTCAAGCTTAAGCACTTGATTGATGATTGGGATTTCTTCATTACTGTCTTTTGAGTTATATTTTTATGGACATGTAATACCTAGTTAACTTTGCTATGGTTTGTTTATGTTGTTGACAATGGATGTTTGGATTATGTTATTTAATAATTGAGACTGGTACTTGCTATCTATTCAGTTTAGTTCAGCACTAGCTATATTTATTCCGCATGTTTTAAGTAGTTCCATGTGTGTATTACCTATCATGGTTTATTCCATGCACACATGGGTGGCCAGTTAAGGGTCAGACGTTGGAAGTCCGAACTTAACTCGCGTCGTGACGTCTCTCCGTCCTTGTCCGGTTTTAATTTATAAAAAAAAAAATTAGACTCTGAATCTCGGAAAGGGCAGGGCGTTACAGATGGTTATTAAATTGGAAAGTTTTTAATTATAGACTTTTTTATCAAAAAGGAAGGAACCTTGAATTATGGATTCAAGAATGGGAATTGATGAAATTGGAAAGTTAGACATTATAGGGTTCGGCCATGGTGTTTGGCCGAACCCCATGAACTATTTGATGGACCATGTGTTAGAATTATTTGGTGGACATAGGGTCTATGTATGGCACATTAAAATGAATGAAATATTAACTAAGGATTAGACCAATGGCAATGTGGTAAATAAGTGTGAAAATGATAGGCCATGGGTTCGGCCATGGTGTATGGCCGAACCCCATGGGGATTGTTTTATGGACTTGGACATTATTGTAAACCAAATGGGGCATGGTTTTAATTGATTGATATATTATAAGGTAACGGGACCTCACAAGGTGTGTATGATCATGAGCGGTTACCGGACGAAAGCGCAAGGACACGTTAGTGGTCTTTGGTAGGATTCCACTTCTTTGAAACCATGGATTTTATGTACAATGATTTTATCTTGTTTTGATGAATTTATGTTGTAAAGGATATGTTTAAAATTGTGAGTTTTAATGCTATGTTTATTTTATAAAATAGCATGTGTTTTCATTGGCATCTCATGCATGGCATGGGGTGAAGGATATGTAACCGGAGGGGCCACACTCCGTCGGGGCATCCGAAAAACCTATGTGGGATACCTTGATGTGTTTTTCCATCAAGAAGAAACCGGATGGTCAACACTCCGTCGGGGCGTTTGAAAGACCTATGTGGGGGTACTTTTATGTACTTGTGATGGGTGGGACTCATTGCATTTGACATCATGACATGGCATGGTTTATATGGTTTTTGACATTATGATATTATTATATATGTTTTGTACTAACCATGTGTTAGCCCTAATTGGAATACCTACTGGGCGTGTTATTCTAACGCCCTACTTTTACCCTAGTGGATGATATAGGAAACAAGGAGAACGATGAAACGCGAAAAGGGCAAGGCATAGGAGCTTGGATGATTATATTTTATATTTTAATAAAGTTACTTATGGTTTTGTAATTTGAGTAACTAGACATCGGACATGTAGTTTGAGTAACTTAGATGATTTGCTATGGTTGGATGTTTATTCGAATAATTACGTTATGTTAATCATAATAAAGGACTTAACGTACTTTGGTATCTGAAATGGAATAGAATTGGGTTCTATTATAATTCCGTAGTTATAATTTTAATCCGCATGTGCATATTGCTATGTGTGAACCGTTTTCATGGACTTAGCCCATGCACATATAGGGTTGGCCAGTTAAGGGTCGGACTGTAGAAGTTCGGACTTAGCTCGCGTCGTGACATCCCGCTCTCTATCACTCTTAGTTCTAAAAAAATAAAGAAAATATAGACTCTGATTTTCCGAAAGATTAGCGAGTGAAATAGGGCTGGATGTTACAGTTGGTATCAGAGCGAACTAGAAAGATTGAATCTTTCGGAGTAAATTAATCCGGCGCCCCGTGCATTAATTTACTTCGTTAGACTCAAACGGGAATGATAGCAAAGGAAGTACAGTCAAAATAAATGGATTTATCAAACATAGCAAAATAGGATATATTTCCCCAATATACCCGAATTGAGAAACAAACAAATTGATACTTAGGAAGTTTCCCCAAAAACAAAGAAAAACCAAGAGTGTTGATTTGGCAATTTCCCCAAGAACAAGAAACACAAGATGTTTATTTGGCAATTTTCCCCAAACAAGAGACATTATGTGATGCATAGGGAGATTCCCCAAAACAAAGATTTAGTTTGATTAGAACTGCTGTTGGGAATAAAATACTTCGGTGGTTGTGATACAGATATGTCGAACAACAAAGAGTATACAGAGTTGTGGGACAGAGGGACACCTAGCTGTCTGATAGATCTGGTTTCTTCTTTCGACGATTCCAGCATGCCAAACTTCATCAATGAAGTTGTAAACAGTCAGGACATGGAAGTAGAATCGCCCGAATACAATGTTGGGGTTGCTCCAGCCTTTGTACCCGAAGAGGTCAAGGAAGATGTCCCAGACTTAGAAGAATCTGTAGGGGAGATAGGGTCGTCCGAGTAGACTCTAGTTACTCTGACTTCGGATGAGTTGACAGATTATATGTGCGAATTATGCAATCAGGAGGGGCACAGCTGTACTTATTGCCCCCACCCGATTGAGGTATTTGCCCTGTTTGTGGATTTCACGGGCACGGGAAGGAGAGGACTAACTGTCCATACATTGGGGGAACGGGAATAATACCCTGTCTGACTTGTGGAGTGTTGGGGCACACGTCGATAACATGCCCTGACAACTTCTTTGATTTTTATGATGATGCAGGGTCTTCTACGGAAGGTTAGGTTAAGGAGTGATAAGAGAATGTCGGGGAAAGGGGGGATTTTGTAAGGGTTGTAGGTACGTTTTGAAGGGTTTTTCTAACCCTACCCACCCTTGTAATGGAAGTTTGAATAATTTTCAATAAAGTATGCAAACTTAAGAGTTTATGAGGGCTTTGACACTGAGATGCATGTGACGAGGTCACTTGAATTTATTGAAATGTGGCATAGGTGCGTCCCACACGTGATATTGATAAGATAAGTATATAGATTCTATGAGTATGGCTTAGAGTAGCTATGAAACTGTGGGAACCTCGATATGAAATACGGAGACTTGGTCCCGTACGGTTACCGTTGAGGAGTGGGTCCCTCGCATGCTATGCGCTGGAGGGCACTTTCACGGTTATTTCGCATACTTGTTGTGCATTGATGCGTAGAGCTGGGTACTATTTTACCCCGGGGGAGGGGGGGGAGTGCTAGCTTCGTTAGACGTTGTCCGACCGCCTTAGAGCTTGACTAAATCACTCTTGGGGTGAAGGGATGCAGGGCGGGTTAGACTTGATCAAGTTGGACGTGGGTCTTCCGCTTAGTAAGTCATGAGCCCTAAGTCTTGCTAGGGGTCGGGGTATATTTATGATTTGATATTATTGCTACAATCACGTAGTGATGCATTCAAGTGTTGTTCCTGCATGGATTATACCCAGAAGGGGGTTATATGCATGGATGATTATTAATCAGGGGTAGATGATACTCACTGATATAGTGATACCAGGGATGGATGTGTATAACCGTGGAAGATAATTCCCATGGTGGTTTGGATTAATGTCAGGTATCGGAACCATGGTAGACATGTTGGTAGTATGATGGACCTGTTGGTCTCATAGATGACATATAGATCTAATGATTGGGACTTGTTTCGATTTACATTCCACGTTATAAGAAAAAGGTGTTAGTCGTATTACGACTTGTATCCCAGGAAAGTTAGTGTAGAGAGATATTCGGTATCATAGAAGTTTTGAACAGAAGGGTTAGTCACATAGTGACTTATGTGAAAAAGAAGATATGTTTATTTTTGGAGATATACTTAGTAGAAAAGTTAAGAGTCTAGTGAAACTCGAATGGGAAGCTATGGGCGACTGCCGAGTTAGACTGATCACTTGACTCTTTAGGTAGCCGATGGAGTTCTAGGAGAGTGCAGCTAGAAACCTAGTTAAAATGGTATCAGCGAAAGTTTTGAGCAAAGGCTCGTATTGGCAGGCTACCTCACACAGAGAGTAGACGAATGAACGTATTGAGCCAGTACATATGGAAAATATCTTGGTAGCAGGTAAAGTGAAATAGAATATCTTGATCTACATAAGATCGCAAATGGTTTCACGAGAAAAAGAGATAACATGAGACAGCGTAAATTCTACGAGAATGAAACTCATAGGTTGATATGAGTGACTTTGATGTAATTAAATGGTACTTGACAAGATTGAACAGGAGCAACGGATAGACCCGGAAGTGGAGGAGATATGGGCCAAGATGCTTACTGGTGAAATCATACCGGAATGGGAGTTACGACCAGGACAGGGTCTTATATTCCGAGGAAGGATATATGTGCCTAAGAGCTGCAGAAAAGAGTTACTGATTGAGGCACATAAGACCAAACTTTCAATTCATCCGGGTAGCACCAAGATGTATCACGACCTGAAGAGACATTACTGGTGGCACGGACTCAAAAGAGATGTGACAGAATTTGTGGTTCATTGCTTAACGTGTCAGCAGGTTAAGACGGAACATCAGAAGCCACCAAGGTTACTCAAACCCTTACCAGTGCCGGAATGGAAGTGGGAGCACATCTCCATGGATTTTGTGACAGGGTTGCCAAGGTCTTCAAAGGGCAACGATGCGATATGGGTCGTGGTAGACCGACTGACCAAGTCTGTACATTTCATTCCCATCAGGATGACAGACTCATCTGAGACTTTAGGTAGGTGGTATATCAGGGATATCATCGGATTGCATGGTATTCCTCGGACTATAGTGTGTGACAGAGATGGTCGATTCACCGGTAGAGTATGGCAGAGTATGCAGTCGGGCATGGGAATAGATCTACTGACTAGTACAACATTCCATCCCCAGACTGATGGGCAGTCTGAGAGAACAATACATACATTGGAGGATATGCTGAGTCCATGTATGCTAGATTTCAAGGGTGGATGGGAGGATCACTTGCCGTTGGTAGAATTCTCATACAACAACAGCTACCAGGCAAGCCTCCAGGTGGTTCCATTTGAGGCATTATATGGTAGACCATGTAGATCACCCGTGTGCTGGACAGAGGCCGGTGAGCCTGCACTGATTTGACCTGAGTTGGTTGCAGAGGCTATAGCGCAGATACAGTTGATACGGCAGTACCTATTGACTGCACAAAGTCGTCAAAAAAGCTATGCTGACAAGATGAGGAGGTTCCTTGAATTTGAAGTGGGGGACATGGTGTTCTTAAAAGTCTGGCCACGAAAGGGACACATGAGATTTGGAAAGAAAAGGAAATTGTCGCCAAGATATGTGGGACCGTTTTCAATCATAAGAAGGATGGGGGACGTGGCTTACCAATTGGCACTCCCATCACAGTTGGTATCTTTACACGATGTGTTCCATATATCGATGTTGAGGAATTACAATCTTGATCCCTCTCATGTACTGAAAATAAGATATAGAGGTCCAAAGCGACGTGACATATGTCGAAAAACCTGTCTGAGTGGTGGACACAGAATAAAGGGTATTATGGAACCGAGCAATCCAGTATGTCAAGGTGGTATGGGATCGACATGGCATTGAGGAAGCCACATGGGAACTCGAGTCGGAAATGAGGACAGCTCATCCTGAGAAATTTATGTAAATGTTTGAAACCTTACTTCACTAGATTTTCAGGACAAAAATTTTAAAAAGAGGGTTGTATTGTAACACCCCAGATTTTCAAGTTATTAAAATATATATATATATATATATATATATATATATATATATATAATATATATATATATCAAAATTACCCATTTAATTTGTGAATTATTAGATATGGACCTTATATGGGTAAAGTGTTGGGTTATTGCCCAATTAAGACCCAACGGATTGTGGAAATGGTTTCAATAAAATTAAATGGGGTCGAATTAAATTAGTAATGCATTATGTCTATAATTAATTATTATGCGCATGGAGAGGATTAGAGATAGATTGCCATGGCCGTGTGTGGGATATGCACATCCATTTGATATGCTAGAATATCTTGAGAAGATATCTAAGATTAAATTGAAAAGATGCATGGACGTGTATGAGTTGTGCAATCCATGGTTATGACCGTGTGTGTGGGATTTCCAAATCCATGAGGATGCGCATAAGATCATTTTAAAAGGGGTATTTCCTTGGTTAAGAGTGAAATTAAGGGATTACTAAATAAAGAAGTTGTCTTAAGATTAAAATTAGACATTGCTTTGCCGTGTGTGGGATAGGCGCAATCCATGTTGATGCGCCAAAAGGGAGTCCCTTCCTTGTTAAAAACGGCAATTGCCATTTCAATAAGATTGGCCGAGTGGAGGTTTTAAGACAAGGGGCGCATTAGCATATTCTAATTAGGACTCTCCAAAATAAGAAAGGGGTACACGGAAATTGCTATCTTAATAAGATAGGATCGAGTGGAATAAAAGAGAAGGGCAGCAAGGGGCGCACGGCATTCTTAAATCAAGAGAAGAGAAGGCAGCCAACAAGGGTGCAAGGAAGAGAAAGATTGGTAGAGCAAGAACAAACGAAGGAAAATCGGAGGAGTCGCGGAACCGGTAAGTGATTTGATAATTTTGTTTAAAAAAAAATAAGGAACCATAGGGTTTGGCCACGTTGTATGGCCGAACCCCATGGAAAAGAATTGGGAGATGAATATAGTATTTTTAATGGAAAGGATGAACCATAGGGTTCGACCATGGTGCATGGCCGAACCCCATGGAAAGACATCGTTTAATGTATGGATTTTTAATGAGGAAAACTATGGGAGTTGGTTAATAAATTTATATGGATTTTAATGGATGCTTTTGGTGAAGATCCTAGACCATGGATTCGGCCATGGAGTATGGCCGAACCCCATAAATATTTATGGAATTATGTTCATGTACTTAGAACATGGAAAATGATGGGAAAGGTTATTTATGATTTATTTTAAATGGATAGAAGGTTTGATGGTTTTAGATGCAATTAGATCATGGAAACCATGTAGGGTTATGATGTTTTAATTGCATTTAAAAGAGAACATTATGAACCATAGGGTTCGGCCATGGCGTATGGCCGAACCCCATGGAGGTGTATTGGTATTGTTAATGGATTTTAATTGATTAAAATGGAAGATGGTTATTAAATTAGAAAGTTTCTAATTCTGGACTTTTTGATCAAAAAGGAAGGAACCTTGAATTATGGATTCAAGATGGGAATTGATGAAATTGGAAAGTTAGACATTATAGGGTTCGGCCATGGTGTTTGGCCGAACCCCATGAACTATTTGATGGACCATGTGTTAGAATTATTTGGTGGACATAGGGTCTGTGTATGGCACATTAAAATGAATGAAATATTAACTAAGGATTAGACCAATGGCAATGTGGTAAATAAGTGTGAAAATGATAGGCCATGGGTTCGGCCATGGTGTATGGCCGAACCCCATGGGGATTGTTTTATGGACTTGGACATTATTGTAAACCAAATGGGGCATGGTTTTAATTGATTGATATATTATAAGATAACGGGACCTCACAAGGTGTGTACGATCGTGAGCGGTTACCGGACGAAAAGCGCAAGGACACGTTAGTGGTCTTTGGTAGGATTCCACTTCTTTGAAACCATGGATTTTATGTACAATGATTTTATCTTGTTTTCATGAATTTATGTTGTAAAGGATATGTTTAAAATTGTGAGTTTTAATGCTATGTTTATTTTATAAAATAGCATGTGTTTTCATTGGCATCTCATGCATGGCATGGGGTGAAGGATATGTAACCAGAGGGGCCACACTCCGGCGGGGCGTCCGAAAAACCTATGTGGGATACCTTGATGTGTTTTTCCATCAAGAAGAAACCGGATGGTCAACACTCCGTCGGGGCGTTTGAAAGACCTATGTGGGGGTACTTTTATGTACTTGTGATGGGTGGGACTCATTGCATTTGACATCATGACATGGCATGGTTTATATGGTTTTTGACATTATGATATTATTATATATGTTTTGTACTAACCATGTGTTAGCCCTAATTGGAATACCTACTGGGCGCGTTGTTCTAACGCCCTACTTCTACCCTAGTGGATGATATAGGAAATAAGGAGAACGATGAACGCGAAAAGGGTCAGGCATAGGAGCTTGGATGATTATAGTTTATATTTTAATAAAGTTACTTATGGCTTTGTAATTTGAGTAACTAGACATCGGACATATAATAACTTAGATGATTTGCTATGGTTGGATGTTTATTCAAATAATTAAGTTATGTTAATCATGATTAAGGACTTGACGTACTTTGTTATCTGAAATGGAATAGAATTGGGTTCTATTATATTTCCGCAGTTATAATTTTAATCGGCATGTGTATATTGCTATGTGTGAACCGTTTTCATGCACACATAGGGTTGGCCAGATAAGGGTCGGACCTTAGAAGTTCGGACTTAGCTCGCGTCGTGACGTCCCGCTCTCTATCACTCTTAGTTCTAAAAAAAAAAAATATAGACTCTGATATTTGGAAAGATTAACGAGTGAAAAAGGGCGGGGCGTTACAAACCCAATCCACCAATCCAAACCATTGACTTCATGCATCTCATTTATCCCATGCATTTCATGTCATCAAACCCTAGATCCACTTAATCAATCCAACCCGTTCATGCATCATGATTAGATTTAGAACATCCAATCCATTCATCATATAGATTAACCTTAGGGTTAAGATCATCCATGCACCATCTGTCCATCCATCCACTTAGATCATTCATCATGCATCATAGCCATTAGATCTTAGGACATTTCATCACAACTATCGACATCATTAGGAAAACCCTAGAGCCTCCACATTCATCCATCACATACATACTTTGTACTAGTTCTAGGCCATTCATCATATCATTTATTCATCTCCACCTTTGAATTCAAACCCTCCATTAGATACCTACCATATATATATATATATATATATATATATTTTATTGAAGCCAATTAACCCTAGAACCATCAGATTTAACCCAAACCAATCTTAGCCATCCATTCACCAAACCCTAAGCTATGAATTCAAGCTAGCCCCCATGCGCATATCACACCTCATCATCCCTTGATTTTTGCACCTAAAACTTCTCCATGCACTTAGACTAAAAACCATCTAGATACATCCCTAAAATCCAAACACACCTCATAATCCAATCCCCAAGTATCCCACACGATTTTTCGCAATCCCAAACCAATCCAATTCCTAATTTCTCTTCCAATCTCTTATCTTCTTTCTACGTTGACCTAGCCACCAAAGAAAGCCACACAAAAATCGTGTGACCCTCCTTGTGTAACCCTAAAAACCAAGCTTTAATCCCCATCATCCATTCCATTTAGATTCAATCCAGTCCATTGATTTCCCAACTTAAACCTTGATTTAATCCAAGCCATCCATATGTTTTCAAAACCTATAAATACCCCATTGCCCCAAGGGTAAAATTCGAATTTGACCTGGAATTCAAGATGACTAAAGACTGGAGCAAAAGACAAGAAGACAAGGAGAACTATGCGAATTTACAAGTGAGAGTGTATATTTTTATCTTTTATGTTGTCTTTCTTTTATTTAATTTTGAAAAACCTTGTCCTTTAATTCTTCCATTTCATGAAGTACAACATTCATTTAGAACGCTGGAACATCCAATTTCTTAAATACTTTTTTGACTACTTTATTTTTAATTTCAAGAACACAACTTTTATTTATTTGATTGAACATGAGCGTATGCAATAGTTAGGATCTTGATTGTAAGACTTGAATCATGATTACTAAGGTTTTGATTAGTTAAATTAAAAAGTTGTGATTCTTGTTTTATTAATAAATATGAGTAGTATTTTAAATCTTTATGTGAATTTCAGATCTACGCCTTTACTTTGTTTACATATCTTGGGTGATGAACAGTCTATTTCAAACAACCACCTTTTACGTTACTGTGTTTTTATTTCTGTCATTCGGTGATTCGATGATTTTGAATAACATATGTGGGGAGCAGTCCATGCTCCATTTGGTGATTCCGATTAACATACATGGGGAGGAGTGCACGCTCCATTCGGAGTTTCCGATCAACATACGTGGGGAGGTATACAGTGACCTGGTGATACGTCACAAAACACTGTGGAAGTAATTGGCCAAAGGAACACTTGATTTGATTTGTATAGTGATGATATGGAGATTGGGTAGGGGATCATTGGCATATGACACCCATAACATGAGACATAAATTGCATGACTTGGATATGGTTATCATGCACTGTTTTTTGGTACTATGATATGTTTACAGTTTAAATATGATATTCTTATTCTGATTTGTATATTGAAACTATGTGTATAACCCTACTTGGAATTCCTACTGAGCGCATTGACTAACGCCCTACTTCTACCCTTTAAATGATGGAATAGGGAATGGAAAGGACGATGGACGTGAAAGAAGCCAAGGTTAGGAGCTTAGGTAGCTTATGCTTACTTTATTTAATGTTGATTTTGGAACAATGTATTTGAGATAATTGCATTTTGGCATTGTAATAACTTAGGTTATTTTGCTATGGTTGATTGATGATTTTTGGATATTTAAACTTAAGTTAATTTAGAAGTGATTGGCTTCCTTGCTTTTAATATCATGATTATGGATGGTTTCCATTCATATAATAATTCTACAGTTAATCGTTAACGTGTGAACTGTTTAGTGGATCTGGTCCACGCGTCGTGACGTTCCCGGTCTCTCTCACTCTTTATTTATATATAAAAAAAATATATATATATATATACTCTGATTTTCGACGAGTGAAAAAGGGCGGGGCGTTACAACAATAGAATGACCAAAATAGGTAGGATTGAAAGGCTCAATCGATCCAAAAATGGCCTATATCCTATCGTAAGCTTCATAAGGTGATTTCGTTGCTTCAATAAATTCAGAAAAAAAAAATCAGGTGTACTAACCCAATTTTGATGTCGTTCTCAGTAATATGACCAAGAGAAAGAATAATGAGATCAACGACTTAGTGCGCAAACAAAGAAAATAAGAGTAGACTTGTAACCTTAAAAAAATAGACTGGCTCTAAATCTCAATGGGTCTAAGTCTCCACTAGTATTCCTTTAGTGATCACTCGACTAATGAATATTTTTCCTTTTTAGACTAATCTTAATATGGCTATGTACAGGCATTTCTAGGCATAAATCCCAAAAAAATCTTTTCGAAAAAACATTATATAATTTTTTTTATTAACTTATTACTGCTAAAAAAATTGACTCTTTTAACGTCAGATCATCAAGACGCATTTAATCTTTTCAGACTAAAATTGACAGTTGGTTCAGCCCCTTAAGAGTCTTAGTCATCACTTACTCTTCCTTAAAAGATAATTCTGTCTATCTCTATCTAAGTAAGATTGTGGCTCATTTAGTGTCAGATTGTCAAGACGTTTGTATTCCCTTAAGGGAAAATCAACAGTTTTTTCTAGATCAAGGCATCTCAATCTTTTTGGACTTATTATTCGCTTGATTAAATCCAAATAAAATTGCTTATTTGTACTTGTAGGTCTACTCATGACTGTAGCACATTGGACTCCATAATCAGATTTTATCCCGTTGTAATTTGTTCGTCCACATTTGTGACACAATCCTAGTCTCTTAGCTTTCCTCTTTGCAGCCAGAGTGCTTCGACCACAAAGAGGCCTGGGTTGCTCCTCCTAGATTTCCAGTTTCCTCACCCTCATAGCTAAGGAAATGAATTCCTTACACAAATATGGGGGAATTTGTGTTCTAAACAAGCACAGTACAAAAATGAAAACTCGACCGTCTACGTGCATGACTCCTATCCAATTCTTTAACGTCTGCTGGTCACAAATACAAAATTGTAGATGATTTTTTCTTTTAAACTCCCCTAGTACCCCTAAAACTCGAATTGAACATTGTCCTCAATGTTCTTTAATCTGTACTAGACAGGTGCAAAAGAAAAACAAATTAGAAAATGAACAAAGGGGTTTAGACGGACCTAAGAAGGTGCATGAGATGCTGAAAAAAATAAATCCTAGGCGAGATTGACTTAATGAAAATTGAACTGAGACACGAAGGACTCATAGATAAATGGGTAGGTGGGTCTAGGTAAATGGAGATGGATGTATGGGTTTGGGCAAATGGATATGGGTGTGTGGGTGATAGTTTATTAATCCTGGTAGACTGGATCAACGAACAGGACTTCGACTTCTGCCTCTAGATTCTGAAACTCTAAGAATGGTTTTAATCAATGACCATTGACTTTGAAAACATGACCATTCTTAGGATGCCTGATCTACATGGCTCCATATGAGAATACAGTCGTAACAATGAATGGACCCAACCATCTAGACTTCAATTTCCCAAGAAATAGGTGAAACTGAGAATTGTACAACAAAACCTTTTGACCAACAGTAAAAACTTGCCTAAGAATGTGTTTGTTATGAAAAAAATTTAATCTGGTCTTTGTACTTTCTAGCCGTGTCATAAGCTTCATTTCGTATCTCTTCCAACTCAGCCAGTTGGAGTTTCATGTGTTGTCCAGCCGCGTCAAGAGGAAAATTGAAACGCTTGATGGCCCAATAGGCTTTATGTTCTAGCTCGACCGGAAGATGACATGCTTCCACACACTTAGATTTTGCTAGTTCTCGAGCAAAACAAAAACTAAAAACTAAAAATTAAAAATCCTAAACTAATTCTAATCTACATGACTTTCGCTGGCACTCTCAATTGCATTTAGCATATGCAACAAGACTTTAAACCCCTAACTCACCACTAGTGGACTATTTATAGTCTTGCGAGGGTTTCCAGTGATGATACCCACAAACATCAAATTTCTAGATTTCAGCAAAAATATCTAAACAAAAATTTAAATATCATACAACTCCAAAATTATTTCATAAAACTTATACCTGGAGTGTAGTGTGTGATAACCAAATATTAATATAACCTTCTTTTTAAAAATACACATAAGTTTGACAACCAACAGCTGAAAGTGCGCTTCGACTCCAAATCTCACAAAGGTATATCTTTCAGAAAGATTTTCTCTCAAAGATTGGATTAAATTCTCTCAAAAGTATATATGAGTGAAGTTTATGTTCACTAAGAAAATATCTCACATATTTATCATGGAAAAAATAGAATATAACAAATAAACAGATAGATCTCGTGAATGGATGATATTTTCCTGAGAACATTGAATCAAACACTATAATTTTTCCTCCTATATTATTCTTTACATAAATACCACACTTCGACTGAGGATCAATAGGACTTCCTAAATAGGACAAAACGTGGCTTAAACCTGGGCCATATCAAATAAGGATAAAGGAATCTAAAATAAATACTTTGAACAGAAAAAGTTAGAGGTCTTCACACTGTGACTAGGATATTTCTTCCTTTAATTTTTTCTTTTTTCACTTTCAATATTACTTTTTATCTTTTCACTTTTTTTTTCATGTCCTTCTTTTCTGATGTATGGATGTTCCCTCTTTTTTTTTTTCCATTGATGTTTTTTTTTCCCTTTTCTACATCATTCATTTTTTTTCTTTCAAGTGCTATATTTTTTTTTTAGTACCATCCCAATGAAAATCATCTCTAACCTTTTATGGGTCCTAGAATAGGTCACAGTTACTTCAGTAAAGGCTCAAAGTCCACAACTGGAGTTGGGTATGGATATCATGGCTAAAAAGAATTAGGTTTAACTTTTAAAAAGCTCAAATTTGAGAACTAATAGGATAATATATGACCAACATAGGTAGGCTTCAAAGGTTGAAACGATCCAAAAATAATGGCCTATATCACTTCCTAAGCTTTATATGATTATTTTCTTTGCTTCAAATAAATTTAGAAAAATTTCAAGTGTAATAATCCAATTTTGATTTCCTTCTTAGTAAAAATATTCCAAGCATAAATTTCATAAAATTTAATTGGAAAATCATGATATAAAAATTTGTATCCACATATCATTGTTGAAAATAAATAAAAATTCAAAAAATTCAAAAAAAAAATTTAAAATTTTTTTGACTCAAAACAATACAACAAAAAATGTAGCCCCCCAATACCGCCAAACTTAAATTGAACATTGTCTTCAATGTTCCCTAATTTACAGTGGCCAACTGCAAATTAGAAGAAAATATTATAATAGAACAACTTGAGTTCAGAAATACCTGAGATGGCTTTATTATTTCAAAACTAGCAAAAACAAATAAAGACACAAACACAAAACAAAGACACTAGATTGACATAAAAATACAAAAACTAACTCAACAAAAATCGAAAACCTAAAGTAGACACTGACAAACAGTGACAGACACAAGACTCTAGACAGACTCACAATCAAAACAAATATTATCTTTTTTTCTTTTTTTTTTTAAATTTTTGTTATGCAACCTAATCTAACAATGTAATACTCAAAGTAAATATGCAAAAAATAATCAAACAACTAGCTAATGCATGAAACTAACACCCTAATATGCGTGAGCAAATTAAGTATGATTTTTTTTTATGCAAAACAAAATGCAAACACCCTAAGAAAATCTATATGAATACATGAAAAATTAAAAATTTAAAGAAAATGGTTCAGGCACTTACCTTGGCCTGTAGTGCTTACTTCTGGAAAGTTTAGAGGGCCCGATTAAAATCCCAAGAAAATAAAGCACCACAAACTTTGGTGAAGATTCTGAATCTCTTAAAAAAAATGCATGAAACCTAATTTAAATGCAATTTTCCTAATGTTATAACTAGTGGAGGAAACTAACTAATTAGAACCGAATTAAGAACTCTAAATTTAATTAAGGTCATAATAGTTTCTAGATTCACATCCACCAAATTAATAAAAATTAATAAGGCAATTCTTAATCTCTTAAAAAAAATGCATTAAAATCCCACAATTTGTTCCATGATTTTTTTAATTAGATGCGGTGATTGAAAACTTTCCAAATTTAGATGAGGGTCTTAAATTAGAAATTTTCTAAGTGTAGAGATTGCTCAAAATTAGACTATATCCAAAATTAAACACCTTCTAAAAATAACAATTTCTAAAATTAGACAATTTTAGAACTTTCCATAGACAGAAGCTCCATAATTAAAACTTCCCAAATTTAGATCTATTTTCTAAAAATAGAATTCTCATAAATTAAGTTATATTTCTAAGATTAGAAAAATTCTAAAAATAGAAACTAGCTGATTTTAGAAATTTCCACAAATAGGAGTTTCCAAAAATGACAAGTTTATAAATTTAGTAGTTTTTCCAAATTTAGATAATTTCCTGATTTTTGTTATTTCCAGAAACTTCTAATTTAGGTAACCATCTAAAATTTGGATTTCTAAAAAAAAATAAAAACTTCCAATTTTAAAGAGTTGCCAAAAATAGAAATTTTCTAAAAATAACATTATTTCTAAAAATACATGATTGAAATGACACTTTTCTAAGTTCCCCGGTAATGACGCCTAAAACTTGTTATCTTTTAAATTTATACTCGCAAGCACACGAACTATTTATAATATAGCTCAAGAGTGTGAGGTCAAACCCATCGAAACTTAAGAAAATATATCCGTGAAAAAACATACCATTGAATTATGTAGTTTAAGAAATTTAAAAAATGATGGAATAAGTCTGAAATAAGGAATTAATTCTCTAATCTAGGAAATTTAATTTTAATTTAGAAATATTCTAAAAATACAAAAAAAAATCCAAAAATAGGAATATCTAAAATTAGAAATTAACCATTCAAGAGATCTAATTTTCATTGAAAACAAAAAATTTACCTAATTTCAATTAAGATGGTGGAATTAATATAAAAATTATAAATAATTTTAACCTAACATAGAACACAAAAATTAAGATGCAATAAATTAATTTACCAACCTAGTTCCACAATTTTTACTAATTTTGAATTTATAAACAAATGAAATCAAAAATAAAAATAAAAACAACATATGTACATATTTACAATAGAATTGGATTAGAAAATCAAGGAAGCATTGTTTTCCATATTTTCAAAATAAAGCAAAGGCCTAGAATATAGAGCTCATATAAATCACCAATCATGCACTTTTTTTTTCATTTATAATTATTTTAAAGATAAGATCTATGGATTTCATTAAATTAAAATTCTCAAACTAAACCTTAGAATAAATAGAATTTAACTTTTTTTCTTAAAATTTAAAATATTTCATCACATTCTTAAAATAAGATCCTTATATTTAAATTTTCATCACATTTAATTTGAAACACTTAAAATAAATCCACACATAGACTTAATCAAAGAATAAAAATAAAATCAAATGATCATCACATATAAATTGAATAATTGGAAAATCATAGACTAAATATTTCATCACACCTCTATTTTATTTATGAAAAATTAAATTGAATTACAAACCAATGGAATTTGAAATTAAAAAGACAAGAAAATACAAGGAGAAAATCAAAATCACCAACATTAAAAAAACCGTTGTGATTTTTGAAAATCACACTATCTCCTTCTCTTCTCCTCTTCAATTCCACGCCAAAGCACAACCTTTGAATTCCTAATCAAAGTTCGAACCTCATTGGAGTCCCATTGCATCTATTTATAAGAGAAAGGGGTGAGAACCAAAGGTGGGGATCGAATGGAATTATGTAGGGAAGGTTGGATGAATGGCTTGGGTGGGGTTTGTTTAATTGAGGAAAGGAGGTGGGGTTGAGTGGTTATGATCGAAAATTCTATGGAAGGAAAAGACAATTGAAAGGCTTAGATGGGCTCATCTCATTGAGGAAGAAGGTCCAATGGAGATCTACGATCATATGGGACCCACTCAATTTATTCGATCCTTGATTGCTGGTCGACCTTCTTTTTAATTTTTTCATTCGTTGGCTAGGAAAAATACAACACCTCTTTCACTTCTTTTCTTCTTTTTTTTTTTCAGTTCTCCCGCACATGGTTTTCTTGTCTCCTTCATTCTCTATATTCTTTCCATCTGCTCTTAATCAAAATTGCTGCAAATGACGTAATATGTTCTCTTAATAACATGTGTTTTGGCAGAACACTTACACTCCAATAACTGACCGAGGTGGCAGGCGAGGGGGCAGCAGATCAGGCACGGCAAGAAGAGGAGAGATGCGCGGCGGAAAGATCCGAGCAGCAGCGATATGCGGAAGCAGGGGCACTTCAGATCTGGAAACAGGGATGGCCGGTAGATAAAGACCGAGAACTCACGGATGAGCAGGAAACCCAGATCTGAGAGGCGAGCACCAGGCAAGAACGACAGCAGACGACAGTAGAGGCAGAGATCCGACGGGCCAACACGCGAAACTGAGCAGTGCAAACGCGACCTCTTTGCCCGACTGAGAACGCAATCGGGAAAAAATCAGAGAAGAAGGCCTTGAAACGGCAGCGGCAGTCGAGGGATTCTGACGGAGTTGAATCGTCCAAATCGCTTAGAACGCGGGAGAGAAAGGCCCTGAAAAATACTGTGCAGAAGCACAATAGACAAGAAAAAAAAAAAATTTGATTCCTATGGAAGGAGATCGAACCTTGGCTCTGATACCATGTCAAAATGATTTCTCTGTGTTTAATTATGATTACAAGGGGTCTATTTATACAAATAATATTCCGCACAATTATAGGAAATCTAATATTGGATTCTCCTTGATTACATGAGATCCAATATTAGAGGAAGAATTATAGTAAGTTGATAACAACCTTCCTATTTACATGAGATTCTAACATCCCGCACATGGTTTTCTTGTCTCCTTCATTCTTTGTATTCTTTCCATCTGATCTTAATCAAAACCGCTGCAAATGACGTAATATGTTCTCTTAATTACGTGTTTTGGCAGAACACTTACACTCCAATAACTCTTCCCCAAAATCTTCTTATTTGTTTACATGGCATCCATCGTCCCTTTATTTATCAGATTACATGTTCTTAGGCTGCCACTCTATCGTTGAAATAACTACATTGTTGGTTGCTTCTTCTCACCTGCTTCTTCGCACCGCCTCTATCTGCTTGCTGATTTTTGTTTGATGATTTCTCTTTCTTATATTTTTCTTGTTGCTTCTTATAGCTTGTTTGATCTGTCAAACACCATCTGCTGTCTTTTTCTTTTTTCTTATTTCTTTCCTTTCAATCCAACGCCCATGTTTCTCAACTTGGATATTGCAGCCAACAACACTTGGCTCAATGCTCCTCAATGATTGGAGTGGGACGCCTGCACTAAGAACGCTGCTGTTTGATTATGTACAATGGTGGTTGTTTGCAACTTCTTCTTTAGCAGTTTGGTGTTCTGTTTCTTTCTTAATTCTTTTTTTTCTTCAATTGTTTCTGCTACCGCCTCTCACTCTTGCTGTATAACTTTTGTATTCGTTGCTTTGCTGGATGATTTTGCAGTTCTTTCCTGCTTCAACTGGTTGCCTCGCTTCAAAATTCTGACTCATCACCACTTATCAAACCAGAAGCAATTGCAACAATGACATGGCAATACAGCGAATCCTTCAACTCCTAAAATGGCCACGTTGCTATAGATGAGAGCTTATGGTCCTTTGAACTCGCCATTTAGATGCTAAAATCAAAAGCTACCTTAGCTATGTCAGAAACCCCAAAGGAAACCTGTAAAACCACGCACCTGTTTCCTGGACATTTTATCTCCAATATTTAATCTCCATCTCTGTGTAGCCGATCTCCATCTTGATTTTCTCTGCTGTTTTTTTTTTTCCTTTTGCTGAATGGAATTCTAACAGACGTGCTTTGATGGTTGCAACGTTGGAACAGAAAAGGTATTGCTCCTCTTTATTTATTTTTTCTCTGTTTCGACTAGCAAGATAATCATCAAAGATAGGACAAATTTCTTATTTAAACAACCCCCAAAACACTGCTATGCAGTGCCTTTACACCCTGTTTCTGTGCAAAAAACCATTTATGTACTCCAAATATCTTGGGTCCATCCTGCCATTTTCAGTTTAGCATTCCATTCCCAATTACATGAAAGCCAAAATCCTTTATTTGCAACAGAGCTCTTCATTGTCAGTAGTAGACTCGAGTGGTGATGCTTGAACACTTCACACATGGGCTTTTTTTTATGGAAATTTTTATAAATAGTATTTTATTGCAAGAAATTTCCATTTTCCTCTTATTTCATGTATTTCCCTGTATTTTCTGTAAAACACTCAAAATCCCATTAAAAAACTAGAAACACACAAAACAAGGGCTAAGTAGTCTAAATATAGAGAAAAAATATGCCAATTTTCTGTGCTCATCAACATGCATTCCCATAACCCAAAGAGTAGGGTGACATTCCTATGGGTGTCTTAAAAGAAGTACGGTATGCCTATAGTTCATCAGAGTCTGGAAGACCAGTCTTTTTGAGTTGGATTGACTGCCTTCTCGAGGATATGCATAATCTCTCTATTTGAAATGTCCACTTGCCCACTTGTTTGCGGGTGATAGGAGGTATCAATCTTATGCATCACTCCATATGATTTCATCAACTTTTCCAATGGGTGATTGCAGAAGTTCTTACCTCCATACTAATGATGGTTCGTGGAACTCCAAACATAGAGAAAATGTTTTCTTTTAAGAAACGGATGACAACTGTTGTGCAATAAAAAAATTTACATTTATTTTACTCGCGAGCGCATGAACCATTCATAGTATAGCAATGTGAGTGCGAAGTCGAACCCAACGGAATTACAGAAAATATATCTTAAGTATTCACATTTATTTATCAATTAATTAATTTATTTATTCTAATTGAAACTAGTGTTGGTGGATTAATTCAGAAAACATAGAAACAATTCTAGATCTAACATAGGTTTAATTAAAATATGTCCACTTAATTTCAATCCTAGTTCACAATTGTGATTTAGAATTGGAAGAAATTGATAAACAATAGAGAATTAAATAATTAAATGAATCAACTAAATCTAACAATTTACATATGATATAATGGATTGGTTTCAAGCAATCAAGATGCAATTGAAATTTCGTTACTAGAAGTATGCACGATTTAGAGGGGGTGAATAAGTCGGTTTTCAATTTTAGTTCCCTTTTAAAAAAATTATCAAATTTAACAATATGTGTAGCGGAATAAACGTGTGTGCAAGTGATAAACAAATGAATCAAACCATTAAAACAAACCGCATATGCACAACAATATATAGTGGTTCGGTTCACCTGAACCTACATCCACTATTGGACTCATCCTCTCTAGGGCTATCCCAAATATACTATGTATGGGTCTCACGCCCAAATAGTACAACCTAGTTTTTTTATAGAGGTTCAACCCAATCGGTCTAATCCTCTACACCTATTTTTTAGAGTGGTTCGAACACACTGTTCTAATCTACTTTACAATGTTTGAAATAAAACGAAGAAGAAATACTTGCCTTGGGTCTTAACCGTTTTCCTTTAAGTTCTTTCTTCTTTACTGAATCTGTGTGCACCTTTCCATCAAATCAGCATTATCAAAGTATTCATCGGCACAACAGTAGGACATGGGTATGACTGGTTTTATAGTCCTATATGAACACCTTACTCTTCATCAGGATTGGGATAATGATTACCCAAACATTCATCAAGGAATATGATGAAGAAGGTGCAAAGAGGGACGGCTGATTGATCTGACACACTATGATACTTTTCCTATTTTTCTCTCTGTATTCAGTCCCTCTTACAAAAGGCTTACTGTTATTTTATAAGGCTGTTTGAAGTTCTACAGTAAGTCACGCCCGCGAGGCCTCGCAGCTTCCAATGAGGCCTCGCCAGCGGTAAGTCTACACGGACAGCACATATGTGTAGTTTAATCTATCCAGACAGAATCCAGCCAGATACCAGCCACCTCATATCCACCATGCATGATTTGTAATTCATTTATCTTAGCCATCAATCAAGGATTAGATGGAAGACTGCAAGATGGTTTACAACTCATGGAGGAGCCTTTCCATACTTGTCATGGACAACTCCCTAAGGGTATTCAAATTCAAATTTAAGTGAGGTGGCAGCATCTCACCGTGTGGATAAATTCTTTTACCATAATTATCTTCCAATCAATTTACCATAATTATCTTCCAATCAATTTACCATAATTAACTCCCAATCAAAAGGACACAGATTTTAACTTTCTAAATCTGTAGGAGACTGAGTCAGCAAAACACAGGGTCAGCTGGACTCAGCTCAGCTCAGCATAACCGGTTGCGAGGCCTCGGCAAATTGCATGAGGCCTCGAATCTAAAAGTCACTTATTCACTTTATTTTCCGATTGACTACTAAGGTATTTGACTTAGCTTAAGGTCTCCTACGGTTCACTTACCTTTGTGCCAATACCGTATTCGGTGTAGACGCTTCAACTTCATAGTAGATCTTCTTATGCATCCAAGGCAAGTCCAACTGAGTCACGTAATTGACAATAAGGGTGACTCGGACGAACCGGGGCACTTACAAATGGCATTAATTTCCAAAATTTAATAACAGGACTAAGGCCTAGAGTCCAGAGCTCACGTAAATCAAATAATGTTGTAGTCAAGTTATCCATTTGAATCAAATAATAAAAATTAAATTCATGTGTTCCAACAAAAATACTTAAAAGTTAGACCGTAGTCTAAGCAGGTGATCATGTATGGCACTAAATTTGTAACGCCCTGGATTTTCAAGTTATGAATATTTATGAAAATTGTCCATTTAATTTGTGAATTAATGGAAATAGACCTTAGATGGGTAAGGTGTTGGGTCAATTGCCCAATTAAGACCCAACAGATTATGGGTAAGGTTCAATTGAAATAAATGGGTAAGGTTTATTTAATTGGGTCAAGGTTATCAATTGGGTCAAATGCCCAATTGGGACCCAATGGGTCATGGTTGACTTGGTTGACCACCAAATGAGTTCAAGTTCAATTAAGGTATGGCTGAATTAAATTGGATTGAGTTCAAAATGGAATCAAGGAATTGAGTTGATTTTAAGTGAGTTAAATAGAGTTGAATTAAAGATATGAGTTGAGTTAAAGAGATGAGTTGAATGGGAAGTTAATGGGACTTTCATTTTAAGTGAGTGTAGTGGGAACATGGAGAGTTACATCTCATAAGACCAAACTCAAAATGGACACACGTTGGAAAGGGTGAGAGTTTCATCTCATGGGATGAAGCTCCAAAAGGAACATTAATGAGAAGGTGAAAGGTTTTTGTTGTTACACAAAGTTTATCCATGCATACACGTTGGGGAGATGGGAGTTTTATCTCATGGGATGAAACTCCAAAGGGATCATTAATGGGGAGGTGAATGGTTTTGTTGTTACACAAGCCATATCCAAAGGCTACACGTTGGAAGATGGAGGGGTGTTCCATCTCAAGAGGTGTCTTGGCCAAGCCAAGGGACACTTGGGAAGACACCATCATTATGAGGAAGTTGGAAGGGTTTTTGTTGTTACACAAAGAATACTCAAGAATACACGCTAGAGACATGGAGGGTTTCCATCTCATGATGGAAACCCAAGGGTCACAAGGTTGGTGAGTTTCATCTCATGGGATGAAACCCCCAAAGGAACATTAATGAGGGAGGTGAAGAGGTATAGTTGTTACAAATGGGTAGCACCAAAAGACACCACCCTTGGCCGACCCTCTCTCATTGAACAAGACAAGAAACACTTAGAGTTTCCTACCTCACTCTCTCCCTCTCTCAAGGCCGACCCTCTCAAAGACAAAGGAGGAAGGACTTAGAGTTTTCTATCTCAAGCTCCTCTCCCTCTCTTAAACCTACACCCTTTGGCAGAACCCTCTCTTTGGATTTTCATTTCGAGACCTCTCAAGCTCACTCTCGACCAAGGATCAAGGAGGAAGAAGAGGCTAAGGAGGGAGAAGATTGGAAGAGTAAGAATGAGTGAAAGAAACCGGAGGAGTCGCGGAATTGGTAAGTACATGATAAGATTTTTATAAGCATGGAAAAGATGGTCAAGGAACATGGTTTGGCCATTGCATGGCCAAACCCTAAGTTATATGTATCAAGGACAACAAAAAGGTCTGGATGAGGTTCGGCCATGATGTATGGCCGAACCCCATCAAAGAATATAAATCTTGGTTATATGATTTAAAGAGAAGATGATGAACCATAGGGTTCGGCCATGGTGTATGGTCGGACCCCATGGAGGTATATTAATGATTTTTAAAAAGGGTTTTTAAAGGTGAGAATGATGGAAGAATATTAGCAATGTAAATAGTCTCAAATGTTGTAAAGGGTGGAGAACCTGGACCATGGGTTCGGCCATGGTGTATGGCCGAACCCCATGGAGAGATATTGATGGACTTACGTATTTTTGGACCATGAAAATGATGGGGAAATATTGGTAATGTTAATGGGTTTTAAATATGGTAAAGGATGGTCTAAAATGATGGACCTAAGGGTATGATTAAAACCCACCCCCCCCATGGAGGGACTTTGGTTATGGATTTAATGTTGTAAATGATTTAAGAAATGAGGATGAAAATGACATCAACATGGCCGAACCCCATGAACCATTTATGGACCCTTGATGGATCATTTGTAGATCCATTTATGATTTAAGAGATGAATCATCAAGCTATGAAATGGAGGGAGATTATTGTTGTTTAAAGGGTTTTAAGGATGAAAATCATGCAAATATGTTAGTGATTTAAATAAGGTTTACATGTTGTAAATGATAAACTTGAAATGAGGAAATAAGGAAGAACCAAGGACCAAGGGTTCGGCCATGTTGTATGGCCGAACCCCATGGAGAAATATTAATGGATTCATTTATGGATCTATGCATGTTTAAATGAATTAAGGATCAAGTTAAGGAATAGAGAGATCTATTAGGGTTTTATGTTATGAATCATGTGTGGATCATTTGTTGGGACTTAAGTCATATGTAAATGAGCTAAGTAATTAGCTATGGATAGAATGATGGCTAAGATGGAAATATGATTAAAATGATGGACCATGGGTTAGGCCATGGTGTATGACCGAACCCCACGGAGGATGTTTTTGTGGACTTAGGGTTTATTAATACCAAATGATTAACTTATGTGTGATTGGTTAAATCAAAAGAGGGACCAAAACCAAGTGAGTGAGGTTCAGGCATGTTGTATGGCCGAACCCCACTAAGGTATGTTTATGGACTTAAATAGGGTTGGAAATCAAATGGAACATAGGTTTGATTTATTGTTATGTAATAAGGTAACGGAACCTCACAAGCGGTGTACGATCGGTGAGCGGTTTTCGAACGAAAACGCAAGGATACACTAGTTGATCATTGGTAGGATTCCTATCTTATTGAAAACCATGGATATGTATATATGATGATTTTAATTCATGTTTGATAAGTTATTTTGGTATCAAACAATATGTTTCAAGTATGGAATTTTAAATGCTATAATTTGTATTATTATATAGAATGTTGGCATTTGCATCTCATGCATGGCATGGGAGGGATACTATGGAGTTGTGATACCTTGATGAGGTTTTTTTATCAAGAGGGATACTGTGTGATTGTGATACCTTGGTGTGCATTATCCATCAAGAGGTAACTGGAGTCCACGCTCCGTCGGGGAGTCCGTAAGGCATTCGTGAGGATACCTTGATGAGGAGTTTCCATCAAGAGGAAGACCTTGATGAGGAGATTCCATCAAGAGGATGTTTTGTGATTGTGATATGGCTGATGGGTGGGACTCATGGCATATCGCACCCATGGCATGGCATTGAATCAGCATGATTATGATCTCTATTATCATGAATGGTTTCTGGTTTTTTATTTGTATGATTGGATCTCTATTATTATACACTGTTTTCGATACGATGCTTTACAAGTACGGTATGATGTATTATATCTGGATTTTTATACTAACCCATGTGTTGACCCTACTCGGAGTACCTACTGGGCGCGTTGTCTAACGCCCTACTTCTACCCTAGTTGATGTCACAGGAAATGGACGGAACGACGGTTATGATTGGAGCCAAGCTTAGGAGCTTGGATGATTGAGTTTCATTTTGTTTAAGTTACTCATGGATAATGTATTTGAGTAATTAGTTCGTGGGACTGTAATAACGTAGATTATTTGCTATGGTGTGGAATGTTAATTTGGATATTTTAAAGTAAGATAATTATGATTAAGTGATGGACATCCTTGCTATCTAAAATGGAATAGAATTATTATTCGATTATATTTCTGTATATATGATTTATTCCGCATGTTTAACAATAGTACGTGTGAACCATTTTAGTGGACTTGGTCCACGCACGGGTATGGTTGGCCAGTTAAGGGTCGAGCTTTGGAGGCTCGGACTTCGCTCGAGTCGTGACGCTCCCGCTCTCTCTCACTCTTTTATTCAAAAAAAATTAATAGACTTTGATTTTTGGCGAGTGAAAAAAGGCGGGGCGTTACAAAATTTTCACTGCACTCTTGAAATCAAAAGCCTTAGAAACCTACTTAGATCTAAATTTTCACTGCATCTAACTCTTAAGCGAACAATAAAATTCGAACATGAGATCTAATTTAGAAATAAAATTAAATATCTAACAATCATCACACAAACAATATTCAATTGGAAAACCAGAAACTAAATATTTCACCGCACTTTGAATCTCATTAATAAACTTGGAATTTGAATTGCACAACTTGGAATTGAAATATAAAAAATACAAGATTCATGGAAAATAAACAGAAATCAAATTGATTACCCTTGGAACACGATTTTCCATTGCCTCTTGCTTTTCATTTTCCTTCCTTGGTCCACACCTAGCCTTGATTTCCAGAGTCCAAATTCGAAAATTCACTGATATCCCAACGCATTTATTTATAGGTTCCAGCGTAAGAATAGATGGCTAAGATTGGTTAGGGTTTAGGATGGATAAGTGGATAGCTCGGATCTAAGCAACTTAAGTGGAAAGACTTGGGGAATGGACAACTAAGTTGGATCGGCTAGGGTTGTGTAAGAGGTAATGTTCTATGGATTGGATTGGAGGATGGGATATGCGAATGAGTGGAGAAAAGATAGGGTGCTGGCGCATGAAAGGTTTAAGTTTAGGGTTTCTGTAATATGCACATGCATTGTAAAAACCCAGAGTTTTGTAACACCCCGGATTTTCAAGTTATAAATAGTTACAGAATTTGCCATTTAAATTGTGAACTAGCGGATATGGACCATAGATAGGTAAGGTGTTGGGTCAATTGCCCAATTAAGACCCAACGGATATGTTATAAGGTTCAATTTAAAATAAATGGGTAAGATATGTTTAATTGGGTCAATGTTGTTATTTGGGTCAAAATGCCCAATTGGGACCCAATGGGTCATGGTTGACCACCAAGTGAGTTCAGGCCTAATTAAATTGGGCTGAATTGAGTTGGAAGGGAATCAAGTGATTAACTTGATTTTAAGTGAGTTAAGTGAGTTGAATTTAAAAGAATTAAAATTGAGTTTGGTGAGTTGAGTGGAAGTCAATGGGACCTCCATCTTAAGTGGGTGAAGTTTGAAGATGAAGGAGTCTTGGTTGTTTCAAAAACCCAAGTCAAACCTAAGGTTACACGTTGAAACCCCCACTTGGATCATTAATGGAGAGATGAGGAGTTTTCTTATTTCAAAATTCAAACCAAGGGTACACGTTGGAGGGGGAGTTTCATCTCATAGATGAAACCCCCAAATGGAGCATTAATGGGAGATGAATGATTTTAGTGGTGGTTACACAAGATAAACAAGGCACACCGTTGGAGCCTTGGTAGTTTCATCTCATGGATGAAACCCCAAGTGGAGCACTAAGGAGGGAAGTTAATGAAAATGGGAGTTACACAAGGGGCTTTACCAAAAGGCATCACCTTTGGCCGATCACCCCATTGGAACAAAACAAGTTCGGTTTCCATTCACTCGCTCCCTCTCCCTCTTGGCTGTTTCTCCCCCTCAAACCTTTTCTTAGCCCACCACCCCTCAAGACAAAAGACTTAGAAAAGTTTTTGATCTCAAGCTATCACTCAAGGCCGAACTCTCTCTCTCTCTCTCTCAAGTCTCACTCTCGGCCAAAGGAACAAGAAAGAAGGAGGAAGAGGCTAAGGAAGGAAAGGATCGGAAGAACAAGTCAGAGCGAAAGAAAACCAGAGGAGTCACGGAACCGGTAGGTATTTTGATAGATCTTTAATGAAGTAAGGAAATATGGTCAAAGAATATGGTTCGGCCATTGCATGGCCGAACCCTAGTCATGTCATGGCTAAGGACCTTCATATGAATAAAAAGGGGTAAATGAGGTTCGGCCATGATGTGTGGCCGAACCCCATCAAAGGTTAGGATCATGGCTATTGGATTTAAAAGAGAAAATGAGGAACCATAGGGTTCCCCATGGTGTATGGCCGAACCCCATGGAAGAAGATTTAAATGGATGTATCATTTTGTTTTAATGGAAAGGATGAACCATGGAAGGACATTAGTTATTTTGAATGGATTTTTAAGGATGAAAATCATAGATGTGTGTGTATGATTTTAAAAGGTTTTAAAGGACTTAAGTGGAGGTATGTATGAGAACCAAAAAGAATTGAAAAGAAGGGCACAAAACCAAAGGGTGAGGTTCGGCCATGGTGTATGGCCTAACCCCGCCAAGGAATATTTATGGACTTAGGGTTTTCGTAGATATTGAACTTATGTGGATTGATTAATAATTTTAATGGGTTTCAAAACATGGAAATTGTAGATGCATGTTAAGGATTTTAAAGGGCTTTAAAGGAAGGAATGCCAATCATTTAAAAATGGTGTTAAAATGATAATTGGTGAAAGAACCATGGACCATAGGTTCGCCCATGGTGTATGGCCGAACCCCATGGAAGGTTGTTGATGTCTTTAAAAGGTTTAAGATGGAAATCATGTTGATGGACTTGGGGTAGTAAATGATGACCTAAGGATATGAGTAAACCCCCATGAAGGGACTTGTTTATGGACATAAAAATGGTAATGAACTCAATGGATAAAATGGAATTTAGACATCATAGGGTTCAGCCATGGTGTATGGCCGAACCCAATGAACCATTTTATGGGTCATTCATGGACCAATCATGTTAGATGAATGACTATGTAAGGAAAGGGAAATAATGGCAATGTTGTAAATATAAGCTAAAATGAAAGATCATGGGTTTGGCCATGGTGTATGGCCGAACCCCATGAGGAATGTTTTTATGAACTTAGGTGGTTTCCAAGTTTAGATGATTAAGTTAAACGATCAAAAGACTCAAAAGAGGGACCAAAATCAAGTGGGTGAGGTTCGGCCATATTGTATGGCCGAACCCCACAAAGATGTATTTATGGACTTGGACATTATTGTAAATCAAATTGGACATGGCCTCACTAGGGGTGCACGATCGTGAGCGGTTTTCGGATGTGAACTCAAGGACACACTAGTGGTCATTGGTAGGATTCTACCTCTTTGAAACCATGGTTATGTAATATGGTTTAATCTCTTATTTTCATGGTTTATGTTGTAAAAATATTATGTTTCAAATATGAGGTTTTGGTGCTATGGTTATTCTGTTACATAGCCTATGGACATATACATCTCATGCATGGCATGAGAGGGAAGTTTGTAATCGGAGGCTACGCTCCTTCGGGGCGTCCGTAAGGCATTCGTAGGAAGACCTTCATGTGCATACCCATCAAGAAGAATCCGGAGAACACACTCCATCGGGGCATCCGTAAGGCAACTGTGGGGAGACCTTGATGAGGAGAATTCCATCAAGAGGTTACATGTATTTGTGATGGGTGGGACTCATTGCATTTGACATCATGACATGGCATTGTTTTTATATGGTTTTGGTATTATGTTATTTATATGATTTTGAACTAACCATGTGTTAACCTTATTTGAAGTACCTACTGGGCGCGTTGTCTAACGCCCTACTTCTACCCTAGTGGATGACACAGGAAACAATGGGAACAATGAGCGTGATCGGAGCCAAGCATAGGAGCTTGAATGTGTTTAATTTATATTTTGATTAAGTTACTTATGGACTTGTAATTTGAGTAACTAGAATTCGGGCATGTAATCACTTAGATATTTTGCTATTATGGTTAAAGACTTGAACTACTTTGCTATCTAAAATGGAATAGAGTTAGGTTCTATTATAATCCGCAGTTTATGTTTTATTCCGCATGTTTATGTTAGTATGTGTGAACCGTATCCGTGGACTTAGTCCATGCACACGTATGGTTGGCCAGTTAAGGGTCGGGCTTTAGAAACTCGGACTTAGCTCACGTCTTGACGTCCCGCTCTCTATCACTTTTTTTTTTAAAAAAAAAATAAAAATAGACTCTGATTTTTGGAAAGCGAGTGAAAAAGGGCGGGGCGTTAGAAGTTTCAACCTCGTAACTCAATGTAATGTTCTTGGAATATTTTGAATAAAATTTGGAGTTTTGAACTCAAATTGGAAATTGATGGGAAAATTGGAGACTAATTAACAAGATTAGACAAGTGATTAATAAATTAAATGAAATTAATGGTGATTAAATCAAATTAGAATTTAATTTCAAAACCATGTGATGAGGTGAAATTTTATTAATTAGGATAAGTCGATGAGGTCGCGAATATGCCACATCAGTGATGACGTGGCAAGGCATGATGAGGTGGCATGCAAACATGGGAAGCTAAGGATGAAAACAACATCACCACCCTACCTTTAGCTTGGACCAATAAATGCTCTCCACCTCACCACTCCACCTTTAGTTTGGACCAATAAGTGTTCTCCACCTCACCACCCCACCTTTAGTTTGGACCAATAAGTGCTCTCCACCTCACCATTTTAACTTTCATTTTTTGACTAAAAAACAAAAGGAGGATAAGGTAGAGGAAAAAACAAAAAGGAGAGGAAGAAAAGCTAGCGCTCCATCTCTACCTATTTTCCTCCATTATCTTCTTTTATCCTCCTCCTCCTCCTCCTTCTTCCTCTCTAAAAGTCTAAAGCAAAAAGAGAGAAAGAGCTGGAATATTCTCTTCTTCTTCTTCTCTTTGGGGCAAATCTCTTTTGAGAGCTTGGAGCTTGGAAAAGGAAGGAAGGACTTGAAAACTTGATTAGAGCTTGAACAAGTAGGTTCCCTAACCCTCTTGGTTATTTGATTTTGATATTAAAATGTTTATCTCTTCATCTAAGTTCTTAGACCAAAGAAACTATGGAGAGAATCTAAGAAATATTCTATGTATTTTCATAAAATAGACTTACATGAGAAATTCTACTTAAAATGTCTTGATGTTTAGATATTTTCTTTTAAAGTATTTTTATAACTCCATTAGAATATTTGAATGTCGTTATTTAATGGGTTTTTTTAAGAAAAAGGGTTTAAGAAAATAATATCTTATGCTGAACTTTGGAAAAATGATTCATTGTAAAATTGTTTCTACAAATCAGTCCAAAAAATGGATCTTTAAACATCTAAAAATGATTTTCTAGGAATTTGTAACTATTTTTCAGATCTTCTACTATGAAAAAGGTTATTAAAAAATATTTATTCGCAATTTTCGTACGTCGGAAGGTACCAGAAATAATTTTGTAAAAACTAGACAGTTTTAAGATAGAAAACTGTTTTTACACATCAGTCCCGAAATGGACCTATTACCATTTCAAAACGATTTTCTGTATTTTTTAATATTTTTCGTGTATTATACTATCAAACATATTTTCCAAAGAGTTTTTACTCGTGTTATTCTGATATCGAAAAGAACCCGAAATGATTTTTACAAAAACAATGCACAGTTTGTATTTCAAAACTAAAAAGGCTAGTTTTGGGCATCTTCACTAGATCTGAAATTTTATTTCTATTAATGAATATTTTGTTCCTAAATTCTGATTCACTAAAGAATATATCAGTGACTTTAAATAATTTCGAGTTTTATGAATTATGTTTAAATGGAGTACTATGGGTGAAATGACCATTTTACCCTTGGTTAGGACAAAACACGCATGTGGAGTCATCGAGACTCTAATGACCTTCACCAAATGACCCTTAAAGCTTAATTAGGATTTTTATAAATTTAATTAGAGGGTTTTTAAACTATAATGACGTGAGAATTATATGTTGGCACATGTGAATGAACGAAGAAGCGATAGTAACTCCGAGATTGCCCGATCTATTTCGTGAATCGTTTATCTTCACTGATCACCTTAGACCAGGTATGTTTTCCTACATTGTTGAAGCACATGGTTGTGAATGAAATGCTTTGATTATAGTTTATTTTCCTAAAAAAATTATATGATCTTGGTTATGAAAATGACACCTTTGAACTGTTTTACCCCACATGAAAATGATGATTGTTCACTATGAAGTTTTGGGGCATCTTAAATAATGATATCTTGTTATTGAAAGTATTTTGAGATTATGCAAACTATATGTGATGTTTTCGAATATGTATTATGAAAAGGCATGGAAAGAGTCTTTCATGTTTTGAATTGATTTGAAAGAATGTGATATGAGATCATTGGCATCATCTTCCATTCATGTACCTCATGAACCTAGCATGGGATGGGAAGTATGTTTGACGATCCAAAGTACTGAATAGTCCGGACAGACTTTGGTGTCGTGGTTATGAAAAGTGAAATTGACGAATCAAAGTGCTGAATAGCCCGGGCGGGATTTGATGTTGTACCTATATTGAAATGGAAGAAATATTTCACCGGTGGGACCGATTGCGTCGATCGGCAGGTAAGCGTTGATGGTTCACTGTGGGGCATACATACTTCATGGCACCAATGACAAAACACATCATGATGAGCATCGATATGATTTGACAATGAAATTTCGATGACTACTTGAATAAGAATTTCATACAAGTACTTTGACTTGACATAACATGGGTTTGAGATTTTAAAATATAAAATGAAGGTGAATTTCATAAAAGTCCTTCGTAAGATGAAAATAAGATTTGAATCAGGAGAAAGATTTGAAGTGAACTTGTGAGTTTTCCTAGAATGACATGTTTTGAGAAAAGTATAGAGTATACTTTGAAAGAGAGGTTCCTATAATAATATAGAAATGGTTTTGATGGAATGTATTACAATATGATATTATGAGATTTGAGAAAAGTACCAAATGTGATTTCGAACATGAGGTTTTCATCATGAAAAGAAATATGACTTGAGTACGTAAAAGTGATACTTTAATATATGTTAACTCTGAGGAATGTTTTAAGATTGAGATACATTGTATGTATATAATATGTAATGTTTTCATCATGAGAGTACAAGTATTTATGCTATTTTGGTATGACACATCCTAGTACGCATTTCAGTTGGAATTCCTACTGAGCCCGTTGACTAAGCCCATAAATTCCCCCCTTTAGGTGTGTATGCAAGTTTAAGGAATGTAGATGTGATCGAAACAAGCAATGGCTGAATATGAACAAGATGGAAGCTTTGATAGCTTTGTTGAATTTTATTCATTCGAGAACTCGAGAACAATGCAATTTGTAAGAATGTTCATTTTGAAAACTGTAATATTATGACTTTGAATATTTAGCATTGTTGTTTTGTATTTGACTCATGTAATTGTTGGGAATTACCCTGCCTTTGTTTGCCACTCATGCAATGTTAAATGTTTGAATATTCCGTAGGTTGTGCTAGCACGTGCAAAATGTCATCGTGAGTATGTACCATGCAAGGTTGGGCCAGTCGAGGGTCGGGTCTTCGGACTCGGACTCAGCTTGCGTCATGGCACTCCGTCCTTTTATTTCTATTTCTATTTACAAAAAAAAAAAATTACTCTGATTTAAGTGATGGAAAAGTGCGGGGTATCACAATTGGTATCAGAGCATAAAAACGGAGTCGAGTTTAAACAAATTTAGCATACTCCCTGAACCAAATTCAAATGAAAAGTCAAGGTAATTCGCAGTTACTTGTTGGACTAGAACCTAGAAATTTCCCCAAAAGAAGATGCATATGGAAATTTAGGGATTCCCCAATCAAAATACTGAACAATCGTATGGAATAGTTTTCCCTAATGGCGCAGTACAATTGTTGGGATGAACAATTTTTATGAGATGATCAGATGAATAGAATTCTAATCGGCTTGTTACTTGGCTTAGGAAAATGTCGCTGAAAGAACGCACCCGAAGAACTCGTACGCACTCGGGAAATGTTGATGAGACAAGTAACAATGTTACACTCATGTCACCAGAACTCCAAGACCTTTTTCAGGCAATACCCAATGCAGCGTCACAACTTGATCAAACAAGGATCGGCCTGACTATCACAATTGACTCGGACTATTGTGAGAGATTTTTAACATCAGCATCTTCTTATTTCGTGGACCCACGCACTTGATCTGTGGCTTGGCCCACTGTAAAATGCACATGGAGCTCTCTGTGTAACACCCCAATTTCTCAATGAAGTGGATAATTACGAAAATGCCCCTGGTTTGTTAAATTAATTATTTTGTGATGTCAAATAAGGAAATGGTGGGGCCCATTGCTCAAGTTAAGATCATATGAGCACATTATAAATGTCAAGTTTGATTGGATGGGTAATGAACATCAATTGGGTCGAAAATGGCTAAATGGGTCAAAAGGCCCAATTGGACCCAATGGGTCATAATGGATGATTTGACCATTGTGTAAGCTCAAATTAAATGGGGTCAAGCTGAACTAATTGGAAATCAAGTATAGTAAAAATGGGTAGGCTTCAAACACAAGTGAAAACCAATTAGAAATGGCAAAATCAGCCCATGAATGGGTCATATTGTCAAAATGGGTCAAAGGGCTGATTAGGGACCCAATGGGTTGGGTTGACTAGGTTGACCACGGATGACCATGTGGGCCCTCAATTGAACTCAAGAATGAGTTAGTTCAGCTTGCGTTGGACTGATTTGGAATGAGTTTGATTTAAGAAAAGAGTTGACTCAAACTTGGTGAATTAAATGTGATGAGTTGGATGAGTTGGTTTAGAATAAAAATATCATGAGTTAAGTGAGTCAAGAGGAGGTGGAAATGAGTTGTAATCTCGCACAACACTTGATCAGAATCAATCCCAACCGTTGAGAGTGAAGAGGTGCTTTGGCAAAGCCAAAGGTCACCAAGCTTGGGGCGGCATCATCTCATCCCATGAGATGCATGTGTTTAAGCATGAAAGGTTGCACCGTTTGGTGAAGGGGTGTCTTGGTTGACACCCAATGCCCCATCGGTTTTTATGAAGGAAATGAATGGGAGATGGGGCTGAAACTACAAAAGGAGATTGTTACCATTCTTGGCCGATTTTGTCATTGCAAATCCAAGAAATTCCCATCTCTCTCTCCCTCTCTTCAAGCATATACCAGCAAAGAATTAAGGAAAGAAGGAAGAAATAAAAAGGAGAAGGCAAGGATCCTAGGCAAAGGACATTTGGTAAGATTTCTTAAGTGTTCAAGCCAAATAAGTTGTAAGAAAAGGGTGTGCATTGGGCCATGGTTATGGCCGATTGCACCAAGGTTTTAACCTTGAATAATAGAGGTTTTAAAATGGTAAAAATGACCATTGGGTTCGGCCACCATGGAGGGCCGAACCCCATGTAAATGATTAGTGGTTTTGATATTTTTGAAACATGGAAACCATGAAGTTTTTGTGGACTGTTTTGATGTTTCTTTAAGATTCAAATGCATGTTTTAAAGAGGGTTAAAAACATGGACTTGAATGACATAAAGACTGAAGTTAGCATGGGTCTAAACAGTGGATTAAAATTGATGACATGGACCATTGGGATCGGCCATCTTGGATGGCCGAATCCCATGAAGTATTATGGTCACTTGGACAAGTTGATGAACTTATTCGGATGGTTTTGAAGGGTAAAAACATGGTAACATTGTACTGATTTTTATATGTGTAAGTGACACTTAAAACATGCTAAAGAGAACAAAAACATGGACATAGGGTTCGGCCACTTTGGATGGCCGAACCCCATGAAAATTTTAGATGATTTTGTGTGATAAAAACCATGTAAGAGTATGATGTTTTATGGGAATTAAATGAGGATATGGTTACTGTTTTTGGCTGGTTGGTATAGGACTGAACCAATCAATGTTAGGGTTAAGTTATTGATTCAAATCATGGGTAGATGATGGACAAAATAAATCAAGAGAACCATTGGGTTCGGCCATGTGCATGGCCGAACCCCATGGGGCTGTTTTTGGATAAATGGACTAAGTTTATGGGTTTCTTATGTGATTTAAATGGAGATAAGCTTACTATTTTGGTGGGTTATTGGATGGATGAACCATGTAGCAATCATAACCAAAAATTATGTATGAATGTTGGAGTTATGGAACCAAGGGAACCACATATGGCCGAACCCCATGGACCATTTTATATGGTTGAAAAGTTTCTAAGTTATGGAATTTAGTGAACTTAGTGTAAGCAAATAACAAATCATGGTTGATGAAGGAAAGTGGGATAAAAACCCATAGGATGTGGTTCGGCCATGTAGTATGGCCGAACCCCATCAACAATTATTTGATGGAATGGGTTAAGTAATTAAGAGTTGATTAAATGAAAAAGGAAGTTAAATCCAAAGTTGGTGATGTTCGACCATGGGCATGGCCGAACCCCATATGATGTGGTTGGGTCTTAGATGTGAATGAACAAGTAAATGATAGTATGATTTACTGATTGTCATATGGTCAAGGTACCGAACGTTGAACGACGTGCGAGTCGTGACGGGTGACGCTAAAGAAAGATCAAGTACTGAAGTAAATCTTCAGTAGGTTTCCTACCTACTTGTAACCACAGTTTTATCCTAGTTTTTATGAGACTCTTGTTTATTTCAAGTATGGTTTTGAATATTGAGATATGTATTTACAAATGACATACATGTACATTGACATCACATGCATGGACATGGGATGATGACTGAGGTTATACAGTATTGCAATTATGAGTTACCGTCCTCCTTAGGCGATGAGAGTCCCGCCAGGAGGAGTAACATGATGATCATAGTCACATTGGTCTCCTTATAAGATGAGAGTCCCGCCAGGAGGACTAATATGTGATATGAATCAACTCAATGATGAAGGGTCTTTCCACAGGTAACGAGGATTACTGTGGATCACCTTATCATGTGAGACCCAGATGGAAGAGTATTGTGATTTACCTTGATGGTGAGAGTCCCGTCAAGTGATGACTATGTATGTGTGATGGGGTGAGGCTCATTACAATTGCATACATACATAGCATGGTTTTATATTTTTTTTTTATTATCATGTACTATGTTATATATGCATGTTTTATATGCTAACCATGTGGTAGCCCTGATCGGGAACCTACTGGGCGCGTTGATCTAATGCCCTAATTCTATCCTTAGAGGATAATGCAGGATCATGGAAAAGGAAAGAGAAGGTCGATGACCGGGAGGGGAGCCAAGCCTAAGTGCTTGAATGATGAACAGGATTTCTTTATTACTATCATTTGAATTATATTTTGATGGACATGTAATAAGTTAATACTTTGCTATGGTTTGATTAGACTATTAATTATGGATGGTTGTTTATCTTAATTATCATTTGAGACTGTTACTTGCTATCTTTTCATGTTATTTCCGCAGTTAGTCTAGTTTATTCCGCATGTTATTGTTGGTTCCATGTGTGATTTGTTATCATGGTCTAGTCCATGTACACATGGGTGGCCAGTTAAGGTTCAGACTTGAGTAGTCTGAACTTATCTCGCATCGTGACGCCTCCCGCTCTTGTTCACTCTATGTTTCTTTCAAAAGAAATTTTCAGACTCTGATTTTCGGAAGGGTGAAAAGGGCAGGGTGTTACACTCTGTAGTATGGATCTTAGGCCTGGCCCAGTGGATTGGGCTTCTAGCTCATGAATTTCAATTGTCAGCAGACTTTCATTCTTTAAACTTTATTTTCGGAACTTAAATAATTAATTCACCACTTATTCTAAAATATTGAAATAATCCAATTTCTCATAAATGGATCCGGATTATCCAATTTACAATTTAAATTCTTAAAAGTACCAAAATAGTTATTAAAATTCCAGATCTTCCGATTTAAGCACAAAATTTGCCATTTCTTCCTGTTTTAGGCAGATTTCCTGTTTTCTCCAATTTTTACCTGCAAAACTAAAAATAACATTAACTACATCTAATATTTATACAAACAAGGGCTAACTGGTCCAATAATCAGGGGTAAAATAATCATTTTTATGTCTCAACAACAACCTTGTGGTCATTTGTTTGCATGCCACTGCTTTGACCCACTTTAATACATAGTCAACGCCTACGAGGATGTATAGATTGCCGAAAGAATTGGGAAATGTTCCCATGAAATCAATGCCCGAAACGTCAAAAGGTTCAACTGTTAGGATGGGGTTTAAAGGCATCATATTTCCACGAGATATACAACTTAGTCTTTGACATCTATCACATGAAGTACAGAAGGTATGGGTATCGCGAAACATGGAGGGCTAGTAGAATCCACACTACAATATTTTTGCAGGTCTTTCTAGTGCTGAAGTGTCCTCCACAGGCATGATCATGACAGAAACTTATGACATTTTGTTGTGCCTCTTCAGGGATTTAACGACGAATAACTTGGTCCGCACAAGGCTTAAACCAGTATGGGTCATCCCAAATGAAAGTTTTGACTTGTGCCAGAAACTTTGATCTATCTTGCCTAGTCCAATGTGGAGGCATTTGACTAGTAAAAAGATAATTGACAATATCCACAAACCATGGTAATTGGGATACTGACATGAGTTGCTAATCAGGAAAGGACGGGTATCATCTGCGAACTCAGTTATCAATCTAGATAAATGGTCTGCTACCACATTTTCGGAACTTTTTTTATCCCGGATTTCGATGTCAAATTCTTGTAGCAACAGGATCTATCTGATCAGGCGATCTTTCTTTGAAAGAAGATACTTAAGTGCGGCGTGGTTGGAATAGACAATGACCTTCGAACCCACTAGGTAGGATCGAAATTTGTCTAGCTCAAATACGACAACTAACAACTCTTTCTCCGTGGTGAAGTGGAGTTGAGCGTCATTCAGAGTGTTGCTGGCATAGTAGATAACATGAGGCAACTTGTTCATCTTATGTCCTAACACAGCTCCTACGACATAATCTAAGGCATTGCACATGATTTCAAAAAGTACAGACTAATTAGGTGGCTGTATTATCGAAGCTGAAGTCAAAGAGATTTTCAAATTTTCAAAGGTAATGACGCACTTTTTATCAAAATTGAAAATGGCATCCTTGGTCTGGAGTCTACACAGAGGTCGCAATATGTCACTAAATCCTTTGCTGACTGTAGAATACAACATGACCTAAGAATGGCATGATCTCTTTAACTGTTTGGGGTCTTGGTAGATTAGAGATCAAGTCGACTTTGGCTTTGTCCACTTCGATTTATTTTATAGAGATAATGTGTCCTAGTACTATGCCCTGTTTCACCATAAAGTGACATTTTTCCCAATTTAGTACGAGGTTCTTTTCTTTGCACCCGACTAACACAAGGGTCAGATGGTGCAATCATTGGTCAAAAGTAGATCTGAAAACAAAGAAGTCATCCATAAAGACTTCTAAGAATCGTTCGGCTATATCGGAAAATATGTTGATCATGCATTGCTGAAAGGTGGAGGGTGCATTACACAATCCAAATGACATGCGGTGATATGTGAACATACCGAACGGACAAGTGAAGGTGGTTTTCTCCTTATCCTCAAGAGCAACATAGATTTGGTTATAACCGGAATAACCATCAAGAAAGCAATAGAATGCATGACCGGCTAAAGGCTCAAGCATCTGATCAATGAAATGAAGAGGGAAGTGGTCCTTACGGGTGGCATTGTTCAGCTTACGGTAGTCAATACAACCTCTCCAGCCCGTTTGAATGCGAGTTGGGACTAGCTAGTTATCCTCACTTTTTACTACAGTCACACCAAACTTTTTCCGGACAACCTGTATTGGGCTTACCCAAGCACTGTCAGAGATCGGGTAGATGATACCCGCCTCAAGAAGTTTTAAAATCTCAGCTCGTACCACTTCCTGCATCACCGGATTTAGTCCTCTTTGTGGTTCTCTAGATTTCTTGGAGTTCTCTTCCAAGTGAATTTTATGCATGACCACAAAAGGACTAATTCCTTTGAGATCGGCGATGGACCATCCATTAGCTTCTCGATGATATCGTAGAATAGTGAGGAGTTTAGACTCCTGCTCAGAAGTTAAATCGGAAGCTATGATAATAGGTAAAGTGTTTGACGGTCCAAGATAAGGATATTTCAGAGTTTCAGGGAGTGCTTTGAGCTCTAATTTTGGTGGCTTCTCCATAGAAGGAACCAATACAGATTGATTAATAGGGAGAGGTTCGAATTTCCTTGCTCTAACATCATATGGAACTTTGTTTAGTAGAGCATTCACCTCTTGCTCTCCATTTTCATTGAAATATGTGCCAAAGGTGGACAAAGACTTCTCAAATGGGTCATTACAGATGAAGTGAAGGGAAGAATCCTGAATAAAACTCTAGATCATATTGACGTCGCATGTATCGTCTGTGCAGAAGGGTTGTTGACATAGGCCAAACACATTGCGTTCTGTTGTCAGGTCTCCAAATGTGAACCTAAGGATACCATTCCGGTAATTGATAACAGCTTTTGCGGTGGCAAGAAATGGTCATCCAAGAATGACCGGAATGTGCCAACTTTCGTTCAGAATGGGTTGAGTATCCAACACCACAAAATCGACTGGAAAGTAGAACAATTTGACTATCAGCAAAACATCCTCTATCACACATCTTAGAATTTGTATAGAGCGGTCAGTTAATTATAGGGGTGGTTTCAGTTCTTCTAAACCTAACTGTCATAAACAGAGTATGGCAGTAGGCTCACACTGGCTCCAAGATCTAGTAAGACCCTGTCAATTGAATATGTACCAATGGTGCATTCAATGGTTGGGCACCCAGGGTCCTTATGTTTAATCGGGAATGGTTGTTGGAGGAGTGCACTTGCATTTTCTGCTAGAAATGCCTTTGGGGGAACATTCGTTCTCTGTTTTGCCATATAGAGGTCTTTGAAAAATTTGGCATATGAGGGTACCTGATTGATGGTATCAAGTAGAGGGATATTGATACTAACATATTTAAATGCCGCTAATATGTCACCATAAGGACTCCAGATGCACTCAGTGAGTTATCATGATGCTTGGATTGACCAAGGATCTGTTATTTCAGTTGTTCAGGTATTTCCACTTTGTTGTCTACCTGTCTTCTTGATCTTAAGGTAGTAATTGATTTGACATCCTCTGGTTTGGACAATGAAACTTCATACTGTCCCTTGGGATTAGGAATAGGTTGATTGGGAAATCTATTTTTTGCCTGTCACCTATTGTGGTGGCTAACTGCCCAAGCTGTGTTTCAAGCTTGTGCATAGCATGTTGGGTAGATTGCTTGAATTGTTGCAATGTATCTTCTAGAAAAGGCTTATGTTGAGATGGACCCGGATTGATAAGACTGATTTGGCTGGGATGGATGATTTTGAGATGGTGAAATGGTTGGTTCTGAAGTGGTTGGTATGGTTGACTTTGATATTGAAGGGGTCCATTACTTACTAAAGGTTGATTTTGCCACCAGGAAAAATTTGGATGGTTTTGCCAAATAGGATTGCACAAACCTCATTGGTCGGTTGAGCACTCAGCAATTAATACTAAAGAAGGACAGTTTGGGGCAATGTGTCCTAGGTTAGAACATATTACACAAACCTCATTGTTCAATCTTAATGATGGGTTCTTCACCTAAGTCATCGCTAACACATCTACTTTTTTTGATATGTTTTGTAATGGCCCTGACCCAAGAAAACCCACAAAGCCGAGTCCAATAGGGTTGAAACTGTGAAATCTAGCCTCTGTCGGTTGGACCGACAAACAGTGTCAGTCGAACCGACGACCAGCAGTGGAATGGACAAATGGAGTGGAAAAAAATCCCACATTGAAAATGAGATGATTTGGAAAGGGGTTTATATGAGGCCACACGTCCTTCACCTAGCAAAACGCATTTTGGGCATGCAATTGAGCCAGGTCCAGTGCAAAGTCCGCAGGCCCTGTGTTAGTGGGCCCAGAGTGTACAATATTGTGTTGGACTGAGTTGGGTTGGATCGGGCATGCCCGGGTTGGGCCATGGAAAATGGTATCAGAGCCAAGTTCAACACTCGAACTATGTGAGCCTTCCATTATGTTGAGTCGAGCTGAGCCAAGAACGGGGCTTTCTCCTAGGCAGCTGACACTAAATTATCGACCCAAACTAAGGACGAGGCTTTCCCCTAGGCCCCGAGTCTAGCCGAGGGCGGCTAGTCTTAAGGGGGTGGATTGTAATGGCCCTGACTCAAGAAAGCCCAAAAAGCAGAGCCCAATAGGGCTGAAACTGTGAAATCTTGCCTCTATCGGTCGGACCGACAGACAGTGTTGGTCAAACCAAAGGCCTGAGTGGAATGGACAAGTGGAGTGGAAAAAAAGTCCCACATCGGAAATGAGATGATTTCGAAGAGGGTTTATATGGGGTCACACCTCCTTTACCTAGCACAACGCGTTTTGGGCCTTCAATTGAGCCAAACCCAATGCAAAGTCATGCAGGCCCCGTGTGGGTGGGCCCAAAGCGGACAATATTGTGCTAGGCCGAGTTGGGTTGGATCGAGCACGCCCGGGTTGGGCCGTGACAAGCTTGTTATCGCAAACTTATCATTAAAGTCATTGCTAACTTCATACAAACTTCCTCTCTTTGAGGTTTGTGCTGAACTCTCTCACTTTTGGAGAAGTCCCATCGTTGAGAGTTCTCCACCAAGTTTTCCAAGAAATTCCGTCCTTCATTTTCATTTTGTTCAAAAAATGCCCTATTTTTCATAGACTCAACCAAAGTACGGCTAGATGTGGTTAACCCATCGTAGAAAAATTGTATGAGTCTCCAAGTTTCAACATCATGATGGGGACATTTGCTCAATATATCCTTCAATAATTCCCATGATTCTGAGAATTATTCACCCTCTTTCTAAATAAAATTTGAGATTTCCTTTTTGAGGGCATTTGTTTTAGATATGGGGAAAAATTTGTTCAAGAATTTATTGACTAGCTAAGCCCATTAACTGATGGAATTCGCATGTAGGGAGTTTAATGGATTTTTCAGTGATAGTTTGAATTTTAATGGTGGCACAAATCTCTAGAAATTGCTTAACATGTAAGTAAGGATCCTCACGATCAAGGCCATGGAACGAAGGTAGGAGATGTAATAGAGATGGTTTTAGTTCATAGGCTGCATTGGTTGCTGGGATGACTACACTAGAAGGTGTATCAGCTATGACCGATGAGAAGTAATCTCAAAGAGTTTTCTCATCTTCAATTCCTTCGGCCATTCTGCGTGATGGTATGGATGGTGATGTGGGTGGACTGTCTATATCTATGACTGACCCTGATTGGGCTCCAAACTTAACGATCGGTGAACAAACGGGCAATGTAACTCGAACCAAACGATTGGTGGAGTCACAAGACCAACGAGGCATACACTGACACGATCATTCACGCCCAACCAAATATCACACAAAATATACCTAGTCTAATTTTTGAATCTCACTAGAGAATTCGAATTTTATTGGTGACTACAGGGATTGTAAAAGCTAGACCTTGCTCCTAATTTTCTTTCCTGCAATTTTAGCCTCCGATAAGAGTTTAAGCACAAGATGGCCAGGTAAGCTCCCAAGTAAGTGGGGGAGCACAGACGGCATCTCGTCCCAGTGTATCCTTAGACGTGCTCGACCTCACGTCTTCGTGACATAACTATCCTTAGACACCATTCTTAAAGGAAAACTATTCACTGGTAACATAAAACACACTGGCCTGAAAATAGTCCTAATGAGCATGAAACCCTAATTCTAACTAATGGTTCTAAATTGATTTTATCAAGGAGATGTATGAACCATTTTTACTATCTTATTTTTCTAGATATTGTGAAAATGCAGTCCTAATTTACCAATGCATCATTCAAGCAAATATCCAAACAATAATAAAATAATCTAAGCTAATACATGAATACTAATACCCTATATGCATGAACAAATTAAATGTGCAAACTAGCTAAATTAAAAACATAAAGGAAATTAAAGAACACCCTAAGTGAAAGTTCTTTATGAATGCATGAGAAAAATAAAATCAAAAGAAAGTGATTAGGCACTCACCTTAGCCTATTATGCATATTTTCCAATAATTTTTAGGCGCGCATTTAAAAACCTGCAAAACAGTACATACAAGCCTTTGTGTAGATTGTAATTCAAAGAATGCATGATCCTAGTCATGTGTCCTACATTACAACTAGTGGAGAAAATATAATATTTCCAACCTAATTAAAAAAAATTAATTAAGTCAAGGCCATAAAGTTTTTAAAATTAGATTCCACCAAATTAATCCACAACTTCATAATCTCCATGATTTGGTAGTCTTCTAGAAATCAGATTTTGAAACTTTCCAAAGTTAGATGAAATTCTAAATTTAGAAACTTTGTAAGTATGGATATTTTCTAAAATTAGATGTTTCCACAAATAGATCACTTTCCAAAAAATAGATTTTTCTAAAAATAGAAACTCTCCAAAAATAGATCATTTTCTAAAAATAGATTACTACTAAATTAAGACATATTTCCAAGATTTGAATTTTTTTGCTAAAACAGGAAACAAATAAATTAGAAAATTTCTCAAAATAGAAAATCCTAATTGTAGTAGTTTCAAAACTTAGTAACTTTCCAAAAATAATTTAATTCTAGAATAATTGATATTTTAAAAAATCTATAATTTAAGGAAACTTTCTAAAATTAGAATTCCTAAAAAAATTAGAATTTCTAAAACAATTAGAAATTTCTAATTTTAAAGAGTTGCCTAAAATAGAAACATTCTGAAAATAAGAATCTTTCCAAAAGCACATAGTCGAATGGCACACACTTTATTTTCATGATTTCCATGGCAACGACACCAAAAACTTGTGAAAATTTAAAATTTATTACTCTCAAGCATACGAATCATTTTATAATATAGCATATGAGTGCGAGATCGAACCCAAGGGAAATCAACAAAATATATGTATAGAAATAAAATTGGCACCACTAAAAATAATGTGATCTAAGAAATAGAATTAAATGTGAAAGAAAAATTCTATAACGTGGAATTATATCTTTAATTTAGAAAAGCCTAGATTTGGAAACCAAAGTTAACATTATTACCTAACTCTCGAATTCAACAAAATAAGACATCTAAATTAGATTCAATTTATTTCAAGAATCATAGAATAAAATCTTTCAACTTTTCTTAAAATGGTGGAACAAAATTTAAATAACCTCATCTTAATTTAAAACTACATGATTAGGATTCAAATATTACATTTTTCAAACTAGTTCAAAGAATTGAAAGAATGAATTGAATAAAATGAATAACATATACAAACAAAAAAATAAAATAAAATAAACAAGTAAATAAACAAACAATCAAAATATTTTACAAATGGATTAGGTCAATCATAGCCATCAAACACCATACCTAAAGAAAGAAATAAATAAACATGAGATCTAGACCATGGAATTCACGTAAAAATCCAAGTTTCAATTCATGATTTTCATTAAAATTAAAATCCATAGTCCCTAATTTAATTAAATGAACCTTAGATCTTAGATTTGGACAATTAAATTCTAGATCTAAAATATTTCATTTGTTCCAAAAAGGAACCTTAGATCTGAATTTAAAGAAATCAAAAGTTCTAACTATTTCATATGTCCAAATAATTAATCAAAGAACATAGAGTTAAAAATAAATCAAACAATCATAAGAGAAACTCAAAAATTGTTTTCCATTAATATAAAAGTATATATTAGGTTCATTTAATTGAAATTAAATCACAAGCTTTGGAAAATACATCAGAAACAAAAAAAAAAATTACAAAGAATTCTCACTTTGCAAAATTCGAACTATGCTCCTTGTCTTCTGTGTATTTCCAGAGTCTCAATGGTGATCTCCTGCTCCTGACCCAGATCGAAATTTACTGTGCATTAACTCCTATATTTAAAGGTTTCAGTTGGGGAATGGATGGTTGAGATTAAATCTTGGTTTAATTGATGAGTGAAGGGCCAGGATTAGATTATTTTTAAAATGAAAAGACTAGGGTTTACATAAAGTATGTTGAATGGTGGCTTGGGGAAGGAGTTATCTTGGTGTGCAAGAAAGGGATTTTTGCATGGAGTGGATAGGATTAGTGTTTGGGTATTTCAAATTTCTCTTATGTGGTTTAGGGTTTAATGCATGCAATGCATGAATGAATGGATGAGATTTAAAGTTAACATGAATGAATGGATGGATGAATGGATGGTGACATGGATGCAAAATTCGAATGGAGTGGATGGGGATTTGCTAAGATCGTGTGTGAGGTGTGTGGATAGGTGATGATGTGTATGTCATGTGGAGCATAGCTTGGCCCATTGGAATGGATCTCTGGCCCATGGATTTTGAATTTCAGACTCTTGTTCTTCTCTGGCCTCTTGAATTGCAGCTTTTCTTTCCAGAATTAAAATAATTAATTCACCACTTAAAATCTAAAATTGTTGAATTAATCTGGATTCTCATAATTGGATCCAAATTATTCAATTTACAATAAAAATCCTAAAAGTGGTCTGAAATTAGTTATTAAAAATTTTGGGTCTTCCATTTTAAGCACAAGTCTTGCAATTATTCCTGGTTTTTGATTTATTTCCTGTACTTTCAATATTTATCTAAAAAACTAACAAACAACATTAAAAATGCACCTAGTTCCTCCATTACAACACCCAACTGCACACTGTCCTTTGTGGGTTGCCTCCCATACCTGGACATGTTATCATAATCATGTATAAGAACATAAATCATCACATCATCATAACCATATACACATAAATAGTCCCTCCATTACATCACCCAACGGCACGCTGTCCGTTGTGGATTACCTCCCATACCTGCACATGTTATCATAATCATATATAACAAGATAACCACATTCTAATATAGCTAGCCGAAATCAGTATCATACTTCATCATGTAAAATCAATAGCTCATAACGGATTACTTAAATACACATCTCCATGTCCGACATAATTATATTTGCATCTCATAAATAAACACTCAATGCATCACCAATACCTTCCGAGTATCACATTCAATATCTGTTTATTCAGTTAGAATTTTCCAGAATTGCATATAGTTGACGGGAGTACACTCAAAATGATCCCTTGCCACATGTTCAATTTCAACGGTTTCCCTCTATCGAGTGGCTTAGAAAATAAATGGTCCAGTTCAGGTCACTCCATGTCTAGGGATAAGCATTTCTGAATTATGCAAATGCATGCTAAATCGTGATAAGTCCCCTCACAGTGTGTGGAGTAAAAAATTTGAACTGGGCAAGGGGCTTGATGGGTTGAAAGAAACTCAATCTGTTGAAACAAGATGGACGAATAAGTAAATAAAGTAAAACAGGATAAAACGAGAATGGACTGAAAACGGGATTAAACTAGGCTGGGTTCGAAACGGGCCGAACTGGGTCGGGCCAGAAAGATGTCCTTGAAAAGGGTCGAGCCTAAAAACGGGCTTTAAAAAGGGTTGAGCCTTAAAACGGGCTCTGAAAAGGATCGAGCCTGAAACGGGCTTGCTAGAGGTGGGCTGAACCGGGTCTGGGCCAGGATTGGGCCAGATCTAAACCAGTCTGCTGGGTTGGGTCTGGGCCAGTGGGCCAAGCAGTTGGGTCACAAACCAAGCCCAAGAGCTAGGTCAACCCAAAAGCCCAACCGAGTAGACTCGACCTTGAGTCGACTCAGTCACTCAACTGAGTCGAAGAGGGGGAAATTGGGAGGGGAAAATCCAGAGAAAAACAGGGAAAGTCGGGGAAAATGAAGGAAAACCAAAAATGGGAAAATAGATTAAGAATAAGGGGGAAAACATTAAAAAAAATGAGGAAAACCAAGTAAAAACAAGGAAAACCCAAGAAAAAACGTGGAAAACTGATGAAAATCGAGAAAGAGGGGAGATGAAAGACCAGATTAAGGAGGAGAAGAAAAAGGGAAGAAGGAGAGTACCTGGAAGGTGAGAATCGGTAACATTGGGAAGCGAAAGGGGGCGCCGAGCTCCAAACCCGCCTGAGAAAGGGATGCTCGCATCGACGGAGGGAGGGAAGATGAAGGATTAAGGAAAACACACAGCAGAGACGGAGGGTTGAAGAGAGTGAAAGAGAAATGAGAGCAAGCTGAAACAGAGAGAGAGAGAGAGAGAGAGAGAGAGAGAGAGAGGAGAGAGAAAAGAGGAGGGGTTACCCGAAGAGAGAGTCACCGCAGGGAGGAGGAAGGCAAAGGGTTGTGGCTGCACTGTAGTTGGAAAGCTACAGTGCTGTGGAAGAGGGGTTTTAGGAGGGGGTGTTAGGGTTTTTGGTTTGAAACTTCTCTTTTTTTTTAACAAGGTCTAATAAAATCAAAACCCACCATTATATATTCTATTTATTTGACTATTTAAAACTTATTTTATTTTTTTCACTTCAAAAAGAAAAATCTCGAAACGCGTGAAAATGAATTTCAAAATCGACATGGCTTTTTTCATAAAACAAATCGAAAACCCCAAAATTCTGAACGTCGGACGTCGAGAGAAATTGTGTGTTTTTTATGATAGAACACACAATAATTACAAAATTACCAAAATGCACTTTCGAGTTCTCGAACTAGAAATCATATAAACTTGGGCCCACCGTGGGACCCACACCACTCTCAAAGTTACCAAGGTCCTGAAAATAGCTCAAAGATTCACAAATATCCTAAAAATTGGGGAAAATCAGAACGAGTCATTACAGTCTTTGAGTCCATTTTGAAAAAAAAAATTGAAAATTTTGAAAAGAAAATTGATTTTAGCATTAATATGTGGATACAAATTTTTTATATCATGCCTTTCCAATTGAATTTTTTGAAATTTATGCCTGGAAATTTTTACACTAGCCATATTAATATTAGCTTGAAAAAGAAGAGTATCCATAACTCAAGTAATCATCAGAGAATATCAGTGGAGACTTATACCTAGTGAGCTTTTGAGCCATTCGATTCTTCTGAGGGTTATAAGCAAATTCTTATTTTCTTTGATATGCGATAATCCTCGTTGTAAGATCTCATTATGTTAGGGCCTCGGTTTGACCAAGTCTATGTTTTGTGAATTCCATGACAGTGTGTATGACTTTTGCCTTGGAAGATTTAAGAAGATGTCAAAGTCACTAAAGGCTGCATGAAGATCTACTGTGTAAAGAAGACTCACTGTGTAAAGAAGACTCTACACCATGCGCTTGACTGCCACTCAAGTAAGTGGACCTTAGTGGACTTTAGGACAAACCCAAATTACCCAGTAAAAACCTATCCTAAAACTGTTTAAAAATGGAAAATCTTAAGTCTCAGGTTCAAGGCCTCGAGACCTGGCTCGAGCCCTCGAGATTTAGCAGAGGCCTCGAGACCCTCCGTATCTGAGAGCAAATCTTGACAGACTATTTTTTGCATGTGCTCTCAGTCTCGAGGCCTAAAACACGCTCCTCGAAGCCTCATGACCTAAAACATGCTAAAAGTCATGACGAATAATCCAGAAGATCTCTAAGCTGTATTTCCATATACAAGCTCGAGCGCGCTCCTCGAGACCTCGAGGATTAGTCATTGGGAAAAAATCTATAGACACACGACTTATGTTTTGTAATAGGTAGAGACCTACACACTGGAAAAACCCTATCTTCTCAAAGACCTCTTACATCAGGCTTTCTCTCTTCTTCATCAACCTTCATAGGTTGGATCCAAAGGCATTCAATGCTTACTCAATAATGAAGAAGATGAGAACTACTTTCTAGGGCCATCTTGTAGCATCTAGAGTCCTAAACCTACCATTCTGTTGTGGCACAAGCATCATTGGTGGATCATCAAATACTAAAAGCTGAAACGTCAAGATCTTTTCAAAACAACACAACTTTCAAGATTAATTAAGGCCCAAGACAAGTGTTCTTTATTTATTTTATTTATCATTGTACGGTGGATTAGACCAGTGTGATTAAACCACCTTAAAAAATAGTGCCGAGGATTAAACTAGGGTGACCGAACCTTTCAAAACTAGGTTGTAATGTTTGGGAGGGATTCCCATACATAGTGGATTTAGGATAGCCTGAGATAGGGTGAGTCCAGCAGTTGATGCAGATTCAGGTGAACCGAACCACTATATATTGTCGTGAATCTATGGTTAATTGATTTGTGGTTTGCATTGTTAGATTTGTTTATCACTTGCACACACGTTTGATTATTCCGTTGCACATTGTTCTAGTAATGGACTTTCACGTTATTCTTTGTTTTTGTCAAATTACTGAGAATGACATCAAAATTGGACTATTAAACTAGAAATTTTTCTAAATTTATTTGAAGCAAGGAAATAACCATATGAAGCTTAGGAAGTGATATAGGTCATTTTTGGATCATTTGAGCCTTTGAAGCCTACATATTTTGGTCATATTATCCTGTTCGTTCCACTTTTGATCCTTCAATGAAAGTTAAACCTAATTTATTAGCATTGTTATCCATACCCAACTCCGGTTATGGAGTTTGAGCCTTCATTGAACTATCTGTGACCTATTATTCTAGAGCTCAGTAAAGGTTAAAGATGAAAAATTGGGATGGTACTCTGAGAAAAACATGGCCCTTGAAAGAAAAAATAAATGACGCATAAAAAGAGAAAAAAATGAGAAAAAAAAGTAGAAAAAAAAAAAGAAATGCTTTGAAAAGTTATTTATATTTGATAAATCTCAATGCAATGAATTGTTTCAGGGACGCTCCTAATTGCTTTTTTTTATTATTCACTTGATTGATACATCAATCTGATATAAATCCAAGATATTTCATCGAATCATACGATGAAGGGATTCGACTCGTACCCTAAACCAAATTCACTTTAAAAACAAATAATATTTTCGATTACTTGTCTACCCCTTTCCAAATTTAAGAATTCTACATCATCCTTAAAGATCCTTAAAGTTTGAATAAATAAAAAATAATTCTGTCATTTCCTAATTTCCTGGATTAGTTTATTGTTTGCGTTAGATAGGTATATCTCATCTTAATGATGAACGAATCAATGAGTAAAAATGGAAGAAATAAAAATGGAATTGGGTTTGCCTTATTTCTGTCGTGTCAGACAAATCACCCCCTGAGGGATCCTATACTCTCTATATTCTGTTATATATATTATGGTTCATGAATGAACAAATAATTCTACAAATTCTATGGAATCGTTGAAGAAAGATTCTTCAGATCTAGTCATATCATTATATTGACAATTTCAAAAAATTGTTCATACTATGAGGAATGCTGAAAGAAAAATAGAGGAAGAAATATCCATTCACATTATGAAGATCTCTAACTTTTCTTATCAAAGTATTAATTTTTGAAGTTTTTATCCTTCTTTGATATGACTCGATCCTAAGCCACATTTCGTCCTATTAGGAAGTTCTATTGATCTTCAGTTAATATGGTATTTAAAGTGGAGAATATATGAGGAAGAATTATGGTGTTTGATTCAACGTTCTCAGGAAAATGGCATCCATTCATGAGATCTATATTTTTCTTTATTATAATCCGTTCTTTGTTGATACATATGTGAGATATTTGAATTTGAGAAATTATTCTGCTCACATATATACTTTTGTGGGAAATTTAACCCAACCTCTGAGCGAAATTTTTTCTAAGAGACACCTTGGTGAGAAATTTTTTCTAAGAGATACCTCGGTGAGAAATTTTTTCTAAGAGATATCTTGGTGAGATTTAGAGTCTGTAATGCCCCGCTCTTTTTCACTCGCCAAAAATCAGAGTGTATTTTTTTTTTTAAAAAAAAAAGAGTGAGAGAGAGCGGGAACGTCACGACGCGAGTCAAGTCTGAGTTTCCAAATCCCGACCCTTAACTGGCCAACTTTACGTGTGCGTGGATTAAGTCCAATAAAACATTTCACACGTTTTAAGAATATTTGTAGAATTATTATATGAGTAAGATATCATTCATATACATGTCACTATTAAGTAAGGAAGCCAATCACCATGTACTTAACTATAACCTAAATATTATCAAACCTTAGCAAAATAAATCTAAGTTATTACAAAACCAAAATATCAGTCCACCCAATACATCATTCCAAAATTGACATAAATAAAGTAAGCATAAATCTGCTCAAGCTCCTACGCTTGACTCCCTTCATGTCCCATGTCCTTGCCATTCTCTGTTCCATCATCTATAGGGTAGAAGTAGGGCATCAGTTAACATGCCCAGTAGGAATTTCAAGTAGGGTTATGGTACACATAGGATCAATATAAAAATCAAGATAGAAAACATCATATCATATTTGTAAAACATCTCATAAGCAGAAATACAATGCATGATATCCAAATTATAATCATGCCTACTTATGCATCATGTCATGGGTGTCAATGCCAAATGATCACTCACCCACTTCCATATCCAAACAATCATATATAGATAGTTTCCTTGATAAATCACCATATCAAGGTGTTCCCTTGGCCAATTACGTCCACAATGTTTTGTGACGGCACCACTAGGTCACTGTTATACCTCCCCACATATGTTAATAGGAATTATCGATGGAGTGTGGACTCCTCCATCTACGCAGGGTTTCTGGACTAAATACCCAAGAGCCCTTTGGCCCACACTACGCTGTACCCCTTTCTAGCAATATCGGACGAGGCCAAAATATCAATAGTTCACATAGCTTCATACAAGCTAGTCTCAAGCCCCAAGTCATGTCCGGACCGCTCATAACTTGGCTTGCTGTCCCATGTATTCCCTCCCATGCCATGCATGAGTTAATGAATGCAAAATGTCATTTCATATCAAATTACATAATACCATTGAAAATAAGTTCATATACATATACCATTTGTTTAACCAAAGCAAATCATCATTTTTAGAAATAAAGCCAGTAACATATATAATCCATAGTGTCACAATAAGATATGAATCCTACCAATGTCCAGTACACTATCCTTGCTGTTTTTGTGAAGATAACGTTTAACAATCATGTCGCAACGAATCGCAAACCCTTTTGCGAATCTCTTTACCTTATTAAATTCAATCACATATATAAATCAATTTGATTTTTCCCATTTTAATTTAATTACTCCTCACATCCTACCAGATAAACAAAAACATTTGGAAAATATTAAAAAATTCAAACTTTTCAATTCAGTCGACTGAATCAGGGATTCAGTCAATTGAATCATGCCCAATTATTGTTCCCTGCCTTACCCGCAGACTTTCAGTCGACTGAATAACAATACTCAGTCGATTGAAACCCAACTCAGTACTTTATATACTTTGACTCATAACCTTTCAATCGGCTGAATCATGGATTCAGTCGGCTGACTTTGAGTCAAACTCTCTGTATTCTCGGTCAATGTCCTTTCAATCGATTGAATCACAGATTCAGTTGGCTGACTTTGGATCAGATCATCTGTGTGCTCGGCCAGTCACCATTCAGCTGACTGAATCAAGGATTCAGTCGGCTGAATTATCAACCAACCTTTTGCGTGTTCGATAAGCATACCTTCAGTCGACTGAATCACAAGATTTAGTCGGCTGAAACACATCAGATCCCTTACTTGTTTGGTACGTCTATGTTCAGTCGGCTTAAACATCATTAAATCCCATATATTTTAATCCAGTCCATGTTCAGTCTACTGAATCATAAGATTTAGTCGGCTGAAACTCCCAGAAAACTCTTTCTTGTTCGGCCAGTACCAGTTCAGTCGACTGAATCTAAAGATTCAATCGACTGACTCTTTGCCAGTCCTTTTTGTTTGCATGTATGGCTAGGCCCTTCTTCATGAAATCCATCCTCATTCATACCTAAACATGGATTTCATATTCAATCCTTCGTTTACTAAGTTTATCTAATCCATTAGTCAAGGTTAGAGTCTTTTTCATAATCCCTTCATTCGTAGCATGAATTCAGTTTTAAATCTTATTTTGTTCCAATCCATCACCATCCTATGGATGAATTTCCAATTCCATGACCTTATAACAGTTTGGTCATCCCTTCCAATCAAATATGGAACCCATAGGTTCGGCCACACCATGGCTAATCCTATGGTTTCCTTTGAATCTAATCTATGTTATTTAAGCTTTCTACATATCTTCTTTCCCGTCTCCTTTTTTTTTTTTTTTATGCTCTGTCTTTTCTCTTTAATCCTTTTTTTTTCCTTAGTTCTTCACTGATTCTTCCAGTATCGAAATGTAGGTGGGTGAGAGATAGAGAAGAAGAGGAGAGAAATCTCTTTGTTCAAGAGAGATAGAGAGTGATCGGCCAAGGGGTGTGGAGTGCCCTTTGGTTGGTATCTTTTAAGTAACAACTTCAACTCTTCAACTTCCCTCATTATGTTTTTGTCTAACTCATGAGACCCTTGGTTTAACCAAGGAGACTCTTGGCTTAAACCAAGAAATCTCTTCACCTTCCACCATGTCCCTCAAGATGGAAGCCCTTCACCTTCTTCAACTCACTCGAACTACTTAATTCCATTTGAACTCATTTGTGGTTGACCAAGTCAACCATGACTTAGCTGACCATGCATGTGGTCGCCACATGGCACATGGGTCCCATCTTGGCCATATCATTTGATGATGTGATACCTTGCCTACTAGACTTCCACGCATGCCACATGGCAATGCCACATCACATATGTGCCACCTCACTTGATGGGGTGATTTTATATGGGGATTTTAATTGGGTAGCTGACCCAATTACATTGACCTTAGCTAATTACCTTAAAATTAAGTTCACCATGACCCATTGGGTCCCAATTGGATAATTGACCCATTTAATTAGAGTTACCCATCTAAGGTCCATTTCCACTATTAAATCTTAAATTCAATTAATTTGCAATTCAACTGGACCAATCCAATATATTTATAAGTAATGAAAATCCGGGGTGTTTCGTGTAATGCCCCACTCTTTTTCACTCGCTTTCTGAGAATCAGAGTCTATTTTTTTTTTTAAATAAACAAAGAGTGATAGAGAGCGGGACGTCATGACGCGAGCTAAGTCCGAGCTTCCAAAGCCCAACCCTTAACTGGCCAACCATACGTGTGCGTGGACCAAGTCCACTAAAACAGATCGTACGTACTCAAGTTAACTTGCGGAATAGTTCATACATGCAAAAATATAATAGAATAATAATTCTATTCCATTTTAGATAGCAAAGTATATCCGTCACTTAATAATTACCTTAAGTTGAATATCCATTATTAACCATCCAAACCATAGCAAATATATCTACGTTATTACATTCCCAATTACTAGCTACTCAAATACAATATCCATGAGTAACTTCAACAACATATAACTTAATCATCCAAGCTCCCAAGCTTGGCTCCAATCATGTTCCTCGTTTCATTCCCTTCCTGTGTCATCAACTAGGGTAGAACTAGGGCGTTAGACAACGCGCCCAGTAGGTATTCCAAGTAAGGCTAACACATGGGTTAGTACCAAAAATCCAGATATAATATATATCAAATCCAGATATAATAAATCATACCATATTTATAAAACATCGTATCCAAAATCATGTATGATAATAGAGATCCAATCATACAGATAAAAACCAGAAACATTGCATGATAATAAAGATCATAATCATGCCGATTCAATACCATGCCATGCTATCATATGCAATGAGTCCCACCCATCACAAACACATGGTATCCTCTTGATGGAAAACTCATCATCAAGGTATCCCCACAGTGGACTTACGGACGCCCCGTTGGAGTGTGGCCTCCGGTTACCTCTTGATGGAATAATGCACATCAAGGTATCCCCACAGTGGTCTTACGGACGCCCCGTCGAAGTGTGGCCTCCGGTTACATATCATCCCTCCCATGCCATGAATGAGATGCAAATGTCCACATGCTATGCAATTATACAAATCATAGCATTTAAAATCTCATATTTGAAACATATCATTTATACAACATAAACCATCAAAATAAGAAGTTAAACCATATTACATAACCATGGTTTCAAACAGGTAGAATCCTACCAAAGACCACTAAAGTGTCCTTGCTTCTTAATCCGGCAACCGCTCACGATCACGCACCGTTTCTGAGGTCCCATCACCTTATAACATGTCAACCAATCAATTAAAACCAAGTCCCCATTTATTTACAATATTTAATTCAATAAATTTGTCTTGGTGGGGTTCGGCCATACAAGATGGCCGAACCTCACCCACTTGGTTTTTAGTCCATCTTTGAGTCCTTTGATTGTTTAACTTAAGTCTAAGATCATACCCCTTTAATTCATTAAATCTAACATACATAAACCCTAATTCCACCAAACATTCCACCATGGCCGAACCCCATGGTCCATTATTTCCACTTAATTACAACGTTACCATTCTTCTATCCATGGCTAACATTCCATTCATCTAAGCATGCATAAGTCCACATTTTGATCCACAACATGGTTCATGGGGTTCAGCCATACACCATGGCCGAACCTTATGATGTCTAAATCCCATTTTTCCATTGAATTCATTACCATTTTTAAGTCCACAAACAAGTCCTTTCATGGGGGTTTATTCATACCCTTAGGTCATCATCTACTACCCCAAGTCCCTCCCCATGTTTTCCATCTTAAACATTTTAAAAACATCAATCATCTTCCATTTAATCCCTTCAAAACCATTGATATTCCTTCTGTAACACCTCGGATTTTCAAGTTATAAATATTTACAGAAATTACCCATTTAAATTATGAATTTTAGATATGGATCTAAGATGGGTAAAATGTTGGGTCTTTGCCCAATTAAGACCCAACGATTTTGATAAATGGTTTCATTAAGAATTTAAATGGGGTTGAATTAAAAAGGAATATACGCATGAGATGTTTATGGGATTTTCATATCCATGATGATATGGAAGAATATCTTAAGAAGATAATAAGAATTAAATAAGGATTGCGTGGCCGAAATTGTTATGAGAAATTTTTGAGGTTATGCGCAGGAAATGGAGGATTAATATAGATTACATGGCCGAATTTTGATAATCATATCCATGCAAGGATAGGCGCAATCTATGTAAGTATAGTGGAGTATCTCTAAAAGAAAGGGTCTTTCTTGATTAGAAATGGCAATTGTTATATTATCACCTTCTAAGTTAGGATTAATTAGAAGTTGATAAAAGGAGAGGAGGGGGCGCATGGCACCTTCTAATCAGGTAACAAAGAGGCACATGGCACCTTCTAATTGGGGTTAAGTGAGGGGTTTATAAAAAGAAACAAGGCAAGGGAAGGAGGCGCACGGCATTACACTACCCACATTGGCCGATCTCTCTCTCTCTCTCTCTCTCTCTCTCTCAAGTTCTTATTCTCGCCAAAAACAAGAGGAAGAAGAAGGCCAGCCAACAAGAAGAAAAGGTTTAAAGAAGAGGGATATTTGAAGAGAAAGATCTAGCAAGGGAAGAACAAGAATCAATTCCATAAACAGTTAGTAGTTTGATATTATGTTTTTGGTTTTAAAAAAAAAAAGGGACCATAGGGTTTGGCCATGGGGTATGGCTGAACCCCATAGAAAAAGATTGGATGATCATTTGAGAATGTCTTAATGGATTTAAAAGCATGGAAGGACATGGTTATAATTATGGAATTTTATTTGATTAAAAATGGAAGGATGATGATGATTTTAGAAAGAAAATGATGATGAATTGTTCCTCTGAGTGAGGTTCGGCCATGGTGGTTGGCCGAACCCCACTAGGATTTATTTATGGAGATATATGGGTAGTATGATTATGAAACTAAGAAGATAGAAGTGGATTTGAGAATTATTTATACAGATTGAAAACCATGGAAAGTTATGGTTTAAATTAATGGATTGAATGATGAAAACCCCATGGAAGGTTATTAATAAATTGATATGGTTTTAAATAGATGTTTTTGTTGATTTTTGATGGAAGGAGATTGGAGACTGATTATAATATTTTTAATGGATGAATGTTGGAGTTTAATAAAAAGGGATGAACCCTAGGGTTCGGCCATGTTTCATGGCTGAACCCCATGGAAAGACTTTGGTGAATTTTATGGAAGTATGGATGATGAAAGCCATTGAATACCGTGTATGGATTTTTTAAAGAGAACCTTATGAACCATAGGGTTCGGCCATGGTGTATGGCCGAACCCCATGGAGTTGTAATGGTATTTTGATGTATGATTATTAATTATGGAAAGTAAGGATTAAATAAGAAAGTTTCTAATTATGGAAAGTAAGTTTAAAATGGGAAGGTTTCTATTTTTGGAAGGAAGAGACTAAATTGGAATGCCTCTAACTATGGATGTTGGGTGCTAAATTTAGAAAGTTTTTAATTATGAAACCTTCTAAATATGGAGAATGGTTATTAAATTAGTAAGTTTCTAAGTTTAGAAGTGGGAGATAAATTAGAATCTTTTTAATTAAGGAAAGTGGAAATCAAAATGGAAAGTTAGATATCATAGGGTTCGGCCATGGTGTTTGGCCGAACCCCATGAACCAATTTGTAGTGGATCCCTCAATCATAGATCATGTTTGGATTAATGAATTGGTATGGAACATTTAAAGGGGTTATTTGGAGAGTTAGGCATGATTAAATAAATGAGAGGTTGATGTTAAGGCTACATGTTCTTAAATAAGGATTTTGGAACCATAGGGTTCGGCCATGGGTATGACCGAACCCCATGGAGTTGGATTGTTATTTTTAATGCATGCGAAATATGAAACCACCTAAAATGAAAGATCATGGGTTCGGCCATGGGTATGGCCAATGTAATCGCCCGAAATTTTTAAATCAATATATATATATATGTTGGCTATTAATTATTTTAATAATGGGAATTGGGAATTTTGATGGAATAAATGTTCACTGTACCCTTTGTGCCTCCTGAACTGCACAGCTTGGTGCAAGCTGTGGTTACATCTGTCCTCCAACAACATTTGAATGGAGGGGGAAGTACGAGCAAAAATAATGACCGTAACAGGGTCAGAGACTTTCAGCAACAGCGCCCACCTTACTTCAAGGGCAGAGAAGGGCCTGTCGGAGCCGAGAATTGGTTGGAGAAGATTTCTCACATACTGACTCTGTTGAATATCAAGAGTCATGCTACAAAATCCTACTGGCCACGTCACAGCTGATATATGACGCTACCAAATGGTGGAAGGTGGTGGAGAGACAGTAGGCACTTGTACCAAGAAGAGAAAGAATTGTTATGACCTGGGAGCAATTCTCAGCGACATTTTTAGAGCGCTATTTCCCGGAGGAAGAGAGGGAACGACAAATTCAAGCCTTTATGACATTAGTACAAGGCTCAATGACGGTGGCTGAGTATCACCAAGAATTCCTCAGCCTGTCAATCTATGCATTCTATGTTGTAGACACGGAGTATCGAAAGGCTCGCAAGTTCGAGCGTGGGTTACGGCCAAACATTAGGGCCACGGTAACCGTGTTCAAAGCAGCCACGCTGGCGGAAGTGGTCAGCAGGGCTACCATTGTGGAACAGGAAATGGCGGAATTTGCCAAAGTGGACAACCGCCGAGCTCCGAGTGGGAGGGGTGCGTATCAACCCAACAAGAAGTTCAGATCGAACTTCAGCAGACCTTCGCCGTCTGTTGGATCTAGTGGGGGCTTTCGCCCCAACCAGCCCACTCAAGCTCTAGCAGTCACTCAAGCTTCTCGAGGAGTGAACACCTGCTCAACAGGCTGTCATACTCAAGAGGATCATTTCGTCCGCCAGCTAGACCAGTAAACTCCAGAGGAGGCAGAACGCAAAGTCGTGGAGGTCGAGGATCTAACCCTGCTGGAGGTGGACGATTATTTACTCTAACTTCTCCGGAAGAAGAGGAGCATGCTGTGATACAAGGTATGGCGGTAGTGAGTAGTTCGTATGCATATGCACTATTTGATTCTGGAGCATCACACTCCTTCATAGCTGCATCATTTATTACTGCTACCGGTACATTAGTTCAAAGATTAGCCACAACACTTACTATTGTATCCCCTGTCGGAGATTCGACATTGGGACTTATATGTACGGCGGTTAACACCGAATTAGCTGGACTCAGATTTGAGTTCAATTATCTAGTGCTTGACATGTCTGAATATGATATTATATTCGGTATGGATTGGTTGGCTAAGTTTCATGCCAACATCGACTGTTATCGTCGAAGAGTGACATTTATGTCACCCGAGGGCAAACAATATGTAGTTCGTTCAGATAAACAAAGTGGATTGCAGGAAGGGTTAAACCACGTGGTATTGAATAATATCACCATAAACAAAGCTCCAGTTACTGAACTTCCAGCAATTGTACAAGAATTTGCTGATGTATTTCCAAAGGAACTCCCTGGTTTACCGCCTATGAGGGAGATTAACTTCGAGATCAAGTTGTACCCTGGCACAGCACCAGTGTCGTTACCACACTATTGGATGGCACCAACAGAGATGTCGGAGCTAAAGAAGCAGATTGATGAACTGCTTAGGCTGGTTTGCATCCAGAACAGTACCTCATCATGGGGAGCACCAGTGCTATTTGTGAAGAAGAAGGATGGTTCACTTCGGATGTGCGTGGACTACCGGAAGCTGAATCAGCTAACAGTCCGGAACAAGTACCCTCTACCCAGGATCGATGATTTATTCGATCAATTGAAGGGTTCCAGCCATTTTTCAAAGAATTGATTTGATGTCTGGTTATCACCAAATACGGGTTAGGGAGGAAGATATAGAGAAAACAGCGGTATGGACTATACGAGTTTGTAGTCATGCCATTTGGACATACAAATGCGCCAGCGGTGTTCATGGATTTGATGAACGGAATCTTCCGTCCCTATTTGGATCAATTTGTAATCGTATTCATTGATGATATTCTGATATATTCCAAGAGTCAGGAAGAGCATGCAGAGCATCTATGGATAGTTTTGAATACTTTGAGGCAGAATAAACTATATGCCAAGGCCAGTAAGTGTGAATTCTGGCTATCTCAAGTGAAATTCTTAGGACATGTTATATCTGAGGAAGGAATAGCCGTGGATCCGGCTAAGGTGGCAGCAGTGAAAGATTGAAAAGAACCCAAGAATGTAACTGAAATTCGTAGTTTCTTGGGATTGACGGATTATTATCGGAAATTTATCATGGATTTTTCCAAAATAGCGTCTCCATTGACTAGACTCACGCAGAAAGGAGTCAAGTATGAATGGACAGATCAGTGTAACCGGAGATTTGAAACGCTAAAAGAGAAACTTACAAGAGCTCCTATTTTAACTTTGCCGGAAAGGGGCAAAGGTTACGAAGTACAATGCGATGCTTCAGGAGAAGGACTAGGGTGTTCACTCATGCAAGAACACCGTGTGGTGGCTTATGGGTAAAGACAGTTAAAAATACACGAATGTCTTTACCCCACACATGATCTGGAGCTAGCTGCAGTGGTCTTCACACTCAAAAGTTGGAGACACTATCTTTACGGCGAAAATTTTGAGGTATTTTCTGATCATAAGAGTTTAAAATATTTATTTGATCAGAAGGAGCTCAACTTGAGGCAGTATAGATGGATGGAGTATCTGGCGGATTACAAATTTGAGCTTCGATACCATCCAGGCAAGGTAAACAAAGTGGCGGATGAGTAACATGTGATCATAGTCACAATGGTCTCCTTAGGCGATGAGAGTCCCGCAAGGAGGACTAATACGTGATATGAATCAGGTCAATGATGAAGAGATAGAAGTGTATTGTGATATACCTTGTCGGTGCATGGCATGACAAGTGATGGCTATGAAGGTACATGATGGGAGGGTCTCATTGCATGTGCATACTTCATAGCATTGTTTTACCTGTTTTTACTAATCATGTACTATGATATATATGCATGTTTTATATGCTAATCATGTGGTAACCTTGATCGGGAACCTACTGGGCGCGTTGATCTAACTCCCTAATTCTATCCTCAGAGGAGAACGCAGGTACAAGTAAAGGAAAAGAAAAGGTCGTTGACCGGGAGGGGAGCTAAGCCAAGCCTGAGTGCTTGAATGCTGGAATGTATTCATAATTGCTGTTATTTGATACTTTATTATGGACATGTAATAAAGTAGTTACTTGCTATGGTTTGATTAGGATAAATACTTTGGATGGTTGTATTATGTTAATTAATGTTTGAGACTGTTACTTGCTATCTAGTCTTTCTATTCCGCAGTTAATCTAGGTTATTCCGCAAGTTGATGTTAGTTCCATGTGTGGTTCATTATCATGGTCTAGTCCATGTACACATGGGTGGCCAGTTAAGGTTCAGACTTGGGTAGTCTGAACTTAACTCGCGTCGTGACGCCGCCCGCTCTCTTCCGATGTTTTATTATTATAAAAAAAACAAAATTTAGACTCTGATTTCTCCTAATGGGCGGGGCGTTACATTTCCCATCCTCTCCTCCCTTCTCTCTCTCAAACCCACTCCATCTTAGCCGACCCAAACCTTGATGATTTCATCTTGATCAAACACACCTAGTGGCCGAACATCAAAGAGAAGAAGAAGGAGAAAGGCTAAGGAAATCAAGAGGAGAAAGAAAAGCCGGAGGAGCCGTCGGAGTGGCAAGTGTTCTTAAACAAGAGGTTACATTTTTATAGATTTAAAAAGAGATCATGAAATCCATTTTTCTTGGATTGGATGGTGGCCAAAATATCATGGGCCATGGATCTAAAATCCATCCAAGGAAAAGATGAGAATTGGACAAAATGTGAAAGATAGGTTAAGAAAAATAATGGATGTATTAAGGACATTATGTATTAAGATTTATGTAAGTATGGAGATGTGATTTTTGAAGGAACCATAGACCATGGGGTTCGGCCATGTAGTATGGCCGAACCCCATGGAAGGAGATTAATTAATTTTAATGGGGTTTTAATGATAGAAACCATGAGAGGATGTTTAATGTTTTTGAGGCTTAAATGGTTAAATATTTGTAAATTTAAAAAAAAGGGGTTTTAATGAGGAAAATCATGGAAGATGATTAATGATTTTAATGGCCTCAAAAATGGTAGATGGGGATGAACCATGAACCATGGGTTCGGCCATGGTGTATGGCCGAACCCTATGGTGATGTTTAATAATTTTAATGGATGTGAAAAGATGGAAAATGATGGAGAAGGTTCATAGTTTTTAAGTGGGTTTTAAGTATTATAAATAATTTTTTTTTAAAGAGGTGGAAATAATGATAAAACATAGACCATGGGTTCGGCCATGGTGTATGGCCGAACCCCATGGGGAGGTCTTGATGGATTAGGTATTTTGGAACCATGAAAAATAAATGGGAATTATGGTTGAGTTGATGGACCAAAATGTATCTAACGATGATTAAGGAATGATGATTTAAATGTATGATTTAAATTCCCTCATGGTGGAACTTATGGTGGAGCTAAATGATGTAAATGGGCTCAAGGAAAAATAAGAAAAAGACATCATGGGTTCGGCCATGGTGTATGGCTGAACCCATGACCTTTTTGAGAATCATTTTATGGGCTGAATTTTGAATCATGCATGTGGTTAGATGAATGGAAATTAGGCTACGTTAAGGGCTGATTTTTAATAATCTTGTAACATGGTTGATGGGTCATTAATGGATCTAAGTGTATGGATCAAATATGGAAAAAAATGTACATGGATAAGTGAATGATTAACCATGGAAGAAGTAGTGGCAAAAATAGTAAATATTTGCCAAAATGAAGAACCATGCCATGGCCGAACCCCATGAGGGATGATCATGGACTTAGGGTATCTAAGATGACCTTATGTGTGATTCTATGAAGCGTAGGGTTGCTGGATTTTAAACTCACAAAATTAAAAGAATTAATGGATTAAATGGGGCCCACAAACATAGATAGTGAGGTTCGGCCATGGGGTATGACCGAACCCCACTAAGGCATGTGTTAGGGACTTAATCATGGATAAAACATGGGCTGATTATTGATATGTAATAAGGTATCGGACATCGCAAGCGGTGCGCGATCGGTGACCGGATTATTGGACGGAAACGCTAAGGAACGTTAGTCGGTATTCGGTAGGATTCCAACCTTATTGTAAGCCATGGATTATGTGTGTATGGATGTTTTATTAATTTATTTTAGTAATCATGTGATATGTTTAAAATGGGTTTTTATGGCTATGATTTAAATATTATATGGCATATTGCATTTACAATGATTTAAATATTATATAGCATATTGCAATTACATCTCATGCATGGCATGGGCGGGAAAATAATAAAATCGGAGTCCATGTTCGGTCGGGGCGACTGAGAAGCAAACATGGGGATATCTTGATGTGATTCATCCATCAAGAGGGGTACTATAAGGTATAACCGGAGTCCATGCTCGGTCGGGGCGACCGAGAAGCAAGCATGGGGATTCCTTGATGAGGCTTTGCCATCAAGGGGGATGCCTAGTGTTGATCATATCTTGATGAGCCTTTTCCATCAAGAGGGACAAGGCACAATGATGGTATGGATGATGGGTGAGACTCATGACATAAGACACCCATGGCATGGCATTCATTTTATGGTCTTTATTATATTATTACCTATGTGCTTGTTATCACTAATCCATGTGTTGGCCCTACTCGGAGTCCTACTGGGCGCGTTGTCTGACGCCCTACTTCCACCTTAACTGATGACGCAGGGGATGTCGGAATCGAAGGACGCGACGGGAGCCAAGCGTAGGAGCTTGGCGAAGCGGGCTAGATAGTTTACTTAAATTTATTTTGGAAATGTAATTTGAGTAACTTAGCTCGTCGGACTATAATAATTTATATTTCTTGCTATGGTTTGGACTTTACTTTTGGATGTGATGATTTTGAGGTAATTTAGTAATTTAAGTAATGTATCTTCCTTGCTATCTAAAAATTGGTAGGATAGACTCTATTATAATTCTGCATTAAGTTATAATCCCTCGAGCTTATTTTCTACGTGTGAACAGTTCTCGTGGACTTAGTTCCACGCACACGTAGGGTTGGCCAGTTAAGGGCCAGGCTTTAGAAGCTCGAACTTAACTCGCGTCGTGACATCCCGCTCTTTTGTCACTCTATATTTCAAAAAAAAGAAAATAGACTCTGATTTTTCGGATAATTAAATTTAACCGAGTGAAAAGGGCGGGGCGTTACAGTTGGTATCAGAGCGAAATCGGAAGAATGAATCTTTCGAAGTAAGATTAAGACGTTTTCACGTCTCACTGACAGATAAGAATCCCAACTGACCGGCTCTTCGGAGTCCGCTGCACGGGGGCCGGATTAATTTACTTCGTTAGACTCATACCGAAGCATTCAATCTGAGAGCAACCTTTGACGAAAAAGGAATGGTAGCAAGGGAAGGACAATCACTATAAGTTGGAATTTATCATTCTTACTTCCCTAAGAATGAGAAAAACATCTAGATTTTTCCCCAAATTGAGAAACAGTGAGGGATTTATCAAACGTAGCAAAATAGGAAAATTTCCCCGATTTCCCCAAATTGAACAAAGCATTTGATACTTAGGAAGTTCTCCCCAAAACTAAGTGTGCTTATTTGGCAATTTTCCCCAAATTAAAGAGGAACATTTGATACTTAGAAAGTTTTCCCCAAAAACTAAGTATGCTTATTTGGCAATAAATTCCCCAAACAAAATACATTGTATTATACATAAGAAATCCCCCAAAACCAAGATTGGTTTTATTGGAAACTGCTGTTGATTATTTTTGCATTCTATTTGCATGACACAAATATGTCGAGTAACGTGGAGTATACGAAAGTTATGGGATAAGGGAACCCCTAGCTGTCCCATAGATTTGGTGTCTGCTTCTAACAACTCCAGCATGGAAGTTAACATGGATTTTCAGGAGGGACCTCCCGAGGAAGATGAAGTGGATTTAGCATCTTTTTCTGAAGAGCATATGGAAGACTTTCCAAAGATAAGAGAGTCGATAGGGGAAATAGAACCCGATTATATGTGCGAGTTATGCAACCAGGATGGGCACAACTACACATACTGCCCCCACCCTCTTGAAGTTGTATGCTCGGTTTGTGGACTACATGGGCACGGGGAGGAAAGGACTAACTGTCCTTATATTGGAGGACCAGGGTTAATACCCTATTTGACATGTGGGGTACTGGGTCACATGTCGATGTCGTGCCCTGACAGTTCCTTTATGTTTGAGGATGATGCAGGGTCTTCTACGGAAGACTAGGCTGGGAAGTAGTAAGAAAGGTCATTAAAAAGAGGGTTATTTTGTAAGGGTTGTGGGTGCATTTTGTTATTTTGAAGGTTTATTTTAACCTTACCAACCCTTGTACTATGATAGAAGTTTGAATGACTTTTTAAGGAAGTATGCAAACTTAAGAGTTTATGAAGGAACTAAGTCAATAAATGTTTTTTTTTTATGACTTAGGAAAATGCCTCCGAAGAGAAGAACCCGACAAAACCCATGTGTGGAAGAAGAGGTACAACAGCCTCATCCGGAGGAAGAGGTACAACCACCTCATCAGGAGGAAGCACAGAATAACATGAATATTCCAGTGATAACACCCAAGCTACAAAACTTAGTGTAAGCAATAGTCACTTCCATTTTACAACAACTCTTGAACGGAAATGGAGACACAACCTCCAATGAAACACAGGACCGAAGAGGTCAGGGTAGGGGAAATGCCTTTCGTCCTCACAAGAAATTCAGACCCAACTTTTGGAGACCTTCAGCCTCTACTGGAAGTTCCTGTTTCCAGTGTGGTCAGCAGGGCCATTTCAAAAGAGAGTGCCCACAGAATGATAAATCTTCGCACTTCAGAGGTTCTCGCCGTCGTCCAGCTCAACCAGCTCAGTCACAAGGACCTAGAGCAGCTGACCCGATAGGACGGGCATCTACTTCGACAGAATCAGGACAACTGAATACTATGATTTCTCCTCCAGAGACAGTGGATCATTCGGTGATTCAAGGTATGGCAGTAATTCGTAGTTCATATGCTTATGCGATATTTAATTTGGGAGCATTCCACTCTCTTATATCTACTGCCTTCACGTATGTTATTAGCACTTTAGTACAACAAATGTCCACTGCACTTACTATATTATCCCCTATTGGTAGACGATGACGAGCATTGGTGGGTATATCGATCCCCCGATAGATACAGTTTGGTTCCATAAGTTGACACATGGGTCTTATGATAGACATTTGATTTTGTAGTCGACACATTGGTCGTATGTTAGACCTGTTAGCCCTATGATAGACAGAATAGTCCTACGAAGGTATTAGTTATGTCCATGAATGGATTATACCCATAGAGGGGTCATATTCATGGGTCTGATGGATAAAGATCTTTTGTTCGGACAAACCTGCAATCACTTCATTAACGATACCCTGATTTTCCAAACATCTGGAACTAGCAGCAGTAGTCATCACTCTCAAAAGTTGGAGACACTACCTTTGTGGTGAGAAGTTGGAGGTGTTCTCAGATCACAAGAGCCTGAAGTATTTATTTGATCAGAAGAACTCAACATGAGACAGCGCAGGTGGAGGAGATGTGGGCTAAGATGTCTACCGGTGAGGTTGTACCGGAATGGGAATTACGACCGGGACAGGGTCTTGTGTTCCGAGGCAGGACATATGTGCCTAAGAGCTGGAGAAGAGAGTTGTTGATTGAAGCACACCAAACCAAGCTCTCTATCCATCCGGGCAACACTAAGATGTATCATGATCTTAAGAGGCACTATTGGTGGCGTGGACTTAAGAAAGATGTGGCAGAGTTTGTTGCTCGTTGCCTAACTTGTCAGCAGGTTAAGGCGGAACATCAGAAACCACCGGGTTTACTCGCACCTTTACCAGTGCAAGAGTGGAAATGGGACACATATCCATGGACTTTGTAACAGGGTTGCCAAGGTCATCAAAGGGCAACGATGCGATATGGGTCGTAGTGGACCGGTTGACTAAGTCTCCGCATTTCCTTCCCATCAAGATGACGGATTCATCAGAGACTTTGGATCGACGGTACATCCGGGATACCATCAGACTACATGGTATTCCCCGGACTATTGTGTCCGACAGAGATGGCCGATTCACCAGCAGAGTATGGCAGGGCATGCAGTCGGCTTTGGGGACCGACGTATTGACTAGCACAGCATTTCATCCACAGACTGATGGACAGTCAGAGAGGACGATACAGACACTGGAGGATATGTTGAGAGCATGTATGCTAGACTTCAAGGGTGGATGGGAGGATCATTTGCCACTGGTAGAGTTCTCTTACAACAATAGTTATCAGGCAAGCCTCCAGATGGCTCCATTTGAGGCCTTGTATGGTAGGCCATGTAAATCGCCAGTGTGCTGGACAGAGGCCGGTGAGCCTGCACTGATTGGACCCGAGCTAGTCGCAGAGACTATAGAACAGATCAAGTTGATACAGCAACACCTACTCACTGCGCAGAGCCGTCAGAAGAGCTATGCCGACAAGAGGAGAAGGTTCCTCGAATTTGAGGTGGGAGACTAGGTGTTCTTAAAAGTCTCACCACGGAAGGGACACATGAGATTCGAGAAGAAGGGGAAACTGTGGCCTAGATTTATGGGACCGTTTCCAATCTTGAAAAGGGTGGGGGGTTACTTATCAGTTGGCCCTCCCTCCACAGTTATCATCTCTACATGATGTGTTCCATGTGTCCATGTTGAGGAAGTACAACCCTGATCCTTCACATGTCCTGAGCGTGCAAGACATCTATGTGCAAAGCGACGTGACATATGTGGAAAAGCCAATTAGAGTGATCGAGAGAGAACAAAGAGTGCTGCGGAACCACGCTATTCAGTTGGTCAAGGTGGTATGGGAACGGCATGGTAATGAAGAAGCCACCTGGGAACTTGAATCAGAAATGAGAGCCACTCATCCGGAGATTTTTGCATGAGTTATTTGAACCTCTACTTCGCTCGAATTTTCGGGACGAAAATTTCAAAAGAGGATTGTATTGTAATAGCCCGGAATTTTTAAATCAATATCTATGTTGGCTATTATTTATTTTAATAATGGGAATTGGGAATTTTGATGGAATAAATGTTAAGTGGATCAAAATTTGGGCAAAGGCCCAATTATGGTCCAATGGACCATGGATTGGATTAAATTCATTTAAATGGTCAATGATGGTTAATTGGGCCAAGGATGGTCAAATTGGGCCCAATACCCATTTGGGACCCAATAGGTCAAGATGATTTAAGCTCTAAGGTAATTAGGTAGGAAATAAATTTAATTGGCCATGGGCCCCATGTTGATCCAATAAGTAGGAATGGATTGAATTAGCTTAAATCACCTAAGTTAGAATTTATTAAACCTAGGTGACATGGCCGAATGGGGCCCATCTCCACCTCACCAAGTGAGGTGGTGGGTAGGCTAGGAGTTAGTGGGGCCAGCCACCATGGTTGACTTGGTCAACCATGGGTGGATACATGGAGGGAATTTAAGGAAATGGAATTAGATTAAATGGGAATTAATTAACCTAAGTTGAGGATCCAATTAATTAATTACTTAGGTGAGTCAAATGGGGAGTCAAAGGGATAAGTCAATGGGTGGTTTCATCTCATTGAAACCACCCAAACCACTTAAAGAAACACAAATAAAACCATTGGCTAAGGGTGGTGGTTTTATCTCAACACCACCACTAAGGCATGTAAGCCCATGCTTGGTTGGTGAAGGGAATGATGGAGGAGTGTGGTCCAAGCAAACCAAAGCGATGAGACGGGTTTTCATCTCATCTCTCCATCCCACTCTCATCTCACTCTCTCCCTCTCTTCCTCCCTCTCATTGCCGATCCATACAAGGAGAAAGAAGAAGAAAAACTTAGAAGAAAAGAGAAGAAAAAATTCAAGCATTGGCCAACCACCTCAAGACCAAACCTTGGGATAGTTTTTCCCATCCTCTCATCCCTTCCCTTTCTCAAACCCAATCCATCTTAGCCGACCCAAACCTTGATGATTTCATCTTGATCAAACACACCTAGTGGCCGAACATCAAAGAGAAGAAGAAGGAGAAAGGCTACGGAAATCAAGAGGAGAAAGAAAAGCCGGAGGAGCCGTCGGAGTGGCAAGTGTTCTTAAACAAGAGGTTACATTTTTACAGATTTAAAAAGAGATCATGAAATCCATTTTTCTTGGATTGGATGGTGGCCAAAATATCATGGGCCATGGATCTAAAATCCATCCAAGGAAAAGATGAGAATTGGACAAAATGTGAAAGATAGGTTAAGAAAAATAATGGATGTATTAAGGACATTATGTATTAAGATTTATGTAAGTATGGAGATGTGATTTTTGAAGGAACCATAGACCATGGGGTTCGGCCATGTAGTATGGCCGAACCCCATGGAAGGAGATTAATTAATTTTAATGGGGTTTTAATGATAGAAACCATGAGAGGATGTTTAATGTTTTTGAGGCTTAAATGGTTAAATATTTGTAAATTTAAAAAAAAGGGGTTTTAATGAGGAAAATCATGGAAGATGATTAATGATTTTAATGGCCTCAAAAATGGTAGATGGGGATGAACCATGAACCATGGGTTCGGCCATGGTGTATGGCCGAACCCTATGGTGATGTTTAATAATTTTAATGGATGTGAAAAGATGGAAAATGATGGAGAAGGTTCATAGTTTTTAAGTGGGTTTTAAGTATTATAAATAATTTTTTTTTAAAGAGGTGGAAATAATGATAAAACATAGACCATGGTTTCGGCCATGGTGTATGGCCGAACCCCATGGGGAGGTCTTGATGGATTAGGTATTTTGGAACCATGAAAAATAAATGGGAATTATGGTTGAGTTGATGGACCAAAATGTATCTAACGATGATTAAGGAATGATGATTTAAATGTATGCTTTAAATTCCCTCATGGTGGAACTTATGGTGGAGCTAAATGATGTAAATGGGCTCAAGGAAAAATAAGAAAAGCACATCATGGATTCGGCCATGGTGTATGGCCGAACCCATGACCCTTTTAAGAATCATTTTATGGGCTGAATTTTGAATCATGCATGTGGTTAGATGAATGGAAATTAGGCTAGGTTAAGGGCTGATTTTTAATAATCTTGTAACATGATTGATGGGTCATTAATGGATCTGAGTGTATGGATCAAATATGGAAAAAACTGTACATGGATAAGTGAATGATTAACCATGGAAAAGGTGGTGGCAAAAATCGTAAATATTTGCCAAAATGAAGAACCATGCCATGGCCGAACCCCATGAGGGATGATCATGAACTTAGGGTATTTAAGATGACCTTATGTGTGATTCTATGAAGCGTAGGGTTGCTGGATTTTAAACTCACAAAATTAAAAGAATTAATGGATTAAATGGGGCCCACAAACCTAGATAGTGAGGTTCGGCCATGGGGTATGGCCGAACCCCACTAAGGCATGTGTTAGGGACTTAATCATGGATAAAACATGGGCTGATTATTGATATGTAATAAGGTATCGGACATCGCAAGCGATGACCGATCGGTGACCGGATTATTGGACAGAAACGCTAAGGAACGTTAGTCGGTAATCGGTAGGATTCCAACCTTATTGTAAGCCATGGATTATGTGTGTATGGATGTTTTATTAATTTATTTTAGTAATGATGTGATATGTTTAAAATGAGTTTTTATGGCTATGATTTAAATATTATATGGCATATTGCATTTACAATGATTTAAATATTATATAGCATATTGCAATTACATCTCATGCATGGCATGGGCGGGAAAATAATAAAATCGGAGTCCATGTTCCGTCGGGGAGACCGAGAAGCAAACATGGGGATATCTTGATGTGATTCATCCATCAAGAGGGGTACTATAAGGTAAAACCGGAGTCCGTGCTCCGTCGGGGCGACCGAGAAGTAAACATGGGGATTCCTTGATGAGGCTTTGCCATCAAGGGGGATGCCTAGCGTTGATCATATCTTGATGAGGCTTTTCCATCAAGAGGGACAAGGCACAATGATGGTATCGATGATGGGTGGGACTCATGACATAAGACACCCATGGCATGGCATTCATTTTATGGTCTTTATTATATTATTACCTCTGTGCCTGTTATCACTAATCCATGTGTTGGCCCTACTTGGAGTCCTACTGGGCGTGTTGTCTAACCCCCTACTTCCACCTTAGCTGATGACGAAGGGGATGTTGGAATCGATATGGTTTGGACTAGATAGTTTACTTAAATTTATTTTGGAAATGTAATTTGAGTAACTTAGCTCGTCGGACTGTAATAATTTATATTTCTTGCTATGGTTTGGACTTTACTTTTGGATGTGATGATTTTGAGGTAATTTACTAGTTTAAGTAATGTATCTTCCTTGCCATCTAAAAATTGGTAGGATAGACTCTATTATAATTCCGCTAAGTTATAATCCCTCAAGCTTATTTTCTACGTGTGAACCGTTCTCGTGGACTTAGTTCCACGCACACGTAGGGTTGGCCAATTAAGGGCCGGGCTTTAGAAGCTCGGACTTAACTCGCGTCGTGACCCCCTCTCTTTTGTCACTCTATATTTCAAAAAAAAAAAAAAAATAGACTCTGATTTTTCGGATAATTAAATTTAACCGAGTGAAAAGGGCGGGGCGTTACAGCCAAACTCCATGATTTTGGATTAATGGGTTAATTATTAGCCTAAGTATACTGTAAATAAGAATATTGGGTTATATTAGCCATGGATGGCAATCTTGTTTAATATATGAAAATAGGGAAGGTAAATGGCTATGGATATGTATAATGGCAATTTGGTAATAACGGCTGAAAATGATAAACCATGGGGATTGGTTTTATAACGCCCGCCCCTTTTCACCAAAAATCAGAGTCTATTTTTTTTTTCTAGATGCAAAGTGACAAAGGGCACGGACGTCACGAAGCGAGTTAAGTCCGAGCTTCTAAAGCCCGGCCCTTAACTGGCCAACCCTACGTGTGCGTGGAACGAAGTCCACAGAGAACAGTTCACATGTAGACGTAAGCTTGTGGAATATTAACGAAGTGCGAAAATTACCATAGAGACTATCCTAGAAATTTGAGATAACAGGGAAGACACATTCATTTAATTTCTAACATACCTTAAACTGATAATGTCCAAAATAACATCCAAACATTGCAAGTAAGCTAAATTATTACATTCCGACAAACTAAATTACTCAATTTACATTTTCCAAAATAAACATCAGTAAACTATCTAGCACGCCTTCCCAAGCTCCTACGCTTGGCTCCCGTCTCGTCCTTCGTTTCCTCCGTCTCCTGCTTCATCAGCTAGGGTAGAAGTAGGGAGTTAAACAACGGGCCTAGTAGGACTCCGAGTAGGGCTAACACATAGATTAGTGATACAAAGCATATAGATAATATTATAATAAAACCATGCACTTTGGGCAATGTCATGCAATGGGTGTTCTATGTCATGACCCTCTTGATGGAAAAGCCTCATCAAGATGCGATCCACACTAGGCATCCCCCTTGATGGAAAAACCATCATCAAGGTATAATAATTACAAAGGTCCCCCTTGATGGCAAAGCCTCATCAAGGTATAATAATACATATATGAAATATCCCCATGCTTATTTATCGGTCGCCCTGACAGAGCATGGACTCCGGTTTCATTTCATCCTTCCCCTGTCATATCCCTCCCATGCCATGCATGAGATGTAGATGCCATATGCCATGTCATATATGTAACTCATAGTCATAAAACCCATCTTAAAAACAATGCCATGATTATCAGAATAAATCAAAGGAAACCCATCACATAATACCAAAATCCAAAACCCATCTTAAAAACAACCACATGATTACCAAAATAAATTAGAGGAAAACATCACATGATACTAAATCCAAAACCCATCTTAAAACAAACCATATAATTTCCAAACTAATTCAAAGAATCCATCACTCAATCCATGGCTTACAAAAAGGTAGGAATCCTACCAAATACCGACTAGCGTTCTTTCTTTCGTTTTCGCCCGATAGACCCGGTCGCCGATCCGCGTACCGCTTGCGATGTCTGGTACCTTATTACATATTAGCAATTAGTCCATGCTTTAACCATTTCTAAGCCCATACATCATGTCTTAGTGGGTTTTCCTCATTTTGGCCAATATTTACGGTTTTGCCATTACCCTTCCATGGATAATTCATTCCCTCTTCCATATACATTATGGTCTATAATGGATCCATAACTTAGACCCATTAATGATCCATAACTTAGGTCCGTTAATGACCCAGCAACCATATCATGTGATCATAAAATTAGTCCTTTTATTAACCTAACCCTTATTCTTTTAAACCCATACAAAACCCCATACTTAACCATTTAAATGGTTCATAACAATGGGTCAGGGGTTCATTAAAAATCAGCCCTTTCTACTTAACCAAATACCCATTTTTTGTTTGGCCTATTTACACATTTGCACCCATCACAAGCCCTTCCATGAAGGGTTTACATCATGCAATTCAAACTATCAGTTTTGATCATCAATTTGGTACATTTTCTTGAGTCCATTAATGACTCACTTAGTCATGCCATACTTCCCATTCTTTTCATGGTTTCCAAAACACTTAATTCATCAAAGTTTTCCCATGGGGTTCGGCCATACACCATGGCCGATCCCATTTTCCATTTAAAACCATCACCCTCCTCCATCACTTCCACATTCTTACACCCATAAACCATTACAATTTACAATACCTCACTATAGGGTTTAAAAAAAAAAACCTTCCATCCATAAAATTATGAGTACATTGCCATAGGGTTCATCAACACCACCAACATTCCCCTTTACTCACATGCATAATACCAAATTTAACCCATAACATGACCTACAAATGGGTCATGGTCTACATACATGACTTAGTTCCGTCACAAGTCCCTCCATTGAGAGAATCTAAACCATACACTTAATTCATCAATCCTTAATCATTATTTGATACATTTAGGGTCCATCAATCTTAGCCATAATTCCTTTTTCTTTTCAACATTAGGTTCATCATTTGGAGTTCATCAACCTTACCAATCTTCCCCACCATTCTTCCATGTTTTTCATTCAAGATCCCTTGTAAAAGAATTACCACATTTAGTCACTTAAAATCCTAACATCATTAATCATCCTTTCATGATACTAACCCTAAAAACTCCATTTAAAACCCCTTTACAAAATTCACCACATTCAATTATTTACAACCCTAATTAAATCACTTAAACACCCACTATGGGGTTCAATCATTCATTCATGCTTCTTAATGCCATAACAACCATTTATATTCCCCATAAATTTCCTCATTTACAATCCCTTAAAAAAATTACTACATTAACCATTGAAACCCTAAAATTACAACTTATCCTTCCATGATTTTTAAATCTTAAAATTCCATTAAATCTCCAAATTAGCTTACATGTCTTCCATTTTTACAAAACCTAATTAAAATACTCCATCATCTACCATTGTTAAGGCCATCAACATCATGCACTTCTCCCATGCATTTCTTCATTTACCATCCCTTTAAAACAATTTACCAACATTTAATCATTAAACCCTAAAACCATAATTCATCCTTCAAAATTTTAACCCTAACACCCCATTAAAATTTCCTCAATTATTTTTCCTTAACCTAACCCTAATTTACCCATTAGGTTTTGTCCACTTTCCATCCTTCAAATTGATGGATTTAAAATCCATAGCATAAAATCATTTGGCCACCATTAAATTTACAAATTGAATCCCAAATCTTAAACCCTAAAAAAATCCAAAATTTCTTGTTTAAGAAAATACTTACAATCCGACGTCTCCTCCGACTTTTGCCACTCCCGTCGGCTTCCTTAGCCTCCTTTCTCCTTCCTCTCCTTGTTTGATCGGCTAGGATGCTTGATCAATAGTGACAACTTCCAATCTTAGGATCGGCCATAATAGGGTTTGAATTGAGAGAGGGAAAGGAGGAGATGATGAGAAGAAGATGGTAGATCTTGACCTTAGAATGGTGGACCATGCTTGCACCTCTTCTCTTCGTAGCTTTCTTTTCTTCTTTCCTCCATGGTTTCTTTTCTTCTTTCTTCTCCTAGTGTGGGATGGCAATGGGAGTACATGAGAGGGAGAGAGTGAAAGACTTGATAGAAAAGATGGAGAAAATGGGATAAGGCTTATCTTATTTGATTACTTTAACTTACACTTTAGCATTAAAGCTCCCAACCACCCCACATGAGATATTTCTCATGCTTTATGGTGGTGGTTGGAACCCCACCACTAGCCAACGTTGGTGTTAAAAAAATAAGATGGCTTTTGGTCTTCTTTGACCATTTGACCACCTTTTGTTTATTTTATTTAATTAATCAACTAGATAATTACTTAGGTTTATTTATTTCCTACTTAATTTAATTCCATTAAATTCCCTCTAAGAAATCCACCCATGGTTGACCAAGTCAACCATGGTGGCCGACCCCACCAATTCTTGGTCCACACGCCACCTCACTTGGTGAGGTGGAGGTGGGTCCCATTGGACCATGTCACCTTGGTCAACTCATCACCAAATTAGGTGATTCAAATTTCTTTAAGTCCATTCCCACTAGTTGGGCCACCATTGGGCCCATGGCCCAATTACACTCATCCTTACCCATTTATCTTAGAGTTTACATTATCTTGACCCATTGGGTCCCAAATGGGTATTAGGCCCAATTTGACCATCCTTGGCCCAATTGACCACCATTGACCCTTTAAGTAAACTTAAATCCAATACATAATCCATTGGGCCCTAGTTGGGCCTTGTCCAAATTTTGGTCCATTTACCATTTATTCCATCAAATTTCCCATTTCCACCATTAAAATAAATAATAACCACCTATTTATTGATTTAAAAATTTCGGGCCACTACAATACAATCCTCTTTTAAAATTTTCGTCCCGAAAATTCGAACGAAGTAGGGGTTCAAATCATCTTATACAAAGAGCTCCGGATGAGCGGCACTCATCTCTGACTCCAATTCCCAGGTGGTTTCCTCATTGCCATGTCGTTCCCATACCACCTTGATCTGCGTTGTAGTCTCCGCAACCAACTCCGGTCTAATCAGCGCAGGCTCACCGGCCTCTGTCCAACACACTGACGATCTACACGGCCTACCATATAAGGCCTCAAATGGAGCCATCTGGAGGCTTGCCTGGTAACTGCTATTGTAGGAGAACTCCACCAATGGCAAATGATTCTCCCATGTACCCTTGAAATCCAGTATACACGCTCTTAGTATATCCTCCAATATTCGTATTGTCCTCTCCGACTGTCCATCAATCTGTGGGTGGAATGCTGTGCTAATCAACACGTCGGTCCCCATAGCCGACTGCAAAGACACGAGGTGTTTACGATCATGAGCGGTTACCGGACGAAAGACGCAAGGACACATAGCGGTCTTTGGCAGGATTCCACCTCTTTGAAAGCATGGGTTTATGTACATTGTTTTATCTTGATTTGATGAATTTATATTGCAAAGGATATGTTTCAAACTGTGATTTCAAATGCTATGTTTAATTTTTTAAATAGCATGTGGTGGATATCTTTTCAAAAAGGTGATTCTAAATGCTATATTTATGTTATTAAAGTAGCATGTGTTTTTATATGTTTCACGTATGAGCTTTTAAATGCTATGATTTGTATAATTGCATAGCATATGGACATTTGTATCTCATGCATGGCATGGGAGGGATGACAGGAAACCGGGGACCCACACTCTGTCGGGGCGTCCGTAAAGTACTAGTGGGGGATACCTTGATTATGAGAATTCCATCAAGAGGACATTATGTATGAAGACCCTGGTGATGAGCATTCCATCAGGGGATACCTTGATGATGAGAATCCCATCAAGAGGATACTAAGTAACCGGAGCCCACACTCCGTCGGAATATCCGTAAGGCAACTGTGGGAAATACCTTGATGGGGAGAATTCCATCAAGAGAGAAGACCTTGGTGATAAGAATTCCACCAGGAAGATACCTTGATGAGGAGAATTCCATCAAGAGGATACCCTATATTTTGTGATGGGCGGGACTCATTGCATATGATAGCATGGCATGGCATTGAATCCCCATGATTATGATCATTATTATCATGCAAGATTTCTGATTTTTATCGGTACGATTGGATCTCTATTATCATACACTGTTTTGGATACAATGTTTTAAAAGTATGGAATGATTTATTATAACTGGTTTTGATGTATACTATATATGGATTTTTGGTACTAACCCATGTGTTAACCCTAATTGGAATACCCACTGGGCGCGTTGTACTAGCGCCCTACTTCTACCCTTTAGTGGATGATGCAGGAAACGAGGAAAACACTAAACACGGAAAGGGACAAGCATAGGAGCTCGGAATGCTTTTAGTTTTATATTTTGTTTAAGATACTCATGGGATTGTATTTGAGTATCTAGAATTCGGATTGTAACAACTTAGATGGATTTTCTATGATTGGATGTCTTATTGAATAATTGTGTTATGATAATGATGATAAAAGAGTTGACGTACTTTGCTATCTGAATGGAATAGAACTGTGTTCTATTATGTTTCCGCATGCTTATATTGCTATGTGTGAACTGTTTTTCATGGACTTAGTCCATGCACACATAGGGTTGGCCAGTTAAGGGTCGGACTTTGGAAGTTCGGACTTAGCTCGCGTCGTGACGTCCCGCGCTCTATCACGCTACTCTGTTATAAAAAAAAAATAGACTCTGATTTACGGGATGAAGAGAGTGAAAAAGGGCGGGGCATTACACCTTCCTTGGTGTTCGGCCATACACCATGGCCGAACCCATGGTTCATGGTTCTTTCACCAATTACATCTTAGCACCATGTAAAATGATTAGTATTCCTCCTTTTAAAGCCCTTTAAAAATCCTTAACATGCATCTATCATTTTCATGTTTTGAACCCATTAAAACTATTTAAACAATCCACATCAATTCAATATCTAAGCAAACCCTAAATCCGTAAATATTACTTGGTGGGGTTCGGCCATACAACATGGCCGAACCTCACCCTTTGGTTTTGTGCCCTTCTTTTCCATTCTTTATATCCATTAAACATAGTTGATGTCGTTAACAATATATCCATTTTAAACCCTTTTAAAAGATTCATAACCTTCCATGGTTTTCATCCCTCAAAAACCCATAAAAATAACCAATGTCTTTCCATGGGGTTCGGCCATGCACTATGGCCGAACCCTATGGTTCATCCTTCCATTAAAATACCATATTCATCCCCTAATTTTTCTTCCATGGGGTTCAGCCATACACTATGGCCGAACCCTATGGTTCCTTACTTTAAACAAAATTTATCAAAATACCTACCAGTTCCGCGACTCCTCCGGTTTCTTTCGCTCCGATTTGTTCTTCAATCCTTTCTTTCCTTAGCCTCTTCCTCCTTCCTTCTTACTTCTTTGGCCGAGATTGTGACTTGAGAGAGAGGGAGAGTTCGGCCTTGTCTGAGGGTGATAGAACTTTGAGATGAAACTCTAAGTCTTTGGTCTTGAGGAGTGATCGGCTAAGAGATGGTTTGAGGGAGAGAAAATAGCCACGAGGGAGAGGGAGAGAGTTAATGGAAACAAAACACTTTCTTTAGTTAATGAGGGTCGACCAAAGGTGGTGTCCCTTGGTGGCACCCCTTTGTAACTCCCCACCCCTTTTTTCCTCCCTCCTGTAAGTTCCATTTGGGGGTTTCATCCATGAGGTGAAACCCCATGTCTCCAACGGCTGCAACCCTTTGTCTGACCTTGTGTAACTTCCACAAACACCATTCATCTCCCATTAATGCTCAAGTGGGGGTTTCATCCCTGAGATGAAACTCTTATTCCAACTTACCTAACTCATATAATTTAATTCAAATCAACTCAACTCACTTAACTCATCACTTTAAAGTCAACTCACTCACTTGATTGCCTTCCCATTTTAATTCAGCCCCAATTAAGTTAGGCTTGAACTCACTTGGTGGTCAACCAAGTCAACCACGACCCATTGGGTCCCAATTGGGCATTTTGACCCAAATAACAACCTTGACCCAATTAAAGGCACTTTACCCATTTTCTTTAAATTGAACCTTATACCATAACCGTTGGGCCTTAATTGGGCAATTGACCCAACACTTACCCATCTAAGGTCCATATCCAATAATTCACAACTTAAATGGTCAATTTCATATATATTGATAACCCAAAAATCCGGGGTGTTACATTACAATATTTCCCTCTTTTAAAATTTTCGTCCTGAAAATCGAGAGAAGTAGGGTTTCAACAATTTACACAAATAGCTCAGGATGAGTTGCTCTCATTTCTGACTCAAGTTCCCAAGTGGCTTCCTCATTACCATATCGATCCCATACCACTTTCACGAACGAAATTGCTCGGTTCCGTAACACCTTTTGTTTTGTCTCAATCACTTTGACAGGTCTTTCGACGTAAGATACGTCGCTTTGCACCTCTATGTCTTGCACATTTAGTACGTACGAGGGGTCAGGATTGTACTTCCTCAACATAGAAACATGGAACACATCGTGTAGTGATGACAATTGTGGAGGGAGTATCAGATGATAGGCCACTTCCCCCACCCTCTCATGGATTGGAAAGGGTCCCACAAATCTAGGTGACAACTTCCCTTTCTTTCCAAATCTCATGGTGTCCCTTTCGTATTGAAACCTTCAAGAACACTAAGTCTCCTACTTCAAACTCAAGGAATCTCCTTCTCTTGTCAGCGTAGCTCTTCAGACGACTCTGTACAGTGAGCAGATGTTGCCGTATCACCTTAATCTGTTCTGAGGTTTTTGCAAGTAGCTCAGGTCCAATAAGTGCAGGCTCTCCGACCTCTGTCCAACATACTGGCGATCTACAGGGTCTACCATACAATGCCTCAAATGGTGCCATCTTGAGACTTTCCTGGTAACTGTTGTTGTATGAGAACTCAACCAGTGGTAGATGATCTTCCCGACCACCCTTGAAGTCTAACATGTAGGCTCTTAGCATATCTTCCAATGTTTGTATTGTGCGTTCCGACTGACTATCGGTCTGTAGATGAAAAGCAGTACTGATTAACAAATTTGTCCCCATAGCCGACTGCATGCTCTGCCACACCCTGCCGGTGAATAGACCATCTCTGTAGGACACAATAGTCCTGGGAATACCATGTAGCCTGATGATGTCCTTGTTATACCGCTGTCCCAAAGTCTCAGATGAGTCTGGCATCTTGATTGGAAGAAAATGTGCAGACTTGGTTAGACGGTCCACCACAACCCATATTGCATCGTTACCCTTCGAAGACCTTGGCAATCCTATGACAAAGTCCATGGAAATATGTTCTCATTTCCATTCGGGTACAGGTAGAGGTTTGAGCAATCCTGGTGGCTTCTGATGTTCTGTCTTGACTTGTTGACAAGTAAGGCAGTGAGAGACAAAATCAACTACATCTCTTTTGAGTTCATGCCACCAATAATCTCTTTTCAAATCATGGTACATTTTGGTGTTTCCCTGATGAATAAAGAGTTTTGTTTGATAAGCTTCGATCAACAACTCCCGTCTACAGCTTTGAGGCACATATGTCGTACCTCGGAATAAGGGACCTTGTCCAGGTCGTAATTCCCATTCTAGTATAACTTCCCCAATTGACATCTTAGCCCATATTTCTTCCACTTCCAGATCTGTCTGTTGTTCTTGCTCAATCTTGGAAACCATGGTGGACCGTACCATCAGATTATACATGTTTCCACGATCTTTAATGTATAAATTGAACTCTCAGATGGTTGTTAGCATCTCTCATTCCTTCATAATCAAGCTGGCCACCGTTGTATATGACATGCGACTGAGGGCATCCGCCACCTTGTTCGCCTTGCCAGGATGATATCGTAGTGCAAACTCATAATCTTGCAGATATTCCATCCATCTGCGTTGTCTCACGTTGAGTTCCTTCTGATCGAACAAATACTTCAAGCTTTTATGATCTAAAAATACTTCAAATTTCCACCATATAAATAGTGTCTCCAGCATTTGAGGGCGAAGACCACTGCAGCTAATTCCAGATCATGAGTAGGATAGTTGTGTTCATGAATTTTCAGTTGCGTTGAACCATATACCACAACATGATGACTTTGGGTGAGAAAGCACCCAAGTCCTTCTCCTGGAGCATCACAGTATACTTCATATCCTTTGCCTCTTTCCGGCAAAATCAGAATAAGAGCGGTGGTAAGCTTCTGTTTCAGATCCTCAAATCTTCGGTTGCACACATCAGACCATTCGAATTTGACCCTTTTCTGAGTTAGTCGGGTGTGTGGAGCCGCAATCTTGGAGAAGTCCATAATAAACTTCCGATAGTAGCCAGCCAGTCCCAGAAAGATGCTGATTTTGGTCACATTCTTCGGAGCTTTCCAGTCTCTAACCGCTGCCACTTTAACCGGGTCCACGGCTATTCCTTCTGCTGATATAACATGTCCTAAGAAATTGACCTTAGATAGCCAGAACTCGCACTTGCTTGCTTTGGCATATAACTGATTCTTCTTCAGGGTGTCCAGAACTATTCTTAGATGCTCATCATGCTCCTCCCGACTGGTGGAATAAACTAGGATATCGTCAATGAAGACAATTACAAACTTGTCCAAATAAGGACGAAAGATTCTGTTCATCAGATCCATGAACACGGCTGGTGCATTGGTGAGTCCAAACGGCATGACCACATATTCATATAGTCCATACAGAGTTCTGAAAGTCTTCTTCTCTATGTCTTCATCGCTGACATGAATTTGATGGTAGTCGAGATCAGATCAATTTTGGAGAAATTGCTGGAACCTCTGAGTTGATCAAATAGATCATCAATTCTAGGTATAGAGTACTTGTTCCTGACTGTCAACTGATTCAACTTCCTGTAATGCACACACATCCGAAGAGTACCATCCTTCTTCTTTACAAATAATACCGGTGCTCCCCAGGACGAAGTGTTGTTCCGGATGCATCCTAGTTTGAGCAACTCATCAATTTGTTTTTTCAGCTCAGAAATTTCTGCTGGGGCCATCCGGTAATGGGACAATGATACAGGAGTGGTGTCAGGATATTTGATCTCGAAGTCAATCTCCCTTTTCGGAGGCAATCCAGAGAGTTTTGTTGGGAATACATCTGCTCAGTCTTTCACTATCGTAGGTAGTTCAGCCATCGGCGCCTTGTCTAGTCTGATGTTGTTCAGTACTAGATGGTTCATTTCTTCATGCAATTTCTTGGTCATAGGAATGCTCTGTCTGTCGACATGTACTACATACCGTTTTCCCTCGGGTGACCAAAATATCACTCTGCGAAGATGACAGTCAATACCGGCCTGGAAGTTAGCCAACCAATCCATGCCAAATATGATGTCGTATTCCGTCATCTCGAGTACCAGATAGTTGAATTTAAATCTGAACCCAACAAGTTCATTGTCTATGGAAGTGCAGATCAGCCCCAGTGATGTGTCTCCAACAGGGGATACAATAATAAGTGTAGTGGACAACTGTTGTACTAGAGTACCAGTAGCAGATATAAAGGAGTGGGATGCTCCTGAATCAAATAATGTAAAAGCATAAGAACTACTGACTACTGCCATACCTTGAATTATTGAATGATCCACTGTCTCTGAGGAGGAACCAAAGTATATAGTCGTCCAGATCCTGTCGGAATAGTGCCTGTCCTGTCTGCTTATGTGCTTTGGATGCTTGTGACTGAGCTGGTCGAGCTGGAGGACGGAAATAACCCCTAGAGTGAGAAGGTCTATTGTTCTACGAACACTCCCTCTTGACATGGCCCTGCTGGCCACACTGAAAACAGGAGCTAACACCTCGAGGAACCTGAGAGATTGGTCCTGATGCGGAGGGCTGATTGGGACGAAAAACCTCCAGTGGAACTAGTAGAAGGTGAGGGTCTCCCAAAGTTGGGTCTGAATCTCTTGTGAGGGCGGAAATTACTTCCCCCACTCTGACCTCGTCGATTATCCACATATCGGACTGTCTCCGTCAGCTCTTATTAGGCTATGCTAGCTCGACTTGTAACACCCCGCCCTTTTCACTCGAAATCAGAGACTATTTTTTCCTATAATAATAAACAAGTGATCGGAGTGGAATGTCACGACGCTAGTTAAGTTCGAACTTTTGATGTCCGACCCTTAACTGGCCAAACCCATATGTGCATGGACTAAGTCCATGAGAAACGTTTCACATATGGTACTAATTTAAACTTGCGGAATAAACCTAATTTAAATGAGGGTTATAATAGAACCTAGGACTACTCCATTTTAGATAGCAATGTAAGATAGCAAATTAGATAGCAAAGTACGAGTCTTAATCCAATGTTACCTTAAACTAACATTCATTCAACCATAGCAAATATTTAACTAAGTTATTACATGCCGACACTAATTAACAAATTACATGTCCATGTAAACTTAAATAAAATGTCCATAAATAAGTCCAATCCAAAGCCCAAGCACCTATGCTTGGTTTCCTTCGCACTCCTCGACTTTCCCCTTTCCTGTGTCATCCACTAAGGATAGAAATAGGGCGTTAGATCAACACGCCCAGTAGGTCTTCCGTTTAGGGCTACCACAAGGTTAGTATAAAACATGCATATAACATAATAATACATGATCATCAAAACTCCCAAAAACAATGCTATGTATGTATGCAAATGTAATGAGTCCCACCCATCACAATATACATAGCCTCCTCTTGATGCGATTCTCATCATCAAGGTACCCCACAGTGGTAATTCAGACGCCCCGATGGAGTGTGGCCTCCGGTTTCCTCTTGATGGGATTCTCCTCATGAAGGTAACCCACAGTGGTCTTTCGGACGCCCGGATGGAGTGTGGCCTCCGGTTACATAACCGTCTCCCCATGCCATGCATGAGATGTCCATGAATACATGCCATTTGTAAATAAATCATAACATTCAAATCCACTTTGAAACATATTAATTAAACCCATATCTCATATAAAACAACATAAAAACCAGCCAGTATATATTGTGGTTACAAAAAGGTAGGAAACCTACACAATGTTCACTTAGATTGACCGCTCTTTTAAACAGTCATCCTTTCACGACTTGTACACCGTTCAAGAAGTCTCGTTACCTTGTTTATATAACAACAAGTCAAACACATGTCCATTTAATTTCCAGCTAAGTCTAAGTCCCGAAACCACTTTGTGGGGTTCGGCCATACCCCATGGCCGAACCTCACCCACTTAAATTTTGGTCTTTCTTTTTATTTAACCAAAACCATACAAATAACTTATATACAAACCCCAATCCACCAAATGCAACCTTGTGGGGTTCGGCCATACACCATGGCCGAACCTCACTTATTTTTGTTTTAATCCCTCCTTTGGATTCTTAAGCCCAAACACACCATTCAAATAACTTAATTAAACACCTCAACTACAAAGATACCTTGGTAGGGTTCGGCCATACAACATGGCCGAACCTTACCACTTTGATTTTGACCCTTCTTTCCTTTGAACATTTCATTCATATTTACAATCTTGCCACTTACATAACCCTTATTTAATTTTGCTAAATAACTAATGTCCATAACAAACCCACTTTAGTGGGGTTCGGCCATACAATATGGCCGAACCTCACCGTCTTAATTTGGTCCTTTAAATCCTTCATACATCCATCTCCAATTACGTTATAAGTTAACCACGAAGTCCACCAAATGACCATTAGTGGGGTTCGGCCATACTACATGGCCGAAGCTCACCCTATGGATTTTTATCCCTTGTTCCATCATCTATCATGGTTGATCACTTTAATCATAAATCCATAAATAACCATATGTGATTCTTAAATCAAAAGCATATAACAATTCATAATTTCCAAACATATTCTTAATCCGATTATCCCATCAAAATAGTCCATGGGGTTCGGCCATACACATGGCAGAACCCTATGGTTCTCTTGACTCAATCATTCCATCATTTATATATAATTTAGGCTCAACACTTTAGCCATAATAACCATATGGTTCAGCCATCCAATGGCCGTCCCAAAATATTAAACTTAACTCCATTTAAAACACTTAAAAACCTCCATGACATTGTATGGTTTTTAACTCTCACAAACCCTAAAATTATCAAGTCCTTTCATGGGGTTCGGCCATCCCAAGTGACTGAACCCTATGATCCAGGTTTTACCCTTTTTAAACAGAATAATCCATGATCTAAACCCTTGATAGATTCGGCCATACAATGGCCGGATCATATTCCCTTAACCAATTTATTTAACAAGGGTTTATAGTGCACTTACCAATACCGCGACTCCTTCGGTTCTTTGATTACTTCTTAATCTTTACTCCGGTATGTTCTTCCGTTCCTTTCTTAGTCCTTCCTTCCTTCTCTTTTAGCTGAGACTGATCTTGCTTGGAGACTCCTTGAAATGGTTTAGCCAAAATATTGATTTGATAGAGAGAGATAGAAATTTGGCCTTGAATGAGAGTGATAAAACCTTGATGCAAAACTCCTTTGCTCTATGTGTACTTTATCTTGGTGGAGGGATCGGCCAAGGACTGATTTGAGAGAGACAACCAGCTAATGTCTTTGTCCTGGAAGATGGAGAACGACCAAGGAAGAGAGATAGAGTGAATGGAGATGAAATTCTATCTTTGGTTAACCAACTTCAGCCTAAGGTTGGCACCACATGTAACTCCCCCCCCCATTCATTTCCATCACTTATTTCATTTGGGGGTTTATCCTTGAGATGAAACCCTCCAACGGTTTTTGGCTCTTGGCTGCCCTAGATGCAACCGTTCTCCATCACTTCTACATGTGTGAACCCATATGTAACTCCAATTTGCTTAATGCCTCCCTTGGGGCTTCATCCTTGAGATGAAACTCCCAAGGTACCCAACGTCTCCCATGCATGAGTTAGTGTATCCTTTCCTCCACCAACCATCTCTCATTAACCTTGCATGTGAGAGTTTCATATTGAAATGAAACTCCCATAGGCTCCAGTGGCTAGCTTTTGGTTGGCCTTGTGTAACCTCCACAAATCTATTCATCTTCCATTATTTACCCATGTGGGAGTTTCATCCATGAGATGAAACTCCTACATGCCAACGGTTTTGTGTCTTTAACCCTTGAATCATCCAACTATCCAATTCCCCTTTTTTCCCTCATGCATAGACTAATTTCTCATGCAATTCCAACGTGCATAATGTTTGAATTTGAAACATAACCTCTCACCTTATGTAACTTCCAAAACCTAAAATTTATTTCTTATCTAGGAGTTACATACATGAAATGGCCTTTCCATGCAGCCAACGTTTTTCCTTGTTTTAAACTTGAAATTAAGACACTCCACTCTCATTCACACACTTCACTCACCTAAAATTAATGTAACTCTCTCAACTCAACCCATTCATTTAATTCAACTTAACCAATAAATTCAACTCATTCAAACTCAAACATTTAATTAAACTTAACCCAATTAAGCTTTGAGCTCACCCAATGGCCAATCATGTCCACCACGACCCAATGGGTCCCAATTGGGTCTTTTAACCCAAATAATCACCTTGACCCTGTAACACCTTGGAATTTTATATTACTTATATTCATGAAATTTGCCATTTATTGGATAAGGTTACAATTGGAATAATTGGGAAAGATATATTCAATTGGGTCAAAATTGCTAATTGGGTCAAAATGTCCAATTGGGACCCATTGGGGCGTGTTTGACTTGGTTGACCACCAAGTGAATTGAGCTAAATTAAATGAGTTGAGTCGTACGGTTTGTATTTCAAATTCAAATTCAAATAATGAGAGGTACGGTTTGTATTTCAAATTCAAATTCAAATAACGAGACGTATGGTTTGTATTTCAAATTCAAATTCAAATAACGAGACGTACGGTTTGTATTTCAAATTCGAATTCAAATAACGAGACGTACGGTTTATATCTCAAATTCAAATTCAAACGACAGGACGTACGATTGATATTTCAAATCCAAATTCAAACAAAAGAAAGGACGGTTTACATTTTGAATGTAAAGGGATGGACGACTCCATGTTTAAAATTTAAATGAAGGAGATGGATTCAATGTTTGAAATTCAAGTAAATGAAATAGGTTTGAAGTTCAAATTCAAAGGCAAGAATGTACGTTGGAAAGATGAGGGAGGTTTAAAGTTTAAATTCAAACAAATGAGTTGGGTTTAATATTTGAATTTCAAGCAAATGAAATACATTTGAAATTCAAATGGAATGGACGGTCTTACTATTGGGAATTCAAACAAAGGAAATGGAAGAGTTATAATTGATCCACGTTGGGCTGGTTTTAAAAATTTGAAATTCAAGATGATGGAGATGGATTGGCTTATTTCAAAATCAAGACAAGAATGCTCATGGAGGGATAATGAGATAGTTTTACATTTAAAATTTTCAAAATTCAAATGGCTCACACGTTGGGGTCTTGAGATTTTATCTCATGTAAAGATAGGAAAGATAACCCCAATTAGCCATCTCTTCCTCACACTCTACCTAGGACGGCCAGCAATCTAAGAAAAAAGATCAAACACTTGGAGAAGTTCTCATTCCATTTTCTTGCTCTCTTGGACGTCCCTCTCAAAGACTTGGAGTAATTTTATCATCTCAAGGTTTTCTATCTCTCTCAAATCTATACCCTAGCCGAACCACCTCAAGGACTGCAACAAGATCAATCTCAGTTAAAGGAGAAGAAGAAAGGACTAAGGAAGGAACGAAAGAGCAAACCGGAGCAAAGACCAAATCGGTGGAGTCGCGGAAACGGTAAGTGTTCTACAATTTTTAGTTAGTAAGATAACCAAAGAAGCATGATCAGTTCCTTGAATATCCAAATCTTAAAAAGGGATGTACAAAACCATTGAGCATGAAAAGGAGGTGATTAGGTTTGGTCATGATGATTGGCCAAACCCATCAAAGAAAATGATCATGGCTAGGATGTTCAAGGAAGAGGTAAAGGAACCATAGGGTTCGGCCATGACTATGGCCGAACCCCATGGAAGAAAATGAATGGTTAATGTTGTTTAAAAGGAGTAGGAATTGGATCATAGGATTCGGCCACCTTGGATGGCCGAACCCCATGAAAGAATATGGCAATTTTTATGGTTTTTGGAGGAATGAAAACCATACTTTGTTTTGACGGTTTAAAGGGTTTTTAAAGGGAGTTAAGGTTACTATTTTGGATCAGTTATTACATGGCTGAAATATGTGGTTATCATGGCTAAGTTGTTGGTCATAAACCATGGAAAAATAATGGAGTAATTGGATTAAGAGAACCATAGGGTTCGGCCATATGTATGGTCGAACCCCATGGACTGTTTTTATGTGTTAGTTAAGGTAAGAAACATGGTTGGAAAATTATGGACTATGATGTGCTTTGATTTAAGAATTAGATATGTTGATTTATGGACTTAGTATAGGTGATTAATCAGCCATCATGGATGATGGAAAGTGGAACAAAAACCGGTTTGGTGAGGTTCGGCCATGAAGTATGGCCGAACCCCACAATGGTTATTAGTGGCTTGAATGTGTAACTAATAATGTGATTGAAATGGTATTTAAGAATGATTCAAAGGATCAAAATTATGATGGTGAGGTTCGGCCATGTTGTATGGTTGAACCCCACCAAGGTGGATTGGTTATGGTTATTTGTTTTTAAGTAAAATTAGACAAAGGTTAGTATAGTGGCATAATGGTAAATAAAGATGAAATGACCAAAGGATTGGAAATATGGGCTGAAACCAAAGTGGTAAGGTTCGGCCATGTTGTATGGCCGAACCCTATCAAGGGTCTTTGGGAAGTTTTAGTTAATTGAAGGGTTTTAGTTAAATAAAAATAGAGACCAAAAAGTTAAGTGGGTGAGGTTCGGCCATGGGGTATGGCCGAACCCCACAAAGTGGATTTTTGGGATTTAGACTAAGTTGGAATCACATGGTTAAGAGGTTGATTTACTATTATAAAAATAGGGCCACGAGACTTGCTTGAACGGCGTACAAGTTGTAAACGGGAGACAGTTCAAAAGAAGGGTCAAACTAAGTGAACATTAGGTAGGTTTTCCTACCTCTTTGTAACCACTCTTATATGTGATGTTTATCATGAATTTTATGAGTAGTTTATGTTAAAGTATTATGTTAAAATGGGATTATGAAATGTTAGAATATATTTACAAATGGCATGTATCATGTATTCATTGTCATCTCATGCATGGCATGGGGTGATGGTTATGTAGCCGTAGGGTCCACACTCCGTCGGGGCGTCCGAAAAACCTATGTGGTGGTATCATGATAATAAGAATTCCCATCAAGGGAAACCGGAGGGTCCACACTCCGTCGGGACATCCAAACAACCAATGTGGAGGGAGGCTGTGTATATTTGTGATGGGTGGGACTCATTACATTTGCATCACATACATAGCATTCTTTTTATAAGATTTTGATGACATGTATTTTTATATTATTTGCATGTTTTATACTCTAACTTTGTGGTAGCCCTAATCGGAAACCTACTGGGCGCGTTGGTCTAATGCCCTACCTCTATCCTTAGTGGATGATGCAGGAAAGGGGAAGGACGAGGATCGTGAAGGAACCCAAGCATAGGAGCTTGGGCTTTTGAAGGGATTAATTATGGATTGATATATGGACTTTTTATTTAAGTTTATTGGACAATGTAATTTGATAGTTTGATGATTTTGGGCATGTAATAAATTAGTTAAATAATTGCTATGGTTTGGATTGATGATTATGTTAAGGTAACTATGGAAAAATGACAATGTACCATGCTATCTAATAAAATGGTATAGTTATAGGTTCCATTATAATTTGCAGTTAGATTAAGTGTTATTCCGCTACGGTTATACTTTATTATGTGAGAACCATTCTCATGGACTTAGTCCATGCTCACATATGTTTGGCCAGTTAAAGGTCGGACTTTAGAAGTCCGGACTTAACTCGCGTCGTGACGTCCCGCTTTTATCACTGGTATATTTATAAAAAAATAAAATAAACTCTGTTTCTTTTAGAGTGAAAAGAGCGGGGTGTTACAGACCCAATTAGATGTACATTACCCAATTACTTTAACTTGATCCTTATAACATGTACATTAGGTCTTAATTGAACAATGGACCCCACAATTTACCCATCTAAGGTCATATCCTTCTAATTCACCATTTTAATGGCAATTTTCGTAAATATTGATAAACTGAAAATCTGGGGTATTACACGACTGACCACCTTCGCCAAAGTAGCTGACTTGAAGATAGTGACCTTGGCTCTTATGTTAGGTCGCAGGCCTCGTTCAAACTTTTGGGCCTTCTTGTATTCTGTGTCCACTTTGTACAAAGCATAACATGATAGGCGGAGGAATTCTTGATAATAGTCCGCAATAGTCAGGGTGCCATGGACCAATGATATGAACGCTTGTGTCTGGCGCTCCTTCTCTTCCTCTGGGAAATAATGATCTAGAAACATCCCAATGAATTGGTCCCAAGTCATTTCGGTCCTTTCCCCCTCTGGAATCTGTGCTTGTTGACGTTGTATAACTCTCCACCATTTGTGTAACACCCCGAACTTTTCAATGCATAAATATAATAGATTTTGCCTATTTAAATTGTTAAATGGTTTGAATTTAAGATGTATGGGTGAAGTGGACCTAAATGGGTAAGGTAATTAGGTCAATTGCCCAATTAAGACCCAACGGGTCATGGATAAGGTTGAATTAAAAATAGTTGGGTAAGCCTTAAATAAATGGGTCAATTACTCAATGGGGACCCAATGGGTCGTGGTGAGCTGATTTGTAAGTAATTGTGTAAAGCCAATGTAATTGGGTCAAATACCCAATTAAGACCAAGGCATGACATCCATCTCATCAAATGAAATGGCTAAGTGGGACTAAAAAAATTATGTGATGCATGATCGACTAGGTCATGGTTGACATGGTCAACCATGAGTGAACTCAATGGAGTTCAAGACTAAGGTGAGTTATATAGTCAATTAAGTGAGTTCAAGTTGATTAGTGAGTTAGTATTAAATACTTGAGTTGAGTTAAGGACTTAATTATTAATTGAATTAAATGAGTTGAAATGGATATGGAAGAGTTTCCATCTCAAGAGGCATATGACCCAAGGGACACACGTTGGGGAGGTGGAGAGTTTCATCTCATTAGGCCAAACCCAAGGTGTACAAGATTGGGGAGCTCAAAGGTTGTCTTGATGTTAGCCAAGGGGTGTCTTGGGTAAGCCAAGGGACACCTTGGTGAGAGGAAACCATTAAGGAAAGGAAGTGAGAAGGCTTGTGGCTGTTACAAGGACACCAACCCAAGGGGCACACTCCACCCCCTTTGCTGAATTCCATCTTAAGAAACAAAAAGATTTTCATCTCTCTCTCTCTCTCTCTCCCTCTCTCAACTACACTTGTGGCCGAAACCCATCTCTTGCATTCAAAGAGATTTATATCTTCCCCAGTCTCTCTCTCTCTCCATCTCTACACGATTACCTTGGATAAACTGAGGAAGAAGGATTAAGGAAGGAGAAGGACTAAGAAGCAAAGACACAACAAAAGAAAGGAGGAGACAGGTAAAGGTATGTTTCATATTTGTTTAGAGCAAAGACACAACAAAAGAAAGGAGGAGACAGGTAAAGGTATGTTTCATATTTGTTTAGATGGGAATGTGATTAAGGAAGTCATGGACTTGGCCATGGGTGGCTGAATCCATGGGCTTCAAGCATGGTTAGAATAATGGTCAAAATGTTATAAGACCATGGAATTAGGAATCCATCCAGAGGATGGTGATGGACTAAAACAAAGATGGAATGATATTTGAATCCATGTTATAAACCAAAGGTTGAAGAATAATGGACAAGACCCTAGCTTGGGCTAGTGGGTAGAGTATGCTACTGATTTTGATGTATAGATGACGTTAAATATGTCTTAAAACAATAAAGAATGAATTCCATGAGGAAGGGTCAAGTCAAATGTGCAAAACAAAGAGACTGGCAAAGGATCATAGATTCAGTCGATTGAACTGAAGTTGGCAGAGACAGAAAAAAAGTTTTGGGAGTTTCAGCCGACTGAATCTTGTGATTCAATCGACTGAACATGAACTGGATTTAAATATAACGGATATATTGGGTTTCAACCGACTGAATGTAGACTTGTTGATCACATAAAAAGGTCGGTTCGAGATTTAGCCGACTGAATGTTTCATTCAGTCGACTGAATGTGGAATGGTTGAACAAACAGTTTATCTGGTCCAAAGTCAACCGATTGATTCAGTCGACTGAAAGAGGATTGACCAGGGTTATGAAGGGTTTGACTCAGAATCAGCCGACTGAATCTGTGATTCAGTCAACTGAGAGGTTACGAGTCAGGGTAAGAACAGTTCCGAGTTGGATATCAGCCGACTGAATTCATATTTCAGTCGACTGGAAGTCTGCGGGTAATGCAGTGGATAGTAGTCGGGCAGGATTCAATCGCCTGAATTTAAAAGTGAAAATTTTAAGTAATTTTTCCAGAGGTTCAGTTTATCTGGAATGATGTAGGGGATGATGGAAATCAAATGGATCATCAAATTGATTTATATATGTGCTAAATGTAATAAGGAAAAGGAGATTCGCAAAGTGTTTGCAAATCGGTTTTAACGTGATCGGTGAACAGTATCTTCACGGAACAGCAAGGACAGTAAACTAAAATTTTGTAAGATTCCTACCTTATTGAAATGCATAGGGATCTACAAATGTATGAGTTTTTGGTTTGATTTACGAATATGATGAATCATTTTGGTTAAATAAATGGAACATGTTTATGAACTGTTTTTCAATCAAATATGTATTTTGATACAAAATGACAATTGTACATTCATGACCTCATGCATGGCATGGGAGGGAACATGTGGGAGGAGTCCATGCTCCATTCGATATTTTCCAATTAACATACATGGGGAGGAGTCCACGCTCCATCGGTGATTCCGATTAGCATATGTGGGAGGAGTCCATACTGATTCCTAGTGACATATGTGGGAGGAGTCAATGCTCCATTCGGTGTTTCCGATTAACATACATGGGGAGGAGTCCACACTCCATCGGTGATTCCGCTTAGCATACGTGGGAGGAGTCCATACTGATTGCTAGTGACATATGTGGGAGAAGTCCATGCTCCATTCGGTGATTCCGATTAACATACATGGGGAGGAGTCCACGCTCCATTCGGGGTTTCCGATTAACATACATGGGTGGTATTCAGTGATCTGGTGGTACATCACAAAACACTGTGGAAGTAATTGGCCAAAGGAACACTTGATTTAATTTGTATGATGATGATATGGAGATTGGGTGGGAGATCATTGGCATATGACACCCATGACATGACACATACATTGCATGATTTGGATATGATTATCGTGCACTGATTTTGATACTATGGTTTGTTATAGTTTTTAATGTGATACTTTTAATTTTGATTTTTATATTGATCCGATGTATATAACCCTACTTGGAATTCCTACCGGGCACATTGACTGTAATGGCCCGGAATTTGTAAATCAATATATAGGTGGATATTATTTATTTTAATGATGGAAATTGAGAAATTTGATGGAATAAATAGTAAATGGACCAAAATTTGGACAAAGGCCCAAGTATGGCCCAATGAACCATGGATTGGATTTAATTCATTTAAATGGTCAATTGGGCCAAGGATGGTCGAATTGGGCCCAATACCCACTTGGGACCCAATGGATCAAGATGGTGTAAGCTCTAAGGTAAATGGGTAGGAGGAAAAGGTAATTGGGCCATGGGCCCAATAGTGATCCAATAAGTGGGAATGAATTGAATGGGTTTAAATCACCTAAGTTACTTTGAATTAGACCTAGGTGACATGGCCAAATGGGACCCACCCCCACCTCACCAAGTGAGGTGGCGTGTGGACCAAGGATTGGTGGGGCCGGCCACCATGGTTGAATTGGTCAACCATGGGTGAAGTAATGGAGAGGAGTCAAGGAATTAAAGGAGATAAAGTGGAAATTAATTAACTTAACCTAATGATCCAATTTAATTAAGTAATTAAGCTCATCAAAAAGGGTGGTCAAATGGTCAAATGGAAGACCAAAACCACCCATTTCAAGACAAAAAAAAAAAAAAAAACATTGGGCTTCGTGGTGGTTATCCCAACCACCACCATAAAGCATGGAAAATATCTTGTGTGGGTTGGTGGGAGGAGTTAATGTGGAGTATATCTTAAGCAACCAAGAGATGAGATGACTTTTTCATCTCATTCTCTCCATTCCATCTAACTCTTTCACACGTCCTCCCTCTCTTGCCCTCTCAAAACCGTCCCCTACACCAAGGAAGCAAGGAAGAAGAAAGCTAAGGAGAAAAGAAGACGAAGAGAAGAAGAGAAGAAAGAGAAAGGCTTGGCCCTCCACCTCAAGACAAAGACCTTGAGACATCTTTCTCATCTCCATCCTCTCCCTCTCTCAAATCTAACCCTACCTTAGCCAAACCCAAACCTTGGAGACTCCATCTTGATCAAGCATCTTAACCCAAAGATCAAGGAGAAGAAGAGAAGATAAGGCTAAGGAGATCAAGAGGAGAAAGAAAAGCCGGAGGAGTCGTCGGATTGTAAGTAATTCTTAAGCAAGAATTCTACATTTTTTTTTAGGGTTAAGAAGAGATTATGGAATCCATTTCTTGGATTTGGTGGTGGCCAAAACATCATAGGCCTTGGATTTCAAATCCATCCAAAGTAAGGATGAAAAATGGATAAAACCTAATGGGTAAATTAGGTTAAGAAAAAATAAATGCATTAAGGACATTGGTATTAAGAATTGTTTTAAGCATGGATGTATGTAAGATTTGAAGGAAATCATGGGCCATAGGGTTCGGCCATGTAGTATGGCCGAACCCCATGGTAAGTGAGGTATGATTTTTAGGGTCTTAAAGAATGGATTACATGGAGGTTGGTTAATGATTTTATGGTTTTAAATGAATGAATGTGAGTGATTTTTAAAGGGATTTAAATGAGGAAAAAAATCATGGGGAATATTGGTGATTTCAATGGCCTCAAAAATGGTGGATGAAAGTGAACCATGAACCATGGGTTCGGCCATGGTGCATGGCCGAACCCTATGGTGATGAAATGGTGGATTTAGGGGGTGTAAAATAATGGAAAAATAAATGGGGAATGTTGGTGGTGTTGATGAACCAAAGTGAACCTAATGTTGATAGTTGTAATGAGAATGTGGCTAAGTTAATGGACTTAAATATGATTAAGGAATGATGAATTGAATGTATGGTTTAGGTTCTCTCAATGGAGTGACTTGTGATGGAACTAAGTGATGTATGTAGACAAAAAAAAAATGGGGAAGGAAACATCATGGGTTCGGCCATGGTGTATGGCCGAACCCATAACCCAATTATGGATCAATTTATGGATTAAATTTGGTGTTATGTATGTGTTTAAATGAATGGAGATTAGGTTAATTAAATGGCTGAATTCTAATATTGTTATGTCATGGTTAATGAGACATAAACGGACCCATTTTGTGAACCAATTGATGGACTAAGATTAAGGTATATGCATATGGATTAATTGATGGGGATTAGATTAAATAAAGGGTTGTTTTTAATAATTTTATGTAATGGTTGATGGGTCATAAATGGATTCAAGATTATGGATGAACTATGGGCCTAATAATGAAGAAATGATATGAGAGCCTAACCATGGAGGAGTAGTGGCAAAACCGTAAATAATGGCCAAGTTTAAGAATCCATGGAAGATGATCATGGACTTAAGGGCTTAAAGTAATAAACTTATGTATGGTTAAATAAAACCTAGGGTGGCTAGTTTTTAGACTCATATAAGTAAAGGTAATGAATGGATTAAATGGGACCCGCAAACCTGTTAGTGAGGTTCGACCATGGTGTATGGCCGAACCTCGCTAAGGTGTGATTAATGGACCTAAATGGTTAAAATGTGACTAATTTGGTAATCTATAATAAGGTATCGGGACATCGCAATCTGTGCACGATCGGCGACCAGATTCGTAAACGGAAACGAAAAAGGACGCTAGTCGGTGTTCGGTAGGATTCCTACCTTTTTGTAAGCCATGGATTGTGTGATGGTTTCTTTGATTTATTTTGGAAATTATATGGTTTGTTTTATGATGGATTTTAACATTATGACTTATGTATATTATATGGCATAATGCAAGACTATGAATCATATGCTAAGTTATGAATTTTATATTAAGGCTATTGAATTATATATATATCACTTAGCATAACGCATCTACATCTCATGCATGGCATGGGCGGGAAAATAAAGGAACCGGAGTCCATGCTCCGTCGGGGCGACCGAGAAGCAAACATGGGGATAGCCTAATGTACTATAACCGGAGTCCATGTTCCGTCGGGGCGACCGAAAAACAGTCATGGGGATATTTTGATATGTTGAGATATAACCGGAGTCCATGCGCCGTCGGGGCGATCGAGAAGCAAACATGGGGATATCATGATGGTATGGATGATGGGTGGGATTCATAACACAGACACCCATGGCATAGCATTCATTTTATGGTTTTTCGTTATATTATTATCTGTATGCTTGTTATCACTAATCCATGTGTTAGCCCTACTCGGAGTCCTACTGGGTGCGTTGTCTAACGCCCTACTTCTACCCTAGCTGATGACGCAGGAGATGGCGGAACGGAGGGGCTCGACGGGAGCCAAGCGTAGGAGCTTGGGAAGGCGGCTACTTAATTTATTTAAATTTTTTTTACAAATGTATTTGGGTAGCCTAGCTTGTCGAGAATGTAATATTTTAGATTACTTGCTATGTTTTGGTTTTCAGTTTTGGACATTGTAATTTTGAGGTACCTTAGTAATCAAATGAATGTTCTTCCCTGCTAACTAAAAATTTGTAGGTTAGTTTCTATTATCATTCCGCATTTAAATTAATATTCCTCGAGCTTACTTCTACGGGTGAACCATTCTCCATGGACTTCGTTCCACGTACACGTAGGGTTGGACAGTTAAGGGCCGGGCTTTAGAAGCTCGGACTTAACTCGCGTCGTGACGTCTGCGCCCTTTGTCATTCTCTTATTTCAAAATAAAAATAAAAAATAGACTCTGATTTTCGGTGAAAAGGGGCGGGCGTTACATTGACTAACGCCCTACTTCTACCCTTTAGATGTTGGAACAAGAAATGGAACGGGCGATGGACGTGAAAGAAACCAAGCTTAGGAGCTTGGATAGCTTATGCTTACTTTATTTCATATTTATTTTGGAACAATGTATTTGAGATAATTGCACTTTGGGACTGTAATAACTTAGATTTATTTTGCTATGGTTTGACAAGGTATTGGATATTTGAACTTCAGCTAATTTTATGTGATTGACTTGCTTGCTTAGAATTGATGCTATGTTTATGGATGAAATCTTAATCCATATGTTTATTCTGCAATTGATGTAGCGTGTGAACTGTTTAGTGGACTTGGTCCACGCACACGTATCATTGGCCAGTTAAGGGTCGGGTTTGGAAACCCGGACTTAGCTCGCGTCGTGACGTTCCCCCTCTCTCTCACTCTATTTAAATAAAAAAAATATATACTCTGATTTTCAGAGAGTGAAAAGGCAGGGTGTTACAATTTGCCGGCGTCGTCTATCAATTGTGAAGTAGCCAGCAATATTCTGTCCTCATCATCAGTGATCTTGAGCAGCTTCAAGATCTTTGTAATATTCTCGATCCAATTTTCTGCTCCTGCAGGTTCCTCTTTCCCTTTGAAATAAGGGGGACGCTGTTGTTGAAAGTCTCTGACCATGTTTCAGTCCTGCAATTCATTGGAGGTTGTGCCTCCATTGCCGTTCTGATGTTGCTGTAGAACGGAGGTGACTACTGTTTGTACTAGACTCTACAGCTCAGGAGGTACCTCTGGAATGTTCACACTGTTCTGTCCCACTTCGTGGTGTGGGTTCTGTCCCTCTTCATAGTGTGGGTTCTATCAGGTATTTCTTCTTCTTGGAGGCATTTTCCTAAGTCATCAAAACATTGATTGGCTTAGTTTTTTCAAAAGATTTTTATGTATATATACTTGGGGAAAATTGCCTAATTATCATCTTGTATTTCTTGTTTTGGGGAATTTCCCTACCTATCATATAATGTTTCTCATTTGGGGAAAATCATGATGTTTCTTGTTTGGAGGAGATACGTCCTATTTCGCTATGTTTGATAAATCCACTATTTATAGTGACTGTCTTTCCCTTGTTGTTATTTTCTCCTTAAGTGTTGTTCTCAGATTGAATGCTTACAATCTGATTCTCAACAAAGTACATTAATCCAGCCCTCGTGCAACAGACTCTGAAGAGTCGGTTAGTTGAGATTCTTATCTTGTCAGTGAGACATGATACCGTATTAATCTTACTTTGCGAGATTCAACACTTCCGGTTTCGCTCTGATACCAACTGTAATGCCTCGCCCTTTTGCAGTCGCCAAAAATCAGAATATATATATATATATATATATATATATATTAAAGAGAGAGAGAACGGGAACGCCACGACGCGGGTCAAGTCTGAGTTTCCAAAACCCGATCCTTAACTGGCCACCTTTACGTGTGCGTGGATTAAGTCCACTAAAATATTTCACATGCTTTAAGAATATTTGCGGAATTATTACATGAGTAAGATACCATTCATACACATGTCACTATTAAGCAAGGATACCAATCACTATATACTTAACTAGAACTTAAATATCATCAAACCTTAGCAAAATAAATCTAAGTTATTACAAAACCAAAATATCAGTCCACCCAATACATCATTCCAAAATCGACATAAATAAAGTAAGCATAAATCTTCTCAAGCTCCTACGCTTGACTCCCTTCATGTCCCATGTCCTTGCCATTCTCTGTGTCATCATCTATAGGGTAGAAGTAGGGCATCAGTCAATATGCCCAGTAGGAATTTCAAGTAGAGTTATGGTACACATAGGATCAATATAAAAATCAAGATAGAAAACATCATATCATATTTGTAAAACATCTCATAAGCAGAAAATACAATGAATGATATCCAAATCATAATCATGCCTACTTATGCATCATGTCATGGGTGTCAATGCCAAATGATCACTCACCCACTTCCATATCCAAACCATCATATATAGATAGTTTCCTTGATAAATCACCATATCAAGGTATTCCCTTGGCCAATTACGTCTATAGTGTTTTGTGACGGCACCACTAGGTCACTGTTATACCTCCCCACATATGTTAATCGAAATTACTGATGGAGTGTGCACTCCTCCCTCTGTACAGGGTTTCGGGACTAAATACCCAGGAGCTCTTTGGCGTAGACTACGTCGTACCCCTTTCTAGCAATCCCAAACAAAGTCAAAATATCAATAGTTCACATAGCTTCATACAAGCTAGTCTTAAGCCCCAAGTCATGCCTGGACAGCTCATAACTTGGCTTGTTGTCGCATGTATTCCCTCCCATGCCATGCAAGAGTTAATGAACGTAAAAATGCTATTTCATATCAAATTACATAATACCATTGAAAATCAGTTCATATACATATACCATTTGTTTAACCAATGCAAATCATCATTTTTAGAAATAAAGCCAGTAACATATATAATCCATAGTGTCTCAATAAGGTAGGAATCCTACCAATGTCTAGTATACTATCCTTGTTGTTTTTGTGAAGATAACATTAAACGATCACGTCGCAACGAATCGCAAACCCTTTTGCGAATCTCTTTACCTTATTAAATTCAATCACATATATAAATCAATTTGATTTTTTCCATTTTAATTTAATTACTCCTCACATCCTACCAGATAAATAGAAATATTTGGAAAATATTGAAAAATTCAAACTTTTCAATTCAGTCGACTGAATCATGCCCAATTACTGTTCTCTACCTTACCCGCAGACTTTCAGTCAACTGAAACCAACTCAGTACTTTATATACTTTGACTCGTAATCTTTCAGTCGGCTGAATCATGGATTAGTCTGCTGATTTCGAGTCAAACTCTCTGTATTCTCGGTCAATGTCTTTTCAGTCGACTGAATCACAGATTTAGTCGGCTGACTTTGCATCAGATCATCTGTATGCTCGGCCAGTCACTGTAATAGCCGGATTTTCAATGCAATAAATATATTGGCTATTATTTATTTTAATTGTTAAAAATTAAGATTCATAGATGGAATGAATGTTAAATGGATAAGAATTGGGGCAATGGCCCAAGTATGGTCCAATGTATCATGGATAGGTAAATTTGGTCAATTTGGTCAAATGCCCAATTGGGACTAAATGGGTCAAGATGAATTGATGATTAGGGTAAATGGGTAAGGAATTGACTTGATCGGGTCATGGACCCAATTAAGATCTAAAGGCATGGGGTCCACCTCATCAAGTGAGGTGGCAAGTGTAAGAGTTGATATCAAAATGGCATAGCCAAGTGGGACCCAAGTCCACCTCATCAAGTGAGGTGGCGTGTGGTTTAAGGCACATGTGGGGGCCGGCCACCATGGTTGACTTGGTCAACCATGGGTGAGTTCAAAGGTGAGTCCAAGAGGATTAAGTGAAGTGAGTGGAGTCAAGGAATTAATTAATTTAGAATAAATCCAAGTGCTTGAGTTAGGAGTTTGAGTTTCATTTAAATGAAGTGAGTTGATTGGGTGGTGAGTCACATGGAAGATGAAAAGATTGAGTGAGTCAAAGGGGAGGTGGAGGGTTTCCATCTAATGGAAACCTAGCCACCAAAACCGTTGGTAGAGGGATTATGCCATGTGTAAGGCATGTGTCCTCTTGGTTAGCCAAGGGACACATGGGAAAGACTCCATATTGATGAGAGTGGTTGGGGAGCTTAGGGTTACAACCAAAACCCTAAGGCTCTCATCTCATACACTCTCTCCCTCTCACTCTTTGGCGGACACTCTCCAAGACAAGAAAACACATAGGGTTTTTCCATCTCAACTCCTCTCCCTTTCACCAAAACCCTAGGGCCGACCTCTCTCTTTGAGACGAAGATAACTTAGAGTTTTCATCTCTCTCCCTCTCTCCCTCTCTCAAACCTTTACTCCTTGGCCGAACCCTCTCTTAGGGTTTTCATCTTAAACCCTCTCCCCCTCAAGCAACACTCTTTGGCCGAAGATCAAAGAGGAAGAAGAAAAGACTAAGGAAGGAGAAAAACGGAGGAGCAAGGCAGAACGAAAGAAAACAGAGGAGTCGCGGAATCGGTAAGTATTGCTTGACAAGATTTATTAATTAGAAAGAGGCTAAGGGAACCATGGTTTTGGCTATGGAATGGCCGAAACTATGGGGTTCCATATAGATTGAAATGGTTGGCCAAATTATTATGGGCCATGGATTTAAAATCCATCCAAGAAACATCAATGTGATGGTTAAGTATTTGGAGTGACAAAACCCTAATCTTGCTAATGGGTAAGATAGGTTATTAAGGACAATATGTACACATGACTTATGACAACATGCATGATTGAATGGATAATGATCAAGGATCATGGTTCGGCCCTTGCATGGCCAAACCCTAATTTTTATATATGTGGATCATGGAGGAAAAATTATGAACCATAGGGTTCGGCCATGTTGTATGACCGAACCCCATAGAAGAATGTTGGTGATTTTTAAATGGGTTTTAAATGTTTAAAATGATGATTTAAAATGAAGAGAGGATGGAAAACAATGGATCATGGGTTCGGTCATGATGTATGGCCGAACCCCATGGAGAAATGTTGATGGGTTAAATGTGGTTAGACCATGGAAAGATGAAAACAAGGAACCATGGGTTCGGCCATGTTGTATGGCTGAACCCCATGAATCATTTTGATAGATCATGTTGTAGAGCTATGTATGTTAAGAGATTGAATGATCAAGCTATGAAATGAGGGTTAAAATGGAAAGAAGATGGAATGAAAGAACCAAGGGTTCGGCCATGTTGTATGGCCGAACCCCATGGGGGATATTTTCATGGACCTAAGTATGTTTTAGATAAATAGCCTTGGACTATTAAGTTAAGAATTAAAAGGACAAAAATGAAGCACGATGGGTTCGGCCAAGTTGTATGGCCGAACCCCATGGATGACCTTTGTGGATCTAAGGATGATTGGATTAATGAATCTAAGGTGGAAATATGGTGGAAATAAAGGACCATGGGTTCGGCCATGGTGTATGGCCGAACCCCATGGATAATATTTTATGGATTTAGGTTGTTTTACTAAGTTAAATGATTAACTGTGATTAAGAAAATGAAAGAATGAATGAGGATTGACTTGCATGGTTTGAAATAAACAAGGACCAAAGAAAAGGGGGTCCAAAGCCAAGAGAGTGAGGTTCGGCCATGTTGTATGGCCGAACCCCACTAGTGAGTTTTTTTATGGACTTAAACATTTTTCAGCCCTAAGGCATGGCCGAAACCCCTTGGGGGTCTTAACCATAGGTGGAAAATAAACATGGAATGATGGGGATCAAATGGGTCATCGTTTTGATCTATTTTATGTGTGATAAGGTAAGGGGATTTCACAAACGGGCGTACGATCGGCTTGACGTGATCGGTGAGCGGTTTTTGGATGAAAACGTAAGGACACGATATTTGGTCATTGGTAGGATTCCTACCTTATTGAAAACCATGGAATATGTATATGTGATGATTTTACTTCATGTTTTGATGATTTATTTTGGTATCAAAGTGCTATATATGTAATATGGATAGCATGTTTGCACTCATATCTCATGTATGGCATAGGAGGGATCAATGAGGGGAGTCCACGCTCCATTCGAATATCCGATAAACACACGTGGGGAGGAATCCGCACTGATTCCGGGTTATGATGATTGTGATGTTTGAGGAGTCCACGCTCCGTTCGGCGAGACCGATAAGGCATACGTGGGGACTCATGACAATACCTTGATGTGGCATATACATCAAGAGGAATACTATGTGATTGTGATATGGATGATGGGTGGGATTCATCGCATATGACACCCATGGCATGCCATTGACTTGCATGGTTTTCATATTATTTATATCTATGTGATTTTGTTTATACTAATCCATGTGTTTGACCCTACTCGGAGTACCTACTGGGCGCGTTGTCTAACACCCTACTTCTACCTTAGATGACGACACAGGGAATTAACGGAGCGAAGGACGTGATCGGAGCCAAGCTTAGGAGCTTGGATGAGCTAGATCTATTTTATTTTAGTTTTTATTTTGGACATGTAATTTGAGTAATTAGCATGTTGGGACTGTAATAACTTAGATTACTTGTTATGGTTTAGATTTTAATTTTGGACATTTTAACTTAAGGTAATTATTATTAAGTGATGGACTTCCTTGCTATTTAAAATTGGATAGGATAGAACTCTATTATAATTCCACATTATGTTTAATTCCGCAAGTATAGCCTTAGTACGTGTGAACCGTTTTAGTTGACTTAGTCCACGCACACGTATGGTTGGCCAGTTAAGGGCTGGGCTTTGGAAGCTCGGACTTAGCTCGCGTCGTGACGTCCCGTTCTCTCTCACTCTTTATTTCAAAAAAAAAAAAAATAGACTCCGATTTTCGGCGAGTGAAAAAGCGCGGGGCGTTACAGTCACCATTCAGTCGACTGAATCAAAGATTCAGATGGCTAAATTATCAACCAACCCTTTACGTGTTCGATAAGCATACTTCAGTCGTCTGAATAACAAGATTCAGTCGGCTGAAACACATCAGATCCCTTACTTGTTTGGTACGTCTATGTTTAGTCGGCTGAATCAGAGATTTAGTCGGCTGAAACATCAATAAGTCCTATTTATTTTAATCCAGTCCATGTTCAGTCGACTGAATCTCCCAGAAAACTCTTTCCTGTTCGACCATTACCAGTTCAGTGGACTGAATCTAGAGATTTAGTCGACTGACCTATTTGTCAATCCTTTTTGTTTGCATGTATGGCTAGGCCCTTTTTCATGAAATCCATCCTCATTCATATGTAAACATGGATTTTATATTCAATCCTTCGTTTACTAAGTTTATCTAACCCATTAGTCAAGGTTAGAGCCTTTTTCATAATCCCTTCATTCGTAGCATGAATTCAGTTTTAAATCTTATTTTGTTCCAACCCTTCACCATCCTATGGATGAATTTCCAATTCCATGACCTTATAACAGTTTGGTCATCCCTTCCAATCAAATATGGAACCCATAGGTTCGGCCACACCATGGCCAATCCTATGGTTTCCTTCGAATCAAACCTATGTTATTTAAGCTTTCTACATACCTTCTTTCCCATCTCCTTCTTTTCTTTTGGCTCTGGCTTTCCTCCTTAATCCTTCTTCTTCCTTAGTTCTTCACTGATTCTTCCAGTATCGAAATGTAGGTGGGAGAGAGATAGAGAAGAAGAGGAGAGAAATCTCTTTGTCCAAGAGAGATAGAGAGTGATCGGCCAAGGGGTGTGGAGTGCCCCTTGGTTGGTATCTTTTAAGTAACAACCTCAACTCTTCAACTTTCGTCATTATGTTTTTGTCTAACTCATGAGACCTTTGGTTTAACCAAGGAGACTCTTGGCTTAAACCAAGAAATCTCTTCACCTTCCACCATGTCCCTCAAGATGGAAACCCTTCACCCTCTTCAACTCACTCAGCTACTTAATTCAATTTGAACTCATTTGTGGTTGACCAAGTCAACCATGACTTAGCCGACCATGCATGTGGTGACTTGGTCACAACATGGCACATGGGTCCCATCTTGGCCATATCATTTGATGATGTGGTACCTTGCCTACTAGGCTTCCACGCATGCCACATGGCAATGCCACATCACATATGTGCCACCTCAGTTGATGAGGTGGATTTTATATATTGGATTTTAATTGGGTAGCTGACCCAATTACTTTGTCCTTACCCAATTACCTTAAAATTAAGTTCACCATGACCCATTGGGTCCCAATTGGATAATTGCCCATTCAATTAGACTTACCCATCTAAGGTCCATTTCAACTAGTAAATCTTAAATTCAATTAATTTGCAGTTCAACTGGACCAATCCAATATATTTATAAGTAATGAAAATCCAGGGTGTTACAGAGTCGAAGCGCATTTTCAGCTAGTGGTTGCTAAACTTATGTGTATTTTGAAAATGAAGGTTACATTAATATTGGCTATCACACACTACACTCCGATTATAAGTTTTGTGAAATAAATTTGGAATTGTATGATGTTTAAATTTTTATTTGTATATTTTTGCTAAAATTTGATGTTTGTGGGTATCATCACTAGAAGAAGCCCTCATGAGACTATAACTCGTCCACTAGTTTTGAGGTAGGGGTTAATGACTTGTTGCACATGCTAAATGCATTCGAGAGTGTCAGCGAAAGTGGTTTAGTTTAAGATTTTTTCAGGAATGTTTGCTCACAAGTTTCTCCCCAAATGAATTTAACACATTTCCTCCTTAATCTAGTCATAGGTGTTACAAGTTTTGAGAAGTCTTTAATAAATTTTCGATAATTCCCAGCCAAACCTAAGGAGCTGCAAACCTCAAAAACATCACGTTGTCTTTCCCTCTTCAACACATCTTTTAGCAGGATCCACTACTACACCCTTAGTCGAAATTACATGACCCAAAAATTGCACTTCGGCCAACCAAAATTCACACTTGCTACTTTTATCATAAAGTTGATGGTGTCCATAATCACACTCGTTCAGCTATCACTCTATTGTCACATTTGTTACATCACCACAATTGTTTTTCCAAGAGAGAATAAGCCAAAGATTTTTTTCCTTGCAATGAATGCTCTCTTTTTTCATCTACAAACTCCTCAAAACTATGTGGTATTTATAGGCAAACATGATTTTTTCGTAAGATTGAAACATATGATTGATCGTGTACAAGTGATCGATCGTCGGTGTTTGAATCCAACTCGACCGTTGAGCATTTAATGCACAGTAACAGCTCTAAATGGTAACCTCACGATACATTGTACCACAAGACTAATCATCCGTGTATCCTGGGGACAGATCGCGGCTTAGCTAATGTATAGTCCAGAGACTGATTGTAATTTCTAGTACAAAGTCTCATCTAGGCCTAGGGTGATTGATCGTGGTGCCGGTCTGTTCCTGCCCTATACACACGATAGATCGCATACCCAATTGATCGTATGATATCAAGTTTCCAGGCTTTTGTTTAAGTCCAGCCTATGTCCTGTCTTAGCGATACATCTCCCACACAATTGACTCTTCAAGGTTCCAGACAATCGATCTTGGGATGCCGATAGTATCGTCCTGAGAACACATGAGCTTGACAGTCCAGACAAACCAGAACCCTTGTTTTTCCACACGACATATCCCAAGTCCACGATTGGTCGTATGTTTGTCCCTAGTGAATGATCACCCGATACGATGTGTCTTCCTAACAGTGAATTCATATTTCCATGTTGTGTTCCAATTCAATGTGAAACATGTTAGGCTTGATTAATTATCTTAATGTGATCTCTAAGCCTAGGCGAGGTCAACTTAAGGTCTGGGTACCACTTAAGGTCATCTATGATCACTTACCATCTATGATTGCCATACACGTTGAGTCGTTGAGTCCTCACACTTCAACCAACATTTGAGATCTTGAGTCTTGAGCTTCTTTCTTCAAGGCAAGCCTTCACCTAAGTTACGAACTTGACAAACAGGTGACTCGGCAAGCCGGGGCACTAACAATCTGCCCCTTTGTCAATTCGTGACAAAAATTAAAAGCTAAACAAATATAGACTCAATGGACAACCCCAACCTTATCATACATCATTTGAATAAAAAATATACAAATTTTACAAATACATTCAAATGACACATGAACTTGGCCTAGCTTCATATTGTTGCTCAGCTTGTTCTATTTTCAAAAAATACATGTAAATACACATGAGCAAGCAACACAGAAGCTAGAGGAAACATCAGTAATGTTTGTCTAAACATAAAGCATGTATCCATGGACTAAACAAATATTCTCATTCATACTCATACTCTCCCCCATACTTCAATTAGTATTTTCAAGTGATTCTCCCCATACTCCAAGCTATTCCAAGCTTGCAATTTTTCCATTTATCAAGCTACACGAAGCTTGTAATTCTCCATCTATCAAGCTAATCCAAGCTTGCAATTTCTCCACCAATACACTCCACGATTTCTTTCAAGCTTCTAAGAGTTTGCTCCCCCATAAGCATTTAGCTTCTACAAATTTCTCCCCCATTTTGTCTTCAATTGACAAAGGCTAATAAGCACATCTTTTGTGCTTCCCCAAAATTCGACATGCCATTAACCATTCATGCATCGATAATGAAACATACCACTCAATAAACAAGAACAACATATAAAACATTCGTCATGGCATAAAACATAAAGGTACAACACAAATAAACATCAAACCATTCTATTGATAAACATCATTCCAAGCTCAAATGGTGTTAATACATACATGTCCAAAATAATACATAGTTCTTCAAAAACATGAGAAAAACTATCCTAAGCTATGCCATCAGGAGGATTTGGAGGTGGAGTGGGAGATCTGCGACAAAGGGTTGTGTCATCTCTTCTACAGGACATGGAGGAGAGGAAGCTCTAAAGGGTCTCCTTCACTAAGTTGGCCAAAGCTTCAAACTTGTTTTCAACTTAGCTTCTAGGGCAGTGTATTTGGCAAGTTGTCTGTCTTCATGACCTCGAGGACAATCTTTACAGAACCTTCGACTAGCAAGGTCAAACTCCGGTTTTCTTCTTCTTCCTCTGCTGCTTCTTCTGCTTGCATGTCCGGGATTGAAGTGAAAGAGGAGGCTTGAGTGGCTGACTGGCAAGGTCCCTCGCCAATGATCTGGTAATACAAGACCTTTCCTAGTCACTTCCGTACAGCTGTTTCATTGATTGGCCTAACACTTTTAGGCACATCTCCCTTCGAGGGCCAACCTCTACAATTCACGGCTATCCTATACATGAGGTAGCAGAAGGGAGGATGACTCGTCATGGAACATTTGATGTACTTAATGATTGTCTTGCACATAAGAGTAGCCAAGCAGAATCTGTTCCCAGTCACTGCTGCATACATTTTAACCAACATGAATTGGTTCAAATCTCCTCGATTTCCATGTCTGGGGTAGACATTCGAGCAAAAGAACAAATGCAACAATTTGTACTCCAAGCATGTTTGCTTTCATTAACCAGATCTTCTTCCTACACTCCATTCTCTTCCCTTTTCCACAAAATTTGTTCACATATTTCCTTTTATCTTTCTCCCTCGATTCAAAGTTTTCATGGATAGTTGGTAAGTATTCATCATTGACAATGTGTATCCCTAGCAACTCAGCAACCAGTGGGGGGGCAACCTCTATAAGCTCAATGTTTTGAAAGTAGATCTAAGACCAGTCCTTCTTCTCTTTATGAGCTTCGATTGAGCAAAACATTTTTATGGCCATTTGGGGATAAATTTTCCCACCCCACTTTAGAAGATTCAACCAACTCGCCTTTCTAATATGTTTTAGAACTCCAACTTTTTGAAAGATTACAGGATCAGCTATCCTTTCTATGTTGAGTACTTCAAAGGAAGGGTATGGTTTGAGGGACAAGAGAAGAGAGACAACATAGTCCTCTTCATCTTCTTCTTCTTATTATTATACTTCCTCATGTTGCTTTCTCACTCCGTGATCACTTTGATCACTTCCTTCTTCTTTTTCTTCATCCTCATCATCTCTTTCTGCTTATTCATCTTTATCATCTCCTCGACCTTCTTCATCTCTCCTATTTTCATCTCTTTGTTCATTAGTTCTTCTTACACCACATCTTCTCCCACAATTGGAGGTACCCTTACAATCTTTTCTTCATCACTGCTCGACTCCTCTTGGGGACTAGGCTCCCTAGGAGTTTTTCCATTTCCAACTACCTTCTCTTCTTGGGGACGGACAAGTGAAGGTAGGTTCCCTAATGACAATTTCAGGCCTTCTAGGAGGAAATTTGGAAGGTCTTTCCCTAATCGGTCTACTTGCCTTGGTCTTGTTCCTCTTTCTAGGAGTGCTAGGACTTTGAGATTAAGGGGATTCCTCAAAGCTCATGGTCGAATCACGTTGTTTAGTAGCATTTCGTTTCTTTTGAGAGGGTTTGGCCTTTTAGGAGGGGGAGAGGAACCAATGGGTTCTTTTTCAACAATAGGGGTCACATAATCCTCAGGTAGCCTAGCTTTCCTCATTTTCCACAATTTTACTCAAACCACTTAGAGAAAAATTGAAATGAGATCGATAGAGCCTTACCCGAACCGAAGCAACTGAGAAATCCAAGAGATGGGAGGTCTCTAGAGGTAGAGGATGCCTTTGTCCGGTCTATTCCGGCGAGAGATCGATCCGTTTTCAGAGTTAGGGAACGACTTGTCGTACGTTGAAGAAGGGTTTGGAGATGAACAATCGAATGAGAGGGAAAAGAAATGGATTTCAAAAGCAGCAAGGGTTTTAACTTAAAAATACATGCTCAACATGGACAATACATCATCCTGTACGATCGGTCGTCCTGCCGATGCAAAGTCACCTGGCGATCTATCGCCATGAATTAGAACTGAATTTCCTTCCAAGTTTATTTCTTCCTATGGCCGATGCATCCTCACTTGACGATTTATCGATCTGTCGAAGCATCACACACTAGCGATATGTCTCCATACCAGAAATAGATTTTTCCCAAAAATTCAATTTTGTTTTTGAAAACACCCCATTAGTTTTTCAAAAACCCTTATGATATACACGAATCATATTTCACATGATGAGCATTACACATACCATAAAATCATCTTACAATTGATCAAATTGAAGAACACATACCAAGTTAAGCATAATTGATCAAATCCATGCAAGAATCAAGCAATCAACCCATACAACATTCAACAATGCAAACAAATACCCATGTTTAACATATTGAACAGAATTATACCATTTGAAAATGTAATTTTCAAGGAATGTATGGTTTTCCAAGAAAGACTAGTGTTATAGCCAGGAAAAGAATAGTCTAAGCTTGTAATCACCAATTTCCTATTACATGTCATAGCACTTGGGCTATTTGTACTCATTTTCCACTAGAGTTCAATTTGTATTGGTTTAAGATATAAAAGTGAATCATAAACCAAAACAAAACATGATTAGATGGTGTTTTATCTCATAGGTACACAAATGGTTGAATTTTGTCTCTCATACACATTCCTTTGGGCATACCTTGGCGGTATAAACATAGGATTCCTTAACTCCTTCAAGACGTGGTCTAATTGTCTAAACAAGGAGTCTTGCCTTGGGTCTACCTTCCTTGGGGGTACATACCTTGGAACCTTAGGCCTTGGTGGATGTTCTTTAGGCTTTTCTTTAAGGTTTGATGGGTGTCTTTTAACCTTAATGTTTGGAGGGTGATTAAGGGTCTTCTCTTGAAGGTGCCTCTTCCTAAGGTTGCATTCAAGCTTGTAATGTCCAACCTTATTACAATAAAAGCATTTCCCCTTGGGGGTCTTAGGCACATTACCCTTCACAAACATCCTTTGACTTTTAGATCCATTGATTTTCAATGAGGAACCAAGGCACGATCTATTGCCAAACTTTTTACCCGAACTTAAAAGTTTTTCTATTCTTTGTTCACCTTGGCTAAATTTATCTTGGAACTTTTCTTTGTATGTTTTAAGTTCCTTAATTTCAAGAGTGAGTTTCTTAACCTCCTATTCAAGATTCCAATCGAGGGTACTCAAGGATTTAACATCCAAACAATGGATTTGAATTTCATCTTGAATGGTCTTCACATTTTCCTTAAGCTTAATGTTTTCTTCATTTGAAGCTTTTAGTTTTGAGGTGAGTGAACTGTTTTCATTTTTTACACCTTCAAGTTGGCTTAATAAATTTAGATTTTCACTTTTAGCCTTATCAAGTTTCTTGGTCAACTTCTCATTCCCAAGGTACAAGGCATTGAAAGAGGATTGATGATCATCATCTTCATCACTATCACTTTCAATATCCGCCATTGTATCAATTGTGGGAGTTTTTTCATTTTGAACAATTGAGGCCACAAGGACTTTATGGGTTTCCTCCTTCACTTGAGTCTCCTCATGCGAATCATTTTCGGATTCCGAGGTATCCTCATATGTGGCATTCATAGCCTTCTTGGGTTTTTTCGAAGGACATACATTAGAGTAATGTCCTCTCCCACCACAATTGAAACATTCTTGTCCCTTGGGTTTCTTCTTATTCTCTCTCTTACCATGAGTTCATGTCTTTTAGGGGCTTTTTCACTAGATTCTCCCTTTCTAAATTTTCTCATCTTATTGAACATTTTATAGTTTTTCAAATATTTTTTAGCAATCATTTTTTCACTTGGGTCTTCTTCCATTTTCGGTTCTTTTTCTTTAATTGTTGGAGGTTTAATGGAAGATTTCAAGTCAATCGGCTTCTCCTTTGTTCGTTCAAGATTGAGTTCAAAGGTTTGAAGAGAGGCAACCAACTCATCAACTTCCATTTGGGCCACATTCTGGTACTCTTCAATTGGCACCTTTTTAGACTCAAACCTCTTGGCAAGATTTCTTAATATCTTTGTGTTCACTTTTGCATCAGGAATTCTTTCACCGAGAGCCCACATAGAGTTGACAATGTTACTAACTCTAGAGTAGAAATCCATGAAGGTTTTTTCTTCTCTCTTTTTTGAGGCATCAAATTGAGCTTCTAAAAGTTGGAGCTTTGATCTTTTTACAACGGATGTATCTTCGTGGGTTCTCTTAAGAATTTCTCATGCCTCTTGTGCGGTCTCACACATCATAATTCTCTTGTGCTCATTTGGTGAGAGTAAGCCTTTCGTTCAAAAGTCTTGGAACTAGTGGTCGTATCCATTTTCTCAACCACGGGGTGTGTCCATCCAGTACACACATAATCCCATACGAATGGATCGATGGAGAAGCAAAAACTTTTCATCTTTGATCCATCGAAATATGGTGGTTTAGAGATGGCATAGCTTTCTCCCATAGACATGGTTCTATCACTTGATCATTTAGACGGTTAAGTCTTTAAAATGAGCACAAGGCTCTAATACCAATTAAATGTTCCTTGAGTGCTTAGAACTGGATTGACCCCAGAGGGGGGTGAATAGGTTAATCACAAATTATGAGGCCTTTTTAAATTTTATTTGATTAATGTGAAATAGTGCGGAATTAATAAACAATTAATCAAGTGTGTTTGATAATCAAAGTATGCAAGATTAAGAACAATCACACAAGCAAGCACCAATACACAATATTTATAGTAGTTCAATTAAACAACCTATATCCACTATTGAGACTCACCCAACCTTGGGCTATCTCCAAATTACTAAGCGTTGGAATTGTACACCAACACAATAGAATAGGACTTCCACCTATCAAATTGATTGGGTTCAAAAGAAACTCAGTCTCTTTAATCCATTTCACAATGATAAGATTTTTAAAGTAAAAATATAAACTAGAAGCACTTGCCTTGGAGAGCTTTTCAATGTGAGCTCGTATAATCCCGACATTGATGTAGACCCGTTGTATAGAGCAATCACAATCCTTGGGAGGTCCTTCTAAAAAATTGGGTTCCAATTTCTATCATAAAAGCTTGGCTCAATCCTTCTCTCTCAATCTCAATCTTTACCGATTGGATACTTGAATGATTTCACAATTGTTTTTCCAACAGAGAATAAGCCGATTTTTGCCTTGGTGTTTGAGGGATTAATTATGGTAGATATGCAATGAATGCTCTTTTTTTTCATCTGTAAAATCCTCAAAAGTGTGGTACTTATAGGCAAGTATGAATTTTTTGTAAGATTGAAACACACGATTGATCTTGTACATGCGATCGATCATCCGTGTTTGAATCCCTTTTCACCAACCCGACCGTTGAGCATTTAATGCATAGTAACGGCTCTAAAATGGTAACCTCACAATACATTGTGCCACATGATTGATCATCCCTGTATCCTGGCGACCGATACAGCGATACGTTCCAATACCAAGTCTCATCCAGGCCAGGGCGATTGATCGTGATGTCGATCTGTTCCTTTCCAGTATACACGATCGAACATATACTCGATTGGTCATATGATATCAAGTTTCCAGGAATTTGTTTAAATCCAGCCTATGTCCTGTCTCAGCGATACGTTGCCCAGACGATTGACTCGTCAAGGTTCCAAACGATCAATCGTGGGATGCCGATAGTATCGTCCTAAGACCACATGAGTTTAACAGTCCAGACAAACTAGAACCTTAGTTTTTCCACACGACATATCGCAAGTCCACAATTGGACATATGTTGTCCCTGGCGAATGATCGCCCGACACGATGTGTTGTCCTGACAGTGAATTCATATTTTCAAATTGGGTTCCAATTCAATGTGAAACACATGTTAGGCTTGATTAATTATCCTGATTTGATCTCTAAGCCTAGGAAAGGTCAATGTATAGTCTGGGTACCACCTAAGGTCATCTAGGGTTACTTACCATCTGTGATTGACATACACGTTGATCTGTTGAGTCTTCACACTGCAAGCAACGCTTGAGATTTTGAGTCTTGAGCTTCTCTCTTCAAGGCAAGCCTTCACCTAAGTTACGAACTTGACAAATAGGTGACTCGGTAAGTAGGGGCACTAACAGTGTTCGTCACATCCCACAAAGAAATCATTCAAAAGCTATCTATACTCCATTGGAAATGTGTGCAAATAATCCATAATATCCATAAAAACCCATTAAGAAAGTCAACCTAACCACAATGCCGTATTGGATTCCTAGACGCACTCAAAAGGTGAAACTTCCAAGTCCAATCTCACATAGGTCAAACAATAATTCACAATGTAACTCAATATATGTAGCCATCTCCATTCACCTAAAAGTCATAACGTGACTTTGACAAATAAATCACCAAGAAATTGCATCTCCAAAACTCGGCTATCAAAACATGCCATAACTCAACAAAGTCTATTGTTTTTCAACTAAAATAATAAATTCCAATATTCATTCTGCACTCATGTCACGCCTTGACCCGATTGTAGGCCCGAAATGCGACTAATTTTTTTTTATAATAATCTTCCATCTGTTAATATCAGAGTTGGGTTGGATCCTCAAAATAAATAGTTAAGCTCATAATAATAAAATGTCACACGTGCTCTTCACACGTGGACCTAAACATGTACTATATATACACAACACATCATACAAACAAATATTTCCATAAATACGATCAAAGCATCATCATCAATATCAGAGTTACGTGCGGTAACACAGTGGTTTATACATGCTCAGAATAATAATAAGTACCATTGGTGGTACTTAAACAAATTATGGTTTATAAAAAAAAATAGATAAACGTATTTCCCAATTGTGGGAGATACAAGCGACCACGTTGGCTTCCTCATCCTAAGCCTGCAATGGAGGTCCCTTCTTCTCGGGTGCTAATCCTGAAATGTGAGGGGTGTGAGCTCCAAGCCCAGTGAAGAGATCTTAAATTAATTTACACGTGAAACAATGCAGTCTTATACTAACAATAATGGTCTACTCTTACCAACATTTATCTCACCAACTTACCATGGATGGTCTCATACACCATACATCCAGCTTACCATCACTGCCACACATGTGAAGCACTACACTGGTTGTGCAAATGCATTAAGTCCCGACACGGACAACATGCACCATCTTGCAAGAGCATAAACGACCTCACTAGTCTGACCTCACTAGTCCGGCCTCACTGGCCAATAATAACTAACCTAACGATCCGACCTCATTGATCTGGCCTCACTGGCCCAAAATCAGCAAACAGTTAAATGTGTGGAGGCAGTACCAATAACCAACTTCATATCTCATCTACTTACCACAATGTGATGCTCAGGTCATCACATCGGAGAATGTCAATAACATGACAATATGCATAATAAACATTACTATGTATCAACATGAATATATCAATATCTAGGCATGTAAGTGGGTTCATTCTTCGTTATAGACTACTAGACATCGACTCCCTGACACCGTGTTATGCTCATTTAGTCTTTTCCATTTCATGTAACATCCATGAAATCACTTATTGCACTAGAGTCTAGGTTTACAAAACTTGATTTACCAATCCTCTATTATTAAGTCTCATCACCGTTAATCGTAGGGTAATTGCAGAAATTTGTAACACACAATAGAATGCAATGAATAAACATCCATAAACAAACATCGTTCACAATCATTATACAGTTAAATTTTTCTAACTCATTTTTCAAAAAAATTCAAAGGAAATGGTTGATAGTCCATGCAATAGGTTACTACTTCATTTTAAGTTTAAAGTTAGAATAATCAACCAAATCAAAACACCCAATGAAAATGAAAATGAAAGTACTCAGTGCCCAGTCTCATATTTCTTCCTAGCAGGGTAGAGTATTGAGACTTTGCCCAGAGGGTACAGTATAGATATGTAAAGTGCTCAAGTCACTACACATATTGTCTTCTAGATTGGACCATGAGACATATTGGGTTAGGCATAGAGAGATACATAAATGTAAAATGCTCATGCCACTATTCGTATAGTCTTCTGGATAGAACCATGGACACATACTGAATTAGGCCTAGAGAGTACAAACAATAAATCACTCAGTGCTCGATCGCTTTTTACCAATGAGCATGTTTCCGCAATGCTACTGATGGTAACCAAGCGGCGTTTCCGTTGCGCTACAGGTAGAGAGTTTTCAGCCTGGAAGTGAACATGAAAGGCAATAAGGTAAACACACAAGAGTTAGAGTCAGTGATATTTTTAAACTTAGAATCAAGCTTCTATAATTTATCATCAATAATTAAAACATAAATCTAACACAAATCTTAAGTTAATAATCCTAAATAAATTTAAAAAATCAACTTTGGGTTCCTCGGAACATGCCTCGAAACCTGGTACTGTGCCTTCGGAGCTTCCGAGCCACTGTCCTAAATTTTGTGTTCAACAAAGTTTTCGGAACTTGGATTATACACTTTGGAACCTCCGAGGTTCAGGTCTCCTAACTTCTGAGCCTATTCCAAACAGAGAACAGTAGCGACAAGAAAAATAGTTAGCCTAAGTGTGCTTCGGAACTTGTCACAGTCTGCTTGGATCTTCAGAGCCGTTCGGAACCGTCCGAAGATGTCCTCAGAACGTCCGTGATTGTCCAGTAGAGTCAGAGAAAAATGGTTGGCCTCTATTCACTTCAGAATTCCCGAACATCAGTTCGGAACTTCCGAGTTTAATTTCAGATCTTCTGAAGATCGTCTTCTTCAACCTGTCACCTGCAACCAATGCAGTGACGGGACAGACAGAGTGAAATACGAATCCAAAGATAGTGGGTTTCCTGAATTCATTTTTCACATCCTTCTGTTCAAATGTGTTCCTCTATAAGTCTAATATATTTTCGAAATAAATTAGACAGAAATCAGTTAAGAGAAACATCTGATTTTACTGATTAAATCACTAAAACACATGAAAATCCAAAGTTTCCACTAACTTTCAAAATTATTTTAAAAACTCAAATCTAAAAAATTCAACTCTGTTTGATCCTAACCTTATTAAAATTTAAAAACAAACACAATAGTTACCTTCGCTTTGCAATTCAAGTAAAGTTTCAGGTGCTAGAAAATTTGCCTAATGTGAGGTACGGTGGAAAGAAGAGAGAACTTGAAAGCAGAACAAGTAGTTGAATGAGGAGGGGAAACTGTAGTTTCAAATCTCAGAGAACAATAAAAACTCACTGGAACTTGTAGCTGTTTAAATATAGGAAAAGAGCGGAGGTAGGCTAGGCTTAGTAGATGGCCATGGGAACTCCACATTGTTCTACAAGCTAAAACTGTAGCTTGCATGAATCATACGTGATTCGATAACAACACAGTTGTTTACAATGCATCAGCTGCTTGTACGCAGCTTAGGGGACTAAATGCAAATATCCATATTTATATCTTAGCCCCTAATTAGCTTAATCAAAATTTAGGATACAATTAAAGTCTTATTTGATTAATCTATCTGATCCGAAACATAGAAAATTATTAATTATGAATATCATAAAAACTTAAAAAGCCATACACCTTGAAAATTAATTGATTTTAAATAAAATATGATTTAAATAAACTCCATAAATCAACTTGTATTTAATGAAAGGGTTTTAAAATTTTTATTCTCAAAATCTAATTACACAAAATGATGAGTTTAAGTATAGATTTAAATACCATAGTTTTTCTTAAGATTTTCTGACATTCATAATTTTTAAACTAATTATTTTGTAAAATAGGGACCTCTTCGGGTCAAATTATTTAATATTTTCAAAAATTAAATTATAAGTTAAATGGTCCTACAAATTCAAAATTCAAATCCCTATCAATGTATAAACTTGAAACTCAATTTCACTCAATCAATATTTAAACAATAATTAAATCATTAAATAATAATATTTATAGTAAATTACCATTTTTCCCTTTCAACTTAAATGAGGTGGATCAATGAGCTACCGCGCTCTGATTGGATCGATCCTAGACTTTTCAAAAATTTTAAACAGTAATCTTCATGATTAACGGGTTAAAAATACAATTAATTAACACAAATCACAGTTATTAGGCCTAATTTTGGGTCAAGGTATTACAACTCTAACGTCTAAGTCTTCTTTAATCGGTAAATAGATCAAATATATCATTAATGAAGACTTCTACGAACTGATCGAGATTTGCTCTGAAGATTCTATTCATCAAGTATATGAATGTCGCTGGAGCATTAGTCACTTCAAACGGTATTACAACAAACTTATATCGACTAAACTTGGTACGAAGAGCAGTCTTCTCTATATCACATTCTCTAACTCCCAACTGCTGGTATCTAGACCGAAGATCAATCTTAAAGAAATACCAAGATCGTCTCAATTGATCAAACAAATCATCAATTTGGGGGAAGGGATACTTATTCTTAAATGACTTTATTCAATTGCCTACAGTCAGTACAAAGTCTTATAATACCATTTATTAGTGCCCCAGCTTGACAAGTCACCTTTTTGTCAAATTCAAGACCTCAGTGAAGCATTGCCTTGGAAGATTGAAGCCAATGAAACAAGCCTAATAGCAATGAAGATCATTGAAGATTACAAGTTCATCACATGTATTGCAATCACACAAGTAAACTGACCATAGATGACCTTAGGTGGAACCCACGCCCTTAGTGGACCTTGCCTAGGCTTAGTGAATCATATTGGCAAATTCATAATCAAGCCTTAGTGCACCCTGGACAGTCAAAGAACGAGATGGGATAAACATTGGAAAACTGATAATCTATCAGTTGATTCGTCGAGTCCATCGATCCATCGATAAGACAGGACAGACCAATTATGGTCTTCAACACATCGACCGGATTGACAAAGGTTCTGGAATGGACACACTGTCATTCGGGGTTGCTCTCTAATCGAGTGTATCGAGTTCACTGACCCTCGGTGAGATAGGACCGACCTACCAAGGTCATCGATACATCTATTACAAATTCAAGCTTCTGGTTGGAAACAAATTGTCAAACCAGGTTGCTCTCAGATCGACTGTCTCGCCCACTGACACATCGATATGAATAGATCGACCCATCGGTGAGCACGACACGTCGACCTTGGTTGAGTATGAGTTACGGAACTTGTAACATCCTGTCCCGCTACTGGCACGTTATCTCCGAAATATCTCAAAACATCACAAAGGAATAGGTAACGGGCAATAAGGTTCAACATGCCAACATAACATGAAACAATCATAGACTATTCGAACACAGTTATAAATCATCCGAAATCAAACAACATCCAAAGAGGGGTCACATAAAACAAGGTCTCTCAACTAAGAACAACGTAATTATAAAATGTCTAACCACTGCTCCTCTACGGGCGCCTATTCAAGGGCCCTGCCTAGTCCCTTTGCAATCGGGTACCTGAAAGGTAAGGGGTGAGCTAACAAGCCCAATGAAGGGATAATGCATATCACATGTCAACAATATAAATAGTTATCATATGCATGAATGCAAAAATATCGTAATAAAAGGGGTGCTCATATGTATGGGATCCAACTGCACCACCAACCAATAATCCACCAACTAGTCCATGACATCATCTCGGTGGCTCACATCGGGTCCTCCAACAAACTCCTGGAGAGTAAGAGGTGAACTAACTAGCCCAATAAAGGAAATAACCATATCATACCTCAACGACATATATATATATATATATATATATATATATAGACATATTGACAAAATAATGGACATCATAATAGAATGCATGTCTACGTACGAGAGTACTCAACTACACAATTAACCAATGGTCCCGCCGACCAATCAGAGGCATAATCTCCATAACTAACAACTGTCCTCCAACAACCCCTGTAAGGTCTCGGAATTTGGGAATTAATATAAATGTGAATATTATTTATTTTAATGATGGAAATTAGAAAATTGGTGGAGTAGATGGTAAATGGGCCAAAATTGGATAAAGGCCCAAGTGTGGCCCAATAGACTATGGTTTGGATTTAAATTTATTTAAATGGGTCAAGAATGGTCAAATTGGGTCAAATACCCATTTGGGACCCAATGGGTCAAGATGGTTATGCTCTAAGGTAAATGGGCTAGATGGAAATGTAATTGGGCCATAGCCCAATGGTAATCCACTTAGAGTGAATTCAATGATTTTAAATCACCTAAGTTATTTGGAATTAAACAATGGTGATGTGGCCAAGTGGGACCCACCTCCACCTCATCAAGTGAGGTGGCGTGTGGGACAAGGTTTGGTGGGGCCGGCCACCATGGTTGATTTGGTCAACCATGGGTGGAGTAATGGACTTAGGCTAAGTACCAATGGATTAACCTAAGGTAATTATCTAATTAATTAAATAATTAAATTATTTAAAATGGTAGTTAAGAGTGGTCAAAGTGGGACCATGAGGTGAAGACTCACCTCATCTCAAACTCAAGTGAAACACGTTGGCTTGGTGGTGGTTTAGATAACCACCACCATAAAGCATTTTAAATATCTAAGAAAATATCTTAGGGTTGGTGGGTGTCATTAATGTAAAGTAAAAAAAAACAAAATGGAGATGAGCTTTGTTGGTGTCTCATTCTCATTTTTTTTGTTAACTCCATCCCTCCCACTCCTCCATTGCCATCCCATGTTCAAGTGAAGGGAGAAAGAGAGCTAAGGAGGAGAGAAGAGAAGGAGAGAGAAAGAAGTGGAAAAAAATTAAGCAAAAATCACTCTAAGGTAAAGGGTTATCACCTTCCCTCTCATAATTTTCCCCTCTCCCTCTCTCACACAAAGCCTACCATGGCCGATTCTAGGGTTGGGGATTGCCACCCTTGATCAAAGATCTTAACCTACCAAGGATCAAAAGGAAGGAGAGAGGAGGCTAAGGAGACCGACGGGAGCGGCGGAAATCGGAGGAGACGTCGGATAGTGAGTATTTCTTAAACAAGAAATTTTGGATTTTAGGGTTTAAAATTTAGGGTTTAGTTTTGTAAAAATTAATGGTGGTTACATGGATATATGTCATGGATGTTAAACCCCTCAAATGTGAGGGTGGAAGATGGAGAAAACCCTAAGTGGGAAAAAATTAGGGTTAGGTTGAGAAAATAAATAAATGGGTTATGTGCACTATGTAATTTATGAAATTTAAGCACAGAATGGAATGATTGGAAGAAGAATTATTGGCCATTGGGTTCGGCCATGTAGCATGGCCGAACCCCATGGTGGGTGATTTGGTGGTTGGTTTAATTGGTTAGGGTTTTTGATTAATGAATTTAGGGTTTTAATGAATGCATGGGAGTAAGGTTTTAAAATGAGTTTATGATAAAAAAAAATGCAATGGAGCCTTATGGTTTTAAAATGCATGGAGGGAATGAGCCTTGAACCATGGGTTCAGCCATGGTATATGGCTGAACCCTATGGTGATGAAATGATGATTAAATGGTGGGTTTAAAGGATAATGTGTTGATGAATTTAGGGTTTTTAAATGAACAAGTGTAATGATCCAAATGGGGTTACGAATATGGTTTAGATGCATGATTTAAAACCCTCAAGGAAGGATTATTGGTGGATCTAAAATGTAACAATGGACCCAAGAAAAAAAAATTGGGGAAAGGACACCATGGGTTCGGCCATGGTGTATGGCCGAACCCATGGCCCAATTGGGATCCATTTGGTGGTTTAAATTGGATGATGAATGGTGATTTAAATGCATGATGTAAACCTCTCATGGGAAGACGTGTGATAGATCTAAAATGCGCCAAAAGATTCAAGGAAAATGGGGAACAAGACATCATGGGTTCGGCCATGGTGTGTGGCTGAACCCATGACCATTTTGTAAGTCATTGTATGAGCTAAGGTTGGGTCCATGTTTGTGTTTAGATAATGGAAAATTTTATTAAATTAGATGGCTGATTTTGTTTCATGTTGGGTCATGGTTAGTGAATCAATAATGGACCTAAGTTAAGGACCTAAGTTGTGGATTAAATTTTGGGCTTAAGTAGGCGTGAATTAATAAAAAATTGTTTATGTGAAGGGTAGTGGCAAAAATGGTAAATATGGGATAAAATGAAGAAACCCACTAAGTTATGATTTACGGGCTTGGAAATGATTAAAACTTGGATTGATTTGGTAATTTAATAAGGTACCGGATAGCGCGAGCGGTACGCGAGTCGGTAGCCGGATTGTCGGACGAAAACGAAATAAAGACGCGAGTCGGTATTCAATAGGATTCCTACCTATTTGTAAACCATGGATGTGTGATGGTGTTTTGGTCATATTTTACTAATTTTAGTATTTATCTTATGATGGGTTTTTACAATTATGGATGCTATGTTTAAGAAGGATTTTATTTAATGGCTATGAACTATGATTATGGTTATGCATTATAAATTAAGGCTATGTATGATATCTTAAGGTTATGAGTTATAAATATTACATAGCATAATGCATTACATCTCATGCATGGCATGGGCGGAAAAAAATAAACAAACCGGAGTCCATGCTCCGTCGGGGCGACCGAAAAACAGGCATGGGGATATTTTTATAACCGGAGTCCATACTCCGTCGGGGCGACCGAGAACAGGCATGGGGACACGTTGACGAGGCTTTGGCATCAAGGGGGATATTTTGCGGTTGGACGTATCTTGACGAGGTTTTTCCGTCAAGAAGGATATGACACTATATGGCAGGAATGATGGGTGGGATTCATAACATAGACACCCAGGGCATGGCATACATCTTATATTTTCACTTTACGTGGTTTATCAATTTTCATTGGGTTATTATCAGTATGCTGTTATTATTAATCCATGTGCTAGCCTACTCGGAGTCCTACTGGGCGCGTTGTTCTAACGCCCTACTTCTACCCTAGCTGACAATGCAGGAGATGGCGGACCGGAAGGGCGAGACGGGAGCCAAGCTTAGGAGCTTGGGGAGGCAGCTACTTAGTTTAATTATTGCATTTTGGAAATGTAAATTGAGTAAATTAGCTTGTCGGAATGTAATAACTTAGATGGCTTGCTATGTTTAGATTTTATTTTTGGACAATACAGTTTAATGGAATTTTAGTAATTAAATAGATGTTTCTTCCCTGCTATCTGAAAATTGGTAGGACAGTCTCTATTTTCATTCCGCATTTAAGTTTATATTCCGCGAGCTTACTTTCCACGTGTGAACCGTACTCGTGGACTTAGTTCCACGCACGCGTAGGGTTGGCCAGTTAAGGGCCGGGCTTTAGAAGCTCGGAACTTAACTCGCATCGTGATGTCCGCGCCCTTTGTCACTTTTATTTTAAAAAAAATAAATATACTCTGTTTTTACGGTGAAAAGGGGCGGGCGTTACAATCGGCATCAGAGCGAGCTCCGAAGAATGAATCTCTCAAAGTAAGATTAAGAAGGTTGCATGTCTCACTGGCAGCTAAGAATCCCAACCGACCGACTCTTCAGAGGCCGCTGCACGGGGGCCGGGTTAATTTACTTCGATTGACTCAAACTGAAGTATTCAATCTGAGAACAACGTTTGACAAAGAGGAATGATAGAAAGGGAAGAAAGATTCATTCTAGTAGAGATTTATCAAAACATAGCAAGATAGGGTTGAATTTCCCCGGAAAGGAGAATGTAGTAATTTGATACTTAGGATTTTTCCCCAAATTTGAACAACAAACAATAGGAATTTAGAGATCCCCCCCCGGAACAAAGGAAAAACCAAGTGTGCATATTTGGTAACTCCACCCCCCCCCCCAAAATGGAAAGAAAAACATTTGATGCTTAGGAATTTTTTTTTTTCTCAAAATATGTGAATACAACAACTCTATGAAGGAACTAAATCAGTAAGTATTTTCAATGGTTTAGGAAATGCCTCCAAGAAGAAAGACTCGTCGGAACCCCCGGGTAGAGGAAGAGGTGCCACCACCTCGTCGGGAAGAGGGAGTACCACCACCTCATCAAGAGGAGGTACCGCCGCCTCATCAAGCAGAGGGACAGAATAGTACAAACAAACAAGGTGTATCTCCCAAGCTACAAGACATAGTTCAGGCGGCTGTCGCTTCTGCTCTACAACAACACCTGGGCGGAAGTGCGACCACCAACGACACCAGTAAACGGAAGATGGTCAAAGGCTTCCAGCAACAGCGCCCTCCCTACTTCAGAGGAAAAGAAGGGGTTGTAGGAGCAGATCATTGGTTAAAGAAGATCACTCAGATCTTGAATCTGCTTCTGGTTTCCAATCCGGCTGACAGAATCTTACTGGCAACATCTCAACTGATTGACGATGCCGGTAATTGGTGGGAAGTGGTGGAAAAACAGCGAACACTGGTGCCTGAAAGGGAAAGAATTGCCATGACTTGGGAATGGTTCTCAGCCACTTTTCTAGAACAGTATTTTCCGGAGGAAGAAAGAGAGAGCCAGACTAAAGCTTTTATATCATTAGTACAAGGCAATATGACAGTGGCAGAATATCACCGGGAGTTCCTTCGTCTATCTGTCTACGCATTCTATATGGTGGATACAGAGCAACGGAGGGCCCGTAAGTTTGAACGGGGCCTTCGGCCGAGCATCAAGGCTAGGGTGACAGTATTCAAGGAACCTACATTGGCAAGGGTGGTCAGCAGGGCCACTATAGTGGAGCGGGAATTGAATGAGATAGCGCGGCCTGATAACAGCTGAAGGTAGAGTGGGCGGGGCTCATTTCAACCCAACAAGAGGTTCTGCCCAAGTTTCAGCAGACCCTCATCCTCTACTGGATCTACAGGGGGCTTTCGCCCCAATCAGCCCTCCCCATCAGCATTAGTCACCCAGGTCCCTCGGGGTGGGAACACTTGCTATCAATGTGGCCAACAGGGCCACTTCAAGAGAGAGTGTCCACAGCTCAACAGACCCTCTAATTTCAGGGGTTCTTCCCGCCCTCCAGCTAAGCCAGCTCAGTCGCGAGGAGGCAGAGCGCACAACCAAGCGGGGCGGGCGGCAAACCCTACAGGATCTGGACGGCTTTTTGCCATGCCTTCTCCAGTAGCGGTGGATCGCTCGGTGATGCAAGGTATGGCCGTAGTTGGTAGTTCCTATGCTGTTACATTATTTGATTCTGGAGTTTCCCATTCATTTATATCTGCTGCATTCATATCTGCTACGGGCACATTAGTACAAAACCTGTCCACATCACTTACCATTGTATCCCTCGTCGGAGACACATCTTTGGGACTCATCTGCACTGGATTAAACACTGAACTCGCTGGATTCCGGTTCGAGTTCAACTATTTAGTAATCGATATGGCTGAGTACGATGTTATATTTGGTATGGACTGGTTGGCTACACATCAGGCCCATATTGATTGCCATCTTCGTAGGGTGATATTTTGGTCACCTGAGGGAAATCGGTATATAGTGCCCGCTGATAGACAAGGTATTCCTAGAAGACTGTAGGAAGAATTGAACTACTTTGTCTTGAACAACATTAAGTTAGACAGGGCACCAGGGGCTGAACTTCCGGCTGTAGTAGCAGAGTTTGCCGAAGTATTTCCAACAGAGCTCCCTGGTTTGCCACCCATGAGGGAGATGAACTTTGAGATCAAGTTATATCCTGGCACTGCTCCAGTATCGTTACCACATTATAGGATGGCACCAGCTGAGATGACCGAGTTGAAGAAGCAGATTGATGAACTGCTCAGATTGGGTTTTATTCGGAACAACACATCAGCATGGGGAGCCCTAGTATTATTTGTGAAAAAGAAAGATGGTACCCTGCGGATGTGTGTGGATTATAGAAAATTGAACGAGCTGACTGTTAGGAACAAGTATCCCCTACCCAGGATTGACGATCTGTTTGATCAACTTAGGGGTTCCTCTCACTTCTCCAAGATTGATCTGATGTCCAGATACCATCAAATCTGGGTTAGAGAGGAGGACATAGAGAAGAAAACCTTCAGAACACGGTATGGTCTATATGAGTATGTAGTCATGCCGTTTGGGCTTACTAATGCACCAGCTGTGTTCATGGACCTGATGAATAGGATATTCCGGCCTTACTTAGATCAGTTTGTGATCGTATTTATTGATGACATCCTGATCTATTCCAAGAGTCAAGAAGAACATGCTGAACACCTGCGGATAGTTCTTAACACCCTGAAGAGGAACCAGTTGTATACCAAAGCCAGCAAATGTGAGTTCTGGCTATCTAAGGTTAACTTCTTGGGACACGTTATATCGGAGGAAGGTATAGCCGTGGACCCGACTAAGGTAGCGACAGTGAAGGAGTGGAAAGTGCCGATAAATGTGACCGAGATCCGCAGTTTTCTGGGATTGGCCGGTTACTACAGGAAATTCATCATGGACTTCTCCAAGATTGCAGCCCCACTTACCCGACTCACTCAGAAAGGAGTCAAATTTGAATGGTCGGATCTGTGCAACAGGAGATTTGAGGAGCTAAAGGAAAAGCTTACAACCGCTCCTATTCTGATCTTGCCGAAAAGAGGCAGAAATTATGAGGTGTACTGTGATGCCTCAGGAGAGGGACTGGGGTGTACACTCAATCAAAATAATCGGGCAGTGGCGTACGGATCAAGACAATTGAAAATCCATGAACGCCACTATCCCATACATGATCTGGAGCTGGCAGCAGTGGTCTTCTCTCTCAAAAGCTGGAGACACTATCTCTATGGAGAGAAATTTGAGGTGTTTTCCGACCACAAGAGTCTGAAATATTTGTTTGATCAGAAGGAACTCAATATGAGACAACGCCGATGGATGGAATATCTGGCAGATTATGACTTTGCACTCCGATATCATCCCGGGAAGGCGAATAAGGTGGCGGATGCCCTCAGCCGCATGTCACATGCGACAGTAGCCAGCTTGATCAGGACGGAATGAGAAGTATTAAATACCATTAGAGAATTTAAACTCTACCTCAATAATCATGGGACCATATATAATCTGATCATACGATCTAACATGGTCTCCGAGATTGAACGGGAACAACGAATAGATCCAGAGGTGGAGGAGATATGGGCTAAGATGTCTACCGGTGAAGTGGTACCGAAGTGGGAGTTACGACCAGGACAGGGTCTTGTGTTCAGAGGTAGGACATATGTACCTAAGAGCTGCAGAAGAGAGTTGTTGACTGAAGCACACCAAACCAAGCTCTCTATCCATCCGGGCAGCACCAAGATGTATCATGGTCTTAAGAGGCACTATTGGTGGTGGGGACTCAAAAGAGATGTGGCGGATTTTGTTACCCGTTGCGTAACTTGCCAGCAGGTTAAGGCGGAACATCAGAAACCACCGGGTTTACTCGCACCCTTACCAGTGCCGGAGTGGAAATGGGAGCACATATCTATGGATTTCGTATCAGGGTTGCCTAGGTCATCAAAGGGCAACGATGAGATATGGGTCGTAGTGGACCGATTAACTAAATCTGCGCATTTCCTTCCCAGCAAGATGACAGATTCGTCGGAGACATTGGGTCGACGGTACATCCGGGATATCATCAGACTACATGGTATTCCGCGGACTATTGTGTCCGACAGAGATGGCCGATTCACAGGTAGAGTATGGCAGGGCATGTAGTCGGCTATGGGACCGACATATTGACTAGCACAGCATTTCATCCACAGACTGATGGACAGTCGGAGAGGACAATACAGACATTGGAGGATATGCTGAGAGCATGCATGCTAGACTTCAAGGGTGGATGGGAGGATCATTTACCACTGGTGGAGTTTTCCTACAATAATAGTTACCAGGCAAGCCTCCAGATGGCTCCGTTTGAGGCCTTATATGGCAGGCCATGTAGATCATCGGTGTGTTCGACAGAAGCCGATGAGCCTGCGCTGATTGGACCAGAGTTGGTTGTAGAAACTACAGCGCAGATTAAATTGATACGGCAGCATCTACTCACTGCACAGAGCCGTCAGAAGAGTTACGTCGACAAGAGGAGAAGGTTCCTCGAATTTGAGGTGGGAGACTTGGTGTTTTTTGAAAGTCTCACCACGGAAGGGGCACATGAGGTTCGGAAAGAAGGGAAAACTGTCGCCTAGATTTGTGGGACCATTTCCGATCCTGAAGAGGGTGGGGTGGGGGGGGGGGTAGCTTATCAGTTGGCGCTCCCTCCACAGCTATCATCTCTACATGATGTATTTCATGTGTCCATGTTAAGAAAGTACAATCCCGATCCTTCACATGTGTTGAATGTGCAAGACGTCGATGTACAAAGCGATGTGACATATGTGGAGAAGCCGGTCAGAATAGTCGGGAGCGAGCAAAGGGTGCTGCGGAACCGTGCCATTCAGTTCGTCAAGGTGGTATGGGAACGACATAGTAATGAAGAAACCACCTGGGAACTTGAGTCGGAGATGAGAGCCTCTCATCCGGAACTCTTTGTGTAAGATATTTTGAACCTCTACTTCGCTCGAATTTTCGGGACGGAAATTTTAAAAGTCGATTGTATTGTAAGGTCTCGGAATTTGGGAATTAATATAAATGTGAATATTATTTATTTTAATGATGGAAATTAGAAAATTGGTGGAGTAGATGGTAAATGGGCCAAAATTGGATAAAGGCCCAAGTGTGGCCCAATAGACTATGGTTTGGATTTAAATTTATTTAAATGGGTCAAGAATGGTCAAATTGGGTCAAATACCCATTTGGGACCCAATGGGTCAAGATGGTTATGCTCTAAGGTAAATGGGCTAGATGGAAATGTAATTGGGCCATAGGCCCAATGGTAATCCACTTAGAGTGAATTCAATGATTTTAAATCACCTAAGTTATTTGGAATTAAACAATGGTGATGTGGCCAAGTGGGACCCACCTCCACCTCATCAAGTGAGGTGGCGTGTGGGCCAAGGTTTGGTGGGGCCGGCCACCATGGTTGATTTGGTCAACCATGGGTGGAGTAATGGACTTAGGCTAAGTACCAATGGATTAACCTAAGGTAATTATCTAATTAATTAAATAATTAAATTATTTAAATGGTAGTTAAGAGTGGTCAAAGTGGGGCCATGAGGTGAAGACTCACCTCATCTCAAACTCAAGTGAAACACGTTGGCTTGGTGGTGGTTTAGATAACCACCACCATAAAGCATTTTAAATATCTAAGAAAATATCTTTAGGGTTGGTGGGTGTCATTAATGTAAAGTAAAAAAAAAAAATGGAGATGAGCTTTGTTGGTGTCTCATTCTCATTTTTTTTGTTAACTCCATCCCTCCCACTCCTCCATTGCCGTCCCATGTTCAAGTGAAGGGAGAGAAAGAGCTAAGGAGGAGAGAAGAGAAGGAGAGAAGAAAGAAGTGGAAAAAAATTAAGCAAAAATCACTCTAAGGTAAAGGGTTATCACCTTCCCCTCATAATTTTCCCCTCTCCCTCTCTCACACAAAGCCTACCATGGCCGATTCTAGGGTTGGGGATTGCCACCTTGATCAAAGATCTTAACCTACCAAGGATCAAAAGGAAGGAGAGAGGAGGCTAAGGAGACCAACGGGAGCGGGAAATCGGAGAAGACGTCGGATAGTGAGTATTTCTTAAACAAGAAATTTGGATTTAGGGTTTAAAATTTAGGGTTTAGTTTTGTAAAAATTAATGGTGGTTACATGGATATATGTCATGGATGTTAAACCCCTCAAATGTGAGGGTGGAAGATGGAGGAAACCCTAAGTGGGAAAAAATTAGGGTTAGGTTGAGAAAATAAATAAATGGGTTATGTGCACTATGTAATTTATGAAATTTAAGCACAGAATGGAATGATTGGAAGAAGAATTATTGGCCATTGGGTTGGGCCATGTAGCATGGCCGAACCCCATGGTGGGTGATTTGGTGGTTGGTTTAATTGGTTAGGGTTTTTGATTAATGAATTTAGGGTTTTAATGAATGCATGGGAGTAAGGTTTTAAAATGAGTTTATGATAAAAAAAAAATGCAATGGAGTCTTATGGTTTTAAAATGCATGGAGGGAATGAGCCTTGAACCATGGGTTCGGCCATGGTATATGGCTGAATCCTATGGTGATGAAATGATGATTAAATGGTGGGTTTAAAGGACAATGTGTTGATGAATTTAGGGTTTTTAAATGAACAAGTGTAATAATCCAAATGGGGTTAAGAATATGGTTTAGATGCATGATTTAAAACCCTCAAGAAAGGATTATTGGTGGATCTAAAATGTAACAATGGACCCAAGAAAAAACAAATTGGGGAAAGGACACCATGGGTTCGGCCATGGTGTATGGCCAAACCCATGGCCCAATTGGGATCCATTTGGTGGTTTAAATTGGATGATGAATGGTGATTTAAATGCATGATGTAAACCTCTCATGGGAAGACGTGTGATAGATCTAAAATGCGCCAAAAGATTCAAGGAAAATGGGGAACAAGACATCATGGGTTCGGCCATGGTGTGTGGCCGAACCCATGACCCATTTTGTAAGTCATTGTATGAGCTAAGGTTGGGTCCATGCTTGTGTTTAGATGATGGAAAATTTTATTAAATTAGATGGCTGATTTTGTTTCATGTTGGGTCATGGTTAGTGAATCAATAATGGACCTAAGTTAAGGACCTAAGTTGTGGATTAAATTTTGGGCTTAAGTAGGCGTGAATTAATAAAAAATTGTTTATGTGAAGGGTAGTGGCAAAAATGGTAAATATGGGATAAAATGAAGAAACCCACTAAGTTATGATTTACGGGCTTGGAAATGATTAAAACTTGGATTGATTTGGTAATTTAATAAGGTACCGGATAGCGCTAGCGGTACGCGAGTCGGTAGCCGGATTGTCGGACGAAAAGGAAATAAACACGCGAGTCGGTATTCAATAGGATTCCTACCTATTTGTAAACCATGGATGTGTGATGGTGTTTTTGTCATATTTTACTAATTTTAGTATTTATCTTATGATGGGTTTTTACAATTATGGATCCTATGTTTAAGAAGGATTTTATTTAATGCCTATGAACTATGATTATGGTTATGCATTATAAATTAAGGCTATGTATGATATCTTAAGGTTATGAGTTATAAATATTACATAGCATAATGCATTACATCTCATGCATGGCATGGGCGGAAAAAAATAAACAAACCGGAGTCCATGCTCCGTCGGGGCGACCGAAAAACATGCATGGGGATATTTTGATAACCGGAGTCCATGCTCCATCGGGGCGACCGAGAACAAGCATGGGGACACCTTGACGAGGCTTTGGCGTCAAGGGGGATATTTTGCGGTTGGACATATCTTGATGAGGTTTTTCCGTCAAGAGGGATATGACAGTATATGGCAGGAATGATGGGTGGGATTCATAACATAGACACCCAGGGCATGGCATACATCTTATATTTTCACTATACGTGGTTTATCAATTTTCATTGGGTTATTATCAGTATGCTGTTATTACTAATCCATGTGCTAGCCTACTCGGAGTCCTACTGGGCGCGTTGTTCTAACGCCCTACTTCTACCCTAGCTGACAATGCAGGAGATGGCGGACCGGAAGGGCGAGACGGGAGCCAAGCTTAGGAGCTTGGGGAGGCAGCTACTTAGTTTAATTATTATGCATTTTGGAAATGTAAATTGAGTAAATTAGCTTGTCGGAATGTAATAACTTAGATGGCTTGCTATGTTTAGATTTTATTTTTGGACAATACAGTTTAATGGAATTTTAGTAATTAAATGGATGTTTCTTCCCTGCTATCTGAAAATTGGTAGGACAGTCTCTATTTTCATTCCGCATTTAAGTTTATATTCCGCGAGCTTACTTTCCACGCGTGAACCGTACTCGTGGACTTCGTTCCACGCACGCGTAGGGTTGGCCAGTTAAGGGCCGGGCTTTAGAAGTTCGGAACTTAACTCGCATCGTGATGTCCTCGCCCTTTGTCACTTTTATTTAAAAAAAAAAAATATACTCTGATTTTACGGTGAAAAGGGGCGGGCGTTACAACCCCGATCTCCCTACCAAAATAAACGGGAGACCGTATGATACACAACCGCCTCGACCGCCAGAATGCAACGTGGAAATCCGCATCTCCCTATGGGGATTTCGACCGCCAGAGCATAACGGGGAAGCCAATCTCAAGGGCAACCACCTCAACCGCCGGAACGCAACGGGGAAACCCCCATCTCCCTATGGGGGTCTAGACCTCCGAGGCGTAACGGGGAAGTCCTCCCAACAACCAAACTCCTCACATCATCATAAATATATGCACATGTCAACAGTTCCTCCATATCAACACCCAACGGCGCGTTGTCCGTTGTGGGTTACCCCCCATGCATACGCATGATATTACGAATATATATAACAACATAAGTATATAACAAAATCTCAAAACACAAATCCACATGCTCATCATGATCTCATTCACATATTACAAATAGCACACATCATGTTGTCAACCCGGCTCAAGCATCACATCCAAAAATCCAGACACATATCTCACTTTCAGCATAAATGCATTCACATGTTATAATTAAATGAACAACATGTTATCATTAAGTTTCTAACATTATGTTCAAGATCCAACGCATGTTTTATTCTCATCATAAAATCATTCACATGTTATAGCTAAATACACATGTTATCAAGAATTTTCAAGTATCATGTTCAATATTCATTTGTCCGATCATAACCTTCCATTTAATCGCATATAACTGACATGAGTGCACTCGAATAGATCCCTCGCCACAGATTTATTCAACAGTTCCCTTACCGAGTGGCTTAATAAACGAAGGGCCCCACTCGAGTCACTTCATGTCCCAGGTTGAGGTTTAAATAGATGCAAATGCATGCTAACAGTGATAAGTTCCCTCACCGTGTGTGTGGAGTCGAAAATCTAAAGCGAGCAAGCGGCTTGATGGGTTGGAAGGAACTCAAATTGTTCAAAAAAGGAAGGGTGAATCAGTAAATAAAGTAAAACATGTTAAAACGAGAACGAACTGAAAAAGGGCCTGAAACTAGGCTGGGTCTGAAACGGGCTGAACTAGGTTGGGCCGGAAAACGGGCCGAGCTGGGCCGAGCCTGAAAAACTGGGCTCGCTAGAAATGGGCCAGACCAGAGCTGGCTAGGCCGAACCAATTCTGGGCCTGACTGGGTCGGGTTTGGGTCAGTGGGCTAAGCAATTGGGTCTCACTCTAAGCCCAAGGGCTGGGTCAACCCAAAGCCCAACCGAAAAGACTCGGAACTAGGTGAGTCGACTCAGTCACTCGACTGAGTCAAAAGGGGGGAAAAGATAGGGAAAAACCATGAAAATCAGAGGAAAATCGAGGAAAATTGGAAAAATCAAGGGAAAATCGAGAGAGGAGAAAAGGGCAAAGAAGGAAGAAAAGGGGGGTACCTAGAATCAACGAGAGAACGGCGAGAATGAGGGGGAATAGGACGGTCAGGGTGGCAAGGGCTGACGGGGATCAAATTGAGCAGCGGCAAAGTGTTGTAGAGGTTGAGGGAAGAAGAAGAAGAAGAAGAAGGAGATGGGAAAGCCGAGAGAGTGAGAGAAGCAAGGCGGCGGCGACATCGGGTTTGGCTAGGGTTTTGTTGTAGCGAAGGGGGGGAGAGAAGAGAGACGAGGAAAAGGGGTTGCGACACTGTAGCTGGAATGCTACAGTGCTGCGAGAAAGGCCTCAAGAAAAAAGGGGGTGCTAGGGTTTTTTTTTTTTAAGAGATAAAAGGCGACGAAATCGAAAACCAAAAAATTTTCTTGAATGTTGAATGTCTAGCGGGAAATATGTGTGATTTTCAACAACTTTTTTTTTTCATGACTATACATAAAAATTATGAAATTACTAAAATGCCATTTGAGTTTTCAAACTCGAAATCAGATAACTGGGGCCCTCCACGGAGTCCACACTCTCCTCACTGCTACTACGGTCCCGAAAACAACTCTGAGGTCTTAAATCTCTCCAAAAAACATCAGGAAAACACGGAACGGGTCATCACAGAACTTTGAACTCTGGGATACTCTCAGAACAGACACATCCCCATCAAGAGTACCAAGATTGACATATCGATGGACCGACGTGTCGACATGGGTTTGACAAGTTTCTGGAGTCGAAACTCTGTCTACATGGGTTAGGCTCAGGTTGTTACGCTCGACAAATTGACACATCAACTATAAGTCATGTCGACCCATCGAAGTGATAGACCCATCGGTTGTGACCGTTATCTATCTGTTGAGCTGCAATTAATGAACAACGGTCATGTTGGCAGAGGATCACTTTCGGGACTCACTGACTCATCGTAGTTACTTACCTGTCGGTACAGTTCAGATTTGAACTTATTTGGTTTGCTTATTTAAGCTCTGAATTTCTTCTTGAGAAGCAGAGTCGTTTGAAACACAAACACCTGAGAAATTATTTGAAGTCTCTTCTCTCTCTCACCCTCAGTCTCTCTAACTAATCTTCATCTTGGAAAATCAACTCTTGAGTGAATTTAGAGAGAAAGGAAGAATCATCTCTAGGATAGCATTGGTAAACCTTAGATCCTAGAACCTCTCAAGCTTGTGATTGTGCATACATTGGTATATTATCTACATCAAGAAGGTCAAGCAAGGGAGAATCTTTGAAGCACATCTACATTCAAAAGAGCTACAAAGGCAAGTGCTTCATTAAGTTTTATTTTTCACTCATCATCTTGGAAAGTGGATTAGAGAGGGTTTACTCTTAAACTACTATAAAAAATAGAGGGATAATGAAGTAGACCGGGGTTGGTTGAACCTTTCAAAATTAGGATTGTGTAGGTGAAAGTCCTACACTATTAGTGAGGGTGTAATTCCCCAGATAATGAATTTGGGATAGCCCAAAATTGGATATGGAAGAGTTTACTCCAAACCACTATACATCGTGTGTCATTTATGGTTGGTGGATTGTGTACTCTTACAACTTGATTAATTGCACTATACTTTAATTTTAATTAATCAAGTCATTTGCCAAATGTTTGAAAAATTGGGGATTGTCCTATGCGCCGCCCACACCACCCCCCTTCCTTTTCCCTTATTCTAGACAATCCATTCTAGCACTCCAGGACTTTCAATTGGTAACAGAACCTCGTGCTCTTCATAAAGGATCTAACAATCCAAGTAGATCTTTGTTTTTACATTCTATCTTAATATTTTTTTAAATAAAAATAGAGAAAGTGTTGTCCCCATATGAAGATGATGTATGGACTTCAATCCAAGATGAATTCATTGAAAACCTCTCCTTGGATTACTCAAATTCACTACACTATCTGGATGTATGCAACTCTGTATTTGATCTTGCCTCTGTGAACTCTTTAACATGTCATCACTCTTACATTCAAGAAAATGGTGATTCTAAAGGGGAAGGAAATGGAGACTACATTGAGTGATATGGAAGAATCTCAGTTGACATCAAACTTGGAGAAACAAAGCGAAGGTAAATCTTTAAATATTTATGTGGATTTAATTACTTCAGATAAAAAATAACGCACTAGTGAATCATAAGATGAGGAAGATTATGTTGACCTCCAAGAATCTTATAGTGCAGTGTATTTTGAGAGTATCGATTTGGCTAAGAAAGGTCACAAACTTAGAAGTGAAAATGCCAAACTTACAAACCTTTTTGAAATTGAGAAATCTGAGAAAGAAGCTCTCTCAACAAAATTTAATAACTCAATTGATGAGATAGTAAAGTTGAGAAAAAGTGAAGTTGATCTTCAAGGCCAAGTGAACTTGTGTGAAAAGGACCACAAAAATTTGGTTGAAATGAAAAGATGCCTTGACAATAAAATTTTAATCTTGAGCTCAGATTTAGAAAAGTTGAAACATCATAAGTCTCAATTTCAAGATAAATTCACTCAAGGTTAAGAAAAACTAGAGAAGCTTCTTAACTCCTGTAAGAAGCACAAGGATAGGTCCGGGCTTAGATACAATGAAAATTTAGAAATCAAGCCTAGACATCCTATCACCTTTGTTAAGAGTCAATTACCTAATCTCTCAAATATAGTGTGTTATTATTGTGGTAAGATTGGCCATTTCAAATTTGAATGCCTCCTTAGGAAAAACCATTTGAGAAATCATCCACATGTCTCACAATACAAAATCGTGAATCATGAAAGACAAAAGAAGAAAGGAAACACAAGACTTGATTTCCTAAATCAAAAATTGAAAAATATTCTAAAGAATTTGGGGAACCCAAGGCTCAAAAATTTTAATGGAAAGCCTTACTTCAAATCTGGTCAAATTGTACATCGAAAGGCCATGAATTCTACTTCATCTTCCACATCTAAGTGGGCTCCCAAGGCTAAGAGCATCATGATTCACACCGCCTTAAATGTTGAAAGGCAGTCAAAATGGTACTTGGACAGTGGATGCTCCCGACATATGACTGGAAATAGCTCATATACGTCTGATTTGGTTGGCTTCAAAGGAGGAGCCGTTGTATTTGGCGATGGAAACTTGGCCAACATAATTGGAAAATGTTCACTAACTCTCTCATCTTCCGGTGTCATCAATGATGTATATTTTGTTGATCGGCTTAAATATAACTTGCTTAGTATATCCGAATTGTGTGCTAAAGATAATGAAGTACCTTTACAAAGAATGATTGCCATATCTATTCCAAAAAAAGTGATGTTGTTTTGATTGGCATTCTTACTTCGGATGATTGTTATGTCTTGGATAGTGCATCAACTCCCATTAAACATAGTTGTTTCATGTCCAAAATTAGTGAGGTTGAACTATGGCACCAAAGCCTAGGACATGTAAAGTTCAAAGATTTGTCCAAATTAGGTGATCATATAAAGGGGTTACCTAAACTAAGTCGATCCGGAAAGCCCATATGTGGAGCTTGCCAAAAAGGAAAACAAATTAGGGCAGCTCATAAACATACAAATTTGAGTGCAACTTCTAGACCCTTAGAGTTGCTTCACATGGACTTGGTTGGACCTACTCAAAATGAAAGTGTTGGTGGAAAGAAATATTTCTTGGTGACAGTTGATGACTATACTAGGTATACATGAGTGGCCTTTCTAAGAGAGAAATTTGATGCATTCCATGAATTCAAAATCATTGCTAAACGTGTTATGAATGCAAAAGAATCCACTAGTCATAGAATAAGGACTAATCATGGGAAAGAATTTAAAAATCAGTCCCTTGATAAATTTTGTGAAAAAACATGGAATTCATCATGAATATTCTGCTCCCAAAACTCTACAACAAAATGGAGTAGCCGAGAGGAAAAATAGAGTCCTCCAAGAGATGGCCACCACACTTCTAGAAAGTAAAAATGTCCCTAAGAATTTTCAAGTCGAAGCCATTAACATTGCATGCTTTATTACTAACAGTGTTTATTTAAGAGCAGGGTTAAACAAAATTGTTTTTGAACTTTGTACTGGTAGAAATCCAAACTCTAAATACTTCAAAGTCTTTGGAAGTAAATGTCACATACCTAGTTAGAGATAGAGAATATTTGGGTAAGTTTGAATCCAAGAGTGATGATGGTATCTTCCTAGGGTACTCCAACACTAGTCGTGCGTATAGAATTAAGAATTTGAGAACTGGACCTATCCAAGTATCAATGAATGTTGTGGTAGATGATCATGTGCTCACCCTAGCTAAAAATGAGGAAAGTCAAGATGAAGAAAAACAAGTATCCTCTCCTAACCCAAGCCTCTCAAAAATGTAAAGGATCGCCCCTTGAGCAAACCATAGGAGAACCCACTGTTGGAGTGAAAACTAGAAGGAAACTTGAGAACTTGGCTAATTATGCTTGTTTCACTTCACAATTGGAACCCAAGAAGGTAGAAGAAGTCATCAATCATGAGGATTGGGTCAATGCCATGCAAGAAGAGCTAGGACAATTCACTAGGAATGAAGTTTAGGATTTGGTTCCTAGACCCAAGGATAGACATGTAATTGGTACAAAATGGATTTTTAAAAACAAGATGAATAAGCATGGAACCATTGTAAGGAACAAGGCAAGATTGGTAGCTCAAGGGTACACCCAAATAGAAGGAATTGATTTTGATGAGACCTTTGGCCCGGTTGAAAGATTGGAATCCATTAGAATCTTGCTCTCCATTGCATGCTATCTCAAGTTCAAACTATACCATATGAGATGTCCATCGAGTTTGAACAAATTAGTACGGAAAACCAATTGGCGGATATCATGACCAAATCCTTGGATTCAACTAGGTTTCTCTACCTTATGAAGTCCATTGGCATTTGTGTTTCCTCTTAATATGCTCTAACACTTGTTCATATACGTGTCTTTGTACATTTTTGTGTTTTTCTCATGCATGTGTGGTGTGATACATCTCTTTTCTACTTATCTAGTCCAACAATTGGGACTTGTTGAAGCACACTAATTGGCATATTATTTGTGTTTTTGGACCCTTTGTCAATTTATGAAAAAATGGGAGAATGTGTAGAAGCTTAGAACAAGCTTCAGGCATGAATTGAGGGCAGAGATGATTTAAGTGTTTCGAATGCATGTGTTTTATGGACTAATGGTTGAGGGGGAAACATTGTGCTTCCACCCAGTGTTTAAATGTTTGATTGCAGGTATACATATCTTGAGGGGGAGCAATGTGAAGGACCTTAGTGTCTGTTGAGACATGAAAAATGACATTTTTACCCCTATTATTTAGACTAGTTAGGCTTCAATTTACATTTAATGTTGTTTGTTAGTTTTGTAGATAATAATTGAAAAATACATGAAATCATCAAATTCAATGGAAAATTGCAACTTTTGTGCTTAAATTGGAAGACCTAGAATTTTAATAATTAATTCCTAACCACTTTAATGACTTTTAATGTAAATTGATTAATCTGGATCCAATTATGAGAGTCTAGATTAAATCAATATTTTTAGATTTTAAGTGGTGGATTAATTATTAAATTCTGGAAGAAAGAAGCTGCAATTCAAGAGCTAGAGCCTGAATTTCAAAACCATGGGTCAGAAATCCACTTAAAATGGGCCAAGCAATGTTCCAAATGTCAGATATTGGGCCAGGCTAGGCAAGTCCATGCACATATCACAAAGTGCGCCAGGCCAATGTGCATATCCAAGTCGAGTAAGCCCAAGTCCATGCTCTCAAGTCAAAGTCCAAGAAGTCCAAGTTCAAATTCAATTGCTCCAAAGCCCTATTCAAATTTTGTTATGTAAACCCTAAGTCCACACACCTAAAGCCATGTCCCTCTCCTTGTCATCCACACCATCCATTAGCCATCCTTTAATCTAGACCATCCATTGCATGCATACAACTTAGGTAAACCCTAGAGCCACCTTTCCAAATCCATTGCATTCAATCATTATCTTAGATCTAGGTCATACAATTCATCATCCATCTAGATTAACCATAGAATTTTAACCCTTCATGCATTATCATATTACTTATCAAATTCATCTCATCCATCCATTAATAAGCCAGTAGATTAAAACCTATCCAATCACATCTATTCACGTAGATCTAGATTAACTTGGAATCCAAGCAACTCCAACCATTCCATTCGAATTTTACACATCACCAACACCTCATCACCTATCCATCTCCACCCCACACGATTTTTCCATATCCCAGTAGATCCATTCGAATTTTGCATAAGTCAACCCTCCACGTCATCACATCCCATCTCAACCATTCATGCATTTCAACTTTTAATCTCCACCATCCATATCATGCACACATCAAAGCCAAATCCTATGTATCAAATTCGACCATAGCAACCAAATCCCTACTTTTTCTCATTCTTTTCCTAGCCTCCAAGCCAACTTGATCCCCAAGGCATTACATTCATGTTTACCCTTGTAGCCCTAGTCTCCTTCATCTTAAAATCTCATCCATTCATGCTTAGGTAGATTTAATCCAAGCCATTCATTCATCACCAAAAATTAGATTAAATCTCCACCCTTCATTCCAAACCCTAGCCTATAGATAGAACAGTACACCATTGCCAAACTCAATTTTGATCAGGAGCCAAAAGGGACTGAAGATTGGAGAACACACAAGAGACAAAGAGCCATACACAAAATTTACAAGTGAGCATCTCATATTGTAAATTTATTTTGATTGTCTTTGATGTAATTTTCCAATGCTTTGTACTTGAATTCTTTCATTAAATAAATTTAAGATAAGCTTTTAGAACCCTGAAACATCCAATTTTTTTATTTCTTTTATGATTGTTTTATTTAATGTTAATTTTATATTCTTTGTTTAATTAAAAGGACATAATGAAATAGTTAGGACTTCGATTTCATTAGATTCAAAGCTAAGGTTCCTTTGAGACATAGGGAAATAGTTAAATTTTGAATTTAATTAAATCTAAGGATCTAAGGTTCGATTAATTAAATTAAAGTTTATGAATTTTAATTTTAAAGAAAAGCATGAATTGAGGTTTAAATTTTTACGCAAATTTCAGATGTAGATCCTTTATCTGTTTACTTACTTTTAGGCTATGATTGATCTATTCCATCACCACCTTTTAATTATGCATTGTTTTGTTATGTCATTTGTTGTATTTTTCTTGTATTATTTTTGTTGTTCAAATTATTTCCATTGTTCACTTTGTTGTATAATTGTACTTATTTCTTGTAACCACCTTCTCAAAGATGTATTAATTAGTTGGAGATTTAAATAAATTGGATCTTTAATTTTGCTTTCTTAAACCGAGATGTAAGATTATTTATAAATTCTATATTAAAGTTGTTATCTTAATTGGATTTTAAAGTGGAATAATTGGTTAAGTATTATATTTACTTCGTGTTTACATTATGGATCTATTGATTTAAAATTAGAATATGATTAGCTTAAAGTTATAATTGTAAGGATAGAATGTAACGACCCGACCCGAATACAAGGCTTAGGGTCCAACTCAGTGTGATATTGTCCGCTTTGGGCTTCGCACACAAGCGAGCCCGCACGGATTTGCTCTTGGGCCCAGGTCCACATGGCCTGGCCCAAAATGCGTCACATAAGTTAAGAGAGGCTGGCCTCAAATAAACCCCCATTTTTTTCTCTCCACTACCGATGTGGGACTCTCCCACATCGGTCTAGGTGCTGCTATTTTTTTTTTGGCAGGGGTTTCACAATCACCCCCCCTAAGGCTTCGAGCCACCCTCGGCTCGACTCGTCCCAGCTCAACAACACTTGGGAAGGAGGAAAAGCCCACACAGTCCGAGTGTTGAACTCAGCTCTGATACCAATTTGTAATGACCCGACCCGAATACAGGGCTTAGGGTCCAACTCAGTGTGATATTGTCCGCTCTGGGCTCGCACACAAGCGAGCCCGCACGTATTTGCTCTTGGGCCCAGGCCCACATGGCCTAGCCCAAAACGCGTCTCATGAGTTAAGAGGGGCTGGCCTCAAATAAACTCCCATTTTTTTCTCTCCACTACCGATGTGGGACTCTCCCACATCGGTCCAGGTGTTGCTGTTTTTTTTTTTGGCAGGGGTTTCACATAGAATTTGATTTCTACGATTGGATTAATTTAAAGATCTATATTTTTTACAACCTACAAAATTCCAATTTCATATATTTTGTTTTCTTTCATATAACTTGTTCCTTGTGGGATCGACCTCATACTCTTAACGCTATACTAGACATGGTTATGTGCTTGCGAGTAATGAGTAACAAATTTAAGACACATCAAGTTTTTGGCTCCATTGCCGAGGACAAGTTATAAATTTAAAACTCAAAACTCTGTCTGCATGGGTTAGGCTCAGGTCGATACGATTGACAAACCGACACATCAATTATAAGTCATGTCGACCCATCGAACTGACAGACCCATCTGTTGTTACTGTTATTTATCTATTGAGCTGCAATTAATGCACAACAGTCACCTTGGCAAGGGGTCACTTTCGAGACTCACCGACCCATTGCAGTTACTGACCTGTCGGTACAGTTCAGATTTGAATTTATTTGGTTGCTTATTTAAACTCTGAATTTCTCCTTGACAGACAGAGGCTTTTGAAACACAAAAGCCTGAGAAATTTGAAATCTCTTCTCTCTCTCTCTCACCCTCATTCTCTCTAACTAATCTTCATCTTGGAAAATCACCTCTTGAGTGAATTTAGAGAGAAAGGAAGAATCATCTCTAGGATAGCATTGGTAAACCTTATATCCTAGAACCTCTCGAGCTTGTGATTGTGCATACATTGGTATATCATCTACATCAAGAAGGTCAAGCAAGGGAGAATCTTTGAAGCACATCTATATTCAAAAGAGCTACAAAGGCAAGCTCTTCATTTAGTTTTATTTTTCCTTATCATCTTGTAAAGTGGATTACAGAGGGTTTACTATTGAACCACTATAAAAAATAGAGGGATAAAGAAGTAGACCAAGGTTGGTTGAACTTTTCAAAATTAAGATTGTGTATGTGAAAATCCTACACTATTAATGAGGGTGTAATTCCCCACATAGTGAATTTGGGATAGTCCAAGATTGGGTGAGTCAAACAGTGGATGTAGGAGGGTTTACTCCGAACCACTATAGATCGTGTGTCATTTATGGTTGGTGGTTTGTGTACTCTTACAACTTGATTAATTGCAGTACATTATTTTCTTTAATTTTAATTAATCAAGTCATTTGCCAAAGGTTTGAAAAATTGGGAATTGTCCTATTCACCCCCCTTCTAGACAATCCATTCTAGCGCTCTGGGACTTTCACCATCCTTTTCAATTCTATCAATTTCAACTGGTGTCATTCTATAGAGATATATAGGTATAGGCGAAGTACCAAGAATCAAGTCTATAGCAAACTCAACATCTCTATGAGGAGGTAAACAAGTCAACTTTTCAGAGAACACATCTGAAAAATCACATACCACTCTAAGCAATATCATATTCGAAGGCTCTGAATTCTCCCAGCCTATACTAGCCACTTGACCAAGCTCTCAGTGAGACATACAAGGTTCAACATTCATACTCAATTTTTCAATAAAATCCTATAGGCGTTCTACCAGATACCTTCCTCTTAGCACAATCTAAAATCACATTGAAGGTTGCTAACCAATCCATACCCAAGATAGCATCAAAACCAAACATGCCCAAAACAAACAAATCACACTCTAAGCTTTCTCCCCCCAACTGCTATGACACTAGAATGACAGATCTTACTCACTGTGGATGATCAACCAAATTCCACCGATGATACACTAGCCCAAACACTTCAAGCCTGGACATCCATCAAGTTTCTCTTCTAGGCCGATCCTCTTAACACTCGAAACACCAACTCGAACAACATGTTCAAGGGGTCAACTAACCCACACAACCAAAAAATTCTAACCCTTTACCCCATGAAGGGTTTCTACCCCACTCAACCTAAGGGGTAAAGAATCAACTTCTCTAACCTTGGCCTTACTCACAACAATAGAGTTGAACCAAAGTTCTGATACCATACTGTAAGGACTCGCCCATTCAATAGCAACAAAAGGAGCCTTACACGAATCGAACAAGATCCAATACTAGGAATAACAAAATTCACAGCTCATTTTTTTCCAACAATACAAATCACATATTTAATTTAATCAGAGTGCATAATATTTCAAGAAATTTGCCAGGTCAAAAGCTGCAATTTCTTCTTTTCCTTTTGAGCATTGTTATGATATTTTTCCTAATTTGTTGTTCTACAGTTGAAGTATCCATTGGCTTTAAGATCATTTGAAAAAATCACAAATTATGCGCAAAGCAAGAAAATAGCCTTGTTTTTGGATTACGATGGGACACTTTCACTAATTGTAGATGATCCTGACAATTCTTTCATGTCTGATGCAGTAAGTCAACCTTTTTCATTAATATTGCACAAGTAATTGATTATCTAATGTACTTAACATGGTTGATTTTTCGTAATTAGCACTACAATAAATTGTGACTTGATCCCAGATGTGTGCTGCTTTGTTGGACGTAGTAAATTATTTCCCTACAGCAATAATTAGTGGCAGATGCCGTGATAAGGTACTTGCACAATGGTTATTTAAATGATATTGTTGGATACAAATTCTTTATGAAGACAGTTCTGCGTTTTGTTATGTGGAGATCTTATTTATTATCTAATTTTGTTTTCTATTTATAAACCTCAACCATGTCAGGTATATGAATTTGCAGGACTAACAGAACTTTATTATGTCGGGAGTAGTGTCGGCCCTGAGATGCCCTGAAATCCCAGAAGCCCTACGCAAACTCTTAAGATGGAACCGTACTGCAATTAGTATCCCTCTTTTATTTTCTAATTTTTCGGACCTATTTTTTGGGGCCCTTAGGAGACTGCCTACTCCACCTATAAACAGGGTCGGCCCCAGCAAGGAGTCATGGGATGAATGTAATGGGTCCATTGAAACACTTCACATCTGTTAATGACCATCCAAACTGTATTAAATCTACTGATAAACAGGTGAAGATGCACCATTTCCATTACTGCAACCGGTCTTGTCTAGATTTTAAATCTTAAATATGTTGTTGAAATATATTAACAATTTATGGGGCATCTGTTGTCAAACTTGTTTGCTTAAAAGTTAAATCTGTCTCCCGAAGTCAGACTGAGTTTTCAATTCCGTGACTGTGTCCAACTGAGTCATGAGTTGTCAATTTGTGTGACTGGTCGTGATCTTGTTCGTTTGTCCAAGACCGCGCCTCTTGAAGACCTGCATCGTAAACCAAGGTTGAAGACGTGTCATTTGGAAGGCATTGCACCAAAACTGAAAGGACTTCATGAATATCAACCAACATAGGTATTTGGACCTTAGGACTGACTTAGAAGACCTAGACTTACCATTGGGATAAACCTTAGAATCCATAACTAAGAATTTGGTAGAACTAAATTGGATTTCGTAGGTTAGTTATGTTTTGCCCTATTTTGGAGAAGCTCTTTCATCTATCAAATGTGCTCAAGTAATAGTAACATCTCTATGATTTGATAGAGCACTCAAAGAGCATTTTAAAAAGTTCAAGAACACTCAATTCTGAAATGTATAGCTCAAGTTATGAGCATTTAAATGAAAGGGTGCAAAACAGAACAAAACAGTTTTGTCATATACCCTCACTTTGAGAGATTATTTGAGGTAACAAATGGACTTAAAATTGGATCAAATTTTGTGAGTAAAAATATATCTCTCAATTATCTTTCCAACGAGCCCAAGAACTCCCAAAATCGAGTTCAGGAACCCAAGTTATGGTCATTTTAGTTGAGGTGCACAAAACTACAGAGTATTAGTCGACTGAACCGTAAGATTCAGTCGACTTAAAGTATTACAGATTGAACTTTTCAGCCTCAGATGAGATTCAACAGCTGAATCTTTGAATTCAGTTAACTGAATTCTTCTCAGCTCATTAACTCATAGTTGTTGAGTTTTCAGTTGACTGAAACTTTGAATTCAATCGACTGAATTATGTCCAGCTGTTTCAACTGTTATTTCTAGACTTTTCAGTTGACTAAAAACGTAACGGCTAGTTTTAACAACTTTTTTCTTGAGCATTTGACCTCCAACATTCATATTTTCGAGTGGGCTTTAAATACATCATCTTAGGGAATTCCAAAGGTTGATCCTTGATGAGCTAAACCCTCTCTAACATTCTCCAAGACTTTCAATCACTTCAAGAGCACTAAAACTCCATAGTTAAATTACCAAATCTCTTGAATTTAATCTCAATCACATTTCAAGCACTCATAGGCAAATCCTTGAGCATATTAAGCTCTCATTGAATGTGATTAGAGATAAACCTCTAGGGAAAAACCTACGCTCATACGAACATTCTTAATCTCCCTAGAAATCTCTTCTCCCATACTTGGTTGTGCATCATTGGATCACCTACACTTGACCAAGAACAAAGCAAGGAGAATAACTTCAAGAACGTGCGAAGACCACTTCAAGCATCAAAAGGCAAAACGTTCTTAGTATTTTTCTAAAAATCAAATTCTTTCTATTATTGTGTAATTTGTGTAGGGTTAGTGTAACCCTTGTAAGGAGAGGTGTCTTCTCTCTTGACAATTATTGGTCAGATCTTCACCCATGAAGAAGATCAAGTATTGTATAGGTTCGATCTCTACCCGTGAAAAAGATCAAGGTTGTAATAGGTTTCTTCTCCAAGGAGAAGTTTAGTGGAATCCTCAAGTGGTGTACCTGAGGCGTGGATGTAGGAAAGGTTGCTGAACCACGTAAAAATCTTTGTGTCGTACTCATCCATTTCTTTCACCTCCTTCACCTTATTTTGTGCATTTTTTATTCATCTCTCATACTTCTTGCACACTTGCTTAAGTGAATTTGTGATTGTTAAAATTTCATTTTAAATTCACAATAGTTTATTAAATCATAATAATAGGTTTTGAATATTGGTTAGTTGCTTCAAGATTAATATTTATTAATCAATATTATTTAAAGAAAGTTAAAATTCCCCAATAATCCTATTCAACCCCCACTAGGACTATGTACCTTAACTAACAGAACTCAATCCAAACTACAATAAATAGCCAGAAGTATCTGAGTTTTTTTTCTGAATGTCTTTGCTTGAGAACAGCAATGCCCTGTTTCTTGTAGCCTTTTGCCTCGGAAGTTTTGAAGGGTTGATTTCTCACCATGACCTGAAGGCTACACTACTTGTTGTAGATCTATACGCCTTATAAGCATAACGAAACCTTGATCCATATCCCTTGAGTGATTTCTCGATCCTTGTTTAATTTTATTTAATCACTTGAATTTAAAAGTGGAATTTGGCATACATAAAATCTTTAAATATGTATGGGGTGTGTGTTAGGGAAAGGAAGTGAATCTATTCCAGCCTGCACGTAAATTTATACCTATGATTGATGAGGTATGATTGCGATCAATATAAACCTTACCTTCGTTATTGTTCTTACCCTAATAAGCTTGTTGTTTTAAGATTTGTAGGTTTTTAGAACCCTTGTCGACAATACTAAAGGAATTAGGGGTGCAAAAGTTAAAAATAATAAGTTTTGTGTCTTTGTCCATTACTGTGAAATAATAATATTGCTTCGGTGTCTCTCTTTATAGAAGAGACTATTTATTTATAGAAAAAATCAAATAAATCAAGATAATAAGATAAAACTCATCTAATTCTAGGATAAGATAAATTCCAATAACAAGATAATGAGATAAATCTAATCTAAATTTTATCATTAAGATAAACTCAATCTAATCTAGATTTTATCACACCCCCGCAAGCTATAGCGTGTTTGGAATACGCTAAGTTTGGAAACGGCAGGAATGATAGATGAAACATGGCACACTGACTGGCGAGATGAAGTGATGAAGCAGCACACTGATTGACTGCTAATTGGATGAACTGGCAATACACTGACTGACTGCGAAAATTGGATTTGTTGGAGACACATATCAGGCTGCAGACTGGCGAGCTACGAGCGTCCATTAAAAAGAATATTGAGAAGAGAAGTGGAAGTAGGAACTGAGTGCATAACCATGAACCTCAAGTTTGAAACCAAATAACCATCGTATAGACCTTGGTCATTGAGGACAGAGATGTTGCTAGTTTTTTTTTTACAAAAACCTGCCAAGAAAAGAATGGGATTGTGATGTTGGTTTTGCCTTGATTTTCTCTATACAAAACACATGCGGTGACAATCCAAAGGCAAGTGCAGAGACGGAGACTGCAGGAGGATGGACTTGGAGATCTGGAAGTGGGGTCGTGATGTATGTATTGTTACCGTACACGTAAATTTTTTTTTTTTTTTTGTTTTATTATTGGTTGCAGAACTCAATCAAACTGCGGCAATAGAATTTTTTTTTGTTTTGGACGAGACGAAGAAGATAATTTTGCATCTTTTTTTAATCGAATGAAAAGAAGGAGCAGAGAGAGGGGACACAGTTATACGGGTTACCCTTTCTCATCCCTCCTAACATATCTCCGCTCCATATCTAAATGAAAAAAAAAAAAAAATCTGACTTTGATACCATGTGAAATAATAATATTGTCAAATACATCAAGATAATAAGATAAAACTCATCTAATTCTAGGATATGATAAATTTCAATAATAAGATAATGAGATAAATCTAATCTAAATTTTATCATTAAGATAATCCCAATCTATCTAATGTAGATTCTATCAATTACCGTCTTGTCGGTGAAAATGTAAGGGCTTGACTCAGGATCATCGTCATTTTGTATCTTTCTGAATTTGCATAGACCAGTTATGTTTCTTAATGTTTTGATTTTGCTTCTTCTAAACGTCAGAATTGGCCAATTGTTGCACAATGTGTGCATTCATAACATCCTAAATGACTACCCCCGTTTACGACTAACACATGGCGGGATTTGATATCTATGATTTATGGTTATACATAAAATTTTCAATTGGGAGACATGGTGATCGACTTTTTTTTTTTTTTTAAATTTGAAGACTATTTTCTCATATACCAGTTTGGTTATATATATATATATAGGTTAGAGATCCGCCCGGTAATTAATTGGGACATGGGGAAAGCTGTTGAATTTTTGCTTAAATTACTAGGTTAGCTAATTCATTAAAAGTGCAAGCACCTACCAGAATTATAGCAGACATGTTTTCTAACCATCTTCATGGATTTCTAATGACATAGGATTAAGTAGATGTGATGATATACTTCCTATATATATTGGAGATGACCGTACAGATGACGATGCGTTTAAGGTAAAAGGCTGGTTCTTAGCTTTAGTACATGGCTCTACCATTGCAGTGTGGATCCTGTTTTGGTCAAAAATTTAATGACATTTTGTGGTTCTAGTAGGTCTTGCGGCAGTTGAATAGAGGTTACGGCATTTTAGTTTCACCAGTGCCTAAAGAATCCAATTCCTTCTACTCATTGAGAGATCCATCTGAGGTATAAACGATCCATTAAAAGATAATAATTTTGTTAAGGAATTCTCACAGAGTAAGCATGAGCAACAAGCTTTGTAAATGAATTGGTTATAGAACTATAATGTCTACAAATATTTTGTAACACTCAAGATTTTCAAATAATTTAAATATATGAATATTACCCATTTAATTTGTTAATTTTAGATATGGATATTAGATGGGTAAAGTATTAGGTCTTTGCCCAATTAAGACCCAACGGATTGTGAAATTGGTTTCAATAAAAATTTAATTTGGCCGATTTAAATTAATAATGCATTATGTCAGAAATTAAATAAAAGATTGTACATGGCCGAATATTGGATTTGTATATCCAAGAAGATGTTTAAAAATTAAATGAAGATTACATTGGCCGTGTGTAGGGATTTCTAAATCCATAATTATGCGCATAAAGGGATCATGGAAAGATTTTAGGAATAAGATAGATTATTTATGGCCGTGTGTGACATTGCATATCTAGGATATGCGCATGTGCTAGAATATCTTAAACAAGGGAAATTGCTAATTAAAGGACCCTCCCAAAGTGGGAAGCAAGGGGGCGCACGGCACCAAGGAATTGTTATCTTAAGCACCTTCTAAATTGGGATCAATGTGAGATTATTTAAGGCTCAAGGCAAGGGCTCACAGCATTGCCATTGTTATCTTAGCATTGGCCGATTGGAATGTTATTAAAGAAAGAGGGAAAGGAGGCACATAAGATTGGAAGGTCGGCAATTGCTATCTCAAGAACCTTCTAAGACACGATTAATTTGAGGAAATAAAAGGAGAGACATAGAGGGGCACACGGTTTATGCACATAGCCGAATTTTTTTTCTCTCTCAAGATCATTCACGGCATTATCAAAGGAAGAGAAGGCAGCCAGCAAGAAGGAAAAAGGATTGGAAGAGCAAGAACAACAGAGGGAAAACAGGATGAGTCGCAGAACCGGTAAGTGATTTTATAATTTTTGTTTAAAAGAAAAGAATCACCATGGCCGAACCCCATGGAAAAGAATTGGGAGATGATCATGGTATTCTAATGAGAAGTTGATGAACCATAGGGTTAGGCCATGATCAAGGGCCGAACCCCATGGAGGAACTTTGGTTATTTCTATGTGTTAGAAACCATGGAAAGATGGTTCAAACATGGAATTTTAATGGATGAATTTTGTGAAGATCCTAGACCATGGGTTCGGCCATGGAGTATGGCCGGACCCCTTAAATAATTATGGATTTATGTTCATGAATTTAGATCTTGGAAACCATGGAAGGAATACCAATGTTTTGAAGGGATTAAATGGAGACCGTGGAATAAGATTAAGGGATGAATGTTAATGTTAAATAATTTTTAGAATGAGGATTATGATCCATAGGGTTCGGCCATGGTGTATGGCCGAACCCCATGGAGTTGTAGTGCTATGGTTATTGGATTTTAATTGATTAAATAAAAGATCAATGTTTATTAATTTTTAGAAAGGAGAACATTATGAACCATAGGATTCGGCTAAGGTGTATGGCCGAACCCCATGGAGTTGTATCGGTACGGTTAATGTATTGTTTTATGAATCAATGTATGGATCGGTTTTGTACTTATTTTGGTGATTGATTAAATGAAGATCATGGAAGATGATTATTAATTTGGAAAGTTTCTAATTATGGAATGTTGGATGATAAATTTGGAAACTTTCTAATTATGGAATGCTGGATGATAAATTTGGAAACTTTCTAATTATGGAAGGATGGATGATAAATTTGGAAACCTTCTAATTATGGACTTGCCAATTATGGATTCTCTAATAATGGATGCAATTGGGAGTTAGACATCATAAGGTTCCGCCATGGTGTTTGGCCAAACCCCATGAACCAATTATGGATCTATTATGTTTATGTGTTAATGTTATGGATGGGTTTTGGACATAAACCTAAGCTAATGGCAAACTTGTAAATACATGCTAAGATGGAAGGTTAGCCATGTATGGCAATGTTGTAATTTAAATGGAATTAAGATATCATAGGGTTCGGCCGTGGTGTGTGGCCGAACCCCATGAATCAAGTTGAATGGATTTTATGAATTTAAGTTAGTGATTGGATTAATGGAGAGACAATGATGAGGTAATGGCATTTTGGTAATTAAGTGAAAATAAAGGACCATGGGTTCGGCCATGATGTATGGCCGAACCCCATGGGGAATGTTTGATGTATCTTAGATGATTAATTCGGTTATCATCAGATTAATGCATAAAAAATAGTAAGAATGGCATTATTGTAAATATGGTCAAAAAAATAAAAGACCATTGGTTCGGCCATGGTGTATGGCCGAACCCCATGGGGATTGGTTTATGGACTTAAAATATTGTAAATCAAGTGGGACTTGGTTTTGATTGATTGTTATATTATAAGGTAACGGGACCTCACAAGGTGTTTACGATCGTGAGCAGTTACCGGACGAAAGACACAAGGACACGTTAGCGGTCTTTGGTAGGATTCCACCTTTTCGAAACCATGGGTTTAATGTACAATGTTTTTGTCTTATTTTGATGATTTATATTGCAAAGGATAGGTTTCAAAATGTGAGTTTTAAATGTTATGTTTATATGATAAAATAGCATGTGTTGGATATGTTTCAAAATGTGATTTTAATGCTATGTTTATATGATAAAATAGCATGTGTTTCATTGGCATCTCATGCATGGCATGGGGTGATGGATTTGTAACCGGAGGGTCCACACTCCGTCGGGGCGTCCGAAAAACCTATGTGGGGTACCTTGATGTGTTTTTCCATCAGGAAGAAACCGGAGGGTCCACACTCCGTCGGGGCGTCCGAAAGACCTATGTGGTGGGTACTTTTATGTACATGTGATGGGTGAGACTCATTGCATTTGTTATCATTCATGGCATCGTTTTATATGGTTTTGGACATTATGATATTATATATGTTTTGTACTAACCATGTGTTAGCCCTAATTGGAATACCTGTTGGGCGCGTTATTCTAACGCCCTACTTCTACCCTAGTGGATGACACAGGAAACCAGGGGAACGATGAACGCAAGGAGGGCCAGGCATAGGAGCTTGGATGACTTAATTTATATTTTGAATAAAGTTACTTATGGACATGTATTTGAGTAACTAGTTTCCGGGCATATAATAACTTAGATGGTTGGATGTTTATTTGGATAATTATGATATTTTAATTATGATTAAGGACTTGACGTACTTTGCTGTTTGAATGGAATAGAACTTGGTTCTATTATTATTCCGCAGTTATGATGTTATTCCGCATGTTGATATTGTTATGTGTGAACCATTTTTATGGACTTAGTCCATGTATGTACACATAGGGTTGGTCAGTTAAGGGTCGGACTTTAGAAGTTCAGACTTAGCTCGCGTCGTGATGTCCCTCTCTCTACCACTACTCTATTATATAAAAAAAAAATAGACTTTGATTTTCGGAAAAGGAAATCGAGTGAAAAAGGGCGGGGTGTTACAGTTGGTATCAGAGCGAACCAGAAACATTGAATCATTCGGAGTAAATTAATCCGGTCCCCGTGCATTAATTCACCTCGTTAGACTCAGACAGATGATAGCAAAGGAAGTATAGTCAAAATAATCGGATTATCAAACATAGCAACATAGGATATATTTACCCAGAAACAAAGCAAAAATCAAGAGTGCTTATTTTGAAATTTTTCCCCAAAAAGTAGGAAATACAAATTTTATGATGGAAACTAAGTCATGATATTTTTTTATGGTTTAGGGAAAAATGGCTCCAAGTGGAAGGCCAAGGAGAAATACCTGACAAAACCCAAGTGGGCGTGAAGAGGAGGTAGAACATCCTCGAAATGAGGAGGAACAACAAAAGGAAGAAGAACATAACGGAGAGGGTCAGGACAGTGCAAACATTCCTGAAGTACCTCCTGAACTACGGAACCTAGTACAAGCGGTAGTCATTTCCGTTCTATAGTAACTCTTGAGCAGAAATGGGGACACAACCCCCAATGAAACACAGGACCAAAAGGTCGGGGTGGGGGGAAATACTTTTTGCCCTCACAAAAGATTCAAACCCTACTTTTGGAGATCTTCAGCGTTTATTGGTTCCACTGGAAGTTCCTGTTTCCGGTGTGGTCAGCAGGGCCATTTCAAAAGAGAGTGTCCACAGGGCAAAAGATCTCCCCACTTCAGGGGTTCTCTTCGTCGTTCGGCTCGACTAGCTCAGTCACAAGGATCTGGACGACTGAATATTTCAATTTCTTCTCCAGAGACAGTGGACCATTCGTTAATTCAAGGTATGACAGTGATTTGTAGTTCATACGCTTATGCGTTATTTGATTTACTGCCTTCGCATATGTTGCTAGCACCGTAGTACAACAAATGCCCACTGCACTTACTATGGTATTCCCTATTGATAGAAGATGACGATATATGGATCCCACAATAGATACAGTGGTCCCATGGTAAATATGATGGATCTATGGATGGATATCATCTTTCCATGGAGGAGACTTTCAATGGTGGTTTGGATTGATGCCGGATATTGGCATTAGGGTATACGTATTGGTAACATGAAGGACATTTTGGTCCCATAGGTTGACATATTGGTCGTATGTTAGACCGTTAGCCCTATGATAGATATATCAGTTTTACGAAGGTATTAGTCGTGCCCATCAATGGATTATACTCAGAGGGGGGTTATATTCATGGATGGTAATTAACCATGATAGATGATACTCATTAATATAGTGGTACTAGGGATGGATGTGTATAACCGTGGAAGATGATTCCCGTGGTGGTTTGGATTAATGTCAGCTATCGGTACCATGCTAGACATGTTGGTAGTATGATGGACCTGTTGGTCTCATTGATGACATATTAATCTAATGACTGGGACATGTTTCGATTTACATCCCACGTTATAAGAAAAAGATGTTAGTCATATTACGACTTGTATCACAAGAAAGTTAGCATAGAAAGATACTCGGTATCATAGAAGTTTTGAACAGAAGGTGTTAGTCAAATGGTGACTTATGTGCAAATGAAGATATGCTTACTTTTGGAGATGTATTTAATGGAAAAGATAAGAGTCTAGTGAAACTCGAATGGGAAGCTATGGGCGACTGCCGAGTTAGTCTAGCTAGCTGACTCTGTGGTTAGCCGATGGAATTCTAGGAGAGTGAAGCTAGAAACCTAGTTAAAATGGAATAAGCAAAAGTTTTGAGCATAGGCTCGTAATTGGCAGGCTACCTTACGCAGAGAGTAGACGAATGAAAGTATTGAGCTAGTACGTAAAGAAAATATCTTGGTAGCAGGTAAAGTGAAATAGGATACATTGATCTACATAAGATCGCAATTGGGTTCACGAGGAAAAGAGATAACATGAGACAAAGTAAATTCTACGAGAATGAAACTCATAGGTTGATATGAGTGATTTTGATGTAATTAAGTGGTACTTGAAAAGATTGAACAGGAACAACGGATAGATCTGGAAGTGGAGGAGATATAGGCCAAGATGTCTACTGGTGAAATCATACCGGAATGGGAGTACTTTGCTGTTATTTCCATAACTTGTGTATTGGGTGTTATCAGTATTTTTAAATCTTGATTTTATTTATACTTTGCTTTTATTTTAAAGGCATATATTGTTGCGTGTTATTATTGCTATGATGTGATAATGATTTATTTGATATATCTGGTATGATTATGTGAGTGGGATATTATGGTAATGACGTAAGCGTGGCCAATGACTAGTACCGGTTCTGGATTATTATGTAAGTTTTGTATGCCCCGAAGAACCTGGCCGGACTTGTCAAATTAATTGAGATCCCATCACATATGAATTATCTCTATGCTATGTATGCCTTGATAGTAAAATGTATATGTATGAGTGTTCTTGGTCACACAACATAATTGATTGGGACTATGAAGTTGTGTGTACACATGATGGGTTTCTATGTGTGTTTGGGTTATTAAGTATATGGGATCGACATGGCATTGAGGAAGCCACATGGGAACTAGAGTCGAAAATGAGAAAAGCTCATCCGGATCTATTTATGTAAATATTTGAAACCCTACTTCACTCGATTTACGGGACAAAATTTTTAAAAAGAGGGTTGTATTGTAATACCCCGAATTTTCGAGTTATTTAAATATATGAATATTACCCATTTAATTTGTGAATTTTAGATATGGATATTAGATGGGTAAAGTATTGGGTCTTTGCCCAATTAAGACCCAACAGATTGTGAAATTGGTTTCAATAAAAATTTAATTTGGCCGATTTAAATTAATAATGCATTATGTCAGAAATTAAATAAAAGATTGTGCGTGGCCGAATATTGGATTTGTATATCCAAGAAGATGTTTAAAAATTAAATGAAGATTACATTGGCTGTGTGTAGGTGTTTCTAAATCCATGATTATGCGCATAAAGGGATTATGGAAAGATTTTAGGAATAAGATAGATTATTTATGGCCGTGTGTGACATTGCATATCTAGGACCCTCCCAAAGTGGGAAGCAAGGGGGCGCACGGCGCTAAGGAATTGTTATCTTAAGCACCTTCTAAATTGGGATTAATGTGAGATTATTTAAGGATCAAGGCAAGGGCGCACGGCATTGCTATTGTTATCTTAGCATTGACTGATTGAAATGTTATTAAAGAAAGAGGGAAAGGAGGCGCATAAGATTGGAAGGTTCAACAATTTCTATCTCAAGAACCTTCTAAGATAAGATTAATTGGAGGTAATAAAAGGAGAGACATAGAGGGCGAATTTTCTCTCTCTCTCTCAAGATCATTCACGGCATTATCAAAGGAAAAGAAGGCAGCCAGCAAGAAGGAAAAAGGATTGGAAGAGCAAGAACTACCGAGGGAAAACTGGAGGAGTCGCGGAACTGGTAAGTGATTTTATAATTTTTGTTTAAAAGAAAAGAACCATAGGGTTCGGCCAGGGTGTATGACCGAACCCCATGGAAGAGAATTGGGAGATGATCATGGTATTCTAATGAGAAGTTGATGAACCATAGGGTTCGGCCATGATGAAGGGCTGAACTCCATGGAGGAACTTTGGTTATTTCTATGGGTTAGAAACCATGGAAAGACATGGATTAAATATGGATTTTTAATGTATGAATTTTGTGAAGATCCTAAACCATGGGTTCGGCCATGGAGTATGGCCGGACCCCATAAATAATTATGGATTTATGTTCATGAATTTAGATCTTGGAAACCATGGAAGGAATACCAATGTTTTGAAGGGATTAAATGGAGACTGTGGAATAAGATTAAGGGATGAATGTTAATGTTTAATGATTTTTAGAAGGAGGATTATGAACCATAGGGTTCGGCCATGGTGTATGGCCGAACCCCATGGAGTTGTATTGCTGTGGTTATTGGATTTTAATTGCTTAAATGGAAGATCAATGTTTAATAATTTTTAGAAAGGAGAACATTATGAACCATAGGGTTCGGACAAGGTGTATGGCCGAACCCCATGGAGTTGTATTGGTACGGTTAATGTATTGTTTTATGAATCAATGTATGGATCGGTTTTGGACTTATTTTGGTGATTGGTTAAATGAAGATCATAGAAGATGATTATTAATTTGGAAAGTTTCTAATTATGGAAAGATGGATGATAAATTTGGAAACCTTCTAATTATGGACTTGCTAATTATGGATTATCTAATAATGGATGCAATGAAGATAATTGGGAGTTAGACATCATAGGGTTTGGCCATGTTGCTTGGCCGAACCCCTTGAACCAATTATGGATCTATTATGTTTATGTGTTAATGTTATGGATGGGTTTTGGTCATAAACCTAAGCTAATGGCAAACTTGTAAATACATGCTAAGATGGAAGGTTAGCCATGAATGGCAATGTTGTAATTTAAATGGAATTAAGATATCATAGGGTTCGGCCGTGGTGTGTGGCCGAACCCCATGAATCAAGTTGAATGGATTTTATAAATTTAAGTTAGTGATTGGATTAATGGAGAGACAATGATGAGGTAATGGCATTTTGGTAATTAAGTGAAAATAAAGGACCATGGGTTTGGCCATGATGTATGGCCGAACCCCATGGGGAATGTTTGTTGTATCGTAGATGATTAATTCGGTTATCGTCAGATTAATGCATAAAAAATGGTAAGAATGGCATTATTGTAAATATGGTCAAAAAAATGAAAGACCATTGGTTCGGCCATGGTGTATGGCCGAACCCCATGGGGATTGGTTTATGGACTTAAAATATTGTAAATCAAGTGGGACTTGGTTTTGATTGATTGTTATATTATAAGGTAACGGGACCTCACAAGGTGTTTACGATCGTAAGCGGTTACCGGACGAAAAACGCAAGGACACGTTAGCGGTCTTTGGTAGGATTCCACCTTTTTGAAACCATGGGTTTAATGTACAATGTTTTTATCTTATTTTGATGAATTTATATTGCAAAGGATAGGTTTCAAAATATGAGTTTTAAATGCTATGTTCATATGATAAAATAGCATGTGTTGGATATGTTCCAAAATGTGATTTTAATGCTATGTTTATATGATAAAATAACATGTGTTTCATTGACATCTCATGCATGGCATGGGGATGGATTTGTAACCGGAGGGTCCACACTCCGTCGGGGTGTCCGAAAAACCTATGTGAGATTCCTTGATGTGCTTTTCTATCAGGAAGAAACCGGAGGGTCCACACTCCGTCGGGGCGTCCGAAAGACCTATGTGGTGGGTACTTTTATGTACATGTGATGAGTGAGACTCATTGCATGGCATCATTTTATATGGTTTTGGACATTATGATATTATATATGTTTTGTACTAACCATGCGTTAGCCCTAATTGGAATACCTACTGGGCGCGTTGTTCTAACGCCCTACTTCTACCCTAGTGGATGACACAGGAAACCAGGGGAACGATGAACGCAAAGAGGGCCAGGCATAGGAGCTTGGATGATTTAATTTATATTTTGAATAAAGTTATTTATGGACATGTATTTGAGTAATTAGTTTACGGGCATGTAATAACTTAGATGGTTGGATGTTTATTTGGATAATTATGATTAAGGATTTGACGTACTTTGCTATCTGAATGGAATAGAACTTGGTTCTATTATTATTCCGCAGTTATGATGTTATTCTGCATGTTGATATTGTTATGTGTGAACCATTTTCATGGACTTAGTCCATGCACACATAGGGTTGGCCAGTTAAGGGTCGAACTTTAGAAGTTCGGATTTAGCTAGCGACGTGACGTCCCGCTCTCTACCACTACTCTGTTATAAAAAAAAAAAACTAGACTATGATTTTCGGAAAGGGAAAGCGAGTGAAAAAGGATGGGGCGTTACATATTTCTGATGGACTTTCAATTTCTGGTAAATAAATTGAAGAAAAAAATCTTGAGGAAGAGTTCTCTTGAACCCCTTTTTTCTTTATGTGGAAGTTCATTTATGCATTTGCAAGGACTATGTTGCCCTGATTTTTCTACTTGATTTTCCTTAAAAGCGACCCAAGATTATAAGAAATCTTTTTGTATTCCCCCTCATTACCATAAATTATCCCACTTTTGTAGGTGATGGACATTTTGAAGTCATTAGTGAGATGGAGGAAGACTTTTAGGGTGTAAGATCATGAGTACCAGGGATATACTTTCATGCATACAGTCTGACAAATAAACTATGTTGGATGAGTTTATCAGAGTATGAATTTGACGCTTTATTTTTTTATAAGATGTATATTTTTTATGTTTTTAGTCAAATGTGGTAATGATATATATTAGGGGTGTAAACGGATCCGAATCCGGCCCGCGGACCTTCTGGCCTGGCCTGATTACTAACAAAACTGGCCGGATCCTAGAGTCCGTTTGTTATTCTCTGACAGTCCGTTAAGAGTCCGATAATTTTGGGCGGGCCGCGAACAGTCTGAATGCCCATCAGACGGTCCGCCAAAAAATTAAAAGAGGAGTTACGGAGAGGAAACCCTAACTCTCCTTCCTCATTCTTTTCCGCCTCATCTCTGCGTTCTCTACGACTACCATTCGCTCTCCTTCTCTTCCCTTCTCTCGCCGTGGGTCTCTCCATGTCTTCCTTTCTCTCGCCGATCTCTCCCTCGAACTCCCTTTCACGCTTGCTTCTCTCTCGATCTCCCTCTCTCCCTCAAACTCCCTTTCACGCTTGCTTCTCTCTCAATCTCCCTCTCACGCTCGAGATCTCTCTCTGGGTTTCTCTCTCTAGCTCTTGCTCTCTAGGTTTCTCTCTTTGCTCTCTTGATCTTTCTCTCAGTCTCTTCAATCTGCACCGTTTTATTTTCCATTCCCTTAACAAAGACCCTAAAGAACCTTATAATGAAGAAGAGGAATCAAAGACAGATGCTAGAGAAGTATCTGTACGGGGGTAAGAGGATCGATTTCCCTGGAAAGCACTACGATTCCTATGAGGGATTGGACATCAGGAGTCCAGCCTTCGCTACGCCATTGAAGAAGCCCTTTTTCTCCAGAGGTACCCCTCTTTTCTCTTTCTTTTATTTGGAAGAACGGAAAGCAAATTGTTTTCTTCAAAAATAACCATTTTGAACAATACGTAAATGAAGTGGATTTTATTGATAGACTCTTAAACAGATCAACGTGAGTTAAATTATTAAAAAGAATCCCTAGCAGCATCTCTACATCTCTGTATTAAGAAAAGTAAATTCGTAAATGAGGTGGATTTTATTTTGTTCTGCTTGTGCTAATATTAAATATTTGAGTAAAAAACTAATATTTAAATTCTCTCTGTTATATGAATTTTGATCTTCTTCTTCTTTCTTTGATTCATTTAATATCATTTGATTTTCTTCCTTGAGATAAGTATTTACAGCCTCTCTTTTTCTTCTCTCTCTGTTTTCACCACTCTAATTTTTGAGCTTTGTCATTTCTTTCGCTTCTGTTTTTACTTGCATGGTTGTGTTTGTTTGTTGCTGAAAATCATTGGGTTTTTTTTTTCTCAGATGCAAGATGTATCCTTATCTCTCCTTCTCTGGAGAAGGCAACACAGAGACCATGATTGTTGGAGTTTCTCAGAAGAAAATGTAAATATTTTGATAGTTGTTTTATTAAAAAGGGTGTTTATCATTTGCAGAGCCTCTGGTATGTCACCCTTCTTTTTCGAATTGTATATGTTTAATGGTGAAACCATCTCTATGTTTTTTTATTCTTTTGGTGTCAATGAAGAACCCAACTCTTATCCCGAGGCTCTCTTACATGCCAAGTAAGAGCATGAGCTCTACCACTGATATATAGTGATGAAGATTGTTCGTACTTAATCACATGGAATATTTTTTCATTTTTGAGGACTGATCCGACTAGATGACGATTCAAACGGGTTCAAGGTAGGTTTGAATTCAAACTGCACTTTGGTTTTTGAAACAGTCTGGATTTATCATTCTACTGACTATATAGGCCATACACTGCAGTGGAATTCCAGCTTACAATTATTTTGAATTGATGTTAAAGAATGGAAAAATTATCTTACAATTGTTTTCAGCCCATCGATCGTTGTTTCATATTTTGGTAGTCATTTAAAGGTTTTTTTTTTTTTAATGATGTATGGCCTGTGAATGTGTTCTTTCTGTTGTGAATTTAGTGAATTCATTTATTTATTAAGGAGAGGTTGTGTATTTATTATATGACGCAATCTAAAAATTCAAATGGACTTCTTTGTCAATTGTTTTGTATGTGAATTGCAGGTGAGGGGGATAAATTTGATTTATAGTGGAGAGAGTGAGAGGTTTGAGGCTTGTAATATCGGCAAAGGATCTCAAGAAAGCTTCAGAAATGAAAGAGAGGATATAGAAGGACAGTTCCAATTCAGAAACCATTTTATTTGGACTTAATTTTAGTTGATTGTAACATTATTATTATCTCATGTATATTCTTTTTTTTTTAGCAGTTATTATCTCATGTATATGTCTGTCTTGTGGAAGTTAAATATCAGTTTAAAAGCAATACGAACTAAAAATTTCTTTTACAAATTTGAATACTAAAAAGACTTCATTGAAAAATTTTCAAAAAAATTATCATTTGAAAAGTTCAAATATATCTTTTTCTACTTTAAAATTATTTTAGAGAGATATTGGATGTGCCTTTCATCGAATATTTTATTTAAAATCTTGAAAAAATTTAGTTAGAGTTATTTGACCAACAAAAATTCAAGTTGACCAAGTAGAGTTATTTTAATTTTAAAAATTTAATTATTTTTCTTATATCAAATCAAGTCTTCATTTCAAATTTTCAAACTTTGATTTAGATTAAAATAAAATATCTGATTTATTGTGCTCAATTTGATAAAAAAAATTGAAGTTTTAAAAAAAAATTGGCCTTGAAGTATGATGGCCAGAAATCGAACAAACGGACCTTTGTTGGGCCGCGGACTGTCCGACAACCCGATCGGGCCAGGCCGGATCTAAGGCTATCGGGCTTGGTCGTGGACTGTCCGATTATCTTATTGGGCTGGGCTGGATCTTTGCGGGCCGGGCCAGACCTGGGTCCGTTTACGGGCCTAATATTATATATATATATATATATCAGGTCCGTTTACGGGCCTAATATTATATATATAGATATATATACCAAAGCAAATTTTTCCCTATATTTGTCAAGTTATTCTTCTTAAATCAAAGAAATTCCATAGATTCTTACATTGTTCAAAGAAGCCTGATGATAGGGATAAGATGGCTTGTAAATACATGAGAGGGTCTGTAGTCAATGGTATGGCTGGATAGTCCATAATAGGTGGGCCTTCACTTATATATTACTTTTGAAGAATTGAGTGGATGAGTTATTAAAAATACATAAATGAATTCACATTTAGTTTTATCTGTACTTTTATAAATAGGATATTTAGTGTAACTTGTTGGGCCTGGATTTCCAGCCCAAAAGACTAGTTTTATAGGTGGAGTTGCCCAACCCTTATAACTCTCTATTTCCCACATTTCCCAACCGATGTGGGACTCGTTTGCAGCCCCAACAATCCCCCTCTCAAACGAGGCTCTCCTACGAATCAAACATCGTCGACAACCATCTCGTTCGGCTAAGGGATCTTGAGTCCAAATGCATTGGCTTGGGGCCATCTCTCATACCACTTGTTGGGCTTGGGCTTCCAGCCCAAAAGACTAGCCTGATAGGTGGAGTTGCCCAGCCCCTTATAACTCTCTATTGTCTCCCTTTCCTGACCAATGTGGATTCGTTTGCAGCCCCAACAATCCCCCCCTCAAACGAGGCTCTCCGATGAATCAAATATCGTCACCAACCATCTCATTCGGCTAAGGGATCAAAAGTCTATATGCGTTGGCTTGGGGCCCAGCTCTTATACCACTTGTTGGGAAAAACACACATTTCCCTATCTTACAAATCCAGCCACAATAATGATAGAAAGAATCAACTGAAAAATAAATCATTCACACACCGTAAGAAGACAAAATATTTACGTGGTTCAGCAATGTGCCTATGCCCACGGGTCAAACTCCAAATAACTCTTCCACTATAATAATAATGGGCTTACAATATTCTTCTTAGACTTAAGTCAAAAGTCTGAGGATTACAATGAGAATGAAAATATAATATGGAGAGATCTTACAAGAAAAGGGATATGAGAAATAGCCTGTGGAGATGCTGAATCCATAATCTGCACCAGTATGTGTTATCCACGATGCAGGAGAAAACCCTCAAAATCTTAGTTGAATCCGAGCAAGAACGGTGTCTAGATCTCACTTTTCCCCTTCTCTCTTCTTCATCGTTTTCTCTCTGTCTTTATCTCTCTGCAGTGTATGAGATTTTTTTTTTTCACTGCTGTGTGTTATTTTGTGCAATACACGGCTGGCCTCTCCTATTTTTTCTCTTTTTTATTTTATTCTAGCAACTCACGCCTCTTTCTTGTGTTTAAGCGGTGGTGGGACTGGACCCCACAACAATTACAATCATTGACTCCTTGAGTTTAACTCTCAAACCCAACACCCGAGTCCCATGTACCTCACACACCGTGTGAGCGTGGGATCAAAAGAAGGCATCGAGAGAGGGACAGCCAAAAGGACGGCCTCTTGGCTTGGGCCTCTTTGGCCATATTCATGGAGGCACATGGTGTACATGGGACTCGAGTGTTGGGTTTGAGAGTTGAACTCAGGGAGTCAATGATTGTACATGTATTGTTCTCTTTTCTCTCATATAGTGAAGTTATCCATAGTTCTGTGGACGTAGGTCATGTGGGTCGAACCATGTAAAATCCCGATGTCTTGTGGTGCTTGATTTTTTATTGCGCTTGTGCTTATTCCGTTGATTTTATTTCTGCATAGGGGATTGAATCCCAACAAGTGGTATCTGAGCTGCGCCCCAAGCCAACACATATAAACTCAAGTGGGCAACTCCACCTATCTAGCTAGTCTTTTGGGCTGGAAGCCCAAGCCCAACATAACTAGTGTTAGGGATGGCTCGAATTTCTGAGTCCTACAATGAGCGTGACTCAAGATTAATCCAAGTATGGCACTGATAAGTCCTACTAATATTAGGAGATGAAAGCCATTGTTTGAATGATTCCTAAAGGTTGTTAGACACTCACACGTTGATTGCAACTGCATGGGTCGGTGCAAGTTATCTACATAAGAAAAGTAGCCACTTCGAGTAGAAGACTGATACACGAATCTGAGACGGGTTACTAGGAGTCCTACCTTGCGTTTGGATGAGGGGTAAATTTTAGAGGGGTTACTCCGAGTATGGGTCACCCTTGAGTGGGGGTAACCATTGAACTAGGATTACCCTTATCTTGTTTAGTAATTATAGTAATAAAGTAAAAGCTTACCCTAAGGGGAAAAAAATCTTATTTGATAACTATAAGAAAGGGTAACCTGATATATTAATATTTTTTTAAGAAATTTTATAAAACATAATTATTAAATAATATTCATTAAGTAAATTCTAATAATATTATCCATTTTTTATATATTATTTTTCATAATTATAATTTAAAACGAACACTTGCATTCTAACATTAAAAAACTAACTAAATTTTTTTTTTGATATTATTATTTTAAATCCCAATAAATGAATAAAAAATATCAACATATCTCTTCTTAAAAATTTATAATTTTTATTTTTATATTACATGAATTTAATAAAAATATTAATTCTCGTAAAATTGTTAATATGTCAGGTTACCTTTACTTACAGTTACCCCTACTCAAGGGTAACCCTCGTAAAACTTACCCATCATCCAAATGCATCACGTTGAAAATATTGACGCATTTTTAAAATAAACTTTCAACATAATAAATTGTTAATTACTCCAAAAGAGATTACCATGAACCTCAAACTCTTTTAGAGCTTCGAGACCGTATCGAAATTTGGACAGAATCACCCATTAAAAATAAGACATTTTGACAATTATATTTCATAAAATTTTGTTTTTATTTTTATGTTATATGAATTTAATAAAAATTGTTAATATGTCATATTACCCCTACATACAGTTACCTTTACTCAATAGTAACCCTTGGTAACCCCCATAAAATTTACCCCTTTTCCAAATGCATCATGTTGAAAATGTTGACACATTTTTAAAATAAACTTCCAAAAGAATAAATTTCTAATTACACTGAAAGAGATTACCATGAACTTCATGTAAAGCCCCGCCCTTTCTGTGAAATTCAGAGTCTAATTTTTTTTTTTAAATAATAAACATTGGAAGAGAGCGGGCGACGTCACGACACGAGTTAAGTTCAGACTACCCAAGTCTGAACCTTAACAGGCCACCCATGTGTACATGGACTAGACCATGATAATGAATCACACATGGAACTAACATCAACATGCGGAATAACCTAGATTAACTGCGAAATAGAAAGACTAGATAGCAAGTAACAGTCTCAAACATTAATTAACATAAATCAACCATCCAAAGTTATTAACCTAATCAAACCATAGCAGGTAATGACTTATTACATGTCCAACAAATTATAGTTCAATTGACAGTAATATAAAGAAGTCTAGTCCAACATTCAAGCGCTTAGGCTTGGCTCCCCTCCCGGTCAACGACATTTCCTTTCCCTTTCCTTGTACATGCATTCTCCTCTGAGGATAGAATTAGGGCGTTAGACCAACGCGCCCAGTAGGTTCCCGATCAGGGCTACCACATGATTAGCATATAAAACATGCATATATATCATAGTACATGATTAGTAAAAACAGGTAAAACAATGCTATGAAGTATGCACATACAATGAGACCCTCCCATCATGTACCTTCACAGCCATCACTTGTCGTGCCATGCACCGACAAGGTAAATCACAATACACTTCCATCTCTTCATCACTGACTGATTCATATCACATATTAGTCCTCCTGGCAGGACTCTCATCGCCTAAGGAGACCATTGTGACTATGATCATCATGTTACTCCTCCTGGCGTGACTTGCACCGCCGAAGGAGGACGTAACCCATAATTGTAACACTGTAGAACCTCATTCATCATCCCATGTCTATGCTTGAGATGCCAATGCCTGTATGCCATTTGTTAATGCATAATATATCATTTGAAACCACATAAAATAAACAGGAATCTCATAAAGAAAATTGGGGTAAAACTGTGATTACAAGTAGGTAGGAAACCTACTTAAACTTTGCTTAAGTATCCGTTCCTTTTTGAGCTTCACCTGGTCATTACTCGTTTGTCGTTCAACTTTCGGTACTTATCCATATATCAATCAGTAAGTCATAACATCATTTATTTATTTAATCACATCATAGACCCATCCACATCATGTGGGGTTCGTGTCCGTACATCCAACCCTATGATCATTTCCATCATTGATCATTCTATCAATAATTACATTTACGCCATTTGGGCTATCCTTTAGTTTTACCATATCTAAACCAACTTAGTGGGGTTCTTCATTCATCAACTTTAATCCCTAATCTTATCAAATAATCATTGATGGGGTTCGGCCATACTACTTGGCCGAACCACATCCTATGGGTTTTATCCCACTTCCATCATCATCAATGGTTGATTACAAAGTCCATAATTATCATGTATGTTTCCTTACTTAAAACAACCATAAGTTCCCATTCAAAACAACCCATTTATTTCAAAACAGCCCCATGGGGTTCGGCCATACTCATAGTCGAACCCTAGGGTTCACTTGATCCAATCATTACCATGATCACTCATGGTTTAATCATGCTAACTCAACCATGAATTAAACATGGTTCAGCCGCATAACAATCCACCAAAACAGTATATTAATACTGAGTTTTACTAATTAAACATCATCCAATAACTAACCCAATTTCATAGGGTTCGGCCATGCTCATTGGCCGACCACTATGACCTTTGGTTTTGGAAGTTTTAACCATTTATCTTAGGTCTGAAACAATCATCCAAATCCATGTTTTAACCTTCTTAAAACATGATTTTAAATCTAACACTAACATCTAATATCTGTCCCAAATTTATATGGTTTTAATTTCCAAAAACCATCAAAACAACCACTTGTTTCCATGGGGTTCGACCATCCAAAGTGGTCGAACCCAATGGTCCATTTCCATCACTTTTTAGACACCATCTTCTATGGTTTAAAACCATGACAAATTCGGCCATACATGACCAAATTATGTCATCCAAATTCAAAACTCAATACTCATATTTTAAACCAAAATCCATAAGAATTCTTACCAAATTTCTCAAGCTTCTTGTCTTGCCTTTTGATCCTTGCTTCCTATCTTCTTTCTTCCTTAGTCTCAGCCGATTAGAAGCATGAACCAATGGTGAAATCACCAAGATACAATTCGGCCAAAGAGGTGTTCTTGAGAGGGGGAGAGAGAGATGAATTCTAGGCTTTTGCAATGAGAAATTTGGCCAAACATGGGTGCTCATTGCTTTTGTATTTCAGCCCCCAAAACCCCTCCACTTCCTCATCAATTCATGCACAAAACGATGGCTCTTGGGTGCTATCCAAGGCACCCCTTGGCAACTACCCATGCAGCCATTCAGCTTTCCATGCAACTCATCTCAAACCCATCATTTGCATTTAACATTCACCATGGAAATCACCAAAACAAGTCCCCAACGTGTGGGACTTGTTTTGGTGGTTATGACCCAGTCAACCTCTTCAAATTCCCACTCAACTCACTGATTTACAGCCCTTTTAATTTCCATTTTGACTCACTTGAACTCAAGGTCATTTAGATTTCCATCTCAACTCACCCAACTCACATACTTAATGCATTTCATTTAATGCACATGAGTTGACTCACCACTTGATTTAATTCCAACTCACTTCAGTCCCACTCAAACTGATTTAACTCATATTTTAGCTCCCTTGAGGGTCCACACGGTCAACCTTAGTTAACACAACCCGTTGGGTCCACCTTTAGCTCCTTGACCCGTTTTTGACTCCATGATCCAATTATGGTATTTTGGTCATTTCTAATTGGTTTTTACATATGGATCAAGCCTACCCATTTTTTCTCCACTTGATTTCCAATCAAATAGGCTTAACCCCATTTAATTTAAAATCACAAAACGGTCAAATAATCCAGTAAGACCCAATGGGCCCCATTTGGGCCCTTTGACCCATTTAGCCATTTTTGACCCAATTGATATAAATTACCCAATCAATCACACTTAACATTCATAATGTGCTCATACGATCTCAATTTGAGCAATGGGTCCCACTATTTCCTTACTTAACATCACAAAATAATTAATTTAACACATCAGGGGCATTTTGGTAATTATCCATTTTATTGAGAAATTGGGGTGTTACACTTCCAACTCTTTCGGATTTTCGAGACCCTATCGAAATTTGGACAAAATTACCCCTTAAAAATAGGAAATTTTAACAATTATGTTTCATAAAAATTAAGTTTTCATTTTTACATTATATAGATTTAATATAAAATATCAATTCTTATAAAATTGTTAATATGTTAGATTATCCTTGCTTACAGTTACCCTACTCAAGGGTAACCCCCGTAAAATTTACCCCCTCATCCAAATGCATCATGTTGAAAATATTGACACATTTTTAAAGTAAACTCCCAACAGAATAAATTGTTAATTACTCCGAAAGAGATTATCATGAGCTTCAAACTCTTTCGGAGTTTCGAGACCTTATCGAAATTTCGACAAAATCACCCCATAAAAAGAGGATATTTTGACAATTATGGTTCATAAAATTTTATTTTATTATTTATATTAGATAGATTTAATAAAAAATATTAATTCTCATAAAATTGTTAATATGTCAGTTTACCCCTACTTACAATTACCCCTACTCAAAGACAACCCACGTAAAATTTACTCTTCATCCAAATGCATCATGTTGAAAATATTGACACATTTTTAAAATAAATTTCAAACATAATTAAATTTCTTATTACTTGAAATATATTATTTTTTTAATTATATAATATATATTTTTTTTTTGAAAGACTTTAATTTTATAATATATAATTGATAAAGAGAGGAAGGCAAGGGGTATTGAGGCGTAGGGTATTGTGAATACTCCAATCTCCAAAGGGGTATTAAAAAATGGGATAAGAGGGATAAATTTTCAATTTTTTACCCTCACCCCTTGTTACCAAATGAATGTAACAATGAGTAACGGGGGGTTACCTCCTATTACCCCCTATCCAACAAACGGGGGGGTTATTTCCTTTTACCCCCTATCCAAACGCAACCCAGAGTAGTAAGCTAGATGGTTAAGAGTTCCTAACAGAATTAGGACTAACAACAGACTGCATGGAATATATAAAGACAACCATACAACGAGGACAGTATTGAGGAAACCGTAGAAGGAACTGAGAGAGAGAAACAGAGAAGAAAGAGTAGGGCCTTTTGGCCATGGGCCTTCTTAGGTTGTGAGACGCCAACAAGAAGGAAATCGTCTGAGAGGATTGCTTATAGAAAGTAACATTGAACTTGCCTAATCATGTGAAGAAGAGGCTACAGAGTTGCCTGATCGTGTTCAGGTTTGGGTTTCCATTTAGAGTGGTTTATTCTTGTATTGTGTGAATTATTTTCTTCTCTTAATAAAGTATTTGTCGCTCCGCGGATGTAGGCTGAGTTTGGCCGAACCACGTAAACATCGGTGTCGCTTTATTTTGTGCTGTGTTTATTCCGTTGTTTTATTCTGCTTATAAATCCAACAAGTGGTATCAGACCAGGGAGGAATAGTGGGTGATCAGAACATGGGCGACTGTATCCAAAGACATGGGACACGACACCGACTGTATATATATATATATATATCGACAAAGCGCTGAAGAAGTTGGGAAATCAAGCGTGCTTGTGTGCTGCTAGGAGGTGGCTTTGGTAGCAGACTTACAGTAGGTAGAGCACGGACTGGACAGGACATATCAGTGGTGTTGGAAGTGTATAGGAGAGAAGCCTACAAAGATCATAGTAGGCATAGAGTCTCTCGATTTTACATATCTGAGAGGAGCTGCACACATATTATCTCTGCTTCTTCTGCCAGAAACCAGAGAGAGAAACTGCATACACGACAGAGGTAGCGTCGGTTTTCAGAGAGAGGGCTGGTTGTAACAGTGAAGGCAACTTTGTTGGAGATCATAGAAGCATAGGTGTGTTCTAAGAGACTGCACATCTGTTAAGTATGAGTTCAAGTGGGACTGGTTTTGATGGAGACGGTGGAGGCATCCTATAAATATAACAGTGCTTGTTTTACAAAGGGTGATTGCATCGTGGGCCAAAGTAGACGTGTAACAGGGAGAGGGGTTGTGTAACGGCAGAACAGTGTGTGTATGTGAGAGGGGTGCCAGCGATCTAACACATCATTGAGCTGGAAATCTCTTGATCTCCAAACTGTTGGAGGACTGCTTAATTGAATAAGAAGCAGTGGAACAGAGGAAGATCAGAGCAGGCATCTGTAGAGGAACAGCAGCTTGGCTGCTGTGTATAAGAAAGAAGGCTACAAAGATCAGATTGGGCGGCCAGCGTTGTCAGTGTGTAACTGTCAATAACAACAAAAAGTGGCTGCTGGGTTTCTTCTTGAGGTAGAGAAGAGAGAAAGAGGCAGCACATACAACGTGGAGTTGGGCTGTCTTCAAGAACAGCAGGAAGATCTGAGTCAAGTAGTTGACAGTAGATCGGTGGAGCTTTCAGATCTGTGGGAGGCAGCCGAGTAGAAGCTCATTGTTCAACGTGAACAATGGGAGGAACGTCAACAGCTTTATGTTTGTGCTTAGTGTTCCCTAGAGACATCTGTAGCATCTGATATACAAACAGAGAAAAGGAAAAATCTGCACAAGAGTTTCAGAGACTGTCAGCGTGCATAGCAAACAAAGGGGTTTTTCAGAAACTGGCTTGGAAACTGCTGATAGAAAGGGAGAGTTTTTCAGAAACTGCTTGAGATATGGTGCACAATGAAAACAGAGGCGCCCAACCTCACGCAATACAAACACCTACCGAAACAAAAATCATAAACATATAAGCCACCTCAGCATATTAAATCCATCATAGTTTGCCAAACGTAATAAATCAAACCAAACCATCAACAGATAAAAGCAATCCACATATGGTTATTACAATCATCCCAAATAAAGTATGTGATAATAAAGCAAATAGATAGACACATATGGTTCTCTCAAATAAACTGGAGAATAAACAATAGTAAAAAAAATCTACAACTATTGCTCCGCTTCCGGGGCCAACTCAAGGAGCCCGCCTGACTCTTTTTGCAACAAGAGTGCTTGAAAGGTAAGGGAGTGAGATTAGCAAGCCCAGTAAAAAAAAAATATCACATACATTCGTAGCACATCATAACATACATATGCATGAGCATCACTATCATGAAGATGTCTATGCATGATCACCCCACACCCACCACAAGAAAGGACAAAGATCCACACACAACACACCAAGTCTCCCAACACAAACTCCAAACACACCCAAATATATAAAATCATATGGTCATGCCAACCAAATACACACGCTGGTCTACCCCCCCCGCCAACGCTTAGGCAGCCTCATGGGCTCCCACCATTTGGCAATCGGGGACAATAGTCTCCAAGGTTCAACCATACAGCCGTGCCCGAGAAGCCCAAAATCATACAGGTCCACAATTTACGGGGGATATACCAGGGAACCATCTCCATCTCCTCATGCATAAATAATAAATATAGAAAATCGACATACCCAAAAGCCTCAGAATAAAATAAAAAGGAATCACTCCAACAACACCATGCCCTAACGGTAACAACCGTTAAAAAAGAACTCCCCATGCATTCTAATCACACCCAAAATAATGCAATGGTCCCATGCATGATAAAATGAATGTTCTCCAACAATAAACAATGTCATGTGTTCATCATGCCATTTATACAAGCATACAACATGTTATCTAAAGTAGATATGTCCTAAATATGAAATCAACAGTTTTCACCCAAAACATGATTCACCATCATTAATCAACATAATAATATCACAAATTATCACCCAAAATCTCTAAACTTCATGTCAATCACCCATTCAATTTATCATTATTGACAATAGCATATACTTAACATGGGTGCACCCGAATAAATCCTTTGACACATAAATATTTCAACAATTTCCTTACCGAGTGGCCTAATATACAAAGGATTTTATTCGGATCTCCCTATGTCCAAGATTAAAGGAATAATATGCAACGATGCATGCTCAAAGTATGTGATAATTCCCTTCACCTAAGCGTGTTGGTGAAGTCCGTGAATTGATAAGTTAGGTCTAGTTGGATTGAAGGGAGCTCCCGCTTTGTGATATATTTGCCAAGTTCTAAAATTTCCATTAAAACAACTATGAAAATAAAGAATACCTAAGGTCGGGTAGCGGGTCCCAACGACGACTAGAGGCTGGAATCCACTCATGGGGGTCTCAACAATATTTCATTTTAGCTTTAGGTCCAATGATAATTGGTCTAGCTGCATAGAAAATTAAAGGTATAGTTTAAATATGCATAAAAGAAACAACCAAAACAAAGAAGTAAACGACACTATGATGAAAACTTTCATAGATCTAGGACTAAAGAGTCCAGAAATTGGGAGAATGGGTAGTAGATGGTTTAGCATTAACAGGTCCAATCAACAACGATTTTGTCCCAATATCAATAGTTCTGTGACCTAGAAGTAGTCTCAAATGATTATCACTAAACACTATGATAAAATCAATTCAATGATTCACATTAGTAGCCCACTCTAATCGGCCCCTTCTTCTAACTCAAAATTGAAGTTCAGTCATGGGGTAAAAATCATAATCAGAAATATTTGGTTCAATCTTACTTGTAAATCAAAGAGGGAAACCAAGGGATCTGCATTGACATGGAATTAAATAGAAAAAAATTACAAATAAAAGAAATAAAACTAGAATTTAACAATAGACTTACCTTCCAAAGATTGTATGAGAAGGTCCAAAATCTGGGCAAACAAGAAGTGAAAACTATCGTCATCTAAGAGCTCCGACGGCCAAGATCTGATCTCAGAAGCACGGACGGTCCTAAGGATTAGAAAAAGGAGTCGTTTCGATCGGTGATGGCTGGCAGTAACAACTGGAAGCAACACAAGGTGGGCACACCGCCTCAAAGAAGGAAAGATGAAGGGAAGAAGGGCATGGAAGGCTCACCATCTCTCAGTAAGAAGGCCTCACCTGAACTCGAATTTGAGATTGGCTGAAACAATCTCTCAGCTCTAGGTGGATACTGCAAAGAAATGACTGGTTTGAGATTGAATGGGTGTTGAAGAGGAGGGAGAGCACTATAGAAGATGGAGAGGCCCAAGTGTTCGGTTGTAACAAAGAAGGAGAAGAAAAGAGTCACCCAGATATTTCGACTTCCAAAGCTTCTCCCAGTGCGATCTGCTTCCTTTGGACTTCAGACATGGACAAAATTCTAACTCCAGACAACTTGTGCAAAAGAGAAAAATTCATTATTATTGTTTATCCTTTTATCTCCATGCCTCAGAAGAAATGAATCATCTTCTTATTTATTCTCATTTCTCCTACGTAGTCTGGAATTCTGTACTGGAAAAGTTTGTTGTGCTTTGGGTTAAACCTTCTATGGTCTTTAATTTATCTCTTGCTTGAAAGATTGGATCAGTCTCCTCAAAATGCTCTTCTTTGTGGAGCTTGGCTTGCTTTGTCATACTATGGAGTTTATGGGGAGAACATAACAATAGAATTTTTAAGGATTGTGTTGAATCATCCGAAGCCGTTTCTACTAGAGTTTTTGCTAAGTGTGCATCATGGGCTTCGTTTCTCGTGGAATTCCGGAATATCTCCATGACCGACATATTGCGTGCTTAGAAAGAATGCGCTGATTTAGCTTAGTTCTTTTGCGATCACCGTGCACTTCATGCATTCTAGGTGAGGAGAACAATTTCAGTACATGTTTATTTTGTTATGCAATTGTTTTGAATATTGTTTTAGTGTTGATATGAATGCTTAGACTAGGTTTAATCAAAGATTGAAAATTTGGTTAATTTGACGAATAAAATTCCAGTGCAAGCTCACATAGTGTAAGGGGATATTTTGGGTAAATGTTCAGAAGGCAATGAACACCCCAGTTATCCCGGAAAGTGATTATTACTTGTTCACCTTGTTAAAAAACCCAACCTAGACATACAAATTTTGTGGACTTTGAAATTTTGGACTGTGGTTTGTGTATTGTGATTCATTATCATGCTGTGGAATTTATGAAATTTTGGTGTATTTCATGAATCTATTGTTTGGGCTGATTTGCATGAATATTGATTTGATTTGTGTTTATTGATGCCTTGTTTGAAACCATGTATACTTGAGGTTGTTTTATTGATTAGGGCATGCTATATTATTCTATGAAATAATTACCATGTTATGAGCATGTTATTGATATTATTTGTATACATGACATGACATTCATTCATGAAATAATTTGTTAAGCATTTGTTCATGAGCATCCACGTTTGAGTGGGGGTGAGGTTGAAGATGGCTATGCACCGACGGGTCATACTTAGCCTTTATTTTGTTGGATCATTGATCGTTTGATGCACTCCTTCGTGGGGGTCTTCAGACCATTGCATACGCTTCCCTTCGTGGGAGTCTTCAGACTGTTGCATGCGCTTTGCTTCATGGGGGTCTTTGGACCGTTGCATGCAATACTTCATGTGGGCCTTGACCACATGAACTTCATTTTGAGAGTTGTGTTGGAGAAATGCATGGAATGAGAGCATGCATCATATTGTTGCATTGTTTCATATCATGCATTTTACTTGAACATTTCGAATATCATGTGCTAAGTCTTGAAATTGTTAAGGCCTAGAAATTTGAACATGATCCAAAACCATGTATGATACATGTTATGTGAATATTCGTTATCTTCATTGGACATTGGAGCTCACCCCTTACATTATAGGACATCCTCTGGAGTTAGGACTTGGTGAGGCTCTATAACGCCCTGCCCTCTTTCACTCGCCCAAAATCAGAGTCTATTTTTTTTTTTTTTTTAAAGTAATTAGTGAAAGAGAGAGGGAACGTCACGACGCGAGATAAGTCCAAGCTTCTAAAGCCCGATCCTTAACTGGCCAACCATGCGCGTGCGTAGACAAGTCCACTAAAACATTTCACACGCGATACTATGACTTGCGGAATACCCATTACGGAAATAACATCGGATTACAACATTTACTTAGCAAGGAAGGCAATCAATATAAATTAACTTAATCCAGATTAATCATCATTTGATCCATAGCAAATAGTCTAAGCTATTACATTCCCAAATACTAGCTACTCAAATTACATTGTCCATGAATAGACTTAAATAAAGTGAAACTAAATTATCCAACCTACTAAGCTTGGTTCCGATCGCGTCCTTCGTTCCGTCCATTTCCTGTGTCATCATCTAAGGTAGAAGTAAGGCGTTAGACAACACGCCCAGTAGGTACTCCAAGTAGGGTCAAACACATGGGTTAGTATAAAAATCCAGATATAATACATCAAGTCATACTTGTAAAACATCGTATCCAAAATAGTGTATGATAATAGAGATCCAATCATACAAATAAAAACCAGAAACAGTGCATGATAATAAAGATCATAATCATGCTGATTCAATGCCATGCCATGGGTGTCATATGTCATGAGTCCCACCCATCATCTATATCACAATCACATAGTATCATCTTGATGGAAAATCTTCATCAAGGTATCCCCACGAATGCCTTACGGACGCCCCGACGGAGCGTGGATCTCCGGTTACATCACAATCATCATAACCCGGAATCAGTGTAGATTCCTCCCCACGATTGTTTTATCGAAAAACCGAATGGAAGCGTGGACTCCCCCTATTTGATCCCTTCCATGCCATGCATGAGATGCAAATGCCAACATGCTATGTAATAATAAACATCATAGCATTTAAAATTTCATAATTGAAACATATCATTTGATACCAAAATAACTCATCAAAACATGAATTAAAGTCATCATATATACATATTCCATGGTTTCCAATAAGGTAATAATCCTACCAACGTTCAATTATCGGGTCCTTGTGTTTCCATCCAAAAATCGATCACCGATCGCTTCAAGCCGATCGTACACCATTTGTGAAATCCCGTTACCTTATTACATTTAACACATACATACACACATTAATTTGGTGACCATTTAATCCCATAAAATAACCGAATTAATTATTCCAATTGATTTAAACCATTCCCTTCATCCTTCCAATTTAACCTAACCATTTGGAAAATCATATAAATATTTCATTTGTAAAATCAGCTGGTTACCCACTGTCCACTGTCCACTGTCCACCAAAGCTCAGTTGTGGGGTTCAGCCATACAACATGGCGAACCTCACTCTTTGGTTTTGACACCCTTTTTAACCCTTGTTTTATTTTACACAAAATGGGTCCAACACCATCCATCTTTTGATTTATTCATCCAATCACATAAGTTAATCATTAATCAACCTAAATCCATAAGATATCATCTTCATCATACACCTAGGTTCATGAAAAGTCCTTCATGGGGTTCGGCCATACAACATGGTTGAACCCATCGTTCTTTATTTTGTCATTTCTCATCTTAGCCACCATTCATTTTCATAGTTAATCGCCTAACTTATTTACACATAACTTAGGTCCATGCAAAATTCATTATCATAACATAAATCCATAATAAATCCCTCCATTCCTTAGCTTGATCATTCATTTTTTTAAATAAGCATAGATCTACCAAGTGATCCATCAAAATAGTTCATGGGGTTCGGCCATGCCATGGTTCCTTGTTTCCATTTTTCCATGGTCTAAATATATGTAAATCCATCAATATTCCTCCATCATTTTCCTCCTTTAAAACCCTTTAAAATCACTAACATACATTCATCCTTTTCATCGTTTAAAACCCCATTAAAATTAATAATATACTTCCATGGGGTTTGGCCATACAACATGGCCGAACCTTATGGTTCATCTTTTCCTGTTTAACAAATCACATCCCCGTATTTAAATCACTTAATGGGGTTCGGCCATACCTCATGGCCGAATCCCTTCCAATCCCTTTTGAGTTCTCAAGGGTCCTTATACATAACAATCTAGGGTTTTGTCCATTTTTCCATCTCATTCCTTGGATGGATTTTGAATCCATAGCCCATAACATTTTGGCCAACCATTTCCAATCTATATGGAATGTTCCCTTTAATCTCTTTTTACTTAATAAAATCTTGTCAAGTACCACTTACCGACTCCTCCGATCTTCTTTCGTTCCTTGGTCTTTTCTTTCTTCCTCCTTGATCTTCGGCCAAAGTGTGTTGCTTGAGAGGGAGAGGGTCTAAGATGAAAACCCCCAAAAGATGGTTCGGCCAAGGAAGAGGTTTGAGAGAGGGAGAGGAGGAGAGAATGGAAAACCCAAAGTATTTTCCTTGTCTTGTGAGAGATCGGCCAAAAGAGAGAGGGAGAGGAGTTGAGATAGAAATCTCTCTGTCTTTCTTGTCTTAGTGAGAGGATCGGCCAAGGGAGAGTTTGAGAGCACAATTTCTTTGTTCCAATAAGATCCAATCAGCCAAAGGTGTGGTGTCTCTTGGGTTATGCCCCTTTGTAACAACTAAAACCTTTCACCTCCCACATTAATGTTTCCTTTGGGGTTTCATCACATGAGATGAAACTCCCCATCCATGTGCCCCTTGGGTTTCCATCATGAGATGGAAACCCTCCATCTTCCCAACGTGTATCCGTGGGTTTCATTTCATGAGATGAAACCCTCCACCTTCCCAACTTGTGCATTCAAGATGGAAACCCCCCCATCTTAACTATTGACCAACCAAGGTGTACCTTGGTCTTCACCATGGCATCCATTCACCTCCAACGTGTGTTCCTTGGTCTTCACCATGGCATCCATTCACCTCCAACGTGTGTCCCTTGGGTTTCCACCATGACATGGAAACCCTCCATCTTCTCACTCCACTCATTTCAATTCAACTCAACTCAACTTAAATGAATTCATTTTCCAACTCAAGCACTTGAACTCACATTAATAAATTCTCAACTCATGTGAATTCACTTTCCAACTCAAAGCATTATTTATCCCACTTGAACTCATTCATCAACTCAACTTAATTCAATTTGGATTCATTTCCAACTCAAAATAATTCAACTTAATACTTGTACTCATTCATTAACTCAATTCCTTGATTCCATTTTGAACTTACTCAATTGAACTTAATCCAATTTAATTCAGCCACACCTTAATTAAACTTGCACTCATTTGGTGGTCGATCAAGTCAACCATGACCTCATTTGTATTTAATCATTTGCCACCTCACTTGGTGAGGTGGATTTGGGTCTTAATTGGGTAATTGACCCAATTAACTTAAGTCTACCCATTTATTTAAAATCAGCTCATAAATGACCCATTGGGTCCCAAATTGGTAATTGGCCCATTTAAGTACATTTACCAATTGTTTTCAAACCAAACCCTAATCATCAATTCATCTTGACCCATTGAGTCCCAATTGGGCATTTGACCCAATTAAATCACACTTATCCGCTTATCTTCATTCAAACTCTATCCATGAACCGTCGGGTCTTAATTGATCCAATTAAATATATTCTAACCGTAGATACTATCTATTGGATCCTAATTGGACCATTGACCCAATTAAATTTATCCTCTACTCAATTACATTCCAAACCCATTTACCTTGACTCATCTTAATAAATTAATCACCCTTTAATTTCACTCTTAAGAGGGAATTTCCTTTATTTCTTGGGTTAAGATCTCGGGGTGTTACACGCTCAAAAGCAGACTTAGGAAATTTCTGTAGTTGCTAAAATAAAGACTTAGTTTGATTTATATTTTTATTAGCGACAATTAAACCCTTTGATTTATGGTTTTGTTAATTTGAGACCCATGGAGTGTCCATTGGGATTATTATTACTATTGGCTTAAGGATTTGTTATTAGCTAGCTCGAAGCGTTTAAAGGTTTAAATTTGAGGATTATTTATGTGATGGTTTAAGGCTTCATAATTTTATGGGTGTGTGATTGATGAGGTTAGATATCTATCTCTTGATGTTAGAATTCAATTGATGGTTTGGATGGTATTTGGCTTGTTGATCCATACAATGTTGGATCTTGATTTGAATTTGGGAATGGTCTTATCAATCATGGGTATTGTGTTATTTAATTTGGCAATTATGATTAAATATGATAATGTGAAAAAAAAATGAAGCCATGCTTAGGATTGATCCCATGTTCAGATTGTTGATTGAGTAATGCCCCGTTTGTTCTTCGGAGAGGCGGATATTACATAATGGTTTTATGGAGTTGCACTATTTGAACAGGAAAATCAAATGGCTCCAAAAGACCAGAAGTTTTAGAATAGAGTCAAGCACAAATCTGAAGACTCGAAGAAGAACAATTGCTCATTTTTACAAGGCTATGCAAAATCAAGCTGAAAAGAACATCAAAAGGCATATGAAGAGAAGATAAGAAAGGTCTCTGAAAGCTCGTACATCAAGCATATCAAAAGACTCTTTCTTATGAAGAATTGTCTCAATGCAAGATCAAGCATAACTCCTATCAATGGGCAAACTAAGATGAAACAATTATCGCTTGAAGCAGAGAATGAAGATTGAAGATTGTTGCTGCTCTATTGTTGTTGTTTTATCTTTTATATTTTGGATAGTTTTGGATTGAGAGCTAGAATCAAATGTAAAGATACTCAGGAGATGACACCTGGCCCAGACCTTACCTGAGACGGACCCCTAGGATCATGAACCCAATAATGCTCATATTAATTGGATCCTAGGAAATGGGGCATTTGTTCCAAACCCATTTTCATATCATATGGAACAGTGTAAATCCAACCTGATTATTGTAACTCCAAACCATTGAATATCATGGAGCTATATAAAACCATCACCATGGCTGCAACTCTAACTATCGTATATCTAAAAGGGTTGTGCAAGACCATAATTTGGGCATCAGTTCCAACCCATTATAATATCATATGGAACTGAGTGTAAGACCCAACCCATGGTAGCAGTTCTAAGCCATTGAATATCATGTAACTACATAGACCATGATTGGCATTAGTCCAAACCATTGAACCTCTTATGGACTGAGTGTAAGATCAATATTTGTTGTTAATCTATAATCTTGGCAGTAGTCTAAACCATTAAAAATCATAGACTACGTAAGACCAATATTACTTGTTTGGCTTTAGTCTAACTATTTCATATCATAGACTGAGTGTAAAACCAAACGATGGCTTCAGTTCACAACTATTGAATATCATTAAATTGAGTGTAAGACCATTTGACTGACAAAAGACCAAATAGCGTTAGTAGTGTTTATCTGGAGCCAAACCGTCGACTGGTAGCAACAACACCGTTGGTTGTGCTTCAAATTCATTTACAGTCCTTCCCAAATAGGATGTACCGTCAATTGTTGTATGGGAAACTGTCGACTATATACTTGACTGTAAAATCAAGTTGGTCTCTGATAAACTACCAGTGACTAAATAGGTTGTAACCATTGACTGCACTTGTGCTTGCTGAACAAAGCATGTCTCTCTTATTCATTCGTCGATTGTTACTTAATGGACTACCACCTGTGCAAATTTTAATATCTTTTCAATCAGGCACAGACCGTCAAGAGGTTTTCATGATAGTCAACTGCCTGGGGCAACAGTTGGATGGGTGGTGCATTAATTGTGTTTTAAAACGAAAATATTTTCATTTACTGCTTGGCACCGGTAACACTTTCAAAATGTCTATATATGTACCTGTCATTATGAGGAGAACAAAGAGGTGAGAGTAGAAGAGCAAAAGAGAAAGAATATCCTCACCACCCCTCATAGCCATCGCCCTTAGAGAAGAAAGCTTATCCCTTAGCTCAGACATACAAACTTGCAAACCATGAGCTGAGCCATCTCCATCTATTGAGTATTTGTATTTGGGAGAGTTGCTCCTATGCTTAAATGTAATTTTATTTTGTTGAGAGGAGTGAAGGGTCGGTGGACCCTACAGGAGAGAAAGGGAAGAACGATCATTCTCCATCTAAATAAGATTGAAGAAGATAAATAGATCCATTTTCTCTCCCTCATGGAATAGAAAGATCCCCTTCACTTTTGGGATCCAACCAAAGGTATGCTTAGGCACATGTGAAACCTTCATCTCAACTTTCTGTGATCTAGCTTAGTTTCACCCTCACTAAACTCCAAATTTTTATACAAACAACGCCCAGTAGAAGGAATAGCTTTGAGTTTTTGAGAAAAACTAAAGGAATGAGATTGTAAAGTTTTGTGAAAGGCCATCTTTTTAGTGAAAGTAAAGTTTTATGGAAGGTAGTTTCGTGTTAGTTTTGAGTGACATCTAAGACTTTTTTTTAATGCCCAAAAGAGTCTAAATCTCTTAGAGCACCAAATTAATATTCGAAACATGTGTAAAACTCCTACACACACCTCAAGTAACTCAATGAAGAGTGATCCTTTGGAGTAAAGTGAGAATAGAAATCAAGACGATATAAAAGACTTCAAACATCTTCATACTTTTACATGTTTTCAACCTTCATTGGATGTTTCCTTGAGATCAAAAAGAGATCTTCCAAAGAATTTATTAATTTTTAATAATAGTTTAAGCACAGGAAACAAAGGCATTCCTAGTTAGGAGGCATACCCGTGTGTACTTGGGTGTGCGGGTCAGTGCACCTTGCACCTTACGTGAGGGCACTTGTCTGAATTTCCCACACGTAAACTAAAAAAAAAAAAATTACTCAAATTTAATCACTTCAAATAATTTTTAATTTTAAAATTTTATGATATGTAAAAATATAATTTAATTGATTTGATTAAAATAATGTTTAGTGGACCTCATCCCCATGCAAGTATCTTTCTCAAGGACCCATCACAGGTAGTAGGCCCCATAAAGGGGTGTGGCATACTATACCATGCCCTAGTGTGCGAATGATCAGCTTATTATAGATATTGCCCCCACAAATGGCTCATAATTTAAATTGCCATGAAACCAACCTCATTTAGGCTCAAAAGACAGCAAAATTTCTGTTGTAGCTTGATCCAACAAACTCTAGTCGAGCTCAACAAAAAGAGTGAACTTTGACAAAATACAAAAAGAGTACCGAGGTGACTGTGAGCTAAGGATCGCTCAACTCAACTTGCTCTGTTTACATTAATAAGTGAACTGCACAATGACATCATAATTACAATAAGATGGACATCATCGTCGTGATATATTTATTGGACCTTTTTTATATCTTGCTGACGTGGCAAGGTACAATTGATCAGTCTTTTGAAAACTAGAAACAATATTCAAAGAAGCTGCCACATCACCAAGTAAAAATAAGGGTAAATTCACAAGTATATTTAGCACTCTCTCATAGAAAGAGAAACTCCTCTTGGTTAATGCCTCTTTCACTTCATAGAAAGGGAGATTCTCCGCATTCAATGTAAATGTATAACAGACTGGGTGAGCTGAACCACCACAGTGACTTCACATGGCCCCACCTGATGAATGGAAACGTTGGCTTCATACGAAGAATAGTGGAGATACTACCAGAGCACGAGTAAACAAGAAATGCAAGGCAGGTACTGGTTGATGTGTATTCAATAAACCTCATCTCGCTGCACGCATGCATTACAGACTTGCGGACGCTATACTCGTTCTTTCACTATCGCAGTCCTCAGTTCCTTGCTACACCATTCTAGGACTACTGTATGCTTGTGCACCACCCTCCTATCACCGTCTGAATTTGGAAGCTGGAATGCACATTTATGAGTCTTGCAACTTGCAATCTTCACAGTAGTAAAAAAGAACCTGTCTGCAGACTGAGGCAGATATAAACTAGTAAATCATCTTCCATGTTTAGTATTATGATCATTTTGGAACTGCTGGGAAATGCTAATAAACAGGACATGGTCCTCTATTACTTACACTCGGGCTTTCAAAACCTCCTTCGATTGTGTCACATAGATCTAATGCTACTGTCCGGAGCAGCAGCAACTGCAATAGCCCCATTATGAAATTGTCTTCAACTTCTCTTGAGTGGCATGAATTTTAGCTTATAAAAACCATGTGTACTCAACCGAGTTGGTTGATTCATTGGAGGATACGGTAAAAATGTCGAACATCACCAAGCAAGTCAAACCCAAAAACCACGTATTGACATCTTGCGATTGGGTCAATGTCAGATCTCATGCTAAATAGGACGGGTAACAAGCTCACCTTTGATGCAGCATCTGCAATAAAGTTCCTTTGGATTCCGTGTAATGTTATCCACATCTGTGTTTCCATTTTATTTGCACGGGTTTCAAATTTATATTTTATAATTCCCACTATACCCTCCTGCCTGGTTTTCTTCTTTTTCATCATTTTCGTTTTTGGGCATTAGGCTCAGCTGGCCACGGAGACCATTGGAGGCAGCCATGGATATGGACTGGGGCGTTCTTTCACAAGCTTCTCCTCAAATATCTCCAGAATGCGATTGTACTTCGCTTCGTCTATAGGTCGTCTATAGGATCAACAGCCTTGCCCGCTGCTTCAGCAAGAAACAGTTGTATTTTCTGATTAATTTCATTAAAATAGATTCAAAAAAAGAAAACCATTCAGAGGCATCTGAAGATACTTCTGTTCTTGTACTCAGTAAGCTTAAAACCCAAATGGTATCACTGAAAATAGTTCCATGTTCCAGTTTCATTTCTGAATCTTAAACTGAAGAAGGCCTCCCACATAATCTCCAAGAAATAGTTATTTTCTGACTCACTTTATTCAGTGTGAAAAGAGAGAGAGAGACTCATTGCATTGAAAAGTCTCTTCTTATTACATTAGAAAATAGCATAGATGAAGTTAACAAGACAACAGCATTCAGGAAAGAGAGTGCGAGAGAGAGAGAGAGAGAGAGAGAGAGAGAGAGAGATCACTTGAAGTGGGTCTTTCTCCCTTCCAAACTCATTTACAAGAAAAAGCAGCACAATGTCACTACATAAGAGAAAAGGGTCTATTATCTTTTACCTGTGTGAAGCGTTCTTCCACTTGTTGGGACCAAGTGGAAATCAAACAGACCTGTGAGAGTAACTGGCCATAAGACGCAGTATATGGTCAATAACGTCGGGAGCGTTTGGGTTCAGAGTGAGGAGTTGGGAGGCAATCTGGGCCGGTGAGAGGTGGGCCTCTGGGCCAGCTTTCGCTATGACGTCTAGAATGTCCATCTCTATGACTGCTCTAAGGGCCATGGGGAGGACTGGTGCTCTCACAAATTGCGCGAGAAACATGAAATCTGGGTCGTCTTCTTCAAACATGATCGATCGGTCCCAGACCTCAATTGAAGCAGTCCGGCAGATGGGTTGCAGAGAAATGAGAAAACTGGTGTGTTTTCGATACCAAGTGTTTTTTCTTTGATTTTGTATAAGTAGTTCAGGTTCTGTTGGATTTTAAATTAAAAAAAAAAAAAGGATTTTTTGTCACTTGATCAAAATTTAAAATTAATTGGAATGTTGTTATATCCATTTTATCATAATTAGAGATCCACAATCATCCTTTTATTTGTTAAGAAGAACGCTTTTTCCACTCCTTCCACATAAGATGAGAAGAACCTCAGCAGCAAATCTTCTTCCACTTGTTGCAGTGCTTTGCTTGAAGGCGGATAACAAGGCGCTGCTCCTCTTCAGTGAGGAAGCCTTTCTTGATGCCAGGTTTGTAATTTGATCCATTACACAACGTGGAAGATTGTAATTTGATTTCCAAAAGGGCTTTGCTTTTTAGCTCTGAACGGGGATAAGGAAGCCGGGAAACGAGAAGAGGGAAAGAGAAAACTAGAAAGAAGAGTATAATAGGAATTATAAAAGATAAATTTAAAACCGGTGCAGATAATAAGGAAACACAGGTGTCGATAACATTACCCTTGGATTCCTCGTCACTACAGTTATGTTTCTTACAGAAGTAAGAAGCAAAACGGACATTGCCTGACAAGAACCAAAAAAAAATTCCTTACAATATTTACTCTCACCAGAAACTGCATACTAAACAATAAGCAGCAGAAATGAAGCCTGAATTTTTTCCGAAAATAATAATAATAATAACATCAAAAGTCTACATGGATCCTAGGCAGCCAGAACACAAATACAGCAACAGCCCTTCACCAAGTTAAATACAAGCCTCCAAAAGTCATGTTGCAACTACATCATCGTATTATCAACTATGACCATCCAATTAAATGTCGTATGAAGAGACCATCTTGTAATAAGGTTCAATACTCTTTACAAGGCGCACCTAGGATCACTGCCAATGGGGTGGGCCAGAAAGCTTTCATCAGAGATGATATTAAACATAAAATCAAGCCTGTTGGACAATGATAGCTACCAATTCAAGGGATCAAAGGTTAAATGGCACAAGGTTAGTGTGATTCAATCAAGTGTTGAATATCATTCTTCAAATTCTTCAAGCTCTTTCAACGTGAAACCTAAAAAATTTATTTAATTTTTACATTATACTTCAAATGAGCTCTAGAACAAACAAATAGGCCTAGGTGTTTAAGGTAAGGCAATCCACTATCACCATTCATTTTCACTACGGTAGCTAAGGCCCTTAATAGCTTGATGTTTAGTGCCAATGAGTTAGAATTTATTAAAATCCTTGAAGTCTCCCCGAGCAACTTTTCAATTAACCACCTTCAGTTTACAGATGATACTCTGCTTTTTTATAGAGCTTCTAGGGAAATTTGGGGTGAAAGTTGTTTCGAAATGTTTTGAGTTAGTATCGGGAGTTAGGATAAACTTAGGGAAACCGGAGCTTGCTGGGATAAGTGGAGTGCTTAGGAATCATGAGAGAACCACATCTATTGTTTTCAACAAGTCGGTGAGAACTAAAGAATTCAATGAGGCGAAAATTCTTAACATTAAGAGAGCTTTGAACATTAAAAAGACGTATGGGGATTCAACAAATGAAATTAAGTGGGCAAAGGGACAAAGAAGACCGCCGTGGAAACTGATCAATGTAGTTAGTATAAAGCAATTATCATATGCTATCTTAACACGCCATAACATACATATGCATGAGCATCATGATAATGAAGATGTCTACATGCATGATCACCCAATACCCATCTCAAAGGGGACAAGGTCTACACAAACCACCCCAGATCTCCCAACAGTCTCCAAACACAACCAAAGGCACAAAGCCATATAGGCCAAATGCATGCACACAATGCTCTATCTCCCCTGCCAACGCCTACGCGGCCTCATGGGCTCCCACCCGTTTGGCAGTCGGAGACGACAACCTCCAATACTTAATGGTACAGCCGTGCCCGAGAAGTCCAAAACAAAAACGGGACCTCAATCCACGTATGCCATGTCAGTGAGTCATCTCCATCTCCTCAAAACATAAATAAAACACCACGCACCCAAAGTCCCAAAATAACACAAGGCGACCACTACACTCCCATGATGATCTCCCTCCTCAAAACATAATTGTAATTTTACGTGGAACAACAAGATCCCCCCTTAGGATTCAAGTCTTTGTGTGGGCGGCTTTGAAAGGGAAGATTTCAGTGAGAAAACCTCAAGAGAAGAGGTGTTCTTCCGGAAGGAGTTTCAGAAGAGTGTCCGCTATGCGGAGAAGAAGATGAGACCGTAGACCATTTGTTATGTACATGCCGATTCACAGGGGATGTTTAGCATCTTTTCCTGAACCTGTTTCACGGTTTGTGAGTCCTAGGGAGTTGTGTGGGGGATGTCATGTCAAAGTGGACCGGTGTTCCATTATGAGGTAGGCATACGGTGGCGTGGAGACTTGTTCCAACGGCTATCCTTTGGGCAGTTTGGAAAGAAAGAAATGAGAGACTTTTTTAAAGAAAGGCGGGGTTTGTAGGAGAAGGTATTTTTGCTTGACCTATGAAAATTTCTACCAATCCTAAAAGCCAAGTGGCATTTGATAGGATGGCTATCTACTTGCAAGGAGTTTGTTGCTCTATCACCAGAGGACTTCTATTTGTTATGAGAATGGTGCAAGAGGGGGATTCTATGGTACAATGGTTAGCACCAGCTCGAGGTTCATGCGGGGCAGCAAAAGGCAAACCCGATTCGGCAGGGATAGGGGGAGTGATCCATAAGGATAATGGTAGGATGATATTAATGTTCTGTAAACTTGTGGATGTCTGGGATATAAACAGAGAGGGATCGGCTGATGTAGTGTCTGGTTCTGGTTCTGGGTTAGCGAAGGCTAGGTGATGGAAGGGAAGAAAGAATGGGGAAAAGGAAGCAGTGGCTGGATGGTTTCTGAGTTATGAGAATGGTAGGCTCGGTTTTGCTCGTCCACAACAGAGAGGGGTCAGGTGAAGATTGCAGTAGCAGGGAAAAGGGAATAGGGGGGAAGAAAAGGAGCGTGAGGCAGCAGGAAGGTGGGTTACCTGGGAGCAGAGAGGGTAGTCATCCCAGGCGGGTATGATGCTCGAGCGGCAACGAGTGTTGTGGGACCCAATACAGACTATTGACCAGTATCCTCTTTTGCAGAAAACATACTTCTATTCAATGATAGGTTTGAGCATTTTGGTTGCCGGTTCTCCTAGGTTCAATGTGGGCTTCTTGGGATGTTTGATTGTTGATGTAGAGAAGATTTCTATATTTGGGCAGTTTCTATATTTAGCATTAGGTTTTTTATTATTTGTCATGATTGTATTTTTTTTTTTAATTGACATTAGTTCTGGATTAGTTTGAGGATTAGTTTATTATGTGAGGGTATTCTAATCTCTTTTTTTTTATTTAAGGGAAAATTGGAAACATTTTATTGTAATGGCAATTTGGGCATTTCTTGCTGTAAACACTATATAAAGCCCTTGTGTCGTACACGATGGAATAGAATAGAGATTTGCAAATTTTCGAAAATCCTCTCATATGCGAAGGTGTTTTGGAGAGAATCCAAATTTGGTGGAATCCAACTAGGCGAGAAGCCTTCCCCTCCAAGTATTCTTCTCTTTCTTCTCTCTCTTTCTCTCTCTTTTCTTTTCTCTTAACTGTTGTGACCCATATCTCTGTGCTTTCCGTGACCTAAAACAAACCCCTACTGCTGCCGTGACACTTGAGCTCCTTCTCTATTGTTGCCTTGTCCTTCCCTATCCCCTTTTGTAACCAGATTTGTTGTTGCCCTCTCAGATCTGCACCATAACCTCAAATCTCAGCCCTCCTCCACCCCAAACTTGCTGCCAATAACCCTCCTTAGTCCTTTTCTTGTTGCTGTCCTCCTATTCTATCCTCCTAACCCTTCCCTTATTTATTATCCCAGATTTCCGTAGCCTAATTTTTATGTTCTAAATCCCTTTGTTTGCTGTCCTACCTTCCTACTTCTATTTTGAGCCATCCCTCCACACAAGTCGATGTCCTATACTGAGTAAAAGGCCTACGCTAACTAGGAATCCAATAAGCAATAATTTGAACGACTCCTAACTTGAGGTGTGATTTGGTTGGATTGTTTCATAATTGTTTACATTAAATATCAAAGATCTCCGTGCTCATTTGTAGTTTATTTATATTCTTTAATTGCTCCATATTGATTGATTGATTAATTTCAACCCATTTTATATTTAGGGTGCATTATTTTCATCGCTTTTAACCTTTAGGGAACCACATTTAGGCATTTAGGGTTACCATATGTCTTGTCCTGCATCAATTGTGTGTCTTCAAATCGACATGGACTTCTTTAAATATTTGGTTGTCAGTTCTCCTTGGATCGATATGGGCTTCTTTCGACGTTTAATTGCCAAATTTATTTGCATCAAAATGGGTTCTTTTGGATGTTTACTTGCCAAATCTCACAAGACCGAATTAGGCTTCGTTGCACATTTGTTTGGCAATTCACATTTTCTTGAATGTTGTTGCTCGCCTTTCTCTATATCTAGTTCTCATTGTTTGTTGCACTCTCCTTTCATCGAGTTTGACTTCTTTAGTTGTTAGTTTTCTGATTCTTAATTATTAGATTTGTGAATTTTTTGATGTTCAGTTGCCAATTATCTCTTACTTGAGTTGGCACTTGTAGCTGCTGATTGCATTCCTCTTGAATGAGTTTTCTGCGACTTTATTTTCTCAGCATTGGTTAGACGTCATCTTTCTCGTCAAAGGAAGAAATCTTTATAGACTCAATACATGAGGCAGCCTTTGGATGATGAAGATGAAAGAAAGAAAGTAATGAATGAGAAGCATACAACGGGATTTATCGCAAGAAGCTGTAAGGACCAAAGGACAAAAGAAAATGTAATGAGGAAGATGAATCGCCTTGGTCCCTACAACTTCCTCTTATTCTTTTGTCCATTGGTCCATAGAAAAGAATGGAGTTATATACGTGCTCCATATGACCAATAGAAAAGAATGGAGTTATATACGTGCTCCATATAAAGATATACTACGATACGCGTATCCCACTACACCCTCATCGTCACCCATACCAAGGGGATTCATCTTCCTCATTTCTTTTTCTTATGTCGTTTGATCCTTACAGCTTCTTGTGATATCCCCTTATATGCTTCTCATACACAACTTTATTTCTTTCATCTTCATCAGCCCAAGGCTGCCTCATTGTATTGAATCTAAAAATATTTCTTCCGTTGAAAAGAAGATGACATCTAACCGAACGATGCAAAGAAAGGAAAATTGTAGAAAACCAACTCAAAAGGAATGCAATAAGCACTTACAAGTGCCAACTCAAGTAAGAGATAATTGGCAATTAAAGATCCAAAAATTCCCAAATCAAGTAATTAAGAATCAGAAAACAAACACCCAAACAAGTCCAACTCGATGCAAGGAGAACGCAACAAACAATGAGAACTGGATACAGAGAAGGCAAGCAGCAGCATTCAAGAAAGAACTCAAGAACATGTTAATTGCCAAAGGAATGTGCAAAGAAGCCCAATTCAGTCCTGTGAGAGTTGGCAAGAAAACATCCCAAAAAAATCCAATTCAATGTAATGAAAATTGCCCATCAAACATCGAAAGAAGCCCCTATCAATCCAAGGAGAACTGACAACCAAACATTCAAAAAAATCCATGTTGATTTGAGGAGAACACACAACCAAACATCCCAAGAAGCCCACATCCTTACTTTTAAGGATCTGAAAGTTACACAAGTACGTTGAACCAACAACGGGTTTTTGTTTTCTTAGCTGGACTTAACTCTAAATTTGAGCCAACTCAGGCCCAAATTCTTGGGCAACGATCTCTCCCCTCTCTAGATGAAGTTTACTCGGCCTTACTTCGAGATGATTGACATCATCTTGTTATGACTCCACTGCCTGTTGAACGATTTGCCCTGGTCACCACCCATTCCTTTATGCCTTCTCTGGCTCATGAGCATCCAGCTTCCCATGGCAAGAATTTCTTGTCTGATCCTCGAAGGGACACCAAAGGTCCACGGAAGAAGGGAACTCGGTTCTGCATCTCCTGCAAGATGACTAACCACAACATTAATTCATGCTACAAGCTTCATAGGCGCCCTAAGCAAGCCAATCTTTCCGCTGCACCTCCTACTACTCCTTCATCTGATGTGGTTAATGATAGTGCTCCTGTGACTCGTCAGAATCTTAACTTAATACTGCAATGACTTGAGCACTTCAATCCTCTGAGGTTTCCAATGAGGTTTCCTCTCCTTCAGGTACTGAATCATCTGCCCACCATGCCTCCCATCATTCTTGAATTGTTGATTCTGGTGCTACTGACCATATGGCTGGTACGTCCACCCTCTTCTCTTCCCTTTCTCCTATTTCTAGTGGCAGGTCAAATTAGCCAATGGCTCATACACTGATATTGTTGGGAAAGGAACTGTTCCAGTTTCTTCTCATTTGGACCTTCACTCTATTTTGCATGTCCCAAACCTATCCCGCAATTTTCTATCTGCTAGTGCCTTGACTAAACATTTGAATTGCTAAGTCATACTTTTTCTTTCTCACTTTGTTTTCCAAGATCTGACCACAAAGCAGTTGTTGGGTGGTAGTCGTGAAGCGGGGGTCTCTACCTTCTTCACTCACGCTATGGGAACTCCAAAGCTTGTTCAACCTCTTCGTCTTCAGATGTGTAGTTGTGGAATTCTCGTTTAGGACATTCTACCAACTTTGTTGTCAAACAGCTTGTGCCTAGTTTATCTTTTAGTCATTTTGAATGTAAACATTGACAATATGGCAAGCATGTTAGAAATCATTTTCTTCCATCTATCAATAAAAGTTCATCTACTTTATTTTCACTCATTCATTCTGATGTTTGACAATCTCCAATTGCTTCTCGCACTGGTTTTCATTATTTTGTCACATTTATTGATGATTACTCTCGCATGACTTGTACATATTTGATGAAAAAGAAATCTAAAGTTTTTGCTCACTTCCAAAATTTTTACTAGTGGGTTCAAAATCAATTTGGGTGTAACATTCAGGTTTTAGGCAGTAGTAACGGGGGGAATATTTGTCACTCCTTTCTTACTTTTTGCAAAACTATGGCATTGATTCTCAGTTCTCTTTTCCTTCTACACATCAACAGAATGGTGTAGGTGAACGGAAGAACCGGGTCTCTTCTTTTTACCATGCATGTCTCATTGTCCTATTGGCCAGAAGCAATATTAAACTTCTTGTTATCTCATCAACAAAATGTAATGGCCCGGAATTTTTAAATCAATATATTTGGGGATATTATTTATTTTAATGGTGGAAATTGAAAATTTGATGGAATAAATGGTGAATGGATCAAAATATGGACAAAGGCTCAAGTATGGCCCAATGGACCATGGATTGGATTTAAAATCATTTAAATGGTCAATGATGGTCAATTGGACCAAGGATGGTCAAATTGGGCCCAATACCCATTTGGGACCTAATGGGTCAAGATAATGTAAGCTCTAAGGTAAATGAGTAAGGGTGAATGTAATTGGGCCATGGGCCCAATGGTGATCCAACTAGTTGGAATGGATTTAATTAAAATTAAATCACCTAAGTTGGTGATGAATTGACCAAGGTGACATGGCCGATTGGGACCCACCTCCACCTCACCAAAATGAGGTGGCGTGTGGACCAAGGATTGGTGGGGCCGGCGACCATGGTTGAATTTGTCAACCATGGGTGGAATAAAGAAATTAGGTTAAGTAGGAATTAATTAACCCAAGTTAATTATCTAATTAATTAAATAATTAAATTATTCAAAAAGTGGGTCAAATGGTCAAATGGAAGACCCAAACAATCTTATCTCCAAAGCTCAAAAACGTTGGGCTTGGTGGTGGTTTATTCCAACCACCACCATAAAGCATAAAAAATATCCCATGTGGTTGGTGGGAAAATTAATGGTGAAGTGTAACTTAAGCAAGCCTTGGGATAAGATGGGTTTTCATCTCATTCTCTCCATTTCACTCTCTTCTTCTCTTGCTCTCCACCACCGTCCCACACCAAGGAGAAAAGAAGAAGAAGACTTAGAGAAGGAGAAGTGCAAGCAAAAGCCACCACTTTAAGACCAAGATCTAGGGCATTATTTCTCACCATTCTCTCTCACTCTCTCAAACACACTCCATCTTAGCCGACCCAAGCTTTGATGTTTTTCATTTGATCAAGCTCATCTTGGCCGACCAATCAAAGAGAAGAAGAAGAGAAAGGGCTAAGGAAATCAAGAGGAGAAAGAAAAGCCGGAGGAGTCATCGGATTGTAGGTAATTCTTAAACAAGAATTTTACATTTTAAGAGTTAAGAGGTAATTATGGAATCCATTTCTTGGATTGGTTGGTGGCGAAATTGTCATGGACCTTGGATCTCAAATCCATCCAATGAAAGGAGGAAGAATGGGCAAACCCTAAATGGGTAAATTAGGTTAAGAAGAATAAAGGAGGTACTAAGGACATTATGTAATAAAATTTATTTAAGCATGAAATGTGTGTGATTTTTGGAAGGAATCATGGTGAGTAATTAAGTAAGCTTAAATGGGGTTTTTAAGATCAAATCCATGGAAGGGGGATTTATGATTTTAAGATGTTAGTGAAGTTAAAGAGTTTTAATGAGGAAAATTATGGAGGGTATTAATGATTTCTTTTTAATGGCCTCAAGAGTGGTGGAAAAGAATGACCCATGAACCATGGGTTCGGCCATGGTGTATGGCCAAACCCTATGGTGATATAGTAGGAATTTAATGGGATTCTTAATGAATGGAAACCATGGAATATGATTTATGATTTTTAAGATTCTAATGATTAATTGTTAGTGATTTTAAAGGAGTGGAAATAATGTTTTAAAATGTAAAACCATGGAGAAATTTTGGTGAACCTAGGTGTTTTGGAATCATGGAAAAATATTGGGGATTGATGGTAGGTGGTTAAGGATTTAATATGGGTTTTAAAAGAATGGAAGCCATGGAGGGTGGTTAATGAGTTTAGGATTTTAAATGAATGAAATGTGTGTGATTTTATGGAGGGAATGCTTTTGAACCCTACGGTGATGTATGTGTAATGATGATGGGTGTAAAATTATGGAAATTGATGGAGAGTGATTGGTGAACTTAGAGGTAATTGGACCATAGTGATGATGAGGGAATGTTGGCAACCTTAATGGATTTTAAATGTAATTAGTGATGATCAAAATTAATAATTTAAATGCATGATGTAAACCCCTTCATGGAGGGACTTATTTTGAGTCTAAATATGGTAAATAGGCCTAAGAAAATTGGAGAAAAGACATCATGGGTTCAGTCATGGTGTATGGCCGAACCCATGACCCCTTTTGTAAGTCATTTTGTGAGTAAATTTGGGATTATGTATGTGGTTATATGAATGGAAAATTAGGTTAAATAAAAGGGGTTGATGTTAATGATTCCATGACCCATCTTATGAACCAATTGATGGGCTAAGTATGGGGTTATGTATGTATTTGAATGAATAAGGATTAGGTTAATTAAATGGTTGATTTTAATGATGTTATGGCATGATTAAATGGGTCACTAATGGATTTGAGTTAATGATCAATTATGGACCTAAGAATGGAAAAGAATGAAGTAAGGATTTAATCATGGAGGAAGAGTGACAAAATGGTAAATAAAGGCCAAAAGGAAGAACCATGGATTTGGCCATGGTACATGGCCGAATCCCATGGAGATTAATCATGGACTTAGGTGTTTTAAGAATGACCTTATGTATGGCTAAATAAAGCCTAAGGTGGCTGGTTTCTAAACTCATGTAATTAAAATAATTAATGGATTAAATGGGACCCACAAACCTAGTTAGTGAGGTTCGGCCATACACCTAAGGTATGATTAATGGACTTGGACATGATTAAAACATGAGTCTAATTGGTAATGTATAATAAGGTACCAGACATCGCAAGCGGTACACGTATCGGTGACCAGAATATCGGACGGAAACGTAAAGGGACGCTAGTCGGTATTCGGTAGGATTCCTACCTTTTTGTAAGCCATGGATTATGTATTATGTATGGGTTTTGTCCTTGATTTATTTTAGTAAGCTTATGATTGTTTTAAAATAGGTTTTAAGGCTATGATGTGTATATTGATGCTTTACTTGATCTATTTTTTATAATCAAATTATATGTTTTATTGATAGGACTTTAAATGCCATAGTTTGTGCTATCATATATATTACATGGCATATGACATCTACATCTCATGCATGACATGGGAGGGATATGGCATGGGAAGGATGAAATGAAACCGGAGTCCATGCTCCGTCGGGGCGACCGAGAAGCAAACATGGGGATAGCTGGATATGCTATAACCGGAGTCCATGCTCCGTCGGGGCGATCGAGAAGCAAACATGGGGACACCTTGACGAGGCCTTGCCGTCAAGGGGGATGATTTGTGATTGTTTATATCTTGACGAGGTTTTGCCGTCAAGGGAGATGATTTGTGATTGTTTATATCTTGACGAGGTTTTGCTGTCAAGGGGGATGATTTGTGATTGTTTATATTTTGACGAAGTTTTGCCGTCAAGGGGGATGATTTGTTTTTGTTTATATCTTGACGAGGTTTTTTCGTCAAGGGGGATATGACGGCATGATGGCATGGATGATGGGTGGGACACCTGACATAAAACACCCATGGCATGGCATTCATTTTATGGTTTTCATTATATTATATCTATGTGCTTGTTATCACTAATTCATGTGTTAGCCCTACTCGGAGTCCTACTGGGCGCGTTGTCTAACGCCATACTTCTACCCTAGCTGATGACGCAGGAGATGGCGGAAATGAAGGACGAGACGGGAGCCGAGCTTAGGAGCTTGGAGAAGCGAGCTACTTAGTTTATTAAGATTTATTTTGGAAATGTAATTTGTGTAATGTAGCTCGTCAGACTGTAATAATGTAGATTTCTTACTATGGTTTGGTCTTTACTTTGGACATTGTCATTTTGAGATATAATTATGAATTTAAGGGTATTTTAGTAATTTAAGCGTCGTACTTTCGTGCTATCTAAAACTGGTAGGATAGTCTCTATTAAAATGTTCCGCATTAAGTTACATTCCGCGAGCTTACGTATACGTGTGAACCGTTCTCGTGGACTTCGTTCTACGCGCACGTAGGGTTGGCCAGTTAAGGGCCGGGCTTTAGAAGCTTGGACTTAACTCGCGTCGTGACGTCTCGCGCCCTTTGTCACTTTTGTTTCAAAAAAAAAAAAATAGATTCTGATTTCGGTGAAAAGGGGCAGGCGTTACACAAAAAGCCTTCTTGCATCTTACACAATCAATCTCCCATAGATCGTCTCTCCTTATACAAACCCATTTCTCAAATTCCCTTACATATCTTTAGGTGTGTTTGTTTTGTTCACAACTTTTTTGGCCATAAACTTTCTCACCGGGTTATGCGTTGTGTCTTTCTCAGTTACATACCTCTTCACAAAGGCTATAAGTGCCTTGATCCCATCATCAGAAAAACATACATATCTATGGATGTCACCTTTTTTTTACCAGGAACCCTACTTTTCAGCTTCCTTTACCTCTTATCCTTCTCCTATTCTTCCCCTTGTCCCTGCTGATCTTCCTTCCCCGAGTCCCCTAAGCCTCTTCTGGTATACCATTGCCAACAGTCTCTACCCACGGGTCCATCTGCGACTGACTCCTTCCATCCATCTACCAGTGACTCAGATCCACCGGTCTCTGACCAATCTGATCTTCCTATTGCGCTTCGCAAAGGTAAGCATTCATGTACTAGCCATCCCATTGATCATTTGTTTCATATCATGTTGTTTCACCCAAGCGGATCGACACAGCCTTTGAAAATCCCCACCTGGAAAGCAGACGTGGATGACGAATTAGTTGCTCTAGAGAAGAACAACGTATGGGAGATAGTCTCTCTACCTCCAGGCAAGACTCCAGTTGGGTGCAAATGGATCTTTGCCTTGAAGCATAATCCAAATGGACATATTGCACAGTTTTAGGCACGTCTAGTAGCATGGGGCTTCACATAAACTTATGGAGTTAACTACCAAGACATTTTTTCCCCTGTCGTCAAGATAGCTCTGTGCGCATTTTGCTTTCCCTTGCAACAACTTATATTTGGCCACTGCACCAGTTAGATGTGAAGAATATTTTTCTCCATAGTGATCTTCAAAAAGAAGTCTATATGTTCCCTCCACTGGGATTTGTCAAGCAGGGGGAGTCTCACTCAGTATGCAGACTCAAGAAGGCTCTATGGTCTTAAGCATTCTCCTCTTGCCTGGTTTGACAAGTTTAGCAGTGTTTTGCTACCTTATGGCTTTACCCGATGTCAATCTGATCATTCAGTCTTTATCTACCGTCTCCACTTAGTTGTGATGATTTTGGTGGTCGATATCATCCTCACTGGTAAAAATGATAAAGTCATTTCTTCCTTCAAACAGTATCTTCAACGGACTTTTGATATTAAAGAATTGGGACCTTTCCGATACTTTCTTAGCATTGAAGTTGCTCGGTTCTCTCGTGGCCTTTATCTCTCTTAGCGAAAGTATACCCTAGATCTCCTCCAGAAAGTTGGCTATTCTGCCTACAAACCAGCAGATATTCCATTGGATGTGAATGCCAAGTTATCTGCAGACCAAGTTTCTCTCAAAAACTTGTCAGCAAGGTCATTTATCTCACCATCACGAGACCGGACTTATCTTATGTTGTTGGTGTCCTCAGCCAGTTTATACATGTGCCACGGGACACTCACCTTCACGTTGTGTTCCACATCCTTCGATATATAAAGGCTCATCCCAGCCGCAGCTTGTTTTATACACACCAGACTACTTGTCCGGTTTGAGGTTATTCTGATGCCGATTGAGCCGACTCTCTGGACGATCACTGCCCTACTACTGGTTATTGTGTTTACTTGGGCTCCCGTTTAGTTGCTTGGCGAAGCAAGAAGCAATCAGTTGTCGCTCGTTCCACTGTTGAGACCGAATATCGTGCCATGGCTAATACTGCTTCTGAGTTGTTGTGGTTTCGACAATTCCTTACTGAAGTGGACTTTACTTCTGCCGATCTACTCATCATATTCTGTGACAATCAGGCGGCCATCAATATTGCCTCCAATCCAATATTTCATGAACGGACTAACAACATTGAAGTTGATTGCCACTTTATTCAACAACATATTTTCTAAGGGCGACTTTTTACTCCTCACCTGAAGTCCAAAGATCAGTTGGCAGACATTTTCACAAAGTCCGTTTCCGGAACTCAACTTGATTCGGTTGTTAGCAAGCTGGGATTACTCGATATCTTCAAACCAACTTGAGGGGGAGTGTTGTGGGACCCACGTTAAAGCACATATGGTGTTGTAGGCAATATTGTGAAAATCGAATCGTATCGTAAATCATTAATACATCTTGAATTGCAAATCGTGTATCATAAATAGTAGAATCGTAAGATTCATAAGTGTTTTCCCTCAAAATTATTAATATATGAAATAACGTAAAATATATCTAAACATGAGCAATTCTCCAACTTTCTTTCAATATTAAGTGAATTCTATATAATTAGTTCCTTGGAGCTCAAATTTCAATGCTCCAACTCCCAAAAGTATAAGACCAGTGTATAATCCAACTATACTGTGAAAAGTCAATAATTAATTTAAAAAACCTTCAAAAAATCGAAAGGTCTTAAATGCTCATCAAGTCTAGCCTTAAAAACCACTAAAACGAAATGTTTCATACTTTCATACTCTTAATAACCCCATAATTCTATTATTTATACGAATCGTAAGATTTGTTGATAGATACGAATCGTTCCTCTTATCATATCGTATGAAGCGTAAGATACGAATCGTGTATCATAAGATTTTAACAACCATGGTTGTGGGACCCAAGTTAGAGCAAAGTTGACAAAAATCTCATTAGCTGTGTAACTGATTGTAATTGATTAGGTGTCTATATTCTTTTCCTAATTTAGACCCTAGATTAGCTCTTATTCTTTTATAAATTCATGTACCTATTCAGTGTATACGATCGATCGATACAATATACTATGAGAAATTCTTCTCCAATCTCTTTTCCCCATTCTATTTTTCTACAGAGACCTTGGAGGATTGAAGGTACTACAGTCATTCCAATACTAAGTAATGGCCTTTTTGGTCACTGGGGCACTATCATGAGTCATATCAGAGGAAGGGGCAGAAGGAGAGGCAGCGGAGAGATAAGCGTGTTGTCGCTGACCATCAAGTTAGTAGCATGAAGCAATTAGATGGTTGGTCATCTTGCAATAAGTGCAAAAAATGAATACTCTTCTTCCGTGGGCCTCTGGTGTTCCTACGGCTGGTAGAAGAAGACGTGGAAGAGGCAATAGATGAAGCCAAGTGTGCCAGATACCGAGCCAGAGGCACAAGAAGAAGTCCAGAAGAAATAACAGTTCAGGTTGTAGTCTGAGAAGAAGAAACAGTGTTGTGTACAGCAAAAAAAGGGAGAAGAACACCGCTGAAGTGGACCCCACCAAGCATGAACGAAAGCAGAAGCCTGATAAATGCAAAATACCAGTAGAGGCAACACCAGTGAAGACAGATAAAGACAAAGCAGATGACTGCAGAAGCAGATATAGGTCAAAAACCTGACCCAAGGCACAATGTTCAGGGGCAGATCAGAGATGAAGACATCTGAAATGGGTCCAACCAAGCACAAGCCAAATCAAAAGCCTTGTAGATGCAATACAGAGGCAGAGGCGAATGTGGAGGTGCAAAAATGTTGTATGCACGCAGATCTGAAAAAAAAATCCTAAAACTAGGTTGTATGGGCAGTGTTGTAACAATGCTGGAAAACCAAAAAAATGGGCCCCACCTTAGACTGAAACCCTAGGTCAACCGTAGGCGATGGTAGGTGGGCCAGGGGTGAACACTACTACCAAGTTTGAGGATGATCTGAAAGCAAGGGACGTAGATCGATGTAAAAAATTCCAAACAGTGGTGTGTTGGTCGTTCCAAGTAGAAGGAGATAAAACCTTAAGGGCGAAGGGCCCACACAAGCCAAAGCCAAGTTCAGGCTGCACAGATAGATTGTCCCTCAAAAAACGGTTGGGGTAGGTAGAGGTTCTGCCGACAGAAGCCTCGCGAGATGAGAAATTGATGACCGGGAAGATATCTGTGTAGAAAGAGACCAGTGGCAGAGGAACCAACTGTAAATCTGAAACACTACTGTAAAATCTTGGATGAAAGCCCGAAATTAAAAAGGGTGCGGCAACACTATTGGGGCCTAAATGGGTTGCGGCAACAAAACAGATGGTAATAGAGGGATGGCAGCAACTAGAAGTGGCTTGGGCAGGTGACGGGAATACCCAGATGGGATCTGAAAGGTGACGACAAATGGGAAGGGTCTAAAAACTGGGGCAACAAAGCAGCAAGTTCGGGTGAAGAATGGCAAGGCCAAAGGCCTTTAGAAGAGTTCAGCCAAAGGGAGGGGTGTTAGAGAATATTGGAGGACTTGGAGGGGTCTGGCCAAAAGGACAGAAGGCAGAAAGGGGAAACAATGAAGGACAAGGACAAAGACAGGATGGAGGGTGGAGATCATGGTAGAAGGGTTTTAGAAAAGGTTCTAGCCCAAAGGGATGGGAATCGGCAGGGCCAAGGCATGTCCTGGGTTCCTTCAAAGGGAAAGGAAGTGGGACAGGGACAGCAAAAGAGGATGGGTTCGTTGGTTTTTTAGAGTTGGCAAGGCTTAAGGTAAAAAAAAACGAAAATAGAGAAGGGAAGAAGAAAAGAGAGATAAGAGATAGAAGAGAGGAACCTGGAATTGGAAGAGGTTTCTCACATATTCTGTGGCTTCTCGCCTTCTAGCTTCTCACCAAGGTTCGTTGATTTCTCACCAACACATCATACGCATGGAGCAAGGTTTCCACAACAGAATTTTGTTTTCTTTTCTTCTTATTGATCAATCACTAATGAAGGTTACATCATGTATTTATACTAATTAAATTGGAAAAAAGACTAAAATACCCCTATTACATGAAAATACCCTCAAATAACACCAGAATACCAATCTAAATAATGGAATAAGTAAATAAATAAAAAATACAATAATGCTAAATAAAACTAATGTCTACATAAAGAAATTGGCCGTGGTGCTCCGCATCACAGTCCCTGTTTTGTTCACAACTAACAGACAGTGGTCTTGCCTAAACTTGATCTATAGGAACCACGTTAGACCAAGTTGACCGAAGACCCTCACTTTCTTTATTTAACCCATTACTCCTTTCAACCTAATTCAAACTCAAATTCTTTGAATCCGATAACCATTGCGATCAAGTGGTGTAAGAGCTAATGTTCACCCGACCGATCGAAGGCTTATAGGCTTCATCGTGAACGGGTGAGATAGTCTCCATCAAGCAGTTATCTGAGCCTTGATCGAATCATTCCCAAACCAAGGTTTGCCCTTCTTTATTATGAAGGTGTGAGATATTCTTCATCAAATGGTATTCAGAACCTCACTTGGAGGGTGATTAAAAAAAATAAAAATGGATCGCGAATCTTATAGCTTCCTACATTTCAATATCCTCGAGTAGTACCATGAAAAATCGAGTCATCGCCCAAGCTGAGTGGAATGAAGTCAAACAAAACATACAACAAGACATCCTATTCCAACAACTTAAGAATGGTTGGGCTAGCAGAAATCTAGTTGGTGCTACTGATCATCAACAACATTTCCATGCGAGAAAACAAAGATTAACATGAAATAAAATTTATTTTGGGATTTCCCTTGAAATTCTTCTCTCCCAAGTGGATTCTCGTTTCTATCTTCTTCTGCTCTTCTTCTCTTGGATTCATGTAATGGCCTGCTCGAATACCACTTAGGTGCGGGCCATTATACAAATCTACCAGAAGAATAAGATGAGAAGAAGATAGAACCGAGAATCCACCAGGGAGAGAAGAATTTAAGGGAAAATCTCAAAATAAATATCATTCCATGATAGTCTGTGTTTTTTCGTATGGAAATGTTGTTGATGATCAGTAGCACCAACTGGATTTTTGCTAGCCCAACAATTCTTATGTTTTTGGACTAGGATGTCTTATTGCATGTTTTATATGACTCCGTTCTACTCAGCCTTGGTGACGAGTCGATTTCCCCACTACCTGAGAATATCGAACTGTATGAAGCCATTAGATCTGAGATCCATTTTTTTCTTAATCACCCTCCAAGCGAGATTCTGAATACCATTTGATGAAGGATATCTCATACATTCATAATGAAGAAGGACAAACCTTCGTTAAGGAACGGTTCGATCAAGGCTCATATAACAGCTTGATAGAGAATACCTGTTCACGATGAAGGAGGGAAATCCTTTGACCGGTCGGGTGAAAACTGGCTCTAAAACCACTTGACCGCAATGGGAATTTGAGTTCGAATCATGTTGAAAGGAGAAATGGGTTAAACAAAAGAAAGAGGGTCTTTGGTCAACCTGGGCTAATGTGTGTCCTACAAGTGAAGCTTAGGCAAGACCATAGTCTGTTAGTGGTGAACAGAATAGGGACTGGGTTTTGAAAGAGAGGGTGGTGAGTGGTTTGTAAATGGGGAGGTTTGATGGAATTGGTGGTAAAATGAATTCATCTTCCACATTTCCTTTTCTTTTGTCCTTTGGTCCCTATAGCTTCTTGCGATAAATCCCCTTGTATGCTTCTCATGCAAAACTTTTTCCTTTCATCTTCAACATCCCAGGGTCGCCTCATTGTATTGAGTCTAACAAGATTTCTTCCTTTAATGAGGATGGCGTCCCACCACAAGATGCAGATAAAGGAAAGCTGTTGAAAACCAACTCAAGATGTCAATAGCTACAAGTGCCAACTCAAGTAAGAGATAATTGGCAACTGAGCATCCAAAAATTCCCAAATCAAATAATTAAGAATCATAAAACAAACACCCAAAAATGTCCAACTCGATACAAGGAGAGTGTAGCAAACAATGAGAACTGGATATAGAGAGGTGAGCAGCAACATTGAAAGCATTCAAGAAATGTGAATTGCCAAACAAATGTGCAAAGAAGCCCAATTCGGTCTTGTGAGAATGGGCAAGAAAACATCCTAAAAAATCCAGTTCCATACAACAAAAATTGGTAATCAAAAATCAAAAGAAGCCCATATTGATCCAAGGACAACTGACAACTAAATATTCAAAGAAGTCCATGTCCATTTGAGGAGAACACGCAATCAATCTTCCCAAGAAGCCCACATCGAACGAAGGTGAACTGGCAACGAAAAAAATTGCCAAAGCCCAAACCTATCATTGAATACATGTAACGACCCGATTCAACGGCCGTGTTTATATATATATATATATATATATACAACCTCAATAATCCATTCTCCATTCATAACATATAATGTAATCATATCAAAGTACGCATAAGGTACATCTCACATCCCAATCCCATAAATAAATAACAGATCATTTATTGTCTCAATTATTAAACTACCCATACATATCAAGGATGAATAGCGATTGCCCAGCTTCCCTACAACCACTTGGGATGTCCATCACTCATCCTCAACTGTTGTAAACCTGCAAAATAAAGAACATGAGCCCACTTGGCACAGTAGGGGAACAACAAAACCCACGTCCAATATAAACAAATGTGTAATAAAATGTAACCCTGTTAGTCTCAGAATATAAAAACCTAATAAGTTGCATCGCACGACATTCTAAGAACAAATAACACTCATTGACCATAACAAAAAATTACACACTAAACATTTGTATAAAAGAACATTTTTTTTTTATAAAAGAACATATTATCACCCCACATATCTCATAATAGCCAGCAGATCTAATATATTATGAATGCAATGCATGATGCCCATGCTCATGCGATGCAGCTCAACACCACACACATACCACCCAAGTGCGCCCTATCACCAGGTCACTCACCCTAGGATTGTTACCGACTTAAGGGCTCCAGGTACACAAGTCTTTACTAGACTTAAGGGATCCATGCACACCACTCTTATACCTGACTTAAGGGCTCCAGGAACACCACTCTGTACCCATCTTAAGGACTCCAGGCACACCACTCTTATACTCGACTTAAGGGCTCTAGGCACACCACTCTTATGCACACCTGCACGCATATGTCATGCCATGTCATACATGCCAACATATCATATGTCTAATACCATATTTCCCAACACATAACCAAAATATATATTCCATGCATGCCCAACATAACATCATGCATGATCCATAATAACCAATGTATATATCTAACCATTAGCATATCTCATGTCATTAATAATATAACCAACATACCCAACCATAATGTAACATATCCCCATGCGATTATAACAACAATCCAACATAACTAACATTAACATATGTATAATCAATAATGCATCTAAAGTTCCCAATCACGATTCATTGCACACTCATACAGATGATAATATCACATGTAATTACAAATCCCACTATTCATCAAACCATATCAAGAAAAACATGTGTAGCCTAAATAAAATATCCATATAAAATTCATAAGTATAATATGGTTCAGTCACACTTCCTCGAAGTTGACAAAATCGAGTCTTAAAATTCCAAAGCGAGTTGCACATGATTAATCAGCTGCGATTTGGTATAAGGATATAGAAGAATGAGTGTAATAATTTCAGAGAGGAAAACCATTTCTTTCTTTCAATTGGGGTACTAATTGGTTCATTCACCATTTATTTATTTTATTTTCTTTTACAAGGATGACTTAGATCTATCACGGCTTGAATCCATAAATGAGGACCAAAGGAATTGGAGAGAGACCCAACCTCAATCCATGACGGTGAATTTAGCCAATTACATTAAACAAAGATGGATGGTCGCAATTAGAAATTTACTCGCTAATGAGCCAAGTCCAAACAGTCCTTTGAAAGTTTCCAAGTTTCAATCTTGTTTGGCAGCTCTAAGCTTTGGACTGCAAGGCTGAATTGTAGTGGTTTACCAACCTGTCTCATACAGTTTTGGGACTGAAAAACAGTCCCAAAGTCTATCAGTACTTGATGCCAAACAGTCCCGAAATTTGAAAGTAAAAGGGTTGCGATAAGGGACCACTCGGGGCTGGGCTTAAAGACCTGATTCAGACAAGTTAAAGGCAGGTCTTACTGAGCAGATCTGGGTGGAGTCTGGGCCCAAACAGCCCCATGTATCAAAGGTTTTGAAGACTGAAAATCAGTCCCAAGTATCAACATTTGGGGGACTGAAAAATCAGTCCTAATACCAACAATTTGGAGACTGCAAATCAGTCCTAATATCAATGGTTCATGGGCAGATTTTCTTTTCTGATTTAAGTAACATACATTGTAATAATGCTGAAAGTAAAGTCGGAATATAAAAGAAACAATAAGTAAGGAGACCTACTTGTTTAACAAAAGAGCTGACGAAGGGCTGACAAGAAGTAGCCAACGCCCAGTCAGTTCGGTGGTTGGTAGCAAGGTAGATGATGGCACGGGCTGACCAATAGAGACATAGACCTTCTTAGGGTGAGAGTTTCCTTGTAACTACTGCTGGCCGAAACTGAATGGAAAAGGGGGTTTGATAACTGGAAAGGGGAGGAGAGATGAGAGGTGAGATAGGGAAGTAGAGAAAGAAGGAGAGATGTAAGAAACAATGGAAGAGAATGGGTATTTCATTCTTCTCAACTTCAGTTATGCATGAGAGTGGGGAGAGGGAACACCTCCAAGCTCTCCCTCACCAGGATTTCTCCCCTCCAAGATTAGATTTTCAGCTCCTTCCACTTCAAACTCCCTTAGGATGATGTATTGATCTTGCATCAAGTGGAATGGGGGATAGACATGATGTTGATTGGTCAAATGGAGGGATAATTCCTTGCTAGAATAGGGGGCTTGGCAAATTGCTTGGAGATGGGGCTTTGCATGGAGTGGATTGGCCCCAAATTGGGTTTTGGGCTTGTAGAAAGCAATGAAATTTGGAGGAGATGATGAGTTGGACTTGTAGTTGGGAAAATGTGGGTCTTTTCCCCATGTAATGGATGGATTGGAGTCCAACCCTCTCTAACCCTTGGGGGGTTTGGTGCTCATTGGATTAGAATGGCCTTGAGAGAGGCTGAGACTTGGAGAAATTTGGGGGTTTTCACCTAATTATGAAATTAAGCTTGAGAATAGCTTGAATGGATGACTTATGCATGTTTGTATTTGTTTAGTGCCTAATTCTCCCAAGGCCGGTGCTAGTCTACCCAAGGAGAACCCGGAGGCATTGTATGACGAATGAGTCGTATCAAGGGTGTTCAAGAAGAATGTGGGAGGAGGAGGATGACTTATCCACCACTGCTTGATTCATCACCATTCGCGATGGTGACAAACAGGGATAGCTGCTCTTACAAGAGCGAGATCATGAGGGAGCACGTGTCCTGCTTCTCCACCATCGCTTCCGGCGTTGCTTCCAACTTCAACGGCCTAGCCCTCTGTCCCTGCATGATAGCCACCGACCCAACTCTCCCATTTGAGACGAATGGAGGGGTGTCGGCGGCATACCCAAGCATGTAGGAGAATCTTCTACTGCTTTTTTTTCCAATCAGCTGTGGCTCCAATGGCCAGTCTGGGGTCGAATTTACAGGGTACACATGAGATGGGTGGTTGTAATTTATCTGGAAACTGGCCTGTGTCTGATCACAAGTTGGAGAGGGGACAATAGCAGCTGCAGTTCACGGTCCTTTCCCAAACCCTTCTCGTTTTCGTTCCACCAATAGCACTTCTAGAAAGCCAACTAAGTTGCAAATTAGTGACTCGTGTACTCAAGCGAGATTCTTACTCATTTCCGATCCAAAATCTAATCAAATAGATTGAAGGAAGAAAATTCCAAGAAAAATAGAGAAAAGAAGAAAAGAGGAAAAGGCCGGAATTCGATTTCTAAGAAACTTCCATCATTTCTAATGTATTCGTCGACGACTTCGACGCTGCTCTCCCCACCGCTATCACCACCTTTCGATTCACTGCCCCACTCGCCTATTGGGTTTACGATGCATCGCTCAGTTTCTATGGTCACAACGACAGAATCGATCGGAAAATGGAACAGATCTGTGGGAAAAGAGAAGAATCGCTGAAAGAGGAAAAAAAAAAAGCAGAAAAAGAAGAAGGGAAGGCTGTTTGTTCTCTCTGCTATTTTTCTTGGGATAATAAGAAGTGGGAGTGCAACTGGGTTTTTACCTCTCACTTTTCTCCAGCGTAGACCACGTATACGGAGGATGCATCTCGACGAGTGGTAAATTTTACAAGGGTTACGTAATCAGGGGACTCTTGAGGAGGGTGACTTATAAATTGAGATTACTTTATCTTATTTGATAATTATAGTGGTAATGTAAAATTTTACTTGAATAAAAAATCTTATTTAGTCATTATAAATAAGGATAATTTGATATATTAATATTTTTAAAATATTTTATAAAATATATTTATTAAATAATATTCATAAAGTAAATTCTAATAATATAACTTATAATAATATTATTTATTTTTTATAAATTATTTTTTCATAATTATAATTTAAAATGAACACCTGCATTCTAACATTAAAAAAATAAATAAAGAATTTTTTTAATATTATTATATTAAATCCTAATAAATGAATAAAAAATATCAACATATCTTTTCATAAAAATTATAATTTTTATTTTTTATATTATATGAATTTAATAAAAATATTAATCCTCATAAAATTGTTAATATGTCAGGTTACCTCTGCTTTACCTCTACTCCCGAGTAACCCCTGCAAAATTTACCCTTCATCCAAATGCATTACTTTGAAAATATTGATAAATTTTTAAAATAAACATTTAACAAAATAAATTGCTAATTTCTCCAAAAGATATTACCATGAACAAATTCTTTCGGAGTTTCAAGACCCCTTCAAAATTTGGACAGAATCACTCCTTCAAAATAGGACATTTTGACAATTATGTTTTATAAAATTTTATTTTTATTTTTTATATTATATGAATTTAATAAAAATTATTAATTCTTATAAAATTATTATGTCAAATTACCCCTACTTATAGTTATCCTTACTCAAGGGTAACCCCTATAAAATTTACCCATCATCCAAATGCATCATGTTGAAAATGTTGACACATTTTTAAAATAAACTTCTAAGATAATAAATTGCTAATTACTCTAAAAGAGATTATGATGAACCTAAAACTCTTTCGGAGTTTCAAGGCCTTATGGAAATTTCGACAGAATCACCCCTTAAAAATAGGATATTTTGAAAATTATGTTTCATAAAATTTTCTTTTTATTATTTATATTAGATAGATTTAATAAAAAATATTAATTTTCATAAAATTGTTAATATGTCAGTTTACCCCTATTTACAGTTATCCCTACTAAAGGGTAACCCCCGTAAAATTTACTCCTCATCCAAATGCATCATGTTGAAAATGTTGACACATTTTTAAAATAAATTTCAAACAAAATTAAATTGCTAATTACTTGAAATATATTATTTTATATATATATATATATATATATATATATATATATTGAAAGATTTTAATTTTATAATATATAATTGATAAAAAGAAGAAGGCAAGGGTATTGAGGGGTGGGGTATTGTGAATACCCCAACCTCCAAAAAGGTATAAAAAAATGGGATGAGAGGGGTAAATTTTTAAAGTTTTACCCTCACCCCCTTGTTACCGAATTAAGGTAACAAGAGATAACAGGGGGTTACCCCCTCTTACCCCCATCCAAATGCAGCCCAAGAGTCCTAATCACTAAAACAATTTTACTGCGAGTATAGGCCAACAATATTAATGTAAGTAATAATATAGTGTAACAGTATCATGGGTATATATAGTGTGAGTAACCGTATCAGTGTGGGTATAAATAGGGTGAGTAACAGTATCAGTGTGGGTATATATAATGTGAGTAACAATATCAGTGTGGGTATATATAACTTTTTAAAAAATTATTTTTCAAGTTCCTTTCAAAACATAACTCAAAATATAATCAAATTACCCCACTTAAAAAAATCACTAAATAATTGTGAGAGTAATGTGGCTTAGCAACACAGTGGAAGTAAAGCCCATCTCCGACATATATTAATTGATTTTAAGTGCAGTTGAATGGAGAGTCTATATTGAGGTCGGCAGAACTATACAAGTAGAATTATTGTGAGCAAAGCAATATCCAAACGTTTTATATTATCACCAAAAAAACAATTGTCTCTTTTACTTCGTTTTACTCCCACAACGAAATTAATGACTACTATATCTAAAAGTTTTATTCTCTTTAGATTTTGTATATATTTGGATACATTCTACTCAAACATTCGTAAATGCATTAATAATCTAGTTTATTCTTACATCATATTTATAAAAAAAAATTATATTATAAAAATAATAACAACTACAAATATTATGCATGAATAAAATTTTATTACAATAATCACTTATTATAAAACAATATTTAAGAATTCCATGTTTAGGGCAGGCGGATGGTACTTACTGCATATTGTGTCTCCAACAGACAACTGCATCATAAAAAACTTCCCTTGTATATCCATTATATTCCTTTTTTCAGAACTTTTTTAACATTTTTTATCCCATCTCTCATAGGGTCATTGTCAAACCATGTTGGATGTCAACTATATTTAAAAAAAAAAAAAATTAAGAAATTCATCCAAATGCATAATGTACATGTGTCTTGTGTGTATGAATTCATCTAGGGCAAGGTTAAAAGTTGCATATGAGTGGTGCCTTCACGGGTTAGATGGCTGCACGGGTCAAGTGGCAGCTGGAACCCGTTTGTATATGAAGAAGCCTAACCATGTTTGGCTATGCAACATTAAAGTTAAACTCGCCCATTTAGAAAATTACTGAAGTGCAAGGTCAAGGATTAATAGAATTCCTTCTACCATCACCTTTAGCAAATTTTCGTTTGAATGGTTATATGGTAAAATTACATGTTATTTTTCCTTAAAAGTTTTTTTGTTTTACATGTTTTATTTTTCGTCCTTATAGTGAGCGTACAAAAGTATCTGCACAGTCTGCCATGTATGTTTTTTTTTGTTATAGTGAGGGTCAAAATGTATATCACTTTTATGATCCAAGTGCACAAAAAATATATGTTGTTCTTGAATATATTCTTTTTTATTCTGTTCCTTCAAATTATAGCACTTTTATTAAGTTTGAGCTTCTACATATTGACTCTTTCTGTGATATTGATGATATGTTTGCATTGCCTAACTCTATTCCTCCTATTTCTTCCACTTCTATTGAAATCAAGTCCTCTACAGATATTAATCATCATCTCCTACAATTGTCACCCCTTCAACCTTTGATGATGTGGATCTTGGTACTTCTCGTTATCCTTCACGAGTCTGTAAGCCTCCTATTCGATTTGATTATTGTTATGATGATTTTGGTTATTCATGCTATTCTCCTTCGTTTTCTTCGTTTCTCACTTCCATACATACTTTCTCTGAACGAACCTCTTATAAGGAGGCTATTTGTGATCCTCTCAGGCAACTGGCTATGGATTAAGAGCTTTTTGTATTGCATAAGAGTAGCACTTGGGACTTGGTATCTCTTCCGCTAGAAAAACATGTAGTTGACTGCAAATGGGTGTCTAAGATTAAGACCAAATTTGATAGTTCTATGGAGCGATATATGGCCCGATTAATTGCTAAGGGTTTCACTTAGGAATATGGTATTGATTATGACGAGATTTTTGCCCCTGTTGTAAAGATGACTTATGTACACACTTTGATTGTAGTTACATCAGTTCATAAGTGGAGCTTATTGCAAATGGATGTTAAAAATATACATTTCTGAATGGAGATCTCTCTGAAGAAGTTTATACAATTCTTCCCCCAGGTGTTTTGCTTTGTCATGAGATCTACCATACATTGGAATTTTCTGTTTGTTCCCATAGACTACAAATTGTTGTCCATCTGGTGACCAAAAAGTTATCCTCCTACTATAGCAATCAATACATGCCTGGAATGTGGCCAACCAATTCATGCCAAATAATACATCAAACTCTGTCATGTCCATTACCAGGTAGTCGAACTTGAATTTGAAATTGTAACACCCCAATTTTTCAATAAAATGGAAAATTACGAAAATGCCCCTGAATTATTAAATTAATTATTTTGTGATGTCAAAATAAGAAATGTTGGGGCCTATTGCTCAAATTAAGGTCGTATGAGCACATTATATGTATATCAAGTTGATTTGGATGGGTTATGTACATCAATTGGGTTGGAAATGACTAAATGGGTCAAAGGGCTCAATTGGACCCAATGGGTCAAAATGGATGATTTGACCATTGTGTAAGCTTAAATTAAATAGGGTTAAGCCTATTTGATGGGAAATCAAGTAGAGAAGAAATGGGTAGGCATGATCCATATGAGAAAACCACTTACAAATGACCAAAATACCATAATTGGATCATAGAGTGAAAAACGGGTCAAGGAGCTAAAGGGGGGACCCAACGGGTCGGGTTGACCAGTTTGACCACGGATGACCGTGTGGGCCCTCAATTGAACTCAAGTGTGAGTTAATTCAACTTGAGGTTGGGTTGATTTGAAATGAATTGGATTTAAGAAATGAGTTGACTCAAACTTAGTGCATTAAAAGTGATGAGTTGGATGAGTTGGTTTAGAATAAAAATATTCCGAGTTAGGTGAGTCAAGAGGAGATGGAAATGAGTTGTATTCTCACACAACAATTAATCTGAATTAATCTCAGCCGTTGGTTGAAAGGGTGCTTTGGCAAAGCCAAAAGACACCAAGGTTGGGAGGCACCTTTTCATGAAGGGTTGCATTGGTTCATTTCCCATGTGATACAATGTTTGGCACCAAGAGGTGTCTTGGTTAACACCCTTTGCCCCATCGTTTTTAACAACATTAATGAGGGAGGATGAATGGGAGTTGGGGGGCTGAAACTATAAAAGAAAACCTAACCATACATGGCCGTTTTTCACACCAAAGAATCCAAGAATTCCCATCTCTCTCTCCCTCTCTCCAATTCGTTTTCTTGCCTGAACAGCAGAGGTTTGGCATCAGTTAATCAAGCCTAAACCAGCAAGGAATTAAGGAAAGAAAGAAGAAATAAAAGGGAGAAATCAAGGATCAAAGACAAGAAGAAAACTTGGAAAATTTGGTAAGTATTTTATGTGTTATTTGGTTTAATAACATGGAATGAATGGGGTGAATTGGGCCATGGTTATGGCCGAATACACCAAGGTTTTAACTTTGATTAAGAGAGGCTTTAAAATGGTAAAGATGACCATTGGGTTCGGCCACCATGGAGGGCCGAACCCCATGTAAAAGTTAGGTTGGTTTTCATGTTTTGAAACATGGAAACCATGGAGTTTTTGGTGGACTGTTTTTGAGTTTTATTGAGACTCAAATGCATGTTTTAAACAGGGTTAAAAACATGGATCTGAATGATATAAGGACTGAAGGTACCATGGGTCTAAATCAACGGTTTAAAATTGATGAATTGGACCATCAGGATCGGCCATCTTGGATGGCCGAATCCCACAAAGTTTGATGGTCATTTGGACAAATTGATGAACTTAGTTGGATGGTCTTGAGAGGTAATAAGGCAGCAAAGTTATACTGATACTATGACACCTAAAACATGTTTGAAAGAACAAAACATAGACATGAGGTTCGGCCACCTTGGATGGCCGAACCCCATGTTAGTATTTGATGATTTTGATGAGTTAAAACCATATAAATATGGTGTTTGATGTAATTTGGTGAAGTTTAACTTGTTGTTATTGGTTGGCCAATGTAGGGCTGAACCATGTCAATATCAGGGTTAAGATTACTGATCCAAATTATGGGTAATTGATGGATCAATCAGATCAAGAGAACCATTGGGTTCGGCCATGTGCATGGCCGAACCCCATGGGCTGTTTTTGGAATAAATGGACTAAGTTCATAGTTTGTGTTTGATATTATTCCCATGATTTTGTAAAGGGTTTAAAGTATTGTAATGGAGAACCATTTGATGATGGAAGAGTGGGAATACAAGATTCGGCCAAGTATAGGGCCGAATCCCATAAAATGACAAACTCTAAGTTAATGATGTTCGGCCATGGGCATGGCCGAACCCCACATGATGTGGATGGGTCGTAGATGTGATTGAATAAGTTATGACTTGCTGATTGATATATGGATAAGGTACCGGAAGTCGAACGAACGCGCGAGTCGTGACCGGGTGACGCGAAAGAAAGATCAGTTACTGAAGTGATTCTTCAGTAGGTTTCCTACCTACTTGTAACCACGGTTTTTACCCAGTTTTTCTTATGATACTCTTGTTTTAATATATGTGTTTCAAATGATATATTATGCATTAACAAATGGCATACAGGCATTGGCATCTCATGCATGGTCATGGGATGATGAATGAGGTTCTACAGTGTTACAATTATGGGTTACGTCCTCCTTAGGCGATGAGAGAGTTCCGCCAGGAAGAGTAACATGATGATCATAGTCACAATGGTCTCCTTGGGCGAAGAGAGTTCCGCCAGGAGGACTAATACGTGATATGAATCAGTCAGTGATGAAGAGATGGAAGTTGTATTGTGATTTATCTTGTCGGTGCATGGCACGACAAGTGATGGCTATGGATGTACATGATGGGGGAGGCTCATTGCATGTGCATACATCATAGCATTGTTTTACCTGTTTTGATGATCATATATTATGATATGTATATGCATGTTTTATATGCTAACATGTGGTAGCCCTGATTCGGAAGCCTACTGGGCGCGTTGATCTAACGCCCTAATTCTATCCTCAGAGGAGATTGCAGGTACAAGCAAAGGGAAAGGAAAGGTCGTTGACCGGGAGGGGAGCCAAGCCTAAGTGCTTGAATGAAGGGCTGAACTACTTTATATTACTGTCTTTTGAATATTTTGTGGGACATGTAATAATTCGCTACTTGCTATGGTTTGAGTAGGTTGATAACATTTGGATGTTTGATCTATGATAAATAATGTTTAGGACTGTTACTTGCTATCTCGTCTTTCTATTCCGCAATTAATCTAGATTATTCCGCATGTTGATGTTAGTTCCATGTGTGATTCACTATCATGGTCTATTCCATGTACACATGGGTGGCCAGTTAAGGTTCAGACTTGGGTAGTCTGAACTTAACTCGCGTCGTGACGCCGCCCGCTCTCTTTCGATGTTTTATTATTACTTTAAAAAAAAAATTAGACTCTGGAATTCTCAGAGAGGGCGGGGCGTTACAGAAATTGGCTAGTTCGGTATCAACGGAAGTGCAACCAAACCAAGGGATGTGTCGCCAACCGGTGATACTATGGCAAGTGCAGTTGATAAATGTTGTACAAATAAACCAGTAGCAAATATTAAAGACGCAGACAAAAATGAATGCAATGCTCCGGAGTCGAACAATGCTACTGCATAAGAACTACCAATAACTGTCATACCTTAGATCACAGAGTGGTCTGTTGTCTCAGGTGTGGGGACAAAGGAATACAGTCATCTTGAAGCTGTTGGAAGAGGTGGCCGTCCTGACTGAGTCTGTGCTCGAGACATCTGTGACTGTGCTGGCTTGCCCAGTGGAAGGAATGAATTTCGTGCTTGAGGTAACTTGCGGATCTATGGACACTCTCTCTCTTCATGTGTCCTGCTTGTCCACATTGAAAACATGTGATGCCACCCTAGATGTTTGTCCCACGAGTGTTGAGGCTAAAGGATGATTAGGGCCATCTCCACTAGTTGATGTTGTAGAAGCTGAAGGCTTACTAGAGTTGGGACTAAATTTCTTGTGAGGTCAATAAGAGTTTCCCCCCGCTCTAGCTCCTTCTGCTCTCTATGTATGAAAGTTCCCTTTCTCAAGGAGCTAGAACAACACGATTGACCCTAGAGGGGGGGGGGTGAATAGGTCAATCTAAATTCGTTGGTCCTTTTTAAAATTATCTTTATTGATCAGTTAAGGCGCAATGGATATAACAATCAAGTAGGTGTGTGTTAGTAAATGTGATTAAACAATCAAGAAAAGAAAATAGCTCTAACACCACAAGCACATGGACACAAGATATATAGTGGTTCGATTCGCCAACCTACATCCACTATTAGGACTCGTTCAACTTTGAGCTATCCCCAAATTCACTATGTGGGGACTTACATCCTTACAATTAGAGTAGAAATTCCATCTCACTCAATCGGCTGGGAATTTCACTCACCACTGTGGCAGAGACGACGCTCTAGAGTTTTTTATAGTGGTTCCAGAGCAAATCCCCCTTAATCCACTTTTGGGTCAAAGATTTTAAAAACAAAATTAAAACCAAGAAGCACTTGCCTTAAAGCTCTTTCTCTCTGATGTGTTGTAACGTTTCACCCTTTTTTCCATTGATTAAATCAGATTAATTTTTTTTTTTTATATATGGATAAAGAACGAATAAGTCACGACGCGAGTCGAACTCAAGTCCGAAGACCCAACCCTCGACTGGCCCAATCTTAGCACATACGTGAGTCAACTCACCAAACATTTGTGTATGTGCCAACACAACACTCCGAAAATAACATTTTGCGGAATTATAATATCAATTTTTCAATAAAAAGGAAGAAAATAACTTAAACTTATAAATCCAACATCAAACCATATCCAAAATAAAAGATATCCAAATTATTACATCATTGGATCCTATGAAATTATATAGTGCATCAAAATATCAAAATAATAATTATGAGATCTTACAGCATCTCCTGATCCATCTCTTCGTCAAGCATGACTATCACTAGGTCCAACTTCTTTTCCTTTACCCCGATCTGTGTTAACATTTAAGGGAAAAATGTACGAGCTTATTCAACTTGCCCAGTAGGAAGATCCGATCATAAAATGCACAAATTGTGAAATCTCATAATAACATATAATAAAGGTAACAATAGAGGAAATCTCAAAATATGATTAATACATGTCTCTCAAACACAAGAGAGAAGATGTACCAAATTCTGATAACTCAAAATCATAAATTAATATGCCATGGGTGCCATGCATCAATGATATGTCCACCCATTCCCATGCATCAGATCATAACAAATCATTTCAGATAATCATTCTCAATATTGGCCACTTATGTCCACAACATTTTAGGCGGCAATCACCAGGGTGTTGTTACCCATCCACAAATTTATCGAGACTATCAGTGGAGTGTGGTCTTCTCCCTCTGAGCAGGGTTTCAGGACCTACCCAAGAGCTCTTTGGCCCAATTAAGCTGTAATGTTCATACCAAGGGTCAGGGCCAAAGTCTAACATTTTAACTTATTCCATATGAGACCAACCAAGTCAGGACAATTCTTCTTTGCTCGCTCAGATCAATTCTCGAATGCAACCATGCATGAAGTAATGTGTGCAATTATGAAGCCAAAACCATGCATCAAATAGTTTCTTTCATCAAACATCATTTCTATATAAAATAATGAGTATAATAAAATCAATATCTCATAAAATCAATATTTATCAAAACCATTCACATTGTTGTGCTTCAATAAAATAGGAACTCCTACCTGATCGACAGTGATCAACCAAGGATATTCACGCATTTATTCGAATGGCGTCGAAATCACCCTTGACTCCTTTTGTCCATGTACATATTCAAATCAAAATCTATAGATTATTATCACTTAAAATCCTTGTCTAGTTTGTTTAGGTTTAATCCAGGCCTAAAGGTCTACTGTATAATTTCCAAGACCTAAAGGATTCCATTCATATTTGATTTTAATAACAAATATATTAACTTTGTGAAATTGTCTCTGTTTCAGGCCAACATATCGACATTGTCGATATATCGCCTCTGGACACAATCGACACATCGATTATCTCAATATGCCGACTGGACTCTGTCTGTTTCCAGTTTATATTTTTTAGTTCCTTTTCAGTCATATATGTATATATCGACACATGATAGTTCGTAAAGTCGATATGTCGAGTCTATCGACATACCCTCCTCATTTGATTTATTAATTTCTTAAGTCGTCCTTTGTTTCCGAATTATATTTATCTTTGTCGACACATCGACCAAGTCGATGTATCGTCCGAAGAAACTTTAGTTTTCCTTTATTTCTTTTAGTAAATATTTTCATTATTTTGACCAAAATTATATACATTATTTATATGATAAATAAATTACATAAAATGAGGATTTAAAATTTTGGGTTCTTACACGTGTGCTTCTTGAAGATCTCACTCAATGTAAGCCGACGCTCCTTCTTGTAGATGTCGTATAGCAATCTCAAACTCAGGGTAACAAGGAAACTTGGTTGAACCAAAGCTTTCCTAGATTATAGCTTTTCTTCCTCTTTTCTTCACTGGCAAACTCAATAAAAAAATTCGTTGTTTGTAGTCGGTGATCATATTTTATTATCGTTCAGCCACCCGACTGATATGCATTAAATGCACTCCCAACGGTATAATTACTTCCCGGTCGACAGGTCAGTGTCGCCGATGGGTCGACTGTAACACCCCGCCCTTTCCGAGAAAATCAGAGTCTAATTTTTTTTTTTTTTTAAAACAATAATACCTCGGAGGAGAGCGGGCGGCGTCACGACACGAGTTAAGTTCAGACTACTCAAGTCTGAACCTTAATTGGCCACCCATGTGTACATGGACTAGACCATGACAATGCAACACACATGGAACTAACAACAACATGCGGACTAAACTAGATTAACTGCGGAATAGAAAGACTAGATAACAAGTAACAATCTCAATTGCTAATTAAGGTATACCACCATACATAGTTAATAATCTAATCAAACCATAGCAAGTATTATTTATTACATGTCCAACAAAATATAGTTCAAATGACAGTAATAAAAAGAAGTCCAGTCCAACATTCAAGCGCTTAGGCTTGGCTCCCCTCCCGGTCAACGACCTTTTATTTCCCTTTCCTTGTACCTGCATTCTCCTCTGAGATAGAATTAGGGCGTTAGATCAACGCGCCCAATAGATTCCCGATCAGGGCTACCACATGATTAGCATATAAAACATGCATATATATCATAGTACATGATTAGTAAAAACAGGTAAAGCAATGCTATGAAGTATGCACATGCAATGAGACTCTCCCATCATGTACATTCATAGCCATCACTTGATGTGCCTCGCACCGACAAGGTAAATCACAATACACTTCCATCTCTTCATCATTGACTTGATTTATATCACGTATTAGTCCTCCTGGTGGGACTCTTATCGCCTAAGGAGACCAATGTGACTATGACCATCATGTTACTCCTCCTAGCGGGACTCTCATCTCCTAAGGAGGACGTAACTCATAAATTGCAACACTGTAGAATCTCAGTCATCATCCCATGTCCATGCATGAGATGCCAATGCTTTGTATGCCATTTGTTAATGCATATATATATCATTCGAAACCACATAAAATAAACAAGAGTCTCATAAAGAAAACTTGGATAAAACTGTGGTTACAAGTAGGTAGGAAACCTACTGAAACTTTGCTTAAGTGTCCGTTCCTTTTTGAGCTTCACCTGGTCATGACTCGCACGTCGTTCAACCCTCGTCACCATGTGATGTAACAATAAGTAAATCATACTATCATTTAAATGTCTATTCACATATAAAACCCAAAAACATCTTGTGGGGTTCGACCATACCCATGGCCGAACCTTACCCACTTTAGATTTGACCTCCCTTTCTTTTGATCAATACCAAAATGCCTTTTATTACCTAATATAACTTGGTAGGGTTCGGCCATATAGTATGGCCGAACCTCACCACACTGATTTTGGTCTCTTCTTTCATCATACATAATGCCTTATTATTTACTTATCACTAAGTCCAAAGAAACATACATATGTTTCCTTAATCCAAATCATACAACCAAATCATAATCTCCAACAAAACAATCTATGGGGTTCGGCCATTCATATGGCTGAACCCTATGATCCTCCTACTCAATGATCCATCATTTGTTTATAAGTTAGGCTCTACCCTTTAGTCATGTTAACTACATGGTTCAGCCATCCCATGGCCAACCCAAAACAACAACCCTTTTTCCATTTAAATCATATAAGACTCTCCACCATTGGTATGGTTTTTATCTCTCCAAAAACCATACCAAATTATCAAATATTTTTATGGGGTTCGGCCATCTCATGTAGCCGAACCCTATGCCCATTAGTTTGACCTTTTTAACTTACATATTATGTCCATTCAATCATGTAAAAATCCCCATAGTACTGTATGGTTTTTACACTTCAAAAACCATCAAATACCCACACAATTTCCATGGGGTTTGGCCATCCAAAATGGCCGAACCCAATGGTCCATTTTTATCATTTAAACCTACTTTACCAAAGGCTTGAGCCCATGATGCATTCGGCCATTCCATGGCCCAAAACATGACATCCAAGTCCTTTCAACTTGCATCTTAAGTCTAATTTAAACATACAAAAACAGTCCATCATTTTGCATGATTTTAACTTTCAAAAACCATCACTTTAACAAATAAATTTCATGGGGTTCGGCCACCCAAAGTGGCCGAACCCTATGGTCCATGTTTTTCCCTCTTTTAACCATAAAAATCCATACTTTGAATCTTTGGTAGATTCGGCCAACCCATGGCCCAATCATGTTTCATTTATCCCATTTCATTAATCAAAAGTCCATGGAAATACTTACTAAATTCCAAGTTTTTCTTCTTGCCTTTGCTCCTTGTCTTCTTCCCTCTTGTCTCCTTCTTTTTAACTTAGGTTCTAGCCGAATTAGTGCTTGATCTATGGTGAAAAACACCACAGCTGGTTCGGCCAAGAGAGGTGTTCTTGAGGGACAGAAAGAAGATGGAATTCTAAGGTTTTTCTTGGAATGAAATTCGGCCAAATGGGGTGTGCCTTCCTTTTGTTAAACAACCCCTCTTCTTCTCATAAATCCTCATTAATACTTGACCAAACCAAGGAGGCATTTGGTGTCAACCAAAGCACCCCTTGGCACCAACTAATGCATCCATTGGTACTCCCAACGTTGGAGCCCTTGGGTTTCCATATGAGATGGAAACCCCCCTCCATATTCCATTGGTTTTCATTCACCAAAAGTTAATTCCAACCCACCAACGTGTGGGACTTGTTTACAAGAAACCCCCTCAAATTCCTTTTGACTCACTTGAACTCAAGGTCCTTTTGATTTCCATCTCAACTCACCCAACTCACCATACTTAATGCATTTCATTTAATGCACTTGAGTTAACTCACCACTTGATTTAATTCCAACTCACTTCAGTCCCACTCAAACTGATTTAACTCATATTTTAGCTCCCTTGAGGGTCCACACGGTCAACCATAGTCAACTCGACCCGTTGGGTCCCCCTTTAGCTCCTTGACCCGTTTTTGACTCCATGACCCAATTATGGGTATTTTGGTCATTTGTAATTGATTTTTACATGTGGATCAGACCTACCCATTTTCTCTCCACTTGATTTCCAATCAAATCAGATTAACCCCATTTAATTTAAGTTCACAAAATGATCAAATAATCCAGTAAGACCCGATGGGTCCCATTTGGGCCCTTTGACCCATTTAGCCATTTTTGACCCAATTGATGTACATTACCCATCCAATCAAACTTGACATTTATAATGTGCTCATATGATCTTAATTTGAGCAATGGGCCCCACCATTTCCTTACTTAACATCACAAAATAATTAATTTAACACATCAGGGGCATTTTCGTAATTATTTACTTCATTGAGAAATTGGGGTGTTACATCGACAGTTATGGCACCGAGAGGTTGATCCATACGAGAGACTCGGTCTGGGGTAAAAACATGCTGATAGTAGTTTCCTGTTATGAAACTTGTTACCCAAAATGACCTGTCGCCCTTTATCGAGGGGTCGGTCCTATTGCTCTTAATTGGTCTCGAAATACCGATATGTCTGTTTCATCGAGAGCCCATTTGAGTTCACAGTCCAGAACTCATAAGTCTTTTACCGACGAGTCATCGACCACGAGGGGTCGCTTAAGTTCATCACTGAGGGGTCGGTGCAAACGAGACTCTCGGTCAGAGCTTTCCTAGAATGACAGTTCAATGTTCCAAAACCTCTGTCAATCTTGCCGACCAGTCCTTAACCACGATGGAGCGATCCTGTCTCCACAAAGGGGTCGATGAGAACGACTGGTCGAGCTGAAAGTGAATATAATTCATATTTCGAAGTTTACTTCCAATTCACTGTTCAACTTCCTCTCTGGCCTTATATGATTTTATCATTTGTTCAACTAAGCCTAGGGATAGTCCTCTCTCAGGTGTGGGTTCCAGCTAAGGTCATCTATGGCTATTATACCTGTTTGTGATTGCCATAACGATGAACTTTGAGCCTAGTGGAGCATGATCTTCATTCTTGATCATCTTTGAGTCTTCAAGCTTCTTAGAAAGTGCTTCTTCCCAAGTCATGGAATTGATAAATAGGGACTCGGCCAAGCCGGGCCACTAACAATGTACTTAGCCGATTCCATCAGTTCTTGCTCTACAAAACTAGCTCTGCTGACTACCTTCGCGAAAGTTACGTATTTTAAGATTGTCACCTTAGCCCTGATTTTGGGGCGTAGACCTTTCTCAAAGTTCCAAGCTTTCTTATACTCGGTGTCCATCATGTATGGGTCGTAGCAAGAAAGTCTGACGAACTCTAACTGATACTCGACAACTATCATGCTTCCTTGAGTTAGAACTATGAACTCGTGGACTTTGTATTCATTCTCTTCTTTCGGAAAATAGTTTGCTAGGAAGATCTTTGTGAAGTTCTCCCAAGTCATCTCTGCCACTGTTCGGCAGGTTTCCACTGTCTCCCACCATTTACCCGCATCATCTATGAGTTGTGATGTGGCCAACATAATTTTATCTTGATCGTCTGTGATCCTCAATAGTTTCAGGATCTTGGTGGTGTTCATGATCTAGTTCTTAGCTCTAATGGGTCCCTCATTTCCACGAAGTAAGGGGGACGCTGCTGTTGGAAGTTCCTGACAAGAATCCTATCTCGGGAGTCAATCGTGGTATTTGTACCACCGCCTGTCTGATTCTACTGCAGCACTGAGTTTACTATTGCTTGATCAAAACTGTGGAGATCAAGAGGCACGGGTTGAACATTGTCACTCGTCTCTTCGACACGTTCTACATTGCGTCGGGTGCATCTTCTTTGTGGTGGCATTCTTCCTATGCTAATAAACATTCATTCAGTAGTTTCATAAAATGCTCCCCTAATAGTCACGATACATTGATAATCAAATCATTCCTTATCATTGATTTTTTATTGGGGAAAGTTCCTAGGTTTTCATTGATGTCCTTTGTTTGGGAGGAGTTCTCCTAAGTTCGTTAGGTGAGTTTGAGCTAGAGTAATTCCTTACTTTGCTTTTCATTCTACTCTGATACCAACTGTGACGACCCACCCTTTTCCAATGCTTAAAATTAGAGTATATTTTTTTTAAATAGAAATTAAGAAAATGACGGAGTGTGAGGGCCGGGAAGCTCGATGATTTTCAGTGCGAACAACAGCTGGGGAAAATGAGGGAAGGTGAAATAGAAGAGTGAAGTACGGCGGTGAGAGAGAGGGAGAGAAGTGTGAGGTGCGGCAGCGAGGTGAGGGTTGAGGGAGAGAAGAGTGAGGTGCGGCGGTGAGGGAGAGGGTTGAGGGTGCGAAGAGTGAGGTGCGGCGGCGAGGGAGAGGTTGAGGGACAGAAGAGAGGAAGTTGAGAAAAGGGACAAAGCAGCAGCAGGCGCGGCACTGTAGCGATGTGCTACAGTACGGCGTAAAGTGAAGGGTTTAAAGGGGAGTTTTAAGGTTGGGGTTTTGGGATGGATTTGGGGCTTTTTTTTTTTTTTACACACAAAATCAAAATCTTTCGAAAACAACGTTTTAAAACTCGATGAAGAATCAGAAGTCGAACATTGGGTGAGAAAAATGTGTGATTTTCAATTATTTTGGTAAGACAAAGTATTAAATATATTACTAAAATGCCCTTTGAGCCTCTGAGCTTGGGATCGTGCGAGACAAGGTCTACCACAGGACCCATGATGAGTGCAAAATAATTACATATTTTATTCTTAAATTTATAATTGTTAGTATCTCATTTTATTTAATTTTATTTAATTATTATAATTTTATGTTTTGCAGGTTTAATAGTGAGGATGACAGAGAAAATGCTTAAATATAAAGCCTGGGCTCATTATGAGTTATTTTGGACCTCAAGCCCAATTATTAAGCCCATTAAGAGAAGCCCATGAAGAAATCCACATGTGTGAATACTATTTCCATTATCTCAAGAGGAAATTCAAAATTTAGAAGTCAATGTAAGAGGATTTTCGAATTTGACTAGTGAATTAAGGAAAGAGAGAAAATAAGGAAGGGAGAAAAATAAGGAAGGTTTGATATATGTTCTGTATTTTGGTCATAAATTTCTACTCCAGTGTCCGATTGCTTTGATTCGTTTTGCGTTGGAAAGAAGACTTAAAGAGCTACAACTTTGTAGTTTATGACTTTTCCTGATTCGAAAATTAAAAAGGTCAAAACTGAGCTGCAATATGGTATATGTGTAAAAAAATGGGATTCTGCACCCACTTTCCTTTTACGAATTTAGCTCCTTACCTCCTTTAAGTCATTCCATATTTAGCACAAATCAAATCCGCCCTCCATGTGTCCCTTGCTTTATTTAAATCTTTGAATCCAATCCATTCATTCCACCTACTTTCATCTATAAATACTAGCCATCTCCCATTGAGAAAACTGAACTTGGGCATTGAAGAAAAGGAGAGGAGAGGAAGAAGAGGAGGAGAAAGACTGTGGGATTTTCAATCCACATTGGGTTTTAAAGTTCGTGGATTTTGATTTCCATTGTATTTTTCTTATGTCTTTATTCCAAAATTTCATTGATATGTAATCTTTAATTCCATGTTTTAATTAATAAAAGAAGATGAGATTATTAGAATTATGGTTTTCCAAATTTTGATTTTTATTATGATGGTTTGAATCATTTTAGTTCTTGACTCCTCCCTTGGTAGTTAATTTGGACATATGAAATAGTTAGATCTTTGATTAACATTACTATTCTAGGTCTAAGGCTCTTTGGGACATGAAATATTTAGATCGGAGAATTGCATGATTAATCTAGATCTAAGGTTCAGATTAATTAGGGAACTAATTTGATAAAAGACTTGAATAAGATTGAGATTTTACGTGAGCTCCATGTTCTAGGCCGTTATTTTATTATTAAAATTTGGATGACAATGCCTCCTTAATTCTTTGATCCAGTTCCATTATAAATATGTATGTAGATAATTTAGATTTTATTTTATTTTCTTTTATTTATAAATTCAAATCTTTGAAATTGATGAAATAGGTTGGAAATAATTTAATTGCATCTTAATTTTATTTTCTAAATTAGATTAAGATTGTTTATATTTTTATATTAATTCCACCATCTTAATTAAAATTAGTTAAATTGTTATATTCTATGTTTAAATCTATAATGTTTCTAAATTAAGATTAAAATTCATAGATTAGATTAATAATTCCACGTTCATTATTTATCTCCATATTTCTCAAAGTTCTTAAAATACGTGATTCAATGCTATATTTCCATGGATATATTTTCCTAAGTTCCGATGGGTTCGACCTCGCATTTAATCGCTATACTATCTAATGGTTCGTGCACTTGCAAGTTATAAATTTAAAATTTGCATAACAAGTTTTTTGCGCCGTTGCCGGGGAACTTAAAAAAAATTGCCATTGAATTATTTATTTTTAGAAATATCTATTTTTGGCAACTATTTAAAATTAGAAATTTCTATTTTCTTAGAAATTCTAATTTTAGAAGGTTAACTTATTTAGAAGTTCTAAAATAATAAGGAGATTATCTAAATTTGGAATCACTGTTAAATTTAGAAAATTTTTATTTTTGGAGATTTCTATTTTGAGAAACTTCCAAAAATATCTAGTTTCTATTTTTAGCATTTTCTAATCTTAAAATTTTAATCCAATTTAGTCATATTCTATTTTTATAAAGTAGATCTGAATTTGGAAAGTTCCAGCTAAAAAGTTTCAAAAAGAAAGGAAAAAAAATTTGGATCAACTTTGAACTTATTTTAAAATCTGATTTGGATTAATTTGGTGGATATTAATTTAGAAATTTTTATGGTCTTAATTTAGTTTAGAGTTCATAATTAAGTTCCAATCATTTAATTTCCTCCACTAGTTATAACATTAGGAAATTGCATTTAGATTAGGTTTCATGCATTTTTATGAGATTCAGAATCTTCACCAAAGTTTGTGGTATTCTATTTTTCAGGAATTTTAATCGTACGCTCTAAAATTTTTGCGAAAGTAAACACTAAAAGCTAAGGTAAGTGCCTAAATCTCTTTTCTTTAAATTTTTAATTTTTTCATGCATTCATATAGATTTTCTTAAGTTGTCTTCCATTTATTGTGCATATAAAAAATAAAAATAAAAATTGCATATTTAATTTGCTCATGCATATTAAGGTATTAATTTCATGCATTAGCTTAGTTATTTGATTATTGTTTGCATATTTGCTTGAGTATTGCATTGTTAGATTAGGATGCATTAAAAAAAAAAAATCTTATATTAGTATTTGACAACTAGATTAGGATTTAATTGTTCGTGTTTGTAAGGTTGTTTGTCCAGTTTATCTAAATTAAATTTTTGAATTTTGTGTGAGTCTCTATTGAGTTTGTCTGTGAGTCAGTATGTGTTTGTGTTGATGTTAGACTAGTTTAGGTTTTCGTTTTTGTTGAGTTAGTTTTTGTGTTTTTGTGTCAGTATAGAGTTTTTGTTGTGTGTTTGTGTTTTTGTTATCTGTTTGTTTTTGCAGGTTTTGAATAAAGAGATCCCTCTTAGGTATTTTTCTGAATTTTTAGTTGTTCGTTTCTGATATTTTCTTCTAATTTGCAACTGATCACTGTAGATTAGGGAACATTGAGGACAATATTCAATTTAAGTTTGGGGGTATCAGGGGGTTACACTGTGTCTGTTTTCAGTCTTGTGTCCGTTTTAGAGTTAATTTAGAAAAAAAAAAAAATTCAGTCTTATGTTTTGTTTTAAAGTAAAAAAAAAAATTTTAAAAAATCTTTGATTTTCAGCATTAATATGTGGATTAAAATTTTTATATCATGCTTTTCCATTTGAATTTTGTGAAATTTATGATTGGAAATCTTTTACACAGCCATGTTAATATTAGCTTGAAAAAGATAAATATTCATGAGTAAAGTAATCACTGGAGGAATACCAGTAGAGACTTATGACCAAGTAAGCTTTTGAGCCATTCGATTTTTCTGAGGGTTATAAATAATTCTTATTCTCTTTGATGTGCGTATTATATTTGTTGTTAGATCTCATTATTCTTTGTTTTGGTCAAATTACTGAGAATGACATCAAAATTGGATTATTACACCAGATATTTTTTTGAATTTATTTGAAGCTAATGAAATTGTCATATTAAGCTTAGGAAGTGATATAGGCCATTGTTTTGGATCGTTTGAGCCTTTGAAGCCTACCTATTTTCGTCATATTATCATGTTAGTTCCCACTTTTGAGCCTTGAATTTAAATTTAGCCCATTTTTATTGATTAACCATGTTATCCATACCCAACTCCGGTTGTGGAGTTTGAGCCTACATTGAAAAATCTATGACCTATTCTAAGGACCCAGAAAAAGGTTAGAGATGATTGTTATTGGGATGGTAATCTAAGACAATTATGGCACTTGAAAAAGTAAAAAAAAAAAACATCAAAAGGAAATGAAAAAAAGAAAAGAAAGGGAATATCCATACATCATAAATGAAGGATGTGAAAAAAAAAAAAGAAAAAAAAAAGATTTGAATTTGAAAAGAAAAGAAATGCTTTGAAGATTCCGAGTGCTAAAAAAATAGAGGAAGCAATATCCCATTATAAAATTTTGAAGACCTCTAACTTTTTCTGTTCAAAGTATTAATCTTAGAGTCTTGTTATCCTTCTTTAATATGATCCGGTCCTAAGCCACGTTTTGTCCTGCATGAAGTCCTATTGATCCTCAATTAATATGGTATTTAAAGTGGAGAATAGATGATGAAGAATTATGGTGTATTATTTCAACATTCTCAGGAAAATGGCATCCTTTCATGAGATCTATATTATTCTTTGATATTAATCGTTCTTTGATGATAAATATGTGAGATATTTGTATTTGAAATATTATTCCGCTCACATATACTTTTGAGAGAAATTAGCCCAATCTATGTACGAAAATCTTTCTGAGAGATATACTTTTGTGAGATTTGGAGTCGAAACGCATTTTCAGCTGGTGGTTATAGAACTTGTGTGTATTTTGAAAAAGAAGGTTATGTTAATATTTGACTATCACACACTACACTCCGAGTATAAGTTTTGCAAAATAATTTTGGAGTTGTATGATTTTTAAATTTTGATTTATATATTTTTGCTGAAATTTGATGTTTGTGGGTATCATCTCTGGAAGCCCTCACGAGACTATAACTCGTCCACTAGTAGTGAGATAGGGGTTTAAAGGCTTGTTGCATATGCTAAATGCAATCGAGTGTGCCAGCGAAAGTGGTATAATTTAGGATTTTTATTTTTGTTTTTAGAGTTTTTAGTTTTTATTTTGCTCGAGGACTAGCAAAATGTAAGTTTGGGGGTATTTGATGAGTGCAAAATAATTACATATTTTATTCTTAAATTTATAATTGTTAGTATCTCATTTTATTTAATTTTATTTAATTATTATAATTTTATGTTTTTCAGGTTTAATAGTGAGGATGACAGAGAAAATGCTTAAATATAAAGCCTGGCTCATTATGAGTTATTTTGGACCTTAAGCCCAATTATTAAGCCCATTAAGAGAAGCCCATGAAGAAATCCACATGTGTGAATACTATTTCCATTATCTCAAGAGGAAATTCGAAATTTAGAAGTCAATATAAGAGGATTTTCGAATTTGGCTAGTGAATTAAGGAAAGAGAGAAAATAAGGAAGGTTTGATATATGTTCTGTATTTTGGTCATAAATTTCTACTCCAATATCCGATTTCTTTGATTCCTTTTGCGTTGGAAAGAAGACGTAAAGAGCTAAAACTTTGTAGTTCATGACTTTTCCTGATTCGGAAATTAAAAAGGTCAAAACTGAGCTGCAAGATGGTATATGTGTAAAAAAATGGGATTCTGCACTCACTTTCCTTTTACGAATTTAGCTCCTTGCCTCCTTTAAGTCATTCCATATTTAGCACAAATCAAATCCGCCCTCCATGTGTCCCTTGCTTTATTTAAATCTTTGAATCCAATCCATTCATTCCACCTCCTTTCATCTATAAATACTAGCCATCTCCCATTGAGAAAACTGAACTTGGGCATTGAAGAAAAGGAGAGGAGAGGAAGACTGTGGAATTTTCAATCCACATTGGGTTTTAAGGTTGGTGGATTTTGATTTTCATTGTATTTTTCTTATGTCTTTATTCCAAAATTTCATTGATATGTAATCTTTAATTCCATGTTTTAATTAATAAAAGAAGATGAGATTATTAGAATTATGGTTTTCCAAATTTTGATTTTTATTATGATGGTTTGAATCATTTTAGTTCTTGACTCCTCCCTTGGTAGTTAATTTGGACATATGAAATAGTTAGATCTTTGATTAGCATTACTATTTTAGGTCTAAGGTTCTTTGGGACATGAAATATTTAGATCGGAGAATTGCATGATTAATCTAGATCTAAGGTTCAGATTAATTAGGGAACTAATTTGATGAAAGACTTGAATAAGATTGAGATTTTACGTGAGCTCCATGTTCTAGGCCGTTATTTTATTATTAAAATTTGGATGACAATGCCTCCTTAATTCTTTGATCCAGTTCCATTGTAAATATGTATGTAGATAATTTAGATTTTATTTTATTTTCTTTTGTTTATAAATTCAAATCTTTGAAATTGATGAAATAGGTTGGAAATAATTTAATTGCATCTTAATTTTATTTTCTAAATTAGATTAAGATTGTTTATATTTTTATATTAATTCCACCATCTTAATTAAAATTAGTTAAATTGTTAGATTCTATGTTTAAATCTATAATGTTTCTAAATTAAGATTAAAATTCATAGATTAGATTAATAATTCCACGTTCATGATTTATCTCCATATTTCTCAAAGTTCTTAAAATACGTGATTCAATACTACATTTCCATGGATATATTTTCCTAAGTTCCGATGTGTTCGACCTCGCATTTAATCGCTATACTATCTAATGGTTCGTGCGCTTGCGAGTTATAAATTTAAAATTTGCACAACAAGTTTTTTACACTATCCCATTGCTACTGAGACCCTAGAATACTGAAAAATTGGGTCGGGTCATTACAATCTACCCCCTTTAAACAATTTCGTCCTCAAAATTACACTAAAAGTCATACCTTTATCCTCAAAGAAACCCGGATATTTCTTCCGCATCGATGACTCTAGGTCCCAAGTAGCTGTCTCTCTTCCTCCATGCTTCAAAATCACCAGAACCTTGGGAATAGTCTTGCCACGGAGCACCTGCTCTATCCTATCCTTGACCTGCACAGGGCCTTCGTCTAAACCGACATCATCGTTAAGGTCCACGTCATCCCAGTTAAGCACATGCGACGGGTCCGGCTAATACTTTCGAAGCATAGAAACGTGGAAAACATCGTGCACCCTAACGAGTTGCGGTGGAAGGACAATCTTGTAAGCCACTTCTCTGACTTTCTCCAACACCTCAAAAGGGCCAATAAACCGCGGTGACATCTTTCCTTTCCGCCCGAAACACTGAACTCTAGGACGGGGTGAGACTCTAAGAAAAACATGATCACCTATGGCGAACTCTAGTGGCCTCCTCCAGCGATCTGTATAACTCTTCTGCTGGCTCTGGGCAGTCAACAACCTCTGCCTGATGAGTCTGACCTCCTCTGTAGTCTCCTTACCATCTCTGGTCCTGCCAAGACAACCTCACTGGTCTCTGGCCAACATAGCGGAGATCTGTACAGTCGACCATACAACGCCTCATATGGTGCCATATGTATGCTAGACTGGTAGCTATTGTTGTAGACAAACTCAACCAGATGCAAGTGATCCTCCCATCTACCTACATGATCCAAAACATAGGCACATAGCATATCCTCTAAGATTTATATGGTCTGCTCCCCGACTGGATATTTGTCTGTGGATGAAAAACTATGCTGAATCATAACTGAATACCCAACTCTCTCTGCAAACTCTGCCAAAAATGATAGACAAACCTCGGATCTCGATCTGAAACAATCGATACTAGGACTCCATACAGTCTAAACCACTTGCTCCATATACAACCGACTCAGTTTCTCCAAGGAATCAGTCATCTTCATGCTAACAAAACGGCCCGACTTGGTCAGTCTATCGACTATGACCCAGATGGTATCCTGCCCCTTGGGCTATCTCGGTAGTCCAGACACAAAATCCATGATGATGTGTTTCCACTTCCATTCAAATATCTTAAGTGGTTGTTCCACACCAGCTGGTCTCCGGTGCTCGAATTTAACCTGCTGACACGTCAAACATCGGGCCACAAACTTAGCTACAACCCTCTTCATGCCGACCCAATAATACTGACACCTCAGACATAGTACATCTTAGCACATCCAGGGTGCACCGTAAATCTCGTATGGTGAAAGTTTGTCATAAAACCTCCTCGCAACATTGCTCAGGAACATACAATTGGCCGTCGAAGGTCATTGCACCATCTACTCTAACTGCGCAACCATGTGGTCCGTCACCAGCGGTCACTCGATCTCGATATCCCGTCGAGTCTGTATGATTCTGCTGAGTCCTTAAAACCAGATCATCTAACCCTAGTCGCACTACCATACTGCACAAGGATGTTGCTCACCAATCAAACTAGCTAACACTCCTCGAGATTTCCGGCTCAGGGCATCGGCAATTACATTCGCCTTGCCTGGATATTAGGAAAGCTCAAAGTCATAGTCCCCAAGGTACTCCATCCACCGTTGCTGCCTCATGTTCAGCTCTTTCTGCGTGAACAAGTACTTAAGACTGTGATGGCTCGAGAATACCTCGAACTTCTCCCCGTAAAGGTAATGTCTCCAGATCTTAAGTGCAAAAACCACTGCTGCCAACTCTAAGTCGTGGGTGGGATAGTTCTGCTCGTGATTCTTGAGTTGTCGAGAACCATGCCACCACGCGACCATCTTGCATCAAGACACAGCCCAAACCGTCCCCGGAAGCATCACAGAAGACTACATAGCCTAATCCTCTCTCAGGTACGACCAATACTGGGGCGGTGGTTAATCTCTTCTGCAGCTTCAAGAAAGTTGACTCACAAGCCTCGGTCCACTCATAAGATTGGTCCTTACGAGTTAGTCTCGTTATAGGGGCAGCTATCTTAGAAAATTCCTGGATGAAGGACGGTAGTAGCCTACCAGACCCAAGAAACTACAGATCTCGATCACACTATGCGGTCGTGACCAATTCATCACGGCCTCCACCTTGGCTGGATTAACAGCTACCCCTTCCGATGATACCACATGACTTAAAAACTGAACCTCTGGCAACCAAAACTCATATTTGTTGTACTTTGCAAACAACTTACTATCCCTCAAAACCTATAGTACTGTAATAGCCCGAATTTTCGAATCAATATATATTTGGCATTTATTGATTTTAATTTGAATTTTGATATGATGGAATACCAAATGGACCAAAAGTTGGGACAAGGGTCCAAGAATGGCCCAATTGGGCCATGGATTGGATAAAATCCATTTAATGGGTCAATGAGGACTAATCGGGTCAAGGATGGTCAAAGTGGGCCCGATAGCCATGTGGGGCCCAATGGATCAAAAATCGGTTCCAACCCTAAGGTAAATGGGTAAAGAGGGAATCTAATTGGGCCATGGGCCCAATGATTACCCAATAGACCATGAATTAGAATTAATTCATTTAATTGGTCAATGGTAAATAATTAGGTCAACTAGCCATATGGGACCCAATGGGACAAAGTAGGTAAGCCCTAAAATAAATGGGAAAGACAAAATATAATTGGGCCATGGACCAAATGGTGATCCAATTAAGATAAATTAAATAGATTAGATAATTATAAAACTATCTAAGTTAAGATGTATCAAGATTAAGTAATATGGCCAAATGGGGCCCACCTCCACCTCACCTATTGAGGTGGCGTGTGGACCCAAGAGTAGTGGGGCCGACCACCATGGTTGACTTGGTCGACCATGGGTGGATCTTAGAGGGAATTTAATGGGATTAAATTAAGTGGGAAGTGATTAATTAAATTAACCAAGGGATCAAGGTGATCTAAGTTAATTAACCTAAGATTAAAATGGTCAAATGGTCAAAATCACTCTAACAAACACAAACCACTTCAAGAAAACACAAATTAAAACTATGGATTAAAGGTGGTGGTTTTATCCCAACCACCACCATTAATGCCATGTTGGTTGGTGGGGGAATTAATGTGGAGTATGACCTAAACTAACCAAAAGATGAGATCTCATCTCATTTCACTCATCTCCATCTTCTCCACTCTCAAAAAAACGTCCCATGCACTAAGGAAAAGAGAACAAAACTTAGAAGAGAAACTTAGAAAGAGAAGAGAAGAAAAGAGAAGAGAAGGCAAGCCTTGGGCCACCAAGACCTTTGAAGATCTCTTCTCCATACTCTCTCTATCTCTTAACCTAACCTCATTTACCTTAGCCGATCCAAGCATGTCCAACCATTGATCAAGCACATCTAGCCGATCAACCAAGGAGAGGAAGAAGAGAAGAGGCTAAGGAAATCAAGAGGAGAAAGAAAGACCGGAGGAGTCGTCGGATCGTAAGTATGTTCTAAACAAGAAATTTAAATTTTTAGGGTTTTAAGTTTTGGAATCCATTTCCTTGGATTGGATGGTGGCCAAACCATCATAGGCTTTGAATTTAAAAATCCATCCAATGGTAGGATAAGGAATGGATAAAATGGAGGAATGGATTAAGTATGAAAAAAATGGATTAGGGATGTTAAGTATTTAAAATAATTTTTATGGATTTGTGAGGAAATTTTGGGCCATAGGGTTCGGCCATGTAGCATGGCCGAACCCCATGGTGGGTGATTAGAAGATGTATGCAATTAATTAAGGTTTTGTAAGTAGGAAAAATGGTTTAGGATTTTTAAGTACAAAAAATGATTAATGGTTTTTATGAAGATCTTAAAGTTGGTGATAGATAGTAATCTTAATGGATGAAAAAGGATAGAAATTAATGGAGGAAATAATAGTTGCAAATGGATTTCCAAAGTGTATGACATAAGTTTTAAATGGACCAAATGAATGATATTATTGATTTTAAATGGAATTTTTAACAAAGAAAAATCATGGACAAATATTCATAGAACTTTGGTCTTAAATGGCTCTAAGAAAGGTGGGCCATGAACCATGGGTTCGGCCATGGTGTATGGCCGAACCTTATGGTAATGGTTTGGGATTTCTAGGCATGGAAAATGATGTAGAGGAATGGAAATTTGAATAGATTGGTAAGTATGGTATATAGTATTTTTTTTTTTTTTTATGGAAATGAGGATTTAGATAGATGATTTAATCTTCATTGGAAGTATGTTAAAATGGGTAAATGAAACCAAGAAAAGAAAAATGGAGAAAGAAACATCATGGGTTCGGCCATGGTGTATGGCCGAACCCATGACCCAATTTTAGATAAATTTTGGTCTAAGCTTAATGTATGTATTAATGCTTAGGAAGTTTTTTTTAAAAGGGCCAAAATGAATGAAGGTTAGTGATTTTAAAATAGATTAATTTGGGACAAAACATTGGTCTTAAAATGGCACCCATGAAGGTGAACCTTGAACCATGGGTTCGGCCATGGTGAATGGCCGAACCCTAGGGTGGTGATTAGTGGTTTTAATAAATGGAAAACGATGGAGAAGAATGCTAGATTTTAATGGATTTATGAAAAGGATATGCGACGTTTTAAAAGGATGAGAATGGGGACTTAAATGGATAATTTAAATTCATTGGTGATAGGATTAAATGAGACAAAATGGGTCTAAGAGAATGGAGATAGGGTACCATGGGTTCGGCCATGGTGTATGGCCCAACCCATGACCCTTTGTGGGCCACCTCTTGGGCCAAATATGGAGTAATATATGGGACTAAATGTTTTTAAAAATTAATTGGATAAGTGGTTGATCTTAGGTACATGATGTAATGGTTAGGGAATCACAAATGGGCCCAAGCTTATGGATCAAATACGAATTCAAAATGTGCATGGAAGAGGAGTGGCAAAATTGTAATTTATAGCCACCCTGAAGAACCATGGGTTCGGCCATGGTACATGGCCGAACCCTATGTGGATTAAATATGGAATTGGATATATTAAATGGACATTATGAATGATTAAATGAAACGTATAGATGCTGCGTTTTAGGCTCGCTCATTGGAATATTTGAAATGGCCAAAAATCGGATTTATGTATGTATTTTAACCAATGGATAATGGGCTAAGTTAAGGACCGATTTTTTATTAAACTTGTAATATATTTAAGGATCATTGAATGGATCTAGGGTTATGATCAGTTAGGAACTTAATCATGGATAACGTATGGACTAATTCGGTAAATGTAATAAGGTATCGGACGTCGCAAACGGTACGCGATCGGCGACCGGATTATCAAACGGAAAGCGTAACGGAACGCTACGTGGTATTCGGTAGGATTCCTACCTTTTTGTAAGCGATGGATATGTGATGGTATTTTAGATTATTTTGATTTGACTTATGATGGATTTATGATTATGATTTATCTTATGATGAGTTTTGAGTTATGAATCATATGGATTATATTTTAATATTATGCATTATATGGCTATGTATGGTATATCAAAATTATGGTTTATCTATATACTACATAGCATAATGCACGTACATCTCATGCATGGCATGGGCGGGAAAATAATGAAACCGGAGTCTATGCTCCGTCGGGGCGACCGAGAATCAGACATGGGGATAGCTTGAGGGCTATAACCGGAGTCCATGCTCCGTCGGGACGAGCGAGAATCAAACATGGGGATAGTTCTATAACCGGAGTCCATGCTCCGTCAGGGCAACCGAGAAGCAAACATGGGGATAATACATTGTATGATCATACGGATTATGGGTGGGACACATGACATAGGCACCCATGGCATAGCATTCATTACATGCTTATTTTGTTATATTTTATTGTATCGGTATGCGTGTTATCACTAATCCATGTGCTAGCCCTATTTGGAGTCCTACTGGGCGCGTTGACTAACGCCCTACTTCTACCCTAGCTGATGACGCAGGGGATGGCGGAAGCGGTAGACATGACAGGAGCCAAGCTTAGGAGCTTGGGAAGCGCAGTCTTAGTTTATTTACGTTTACATTTTGGAGATGTAATTTTAAAGTAACTTAGCTTGTCGGGTTATATAAATTTACATTTCTTGCGATGGTTTGGACGTTACTTATGGACAATTACATTTACTGATATAAATATGATCATAGGGGCATTTTGGTAATTTAATGTTATATCTTCCCTTCTATCTAAAAACCGGTAGGATAGACTCTATTATCATGTTCCGCAATGATTATAATCCGCGAGCTTACTTCCTACGCGTGAACCATTCTCCTGGACTTAGTTCCGCGCACGCGTGGGGTTGGCCAGTTAAAGGTCGGGCTTTAGAAGCTCGGACTTAACTCGCGTCGTGGCGTCCGCGCCCTTTCTCACTCTTCTATTTCAAAAAAAAAAATAGACTCTGATTTTCGGAAAGCGGGTGAAAAAGGGCTGGGCGTTACAAGTACAGTCCTCAAGTGTTGCTCATGATCCTCATCTGACGCTGAGTATAGTAGGATGTCATCGATAAACACCTCCATGAACCGATCCAGGTAAGGCCTAAAAATCCGGTTCATGAGATCTAAAATAGTGGCCGGAGCATTGGTCACTCCAAAAAGCATCACGACAAACTTAAAGTGTCCAAGCCGCGTGCGGAATGCTGTCTTCGCTATATCACAATCACGCACCCTTACCTGATGATAACCTGAACGAAGATCAATCTTTGAAAAATATTTGGACCCTCTCAACTGATCAAATAAGTCATCAATTCTAGGTAGCAGATACTTCTTCTTTACAGTCACATGATTCAGCTGTCGTAATCTATGCACAACCTCATACTCCAGTCTTTTTTCTTAGCAAACATTGCCGGAGCGCCCCAAGGCGAGGTACTAGAAAGGATAAAACCAACTGACTGTAGCTCTGACAGTTGTTTCCCCAATTCAAGCATCTCAGCTGGTGCCATGCGGCAGGGAGTGACAAAAATAGGGGCAATACCAGGGAGCCGATTTATAATGAATTCCACCTCCCTACGTGGCGGTAATTTAGTGAGCTTCTCCTGAGAGACATCCGGGAACTCATACTCCACACGAGACATCTCAACAACTGCTGGCCCCGAACCCTCTCAACTTTAACTAGCCACAAGTCCACCTAACTCATCTACGATCGGACACATGGCGGTGCTCAACCACTCAACAAAGGCCTCGCTTGAAGCAGTGCTACCTGAAACCCTCTTACGATAGCAATCAATGACGACACGGTGGGAGTACAACCAGTCCATCCCAAGAATAACATCAAACTCAGACATATCCATGATCCGCAGATCAAACTTAAGGTGCAAGCCACCCATGGATAAAACACAACCCCGACAAATCGGATCTACAACTACCTCACTACCCAAAGGGGATCTGATACGTAAAGGTGTCTTAGCCCTCTTTACTCTCAAACCAGAATTAAGGGCAAAATCCAAAGCAACATAAGAATGTGAGGCACCCGAATCAAATAAAACACGAGCCAAAGAACCATGAATAACCAACATACCCTGCATGACTGATGGTGGCAGGAACTCCTCTGGTTGTTACATTAGGGCATACATCCTGTCCTGAGCTGACTGATTGGGCCTACCTCGCCCCCTGCCTCTCTGCGGAGGCGCTAATCTAGGTGCCATAGGTCAAGTCGGTGTCATCCGATCGTATCCAACTAGAATAACCATCGCCTGGGTGGGAGCCATTACAACACCTCGGCCACCCCTCTAGGGGCAGTCCGGCGATAAATGTCCAGTCTCCCCACAAGTGTAGCAATGAATGGCCCTAGGCCGCTGCTGAAATTGAGGGCAGTCCCTCCGAATGTGACCGACCTGGCCGTAGTTGAAACACCTACTGGGCTCGGGCTGACTACCCACTGCTGGCACAACCGAACCGGGATGTGGTCGTCTAGGAATAGCTCCTCGGGTCTGATAAGGAGCTGGTCACCTATTCTTCCTGTCATGGCCTCTGTTCGGCCTATAAGTACTCACTGATGCTGGCTAGTAGACCCCGTAATTGGATCTCATGATGTTGCCCTCTGCTATCAGCGCCCGCTGTACCACCTTTGCGTAGGTAGTACACCTCAAAGGCATGACCATGCATTGCAGAGTCGGGTGTAGGCCCTCTTCAAACTTGCGTGTCTTCTCCTCCTCTTTCACCACCAAATGTGGAGCATAATGTGACAATTCCACAAAATGGGCATCGTACTCCTGTAACGCCCCCTCCTTTTCACTAGCAGAAAATCAGAGTATATATATATATATATATATATATATATATATATATATATATATATTAAATAAAGAGTGAGAGAGAGCGGGAACGTCACGACACGAGTTAAGTCTGAGTCTTCAAACCCGACCCTTAACTGGGCAACGATACGTGTGCGTGGACCAAGTCCACTAAACAGTTCACACGTTACCGATTAACTGCGAAATTATTATATGAATGGAAACCATCCATAATCATGATATTAAAATCAAGGGAGCCAATCACTACTAAATTAACTTAAGTTTAAATATCCAAAAATTATCAATCAACCATAGCAAAGTAACCTAAGTTATTACAATCCCAAAATGCAATTATCTAAAAAACATTGTTCCAAAATCAATATTAAATAAAGTAAGCATAAGCTACCCAAGCTCCTAAGCTTGGCTTCTTTCACGTCCATCATCCTTTACATTCCATGTTCCATCATCTAAAGGGTAAAAGTAGGGCGTTAGTCAACGTGCCCAGTAGGAATTCCAAGTAGGGTTATACACATAGGATCAATATACAAATCAGAATAAGAATATCATATTTAAACTGTAAACATATCATAGTACCAAAAACAGCGCATGATAGCCATATCCAAGTCATGCAATGTATGTGTCATTTCATGGGTGTCATATGCCAATGATCCCACCCAATCTCCATATCATCACTATACAAATCAAATCAAGTGTTCCTTTGGCCAATTACTTGCACAGTGTTTTGTGATGTACCACCAGGTCACTGTATACCTCCCCACGTATGTTGATCGGAAACTCCGAATGGAGCGTGGACTCCTCCCCATGTATGTTAATTGGAATCACCGAATGGAGTATGGACTCCTCCCACATATGTCACTAGGAATCATTATGGACTCCTCCCACATATGCTAATCGGAATCACCGATGGAGCATGGACTCCTCTCACATATGTCGCTAGGAATCAGTATGGACTCTTCCCTCATATGCTAATCGGAATCACCGATGGAGTGTGGACTCCTCCCCATGTATGTTAATCAGAATCGCCGAATGGAGCATGGACTCCTCCCCATGTATGTTAATCGGAATCACCGAATGGAGCATGGACTCCTCCCTCATGTTCCCTCCCATGCGATGCATGAGATCATGAATGCAGAAATGCCATTTCATATCAAATCATATTGAAATTCAGTTCATAAAACTTTCACCATTTGATTTACCAAAATAAACATTGTATTGAAATAAAAATCAATAACATTTAAGATCCATATGCATCTCAACAAGGTAGGAATCCTACCAATGTCCAGTAATATAATCCTTGCTGTTTTGTGAAGATCACGTTCAACGATCACATCGAAACCGAATCGTAAACCCTTTACGAATCTCCCGTTACGTTAACGAATTCATTCGTATACAATAATCAATTTATTATCCATTTAATTTAAATCATCCCCTACATCATTTTAGATAAACTGAACCTCTGGAAAAATTATTTTAAAATTTTCACTTTTAAATTGATTCAGTCGGCTGAACCAGGCAGATTACCGTCCGTTACCCGTCTCGCTGACGGTTGAAACTCGTCCGCGGACAGTAATACCAGTCCCATGGACAATGCAACCCTTGTTCAATCTCCTTTTGTTTGTATGTTTTGCTTGGCTTTTCTCCATGAAATTCACTCCATATTATGTCTAAACATGGATTTATCACTCCTATATCTCTCAGTGAATTCATTCCATCCACTAGCCAAACTTTGAGTTTGTCCATAATCCATTCAATTCATCGTACTATCAAAGTATGGTTTTATATTCAACCTTTTGGTTGTTTGTTTCATTCCATCACCATACTCTAGATGGTTTTCCAATTCCATAGGCCTTATAATAATTTGGCCGTCCATTTCAATCAAACATGAACCTCATGGTTTCGGCCATTCCCTAGCCAAAACCATGGGAGTATGTACAATTTGATCATACGGTCCAACATGGTTACTAAGATTGAACAGGAACAGCGGATAGACCCCGAAGTGGAGGAGATTTGGGCCAAGATGTCTACTGGTGAAGTCATACCGGAATGGGAGTTAAGACCAGGACAGGGTCTTGTATTCCGAGGAAGGGTATATGTACCTAAAAGCTGCAGAAAAGAGTTACTGGTTGAGGCACATCAGACCAAACTCTCTATTCATCCGGGTAGCACCAAGATGTATCACTACCTGAAGAGACATTACTGGTGGCACGGACTCAAAAGAGATGTGGCAGAATTTGTTGCTCATTACTTAACGTGTCAACAGGTTAAGACGGAACATCAGACGCCACCAGGGTTACTAAAACCCTTACCAGTTTCGGAATGGAAATGGGAACACATCTCCATGGATTTTGTGACAGGGTTGCCAAGGTCATCAAAGGGCAACGATGCGATATGGGTCGTGGTAGACTGTAATACCCCTGCCCAATTTAGGAGTTAATTATGATTAATTAGGATTAATTAAATAATCTTTTTATCCGTTAATTATGAATTATTTTCCTCTAATCGTAAAGAGTATCAAATAAGTTCTTCAACGGATCTGAGTTTGACTCGATCCGAATCCGATAACTCTTTTAATTAAGTTTCAAAGATATATGGGTGAGTTACGAATATAATAATAATATTATTTTAGGCTTAAACCTTAGCTGCTGTATAAACTCAGTCATTTGACTTAGTTTGAGCTTCAAATTTTAGATTATGCATTATTTTTAAATTCTGGACCTAATGACATGCCAATCTCGTTATAATTTCGCTAATTTATTTTACCCCTAAGTTTTAAAGTGGTAAAGCCCCAAATTGACAGGGTAGAGGAAGTCCTAAAAATATATACAGAGAGTCAGTACTCAATCTGTATTATAACTAAGCTGTTTATTTCTTTACACTCTAAAATAGTTAGTTTTTTTATATTTATTTTAAGCCATGAAATATGGGCCGTTGAATATTCTTTCATTTAGAAAATGTGGTTTTTGACTTCAAAACACGTTAAAACTTTAGAATATTTTTATCAGACAAATTTACTCTATCAAACTATAAGGTTGGATACTTTCAAAAAGAATCTTGAAAATTAGGAGATTTTGTTAAAACGGTGATTTTTAGCGAAAACACTGGATTTTTGAGATAGATTTCACTCCAAATTTTAATACCATGCTCAGTTTTTAATACCTGACCTACTGAACCAATTGTATCAATTTAGTGAGACCCTGAAATACCCCGATAAAAGGAAGGACATAGATGTAAATAGTAAAAAGAATAAACTAATATTATATTATAAAATAATATCAGAAACAGATGAAAGATGAGTTTTAAAGCTACGGATGTAGCTTGTAGCTGTGTTGGAAGATTACAGCACCGCCAATTGCCTATGCGGTTGGTGGCAGTTGTAATAGTAATTATAAAATACATAACAATAAATGCAGAGTTATTGAAAACTTATAAACCTACGAATAGCTTAGGCAACCTGTATGATTAAAAAAATGCATACGGTTGCCTATAAATAGGAGTAATCGGCGAGGAAGCCAAAACGTAAAGAAAAAAAAAAAACTCCTCAAAGTTTCTGCCGTTTTGCTCCCTCTCCCTCTTTAAAAAAACAGCAAGTCCTCTCTCTCCTATTCTTTCTCTTGCTTTGGCCGTACCAGCAGCAGCCGAACGTTCGGGTTTCCTGAATTGGTTTAAGGGTTTTCAAATTTAGTCAATCTTACACAGAATTTTGCACCCAAGGTATCGAAATAATTCTATTTTTATTTTTATTAACTCCATAGCAAATTAGGAGTAAAATAGCTTAATATTGGGGTTCAAAGAAATGATATTTTTTAAAATGGAGGAACAATAGATTTCCTCTTAAAATTTAAATTTTACCCTCAAGATTCGTATTATTTTAAGTTCAAAATATAATTTTAAACCCTAACTAAAATCGGGGAAAAGATTAACCCCAGCTGACTATTGTGTGTTTATTTTTCCGCCTTGTGTGTTTAAATTCCTGTACTGTACCCTCTGGGCCACATTCTCAATACGTCTCCATGGTCCTTCTTCCAGAAGACAATACGAGGATAGGGCACTGAGTACTTTTATTTATTTTACTGTCTCTGTACCCTCTGGGCCACATTCTCAATACGTCTCCATGGTCCTTCTTCCAGAAGACAATACGAGGATAGGGCACTGAGTACTTTTATTTACTTTACTGTCTCTGTACCCTCTGGGCCACATTCTCAATACGTCTCCATGGTCCTTTCTCCAGAAGACAATACGAGGATGGGGCACTGAGTACTTTTATTTACTTTACTGTCTCTGTACCCTCTGGGCCTCTCACAATACGTCTCCATGGTCCTTTCTCCAGAAGACAATACGAGAGAAGGCACTGAGTACTTTACATTTTTCATTTTATTGTAATGTTTTGGATGGCTGACAACTAACTTTCTGACATAAGTTAAAGGAGTAGAAAGAGCCTAGGTGACTCACTACACATATCATGTTTTCTGGAAAAATAGCACGGGGTTTGGGAAATTATCATGCGTATATACTGACAAATAGAAAATTTATACATTTTACTCTATCTTACAGATTTTCTGTGAAAAACTCAACCGGAGAAGGTGAGGAGACTCGAACCAATATTTGTATTGTGTTATATGTTAAACCCACTAACACCAGACTGAAATGGGACCCATGGTCAATTAAAGATGGAAAAGGCTATATAGGTCCAGAATACGAGACCTGACACTGCCTACATGTAAGGGATGTAAATGTTCTAACTGTTTAGAACGTAGGCGTTAAAATGGTGTCGGGGAGTCGAGGACTTGTAGTCTCTAACGCAGTATGGACCCATGGAGTGTCTGGGAATTGTCGGGTAAAAACTGGGTGAAGGCATTCGTGTTATTAAATCCAGTTTTATATGTTGTGTGATATTGATTATTTTATTGATTTCTTGTACTGGTATTTGATATACCAAATGATAAGGCTGAAATATGGTGGTTCTCTCAGAAGAAGTCCCTGTGTAAGGAGGGCACTGGAAATCATGCATTATCATGCATTTGACATTTGCATGTGATAATTATGTTCATAAGTTAAATCTGTGGAAGATAATAACTTTGTAAAGTTTGATATTTGCCGTTGGGCTATAATTGTTGAGATTAGCCGAACACCGTTTGCGAACCGCTGGGTTGGACGTGTTAGTAGGCTGTGGTCGACCGCCATCAACCGTTGGTGTTAGATGGGCTAGTAGACTTGGTCGTGGAGACCGTATGCACTTGCAAGTTGCTATATTATTTCCGTGGAGGAATTAATATTAGTTCTGATTGGAACTCTAAATGGGAGCTGACCCCGGTGTTGTAACATGGCTGGGGACCGACCCCGGTGTTAACAATACAATTTGAATAAAAACCTTAGAAAGCGATCCTAGGGTGAAATTGGGTTAAGTGGATTAACCGCATTGCATTCATGAGACATGCATTATTTATTGTTTCATATAATATGTTGGATGTTATGGTGAAAATGAGTTAAGTGGATTAACTGCGTTTCATTTGTGGAACATGCATTGTTATTTATTCCATGAACATTGTATGTTGGATTTTATGGTGAGCTTTCCTCACTGGGCTAGTAGCTCACGTCCCTTACAATGCAGGGTATGGGCTGGAGGAACCAATGGTGCCTCGTTAGGAGTCGGAACTTGGGAATTGTCTGTGGTTTTCCGCACGTGGAAACCAAGCGTACCTTTGGCTATTTTGTGTGTTTTTATTATAAATATGCCTTATGTAGCATAAGAAACTCATGTCTGTAAGTTTTAATGTCGTATACATTATATCCACTATGTTTTCGTGCGTAACGCTGATGAGACAAAAAAAAAATATTCGTTATGTGATATGGGTTTGTATATGGGGACATATGGTATATGTTTGAGTTCATGTGTGAAAAGCACGTGTGACATTTTCTAGGATCGGGTTTTGGTAAACTTGAAGATCCAGCCCAGTTATGACGTTGGGTGATTAGAGTTTATTGTTTTAAAAAAAAAAAAAAAATTTAGTCGCGTTCCGGGCCCACATCTGGGTTCGGGGCGTGACATAGACCGACTGACCAAGTCTGCACATTTCATTCCCATCAGGATGACAGACTCATCTGAGACTTTAGGTCGGCGGTATATGAGGGATATCATCAAATTACATGGTATTCCTTGGACTATTGTGTCCGACAGAGATGGTCGATTCACCGGCAGAGTATGGCAAAGTATGCAGTCGGCCATGGGAACAGACCTACTGATGAGCAAAGCATTCCATCCACAGACTGATGGACAGTCTGAGAGGACATTACAAACATTGGAGGATATGCTGAGAGCATCTATGCTAGATTTCAAGGGTAGATGGGAGGATCACTTGCCGTTGGTAGAATTCTCATACAACAACAGTTACCAAGCAAGCCTTCAGATAGCTCCATTTGAGACATTATATGGTAGACTATGTAGATCACCTGTGTGCTGGACAGAGGCCGGTGAGCCTGCACTGATTGGACCTGAGTTGGTTACAGAGACTACAACGCATATACAGTTGATACAACAACATTTATTGACTGCGCAAAGTCGCCAGAAGAGCTATCCTGACAAGAGGAGGAGATTTCTTCAATTTGAAGTGGGAGACATGGTGTTCTTGAAAGTCTCACCACAAAAGGGACACATGAGATTTCGAAAGAAGGGGAAACTATCGCCAAGATATGTGGGACCGTTTTCAATCATAAGAACGATGGGGGACGTGGCTTATCAATTGGCACTCCCATCACAGTTGGCATCATTGCACGATATGTTCCATATATCAATGTTGAGGAAGTACAATCCTGATCCCTCTCATGTACTGAACATGCAAGACATAGAGATCCAAAGCGACGTGACATACGTCGAGAAGCTTGTCCGAGTGGTGGACACAGAACAAAGGGTATTACGGAACCGAGTGATCCAGTTTGTTAAGGTGGTATGGGATCGACATGGCAAAAAGGAAGCCACATGGGAACTCAAGTCAGAAATGAGAAAAGCTCATCCTCAGCTATTTATCTAAATGTTTGAAACCCTACTTCACTCGATTTTCGGGACAAAAAATTTAAAAAGAGGGTTGTATTGTAACACTTCGGATTTTCAAGTTATTAATATATATATATATATATGAAAATTACCCATTTAATTTGTGAATTATTAAATATGGAACTTAGATCGGTAAAGTGTTGGGTCATTACCCAATTGGGACCCAACGAATTGTGTAAGTGGTTTCAATAAATTAAATGGGGTTGAATTTAATTAGTAATGCAATATTATATAAATAAGCAATGGGATAATTGTGCATGGCCGAGTATTAAATTTGCATATCCATGTTTATGCGCATAAAGATTTTAGGAATGAGATAGAATTTTTATGGCCGTGTGAATGGGATTTGTACATCTAATGAGATATTCGTATGAGGTGTTAGAATATATCTAAAAAGGGTTCTTTCCCTTGATTAAAATCGGCACTAGGGGAATTACTAATTGAAGGGTCGGCAACTACTAATTATAGACATAAGGGTTATGTGCATGGCACCTTCTAAAAGAGGCACAAGGAAGGGGTGCACGATTATTGCTATCTTAGCATTGGCCGATTAGAATTTTATGAAAGAAAGAGAGAAGGGAGGCGCATAAGATTGGAAGGTCGGCAATTGCTATCTCAAGAACCTTCTAAGATAGGATTAATTGGAAGTAATAAAAGGAGAGACATAGAGGGGTGCACGACTTACACACACCATAGCCGAATTCTCTCTCTCTCTCAATTCTCATTCTCGCCATTATCAAAGGAAGAGAAGGCAACCAGCAAGTGAAAGATCAAGAAGGAAGAGAAGGATTGGAAGAGCAAGAACAAGCGAGCGAAAATCGGAGGAGTCGCGGAACCGGTAAGTGATTTTAATATTTTCGTTTAAGATAAGAAACCATAGGGTTTGTCCATGGTGTATGGCCGAACCCCATGGAAGAAGAATGGGAGATGATTTTGATAATTTTAATGGAAGCATGAACCATAGGGTTCGGCCACAATGCATGGCCGAACCCCATGAAAGAATACTGATTTAATGTATAGATTGTTTATAATGAAAACATTGGACGGTTAGATATTTTGATTGCATTTAAAAGAGGATAAATAGAAACATAGGGTTCAGCTATGGGTATGGCGGAACCCCATGGAAAGGAAATTAATATGGTGATTAGATCATGGAGGATCAAGGATTAATAATTTTAAAAAGGGGATTATGAACCATAAGGTTCGGCCATGGTGTATGGCCGAACCCCATGGAAGATGTTTTATTAAATTTAGAAAGTTTCTAATTATGGACTCTTGGATTGTTTTTTGAAGGATTCAAGGATGGCAATTGCTATATTTGAAAAGTTAGACATCATAGGGTTCGGCCATGGTGTTTGGCCGAACCCCATGAATTAATTCAATAGATCATGTATGGATTTAATTTGGTAATGATCGAATGGAGATCATGGAAAGGATGGCAATATTGTAAAATAGGCTAAAAATCAAAGATCATGGGTTCGGCCATGATGTATGGCCGAACCCCATGAGAAATGTTTTGATTATGGATCAGTTTGGACATGAACATAAGGTAATGACAAAGTTGTATATACATGCTAAAATGGAAGGTTAGCCATGAATGGCAATATTGTAATTTAAATGGAATTAAGATATCATAGGGTTCGGCCATGGTGTGTGGCCGAACCCCATGAATCAAGTTGAATGGATTTTATGAACTTAAGATAGTGATTGGATTAATGGAGAGACAATGATAGAGGTAATGACATTTTGGTAATTAAGTGAAAATAAGGGACCATGGGTTCAGCCATGGTGTACGGCCGAACCCCATGGGGAATGTTTGCTGAACTTAATGTTCGATGTATCTTAGATGATTCATTGGGTTTTCATCAGATTAATGCATGAAATGGTAAGAACGACATTATTGTAAATATGGTAAAAAATGAAAGACTATGGGTTCGGCCATGGTGTATGACCAAACCCCATAAGGATTGTGTTTATGGACTTAAACAATATTGTAAATCAAACGGGACATGCTTTAATTGATTAATATGTTATAAGGTAACGAGACCTCACAAGGTGTGTACGATCGTGAGCGGTTACCGGACGAAAGACGTAAGGACACGCTAGCGGTCTTTGGTAGGATTCCACCTCTTTGAAACCATGGATTTTATATACAATGTTTTTATCTTATTTTGATGAATTTATATTGCAAATGATAGGTTTCAAAATGTGAGTTTTAAATGCTATGCTTATATGATAAAATAGCATGTGTTGGATATGTTTCAAAATGTGATTTTAATGCTATGTTTATATGATAAAATAACATGTGTTTCATTGGCATCTCATGCATGGCATGGGGTGAAAGATTTGTAACCGGAGGGTCCACACTCAGTCGGGGCGTCCGAAAAACCTATGTGGGGTACTTTGATGTGTTTTTCCATCAGGAAGAAATCGGAAGGTCCACACTCTGTCAGGGCGTTCCAAAGACCTATGTGGTGGGTACTTTTATGTACATGTGATGGGTGGGACTCATTGCATTTGTCATCATTGCATGGCATGGTTTATATGGTTTTGACATTATGATATTATTATATATGTTTTGTACTAACCATATGTTAGCCCTAATTGGAATACCTACTGGGCGTATTGTTCTAACGCCCTACTTCTACCCTAGTGGATGACACAGGAAACCAGGGAACGATAAACTCAAGGAGGGCCAGGCATAGGAGCTTGGATGATTTAGTTTATATTTGAATAAAGTTACTTATGGACATGTATTGAGTAACTAGTTTCTGGGCATGTAATAACTTAGATGGTTGGATGTTTATTTGGATAATTATGATTAAGGACTTGACGTACTTTGCTATCTGAAATGGAATAAAATTGTGTTCTATTATAATTCCGCATGTTATGATTTTTATTCCGCATGTATATGTTGTTATGTGTGAACCATTTTCATGTACTTAGTCCATGCACACATAGGGTTGGCCAGTTAAGGGTAGGACTTTAAAAGTTCGGACTTCGCTCGCTTCGTGACGTCTCGCTCTCTATCACTCTTTTTTTATAAAAAAAATAGACTCTGATTTTCGGAAGGGAAAGCGAGTGAAAAAGGGCGGGGCGTTACAAAACCTCCTCGCGACACTGCTCAGGCACATACAATCGGTCGTCGAAGGTCACTACACCATCTGCTCTAACTGTACAACCATGTGATTCGTCCCCAGCGGTCACTCGATCTCGGTATCCCTTCGATTCTGGATCAATCTACTGAGCCCTCAAAATCAGATCATCTAACCCCTGTCGCACTACCTTACTCCATCCACCATCGTTGCCTCATGTTCAGCTCTTTCTGCGTGAACATGTACTTACGACTGTGATGGTCTGAGAATACCTCGATCTTTTCCCCGTAAAGGTAATGTCTCCAGATCTTAAGTGCAAAAACCACTGCTGCCAACTCTAAGTCATGGGTGGGATAATTCTGCTCATAATTCTCGAGTTGTCGAGAACCATACACCACCACGCAACCATCTTGCATCGAGACGTAGCACAAATCGTCCCCGGAAGCATCACAGAACACTGCATAGCGTATTCCTCTCTCAGGTACGACCAATATTGGGGCGGTCGTTAATCTCTTCTGCAGCTCCAAGAAAGTTAACTCACAAGCCTCAGTCCACTCATAAGACTGGTCCTTACGAGCTAGTCTCGTCATAGGGGCAGCTATCTTAGAAAAGTCCTGGATAAACCGACGGTAGTAGCCTGCTAGACCTAAGAAACTATGGATCTCGGTCACACTACGTGGGCGTGCCCAATTCATCACGGCCTCCACATTGGCCAGATCAACAGCTACCCCTTCCGATGATACCACATGCCCCAAAAGCTGAACCTCTAGCAACCAAAACTCACACTTGTTGTACTTTGCATACAACTTACTATCCCTCAAAACGTGTAGTACAGTCCTCAAGTGTTGCTCATGATCCTCATCTGACACTGAGTATACTATGATGTCATCGATAAACACCTCCACGAACCGATCTAGGTAAGGCCTAAAAATCAGGCTCATGAGATCCATAAAAGTGGTCGGAGCATTGGTCACTCCAAAAGGCATCACGACAAACTCAAAGTCTCCAAACCGCGTGCAGAATGCTGTCTTCGCTATATCACAATCACGCACCCTTACTTGCTGATAACCTGATGATAATCTTCGAAAAAAATTTGGACCCTCTCAACTGATCAAATAAGTCATCAATCCTAGGTAGCGAATACTTGTTCTTTACAATAACACGATTCAATTGCTGGTAATCTATGCACAACCTCATACTCCAGTCCTTTTTCTTAGTGAACAATGCCGGAGTACCCCAAGGTGAGGAACTAGGACGGATAAAACCAACCGACTGCAGCTCTGACAGTTGTTCCCCCAATTCAAGCATCTCAGTTGGTGCCATGCGGTAGGGAGCGAAAGAAATAGGGGCAGTACCGGGGAGCAGGTCTATAACGAATTCCACCTCCCTACGTGGCTGTAATTCAATGAGCTTCTCCGAAAAGACATCCGGGAACTCACACACCACACTGGATATCTCAGCATCTGCTGGCCCCGAACCCTCTCAACTTTAACTAGCCACAAGTCCACCTAACTCATCTGCTCTCGGACAAATGGCGGTGTTCTACCACTCAACTCAACAAAGGCCTCGCCTGAAGTAGTACTACCTAAAACCCTCCTGCGATAGCAATCAATGACGACACGGTGGGAGTACAACCAGTCCATTCGAAGAATAACATCAAACTCTGACATATCCATGATTCGCAGATTAAACTTAAGGTGCAAGTCACGCATGGATAAAACAAAACCCCCACAAATCTGATCTACACCTACCTCATTACCCAAAAGGGGATTTGATACGTAAAGGTGTCTTAGCCCTCTCTACTCTCAAATAGAACTAAGGGCAAAATCTAAAGCAACATAAGAGTGCGAGGAACCCGAATCAAATAAAACACGAGCCAAAGAACCAAGAACAACCAACATACCCTGCATGACTGATGGTGGCAGGAACTCCTCTAGTTGTTGCATTAGGGCATACATCCTGCCCTGAGCTGACTGATTGGACCTACCTCGGCCCTTGCCTCTCTGTGGAGGCGCTGCTCTCGGTGTCGTAGGTTGAGTCCGTGTGATCCGACCCTATCCAACTGGAGGAACCATTGCCTGGGTGGGCGCCACTACAACACCTCGGCCACCGTGCTGGGGACAGTCCCGCGAGATATGTCCAGTCTCCCTGCAAGTGTTGTAATGAATGGCCCTAGGTTGCTGTTGAAATTGAGGGCAGTCCCTCCGAATGTGACCGACCTGGCCGCAGTCAAAACACCTGCTGGGCTAGGACTGACCACGCACTATTGGCACAATCGAACTGGGATGTGGTCGGCCATGAATAGCTCCTCGGGTCCGATAAGGCGCTGGTCGCCTTTTCTTCCAGTCATGGCCTATGCTCGGCCTATAAGTACTCACTGATGATGGCTGGTAGACCGCATCGTTGGATCTCATGATGGCGCCCTCTGCTATCAGATCGCATTGTACCATCTCTGCATAGGTAGTGCACCTCAAAGGCATGACCATGCACTGCAGAGCCGATTGTAGGCCCTCCTCAAACTTGCAGGCCTTCCCCTCCTCTTTCGCCACCAAATGTCGAGCATAGTTTGACAATACCACAAAACGAGCATCGTATTCCCGCACAGTATTGCTACCCTGCTCCAGCTTAATGAACTCGCTGGTTTTTTATTGCTTCACCACTGATGGAAAGAACTTGGCAAAGAAGAGCTCCTTGAACCTGTCCCAGTCAGCTCGTCCCAACTCTCGGAGGGGCTTGTGTAGCCACCAACTGGAAGCCTCTCTTTGAAGGTGGTACGTCGCTAGAGTGACTCCCAAATCGGGCTCTACAATACCCAATGAATCTAGCAGGAGGTCCATCTCCCCCACCCATCTCTTAGCCTCCAAGGTGTTCGTACCCCATAATATATAGACGGAAAATAGCACTTGAATTCTCTGAGCGCCACCATCTGTCTAGTTTCAAACTATTCAACTGCATGCGGTGGATTTACGGGTTGGTCAACATGCTCATCTATCAGATCTTCTTGTCTTTTCATATTCCTCTCATATGCCTCGATCATCCTCTCGTATTGGGCGAGCATCGCCTCAGGGTCTCGGTGTCCTTGATCAGGACCCATAATTGGTACAGGGACCACCGGAGGTTGCTCTACTGCTCCCTCGGGTACTACCACCGGCGTGTTCGCTACCTCATCTTCTGGAGTCTCCAATACCACTGTAATCTCATGCATCCCATATGGCCCTGGACAGCCTCCCCCATTGGAACGTGTGTTTACCATAGTCTGTTCACAAATCAAGCACCGATCAGTCTTCAAGTCAAATAAGATTAACTTCAAGAATGAGCCAAGACCACTTCAAGCATCAAAAGGCAAAGCGTTCTTAGTATTTTTCGAAAAGTCAAATTCTTTCTATCATTGTGTAATTTGTGTACGGTTAGTGTAACCCTTGTAAAGAGAGAGGTGTCTTCTCTCTTGACAATTATCGGTCCGATCTTCACCCATGAAAAAGATCAAGTATTGTATAGGTTCGATCTCTACCCGTGAAAGAGATTAAGGTTGTAATAGGTTTCTTCTCCACCCGTGAAGGAGAAGTTTAGTGGAATCCTCAAGTGGTGTACTTGAGGCGTGGATGTAGGCAAGGTTGCTGAACCACATAAAAATCTTTGTGTCATACTCATCCATTTCTTCTCCCCTCTTTCACCTTATTTTGTGCATTTGTGATTCATCTCTCATACTTCTTGCAAACTTCCTTAGGTGAATTTGTGATTGTTAAAATTTCATTTTAAATTCACAATACTTTATTAAATCGTAATAATAGGTTTTGAACATTCGTTAGTTGCTTCAAGATTAATATTTATTAATCATTATTATTTAAAGAAAGTTAAAATTCCCCAATAATCCTATTCACCCCCCGCTGGGACAATCTTCCTTGACTAATAGAACTCAATCCAAACTACAATAAATAGCTAGAAGTATTTGAGTTTTTTTTTTCTAAATGTCTTTTCATATTCCTCTCATATGCCTTGATCATCCTCTCGTATCGGGCGAACATCGCCTCAGGGTCTCGGTGTCCTTGATCAGGACCCATAATTGGTACATGGACCACCGGAGGCTGCTCTACTGATCCCTCGGGTACTACCACTGACGTGTTCTCCACCTTGTGGAGTCAGCTTATCTCCATCAGGCATCCCATATGGCCCTGGACGGCCTCCCCCATTGGAATGGGTGTTTACCATAGCCTGTTCACAAATCAAGCACCGATCAATCTTCAAGTCAAATAAGAATAACTTCAAGAACGTGCCAAGACCAATTCAAGCATCAAAAGGCAAAGCTTTCTTAGTCTTTTTCTAAAAATCAAATTATTTCTATCATTGTGTAATTTGTGTACGGTTAGTGTAACCCTTGTAAGGAGAGAGGTGTCTTCTCTCTTGACAATTATTGGTCAGATCTTCACCTATGAAGAAGATCAAGTGTTGTATAGGTTCGATCTTTACCCGTGAAAGAGATCAAAGTTGTAATAGGTTTCTTCTCCACCCGTGAAGGAGAAGTTTAGTGGAATCCTTAAATGGTGTACTTGAGGTGTGGATATAGACAAGGTTGCTGAACCACGTAAAAATATTTGTGTCATACTCATCCATTTCTTCTCACCTCCTTCACCTTATTTTGTGCATTTGTTATTCATCTCTCATACTTCTTGCAAGCTTGCTTAGGTGAATTTGTGATTGTTAAATTTTCATTTTAAATTCACAATACATTGTTAAATCGTAATAATAGGTTTTGAATATTGGTTAGTTGCTTCAAGATTAATATTTATTAGTCAATATTATTTAAAGAAAGTTAAAATTCCCCAATAATCCTATCCACCCCCTACTGGGACAATCTACCTTGACTAACATAACTCAATCCAAACTACAACAAATAGCTAGAAGTATCTGAGTTTTTTTTTCTGAATGTCTTTGCTTGAGAACAACAGGGCCCTGTTTCTTGTAGCCTTTTGCCCCGGAAGTTTTGAAGGGTTGATTTCTCACCATTACCTGAAGGCTACACTTCTTGTTGTAGATCTATAGGCCTTATAAGCATAACGAAACCGTGATCCATATCCCTTGAGTGATTTCTCATTTCTTGTTTAATTGTATTTAATCACTTGAATTTAAAAGTGGAATTTGGCATATATAAAACCTTTAAATATGTATGGGGTGTGTGTTAGGGAAAGGAAGTGAATCTATTCCAGCCTGCACGTGAATTTATACCTATGATTGATGAGGTATGATTGCGATCAATATATTATATGTACAAAATAAACCTTACCTTCATTATTGTTCCTACCCTGATAAGCTTGTTGTTTTCAGGTTTGATAGGTTTTTAGAACCCTTGTCGAGAATACTAAAGGAATTAGGGGTGCAAAAGTTGAAAATAATAAGTTTTGTGTCTTTGTTCATTACTGTGAAATAATAATATTACTTCGGTGTCTCTCTCCATAGAAGAGACTATTTATTTATAGAAGAAATCAAATAAATCAAGATAATAAAATAAAACTCATCTAATTCTAGGATAAGATAAATTCCAATAACAAGATAATGAGATAAATCTAATCTAAATTTTATCATTAAGATAAACCCAATCTAATCTAGATTCTATCACACCCCCGTAAGCTATAGCATGTATGGAATAACACTAAGTTTGGAAACGGCAGAATGATAGATGAAATTTGGCACACTGATTGGTCAGATGAAGTGATGAAACAGCACACTGATTAACTGCTAATTGGATGAACTGACAACACATTGACTGGCTGCGAAAATTGAATTTGCTAGAGATGACATCAGGCTGCAGACTGGTGAGCTACGTGCGTCCATTAAAAAAGAATATTGAGAAGAGAAGTGGAAGTAGGAACTGAGTGCCCAACCATGAACCTCTAGTTTGAAACCAAATAACCATTGTATGGACCTTGGTCACTGAGGACAGAGATGTTGCTATTTTTCTTTTACAAAAACCTGCCAAGAAAAGAATGGGGTTGTGATGTTAGTTTTGCCTTGATTTTCTCTCTACAAAACACATGCGGTGACAATGCAAAGGCAAGTGCAGAGACGGAGGCTGCATGAGGATGGACTTGGAGTCAGGAAGTGGGGTCGTGATCTATGTGTTGTTACTGTACACGTAATTATTTTTTTTGTTTTATTATTGGTTGCAAAACTCAATCAAACTGCGGCAATAGATTCTTTTTTTTTGGACTAGAGGAAGAAGATAATTTTGCTTCTTTTTTTAATCGAATGAAAAGAGGGAGCAGAGGGAGGGGACAGTTATTGGGTTACCCTTCCTCATCCCTCCTAACATATCTCCGTTCCTTCTCCAAAGTAAAAAAAAAAACCTTGACTCTGATACCATGTAAAATAATAATATTGTCAAATACATCAAGATAATAAGATAAAACTCATCTAATTTTAGGATATGATAAATTCCAATAACAAGATAATGAGCTAAATCTAATCTAAATTTTATCATTAAGATAATTCCAATCTCATGTAGATTCTATCAATTACCGTCTTGTCGGTGAAAATGTAAGGGCTTGACTCAGGATCATCGTCATATTGTATTTGTCTGAATTTGCATAGCCCAGTTAAGTTTCTTAATGTTTTGATTTTGCTTCTTCTAAACATGTCAGAATTGGCCAATTGTTGCACAATGTGTTCATAACATCCTAAATGACTACCCACGTTTACGACTAACACATGGGAGGAAGGTAATATGTGATTTTGATATCTATGATTTATGGTTATACATAAAATTTTCAATTGGGAGACATGGTGATCGACTTCTTTTATTATTTTAAATTTGAAGACTATTTTCTCATATAACAATTTGGTTGTTTTTTTTTATAGGTTAGAGATCCGCCCGGTAATTAATTGGGACATGGGGAAAGCTGTTGAATTTTTGCTTGAATTACTTGGTTAGCTAATTCATTAAAAGTGCAAGCACCTACCAGAATAAGCAGACATGTTTTCTAACCATCTTCATGGGTATCTAATGACATAGGATTAAGTAAATGTGATGATATACTTCCTATATATGTTGGAGATGACCGTACAGATGAAGATGCTTTTAAGGTAAAAGGCTGGTTCTTAGCTTTAGTAGATGGCTCTATCATTGCAGTGTGGATCCTGTGTTGGTCAAAAATTTAATGACATTTTGTGGTTCTAGTAGGTCTTGCGGCAGTTGAATAGAGGTCACAGCATTTTAGTTTCACCGCTGCCTAAAGAATCCAATGCCTTCTACTCATTGAGAGATCCATCTGAGGTATAAACGATCCATTAAAAGACAATAATTTTGTTAAGGAATTCTCAGAGTAAGCATGAGCAACATGCTTTGCAAATGAATTGATTATAGAACTTTAATGTCTACAAATATTTCTACTGGACTTTCAATTTCTGGTAAATAAATTGAAGAAAAAAATCTTGAGGAAGAGTTCTCTTGAACCCCTTTTTGCTTTATGTGGAAGTTCAATATGCATTTGCAAGGACTATGTTGCCCTGATTTTTCTACTTGATTTTCCTTCTACGCGACCCAAGATTCTAAGAAATCTTTTTGTATTCCCCTTCATTACCATAAATTATCCCACTTTTGTAGGTGATGGATTTTTTGAAGTCCTTGGTGAGATTGAGGAAGACTCATAGGGTGTAAGATCATGAGTACCTGGGATATACTTTCATGCGTACAGTGACAAATAAACTGTGTTGGGTGAGCTTATCAGAGTATGAATTTGAAGCTTTATTTTTTTATAAGATGTATATTTTTTATATTTTTGGTCAAATGTGGTAATGATATATATAGGTGGAGTTGCCCATCACCTTATAACTCTTTATTTCCCCCCCTTTTTCCAACTGATGTAGGACTCGTTTGTAGCCCCAACAATCCCCCTCTCAAACGAGACTCTCCGACGGATCAAACATCGTCGACAACCATCTCGTTTGGCTAAAAGATCTTGAGTCCACATGCATTGGCTTGGGTCCATCTCTGATACTACTTGTTGGGCTTGGGCTTCCAGCCCAAAAAACTAGCCTTATAGGTGGAGTTGCCCAGCCCCCTATAACTCTCTATTGTCCTCCTTTCCCGACAGATGTGGGACTCGTTTGAAGCCCCAAGAACCCCCGCGCCCCCCCCCCACCCCCCCCCCCCCCCCCCCCCCCCCCCCCCCCCCCCCCAAAACGAGGCTTTCTGACGAATCAAATATCGTCACCAACCATCTCATTCGGCTAAGAGATCGTGAGTCCACATGCGTTAGCTTGGGGCCTAACTCTGATACCACTTGTTGGGAAAAACACACATTTCCCTATCCCACAAATCCAACCACAATAATGACAATAATGATAAAAAGAATCAACTGAAAAATAAATCAATCACACACCACAAGAAGACAGTATTTATGTGGTTCGGCAATGTGCCTATGTCCCGGGTCACAAACTTGAATAACCTCTTCACTATAATAATAATGGACTTACAATATTCTTCTCAGACTTAAGTTAAAAGGCTTAGGATTACAATGACAATGAAAATATAATATGGAGAGATGTGTTATCCACGATGTCAGGAGCAAACCCTCAAAATCTGAGTTGAATTCGAGCCAGAACGGTGTCTAGAACACACTTTTTTATTTCATTCTATCAACTCACACCTCTTTCTTGTGTTTAAGCAGTGGTGGGGCTTGACCCCACAACAAGTATAATCATTGACTCCCTAAGTTAACTCTCAAACCTAACACTCGAGTCCCATGTACCTCACAAACCATGTGAGCGTGGAATCAAAAGAAGGCATCGAGAGAGGGACATGGTGTACATGGGATATGGTGTACATGGGACTTGGGTGTTGGGTTTGAGAGTTGAACTCAGGGAGTCAATGGTTGTACATGTATTGTTCTCTTTTCTCTCATCTAGTGAAGTAATTCGTTGCTCCGTGGACGTAGGCCATGTGGGCTGAATCACTTAAAATCCCAGTGTCTTGTGGTGCTTGATTTCTTATTGTGTTTGTGCTTATTCCGTTGATTTTATTTCTGCATTGGGGATTAAATCCCAACAAGTGGTATCAGAGCTAGGCCCCAAGCCAATACATATAGACTCAGGTAGACAACTCTACCTATCTGGCTAGTCTTTTGGGTTGGAAGCCCAAACCCAACATAACTAGTGTTAGGGATAGCTCGAATGTCTGAGTCCTACAATGAGCGTGACTCAAGATTAATGCAGGTATGGCACAAAAAAGTCCTAATAATATTTGGAGATGAAAGCCATTGTTTGAATGATTCCTAAAAGTGGTTAGACACTCACACGTTGATTGCAAGTGCATGGGTCGGTGCAAGTTATCTACATAAGAGAAGTAACCGCTTCGAGTAGAAGATGGATACACGAATTTGAGACGGGTTACTGGGAGTCCTAGGCTGCGTTTGGATGAGGGGTAAATTTTAGATAGGTTACCCCGAGTATGGGTCACCCTTGAGTGGGGATAACCCTTGAAATGGGATTACCCTTATCTTGTTTGGTAATTACAGTAGTAAAGTAAAAACTTACTCTAAGGGTAAAAAAATCTTGTTTCGTAACTACAAGCAAGGGTAACGTGATATTTTAATATTTTTTTGATTTTTTTTATAAAATATAATTATTAAATAATATTTATTAAGTAAATCCTAATAATAAACATTATAATAATATTATCCATTTTTATAAATTATTTTTCATAAATATAATTTAAAATGAACATTAGCATTCTAACATTAAAAAAATAAATAAATAATTTTTTTGATATTAGTATTTTAAATTCCAATACATAAATAAAAAATATCAACATATCTCTACTTAAAAATTTATAATTTTTATTTTTATATTATATAAATTTAATAAAAATATTAATTCTCATAAAATTATTAATATGTCAGGTTACCCCTACTCAAAGGTAACCCCAGGTAATCCCCGTAAAATTTACTTGTCACCCAAATGCATCACGTTGAAAATATTGACACATTTTAAAAATAAACTTCCAACATAATAAATTTTAATTACTCCAAAAGAGATTACCATGAACCTCAAACTTTTTCGGAGTTTCGAGACCGTATAGAAATTTGGACAAAATCACCCCTTAAAAATATGACATTTTGACAATTATGTTTCATAAAATTTTGTTTTTATTTTTTATATTATATGAATTTAATAAAAATTATTAATATGTCAGATTACCCCTACTTACAGTTACCCCTATTCAAGAGTAACCCATGGTAACCCTCGTAAAATTTACCCCTCATCCAAATGCATCATGTTGAAAATGTAGACACATTTTTAAAATAAACTTTCAATAGAATAAATTTCTAATTACCCCGAAAGAGATTACCATGAACTTCAAACTCTTTCGGAGTTTCGAGACCCTATCGAAATTTGGATAGAATCACTCTTTAAAAATAGGAAATTTGACAATTATGTTTCATAAAAATTAAGTTTTATTTTTTATATTATGTAGATTTAATAAAAATTATTAATTCTTATAAAATTGTTAATATGTTAGATTACCCCTACTCAAGGGTAACCCCCGTAAAATTTACCCGTCATCCAAATGCATCACGTTAAAAATATTGACACATTTTAAAATAAACTTTCAACAGAATAAATTGTTAATTACTCCAAAAGATATTACCATGAACCTCAAACTCTTTCGCAGTTTCAAGACCGTATCGAAATTTGGACAGAATCACCCCTTAAAAATAGGACATTTTGACAATTATGTTTCATAAAATTTTGTTTTTATTTTTTATGTTATATGAATTTAATAAAAATTGTTAATATGTCAGATTACCCCTACTTACAGTTATCCCTACTCAAGTGTAACCCTGGATAACCCTCGTAAAATTTACCCTTCATCTAAATGCATCATGTTGAAAGTGTTGATACATTTTTAAAATAAACTTCCAACAGAATAAATTTTTAATTACCCCGAAAGAGATTACCATGAACTTCAAACTTTATCGGAGTTTCGAGACCCTATTGAAATTTTGACAAAATAACCCCTTAAAAATAGGAATTTTGACAATTATGTTTCATAAAAATTAAGTTTTCATTTTTATATTATATAGACTTAATAAAAAAATATTAATTCTTATAAAATTGTTAATATATTAGATTATCCTTGCTTACAGCTACCCCTCCTCAAGGATAACCCCCGTAAAATTTACCCCTCATCCAAATGCATCACGTTGAAAATGTTGACACATTTTTAAAATAGACTTCCAACAGAATAAATTGCTAATTAATCTGAAAGAGATTATCATAAACCTCAAACTCTTTCGGAGTTTCGAGACCTTAACAAAATTTCGACAGAATCACCCTTTAAAAATAAAATATTTTGATAATTATGATTCATAAAATTTTATTTTTAAATTCTCACAAAATTGTTAATATGTCAGTTTACCCCTACTTACAGTTACCCCTACACAAGGGTAACCCTCGTAAAATTTACTCATCCAAATGCATCATGTTCAAAATGTTGACACATTTTTAAAATAAATTTCAAACCGAATTAAATCTCTTATTACTTGAAATATATTATTTTTTTAATTATATAATATATATATTTTTAAAGATTTTAATTTTATAATATATAATTGATAAAGAGAAGAAGGCAAAGGGTATTAAGGGGTAGGGTATTGTGAATACCCCAATCTCCAAAGGGGTATTCAAATATGAGATGAGAGGGATAAATTTTCAATTTTTTATCCTCACCCCTTGCTACCAAACCAAGGTAACAATGAGTAACGGGAGTTTACCCCCTTTTACCCCTATCCAAACGCAGCCCAGAGTAGTAGGCTAGATGGTTAAGAGTTCCAAACAGAATTAGGACTAACAACAGACTGCATGGAATATATAAAGACAACCATACAACGAGGACAGTAGCAAGGAAACCGTAGAAGGCACTAAGAGAGAGAAACAGAGAAGAAAGAGCAGGCCTTTTGGCCATGGGCCTTCTTAGGTTGTGAGACGCCAACAAGAAGGAAATCGTCTGAGAGGATTGCTTATAGAAAGTAACACTGAACTTGCCTAATCATGTGAAGAGGCTATAGAGTTGCCTGATGGTGTTCAGGTTTGGATTTCCATTTAGAGTGGTTTATTCTTGTATTGTGTGAATTATTTTCTTCTCTTAATAAAGTATTTTTCGCTCCTTGGATGTAGGCTGAGTTTGGCTAAACCACGTAAACATCAGTGTCACTTTATTGTGTGTTGTGTTTATTCCGTTGTTTTATTCCGCTAATAAACCCAACAACTGGATGAGACCAGGGACGAATAGTGGGTGATCGGAACACGGGCGACTGTATCCAAAGACATGGGACACGACACCAACTGATATATATATATAACAAAGACGCTGAAGAAGTTGGGAAATCAAGCGTGTTTGTGTGCTGCTAGGAGGTGGCTTTGTTAGCAGACTTGCAGCAGGTAGAGCACGGACTGGACAGGACATATCAGAGGTGTTGGAGTTGTATAGGAGAGAAGCCTACAAAGATCATAGTAGGCATAGAGTCTCTCGATTTTACATATCAGAGAGGAGCTGCGCACATATTATCTCTGTTTTTTCCCCCAGAAACCAGAGAGAGAGAAACTGCATACACGACGGAGGTAGCGTGGGTTTTCAGAGAGAGGGCTGGTTGTAACAGTGAAGGCAACTCTGTTGGAGATCATAGAAGCATAGGTGTGTTCTAAGAGACTGCAGATATACAGCGTGAAGGGTGATTTTTCCCTTGTAATCTCTTGCAGAGACCAGTGAAGGGAAGCTGTAAATACGTCTGTACAGATGCCTGAACATCTGTTATGAGTTCAAGTGGGACTGGTTTTGATAGAGACCGTGGAGGCATCCTATAAATATAACAGTGCTTGTTTTACAAAGGGTGATTGCATCGTTGGCCAAAGTAGACGTGTAACAGGGAGAGGGGTTAACAGCGTGTGTATGTGAGAGGGCTACCAACGATCTAACACATCAGTGAGCTGGAAATCTCTTCATCTCCAAACTGTTGGGGGACTGTTTAATTGAATAAGGACCAGTGGAAGAGAGGAAGATCAGAGCAGGCATCTGCAGAGGAACAACAGCTTGGCTGCTGTGTATAAGAGAGAAGGCTACAAAGATCAGATTGGGTGGCCAGAGTTGTTAGTGTGTAACTGTCGATAACAACAAAAAGTGGCTGCTGGGTTTCTTCTTGAGGTAGAGAAGCGAGAAAGAGGCAGCACATACAACGTGGAGTTGGCTGTCTTCAAGAACAGCAGGAAGATCTGAGTCAAGTAGTTGACTGTAGATCGGTGGAGCTTTCAGATGTGTGGGAGGCAGCCGAGTAGAAGCTCATTGTTCAACGTGAAGAATGAGAGGAACGACAAGAGCAGATCTGGCCAGAACTGCATATAGGTCAGTTTTGGGGTTTTCTTCAGGCTATCTAAGAGGAGATACCATACAGAGGTCAACAGCTTTATGTGTGTGCTTAGTGTTCCCTAGAGACATCTGTAGCATCTGATATACAAACAGAGAGACGGAAAAATCTGCAAAAGAGTTTCAGAGACGGTCAGCGTGCATAGCAAACGAAGGGGTTTCTCAAAAACTGGCTTGCAAACTATTGATAGAGAGGGAGAGTTTTCCTGCAGGTATCAGCGTCAAGTGTAGGGTGTCGAAACAAGCAGAGAGACAGAGCATACATAGAGTGCACACAGAGAGGGTACGACTGTATATGGGTTATCTCATTGAGAGCTTGTAAACACACGAATCTGAAATGGGCTGACTGAGAACAAAGAACAGCGCAGGTTTAAAGAGAGGAAGCACGACAGTTGCAGGGCTGGAAAAGTTTCAACTGGGCATGTGGTATGCAAGCAGCACACTGAGAGGTATACAAGACGGGCATGATGTATTGTGAGAGAAATAACAGTGCAGAGTGTGCCCAGAGCTGGGAGAACACTGTCAGTGCAAGCCAGGGGCAACTAGGCACGAAGCAGCAAATAGTAGGCATCTGTCTTTAAATCAGCATGGGCAGTCCAAATACAGAAGCAGTGTGTAAGGCATACAAGAAGTAGCATGTAAGGCTTATAAAGGACAACTGAGGCTGGATTTTCTAATATTGGATTGGCTATCACTGAAGGAGCAGTGAGATCTGCGGTGAAGCAGCGAGTGGTGGAGACATGAGCAACGTGAGGAATGATGCCGGAGCAGTAGCTTGAGTTGCAAGGTGTTGCTCGGCAGGCCAGGTGATGCACGAGATAAGGTGCACAATGAAACTAGAGGCGCCCAACCTCACGGAATACAAACACCTACCAATACAAAAATCATAAACATATAAGCACCTCAACATATTAAATCCACCATAGTTTGCCAAACGTAATAAATCATACCAAACCATCAACAGATAAAAGCAATCCACATATGGTTATTACAATCATCCCAAATAAAGTATGTGATAATAAAGCAAATAGATAGACACATATGGTTCTCTCAAATAAACTGGAGATTAAAGAATGGTAAAAAAAATCTACAACCACTGCTCCGCTCCCGGGGCCTACTCAAGGAGCCCACCTGACTCTTTCTGCAACAAGAGTGTTTGAAAGGTAAGTGAGTGAGATTAACAAGCCCAGTGAGAGTAAAAACAAAATATCACATACATTCGTAGCACAACATAATATACATATGCATGAGCATCATTATCATGAAGATGTCTCTGCATGATCACCCCACACCCACCACAAGAAAGGACAAAGATCTACGCACACCACACCAAGTCTCCTGACACAAACTCCAAACACACCCAAATATATAAAATCATATGGTCATGCCAACCAAACACACGCGCTGGTCTATCCCCCAGTCAACGCTTAGGCGGCCTCATGGGCTCCCACCCATTTGGCAATCGGGGACGACAACCTCCAAGGCTCAACTGTACAGCCGTGCCCGAGAAGCCCAAAATCATATAGGTCCACAATTTACGCGGGCTACACCGAGGAACCATCTCCATCTCCTCATACATAAGTAATAAATATAGAAACTTGACATACCCAAAAGCCTCATAATAAAATAAAAAAGGGATCACTCCAACAACACCACACCCTAACGGTAACAACCGTTAGAAAACGAACTCCCCGTGCATGCTAATCACACCCAAAATGATGCAATGGTCCCATTCATGATAAAATGAATATTCTCCAACAATAAACAATGTCATATGTTCATCATGCCATTTATACAACAATACAACATGTTATCTAAAGTAGATATCTCCAAAATATGAAATCAACATTTTTCACCCAAGACATGATTCACCATAAACAATGTCATATGTTCATCATGCCATTTCTACAAGAATACAATTATCTAAAGTAGATATCTCCTAAAACATTTTTCACCCAAAGCATGATTCACCATCATTAATCAACATAATAATATCACAAATTATCACCCAAAATCTCTAAACTTCGTGTCAATCACCCATTCAATTTATCATTATCGACAATAGCATATAGTTAACATGGGTTCACCCGAATAAATCCTTTGACACATAAATATTTCAACGGTTTCCTTACCGAGTGGCCTAATATACAAAAGTTCTCATTCGGATCTCCCTATGTCCAAGATTAAAGGAATAATATGCAAAGATGCATGCAAAAAGTATGTGATAATTCTCTTACCTAAGCGTGTTGGTGAAGTCCGTGAATTGATAAATTAGGCCTAGTTGGATTGAAGGGGGCTCCCGCTTCGTGACATATTTGCCAATTTCTAAAATTTCCATAAATCAAAGATAAGGGAAGATGGAATTTAATTAAAACAACTATGAAAATAAAGAATACCTAAGGTTAGGTAGCAGGTCACAATGACGGCTAGAGGCTGGAATCCACTCATGGGGGTCTCAACAATATTTCATTTCAGCTATAGGTCCAACGATAATTGGTTTAGGTGCATAGAAAATTAAAGGTATAGTTTAAATATGCATAAAAGAAACAACCCAAAAAAAAAAAAAAGTAAACGACACTATGATGAAAACTTTCATAGATCTAGGACGGAAGAGTCCAGAAATTGGGAGAACGGGTAGTAGATGGGTCAGCATTAAAAGGTCCAATCAACAACGATTTTGTCCCAATGTCAATAGTTCTGGGACCTAGAAGTAGTTTCAAATGATTAACACTAAGCACCATGATAAAATCAATTCAATGATTCACATTAGCAGTCCACTCTAATCGGCCCCTTCTTTTAACTCAAAACTGAAGTTCAGTCATGGGATGAAATCATAATCAGGAATATTTGGTTCAGTCAAAGAGGGAAACTAAGGGATCTGTATTGACATGGAATTAAATAGAAAATAATTACAAATAAAAGAAATAAAACTAGAATTTAACAATAGATTTACCTTCCAAAGATTGTATGAGAAGGGCTGAAATCTCGGCAAACAAGAAGTGAAAACTATCGTCATGTAAGCGCTCAGACGGCCAAGATCTGATCTCAGAAGCACGGATGGTCCCAAGGAATAGAAAAAGGAGTAGTTTCGATCGGTGATGCCTGGCAGTAACAACTGGAAGCAGCACAAGGTGGGCACACCGCCTCAAAGAAGGAAAGATAAAGGGAAGAAGGGCATGGAAGGCTCACCGTCTCTCAGCAAGAAGGCCTCACCTGAACTCGAATCTGAGATTGGCTGAAACAATCTCTCAGCTCTAGGTGGATACTGCAAAGAAATGACTGGTTTGAGATTGAATGGGTGTTGAAGAGGAGGGGGAGAGCACTGTAGAAGATGGAGAGGCCCAAGTGTTCGGTTGTAACAAAGAATGAGAAGAACCGAATCACCCATATATTTGGACTTCCAGAGCTTCTCCCAGTGTGATTTGTTTCCTTGGACTTCGGACATGGACAAAATTTTAACCCAAGCAAACTTGTGCAAAAGAGGAAAATTTATTGTTATTATGTCCTTTTTATCTCCATGCCTTAGAAAAAATGAATCATCTTCTTACTTATTGTCATTTCTCCTATGTAGCATGGGAAAAGTTTGGTGTTTATGCCTTCTATGGTCTCTAATTTATCTTTTGTTTGAGAGATTGTATCGGTCTCCTCAAAATGCTCTTCTTTGTGGCGCTTGTCTTACTTTGTCATACTGTGGAGTTTATGGGAGAACATAACAATAGAATTTTTAAGGACTGTGTTGAATCATCCGAAGCCGTTTCTACTAGAGTTCTTGCTAAGTGTGCATCATGGGCTTCGTCTCTCGTAGAATTCAGGAATATCTCCATGACTGACATGTTGCGTGCTTAAAAAGAATGTGCTGATTTAGTTTAGTTCTTTTGCGATCACCGTGCACTTCATGCATTCTAGGTGAGGAGAACAATTTCACTACATGTTTATTTTGTTATGCAATTGTTTTGAATATTGTTTAAGTGTTGATATGAATGCTGAGACTGGGTTTAATCAAAGATTAAACATTTGGTTAATTTGACGAATAAAATTCCAGTGCAAGCTCACATAGTGTAAGGGGATATTTTGGGTAAATGTTCAGAAGGCAATGAGCACCTTAGTTTGCTCAGAAAGTGATTATTACTTGTTCACCTTGTTGAAAAACCCAATCTAGACATTCAAATTTTGTGGACTTCGAAATTTTGGACTGTGATTTGTGTATTGTGATTCATTATCATGCTGTGGAATTTATGAAATTTTGGTGTATTTCATGAATATATTGTTTGGGCTGATTTGCATGAATATTGATTTAATTTGTGTTTATTGATGCCTTATTTGAAACCATGTATACTTGAGGTTGTTTTATTGATTAGGGCATGCTATATTATTTTATGAAATAATTACCATGTTATGAGCATGTTATTGATATTATTTGTATACATGACATGGCATTCATTCATGAAATAATTTGTTAAGCATTCATGCATGAGAATCCACGTTTGAGTGGGTGTGAGGTTGGAGATGGCTATGCACCGACGGGTCATACTTAGCCTTTATTTTGTTGGATCATTGGTTGTTTGATGCACTCCTTCGTGGGCGTCTTTAGACCGTTGAATGCGCTTTCCTTCGTGGGGGTCTTTGGACCGTTGCATTCCTACTTCATGTGGGCCTTGACCACATGTACTTCATTTTGAGAGTTGTGTTGGAGAAAAGTGATAAACACAGAAATATGATAATTTTACCCTTAAATATTTGATTAGTTAGTTCTTAAATTTTTGTTTGTTTTATATTATTATTGTAATATATTATATATTCTAAAATTATATTTATTAATATATTATATTAATTAATTTTATCTAATTAATATATTTTTGTGTGTTTATAGGTTAGTGATTCTTAGTCGCCAGCAACCTATTGAGAAGTAACAAGAACTCAAGTACAACAACAAGTGTCCAAACGAAGAAGGAATGAAAGAAGAATAAAAGAGGAAGGAATGAAAAATAGAAAGAAGAAGAATAGAAAAGGATGGAGAGCATAAAGAAATAATAGACAGAGAATGAAAACAAAAGCCTTGATCGACAGGAAAGAAGGAAAGAGAAAGAAAAGAAAAGTTCAAAAGATGATTACACGGTGACTGAAAATAGAAATGGAAGGGACGGCTAACTGAGAATGGAAAGAAAGAAAGAAAGGAAGGAGAGGCCGGCTGAAAATTAGCAACATACATATTCGGCTGAATTCAGAGGGGACCCACATGCTTACTTATTTTATTTCCTCTCTTATCTTATAAATACCAGCATCCTAATTCAGAATGGGGAACACGAACGTGAGAAGAATGCTCGGCTGAGAACAGAGGGACTACTGTACTGACTCGGGATCTCCGACATGGCTTGGGTTTTATTTTTCTATTTGTTGTTTTAATTCTTTTATAATGTTCGGCTAAATTTCTCTGCTGAGGTTGAGGATGAAACCCCATTAATGAAATAATGTTCTTTCATTTATTTATTTAATTCCAATTATGTGTGTTCAATTATTTATGATTTGTGCTTCATTAGATTAATTAGACGTTAATTATTTTCACCACTAATATCATATATTTGTGGTAGTTAATATTAATATTTGATTCATCAAGGGCTTGGTATTTTAATTTAAAAGAAAGATTTCTTTGATTTAATGTTTTTCAATTTAATTAGATACATTGGATGCTTAGATTATTTACTTTGATCCATTGTCTTTTAAATTTAAATTGGATACATTAAATGCTTAGGAGTTATATCTTTAAAAGCGAAAGGATAATCTAAATTTTGAACACCATATTAATAAACTTAAATATTTAAATCTCTTAAAATTGGGAATTAATAAATAAATAATTGGAAGATTATAGATTTAATGGTGGTGGAATCCGATACCTTAGTAATTTTTCTCACTTTATTCAATCTCTATTTTAGTTGTTTTATTTAAATTTGCATGTTCAATTCAATCATTCTCCAGAAAAATTGTTAACTAGGTTAAGGTTAAAATATTAGGCTTTTTAATTTGTTTTCCCATTCATTCTAAGTCAAGTCCATGTGGGTTCGACCTCGCACTTGCATAAATCTATACTCCAATTCGATTCGTGCGCTTGTGAGTTATAAATTTAAAATTTACACAATAAAAAGATGCATGGAATGAGAGCATGCATCATATTGTTGCATTGTTTCATATCATGCATTTTATTTTAACATTTCGAATATCATGTGCTAAGTCTTGAAATTGTTAAGGCCTAGAAATTTGAATATGTTCCAAAACCATGTATGATACATGTTATGTGAATATTTGTCATCTTCATTGGACATTGGAGCTCACCCCTTACGTTACAGGACATCCTCTGGAGTTAGGACTTGGTGAGGCTCAGAGGCAGACTTAGGAAATTTCTGTAGCTACTAAAATAAAGAATTAATTTGATTTATATTTTTATTAGAGACAATTAGACCCTTTGAATTGTGGTTTTGTTAATTTGAGACCCATGGAGTTTCCATTGGGATTATTATTACTATTTGGCTTAAAGATTAGTTATTAGCTAGCTCGAAGCCTTTAAAGGTTTAAATTTGAGGATTGTTTATGTGATGGTTTAAGGCTTCATAATTTTATGGGCGTGTGATTGGTGAGGTTAGATATCTATCTCTTGATGTTAGAATTCAATTGATGGTTTGGATGGTACTTGGCTTGTTGATCCATACAATGTTGGATCTTGATATGAATTTGGGAATGGCATTATCAATCATGGGTATTGTGTTATTTAATTTGACAATTATGATTAAATATGATAATGTGAAAAGAAAAAGAAAGCCATGCTTAGGATTGATCCCTTATTCAGATTGTTGATTGAGTAATGCCCCGTTTGTTCTTCGGAGAGGCGGATATTACATAATGGTTTTATGGAGTTGCTCTATTTGAACAGGAAAATCAGATGGCTCCAAAAGACCAAAAGTTTTAGAAAAGAGCCAAGCACAAATCTAAAGACTCAAAGAACTGTTGCTCATTTTCTCAAGCCTATGCAAAATCAAGCCGAAAAGAACATCAAAAGGCTCATGAAGAGAAGATAAGAAAGGTTTGTGAAAGATCGTACATCAAGCATATCAAAAGGCTCTTTCTTATGCAGAATTGTCTGAATGCAAGATCAAGCAAAACTCTTATCAATGGGAAAACCAAGATGAAACAATTATGGCTTGAAGCAAAGAATGAAGATTGAAGATTGTTGTTGCTCTATTGTTGGCTCAGACCTTACCTTAGACGGACCCCTAGGATCATGAACCCAATAATGCTCATATTAATTGGATCCTAGGAAATGGGGCATCTGTTCCAAACCCATTTTCATATCATATGGAACAGTGTAAGTCCAACCTGATTATTGTAACTCCAAACCATTGAATTTCATGGAGCTATGTAAGACCATCACCATTACTGCAACTCTAACTATTGCATATCTAAAAGGGTTGTGTAAGACCATAATTTGGGCATCAGTTCCAACCCATTATAATATCATATGGAACTGAGTGTAAGACCCAACCCATGGTAGTAGTTCTAAACCATTGAATATCATGTAACTACATAGACCATGATTGGCATTGGTCCAAACCATTGAACTTCTTATGGACTGAGTGTAAGATCAATATTTGTTGTCAATCTATAATCTTGGCAGTAGTCTAAACCATTAAAAATCATAGACTACGTAAGACCAATACTATTTGTTTGGCTTTAGTCTAACTATTTCATATCATAGACTGAGTGTAAGACCAAATGATGGCTTCAGTTCAAAACTATTGAATATCATTAAATTGAGTGTAAAACCATTTGACTGACAAAAGACCAAATAGCGTTAGTAGTGTTTATATGGAGCCAAACCGTCGACTAGTAGCAACACCACTGTTGGTTGTGCTTCAAATTCATTTACAGTCCTTCCCAAATAGGATGTACCATCAATTGTTGTATGGGAAACTGTTGACTATATACTTGACTGTAAAATCAAGTTGGTCTCTGATAAACTACCAATGACTAAATAGGCTGTAACCGTTGACTGCACTTGTGCTTACTGAACAAAGCATGTCTCTGTTATTCATTCATCGATTGTTACTTAATGGACTGCCGCTGTGCAAATTCTAATATCTTTTGAATCAGGCACAGACCGTCAAGACGTCTTCATGATAGTCAATTGCCTGGGGGCAACAGTCAGATGGGGGGCGCATTAAATGTGTTTTTAAACCAAAGTATTTTCATTTAATGCTTGGCAACGGTAACACTTTCAAAATATCTATATATGTATCTGCCATTATGAGGAGAACAAAGAGGTGAGAGTAGAAGAGCAAGAGAGAAAGAATATCCTCACCACCCCTCATAGCCATCGCCCTTAGAGAAGAAAGCTTATCCCTTAGCTCAGACAACCATGAGCTGAGCCATCTCCATCTATTGAGTAACTCTTGGAAAATATATTTGTATTTGTGAAAGTTGCTCCTATGCTTATATATAATTTTATTTTGTTGAGAGAAGGAGTGAAGGGTCAGTGGACCCTATAGGAGAGAGGGAAGAAGGATCATTCTCAATCTAAATAAGATTGAAGATAATGGAACAAACAGATCCATTTTCTCTCCCTCATGGAATAGAAAGATCCCCTTCACTTTTGGGATCCAACCAAAGGTATGCCTAGGTACAAGTGAAACCTTCATCTCAACTTTCTGTGATCTAGCTTAGTTTCACCCTCACTAAACTCTATATGTTTATACAAACAACGCCCAGTAGAAGCAATAGCTTTGAGTTTTTGAGAAAAACTAAAGGAATGAGATTGTACGGTTTTGTGAAAGGCCCTTTTTTTAGTGAAAGTTTTATGGAAGGTAGTTTCGTGCTAGTTTCGAGTGACATTCAAATTTTCTTTTCTTTTTTATAACCAAAAGAGTCTAGATCTCTTAGAGCACCAGATTAATCCTCGAAGCATGTGTAAAGCTCCTACACACACCTCAAGTAACTCAATGAAGAGTGATTCTCTGGAGTAAAGTGAGAATAGAATTCAAGACGATATAAAAGACTTCAAACATCTTCACAATTTTACATATTTTCAACCTTCATTGGATGTTTCTTTGAGATCAAAAAGAGATTTTCCAAAGAAATTATTAATTTTTAATAATAGTTTAAGCATAGGAAAGAAAGGCATTCCTAGTTAGGAGGCATAGCCGTATGAGAACACTTGTATGAGTTTCCCACACGTAAATTCAAAAAAAAAAATTACTCAAATTTTAATCACTTAAAATAATTTTTAATTTTTAAAATATTATGATATGTAAAAACATAATTTAATTGATTTGATTAAAATAATGTTTAGTGGACCTCATCCCCATGCAAATATCTTTCTCAAGGACCCATCACAGGGTAGTAGGCCCCCTAAAGGGGTGTAGCATACTATACCATGCCATAGTGTGCGAATGATCAGCTTATCATAGATATTGCCCCCACAAATGGCTCATAATTTAAATTGTCATGAAACCAACTCATTTAGGCTCAAAGTGAGCAAAATTTCTGTTGGATCAACAAAAAGAGTGAACTTTGACAAAATACAAAAAGAGTACCGAGGTGACTGTGAGCTAAGGATCGCTCAACTCAACTTGGTCTGTTTACATTAATACGTGAACTGCACAATGACATCATAATTACTGACGAGGCAAGGTACAATTGATCAGTCTTTTGAAAACTAGAAACAATATTCAAAGGAGCTGCCACATCACCAGGTAAAAATAAGGGTAAATTCACAAGTATATTTAGCACTCTCTCATAGAAAGAGAAACTCCTCTTGGTTAATGCCTCTTTCACATCATAGAAAGAGAGATTCTCCGCATACAATGTAAATGTATAACAGACAGGGTGAGCTGAACCACCACAGTGACTTCACTGGCCCCACCTGATGAATGGAAACGTTGGCTTCATATGAAGAATAGTGGAGATACTACCAGAGCATGAGTAAACAAGAAATGTAAGGCAGGTACTGGTTGATGTGTATTCAATAAACCTCATCTCACTGCACGCATGCATGACAGACTTGCGGACGCTATACTCGTTCTTTCACTATCGTAGTCCTCAGTTCCTTGCTACACCATTCTAGGACTATTGTATGCTTGTGCACCACCCTCCTATCACCGTCTGAATTTGGAAGCTGAAATGCACATTTATGAGTCTTGCAACTTGCAATCTTCACAATAGTAAAAAAGAACCTGTCTGCAGACTGTGGCAGATATAAACTAGTAAATCATCTTCCATGTTTAGTATTATGATCATTTTGGAACTGCTGGGAAATGCTAATAAACTAGTAAACCATCTTCCAATTGTTGCAGTGCTTTGCTTGAAGGCAGCTAACAAGGCGCTGCTCCTCTTCAGTGAGGGAGCCTTTCTTCATGCCAGGTTTGTAATTTGATCCATTGCGCAATGTAGAAGTTTGTAATTTGATTTCCAAAAGGGCTTTGCTTTTTAGCTCTGAACGGGGATAAGGAAGCACGGGAAACGAGGAGAGGGAAAGAGAAAACTAGGTAGAAGGGTATAATAGGAGTTATAAAAGATAAATTTAAAACCGGTGCAGATAAAACGAAACACAGGTGTGGATAACATTACCGTTGGATTCCTCGTCACTACAGTTATGATTCTTACCGAAGTAAGATGCAAAATGGACATTGCCTGACAAGAACAAAATAATAAATTCCTGACAATATTTACTCACACCAGAAACTGCAAACTAAACATTAAGCAGCAGAAATGAAGCCTGATTTTTTTCCGAAAATAATAATAATAATAACATCAAAAGTCTACATGGATCCTAGGCAGCCAGAACACATATACAGCAACAGCCCTTCACCAAGTTAAATACAAGCCTCCAAAAGTCATGTTGCAACTACATCATCATATTATCAACTATGACCATCCAATTAAATGTTGTATCAAGAGACCATCTTGTAATAAGGTTCAATACTCTTTACAAGGCGCACCTAGGATCATTGCCAATGGGGTGGGCCAGAAAGCTTTCATCAGAGATGATATTAAACATAAAATCAAGCCTGTTGGACAATGATAGCTACCAATTCAAGGGATCAAAGGTTAAATGGCATAAGGTTAGTGTGATTCAATCAAGTGGTGAATATCATTCTTCAAATTCTTCAAGCTCTTTCAACATGAAACCTAAAAATTTTATTTAATTATTTAATTATACTTCAAATGAGCTCTAGAACAAACAAATATGCCTAGGGGTTTAAGGTAGGGCGATCCACTATCACCATTCATTTTCACTATGGTAGCTGAGGTCCTTAATAGCCTGATGTTTAGTGCCAAGGAGTTAGAATTTATTAAAATCCTTGAAGTCTCCCCGAGCAACTTTTTAATTAACCACCTTCAGTTTACAGATGATACTCTGCTTTTTTATAGAGCTTCTAGGGAGGAGCTATTTGGGGTGAAAACTGTTTTGAAATGTTTTGAGTTAGTATCGGGAGTTAGGATAAACTTAGGGAAACCGGAGCTTGCTGGGATAAGTGGGGTGCTTAGGAATCATGAGAGAATCACATCTATTGTTTTCAGCAAGTCGATGGGAACTAGAGACTTCAATGAGGTAAAAATTCTTAGCATTAAGAGAGCATTGAACATCAAAAAGACGTATGGACAAGGAAAAATCATTACTAAGGGGGATTCGGCAAATGAAATTAAGTGGGTAAAGGGTCAAAGAAGTCCGCCTTGGAAACTAATCAATGTGGTTAGTATAAAGCAATTATCACATGCTATCTTAACACGCCATAACATACATATGCATGAGCATCAAGATAATGAAGATATCTACATGCATGATCACCCAATACCCATCTCAAAGGGGACAAGGCCTGCACGAACCACCCCAGATCTCCCAACTGTCTCCAAACACACCCAAAGGCACAAAGCCATAGAGGCCAAACGCATGCACACAATGCTATATCTCCCCAGCCAACGCCTACGCGGCCTCATGGGCTCCCACCCGTTTGGCAGACGGAGACGACAACCTCCAAAACTTAACGGCAGCCGTGCCCGAGAAGTCCAAAACAAAAACCGGACCTCAATCCACGAAGGCCACCCCAGGGAGTCATCTCCATCTCCTCAAAACATAAATAAAACACCACGCACCCAAAGTCCCAAAATAACACAAGGGGACCACTACACTCCCAAGATGATCTCACTCCTCAAAACATAAATGTAATTTTGCATGGACCAACAAGATCCCCCCCTAGGTTCAAGTCTTTGTGTGCGCGGCTTTGAAAGGGAAGATTTCAGTGAGACAACCTCAAGAGAAGAGGTGTTCTTCCTAAAGGAGTTTCAGAAGATTGTCCGCTATGCAGAGAAGAAGATGAGACCGTAGACCACTTGTTATGTACATGCCGATTCACAGGGGACGTTTGGCGTCTTTTCCTGAACCTGTTTCATGGTTCGTGAGTCCTAGGGAGTTGTGTGGGGATGTCGTGTCAAAGTGGACAAGTGTTCCATTATGAGGTAGGCATACGGAGGCGTGGAGACTTGTTCCAGTGGCTGTCCTTTGGGCAGTTTGGAAAGAAAGAAATGAGAGAATTTTTTAAAGAAAGGCGGGGCTTATAGGAGAAGGTATTTTTGCTTGACCTATGAAAATTTCTACCAATCCTAAAAGCCAAGTGGCATTTGATAGGAGGGCTATCCACTTGCAAGGAGTTTGTTGCTCTATCACCAGAGGACTTTTATTTGTCATGAGAATGGTGCAAGAGGGGGATTCTATGGTGCGATGGTTAGCACCAGCTCAAGGTTCATGCAAATTAAATGTGGATGGGGCAGCAAACGGCAAACCCGATCCGGAAGAGATAGGGGGAGTGATCCATAAGGATGGGGGTAGGATGATATTAATGTTCTGTGAACTTGTGGATGTCTGGGATTTAAACAGAGAGGGCTCGGTTGATGTAGTGTCCGGTTCTGGTTCTGAGTTAGCAAAGCTAGGTGATGGAAGGGAAGAAAGAATGGGGAAAAGGAAGTAGTGGCTGGATGGTTTATGAGTTATGAGAATGGCAGGCAGGGTTTTGCTCGTCCACAACAGAGAGGAGTCAGGTGAAGATTGTAGTAGCAGGGAAAAGGGAAAAGGGGGAAAGAAAAGGAGTGTGAGGCAGCAGGAAGGTGGGTTACCTAGGAGTAGAGAGGGTAGTCATCCCAGGCAAGTATGATGCTCGAGCGGCAACGAGTGTTGTGGAACCCAATACAGGACTGTGGACCAGAATCCTCTTTTGCAGAAAACACAGTTCTATTCAATGATAGGTTTGAGCATTTTGGTTGCCGATTCTCCTAGGTTCGATGTGGGCTTCTTAGGATGTTTGATTGTTGATGCGGAGCAGATTTCTATATTTGGGCAGTTTCTATATTTAGCATTAGGTTTTTTATTATTTCTCATGATTGTATTTTTTTTATTTTTTTAATTGTCATTAGGTCTAGATTAGTTTGAGGATTAGTTTATTATGTGAGGGTATTGTAGTCTTTTTTTTTTTTTATTTAAGGGCAAATTGAGAACATTTTATTGTAATGGCAATTTGGGCATTTCTTGTTGTAAACACCATATAAAGCCCTTGTGGTGTACACGGTGGAATAGAATAGAGATTTGCAAGTTTTCGAAAATCCTCTCATATGCGAAGGTGTTTTGGAGAGAATCCAAATTTGGTGGAATCCAACTAGGCGAGAAGCCTTCCCCTCCAGGTATTCTTCTCTTTATTCTCTCTCTTTCTCTATCTCTTTTCTTTTCTCTTAACTGCCGTGACACTTAAGCTCCTTCTCTACTGTTGCCGTGTCCTTCCCTATCCCCTTTTGTACCCAGATTTGTTGCTTCCTTCTCAGATCTGCACCATAACCTCAATCACAGCCCTCCTCAACGCCAAACTTGCTGCCAATAACCCTCCTTAGTCCTTTTCTTGTTGCTATCCTCGTAACCTTTCCTTTATTTGCTATCCCAGATTTCCATAGCCTAATTTTTCTGTTCTAAACCCCTTTGTTTGCTATCCCACCTTCCTGGTTAGCATAGGCTTTTTACTAATAAGCAATAATTTTGAACAACTCCTAACTTGACGTGTGATTTGGTTGGATTGTTTCGTAATTGTTTACATTAAATATCTAAGACTCTCGTGCTTGTTTGTAGTTTATTTATATTGCTCCATATTGATTGATTGATTAATTTCAGCCCATTTTATATTTAGAGTACATTATTGTCATATCTTTTAACATTTAGGTAACCACATTTAAGCATTTAGAGTTACCCTACGTCTTGTCCTCCGTCAATTGTGTCTCCTCAAATCGACATGGACTTCTTTGAATATTTAGTTATTAATTCTCCTTGGATCGATATGGGCTTCTTTCGACGTTTGATTGCCAAATTTCATTGTATCAAAATGGGTTCTTTTGGATGTTTATTTGCTAATTCTCACAGGACCGAATTAGGCTTCTTTGCACATTTGTTTGGCAATTAACATTTTCTTGAATGTTGTTGCTCGCCTTTCTCTGTATCTAGTTCTCATTGTTTGTTGCACTCTCCTTGCATCGAGTTGGACTTTTTTGGTTGTTAGTTTTCTGATTCTTAATTACTAGATTTGTGAATTTTTGGATATTCAGTTGCCAATTATCTCTTACTTGAGTTGGCACTTGTAGCTGCTGATTGCATTCCTCTTGAATGGGTTTTCTGCGACTTTCTTTTCTCTGCATCGGTTAGACATCATCTTCCTCGTCAAAGAAAGAAATCTTTATAGACTCAATACATGAGGCAGCCTTGGGATGATGAAGATGAAAGAAAGAAAATTTTGAATGAGAAGCATACAACGGGATTTATCGCAAGAAGTTGTAGGGACCAAAAGACAAAAGAAAAGGTAATGAGGAAGATGAATCGCCTTAGTCCCTACAGCTTCCTCCTATTCTTTTGTCCATTGGTCCCTAGGAAAGAATGGGGTTATACACGTGCTCGATATAAAGATATACCACGATGCCCCTATCCCACTACACCCTCATTGTCACCAATACCAAGGGGATTCATCTTCCTCATTTCTTTTTCTTATGTCCTTTGATCCTTACAGCTTCTTGTGATATCCCCATGTATGCTTCTCATGCAAAACTTTCTTTCTTTCATCTTCATCAGCCCAAGGCTGCCTCATTGTATTGAATCTAAAAAGATTTCTTACGTTGAGAGGAAGATGACATCTAACCGAATGATGCAGAGAAAGGAAAGTTGTAGAAAACCAACTCAAGAAGAATGCAGTAAGCACTTACAAGTGCCAACTCAGGTAAGAGATAATTGGCAATTAAACATCCAAAAATTCCCAAATCAAGTAATTAAGCATCACCCAAAGAAGTCCAACTCGATGCAAGGAGAATGCAACAAACAATGAGAACTGGATACAGAGAGAGGCAAGCAGCAGCATTTAAGAAAGAACTCAAGAAAATGTTAATTGCCAAAGGAATGTGCAAAGAAGCCCAATTCGGTCCTGTGAGAATTGGCAAGAAAACGTCCCAAAAAAACCCAATTCCATGCAATCAAAATTGGCAATCAAACATCGAAAGAAGCCCATATCGATCCAACGAGAGCTGTCAACCAAACATTCAAAGAAATCCATGTTGATTTGAGGAGAACACACAACCAACCATCCCAAGAAGTCCACATCCTTACTTTTAAGGTTCTGGAAGTTACACAGAAGTTACACAAGTATGTTGAACAACAACGGATTTTTGCCTTCTTAGCTAGACTGAACCTTGAATTTGAGCCAACTCGGGCCCAGATTCTTGGGCAACGGCCTCTCCACTCTCTAAATGAAGTTTACTCAACCTTACTTCGAGATGATCAACGTCTTCTTGTTATGACTCCACTGCCTGCTAAACGATGTGCCCTGTTCACCACCCATTCATCTATGCCTTCTCTAGCTCATGGGTACCCAGCTTCCCATGGCAAGAATCTCGCCTGATCCTTGAAAGGGACACCAAAGGTCCACGGAAGAAGGGAACTCGGTTCTGCACCTACTGCAAGATGACTAGCCATGACATTAATTCATGCTACAAGCTTCATGGGCACCCTAAGTAATCCAATCTCTCCGCTGCACCTCCTCCTACTCCTTCAACTGATATGGTTAATGATAGAGCTCCTGTGACTAACCAGAATCTTAACTTAATACTGCAATGACTTGAGGGCTTCAATCCTCTGAGGTTTCCAATGATGTCTCATCTCCTTCAGGTACTCAATCATCTGCCCACCATGCCTCCCATCATTCCTGGATTGTCGATTCTGGTGCTACTGACCATATGGCTGGTACGTCCACCCTCTTCTCTTCCCTTTCTCCTATTTCTAGTGGTAGGTCAAATTAGCCAATGGCTCATACACTGATATTGTTGGGAAAAGGATTGTTCCAGTTTCTCCACATTTGGACCTTCACTCTGTTTTGCATGTTCCAAACCTATCCCGCAATTTTTTATCTGTTAGTGTCTTGACTAAACATTTGAATTGCTAAGTCACACTTTTTCCCTCTCACTTTGTTTACCAAGATCTGACCACAAAGTAGTTGTTGGGTGGAGGTCGTGAATCGAGGGTCTCTACCTTCTTGACTCTCGCCATGGCAACTCCAAAGCTTGTTTAACCTCTTCATCTTCAGATGTGTGGCTGTGGCACTGTCGTTTAGGACATCCTGCCAACTCTGTTCTCAAACAGCTTGTGTCTAGTTTATCTTTTAGTCATTTTGAATGTAAACATTGACAATATGGCAAGCATGTTAGAAGTCATTTTCTTCCATCTATCAATAAAAGTTCATCTACTTTATTTTCACTCATTCATTCTAATGTTTGGCAATCTCCAATTGCTTCTCGCACTGGTTTTCATTATTTTTTCACATTTATTGATGATTACTCTCGCATGACTTGTACATATTTGATTAAAAAAATCTAAAGTTTTTGCACACTTCCAAAAAATTTACTAGTGGGTTCAAAATCAATTTGGGTGTAACATTCAGGTTTTATACAGTAATAACGGGGTGAATATTTGTCACTCCTTGCTTACGTTTTTGCAAAACCATAGCATTAATTCTCAATTCTCTTGGCTTCTACACCTCAACAGAAGGGTGTAGCTAAACAAAAGAACCGGGTCTCTTCTTTTTACCATGCATGTCCCATTGTCCTATTGGCCAGAAGCAGTATTAAACTTCTTGTTATCTCATCAACAAAACGCCTTCTTGCATCTTACACAATCAATCCCCCATAGATCGTCTCTCCTTACACAAACCCATTTCTCAAATTCCCTTACATATCTTTAGGTGTGTTTGTTTTGTTCACAACTTCTTTGGCCATAAACTTTCTCACCGGGTTGTACGTTGTGTCTTTCTCAGTTACACACATTTTCACAAAGGCTAAAAGTGCCTCGATCCTATCATTAGGAAAACATACATATCTATGGATGTCACATTTTTTAAACAGGAACCCTACTTTTCAGTTTCCTTTACCTCTTCTCCTTCTATTGTTCCCCTTGCCCTGTTGATCTTCCTTCCCCGAGTCCCCTAAGCTTCTTCTGGTGTACCATCGCCGATAGTTTCGACCCACCGGTCCATCTGCGACCGACTCCTTCCATCCATCTGCCAGTGACTCAGATCCACCGGTCTCTGACCAATCTGATCTTCCTATTGCGCTTCGCAAAGGTAAGCATTCTTGTACTAGCCATCCATTGATCGTTTTGTTTCATATCATGTTGTTTCACCCTCTTATCATAGTTTTCTCACAGAATTGGACAGTATTAAGATACCCAAGCGAATCGACACGGCCTTTAAAAAATCCCTCCTGGAAAGCAGTCGTGGATGAAGAATTCGTTGCTCTAGAGAAGAACAACACATGGGAGATGGTCTCTCTACCTCCAGGCAAGACTCCAGTTGGGTGCAAATGGGTCTTTACCAAGAATCATAATCCAGATGGATATATTGCACACTTTTAGGCACGTTTAGTAGCCCGAGGCTTCACACATACTTATGGAGTTTACTATCAGGACACTGTTTCCCCTGTCGCCAAGATCAACTCTGTGCACATTTTGCTTTCCCTTGCAACAACTTATATCTGGCCACTACACCAGTTACATGTGAAGAATGCTTTTCTCTATAGTGATCTTCAAAAAGAAGTCTATATGCTCCCTCTCCCGAGAGTTGTCAAGCAGGGGGAGCCTCACTCAGTCTACAGACTCAAGAAGGCTCTATGGTTTTAAGCAGTCTCCTCGTGCCTGATTTAACAAGTTTAGCAGTGCTTTGCTAACTTATGGTTTTACCCGATGTCAGTCTGATCACTCAGTCTTCATCAACCATCTCCACTCAGTTGTGATGATTTTGGTGGTCTATATTGATGATATCGTCCTCACTAGTAACAATGATGAAGTCATTTCTTCCTTTAAACAGTATCTTCCACAGACTTTTGATATTGAGGACTTGGGGCCTTTCCGATACTTTCTTGGCATTGAAGTTGCTCGGTCCTCTCGTGGCCTCTATCTCTCTCAACAAAATTATACCCTCGATCTCCTCCAGAAAGTTGGCTATTCTGGCTACAAACCCGTATATATTCCATTGGATGTGAATACCAAGTTATCTGCAAACCAAGTTTCTCTCAAAAACTTGTCGGCAAGCTCATTTATCTCACCATCACGAGACCGGACTTATCTTATGTTGGTGTTGTCAGCCAGTTTATACATGAACCACGGGACACTCACCTTCATGTTCTGTTCCGCATCCTTTGATATATAAAGGCTCATCCCGGTAGCGGCTTATTTTATACACACCAGTCTACTTGTCCGGTTTGGGGTTATTTTGATGTTGATTGGGCCGACTCTCTGGATGATCGCCGCTCTACTACTGGCTATTGTGTTTACTTGGACTCTCATTTAGCTGTTTGGCAAAGCAAGAAACAATCAGTTGTTACTCGTTCCAGTGTTGAGACCGAATATCGTGCCATGGCTAATATTGCTTCTGAGTTGCTGTGGTTTCAACAAATCCTTACTGAATTGGACTTTGCTCGTGCCGATCAACTCGTCATGTTCTGTGACAATCAGGCGGCCATCAACATTGCCTCCAATCCAGTATTTCATGAGCGGACTAACAACATTGAAGTTGATTGCCACTTTATTCGACCACATATTTTCGAAGGGCGACCTTTTACTCCTCACCTGAAGTCCAAAGATCAGTTGGCAGACATTTTCACAAAGTCTGTTTCCCGAACTCAGCTTGATTCGATTGTTAGCAAGGTGGGTTTACTCGACATCTTCGAACCAGCTTGAGGGGGAGTGTTGTGGGACTCACGTTAGAGCACATATGGTGTTGTGGGACTCACATCAGAGCAGAGAGATAAGCATGTTGTCACCGACAATGAATTTTGTAGCATGAAGCAATTAAATAGTTGGTCATCTTGCAATAAGTACAAAAAACGAATACTCTTCTTCCGTGGGCCTCTGGTGTTCCTACGGGAGGCAGAAGAAGACGTGGAAGAGGCAATAGATGAAGCCAAGTGTGCCAGATACTGAGCCAGAGGCACAACAAGAAGTCCAGAAGAAGTAACAGTTCAGGTTGCAGTCTGAGAAGAAGAAACAATGTTGTGTACAGCAAAAAAAGGGACAAGAACACCACTGAAGTGGACCCCACCAAGCATGAACGAGAGTAGAAGCTTGATAAATGCAAAGTACCAGTAGAGGCGACACCAGTGAAGACAAATAAAGACAAAGCATATGACTGCAGAAGCAGATATAGGTCAAAAACCTGACCCAAGGCCCAATCAGGGGCAGATCAGAGATGAAGACACCTGAAATGGGTCCCACCGAGCACAAGCTAAATCAAAAGCCTCGTAGATGCAATACAGAGGCAGAGGTGAATGTGGAGGTACAAAAAAGCTAGGTGCAAAAATGTTGTATGCACGTAGATCTAAAAAAAAACCCTAAAACTGGGTTGTATGGGCAGTGTTGTAACAATGCTGGAAAACCAAAACAATGGGCCCCACCTTGGACTGAAACCCTAGGTCAACTGTAGGCGACTGTAGATGGGCCAGGGGCAAACACTACTACCAAGTTTGAGGACAATCTGAAAGTAGGGGACGTAGATCGAAGTAAAAAATCCCAAACAATGGTGTGTTGGTCGTTCTAGGTAGAAGGAGATAAAACCTTGAGGGCGAAGGGCCCACACAAGCCAGAACCAAGATCAGGCTGCACAAATGGATTGTCCCTCAAAAAATGGTAGGGGTAGGTGGGGGTTCTGCCGACAGAAGCCTCGCGGGATGAGAAATTGACGACCGGGAAGATATATGTGTAGAGAGAGACCAGCGGCAAAGGAACCCACTGTAAATCTGAAACACTGCTGTAAAATCTTGGATGAAAGCCTGGGATTAAAAAGAGTGTGGCAACACTATTGGGGCCTAAATGGGTTGCGGCAGTAAAACAGATGGGAATAGAGGGATGGCAGCAATTAGAAGTGGCTTGGGCAGGTGACGGGAAGACCAAGATGGGATCGGAAAGGTGACGACAAACGGGGAGGGTCTAAAAACTGGGGCGACAAAGCAGCAAGTTCGGGTGAAGAATGGCAAGGCCAAAGGCCTTTAGAAGAGTTCAGCCAAAGGGAGGACAGGTGTTAGAGAATATTGGAGGACTTGGAGGGGTCTGGCCAAAAGGACAGAAGGCAGAAATGGAAAACGATGAAGGACAAGGACAAAATGGAGGGTGGAGATCATGGTAGAAGTGTTTTAGAAAAGGTTTTGGCCTAAAGGGATGGGAATTGACATGGCCAAGGCCTGTCCTGGGTTCCTTCAAAGGGAAAGGAAGTGGGACAGGGGCGGCAAAAGAGGATGGGTTCGTTGGTTTTTGAGAGTTGGCAAGGGTTAAGGAAAAAAAAATGAAAATAAAGAAGGGAAGAAGAAGAGAGAGATAAGAGATAGAAGAGAGGTACCTGGAATTGGAAGAGGTTTCTCACATATTCTGTGGCTTCTCGCCTTCCTTAGCTTCTGACCAAGGTTCTTTGATTTCTCACCAACACATCATACGCATGGAGCAAGGTTTCCACAACAGAATTTGTTTTCTTCTCTTCTTATTAATCAATCACTAATGAAGGTTATATCGTGTATTTATACTAATTAAATTGGGAAAAAGTCTAAAATACCCCTATTACATGAAAATACCCTTAAATAACACCAGAATTACCAATCTAAATAATGGAATAAATAAATAAATACAATAATGCTAAATAAAACTAATGTCTACATAAAGAAATTGGCCGTGGTGCTCTGCATCACAGGCCCTGTTTTGTTCACAACTAACCGGCAGTGGTCTTGCCTAAGCTTGACCTAAGGAACCATGTTAGATCAAGTTGACCGCAGACCCTCACTTTCTTTATTTAATCCATTACTCCTTTCAACCTAATTCAAACTCAAATTCTTTTAATTCGCTCACCATTGCGGTCAAGTGGTATCAGAGCCAATGTTCACCCGGCCGATTGACGGCTTACAGGCTTCATAGTGAACGGGTGAGATAGTCGCCATCAAGCAGTTATCTGAGCCTTGATCGAATCATTCCCAAACGAAGGTTTGCCCTTCTTCATTGTGAAGGTGTGAGATATCCTTCATCAAATGGTATTCAGAACCTCACTTGGAGGGTGATTAAAAAGAAAAAAAATAGAATGGATCGCAAATCTTATAGCTTTCTACATTTCAATATCCTCGAGTAGTGCCCCGAGAAATCGACTCGTCACCCAAGCTGAGTGGAATGAAGTCAAACAAAACATTCAACAAGACATCCTATTCCAAAAACATAAGAATGGTTGGGCTATCAGAAATCCAGTTGGTGCTAGTGATCATCAACAACATTTCCATGCGAGAAAACACAGATTATCATGAAATAAAATTTATTTTGGGATTTCCATTGAAATTCTTTTTTAGGGAAAATCTCAAAATAAATATCATTCCGTGATAGTCTGTGTTTTCTCGCATGGAAATGTTGTTGATGATCAGTAGCACCAACTGGATTTTTGCTAGCCCAACCATTCTTATGTTGTTGGAATAGGATGTCTTGTTCCATGTTTTTTATCACTCCGTTCTACTCAGCTTGGGTGACGAGTTGATTTCCCCACTACCTGAGAATATAGAACTGTATGAAGCCATTAGATCTGAGATCCACTTTTCTTTTAATCACCCTCCAAGCGAGATTCTAAATACCATTTGATGAAGGATATCTCATACGTTCATAATGAAGAAGGGCAAACCTTCTTTAAGGAATGGTTCGATCAAGGCTCAGATAACCGCTTGATAGAGACTATCTCACCTGTTCACGATGAAGGAGGGAAATCCTTCGATCAATCGGGTGAAAACTTGCTCTGAAACCACTTGACCGCCATGGGAATTTGAGTTTGAATCAGGTTGAAAGGAGAAATGGGTTAAATAAAAGAGGGAGGGTCTTGGTTCAACCTGGTCTAACATGGGTCCTACAAGTGAAGCTTAGGCAAGGCCATAGTCTGTTAGTGGTGAACAGAATAAGGACTGGGTTTTGAAAGAGAGGGTGGTGAGTGGTTTGTAAATGGGGAGGTTTGATGGAATTGGTGGTAAAATGAATTCATCTTCCACATTTCTTTTTCTTGTGTCCTTTGGTCCGTATAGCTTCTTGCGATAAATCCCTTTTATGCTTCTCATGCAAAACTTGATTCCTTTCATCTTCAACATCCCAAGGCCGCCTCATTGTATTGAGTCTAAAAGGATTTCTTCATTTGATGAGGATGACGTCTAACCAAAAGATGCAAATAAAGGAAAGCTGTTGAAAACCAACTCAAGATGTCAATAGCTACAAGTGCCAACTCAAGTAAGAGATAATTGGCAACTAAGCATCCAAAAATTCCCAAATCAAGAAATTAAGAATTATAAAACACCCAAAGAAGTCCAACTCGATGCAAGGAGCGTGCAACAAACAATGAGAACTGGATATAGAGAAAGGTGAGCAGCAACATTCAAGAAAGCATTCAAGAAAATGTGAATTGCTAAACAAATGTGCAAAGAAGCCCAATTCGGTCTTGTGAGAATGGGCAAGAAACCATCTAAACCCAGTTCCATATAACAAAAATTGGTAATCAAACATCAAAAGAAGCCCAAATTGATCTAAGGAGAACTTAGAACCAAATATTCAAAGAAGTCCGTGTCGATTTGAGGAGAACACACAATCAATCATCCTAAGAATCCCATATCGAACCAAGGTGAACTGGCAACGAAAAAGCCCAAACCTATCATTGAATACATGTAACGTCCCGATTCAACTGTCGTGTTATATATATATACAACCTCAATAATCCAGTTTCCAGTCATAACATATAATGTAATCATATCAGAGTACGCATCAGGTACATCTCACATCCCAATCCCATAAATAAATAACAGATCATTTATTGTCTCAATTATTAAACTACAAGTCCATAAAATCCATACATATCAAGGATGAATGGCGATTGCCCAGCTTCCCTACAACCACTCGGGATGTCTTATCACTCGTCCTCAACTACTGTAAACCTAAAAAATAAAGAACAACAAAACCCATGTCAAATATAAACAAATGTGTAATAAAATGTAACCTTGTTAGTCTCATAATATAAAAACCTAATAAGTCGCATCGCACGACATTCTAAGCACAAACAACACTATTGACCATAACATAAAATTACACACTATACATTTGTATAAAAGAACCATTTTTTTTTATAAAAGAACATATTATCACCCCACATATCTCATAATAGCCAATAGATCTAATATAATATGAATGCAATGCATGATGCCCATGCTCATGCTAATGTGATGCAGCTCAACACCACACATACCACCCAAGCGCCCCCCGTCATCGGGACACTCACCCTGGGACTGTTACTCGACTTAAGGGCTCCAGGTACACTAGTCTTTACCCTACTTAAGGGCTCCATGCACACCACTCTTATACACGACTTAAGGGCTCCAGGAACACCACTCTATACCCATCTTAAGGACCCCAGGCACACCACTCTTATACTCGACTTAAGGGCTCTAGGCACACCACTCTTATGCACACCCGCACGCATATGCCATGCCATGCCATGCCAACATATCATATGTCTAATACCATATTTCCCAACACATAATCAAAATATATATTCCATGCATGCCCAACATAACATCATGCATGATCCATAATGACCAATGTATATATCTAACCATTAGCATATCTCATGTCATTAATAATATAACCAACATACCCAAACATAACTTAACATGATTCCTCGAAGCTGACAAAATCGAGTCTTAAAATCCCAAAGCGAGTTGCACATGATTAATCAGCTGCGATTGGTATAAGGATATAGAAGAATGAGTATAATAATTTCAGAGAGGAAAACCATTTCTGTCTTTCAATTGGGGTATTAATTGGTTCATTCACCATTTATTTATTTTATTTTCTTTTACAAGGATGACTTAGATCTATCACGGCTTGAATCCATAAATGAGGCCCAAAGGATTTGGAGAGAGACCCAACCTCAATCCAAGATGGTGAATTTAGCCAATTTACATTAAACAAAGATGGATGGTTGCAATTAGAAATTTACTCGCTAATGAGCCAAGTCCAAACAGTCCTTTGAAAGTTTCCAAGTTTTAATCTTGTTTGGCAGCTCTAAGCTTTGGACTGCAAGGCTGAATTGTAGTGGTTTACAACCTGTCTCATACAGTTTTGGGACTGAAAAACAGTCCCAAAGTCTATCAGTACTTGATGCCAAACAGTCCCGAAATTTGGCAGCAAAAGGGTTGCGATAAGGGACCACTCGGGGCTGGGTTTAATGACCTGATTCAGACAAGTTAAAGACAGGTTTTACTGACCAGATCTGGGTGGAGTCTGGGCTCAAACAGCCCCATGTATCAAAGGTTTTGATGACAGAAAATCAGTCCCAAGTATCAACATTTGGGGGACTGAAAAATCAGTCCTAATACCCACAATTTGGAGACTGCAAATCAGTACTAATATCAATGGTTCATGGGCAGATTTTCTTTTCTGATTTAACATACATTGTAATAATGCTGAAAGTAAAGTAGGAATATAAAAGAAACAAGAAGTAAGGAGACCTACTTGTTTAACAAAGGAGCTGACCAAGGGCTGACAAGAAGTAGCCAATGCCGAGTCAGTTCGGTGGTTGGTGGCAAGGTAGATGATGGCACGGGCTGACCAATAGAGACATAGACCTTCTTAGGGTGAGAGTTTCCTTCTAACTACTGCTGGCCGAAACTGAATGGAAAAGGGGGTTTGATAACTGGAAAGGGGAGGAGAGATAAGAGGTGAGATAGGGAAGTAGAGAAAGAAGGAGACGTAAGAAACAATGGAAGAGAATGGGTATTTCATTCTTCTCAACTTCAGTTATGCATGCGAGTGGGGAGAGGGAACACCTCCAAGCTCTCCCTCACCAGGATTTCTCCCCTCCAAGATAAGATTTTCAGCTCCTTCCACTTCAAACTCCCTTAGGATGATGTATTGATCTTGCATTAAGTGGAATGGGCGCTAGACATGATGTTGATTGGTCAATGGAGGGTTAATTCCTTGCTAGAATAGGGGGCTTGGCAAATTGATTGGAGATGGGGCTTTGCATGGAGTGGATTGGCCCCAAATTGGGTTTTGGGCTTGTAGAAAGCAATGAAATTTGGAGGAGATGATGAGTTGGACTTGTAGTTGGGAAAATGTGGGTCTTTTCCCCATGTAATGGATGAATTGGAGTCCAACCCTCTCTAACCCTTGAGGGGTTTGGTGCTAATTGGATTAGAATGGCCTTGAGAGGGGCTGAGACTTGGAGAAATTTGGGGGTTTTCACCTAATTATGAAATTAGGCTTGAGAATAGCTTGAATGAATAACTTATGGATGTTTGTATTTGTTGTGTGATTTGTTTAGTGCCTAATTCTCCCAAGGCCGGTGCTAGTCTATCCAAGGAGAACCCGGAGGCACTGTATGACGAATGAGTCGTATCAAGGGTGTTCAAGAAGAATGTGGGAGGTGGAAGAGGAGGCGGAGGCGGTGGCAGTGGTGGCGATGGGAAGAAATCAGAAGCCACCGGTGGCAGCAGCATCTACAGTGATGCTGGATCCTCATTGTCATTTTTATTTCCACCACTACTTGATTCATCACCATTCGCGATGGTGACTAACAGGGATAGCTGCTCTTACAAGAGCGAGATCATGAGGGAGCACGTGTCCTGCTTCTCCACCATCGCTTCCAGCACTGCTTCCAACTTCAACGGCCAACCCTCTGTCCCTGCATGATCGCCACCGACCCAACTCTCCCATTTGAGACGAATGGAGGGGTGTCCGCTGCATACCCAAGCATGCAGGAGAATCTTCTACTGCCTTTTTTTCCTATCAGCTGTGGTTCCAATGGCATGTCTGGCGTCGAATTTACAAGGTACACATGAGATGGGTGGTTGTAATTTATCTGGAAGCTGGCCTGTATCTGATCACAAGTTGGAGAGGGGACAATAGCAGCTGCAGTTCACGGTCCTTTCCCACACCCTTCCCAAACCCTTCTCGTTTTCATTCCACCAATAACACTTCTAGGAAGCCAACGAACTTGCAAATTAGTGACTGGTGTACTCAAGCGAGATTCTTACTCATTTCCGATCCAAAATCTAATCAAATAGATTGAAGGAAGAAAATTCCAAGAAAAACAGAGAAAAGAAGAAAAGAGTAAAAGGGCGGAATTCGATTTCTAAGAAACTTCCATCATTTCTAATGTATTCGTCGACGACTTCGACGCTGCTCTCCCCACCGCTGTCACCACCTTGCGATTCTCTATCCCACTCGCCTATTGTGTTTACGATGCGTCGTTCTGTTTCTACAGTCACAACGACAGAATCGATCGGAAAATGGAACAGATCTGTGGGAAAAGAGAAGAATCGCTGAAAGAGAAAAAAAAAAAAAAGCAGAAAAAGAAGAAGGGAAGGCTTTTTGTTCTCTCTGCTATTTTTCCTGCGATAAGTGAGAAGTGGGAATGCAACTGGTTCTCTTACCTCTCACTTTTCTCCAACGGAGACCTCCAGCGTAAACCAAGAGACCTAACCACTGAAACAATTTTAGTGTCATTACATGTGAACAATATAAATAATAGTGTGGGTATATATAGTGTGAATAACTATCAGTGTGGCTATATATAGTGTGAGTGACAATATCAGTGTGGGTATGTACAGTGTGAGTAACAGTATCAGTGTGGGTATATATAACTTAAAAAATTATTTTTCAAGTTCCTTTCAAAACATAACTCAAAATCTAATCAAATTAGCCCACTTAAAAAAATCACTAAATAATTGTGACAGTAATGTGGCTTAGCGACACAGTGGAAATAAAGCCCATGTCTCCGACATATATTAATTGATTTTAAGTCTAATTGAATGGAGAGTCTATATTGAGGTTGGCAGAACTACACAAGTAGAATTATTGTGAGCAAAGCAATATCCAAACATTTTACATTATCACCATGAAACAATTGTCTCTTTTACTTCGTTTTACTCCCACAACGAAATTAATGACTGCTATATCTGAAAGTTCTATTCTCTTTAGATTTTGAATATATTCGGCTACTTTCTACTCAAACATTCGTAAATGCATTAATAATCTATTTATTCTTACATCATATTTATAAAAAAAAATTATATTCTAAACATAATAACAACTACAAAGATTATGCATGAACAAAATTTAATTATAATAATCACTTATTATAAAACAATATTTAAGAATTCCACGTTTAGGGCAGGCGGATGGTACTTACTATAACACCCCGATTTTTCAAAGACATTAATATTTTAAAAAATGACATTGGAATGGTAAATTAAAAAGATATGATCGTAGATGAGAAAATGGTGGGGCCCATTGTTCAAATTAAGACCCAATGTGCATATTATAAGGATCAAATTAAATTAAATGGGTAATGTACATCTAATTGGGTCAAGGTGGTTATTTGGGTCAAAGGACCCAATTGGGACCCAATGGGTCGTGGTAGACTTGTTTGACCCTTGGATGAGCTCAATTCTAATTGGGTTAGGCTGAATGGAATGTGAGTGCAATGTAGGATAAATGGGTAAGCTATGTGCAATTGGGTAAACCCCATTTAAATAGACAATGGTCACTCAAATGGGTTATGGCGCCTAATTGGGTCAAGAGGTTCAAATGGGACCCAATGGGTCGAGTTGACCATGTTGACCATGTTGACCATGTAGATCATCAAGTGAGCTAAAAGGGTTGAGTTAAATCATATTGAGTTGGGGCTGAAGTGAGTTGGATTTGAATCAAACAATGGAGTTGACTCAAGTGCATTAAATGAGTGGTATTAAATGGGGTGAGTTGAACTAATGAGTTGGGTGAGTTAAATTGGAAGCCATGGAGACCTTTTAATTCAAATGAGTCAAGTGGGGAGGTGAGGAGTTGCCTTGGCCTCAAAGACTCCAAGACAAGTCCCACACGTTGGGTACTTGGGAGTGACATCCCATGGACAATCTTAATGGAATGATATAAGAATTACCTTGGGAATTTGGAGGGTTTCCATCTCATGATGGAAACCCAAGGCCCAACATGGGGAGATGGAAGGATTGTCTAAGCTTAGGCCAAGTGTCCCATAGTTAAGCCATGGGATTCCTTGGTTAGACCAACATTCATGAGGGTAATGAGAGGATTTCAAGGGCTGTTTTAACAAAATGGTTACACACCATCGCTTGGCCGATTTCCATCTCAAAGAAAGCATAGAATTTCATCTCTCTCTCACTCTCTCAAAATCTACCTCCTTGGACGAACCAGTACTTGGTGTTTTCACCATTCATCAAAGCACACAACCAGCTAAGGACTAAGGGAGCAAGAAGGAAGGAATGAAGGATCAAAGGAGAGAAGATAAGCAAAGGAGATTGGTAAGTATTTCATAAAATTTTGTTAAGAAAAATGGGTTAAGGGAACATGATTTGGCCATGGTATGGCCGAATCTACCAAAGGTTTAAATTATGGATGATGAGGTTTAAAAGAATAGAAACATGGATCATAGGGTTCGGCCACTTTGGATGGCCGAACTCCATGAAAGGATTTGATAAGTTGTATGGTTTTTGGAGAGATAAAAACCATACCAATGTACGAGAGTTTTTAAGTGTTTTAATTGGAATTAAAATTGATGTTTTGGGTCAGCCATTGGATGGATGAACGATATTGTTATTATGGCTAAAATTTGGGGCATGAACCATGCACAAAGGATGGAATGATTGAGTCAAGAGAACCATATGGCCGAACCCCATGGACCCTTGTATGGGTATTTGGATTTAAGATTATGATTAGAAATTGTTAATGGTTTTTATGATGTTTTAAAAGGTTAACATAGATGAAAGATTGATGGACTTAGATGTTTATTGTCCATCAACAAGGATGACAAAGGGGAGCACCAAAAACCAAAGGGGTGAGGTTCGGCCATAGGGTATGGCCGAACCCCACCAGGTGCTATGTATGGTGTTTGGTTGCTAAAAGGTTTAAAAATATTTCAAAGGATGAGGTTGTGAGAACCATCCTTTGATGGATAAAGGTTTTGATGAATAAAAGGAAACATGGGGTTCGACCATGTATAGGGCCGAACCCCATAAAATGACAATAGTAGATAGTTAAGGACTAAGATAATTAAATGGATTGATTGGTAAGTAATCTTATGAATGAAGGATTGAAAAAGACCAAATTTGGGTTGGTGAGGTTCGGCCATGTTGTATGCCCGAACCCCACCAAGTTATGGTTAGTGGGTGGAGGTTTTTAAATAAAGATATTTGGATGGTATTGATCCAAAACAAAGGAAGGACAAATTCAAAGTGGGTGAGGTTCGGCCATGGGGTATGGCCGAACCCCACAAGATGATTTTTGGGACTTAGAATTAATTGGAAATCAAAAGGTTATGCGTTTGACTTTGTAACACCCCGCCCTTTTCACTCGCTTAAATTTATTTATCTGAAAATCAGAGACTATTTTTTTTTTTTTGAAATATAGAGTGACAAAAGAGCGGGACGTCACGACGCGATTTAAGTCCGAGCTTCTAAAGCCCGGCCCTTAACTGGCCAACCCTATGTGTGCGTGGAACGAAGTCCACGGAACGGTTCACACGTAGAAAGTAAGCTCGCGGAATATAACTTAAAGCAGAATTATAATAGAGTCTATCCTATAAATTTTAGATAGCAAGGAAGTTTGTTACTTAAATTACTAAAATACCTCAAAATCATAATGTCCAAAATAAAGTCCAAACCATAGCAAGTAATCTAAATTATTACAGTCCGACGAGCTAAGTTACTCAAATTACATTCCAAAATAAATTTAAGTAAAACATCTAGCCCTCTTTCCCAAGCTCCTACGCCGGGCTCCCGTCATGTCCTCCGTTTCCTGTGTCGTCATCTAAGGTAGAAGTAGGGCGTTAGACAATGCGCCCAGTAGGTACTCCGAGTAGGGCCAACACATGGATTAATGATAACAATGCATATAGGGAATAATATCACAAAAGCCATAAAATCAATGCCATGCCATGGGTGTCAATGTCATGAGTCCCACCCATCATCCATACTATCATCATGCCATGTCCCTCTTGATGAAAAAGCCTCATCAAGATATGATCAACACTAGGTGTCCCCCTTGATGGCAAAGCCTCATCAAGGTATCCCCATGCTTGCTTCACGGTCGCCCCGACGGAGCATGGACTTCGGTTATATCTCATAGTACCCCTCTTGATGGATGAAACACATCAAGATATCCCCATGTTTGCTTCTCGGTCGCCCCAACGGAGCATGGAATCTGGTTCCATTATTATCCCTCCCATGCCATGCATGAGATGTAAATGCAATATGTCATGTAATATATAACTCATAGCCTTAAAACCCATCTTAAAACAATCACATGATTACCAAAATAAATCAAGGAAAAACAATTACATAACACATAATCCATGGCTTACAATAAGGTAGGGATCCTATCGAATACCGACTAATGTCCCTTTACGTTTTCCGTCCACAAATCCGGTCACCGATACACGCACCGCTTACGATGTCCGATACCTTATTACATATCAATAATCAGCCCATGTTTTATCCATGCCTAAGTCCATTAATCACACCTTAGTGGGGTTCGGCCATACCCCTTGGCCGAACCTCACTATCTAGGTTTGTGGGTCCCATTTAGTCCATTAATCCTTTAATTATGTAAGTTTAAAATCTAGCAACCCTAGGTCTCATTTAACCATACATAAAGTCATCATTTAAAGCACCTAAGTCCGTGATCAACCTACATGGGGTTCGGCCATGTACCATGGCCGAACCCATGGTTCTTCATTTTGGCCTTTGTTTACCATTTTGCCATTCTTCTTCCATGGTTAAGTTCTCATTTTATTTCTCCATTCTTAGACCCATAACTGATTCATAAAAGTTGGATCCATTAATGGCCCATCAACCATGAGATAAAATTATTAACAACAGCCCTTAACTTAATCAAATTCCCAATCATCTAGACATATGGATGGACTTAACTCTAGCCCACAAAATGACTTACAAATGGGTCATGGGTTCGGCTATACACCATGGCCGAACCCATGATGTCTTTTTCTTATTTTTCCTTGGACCCATTTACATCATTTAGCTCCACCATAAGTCCCTCCATGGGGGGGGTTTCCATCATACATTTAAATCACCCCTTTTTATCAACATTTGGTACATTTTTTGAGTCCATCAAAACTACCAACATTTCCCATTATTTTTTCCATATTTTACACCCATTAAATTATAAATACATCACCATAGGGTTCGGCCATACACCATGGCCGAACCCATGGTTCATGGTTCATCCTCATCCATGCCTTTTTAGGCCATAAAAACCATTTACATATCCCATGGTTTTTCTCATTTAAAATCCCTTTAAAAATCACTAATATTTAATCATTCAAACCTTAAAATCATAACTCATCCTTCCATGGTTTTAATCCTAAAAACCTCATTAAAATTACTTAATTACCTACCATGGGCTTCGACCATACTACATGGCCGAACCCTATGGTCTATGGTTCCTTCAAAAATCACATCTCCATGTTTTAATAAATCTTAATACATAATGTCCTTAATACATCCTTTATTTTTCTTAACCTATCCTACCCATTTTGTCCATTTCTCATCCTTTCCTTGGATGGATTTTAGATCTATGGCCCATAACATTTTTGGTCACCATCCAATCCAAGAAAAATGGATTCCATGATCTCTTTTTAATCTTTAAAAATATAAACTCTTGTTTAAGAACACTTACCACTCCGACGGCTTCTCCGGCTTCTCTTTTCCTCCTCTTGATTTCCTTAGTCTTTCTTCTTTCTTCTTCTCCTTGATGTTCGGCCAAGATATGCTTGATCAAGATGAAATCATCAAGGTATGGGTTCGGCCAACATAGAGTGGGTTTGAAAGAGGGAGAGGGGAGGAGAGGATGGGGAAAGAATGTCTCAAGCCTTGGTCTTGATGTGGTCGGCCAATACTTGAGTTTTCTCTTCTCTTTTCTTCTAAGTTTCTTCTTCTTTCTCCTTGTATGGATCGGCCAAGAGAGGGAGGGGGAGAGGGAGAGAGTGAGATGAGAGTGGGATGGAGAGATGAGATGAAAACCTATCTCATCCCTTTGGTTTGCTTGGGCCACACTCCTCCATCATTTCCCTCCACCCACCAAGCATGGGCTCACATGCCTTAGTGGTGGTGGTTGGGATAAAACCACCACCAAGCCAACGGTTTTGGGCCTTTGAAATGGGGTGGTTTGGTCTTCCCATCTTATCCATTTGACCATCATCATGGGGGGTATGGGTCCTCATGCTTTGGGTGATGGTGGTTGAGATGAAACCACCACCCTTAGTCCATGGTTTTTGTTTTGTGTTTCTTTAAATGGTTTGGGTGGTTTCAATGAGATGAAACCACCCATTGACTTATCCCTTTGACTCCCCAATTGACCCATTTTGACTCACCTAATTATGTAATTAATTGGATCATTAAGTTAGGTTAATTAATTCCCATTTAATCCCCTTTTAATCTCCTTGATTCTTCTCCATTAATCCACCCATGGTTGACCAAGTCAACCATGGTGGCCAGCCCCACTAACTCCTAGCCTACCCGCCACCTCACTTGATGAGGTGGAGGTGGGCCCCATTTAGCCATGTCACCTAGGTTTATTAATTATTAACTTAAATGTTTTACATTAATTAAAACACATTAATTCACTTTGATCCTCTTTAATTCCCTTTGACTTATCCATGGTTGACCGAGTCAACCATGATGGTCGGCCCCACCTATGCCTCGGTCCACACGCCACCTCACTTGATGAAGTGGAGGTGGGCCCCACTTGATTATGCCATCTTGATTTATTCACCACTAACTTAGGTGATTTTAATCACTTCAATCCCTTCCAAGTAATTGGATCACCATTGGGCACATGGCCCAATTAAATTTATTTCATATCTATTTACCTTAGAGCTTAAATCATATTGACCCATTGGGTCCCAAACGGGTATTTGACCCAATTTGACCATCCTTGGCCCAATTGATCATCATTGACCCAATTAAGTGGACTCATTCCAATCCATGGCCCATTGGACCATACTTGGGCTATTGCCCAAATTTTGATCCATTTAACATCTATTCCATCAAAATTCCCAATTTCCATCATTAAAATAAATAATAGCCAACATTTATATTGATTTAAAAATCCGGGCTATTATAGACTTGCTGTTATATAAACAAGGTAACGAGACTTGAACGGTGCACAAGGCGTGAACAGGTGACGGATTGAAAAGAAAGGGCAACTTAAGTAACTTTTTGTAGGTTTCCTACCTCCTTATAACCACATATTATATTGATGTTTTATCCTGATTTATATGAGATATTTGTTAAAGTATTATGTTTTCAAGCTAAGTTGGAATGCTATAATTTATATTTACAAATGACATGTACTCATTGACATCTCATGCATGGCATGGGGTGATGAATATGGAAACCGGAGCCCACACTCCGTCTGAATATCTGTGATGCAACTGTGGGGCCTCCTTAGGTGATGAGGTCCCACCAGGGGGAATAACTTGATGATGAGAGTCCCATCAAGAGGAAATGAAAGAACACTGTGGGTTACCTTGACGATGAGAATCCAGTCAAGTGGTGGCTATGTATACTTGTGATGGGTGGGACTCATTACATTTGCATACATACATAGCATTGTTTTATGAGTTTTGATGATAATATATTATGATATATGCATGTTTTTATACTAACCATGTGGTAGCCCTAATCGGAAGACCTACTGGGCGCGTTGATCTAACGCCCTATTTCTATCCTCATTGGATGACGCAGGAAAGGGAAAAGGAAAGGTCGAGGATCACGAAGGAAGCTAAGCATAGGAGCTTGGGTGTTGGAATGGTTTCTTATATATTGTTATTTGGATAATTTTCATGGATATGTAATAACTAGATATTGTTATGGTTGTGAATGGTTTTGACGACGGTTATTTGATTTAAGTAATTTTGGATAGATGACTTGTACATTGCTATCTAAACAGTTTAGTTTCGCATATTTGACTTATTCCGCAATTCAGTTATGTATATTCCGCAAGTTTTATTTAGTACCATGTGTGGATCGGTTTTCATGGGCTCAGTCCATGCACACATGGGTGGCCAGTTAAGGGTCGGACTTTAAAAGTCCAGACTTAGCTCGAGTTGTGACGCTCCCCACTCTCTTCCACTTTACTTATTTATAAAAAAAAAAAGACTCTGATTTTCGGAAGGGTGGAAAAGGGCGGGGCATTACACTTACCGCATATTGTGTCTCCAACAGACAATTGCATCATAAAAAGCTTCCCTTGTATACCCATTATATTCCTTTTTTCATAACTTTTTTAACATCTTTTATCCTATCTCTCATAGGTCATTGTCAGACCCTGTTGGATGTCAACTATATTTTTTTTTGAAAAAAATTAAGAAATTCATCCAAATGCATAATGTACATGTGTCCTGTGTGTAAGAATTCATCTAGGGCATGTGTAAGAATTCATCTAGGGCATGGTTAAACAGTTGCATATGAGTGGTGCCATCACGGGTCAGGTGGCTGCAAGAGTCAAGTGGCAGCTTGAACCCGTTTGTATATGAAGAAGCCTGACCATGTTTGGCTCTGTAATATTAAAGCTAAACTCGCCCATTTAGAAAATTACCGAAGTACAAGCTTAAGGATTAATAGAATTCCTTCTACCATCACCTTTAGCAAATTTTCGTTTGAATGGTTATATGGTAGAATTACATATTATTTTTCCTTAAAAGTTTTTTGTTGTACATGTTTTGTTCTTCGTCTTTATAGTGAGCGTACAAAATTATCTACACGGTCTGCTATGTATGTTTTTATTGGTTATGGTGAGGGTCAAAAGTATATCGCTGTTGTGATACAAGTGCACAAAAACTGTATGTCTCTTGTTATGTTGTTTTTCTTGAACATATGCTTTTTATTCTGTTCCTTCAAATTCTAGTACTTTTATTAAGTTTGAGCTTCTACATATTGACTCTTTCTTTGATATTGATGATATATCTGCATTGCCTAACTCTGTTCCTCCTATTTCTTCTACTTCTGTTGAAATCGAGTCCTTTACAGATATTAATCATCCTTTGATGATGTGGATCTTGATACTTCTTGTTATCCTTCATGAGTTCGTAAGCCTCCTACTCGATTTGATTATTATTCTGATGATTTTGGTTATTCATGTTATTCTCCTTCATTTTTTTCGATTCTCACTTCCATACATACTTTATCTGAACCAACCTCCTATAAGGAGGCTATCTGTGATCCTCTTAGGCAACTGGCTATGGATGAAGAGCTTTCTGTAATACATAAGACTGGCACTTGGGACTTAGTATCTTTTCCTCAAGAAAAATATGTAGTTGACTACAAATGGGTGTATAATATTAAGACCAAGTCTGATGGTTCTGGGGAACGTTATAAGGTTTGATTAGTTGCTAAGGGTTTCACCCAGGAATATGTTATTGATTATGAGGAGATTTTTGCCCCTGTTGTAAAGATGGCTTATGTACACACTTTGATTGTAGTTGCATCAGTTCATAAGTGGAGCTTATCGCAGATGGATGTTAAAAATACATTTCTAAATGGAGATCTCTTTGAAGAAGTTTATACGATTCTTCCCCCAGGTGTTTTACCTTGTCATGAGATATACCATACATTGGAATTTTCTGTTTGTTCCCATAGACTACAAATCGTTGTCCATCTGGTGACCAACAGGTTACCCTCCTGCTATAGCAATCAATACATGTTTGGAATGTGGCCAACCAATTCATGCCAAATAATACATCAAACTCTGTCATGTCCATTACCAGGTAGTCGAACTTGAATTTGAAATTGGCCAGTTCGGTGTCAACGGAAGTGCAAACCAAACCAAGAGATGTGTCACCAACTGGCGATACTATGGTAATTGCAGTTGATAAATGTTGTACAAATAAACCAGTAGCAGATACTAAGGATGTAGACAAAAATGAATGCGATGCTCCGGAGTCGAACAATGCTACTGCATAAGAACTACCAATAACTGTCATACTTTAGATCACAGAGTGATCTGTTGTCTCTGGTGTGGGGACAAAGGAATACAGTCATCTTGAAGCTGCTGGAAGAGGCGGTCGGTCATGACTGAGTCTGTACTTGAGACATTTGTGACTGTGCTGGCCTGCCCGACGGACGGAATGAGGTTCGTGCTTGAGGTAACTTGCGGATCTGTGGACAGTCTCTCTTCATGTGTCCTTCTTGTCCACACTGAAAACATCTGATGCCACCACTGGAAGCCTGTCCCACGGGTGCTGAGGCTGAAGGATGGTTAGGGCCATTTCCACCAGTAGATGTTGTAGAAGCTGATGGCTTACTAGAGTTGAGACGAAATTTCTTGCAAGGTCAATAAGAGTTTCCCCCGCTCTAGCTCCTTCCGCTCTCCATGTATGAAAGTTCCCTTTCTCAAGGAGCTAGAACAACTTGATTGATTAGTTAAGGCGCAACGGATATAACAATCTAGTGAGTGTGTGTTAGCAAATGTGATTAAACAATCAATACAAGAAAATAGCTCTAACACCACAAGCACAAGGACACAAGATATATAGTGGTTCTGTTCGCCAACCTACAATCCACTATTAGGACTCGCTCAACTTTGAGCTATCTCCAAATTCACTATGTGGGGACTTACACCCTCACAATTAGAGTTGGAATTCCACCTCACTCAATTGGCTAGGAATTTCACCATCCACTGTGCCAGAGACAACGCTTTAGAGTTTTTTTTATAGTGGTTCCAGAGCAAATCACCCTTAATCCACTTTTGGGTCAAAGGTTTTAAAAACAAAATTAAAACGAAGAAGCATTTGCCTTGAAGCTCTTTCTCTCTGATGTGTTGTAACGTTTCGCCCTTTTTCCATTGATTAAATCAGAGTAATTTTTTTTATATATGGAAAAAGAATGAATACTTCACGACGCGAGCTGAGCTCAAGTCCGAAGACCCAACCCTCGACTGGCCCAATGTTAGCACATACGTGAGTCAACTCACCAAACAGTTGTGTATGTGTCAGCACAACACTGCGGAAATAAAATATGAGAAAATAACGTTTTACGGAATTATAATATCAACTTTTCAATCGCAAGGAGGGAAATAACTTAAACCTATAAATCCAACATCAAACCATATCCAGAATAAAAGTTATCTAAATTATTATATTATTGGATCGTATGAAATTAGATAGTTCTATCAAAAACATCAAAATAAAAACTATGAGATCTTTAAGCCTATCCGGATCCATCTCTTCGTCAAGCATGACTATCACTAGGTCCAACTTCTTCTCCTTTATCCCGATCTGTGTTAACGTTTAGGGGAAAAATGTACGGGTTTAGTCAACTTGCCTAGTAGGAAGCTCCGATGATAATATGCACAAATTGTGAAATCTCATAATAACATATAAAATAGGTAACAATAGAGAAAATCTCAAAATATGATTAATACATGTCTCTCAAACACAAGACAGAAGATGTACCAAATTCTAATAACTCAAAATCATAAATAATATGCCATGGGGGTCATGCATTAATGATATGTCCACCTATTCCCATGTATTAGATCATAACAAATCATTTCAGATAATCATTCTCAATATTGGCCACTTATGTCCACAACATTTGAGGCGGCAACCACCAGGTTATTGTTACCCATCCACAAATTAACCGAGACTATCGGTGGAGTGTGGTCTCCTCCCTCTGCGCAGGATTTCAGGACCTACCCAGGAGCTCTTTGGCAAAATTAAGCTGTAATATTCATATCAAAAGTCAAGGCCGAAGTCTAACATTTTAACTTATTGTATACGAGACCAAGCAAGTCCGGACAATTCTTCTTGACTCGCTCATATCAACCCTCTAATGCAACCATGCATGAGGTAATGTGTGCAATTATGATGCCAAAACTATGCATCAAATAGTTTCCTTCATCAAACATTATTTCTATATAAATAATGAGTAATAAAATCAAGATCTCATAAATCAATATTTTATCAAAACCATTCATATTGTTGTGCTTCAATAAAGTAGGAACTCCTACCTGACCGACAATGATCAACCAAAGATATTCACGCGTTTATTCGAATGGCGTCGGAATCACCTTTGACTCCTTTTGTCCATGTACATGTTCAAATCAAAATCTATAGATTTCTATCACATAAAATCCTTGCCAAGTCTATGTAGGTCTAATCCAGACCTAATGGTCTACTGTATAATATCCAAGACCTAAAGGATTCCATTCATATTTGATTTTAACAACAAATATATTAACTTTGTGAAATTGTCTCTATTTCAAGCCGACATATCGACACTGTCGATATATCGCCTTTGGACATAGTCGACACATCGATTATCTCGATATGTCGACTGGACTCTGTCTATTTCCAGTTTATATTTTCGAATTCCTTTTTCGATCATATATGTACATATCGACACAATCGATATATACCTAATAGTACATAAAGTCGATATGTCGAGTCTATCGACATACCCTCCTGATTTGATTTATCAATTTCTTAAGTCGTCCTTTATTTCCGAACTATATGTATCGACCCAGTCGATACATATACCGGTGCATATATTCGATGTGTCGACGATATTAATACTTATTCTGCGTTCATAGGTCGATATCTCGATTACATCGATACATCATCCTTGAATGAGTTTATTGTCAGAGATCATCTCTAGGCCGACACATCGACCTAGTCGATACATCGTCCCAAGATTAGTTTATCACTTTTTTATTTCATCTCTGGTTCTACCATACTCAGACCGACACATCGACTATGTTGATGGGTCGTGCTAAGACTAGTTCGTCATATGTACGTTTTATTTTCATTTCAGTCATACCTAGGATGAGACATCGCCACATGCGATATGTTGACCTAGGTTGAGTCCCTTTTGTTCCATACTTCGAAGTTCCCACCCACTGGTCTTCTTGTTCCAGACGACACATCGACAGAGTTGATATGTCGGTTGGGTTTGATTGGAAGTCATGGGTTGTTCGAAGGTCACTTCATCATTCATTGGTCTCTTTTTATTTCGGTCATACCCAGGCCGATACATCGACACAGGTGATGTGTCGTCCTTGGATTCAGTCCCATACTTATTATTTTCGGTTCATTGAATTCTCGCCCTAGACGACACATCGACGAAGTCATTATGTTGACTGTGTTGAGTCAGAAGTCATGGACCCATCATTTATGGCTTCCTTTTACCCAGGTGTTCATTATTCTTGGTTCTTTCTTTCTAGATCTACGAACACATATTTTCTAAACCACATAGTATTATTGATTTACTTAAAATATATCAGAAATTCACCAACCTCGAGTGATTTGTAGGCGTGCTTGAATTGGTGAAATCTGATCTCCGTTTTCTCCTTGCTCTCCACCCTCAATTTATTCTTCCCCTTGCTTGATCTCTCCTACCTTTCCCAGAACAGATGAAGCCTGTGAGGAGGTGAAGAGGTTTCCCGGTTGAGTTGAAGGTTAGGATGTAAGTGAGAGGGTAAACTCGGGTGAGGAAGAGGGTTGGGCAGTCACTCTCGTTTTTTTTTTTTTTCCTTTTCTCTTGTTTTTCTTCTCTCTCTCTTTCTTTTTTTTTCTTCTCTTTCCCTTTGTTTTCTCTTATTTTTATCTCCATCTTTTGTTATCCCTAGACCCTTAATTGAGTCCTTGAAAACTGAAGGGTTATTGTGAATGCCCATGCATAGAAAAATGAATGATTTGAGCGGTGGTAGACAGAGTGTTTGCTAAAGACGTTTAATCTAGTCGACACATCGACTTTGTCGATGTGTCGTCCCATTTGATTATATTTTCCACCGGTCGATGTATCCTTTGAACAACTTATACTTCGGTTTTGGATCTCAGTTTTTCCCGACACACCAATTCAGCCGATGTATTGTCTGGAAACATGGAGCTTTCCCTTTATTTATTTTAATAAATATTTTCATTATTTGGATAAAATTATATATTTCATTTATATGATAAATAAATTACATAAAATGAGGATTTAAATTTCCAAGTCCTTACAATACTTCCACCTTTTGGATTTTTCGTCCCGAAAATTAGACGAAGGTTAGATTCCAAAAGAAAAAAAAATCTACATAAATAACTCAGGATGAGAGGCTCTCCCAGACCACTTTGACGAAAGGAATCACCCAGTTCCTTAGTACTTTTTGTTCTGCACCTATGACTTTGATCAGTCTTTCGACGTAGGTTATGTCGCTTTCCAATTCTTGTGAATCTATAACATGCGAGGGGTCAGGATTGTATTTTCGTAACATTGAGATGTGAAATACATCGTACATGTTGGATAATTGCGAAGGAAGTGTTATGTGATATTCTGAATTGCCAATTCTATCAAGAACTGAAAATGGTCTTATAAACTTCGGAGTCAACTTCCATTTCTTCCCATCATCTATCATTTTCTTGGTGAGAACTTTAAGAATACTAAGTCTCCCACTTCAAATGTCAGAGGTCTCCTTCTCTTATCTGCATAGCTCTTATGTCAACTCTGAGCAGTGAATAGATGTTGTCGAATAACCTTGATCTGCTCTGTTGTTTCTACAACAAAATCTGGTCAAATGAGTGCAGCTTCGCTTGCCTTGGTCCAACAAACTGGTGATCTGCATGGTCGACCATATAAAGCTTCGAATGGAGTCATCTGGAAGCTTGCTTGATAGTTGTTGTTATATGAGAACTCCACCAGTGGAATATGATTCTCTCAACTGCCCTAAAAATCTAACATACAAGCTCTCAGCATATATTCCAACTTTGTATGGTTCTTTCTGACTGTCCATCTGTCTGAGGATGAAATGTTGTGCTGTATAACAATTTGTACCCATGGCTGTCTGCAAACTCTGCCATACCCTGCCGGTGAACCTGCCATCCCGATCGGACACAATGATCATGGGTATCCCATGCAATCGGACAATGTCCTTGATGTATCGCCTACCTAATGTCTCATATGAATCTGTCATCTTGATAGGTATGAAATGTGCCGACTTTGTGAGACGGTCAATTATTACCCATATTGCATCATTGCCTTTTGAAAATTTGGGCAATCCGGTCACAAAATCCATTGCAATGTGCTCCCATTTCCACTTAGGTATAGACAGAGGTTTGAGTAAACCAGGTGGCCTTTGATGTTCTGCCTTGACTCTTTGACATGTCAAACATCTTGAGATGAAATCTGCTACGTCTTTCTTAAGTCCACACCACCAGTATTGTCGTTTAAGATCTTGGTACATTTTTATACTTCCGGGGTGTATGGAGAATTTGGATTTGTGAGCTTTTGTCAATAGTTCTTCCCTACATTGCTCTGACATATAGACACAACCTCTGAACATAAGACCTTGTCCAGGTCGTAATTGCCAATCTTGTGCTGTCTCTCCTATAAACAGCTTAACCCATATCTCTGTCATTTCTGGATCCGATCTCTCTGCTTGTTCAATCTTCGATACAATGGTGGAATGCACTATTAGGTTGTACACACTTCAGCTGCCATTTATGTGCAAGTTCATTTCTTTAATTGCTGATAACATCTCCCATTCCTATATGATCAAATTTGCTATGGTTCCATGAGTCATACGACTAAGTGCATCTGCAACTTTGTTTGCTTTGCTCGGATGATAGTGAAGGCCAAAATCATAATCCTGAAGATACTCCATCCATCGCCTCTGTCTCAAATTGAATTTCTTTTAATCAAACAAGTATTTCAAACTCTTGTGATCTGAATATACCTCGAACTTTTCTACATAGAGGTAATATCGCCAACTGTTGAATGCGAAGACCACTGCGGCCAATTCCAGATCATGGATGGGATAATTTCGTTCAGGAATTTTTAACTGCCAAGATCTGTAAACCACTACATGTGGACCATGAGTAAGAGAGCACCCAAGTCATTCCCCTGAAGCATCACAAAATACCTCGTATCCTTTGCCTCGTTCTGGTAGGGCTAAAATGGGAGCTATTATGAGTCTCTCCTTTAGTTCTTCAAACCTTCGGTTGCACAGTTCTGTCCACTCAAGCTTGACTCATTTTTTAGTTACCAGAGTAAGTGGGGCTGCAATCTTTGAGAAGTCCATGATAAACTTACGAAAATATCCAGCCAGTCCAAAGAAACTTCGAATTTCTATGACATTCTTTGGAGCCTTCCATTCTCTTACTGTTGCTACCTTTACTGGGTCTACTGTTATTCCTTCTGATGTCACCACATGGCCCAAAAAGTTCACTTTAGATAATCAAAATTCACACCTGTTAGCTTTTGCAAACAGCTTGTTTTTGTTCAATGTGTCCGCAAGTGTTCAACATGTTCTTTCTCGCTGGTGGAATAAATAAGAATGTCATCAATGAAGACGATTACAAATTTATCCAGGTATGGACGAAATATTTTATTCATCAAATCCATAAACACTACCGGTGCATTTGTTAGTCCAAATGGCATTACCGCATACTCATACAATCCATACCGAGTTCTGAAAGCGGTCTTCTCTATATTCTCGTCCTTGACTCTGATCTGATGATAGCATGACATGAGACCTATCTTAGAGAAATGACTGGATCCTCTAAGCTGACCAAACAAGTCGTCAATTCGGGGTAGAGGATATTTATTCTTGATAGTGAGCTGGTTCAGTTTTCTGTAATCCACAAACATACGTAGAGAGTCATCTTTCTTCTTGACAAATAATACTGGCGCTCCCCACAATGAAGTATTATGCTGGATAATTCCTAATCTGAGTAACTCATCAATCTGTTTCTTCAACTCCGACATCTCTGCAGGTGCCATCTGATTATGTGGGAGTGATACTGGTGCAGTACCAAGGACTAACTTGATTTCAAAATCAATCTCCCTCTTTGGAGGTAAACTCGGGAGTTCTGTCGGAAATACTTCTACATAGTCTTTCACTATTGCAGGTAATGTGGATATGGGGGACTTTTCCAATCTAACACTGTTTAACAAGATCTGATTTATTTCATCATGTCACATTCCACACACTAGAGTTTTCTGTTTGTTTGCATGAACTATAAATCGCCGTCCCTCCGATGACCAAAATATCACCTTCTGAGGTAGCAATCAATACCTGCGTGGTACGTGGTCTACCAATCCATGCAAAAAATGACATCAAATTTTGTCATATCCACAATTAGAAAGTCGAACTGGAATTTGAAGTAGACCAGTTCAGTGTCCATAGAAGTGCAAACTAACCCAAGTGAGGTGTCACCGATTGGTGATACTATGTTAAGTGCAATTGATAATTGTTGTACAAGTATATCAGTGGCATCTACTAAAGATGCAGATAAAAAGTAGTGCGATGCTCCTGAATCAAATAATGCTACTGCATAAGAACAGCCAAATTGTCATACCTTGGATTACAGAGTGATTCGTTGTCTTTGGAGGAGGGACCAGGGTGTACAATCGTCCTGAAACTGTTGGAATAGGTGGCCATCTAGATTGGTTCTATGCTCTCGATGCCTGAGACTGTGCTGGCCTACCCAGTGGCCGAAATTTTTTTTGTGCTTGAGGTGACTTGTGATGTTGCGGACAATTTCGCTTCATATGTCCTACCTGGCCACATTGGAAACAAGTAATGCCACCCCGGGATGTCTGTACTGCTGGAACTGAGGCCGAAGAATGACTGGGATGATATCCACCAGTGGAGGCTGTAGAAGTTGAAGGTTTTCCGAAGTTGGAACGGAATTTCTTGCGAGGGCGAAAAGAGTTTCCCCCGCTTTGACTCATTTTGTCCCATGTACATAGCTGACTCCATCAATTCTTGCTCTACTCACAACTTTTGCCAGGGTTGCTGATTTGAATATGGTGACCTTGACGCTGATGATCGGACGTAGACCTCTTTCAAACTTCCGATCTTTCTTATATTCTGTGTCCACCATCTATGGAGCATAACAAGAGAGTCAGATGAATTCTTGATGATATGCAGCAACTATCATACGTCCTTGAGCTAGGACTATGAATTCCTGAGTCTCACGTTCCTTCTCCTCTTCTGGAAAGTAGTGCTCTAGGAAAATTTCTCTAAAATTCTCCCATGTCATTTCTGCCACTATCTGATTTGCTCCACTGCCTTCCACCATTTGCCCACATCATCTATCAGCTGAGATGTGGCCAACAAAATCCTATCCTGATAATCTGTAATCCTCAATAATTTCAAGATCTTGGTGGTGTTCTCATCCAGTTTTCAGCTCCAATAGGTCCCTCATTTCCATGAAAATATGGGGGACGCTGTTGTTGAAAATCTCGAGCCAAAGCTCTATCTTGAGCGTCAGTTGCGGCATTGGCACCACCACCTGTTTGGTTTTGTTGCAGTACTGAATTCACCACAGCCTGTAAAAAAATTTGGACCTCGGGAGTCACGGGTGGGATATTGCCACTTGTCTCCTCTGTGCGTTCCGTATTGCGTCGAGTATTCCTTTTTCGTGGCGGCATATTTCTTAAGTTACGAAACAATCACTTAGTAACCTTATAAAAATGTTTCTTCAAGCAACCATGATTCATGTTTAGTCAATTACATATTGACTGAATTGACGCAATCTCCTAGGCGTTATTGACATTCATTGTTTTGGAGGGGAACTTTTCTCTACGTTTGTTGGATATGTTTGACTTATAGTAATTTCCTTCATTTATTTTTTCATTCCGCTCTAATACCAACTGTAATGACCCGCCACTTTTCCATTGATTAAATCAGAGTAAATTATATATATATGGAAAAAGAACGAATATGTCACAACGCGAGCCGAGCTCAAGTCTGAATACCCAACCCTCGACTGGCCCAATCTTCTCACATACGTAAGTCAACTCACCAAATATTTGTTTATGTGCCAGCACAATACTGCGTAAATAAAATATGCGAAAATAACATTTTGCGGAATTATAATATCAACTTTTCAATAGCAAGGAGGGAAATAACTTAAACCTATAAATCCAACATCAAACCATATCCAAAATAAAAGTTATCTAAATTATTACATCATTGGATCCTATGAAATTACATAGTTCTATCAAAATATCTAAATAATAACTATGAGATCTTCAAGCATCTCCAGATCCATCTCTTTGTCAAGCATGACTATCACTAGGTCCAGCTTTTTCTCCTTGACCCCGATCTGTGTTAAGATTTAGGGGAAAAATGTATGGGCTTGGTCAACTTGCCCAGTAGGAAGTTCCGATCATAAAATGTACAAATTTTAAAATCTCGTAATAACGTATAATAAAGGTAACAATAAAGAAAATCTCAAAATATGATTAATACATGTCTCTCAAACACAAGACAAAAGATGTACCAAATTTTGATAACTCAAATCATAAATTAATAGGCCATGGATGCCATGCATCAATGAAATGTCCACCCATTCACATGTATCAGATCATAACAAATCATTTCAGAAAATAATTCTCAATATTGGCCATTTATGTTCACAACATTTGAGGCGGCAACCACCAAGGTGCTGTTACCTATCCACAAATTAACCGAGACTATCGGTGGAGTGTGGTCTTCTCCCTCTGCACAGGATTTCAGGACCTACCCAGGAGCTCTTTGGCCCAATTAAGCCGTAATATTCATATCAAGAGTAAGGCCACATTTTAACTTATTCTATAAGAGATCAAGCAAGTCCGGACAATTCTTCTTGGCTCGTTCAGATCAACCCTCCCATGCAACTATGCATGGGGTAATGTGTGCAATTATGATGCCAAGACATTACATCAAATAGTTTCTTTCATCAAACATCATTTCTATATAAAATAATGAGTATAATAAAATTAATATCTGGTAAATCAATATTTATCAAAACCATTCACACTGTTCTGCTTCAATAAAGTAGGAAGTCCTACTTGATCGACAATGATCAACCAAGCATATTCACGCATTTATTCGAATGGCGTCGGAATCACCCTTGACTCCTTTTGTCCATGTACATGTTCAAATCAAAATCTATAGATTATTATCACATAAAATCCTTGTCTAGTCTGTGTAGGTCTAATCCAGATCTAAAGGTCAACTGTATAATTTCCAGAACCTAAAGGATTCCATTCATATTTTATTTTAATAACAAATATATTAACTTTGTGAAATTGTCTCTGTTTCAGGCCAGCATATCGACAATGTCGATATATCGCCTCAATATATTATCTCGATATGTCAATTAGACTCTGTCTGTTTCCAGTTTATATTTTCCAGTTCATTTTCGGTCATATATGTATATATTGACACAGTCGATATATACCTAATAGTTCGTAAAGACGATATGTCGAGTCTATCGACAAATCCTCCTGATTTGATTTATCAATTTCTTAAGTCGTCCTTTGTTTTTGAACTATATGTATCGACCTATACCGGTGCCTATATTCGATGTGTCGACGATATTAATATTTATTCTGTGTTCACATGCCGATATCTCGATTCTATCAATACATTGTCCCTGAACCAATTTGTTGTCTTTATTTCGTTCCCAGTATACCCAGACCGATATGTTGGTCTGGTCGACATATTTGCCAGAGATCATCTACATGTCGACACATCGACCTAGTCAAAACATCCTCCTAAGATTAGTTTATCATTTTTTTTATTTCATCTCAGTATCTACCATACTAAGACCGACACATCGACTACGTCGATCGGTCGTGCTGGGACAAGTTCGTCATCCGTACGTTTTATTTTCATTTCAGTCATACCCAGGCCGAGATATCGACAGAGGCGTTGTGTCGTCCTGGGTTGAGTCCCTTTTGTTCCATACTTCAAAGTTCCCCACCACTGGACTTGTTGTTCCAGACGACACATCGATAGAGTTGGTATGTCGGCTGGGTTTGATCGGAAGTCACGAGTTGTTCGAAGGTCACTTCATCATTCATTGGTCTCTTTTAATTTTGGTCATACTTGGGCCGATACATCGACACCGGCGATGTGTCGTCTTGGGCTTCATTCCTATACTTATCATTTTCAGTTCATTGAATTCTCGCCGCAGACGACACAATGATGAAGTCGATATATCGACTGGGTTGAGCCAGAAGTCATGGACTCATCATCCATGGCTTCCCTTTACCCATGTGTTTATTGTTCTTAGTTCTTTCTTTCCAGATCTACGAACACATATATTCTAAACCACCTAGTACTATTGATTTACTTAAAATATATCAGAATTCACCAACCTCGAGTGATTTGTAGGTGCGCTTGAATTGGTGAAATCTGATCACCCTTATCTCCTTGCTCTCCACCCTCCTTGCTGACTCGATTTCTCTTTCCCCTTGCTTGATCTCTCATTCCTTTCCCTGAACAGATGAAGCCCGTGAGGAGGTGAAGAGGTTTCCCGGTCGAGTTGAAGGTTAGGATGTGAGTGAGAAGGTAAACTTAGGTGAGTAAGAGGGTTGGTCAGGCAATCTCGTTTTTTTTCTTTCATTTTCTTTGGTTTTCCTTCTCTCTTTCTTTCTTTCTTTTCTTCTCCTTTCCCTTCGTTTTCTCTTATTTTTATCTCCATCTTTTGCTACCCCTAGACCCTTAATTGAGTCCTTGAAAACTGAAGGGTCATTGTGAATGCCCATGCATAGAAAAATGAATGATTTGAGCGATGGTAGACAGAGCGTCTGCTGAAGACGTTTAGTCTACTCGACACATCGACTTTGTCGACGTGTCGACCCATTTGATTATCTTTTCCACCGATACATTGACCACGTTGGTGTATCATTTGAGCAACTTATACTTCGGTTTTGGATCTCAGTTTTCCCCGACACATCAATCCAGCCGATGTATAATCTGTAAACATGGAGCTTTACCGACAGATCGACCAAGTCGAGGTATCGTCTGAGGAAACTTTAGTTTCCCTTTATTTATTTTAATAAATATTTACATTATTTGGATCAAAAATATATATTTCATTTATATGAGAAATAAATTACATAAAATGATGATTTAAATTTTCGGGTCCTTACATTTCTGCTTGTTGAATATCTCATCCAATGTAAGCCGACTCCTTCTTGTAGATGTCATATAGCAATCTCAAACTCAGGGTGACAAGGAAACTTGGTTGAACCAAAGCTTTCCTAGATTATATATTTTCTTCCTCTTTTCCTCACTGGCAAACTCAATCAAAAGATTGGTTGTTTATGGTTTTTCTTTCCTCATCTCTTTCTCACTTTCATGCACAATCAATAGATTGGTTGTTTATCTCAAACCAAGAGTGTTGAACGTTCCTTAGAGTGTATAACTCTTTTCAGCTCCAGGAAGATAGTAAAACGATCACACAACACTCATATTTATAGAGGAGTCTCAACAGTCTTTTAGATTGTCCAGTACCGACAGGTCGGTAGCACCGATGGGTTGGTGATCACATTTTATTACCATTTAATCACCTTACCATTGCACAATAAATGCACTCCCAATGATATAATGACTTTCCGGTTGACAGGTCAGTGTCGCTGATGGATCGACAGTTATGGCACCGAGAGTTTAGTCCATACGAGAGGCTAGGTCTGGGGCAAAAACATGCTCATAGTATACGAGAGGCTAGGTCTGGGGCAAAAACATGCTCAATCCTTCTTGAAATACCGATATGTCTGTTTCTTCTAGAGCCCATTTGAGTTCACAGTCCAGTATTCACAAGTCTTTTACAGACGATTCGTTGACCTCGAGGGGTCATTTACGTTCATCACTAAGGGGTCGGTACATACAAGACTCTCGGTCAGAAGCTTTCCCAGAATGACAGTTTAGTGTTCCAGAACCTCTACCAATTTAGTCGACCAGTCCTTAACCATGATGGATCGATCCTGTCTCCATTGAGGGATCGGTGAGAACGACTGGTCAAGCTGACAGTGAACATAATTCATATTTCTAAATTCACTCCCAATTCACTGTTCAGCTTCCTCTCTGCGTCTTATATGATTTTATCATTTGTTCAACTAAGCCTAGGGATAATCCTCTATCGGGTGTGGGTTCCACCTATAACGACCAGACTCGATTTATCGGGATTTTAGGGCCTCAGTAGCAATCGAGCGAGTGTGGGTCCCGTAGTAGGTCTTGTCTCGCCCCGATCCTGAGCTTAGAGACTCCAAGGGTGTTTTAGTAATTTGAATTATTTAATATTTTGTCACACCAAAATAATTGAAAGTCACAGTTTTTCTCACACAAGGTTTAACATCTGATTTTCTTTCGGGTTTTGAAACGTTGTTTTCGAAAGATTATAATTTTACGTTTTTATTTAAAAAAAAAAACCATAAAGAAACCCTAAACCCTAGACCCCTTATAACTCCCTTTGCGCCGCGCACTGTAGCGCACATCTATAGTGCCACGACATCTTTGCCTCTACCTTCTTCTCTCTTTCCTAGACCTCCTTCTTTCTCTGTCCCCCTTCCTCTCTCGTTCTCCGACCTCTCTTCTTTCTTCTCCGGCATCTCCGAAATAGCATCCCTACCCACCGAACCAGGTATCTTCTTTTTCTTCTCCCTCATCCCCCGACCCGTCTTCCTTCCCTCTCCCATCTTTCATTTCCGCCCGTTTTTCCCTTCTTCTCCGATTTCACTTCTTTTCCTCTGTTTTCCTTATTTTCTTTTCCTTTTTCCCTCCAATTTCCTTGGATTTTACTCGATTTTCCCGTGGTTTTCTCGACTCCCTTCTGGATTTCCCCTTTCCCTCTTCTTCCTCCATTTCCTTCTTTTTTCCCCCTTCTTCTCCCCTTCGATTGGGCTGCTGAGTCAACTCAGCTAGGCAGCCTAGTTGACTCAGCTGAGTCTGAGTATGGGCCCTGATGAGCCAGGCCCAGTTCAGCTCGCTGTCGGGCCTTTCCTGGCCCAGCTCGGCCCTGCTTAAGGTTGGTCCATCTTTTAGGCCCAGCCCAGTTCCAGGCCCGCCCAGTTTTAGGTATGACCCAGTTTGGGGCCCATTTTTTAGTTCAGACTTAGTTGGCTTGTTTTACTTGTTTACTTATTCTCGTGCTCTTGTTTCGGCAGATCGAGCCCCCTCTAACTCAGCAAACCCGTTTTCTCGCAGTTAATTTCAAAAAGCACACAAGTGAGGAACTATCACACTATACCATACGCATTTCTGCATATTCTTATATTTAACTATTTGAGCGACATGAGGTACGCAGAATGGAACCCCTATGTTTATTTAGGCACTCGGCAAGGGAACTATTCAGATGATTATGTGGCGAGGGGACCACTCCGTGTACTTGTGCCAGTGATGGTAAAGATCATGATGACTGGATGTGATAATGCGTAATATATGTATGTTTATTTGTTTTGATGCAATTGATTGACAACATGATGTGTGATAATATGCTAATACGTGATAAATGATAATGTATGCGTCTGATTTGTAACGCCCCGCCCTTTCCGAGACAAAATTCAGAGTCTATTTTTTTTAAAAACTTAAACACCGGACAAGGGCGGAGGGACGTCACGACGTGAGTTAAGTTCAGACTACTCAAGTCTGAACCTTAACTGGCCACCATGTGTACATGGACTAGACCATGATAACAAATCACACATGGAACTAAACAATAACTTGCGGAATAAACTAGACTAACTGCGGAAATAGAATGAATAGATAGCAAGTAACAGTCTCAATTAATAATTAACATAAAACAACCATCCATAGTTAATAACCTAATCAAACCATAGCAAAGTATTAACTCATTACATGTCCATCAAATATAACTCAACGAGAATAAATAAGAAGTCCTGTTCATCAATCAAGAGCTTAGGCTTGGCTCCCCTCCCAATCATCGACCTTCTCTTTCCCTTTCCTTGTTCCTGCATTATCTTCTAAGGATAGAATTAGGGCGTTAGATCAACGTGCCTAGTAGGTTCCCGATCAGGGCTACCAAATGGTTAGCATATAAAACATGCATATATATCATAGTACATGATTATCAAAAACATATTAAACCATGCTACGTATGTATGCAAATGTAATGAGCCCCACCCCATCACACATACATAGCCATCACTTGACGGGACTCTCACCGTCAAGGTAAATCACAATACACTTCCATCTGGGTCTCACTTGATAAGGTAATCCACAGTAATCCTTGTTACCTGTGGAAAGACACTTCATCATTGAGTTGTTTCATATCACATATTAGTCCTCCTGGCGGGACTCTCATCGCCTAAGGAGACCAATGTGACTCTTATCATCATGTTACTCCTCCTGGCAGGACTCTCATCGCCTAAGGAGGACGGTAACTCATAATTGCAACACAGCATATCCTCAATCATCATCCCATGTCCATGCATGAGATGCCAATGCATTGTATGTCATTTGTAAATACATAACTCATCTTTCAAAATATAATAAATAATAGTATGACAATATCTCATAAAAACCATCATGAAAACATGTGTAAATGTGGTTACAAGTAGGTAGGAAACCTACTGAAGATTCTCTTCACTGTTCGATCTTTCTTAATCTCCAGCCGTTCACGACTTGTACGCTGTTCTCGCAAGTCTCGATACCTTATTTTCATAGCAGCAAATTAAACATTCATTATGTAATTCCAACTTGGTCTAAGTCCCAAAAATGCACTATGTGGGGTTCGGCCATACCCATGGCCGAACCTCACCTATTTATCCTTTGGTCTCTCATTCGTTTAATCCCTATTAAGCATCACATTCTACAAAAATACCTTGGTAGGGTTCGGCCATACAGCATGGCCGAACCATACCCCTTTGTTTTGGGTCCATACATCCATACCTATGATCATTCTACCTTTGATCATTTCTCCCATAACTACCATTATGCCATTGAGACCAACCTTTTCCTTAAACATCCTTGACTATGACCAAACCACCTTGGTGGAATTCGGCCATACCCATGGCCGAACCTCACATCTTTATTTGCTCCTTTAAATCACATAATTAACTACACATTAAGGCCACCAATGACCTTTAGTGGGGGTTCGGCCATACTACATGGCCGAACCTCACCAAATCTGATTTTTGTCTCCACTTTTCATCTTATTCATGATTAATCAGCTTGATATTAAATCCATACCAAAACCTAGGTAATTCTTTAATCAAAACATAAACACAACATAGTTTCCAATGGAATTCAATCCAATCTTTTCACCCAAAAACAGCCCATGGGTTCGGCCATGCACATGGCCGAACCCAATGGTTCTCTTGATTTAATTGATCCATCATCTATTCATGCTTTGAATCAGTAACTTAACCCTAACATTGACATGGGTTCAGCCATATATTGGTCAACCAATAACAACAAATTAATCTTCATCAAATCACATAAAACACCATAATTTATATGGTTTTTAACTCACCAAAATCATCAAATACTTTCATGGGGTTCGGCCATCCAAAGTGGCCGAACCCTATGTCCATGTCTTGGTCCTCATAAACATGTTTAGGTCTCATTTAAACATGTAATAATCAATGTAATATTACCGGGTTTTTACCTCTCAAAAAGCCTCCAAATCAGTCCATCACTTTGCATGGTTTTCATTTTATAACAACTCAATCCAAATGACCATAACACTTCACGGGGTTCGGCCATCCAAGATGGCCGAGCCCAATGGTCCATTTTATCAATTTATATCCATGATACCTTCAGTCCTTCATGACCTTCAAGTCCATGTTTTAACCTTTTTAAAACATGCACTTTAAGTCTAATAAAACATCTAAAAACAATCCCATACTTGTATGGTTTTAAATTCCAAAAACCATCCAAATCAACCAATTATTTCCATGGGGTTCGGCCATCCCAAGTGGCCGAACTCCATGTTCTAAATTTCCATCCTTTAGACCTTATCAACACACTTTACATCCTTACTTAATTCGGCCACAAAATGACCCAATTAACATGTGTAAAAAAATCAACATGGCTTGACATGGTTTTTGACCTTTAAGCACATCAAACAAAACCACACTTTTTCATGGGGTTCGGCCAACCAAGATGGCCGAACCCATTGGCATATTTTTTTATCCTTTTAAGCCATCTAATCCAAGGTTTAGACATATGACAAATTCGGCCATACAAGACCAAATTATGTCATCCAAATTTATAACTTCAAGCTCTTTATTAAACTAAACACTTATGTAAAAACTTTCCAATTTCCTTGCTTCTTCCCCCTTGTTTCCTTTCTTTCCTTCTTCCTTAATCCCTTGCCGAAATGGTGCTGGATCAAATGGTGAAACACCAGCAGCTGGTTCAGCAAAGAAAATGAGTTTGGAGAGGGGAGAGATAGATGAGAATTCCTTGGATTTTCAATGTGAAAATCGGCCAACAATGGTGGTCTTTCCCTTTTATACATCAGCCCCAAACCTCCCTCTTTAATCCTCATTAACCCTTTGTAAAAAACGATGGGATATTGGGTGTCATCCAAGACACCCCTTCAACCAAACGTTGCATCCATTCATGTTTAACACATGCATCTGATGAGATGCATGATGCCGCCCAACCTTGGTGTCCCTTGGCTTTGCCAAGGCACCAATAACGCCCGCCCCTTTTCACCGAAAATCAGAGTCTATTTTTTTTAAAAAAGTGACAAAGGGCGCGGATGTCATGACGCGAGTTAAGTCCGAGCTTCTAAAGCCCGGCCCTTAACTGGCCAACCCTACGGGTGCGTGGAACGGAGTCCACAGAGAATAGTTCACCGGTAGAAGAAAACTCATGGAAAGTTACATTAAATGCAGAAAGACATTACAGACTATCCTACCAATTTTTCTTTCTAGATAGCAAGGAAGATTTCATCATTTAATTACCAAAATGCCATAACATCATACGTCTACCACCAAATCCAAAACATAGCAATAAGTCTAAAATATTACACTTCCGACAAGCTAAACTATTTCAAATTACATTATCCAAAATAGACATTAGTAAACTATCTAGCATGCCTTTCCAAGCTCCTCAGCTTGGCTCCCGTCCCGTCCTTCTGCTCCGGCATTTCCTGCGTCATCAGCTAGGGTAGAAGTAGGGCGTTAGACCACGCGCCCAGTAGGACTCCGAGTAGGGCTAACACATGGATTAGTGATAACAAAGCATATAGATAATATTATAACGAAAAACCATAAAATGAATGCTATGCCATGGGTGTCTGTGTTATGAACCCCACCCATCATCCATACCATCATGCTGTCATATCCCCCTTGACGGCAAAACCTCGTCAAGATATAAACAATCACAATCATCCCCCTGAATGGCAAAACCTCGTCCAGGTATAAACAATCACACATCATCCCCCTTGATGGAAGAACCATCATCAAGGTATCATAATTACATACAACATCCCTGATAAATCAAACACATCAAAATATCTCCATGTCTGTTTATCGGTTGCCCCAACGGAGCATGGACTCCGGTTTCATTTCATCATTCCCCTGTCATATCCCTCCCATGCCATGCATGAGATGTAGATGCCATATGCCATGTAATGAATATAATAACAAACCATGACATTTAAAAATCCCATCAATAAAAATTAAAACTTGATTATCAAAAATAGATCAAGCAAAGCCACAATAATCACATCATAACCTTAAAACTCATTTTAAACCAATCATATGTTTACCAGAATAAATCAAGTAAAAACCCCTACTTAATACATAATTCAAAACCAATCTTACAGCTAACCATATAATTTCCAAAATAATTCAAAGAAACCATCACTCAATCCATGGCTTACAAAAAGGGTAGAATCCTACCGAATACTGACTAGCGTTCTTTCTTCCATTTCTGTCCGACAGACCCGATCGCCGATCACGCACCGCTTGCGATGTCCGGTACCTTATTATACATATCAATTAGTCCATGTATTAACCATTTAAGTCCATAAATCACATCTTAGTGGGGTTCAGCCATATACCATGGCCGAACTTCACTAACTAAGTTTTGCGGGTCCCATTTAGTCCATTAAATATTTTAATCATATGGGTCTAAAAAGCAGCCACCCTAGGCTTTATTAATCACTCATAAGGTTGTTACTTAGAGTCCCTAAGTCCATGACCACCTCCCATGGGTTTCTTTATTTTGGCCAATATTTACGGTTTTGCCACTACCCTTCCATGGTTACTCATTTACTTAATCCATGTACATTATGGTCCATAATTGATCCATAACTTAGACCCATTAATTGATTCACAAAATGGTTCCATTGATGTCTCATTAACCATGATATGCATATTAATAATTTAGTCCTTAACTTAGCCTAATTTTTCCATTCATCCAACCACATACACACACCCTTCCTTAGCCCATAAAATGACTTACAATTGAATCATCATTCTTAACCACATCTTGGGTCCCTAATTGATCCATCAACCATACAACAAGACCACTTACCTCAACCATCTAATTAACCTAATTCCATTAATTTTTAAACACATGCACACACCTGAAACCTTAGCCCAAAGAGGACTCTCAATGAGTCATGGGTTTTATTAAAACTAGCCCCTTTAATTCAACCTAATCCCCATTTTTCCTTGGGTCTTTTTCACCACATTTAGATCCATAATAAGCCCTCCCATGAGGAGGTTTACATCATGCATTTAAATCATCAACTTTGATCATCACTTGATACATTCTTGAGTCCATTAATGACCCCTTTAATCATGACCTATTCCCCATTAATCTAAACACACACATAAGTCCAACTATGAGGGATTTTAACTCATACATTTAAATCATCCTTCCTTAATCATCATGAAATACATTTTGGTCCATTAGTTTAACCATAACTCCCATTTATTTTTTCATGGTTCCAAAACACCAAATTCATCCAAATCTCCCCCATGGCTTCCATCATTTATAAACCCTAATAATTCACTTAAACACCTACCATGGGTTCATGGTTCATCATTCATTGGTGACATTTAAGATCATTAGAAATCTTAACCTTCATCCATTAACTTCCACAATTTCACACCCAAAAATCATTACAACACCTCACTATAGGGTTCGGCCATTTACCATGGCCGAACCCATGGTTCATGATCAACCATTTATTCATGTCTTTTAAGACCATATAAACCACTTTACATCTTCATGAATTTCTTCATTCAAGATCCCTAAAAGAAAACATCACTACACTAAATCATTATGAGCCTCAATACCCTTAACCATTCTTCCATGGTTTTAAACCTTAAAATTCCATTAAAATTCCCAAATTTCCTTCCATGTCTTCCATTCTTCACAACCTTACTAAAATCATTCAATCAACCACCATGGGGTTCGGCCATACTACATGGCCGAACCCTATGGTCCATGGTTCTTTACAAACATTATATACTCTATGCTTAATTAAACTTAAATCCATAATGTCCCTTCATTGTTCTTAATCTATTTATTTTCCTTAACCCTAATTTACCCATTAGGGTTAATCCACTTTCCATCCTTCAAATTGATGGATTTAAAACCCATGGCATAAAATCATTTGGTCACCATTAAATTTAACAAAAATGAATCCCAAATCTTAAACCCTAAAAATCCAAAACTCTTGTTTAAGAAATACTCACAATCCGTCGTCTCCTCCGACTTTCGCCACTCCCGTCAGCTTCCTTAGCCTCCTTTCTCCTTTCTTGATCTTTTGTCGGCCAAGATGCTTGATCAATGGTGAACCCCCAAGCTTAGGATCGGCCATAGTAGGGCTTGATTTGAGAGAGAGAGGAGAGGATGGACATGAGAAAGAAGATGGTAGATCTTGACCTTGGAATGGTGGACCATGCTTGCACTTCTTCTCTTCTTTCTTCTCTTCTTCTCTTCCTTTCTTAATTTTCTTCTTTTCTTCTTGCAGTGTGGAACGGCCATGAGAGATATGAAAAGAGGGAGAGAGTGAAAGGGCTCGTTGGAGTGGAGAGAAATGAGATAAAAAAAATCATAATATATTCCACATTAAGTCTCCCACCAACCAAGCTTAGATATTTATCTTGCTTTATGCTTTATACTTTATGGTGGTGGGATAAACACTACAAGCCAACGTTTTGGCCTTTGAAAATGAGGTGGTTTGGTCATTCAATTTTAACCATTTGACCACCTTTATGGTTATTTAAACATTTAATTAATTAGATAATTAGGTTAATTTAATTCCCATTTACTTAATTCCTTTTGTTTAAATTCCTTCATGCATCCACCCATGGTTGACCAATTCAACCATGGTGGCCGGCCCCACCAATCCTTGGTCCACATGCCACCTCATTTGATGAGGTGGAGGTGGGTCCCAATTGGCCACGTCACTTAGGTGTAATTAATACTAACTTAGGTGATTAAAAATCAATTCAATCCACTTCCCTTGTTGGATCACCATTGGGCCCATGGCCCAATTAAGTTCTCTCCTATCCATTTACCTTAGAGTTTGCATTATTTTGACCCACTAAGTCCCAACTGGGTATTGGGCCCAATTTGACCATCTTTGACCCTTTAAGTAACCTTAAATCCAATCCATAGTCCATTGGGCCCTAGTTGGGCCTTTGTCCATATCTTGATCCATTTACCATCTATTCCATTAGATTTCCAATTTCCATCATTAAAACAAACAATAACCACACATATTTTAGTTTACGAATTCCGGGCCATTACATTAATCATTATTGACCAATTAAATGAATTTCATCCAACCCATGGTCCATTGGACCATACTTGGGCCTTTGCCCAAATTTTGATTCACTTAACATTTATTCCATTAAAATTCTCAATTTCCATCATTAAAATAAATAATAACCACAGATATATTGATTCACAAATTCCGGGTCATTACAACACCTCTTCATTCCAACGGCTAGGATTGATTCCCCAAGAGTTGTGTGTGATTAAAAACAATTTTCCACTTCCTCTTGACTCACTTGACTCATGATCTTTTTATTCTAATTCAACTCATCCAACTCAACACATTTAATGCACTATATTTGTGTCAACTCTTTTCTTAATTCCAACTCACTCCAAATCAGTCCAACTCAAGCTGAACTAACTCATACTTGAGTTCAATTGAGGGCCCACACGGTCATCCGTGGTCAACATAGTCAACCAGACCCATTGGGTCCCCAATTAACCCCTTGACCCGTTTTGAGAACATGACCCATTAATGGGCTGATTTTGCCACTTTTAAATGGTTTTCACTTGTGCATTAAGCCTACCCATTTTTGCTATACTTGATTTCCAATCAGTTCAGCTTAACCCCATTTAATTTGAGCTTACACAATGGTCAAATCATCCATTTTGACCCATTGGGTCCAATTGGGCCCTTTGACCCATTTAGCCATTTTCGACCCAATTGATGTACATTACCCATCCAATCAAACTTGACATTTATAATGTGCTCATATGATCTTAATTTGAGCAATGGACCCCACCATTTCCTTATTTAACATCACAAAATAATTAATTTAACAAACCAGGGGCATTTTTGTAATTATCCACTTCATTGAGAAATTGGGGTGTTACATGATTATGATCCGTTATACAATGTTGATAACACGTCAAAGATTATCTCTGCATGCATGTAACCGGTGTACATGGATGACGGTGGGACTTAGAGATTAGGCTACTCCAGGGCTTAGAGTTGTCCCCTAACCTGTCTGGTAGTTGGGGTTGGGGCATTATGTGGGTTATACAGTGGACGTGTGGCGTAGACCACCCATGCGGTTGGATGCCGGTAGGTATGTTCTTTGATGGGGATTAGGCAGTTAGACTTACGATGTGTTATTCCAGACTATGACACCTATAGGGTGGGGATAGTCTGAGTTGTGATATGATGTGTATTTCCAGACTATGACACCTACAAGGTGGGGACAGTCTGAGTTATGATTTGATGTGTTATTCTAGACTATGACACCTATAGGGTGGGGACAGTCTGAGTTATGATTTGATGTGTTATTCCAGACTATGACACCTATAGGGTGGGGACAGTCTGAGTTGTGATATGATATGTATTTCGAGACTATGACATCTACAGGGTGGGACTGTCTGAGTTATGATATGATGTGTTATTCCTTACGATGTGTTATTCCAGACTATGACACCTGCGGGGTGGGGACAGTCTCAGGAGTGGTATGATGCGGTGTTCCAGGCTACGATACCTGTAGAGTGGGGGCAACCTGTGACGTGGGATTGTGTGATGTTTCAGTCTAGGACACTTTCGGGTTAGGGGTAACCGGAGGTGTAGTAAGACATTCAGGGCTACGGCCCTAGGGTGGGCATGTCGGTATGTGCCGTGGTGGATAGGTTGACCCCATGACAGGGTGGTGATGGTTCAATCGAACACTTGTTGGACGGCTCATATGGTGAGTCGTGTGTGTACGCGGGACTATATAGGTTGATTCATTTTGATACCTCACAGTGGTAGTTTTGCAGTGTGTGGTCTTTGGGGTGTGAATATATTTACATGTTCTCTCACTGGGTATGTAGCACTCACCCCCATGCTTTTCAGGTGGTTCGGCGGAGGCGGGACCCAGTGGGTCCCAAGGTCAGGTTCTGGTGATGACAGCCGAGGGTTGTTTGGCGTATTCTCCTTTTGTTATCTAGAGATAACACTTTGCGTGTTTATTTCGAATGATGTTTGATATTATGGATAACTGTAATAACTCTTTATTACTTTATCATGTTGCTTGAATTTTTATGGTACTTTTATTAAACCTCTATAGTTGTTGATAGTGGTTAAGCAAGGAAAAAAAAATAGTGCCGGTATTTTGTCTCACCACTTTGTAGTTCGGTATCAGTGGTAACATACCCATAACGGGATGGGGTGTCACACCACCTATGGTCATCAATGGCTATAATAACTGTTTGTGATTGCCATAACAATGAGCTTTGAGACTGGTAGAGCATGATCTTCATTCTTGATCATCTTTGAGTCTTCAAGCTTCTTAGCTAGTGCTTCTTCCCAAGTCATAGAATTGACAAACAGGGACTCGGCCAAGCCATGGTACTAACAATGTACTTAGCCGATTCCATTAGTTCTTGCTTTACAATGCTAGCTCTGCTGACTACCTCAACGAAAGTTGCAGATTTGAAGATTGTCACCTTAGCCCTGATGTTGGGGCATAGACCTTTCTCAAAGTTCCAAGCTTTCATATACTCGGTGTCCATCATGTATGGGTCGTAGCCAGAAAGTCTGACGAACTCTAGTTGATACTCGACAACTGTCATAGTTCCTTGAGTTAGAACTATGAACTCGTGGACTTTGAGTTCCTTCTTTTCTTCCAGAAAACAGTTTGCTAGGAAGATCTCTGTGAAGTTCTCCTAAGTCATCTCTGCCATTATTCGACTGGTTTCCACTGTCTCCCACCATTTACCCGAATCATCTATGAGTTGTGATGTGGCCAACAAAATTTTATATTGATCGTATGTGATCCTCAACAGTTCTCAGCTCCAATGGGTCCCTCATTTCCATAAAGTAAGGGGGACGCTATTGTTGTAATAGCCTGGAATTTTTAAAATCAATATATATGTGGCTATTATTTATTTTAATGATGGAAATTGAGAATTTTGATGGAATAAATATTAAGTGGATCAAAATTTGGGCAAAGGCCTAAGTATGGTCCAATGGACCATGGGTTGGATGAAATTCATTTAATTGGTCAATAATGATTAATTGGGTCAAGAATGGTCAAATTGGGTCAAATACCCATTTAGGATCCAATGGGTCAAGATGGTTAAGCTCTAAGGTAAATGGGTAGGAAATAAATTTAATTGGGCCATGGGCCCAATGGAGACCCAATTGGTTGGAATGGATTGAATTAGAATTAAACCACCTAAGTTAGTGATGAAATGATCAAGATGGCATAACCAAGTGGGGCCCACCTCCACCTCATCAAGTGAGGTGGCGTGTGGACCAAGGCTTAGGTGGGGCCGACCATCATGGTTGACTTGGTCAACCATGGATAAGTCAAAGGAAATTAAAGAGGATCAAAGTGAACTAATGTGATTTAATTAATGTGAATCACCTAAGTTAATTTTGATTAAGCCTAGGTGCCATAGCCGAATGGGGCCCACCTCCACCTCACCAAGTGAGGTGGCGGGTAGGCTAGGAGTTAGTCATAGTTGACTTGGTCAACCATGGGTGGACTTCATAGAGGGAATTTAATGGAATTAAATTAAATGGGAATTAATTAACCTAAGTTAAGGATCCAATTAATTAATTAATTAGGTTAGTCAAAATTGGGTCAAATGGATAAGTCAAAAGGATAAGTCAAGGGGTGGTCTCATCTCATTGAAACCACCCAAAGAAAACACAACTAAACCATGGGCTTAGGGTGGTGGTTTCATCTCAACCACCACCACTCAAAGCATGATGACCCATACCTCTCCATGATGATGGTCAAAGGGTCAAAATGGAAGACCAAACCACCCCCATCTAAGGGCCCAAAACCGTTGGCTTAATAGTGGTTTTATCTCAACCACCACCACCCAAAGGCATGTAAGCCCATGCTTGGTTGGTGGAGGGAATGAAGGAAGAGTGTGGCCCAAGCAAACCAATGGGGATGAGATGGGTTTTCATCTCATCTCTCCATCCCACTCTCATCTCACTCTCTCCCTCTCTACGTCCCTCTCATTGTCGATCCATGCTCTAAGGAAAAGAAGAAGAAAACTTAGAAGAAAAGAAGGAAAGAACTAGGCTTGGCCGACCACCCCTCAAGACCAAACCTTGAGACATCTTTCTCATCCTCTCCTCCCTTCCCTCTCTCAAATCTACTCAACCTTAGCCGAACCCAAACATTGGAAATATCATTTGATCAAGCACATCTTGGCCGAACATCAAGGAGAAGAAGAAGGAGAAAGGCTAAGAAAATCAAAGGGAGTAAAAGAAGTCGGAGGAGCCGTCGGATTTGTAAATATCTCTAAGCAAGATGTTAGATTCTTAAAGTTTAAAAATGGAGTCCATTTCTTAGATTAAATGGTGGCCAAAAGTGTTATGGGCCATGGATCTAAAATCCATCTAAGGAAGGAATGAGAAATGGACAAAATCGGAAAGATAAATTAGGTTAAGAAAAATAAAGGATGTATTAAGGACATTATGTATTAAGATTTATTCAAGCATGGAAGTATTGTTTTATTTTTGAAGGAAGCATAGGCCATAGGGTTCGGCCATGTAGTATGGCCGAACCCCATGGAAGGTGATTAAGAATTTTAATGGGGTTTTTAAAGGATTTAAAACCATGGAAGAATGATTTATGATTTTAAGGATTTAATGATTAAATGTTAGCAAAAGTTTAAGGGTTTTAAATGAGAAAATCATGGGAGATGTAAATGATTTTAATGGCCTCAAAAGTGGTGGATGAAGGTGAGCCGTGAACCATGGGTTCGGACATGGTGTATGGCCGAACCCTATGGTGATGTTTAATAATTTTAATGGATGTGAAAAGATGGAAATTGATGGAGGAGGTTAATAGTTTTAAATGGATTTTTAAGTATAGTATATAATGTTTTAAAGGGGTGGAAATAATGATAAACCATGGAGGAAAATTAATGATTATGTATGGCCTCAAATGTTGCAAATAAAGGTGAGCCATGGACCATGGGTTCGGCCATGGTGTATGGCCGAACCCCATGGAGAGATTTTGGTGGACTTGGGTATTTTGGAACCATGAAATGAATGGAGAATATGGTTAAGTTAATAGACTCAATGTGGTTTAAATGCATGATGTAAACCCCCTCATGGGAGGACTTATTATGGATCTAAATGTGATGAAAAAGCCCCAAGGAAAACGAGGAGAAGACATCATGGGTTCGGCCATGGTGTATGGCCGAACCCATGACTCATTTGCGAGTCATTTTTGGGCTAAGATCAAGGTATATGCATGTGTTTAAAATTAATGGGGTTTAGGTTAAATTAAGGACTGATTTTTAATGTGTTCATGTTATGGTTGATGGGTCATTAATGGATCCAAGTTTTATGGATCAGTTATGGGTCTAAGAATGGAGAAATAAAATGAGAACTTAACCATGGAAGAAGAATGCCAAAATGGTAAATAAAGGCCAAAATGAAGAACCATGGGTTCGGCCATGGTACATGGCCGAACCCCATGTAGGTTCATCATGGACTTAGGTGTTTTAAATGATGACTTTATGTATGGTTAAATGAGACATAGGGTTGCTGATTTTAGATCGACAAGAGTAAATGATTAATGGATTAAATGGGGTCCACAAACCTAGATAGTGAGGTTCGGCCATGGGGTATGGCCGAACCCCACTAAGGCATTTATTAGGGACTTAAACATGGTTAAAACATAGGCTGATTCATTGATGTATAATAAGGTATCGGACATCGCAAGCGGTACGCGATTGGTGATCGAATTCGTGGACGGAAAACATAAAGGAACACTAGTCGGTATTTGGTAGGATTCCTACCTTATTGTAAGTCATGGATTATGTGTTATATGATTGTTTTCCTTGATTTATTTTGGTAATCATGTGATTGTTTTAAGATGGGTTTTAAGGCTATGAATTATATATTACATGGCATATTGCATTTACATCATCATGCATGGCATGGGAGGGATATGGCATGGGAAAGATGAAATGAAACCGGAGTCCATGCTCCGTCAAGGCGACCGATAAACAAACATGGGGATATCTTGATGTGATTGATTTATCCATCAAGAAGGTTACTATTTTGATGAGGCTATTCAAACAAGAAAGGTTACTATGGGTTTATGATATGTTGATGAGGTTATTCAATCAAGGATGTTACTATGTGTTGATTATACCTTGATGATGGTTTTTCCATCAAGGGGGATGTTTGTATTTATTATTATACCTTGATGAGGCTTTGCCATCAAGGGGGGATACTTTGTGTGAATTTATCTTGATGAAGTTTTTCCATCAAGGGGGACATTATGTATGGTTGAAAAAGGGACATTGTACAATGATGATGAGCTTGATGGGTGGGATTCATAACTAGGACACCCATTGCATGACATTGCACTTAATTGCATGGTTTTGATATAATATTATCTATATGTTTTGTTATCACTAATCCATATGTTGGCCCTACTCGAAGTACCTACTAGGCACGTTGTCTAACGCCCTACTTCTACCTTAGATGACGACGCAGGAAACGGAGGACATGACGGAGCGTAGGAGCTTGGGGAGGCGGGCTATATGTTTTACTTAAATTTATTTTGGAATGTAATTTGAGTAACTTAGCTCGTCGGACTGTAATAATTTAGATTATGTGCTATGGTTTGGATTTTATTTTGGACATGCTAATTTTGGAAGTAATTATTGTTAATTAGTAATGTAGCTTCCTTGCTATCTAAAACCGGTAGGATAGTCTCTATTAGTAATGTGTGAACTGTTCTCGTGGAATTCGTTCCACGCACACGTAGGGTTGGCCAATTAAGGGCCGGGCTTTAGAAGCTCGGACTTAACTCGCGTCGTGACGTCCCGTGCCCTTTGTCACTCTTATTTCAAAAAAAAAAGGTAGACTTTGATTTTCGGAAATTTTAAGCATAGTGAAAAGGGGCGAGCGTTACAGTTGTTGGAAGTGCCTGACAAGAATCTTATCTCTGGAGTCATTCGCGGTATTTGTACCACCGCTTGTCTGATTCTGCTGTAGCACTGAGTTTACTACTGGTTGAACAAACTTTGGAGCTTCGGAGGCACGGATGGAACATTGCCACTTGTCTCTTCGATAAGTTCTGCATGGCGTCGGGTGCGTCTTCTTCGTGGCGGCATTCTTCCTATGCCAAGAAACATTCATTCAGTAGTTTCATAAAATGCTCCCCTAATAGTCATGATACATTGATAATCAAATCATTCTTTATCATCGATTTTTTATTGGGGAAAGTTCCTAGGTTTTCATTGATGTCCTTTGTTTGGGGGGAGTTCTCCTAAGTTCGTTAGGTGAGTTTGACTTAGAGTAATTCCTTACGTTCCTTTTCATTCCACTCTGATACCAATTGTGACGACCCGCAATTTTCCAACGCTTAAAATCAGAGTATATAATATATATATATATATATATATATATATTTTAAATAAAAATTAGGAAAATGATGGAGTGCGCCATGACGCGAACCGAGTCCGAGTACGAAGACCCGACCCTCGACTGGCCCAACCTAGCACATGCGTGAGACAACTGACTAAACATTTGTGCATGTGCTAGCACAACCTGCGAAAATAACAATTTGGGAAATATTTATAACATTCAATCATGATACCAATCACTTCATTAGCAAAGATAGAAAATTACTCAACCATAAAGTCAAATACCATAACGAAATCAAAAAATAGGAGTCATATCTAAGTTATTACATTCCCAACAAATACTCCTATGAAATTACATTGTTCTACCAAAATATCAATGGAAAGCAACTAAGATCTCCAAGCATTCTCCTTCTTCATTTTGCTTAGGCTTGGCTACCACTAGGTCCAGCCTCTTCTCCTTTGCCATGATCTGCATTAACATCTAAAAGGGGAAAATGTACGGGCTTAGTCAACTTGCCCAGTAGAAATTCCGATCAAAGAAATGCACTACTTGTGATAACATAATATCATATAACTATAACAATTTTGGGGAAATCACATGTTATGACATAATATACATTTCTCAAAAGAAATCAAAGTATACTAAAATCTCATGATTTAGAAATCATATTTGATACTTATCATATAATGATATGCCATGGTGTCATGCATCAATGAAATGTTATCCCATACCCATGCATTAAATGACACTAGTTATCTCATCCAAGTAGTTTCATAATGGTCAGTTATGTCCAACAACATTTGTGGCAGCAACCACCCAGATACTGTTACCCATCCACAAGTTAACCGAGACTATCGGTGGAGTATGGACTCCTCCCTCTGCGTAGGGTTTCGGGACCTTCTCAGGAGCTCTTTGGCCCAATTAACGCCGTAACATAACAAATGGACGTGGCCAAAGTATAACATTTTATTATCATATCAACAACTTTTCGTACACGAGACCAAGTAATGTTCGTACAATTCATTCTTGGCTCGGTAATGCAATTCCTCGCATGCAATCATGCATGAGGTACATGTATGCAATCATGATGACAAACCATGCATCATATAGTTCTAATACTTTTGCAATACATAAAATATCATGATAATGTAACACCCCGGATTTTCAAGCTATGGATATATATGGAAATTGTCCATTTAATTTGTAAAGTAATGGAGATGGACTTTAGATGGGTAAGGAGTTAGGTCAATTGGTCAATTAACACCCAACGGATTGTGGATATGGTTCAATTGAAATAAATGGGTGAGATTTATTTAATTGGGTCAAGGTTATCAATTGGGTCAAAAGTCCAATTGGGACCCAATGGATCATATATGAGCTAGTTAGAAGTAAATGGGTAAGGTTTGATAATTGGATCTAATAACCAATTAAGATACAAGACATGAGATCCACCTCATCAAATGAGGTGGCATGTAAATGAAATGGCTAAGTGGGACCCTAAATACTATATGGTTCATAGTCGGCTAAGCCATGGTTGACTTGGTCAACCATGGGTGAGTTCAATAGAGTTGAGTTAATGAATGAGCTCAAGTGGGATCAATAATACTTGAGTTGGAAAGTGAATTCACATGAATTGAGAACTTATTAATGTGAGTTCAAGTGCTTGAGTTGGAAAATGAGTTCATTTAAGTTGAATTGAATTAAAATGAGTTGAATGGGAAGTCCATGGGACTTTCATCTTAAGTGAGTGGAGTGGGAAGATGAAAGGTTTTTGTTGTTTCAAAAGACACCTTCAAGGTTACACGTTGGAATGGTGGGAGTTTCATCTCAAGGGATGAAACTCCAAAGGAAGCTTTAATGAGGGAGGTGAAGAGCCATGGTGGTTACAAAGGGGTATCACCAAAGGACACCACCCTTGGTCGACCCTCATTGACCAAGACAAGGAAGATGGAGAGTCCCATCTCAATGGACACTATCATTATGAGGAAGTTGGAGGGTTTTGTGGTGGTTACACAAGCCTACACAAGGCATACACGTTGGAGATGGGAGTTTCATCTCTTGGGATGAAACTCCAAATAGATCATTGATGAGGGAGGTGAAGGGGCATGGTGGTTACAAAGGGGTATCACCAGAGGACACCACCCTTGGCCGACCCTCATTGATCAAGACAAGGAAGGTGGACGGTTTTGTTGTTGTTACACAACGTAACCAAAGGCTACACGTTGGAACATGGAGGGTTTCCATCTCATGATGGAAGCCCAAGGGTCATATAGTTGGAGTGTTTCATCTCATGGGATGAAACCTCCAAATGGAACATTAAGGAGGGAGGTGAAAGGTCATGGGAGTTACCAAGGGGTATCAACCAAAGGACACCCCCCTTGGCTGATTTACATTGGGCAGCAAGAAGAATTCCTAGTTTTATCTCACTCAAGGCCGACCACTCTCAAAGACAAAGGACTTAAGAGTAGTTTTTGATCTCAAGCTCTCTCTCTCTCTCTCTCTCAAACCTACACCCTTTGGCCGAACCCTCTCTTTGGGTTTTCATTCAAGACCTCTCAAGCACTCTCGGCCAAGGATCAAGGAGGAAGATGAGGCTAACCTCAAGGAAGAATATCATTGGTTTAAATGGTTTTAAAGGTGGTTAAACCATGGAAAGGGTTAAGGATATTAAAAGGTTTTAAAATGGAAGTATGTTAGTAATTGTTATGGGTTTTGAAGGATGAAAACCATGGAATTTGGTTAATGATCTTAATAGGTTTTTAAAAGGATAAATCATGGAGGTATGATTTATTGAACCATAGGGTTCGGCCATGTTGTATATGGCCGAACCCCATGGAAGGTTATTAATGTTTTTAAAAGGTTTTAAATGGAGGGATGTTGATGGACTTAGATGCATTTTGATCATGAAAATAATGGAAATCATGTTGATGGACTTTGGGTTGTAAATGATGACCTAAGGGTATGAGTAAACCCCCATGGAGGGACTTGTTTATGGACTTAAATATTGTAAATGATTTACTGGAGAACATGAGAAATGAAACATCATGGGTTCGGCCTCATGGGTTCGGCCATGGTGTATGGCCGAACCCCATGGACCATTTTAATGGGTCATGTGGAGATTTATACATGTTGAAATGAATTAATGATTAAGCTAGGAAATGGAGGATTCATTTATGGATCTATGTTTGGTTATGGATCATGTATGGATCTAAGTATAGGTAAATGAATTAGGTGATTACCTATGGAAGGAAAGAATGGCCAAATGGTGAAATTAAAGGACCATGGGTTCAGTCATGGTGTATGGCCGAACCCCATGGATCATGTTTTTGGTTCTAGACATGCATAAATGGCTTAAGTGAATGATTGAATCATAGAAAATGTTTTATGGATTTAGGGCTTCCATTAATGTAAGACTAATGGAATGATTTTGGGACTCAAGTCATGTATATATAAGCTAAGTGAGTAGCCATGGAAAGAGATTAATGGCAAAGAGGTAAATATGGGTGAAAATGATGGACCATGGGTTCGGCCATGGTGTAGTTTTATGGACTTAGGGCTTTTATGAATGTTAGATGATTAATTCATGTATGATTGGTTAATGTAAAACTAATGGAATGATCTTGGACTTAATGTAAAGATCAAAGGACTTAAAAGAGACCCAAACCAAGTGAGTGAGGTTCGGCCATGTTGTATGGCCGAACCCCACTAAGGTGTATTTGGTGGACTTAGGGTTTTTAAAATGATGTATTTGGATGTGATTGGTTAAATCAAAAGAGAGACCAAAATCAAGTGAGTGAGGTTCGGCCATGTTGTATGGCCGAACCCCACTAAGACATGTTTGTAGAGTTAAACATGTTTGGAAATCAAATGGAACATGTGATTGATTAATTGATATGTTATAAGGTAACGGGACCTCACAAGCGGGTACGATCGGTGAGCGATTTTCAGACGAAAACACAAGGACAAATTAGTTGATCATTGGTAGGATTCCTACCTCATTGATACCATGGGATATGTATGATGGTTTTAATTCATATTTTGATGAGTTATTTTGTATCAAATGTTATGTTTCAAATATGGATTTTTAATGCTATGGTTTGTATTATTTCATAGCATGTTGGCATTTGCATCTCATGCATGGCATGGGAAGGATGATATGTAACCGGAGACCACACTACATCGAGGAGTCCGTAACGCAACTGTGGGGGTACCTTGATGTGCATTATCCATCAAGAGGTAACTGGAGTCCACGCTCCATCGGGGCATCCGTAAGGCAACCGTGGGGGATACCTTGATGAGGAGTATTCCATCAAGAGGAATACCTTGATGTGCATTATCCCATCAAGAGGTAACCGGAGGCCACATTCCGTCAGGGCGTCCGTAAGGCAACTGTGGGGATACCTTGACGATGAGTTTTCCATCAAGAGGATACTGTGTGTTTTGGTGATATGGGTGAGGGGTGGGACTCATGGCATATGACACCCATGTCATGGCATTGTATCAGCATGGTTATGATCTCTATTATCATGCACTGTTTCTGGTTTTATCTGTATGATTGGATCTCTATTATCATACACTATTTTGGATACGATGTTTTACAGATACGGTATGATGTATTATATCTGGATTTTTATACTAACACATGTGTTTGACCCTAATTGGAATACCTACTGGGCGCATTGTCTAATGGCCTACTTCTAGCCTAGTTGATGACACAGGGAATGGACAGAACGATGGATGTGAATCGGAGCCAAGCTTAGCAGCTTGGATGATTAAGTTTCATTTTGTTTAAGTTACTCATGGATAATGTAATTTGAGTACCTAGCACTCGGGAATGTAATAACTTAGATTATTTGCTATGGTTTGAATGTTAACTTTGAATATGTTAACTTAAGATAATTATTGTTAAGTGATGGACCTCCTTGCTATCTAAAATTGAATAGGATTGTTTCCTATTATAATTCCGCATCTATGATTATTCCGCATGTTAACTTGAGTACGTGTGAACTCTTTTAGTGGACTTGTTCCACGCACATGTATGGTTGACCAGTTAAGGGTCGGGCTTTGCAAGCTCGGACTTAACTCGCGTCGTGGCATCCCACTCTCTCTCACTCTTCTATTCAAAGAAAAAAAATAGACTCTGATTTTCGGCGAGTGAAAAAGGGCGGGGCGTTGCAGATAATTTAGCTCAATGCAAATCATATTGAAAACATAATATTTTCATAATTCTAGACTTATAATTTCAAAGGAAAAGACAAGTATAATGATAAATGTTTCACACTTATGTGCTTCAATAAAGTAGGAACTCTTACTTGATCTAGGATGATCAACAAAAGGGATAACTCACGAAGCCGCTCGAACAGTGTCGGGCTACTCTTGGTTCCATCGTCCCCTTACATGTTTCAAATTACAATCCCCATGTCATTATAATGTAAAACCCTTTAAATTCGATTCATGTAGGTCTTAAATAAGGCCTAAGGGTCAATTGTGATGGTCATTAGAGTCTAAGAGAATCCACACATATAATTTAATATTAGATAAATTAATCCCATAAAACAGCCAAAGTCTCAGGCCGACACATCGACATTGTCGATACATCTCTCCTGGACACAGCCGACACATCGATTATCTCAACATGTTGACTGGCTATGCCTATTCATGTTTGTGTTTTCCGACTGTTCTCAAGTTATATGTATCGACCCAGTCGATACATCTAGGGGTACATATACTCAAGGTGTCGACTTCGTCGATATATCCTCTTGAGTTGATCTATCAGTGTTTGTGTTTGTCCTCTGTTTTCAAACCATATATATCGACCTAGTCGATACATATACTGGTGCATATATTCGAAGTGTTGACTTCGTTGACATGTCCTCTGTTTTCAAACCATATGTATGATCCAGTCGATACATATACAGGTGCATATATTCGAGGTGTCGACTTAGTCGACATATCCTTCTGCTCTTAGTGTTCATATTTGTCCTTCGTTCCCAGGCCGATACATTGGCCTGGACAATATATCTCTTAGAGATCCGTGGGCACATCGACATAGTCAATGTGTCCACAGATTCGTCCTTCCTTTGTCACCTTTAGACTCGTTTCTAGTCATTTTCAGACCGATACATCGACTTCGTCGATATACCGTACTGGGACCAGTTCATCACCTTTTTTATTATATTCAATTCTATCATACTCAGACCGATACATCAACATTGTCGACAGGTCGTTATGGGATCAGTTCATCATCCTTTTGTTCCAATTTCATTTTTGTCGTACCCAGGCCGATTCATTCGACTTCATGGATAGGTCGTCCTGGGTTGGGTCCTTTTAGTTTAATACCTTGATATTTCTGGTTTATTGGCATCATGTTTCAGAAGATACATCTAGAGAGTTGATATGTCGACTAGGTTGAGTCTGAAAGCCATGGATTCGTCTTCCATGCTTTCCCTCTACTTGCATGTCCATTATTCTTGGTCCTTTATCTCTTAAATCCGTATTTACATGTTCTATAAACATCCTAGTGTGATTATTTTACTTGAAATCACAATAAAATATTCCTTCCTCGAGGGATTTGCAGGTGTACTCGAGTGGATGAAGGATGAGCTCCTTGCTAGGTCAATTTCTCCTTCCTCTTTGCCTGGTTCTTCCTTCTTCTTCGAGGTAGATGAAGTCTGTAGTGAGGGGAAGAGCTCACTGTAGAGCTGGGGTTGAAGGGTGAGTGAGAAGGCGAGATTTGAGAAAATGAAACTTGGTGGTCTCTCTCTTTTTTCTCTCCTCTCTTTCTCTGTTTTTCTTCTTTATTTTCCTCACTTTCTTTTCTTTTTTCTCTTTTTTGTTTCCTCTCCCTTTTTATCTTCCTCCTTCAGTTTCCCTAGACCCTTAAATGGGTGGTTGGAAGGTGAGAATTTGCGTGATAGGATAACCACGCATGGGAAGTGGCGCGTGGGTGGCAATAGACATAAGTGTCTGCTAGAGGCGTTTGAACTACCCCGACACATAGACCTCGTCAATCTGTCGAACAATTTGATTCCACGATATATCAAGTTGGTCGATATGTTCATCTGGGTGTTTTGTACTTACCTTATTCTGATTTTGGCCTTTTGCCGATACGTCAACCATGTCGATGCATCCCTTTGGCAATTCAAGTTTCGGGTCCGGATTTTTGCTTTCACAGACACAACGATCTAATCTATGCATCGTCCAGGGAATTTCAATTTTTCCGACACAACGACCTAGTAGATGTCTCGTCCTGGAAAAATTCAGTTTTACCGACACATTGACCTTGTCGATGTATATTCCGGGAAAAATTCAGTTTCCATATTTCTTTCAATGTATATCCACCATATTTTTATTCTTATCATTTTTGGACAAAAAACTCTAATCATTCATTTCATTCATTTAAAGAGAAATTACATACCAAATAGGGAGTTAAAACTCCCGGGTCCTTACAGTTCTCCATAGTGATAGGCTCTCTTGGCTTTCAATCCAGTGTTCATGATTCAACCCTCTTTGTTCGTTCCACCTCCGCTAGTCGTACTCTCCTGCTTCAGTACCTTGATGATATGTGTAACGCCCCGCCCTTTTTTCACTCACCGAAAATTATAGTCTATTTTTTTTTTAAAATAAATAGTGAAAGAGAGCGGGAACGTCACGACGCGAGCTAAGTCCGAGCTTCCAAAGCCTGACCCTTAACTGGCCAACCATGCGTGTGCGTGGACAAGTCCACTAAAACATTTCACACGCAATACTACGACTTGCGGAATACCGATTGCGGAAATAACATCGGATTACAACATTTACTTAGCAAGGAAGGCAATTAATATAAATTTACTTAATCCAGATTAATCATCATTCGATCCATAGCAAGTAGTCTATTACATTCCCAAATACTAGCTACTCAAATTACATTGTCCATGAATAAACTTAAATAAAGTGAAGCTAAATTATCCAAGCTCCTAAACTTGGTTCCGATCGCGTCCTTCATTCCGTCCATTTCCTGTGTCATCATCTAAGGTAGAAGTAGGGCGTTAGACAACGCGCCCAGTAGGTACTCCAAGTAGGGTCAACACATGGATTAGTGTAAAAATCCAGATATAATACATCATGCCGTACTCGTAAAAATTCTTTTCCAAAATAGTGTATGATAATAGAGATCCATTCATACAGATAAAAACCAGAAACAGTGCATTATAATAGAGATAATAATCATACTGATGCAATGCCATGCCATGGGTGTCATATGCCACGAGTCCCACCCATCACCCATATCACAATCACATAGTATCCTCTTAATGGAAAATCCTCATCAAGGTATCCCCCACGATTTCCTTACGGACGCCCCGACGGAGCATGGGTCTCCGGTTACAAATCAATCATACATCCCTCCTGATGGATAATGCACATCAAAGTACCCTCACGAATGCCTTACGGATGTCCCGACGGAGCGTGGATCTCCGGTTACATTTCATCCCTCCCATGCCATGCATGAGATGCAAATGCCAACATGCTATGTAATAATACAAATCATAGCATTAAAATTCCATCATTAAAATATATCATTTGATACCAAAATAATTCAAGTAAAACATTCACATATACATATTCCATGGTTTTCAATAAGGTAGGAATTCTACCAATGACCAACTAATGTGTCCTTGCGTTTTCGTCCAAAAACCGCTCACTGATCGCACACCGCTTGTGAGGACCCGTTACCTTATTACATATCAATAAGTCGAACCAATATTCCATTTAATTTCCAACGATACTTAAGTCCATAAAATGCCTTAGTGGGGTTCGGCCATACAACATGGCCGAACCTCACTCCCTTGGTTTTGCGCCCTTTTTTTTAGTCCTTTGATCTTTTAATTAAGTCCAAGATCAATCAATTAGTTTTACATTAATGAAAGCCCTAAATCCATAAGACATTTCCCATGATTCAATCATACACTTAGGTCACTTATACATACCTAGATCCAAAAACATGATCCATGGGGTTCGGCCATACACCATGGCCGAACCCATGGTCCTTTAATTTCACCATTTGACCATTATTTCCTTCCATAGGTAATCACCTAATTTCCTTACCCATACTTCGGTCCATAACTGACCCATAAACATAGATCCAATTAAATCCTCCATCCCTAGCTTAATCACTCATCCATTTAAACATGCATAGATCCCTAATGACCCATTAAAATGGTTCATGAGGTTCGGCCATACATCATGACCGAACCCATGATGTCATTTTTTCCTCCTCTTTCTTAAATCATTTACAACATTAGGTCCATATAGCAAATCCCTCCATGGGGGGTTTAATCATACATTTAAATTCATCATTTAACACCCAAAGATCCATAATAAATCCATTAATATTTTTCCATGGGGTTCGGCCATACAACATGGCCGAACCCATGGTCCTTGGTTCTTCCTTATTTCCTCATTTCAAGTTTATCATTTCCAACATGTAAACCTTCTTTGAAATCACTAACATATTTTCATGATTTTCATTGTTAAAACCCTTTAAACATCAATAATCTCCCTTCATGGGGTTCGGCCATACAACATGGCCGAACCCATGGTCCAAGGTTCTTCACCATTACAACATTTTAGATCATGTTTTGCAACATTTAAGACCTACTTAAAATCACCAACATACATCCATTTAAACCTTTTAAAATCCTTAATACCTTCGATGGGGTTCGGCCATACAACCTGGCCGAACCCTATGGTTCATTATTTTCTCTTAAAAATCATATAGTCATGTTTATATCCTTTGATGGGGTTCGGCCATACATCATGGCCGAACCTCATCTAACCCTTCCTTTGTCCTTAATGGTCCATGCATATCAACCTTAGGGTTTGGCCATGCAAGGCCAACCCATGATCTTTGATCATAATACCTTATCTTAGACATGCATGAGATCTTTTCCATATATACACAACAATTAGGGTTCGGCCATGCAAGGGCCGAACCATGATCCTTGACCATTCTTTTCTTACTTATTAAGATCTCATCAAGTACTTACCGATTCCGCGACTCCTTCGATTTCCTTCGTTCCGACTTGCTCCTCCACTCTTTTCCTTCCTTAGCCTCTTCTTCCTTCCTTCTTGATCTTCGGCTAAAGTGTGAGCTTGAGAGGGAGAGGGTCTAAGATGAAACCCCAAGGAGATGGTTCGGCCTTGGTGAATGTTTGAGAGAGGGAGAGGAGGAGAGAATGTAGAACCCCTTAGTCTTTTCTTGTTCAATGAGGGTGGGCCTTGAGTGGTGTCTTTTGGTTGATGCCCTTTTGTAACTACTATAACTCTCCACCTCCCTCATTAATATTTACTTTGGGGGTTTCATCCCATGAGATGAAACTCCAACCATGTGCCTCTGGGTGGGTTTCCATCATGAGATGGAAACCCTCCATTTCCCCAACGTGTGTACATGATTATCCTTGTGTAACAACAACAACCTTTCACCTCCCTCATTAATGATCCCTTTGGAGTTTCATCCCATGAGATGAAACTCCCACCTCCCCAACGTGTGTACATGATGGTGTCCCTTGAGATGGAACTCTCCATCTTCTTATTCAACTCATCTCTTTAACTCAACTCATATCTTTTAATTCAACTCTATTTAACTCACTTAAAATCAACTCAATTCCTTGATTCTATTTCCAATTTAATTCAGCCATACTTTAATCAAGCTTGAACTCATTTGATGGTCGACCATGTCAACCATGACCCATTGGGTCCCAATTGGGCATTTGACCCAATTGACAACCTTGACCCACTTAAATAAATCTTACCTTTTATTTCAATTGAACCTTATCTATAATCCGTTGGGTCTTAATTGGGCAATTGACTCAACTCCTTACCCATCTAAGTCCATCTCCTTTAATTCACAAATTAAATGGACAATTTCCATATATATTCATAAATTGAAAACCAGGGCGGTACAATACTAACACCTTTTAGAAATTTCGTCCCGAAAAATTTCGATAGGGCTTGGGTTCTACTTATTTCCATTCCAATCATCTCGGATAGAACACTCTTATCTGCTGTCCATATTCTCAAGTTCGTTCCTTCATCGTCATGTCGCTTCCCTGCTAACCATCCCATTATCCATATGGCTTTCAAAACCAGATGGGGAAGCACAACCATCATATCAACGGTGTTCGTTGTTTCCTTCCATCTCCGTATAATCACTTCCTTTACCAAAAGTGTCTAGTATTTACCTCTTCATTACGCTTTTTCTCTAATATGGATATTGTACTCCCTTCAGGACAATACACCGAGCACAAGTCCATGCATTTATGCTGTCACTGTTTTCTATCATACCTTCATGTTTACTACTGTCTCTCATCAATTGATGTATTTCAAGGATTTCTTTACACATTCATATCACGTTCACCCACATATGGGGTCTTATTCCCACAAGCCACATGTTATACTTTCTAAATTTTATTACCCAATGCCATTCATACCATCTGTTATACACGGATATACAATGTAACCATCACAGGACCTATGCACTACAATACAACATTTGGAATTTAAATTTCTAATACATTTGCTAACCGGCATTCTGGTAATCCATTACCTCTTTCACAAGTGGCTATAATATTATACAACTTGTCGTGGTCCACACCACTTAATTACATCAAAATCACTCATATCAAGCTATGAGTTTCATTCTCGCAGAATTTACTCTGTCTCATGTTATCTCTTTTTCTCGTGAGCCCATTTGCAATCTCATGTAGATCAATGAACTCTGTTTCACTTTACCTGTTACCAAGATATTTTCCATACGTACTCGCTCAATATGTTCATTCGTCTACTCTCTGTGTGAGGCTAGTGATGACCTTGCCCCTCATTGAAAATTTGTTAGTGAGGTAGCCTGCCAATGCGAGCCTATGCTCAAGGCTTTCGCTGATTCCATTTTAACTAGGTTTCTAGTTGTACTCTCCTGGAAAGCCATCGGCTAAGTACAGAGTTAGCTAGCTAGTCTAACTCGGCAGTCGTCCATAGCTTCCCATTCGAGTTTCACTAGACTCTTATCTTTTCCACTAAGTACATATCCAAAATTAAACATATCTTCATTTGCACATAAGTCACTGTGTGACTAACACCTTTTGTTCAAAACTTCTACGATACCGAGTATCTCTCAACACTAACTTTCCTGTGATACAAGTCGTAATACGACTAACACCTTTTTCTTATAACGTGGGATGTAGATCAAAACATGTCCCAATCATTAGAACAATACGTTCATTTATGAGACCAACAAGTCGATCACACTACCAACATGTCTATCATGGTACCGATACACGACACCGATCCAAACGACCATGGGAACCATCATCCACGGTTATATATATCCATCCTTGGTATCACTCTATCAGTGAGTATCATCTATACATGGTTAATAACCATCCATGAATATAATCCTTCCATGGGCATAATCCATCATTGGGCATATTCTATCCGTAAGAACAACACTCGAATGAATCACTATGTGACTATGGCAACAATATCAAATCATAAATATACGCCGACCCCTAGCAAGACTTAGGGCCCATGACTTACTAAGCAGAAGACCAACGTCCAACGTGATCAAGTCTACCTCGCCTTGCATTCCTTCACCCCAAGGGTGATTCAGTTAAGCTCTAAGGCGGTCGATCCGCGTCTAACGAAGCTAGCACCACCCCCATGGAGTAAAATAGTATCTAGCTCTGCGCATCAACGCACATCAAGTGTGCTAAATAGCCGTGAGAGCGCCCTCCAACGCGTATCATGTGAGGGACCCACTCCTTAATGGCAACCCTACATAACCAAGTCTCCATATGTTCATATCGAGGCTCCCACGATCTCACAGCTACTCTAAGCCTTACTCATGGAATCTATATACTTATCTCATCATTTTAACTACACAAAGGTGAGACGCAATGATCTACTAATCGGACAGTCTCCTTTTCCAACGGACTAAGGCATAACGTTGTCAATATCAGGTGAGGGACATACCCATACCACATCTCAATCATCAATATCAAGTGAGGGACGCACCCATACCACGTCTCAATATAACCAAGTGACCTCGTCACCTACATCTCAGTGCCAAAGTCCTCATGAACTCTTAAGTTTGCATATTTTACTAAAAATCATTCAAACTTCCATCATAATACAAGGGTTGGCAGGGTTAGAAAAAAACCCTTCAAAGAACAAAACGTACCCACAACCCTAAAATCTCCCTTTTCCCCGACATTTTCTTACCATTTCTTCGCCTATCCTTCTGTAGAAGACTCTGCATCATCACCAAAATCGAAGAAGTTGTCAGGGCATGTCGTCGACGTGTGCCCCAACCCTCCACAAGTCAGACAGGGTATTATTCCCGGTCCCCAATGTAAGGACAGTTAGTCCTCTCCTTCTCGTGCCCGTGAAGTCCACACACAGGGCAAATAACCTCAAGGGGGTAGAGACAGAAAGTACAGTTGTGCCCCTCCTGGTTGCACAATTCGCACATATGACCCGGCGAGTCTATATCCCCTACGGATTCTCCTATCATTGGGATATCTCCCATATTCTCTTCTGGAAAAGGGGCTGGAATCACTTCGACATCCTTGGGTGATCCTACTTGGATGTCTACGTTAACTCCCACAGCGCGGTTTGGCCTGCTGGAGTTGTTGGAAGAAGAAACCAGATCTATAGGACAGTTAGGGATTCCTCTGTCCCACAACTCTGTATACTTTATGTTGCTCGACATATCTGTATCACAACAACAAAAGCATATCAATGACAACGGCAGTTCTAGCCAAACTAATATTTGTTTTGGGGAATTTCCCTATGTATCACATAATTTTGCTTGTTTTGGGGAAAAATCTTGATGTTCCTTGTTTTGGGGAAATTGCCAAATAAGCACTCATTGTATTTCTTTGTTTTTGGGGAAACTTCCTAAGTATCAAGCGTTGTTTCTCGTTTTGGAGAAATCGGGGAAATATCTTTTATTTTCCTATGTTTGATAAATCCAATTTATAGTGACTGTACTTCCCTTCCTATCATTCCTTTTTCGTCAAGTGTTGCTCTCAGATTGAATGTTTCAGTCTGAGTCTAACGAAGTAAATTAATCCGGCCCCCGTGCAGCGGACTCCGAAGAGTCGGTTAGTTGGGATTCTTATCTGTCAGTGAGACATGATACCGTCTTAATCTTACTTCGAAAGATTCATTCTTCTGGTTTCCCTCTGATACATACTGTAACGCTTCGCCCTTTTTCACTCGCCGAATCAGAGTTTTTTTTTTTAAATAAATAGTGAAAGAGAGCGGGAACATCACGACGCGAGCTAAGTCCAAGCTTCCAAAGCCCGACCCTTAACTGGCCAACCATGCGTGTACGTGGATAAGTCCATTAAAACATTTCACACACAATACTACGACTTGCGGAATACCCATTGCGGAAATAACATTGGATTACAACATTTACTTAGCAAGGAAGGCAATCAATATAAATTAACTTAGTCTAGATTAATCATCATTCGATCTATAGAAAATAGTCTAAGCTAGCTACTTAAATTACGTTGTCGATGAATAAACTTAAATAAAGTGAAACTAAATTATCCAAGCTCCTAAACTTGGTTCCGATCGCGTCCTTCGTTCAGTCCATTTCCTGTGTCATCATCTAAGGTAGAAGTAGGGCGTTAGACATGTAACACCTCGGGTTTTCAGTTTATTATTTATTCATTTTTAATTGTGAATTTTAGAATTAGATCTTATATGGATAAGGAATTGGGCTATGACCCAATTAAGACCCAATTAATGGTAGGATTGGTTTCAATAAACCAAATAGGGCTGAAATTAATTTAGTATGCAATCAAAGATTATGCATGGCCGAATTTTAAATAATGAATACCTACATTATGCGCATGGGGTATTTTAAATTGGGTATGCAAATAATCTTAAACTAATGTACACGGCAATGGATATGGGCTATCTTGGACATAATCTAAGTTAAGCAAACAATTGCTAAATTGAGCAAGGGAGGTCGGCAACCACTAAATAAAGCAAGGCCACATGGCATTGCCATCTGAGGCAAGGTAGGTAGGCAATGGCCATCTATGGCAAGAGGCGTACGGCTAAGGGTTGCTCATCTTAAGAACTTTCTAATGTGGGACTAAGGAGAGCTAATAAAAGGAGAGACCCAAGGGGGATGCACTGTTTTTACAACCCCATCTCTCTCTCAATCTCTCAAGACTCATACACGGTAATACACAAGGAGAAGGCAGCAACAAGAAGGAGTTCTTGTTTGGAGGAAAATTAAGAAGAAGGGAGAAAGATTAGAAGAGCAAGGAATTGAAAGAGGTTAGTAGCTTAATGCAATAATTTTATTTTGAAACAAAAAAGAACCATAGGGTTCGGCCATGGTTGTTGGCCGAACCCCATGGAAGAAGTTGGATAATGTTTGGATTATGTTTAAATGGAGAATAAGAACCATATGGTTCGGCCATAGTGCATGGCCGAACCCCATGGAAAGATTTGATTAATTATGGGTTTTAAGATTGAAAACCATGGTGTGTTTTTTATTCATTCATTGGGTTTATGTTCTTAGATTTTAGATCATGGAAAGACATGGTGATTTCATGATGGTTTGAATGATAAAGACCATGGAAATGTATGGTTTAGATTTATAAAAATTGAATGATGAAAACCCATGGGAGAGTTTGATAATTTTCAAGGGAAAATTAGATAGAGATGTGGGTCGGCCTTGGCATGGCCAAACCATGATTTCTAGATGGCTAAGTGGTTGGATCTAAAATAATAAAAAGAAGAAGTGAGGTTTGGCCATGGTGTATGGCCGAACCCCACCAAACTTTTTTATGGATTGATGATTGGTTTTGATTGGATCTAAACCAATGGCCAAGATCATGAACCATAGGGTTCGGCCATGGTGTATGGTCGAACCATAGGGTTCGGCCATGGTGGGGTAATTTTGGAAGGTAGATGGAATTGGATGGCTAAAATTAGAAAGCTTCTAATTTTGGAAAGAAGATTGCTAAAAATGAAAAGCTTCCAAATATGGAAGGAATTGCTAAAATTAGGAAGAATCCAAGTATGGAAAATGGTTGCTAAATTTGGAAAGCAATCTAATTATGGAAAAGGTGGAGTTAATTTGGAAACTATACACCATAGGGTTTGGCCAAGGTGTATGGCCGAACCCTATGGTCCAAATTAAGGGATTAATGGCATCTTTAATTCATGGTTAAGGGCTGATTTATGAATCAGATTATGAACCTATGTTATGAGTTATGTTTTGTGTAGTTTTAAAATAAAAGAAAAGGATACAATGTAGGTTATGGATTGATGGTGAAAGGAATGGCAAAAAATGTAATTTCACACCAAAATAGAGGACCATGGGTTCGGCCATGATGTATGGCCGAACCCCATGAGGTATATTTATGAACTTAATTTGGTTAAAGATTCTTAAAGGGTCTAGTTTTTGTGGATTTAAAGGAATGAGGAAACCAATGGCATTTTTGTAAATATGAGATAATATTGGACATTGGGTTCGGCCATAGTGTATGGCCGAATCCCATGAATTATTTTATGGAAATAAGTGCTTTGGAAGTATGAATGATTATTTGAGATCTAAGCAAGAAAGAAGTCTATGATTAGGCTCAATGACATTATTGTAATTATGGACATAAACGGTAAGCCATGGGTTCGGCCATGGTGTATGGCCGAACCCGATGGGGTTTTGTTTATAGACTTAGAACCTTGTAATTAGGTGAGATTTGGTGTTGATTTATCATTATATTATAAGGTAACGGGATCTCGTAAGCGGTGGGTGATCGGTGATCGAATCTTGGACGGAAACGCAAGGACTTGTGAACGGTCTTTGGTAGGATTCCACCTCTTTGAAACCATGGGCTTATGTACTTTGTTTTACTTGCTTTATGATATTTATGTTGCAAAATGTATATGTTTCAAATATGTAATTTAAGTGCAATGATTTATCTTATTGCATAGCATGTTGGCATTTGCATCTCATGCATGGCATGGGAGGGATGACAGGTAACCGGAGCCCACACTCCATCGGATTGTCCGTAAGGCAACTGTGGGGGCCTGCCTTGGTGATGAGAATCCCACCAGGAGGATTACCTTGATGAGGAGAATTCCATCAAGAGGATACAGTGTAACCGGAGCCCACACTCCGTCGGGATGTCCGTAAGGCAGCTGTGGGGCATACCTTGATGATGAGAGTTCCATCAGGGGGATACCATGTGTTTGCGATGGGTGGGACTCATCGCATATGATCGCATGGCATGGCATTGATTTAGCATGATTATAGTTTTATTATCATGCAAGCTTTTGGTTTTATCGATATGATTGGATCTTTATTATCAAACCCTGATTTAGACACAATGTTTCATGAGCTTATTATGAATTATTAACCCTAATTTTGATATTAGTTATATCTGGATTTTTAGTACTAACCCATGTATTAGCCCTATCTGGAATACCTACTGGGCGCGTTGTTCTAACGCCCTACTTCTACCCTGTAGTGGATGATGCAGGAATTGAGGAAAACAAAGAACGCAAGGAAGGCCAGGCTTAGGAGCTTGGATGTTTATTTTATATGGTTTTGAATAAAAGATACTCATGGACTTGTATTTAGCGTATCTAGTTACAGCATGCAATAACTTAGATATTTTGCTATGGTTGGATGTTATTGGATCTTTAGTTGGATATTGTGATATGATTTAACGACTAAGTACTTTGCTATCAAATGGTTTGGATATGAGTTGTCTCATGATTCCGCAATGATGATGTTTTCCGCATGTGTATGGTTTTGGCAATGTGTGAACTATTTCCTGGACTTGGTCCATGCACACATAGGGTTGGCAATTTAAGGGTCAAACTTGGAACTTCGGACTTGGCTCGTGCCATGACATTTCGCTCTTGCTCTTACTCTGACATATATATAAAAAAAAAAAACAGATGTTAATTTCGATGCGAGAAGGGCGGGGTGTTACAAGACAACGCGCCCAATATGTACTCCAAGTAGGGTCAACACATGGATTAGTATAAAAATCCACATATAATACATCATGCCGTACTCGTAAAACATCTTATACAAAGTAGTGTATGATAATAAAGATCCAATCATACAGATAAAAATAAAAAACAGTGCATGACAATAGAGATCATAATCATGCTGATGTAGTGCCATGAGTCCCACCCAACACCCATATCACAATCACATAGTATCCTCTTGATGAAAAATCCTCATCAAGGTATCCCCCACGATTGCCTTACGGAAGCCCCGACGGAGCGTGGATCTCCGGTTACAAATCAATCATACATCATACCCTCACGAATGCCTTACAGACGCCCCAACGGAGTGTGGGTCTCCGGTTACAAATATATCATACATCCCTCTTGATGGATAATGCACATCAAAGTACCCTCACGAATGCTTTACGGACGCGCCGACGGAGCGTGGGTCTCCCGTTACATTTCATCCCTCCCATGCCATGCATGAGATGCAAATGCCAATATGCTATGTAATAATACAAATCATAGTATGAAAATCCCATCATTAAAATATATCATTTGATACCAAAATAATTCAAGTAAAACATTCACATATACATATTCCATGGTTTTCAATGAGGTAGGAATCCTACCAATGACCAACTAATGTGTCCTTGCGTTTCGTCTGAAAACCGCTCACCGATCGTACACCGCTTGTGAGGTCCCGTTACCTTATTACATATCAATAAGTCAAACCAATATTCCATTTAATTTCCAACCATACTTAAGTCCACAAAATACCTTAGTAGGGTCCGGCCATACAACATGGCCGAACCTCACTCCCTTGGTTTTGGGCCCTTCTTTTTAGTCCTTTGATCTTTTAATTAAGTCCAAGATCATTCCATTAGTTTTACATTAATGAAAGCCCTAAATCCATAAGATATTTCCCATGATTCAATCATACACTTAGGTCACTTATACATACCTAGATCCAAAAACATGATCCATGGGGTTCGGCCATACACCATGGCCGAACCCATGGTCCTTTAATTTCACCATTTGACCATTATTTCCTTCCATAGGTAATCACCTAATTTCCTTACCCATACTTCAGTCCATAACTGACCCATAAACATAGATCCAATTAAATCCTCCATCCCTAGCTTAATCACTCATTCATTTAAACATGCATAGATCCCTAATGACCCATTAAAATGGTTCATGAGGTTCGGCCATACATCATGACCGAACCCATGATGTCATTTTTTCCTCCTTCTTAAATCATTTACAACATTAGGTCCATATAGCAAGTCCCTCCATGGGGGGTTTAATCATACATTTAAATTCATCATTTAACACCCAAAGATCCATAATAAATCCATTAATATTTTTCCATGGGGTTCGGCCATACAACATGGCCGAACCCATGGTCCTTGGTTCTTCCTTATTTCCTCATTTCAAGTTTATCATTTCCAACATGTAAACCTTATTTGAAATCACTAACATATTTTCATGATTTTCATCGTTAAAACCCTTTAAACATCAATAATCTCCCTCCATGGGGTTCGGCCATACAACATGGCCGAACCCATGGTCCAAGGTTCTTCACCATTACAACATTTTAGATCATGTTTTGCAACATTTAAGACCTACTTAAAATCACCAACATACATCCATTTAAACCTTTTAAAATCCTTAATACCCTTCCATGGGGTTCGGCCATACAACCTGGCAAAACCCTGTGGTTGATTATTTTCTCTTAAAAATCATATAGCCATGTTTATATCCTTTGATGGGGTTCGGCCATACATCATGGCCGAACCTCATCTAACCCTTCCTTTGTCCTTAATGGTCCATGCATGTCAACCTTAGGGTTTGGCCATGCAAGGCCAACCCATGATCTTTGATCATAATACCTTATCTTAGACATGCATGAGATCTTTTCCATATATACACAACAATTAGGGATCGGCCATGCAAAGGCCGAACCATGATCCTTGACCATTCTTTTCTTACTTATTAAGATGCAAAGGCCGAACCATGAACCTTGACCATTCTTTTCTTACTTATTAAGATCTCATCAAGTACTTACCGATTCCGCGACTCCTCCGATTTCCTTCGTTCCGACTTGCTTCTCCACTCTTTTCCTTCCTTAGCCTCTTCTTCCTTCCTTCTTGATCTTCGGCTAAAGTGAGAGCTTGAGAGGGAGAGGGTCTAAGATGAAACCCCAAGGAGATGGTTCGGCCTTGGTGAATGTTTGAGAGATGGAGAGGAGGAGAGAATGTAAAACCCCTTAGTCTTTTCTTGTTCAATGAGGGTCGGCCTTGAGTGGTGTCTTTTGGTTGATGCCCTTTTGTAACTACTATAACTCTCCACCTCCCTCATTAATATTTACTTTGGGGGTTTCATCCCATGAGATGAAACTCCAACCGTGTGCCTCTTGGGTTTCCATCATGAGATGGAAACCCTCCATTTCCCCAACGTGTGTACATGATTATCCTTGTGTAACAACAACAACCTTTCACCTCCCTCATTAATGATCCCTTTGGAGTTTCATCCCATGAGGTGAAACTCCCACCTCCCCAACGTGTGTACATGATGGTGTCCCTTGAGATGGAACTCTCCATCTTCTTATTGAACTCATCTCTTTAACTCAACTCATATCTTTTAATTCAACTCTATTTAACTCACTTAAAATCAACTCAATTCCTTGATTCCATTTCCAATTTAATTCAGCCACACTTTAATTAAGCTTGAACTCATTTGATGGTCGACCATGTCAACCATGACCCATTGGGTCCCAATTGGGCATTTGACCCAATTGACAACCTAGACCCACTTAAATAAATCTTACCCATTTATTTGAATTGAACCTTATCCATAATCTGTTGGGTCTTAATTGGGCAATTGACTCAACTCCTTACCCATCTAAGGTCCATCTCCATTAATTCACAAATTAAATAGACAATTTCCATATATATTCATAGATTGAAAATCCGGAGTGTTACAATATGGTCTTGACTGGTGATGATCTTGTAACGCCCCGCCCTTTCCACCCTTCCAAAAATCAGAGTCTGAAAATTTCTTTTGAAAGAAACACAGAGTGAACAAGAGCGGGAGGCGTCACGACACGAGTTAAGTTCAGACTACTCAAGTCTGAACCTTAACTGGCCACGCATGTGTACATGGACTAGACCATGATACTAAATCACACATGGAACTAACAAAAACATGCGGAATAAACTTGACTAACTGCGGAAATAATATGAATAGATAGCAAGTAACAGTCTCAATTGATAATTAAGATAAAACAACCATCCATAGTTAATAGCCTAATCAAACCATAGCAAGTATTAACTTATTACATGTCCATCAAATAATTCAAATGATAGTGATAAAGAAATCGTGTTCATCATTCAAGCATTTAGGCTTGGCTCCCCTCCCGGTCATCGACCTTCTCTTTTCCCTTCCTTGTTCCTGTGTTATCCTCTAAGGATAGAATTAGGGCGTTAGATCAACGCGCCCAGTAGGTTCCCGATCAGGGCTACCACATGGTTAGCATATAAAAACATGCACATATATCATAATATCTGATTATCAAAAACATATAAAAATATGCTATGTATGTATGCAAATGTAATGAGTCCCACCCCATCATACATACATATAGCCTTTACTTGTCGTGTCTCATATCAACCTGTTAAATTCTCTTGGCGTGACTTTCACCGCCGAAGGAGGCCCCACAGTTGCATCTCGGGTATACCGACAGAGTGTGGGCTCCGGTTTCCATAACCATCATCCCATGCCATGAATTAGATGTCTATGCATTGTATATCATTTGTAAATACTTAACTCATCATTCAAAACCACATTTGTAACGTAAATAAAACACAACATATCTCATAAGAACATAATAAGACCAAATCATAGTTGTGATTACAAGTAGGTAGGAAACCTACTGAAGATTCACTTCAGTACTTGATCTTTCTTTAGCGTCACCCGATCACAACTCGCACGTCGTTCAACTTCCGATACCTTGACCACATGACAATCAGTAAATCATACTATCATTTACTTGTTCATTCACATCTAAGATCCAACCACATCATGTGGGGTTCGGCCATGCCCATGGTCGAACATCACCAACTTAGGATTTAACTTCCTTTTTCATTTAATCAACTCGTAATTACTTAACCCATTCCATCAAATAATTGTTGATGGGGTTCGGCCATACTACATGGCCGAACCACATCCTATGGGTTTTTATCCCACTTCCTTCATCAACCATGATTTGTTATTTGCTTATACTAAGTTCACTAAATTCCATAACTTAGAAACTTTTCAACCATATAAAATGGTCCATGGGGTTCGGCCGGTTCCCTTGGTTCCATAACTCCAACATTCATACATAATTTTTTGTTATGATTGCTACATGGTTCAGCCATCCAATAACCCACCAAAACAGTAAGCTTATCTCCATTTAAATCACATAAGAAACCCACAAACTTTAGTCCATTTATTTTGTCCATCATCTACCCATGATTTGAATCAATAACTTAACCCTAATATTGACATGGTTCAGCCCTATATTGACCAACCAATAACAGCAAGTTAAACTTCATCAAATCACATCAAACACCATATTTTATATGGTTTTAAACTCACCAAAATCATCAAATACTATCATGGGGTTCGGCCATCCAAAGTGGCCGAACCCTATGTCCATGTTTTGGTCCTCTTAAGCATGTTTTAAATCTCATTTAGACAAGTAATAATCAGCATAACATTACTACATTTTTACCTCTTAAAACATCCACATAAGTTCATCAACTTGTCCAAAAGACCATAATTCTTCATGGGATTCGGCCATCCAAGATGGCCGATCCCAATGGTCCATTTCATCAATTTTAATCCACTGTTTAGACCCATGATAACTTCAGTCCTTATGTCATTCAAATCCATGTTTTTAACCCTCTTTGAAAACATGCATTTGAATCTTAAAGAAATCTCAAAAACAGTCCATAAAAACTCCATGGTTTCTATGTTTCAAAACATCAAACCAACCTATCTTTTACATGGGGTTCGGCCCTCCATGGTGGCCGAACCCAATGGTCATTTTTACCATTTTAAAACTTCTATTAATCAAGGTTAAAACCTTGGTGTATTCGTCCATAATCATGGCCCCATACACACCCTTTTTCTTACAACTTATTTGGCTTAAACACTTAAGAAATCTTACCAAATTTTCCAAACTTTCTTCTTCTTGCCTTTGATCCTTGGTTTCTCCCTTTTATTTCTTCCTTCTTTCCTTAATTCTTTGCTGGTTTATGCTTGAATAGCTGGTGCTAAAACCTCTGCTGTTCAGCCAATAAAACGAACTAGAAGAGAGGGAGAGAGAGGGAAATTTCTTGGATACTCTATGTAAAAATCGGCCAAGAAAGGTAACCTTTGCCTTTTGTAGTTTCAGCCCCATCTCCCATTCATTTTCCTCATTTAATCTTGCCAAAACCGATGGGGTATTGGGTGTCATTCAAGACACCCCTTGGTGCCAAACGTTGCACCTCTTGGAAATGAACCAATGCATCCATTCAATGAATTGGTGCCGCCCAAGCTTGGTGTCTTTTGGCTTTGCCGAAGCACCCTTTCACTCCCAACGGTTGGGATTGATTCTCCAAGGGTTGTGTGTGATTAACAACATTTTTCCACTTCCTCTTGACTCACTTGACTCACTTGACTCACTTGACACTTCATATTTTTATTCTAACTCAACTCATCCAACTCATCACATTTAATGCACCAAGTTTGAGTCAATTCTTTTCTTAAATCAAACTCACTTCAAATCAGTCTAACTCAAGCTGGATTAACTCACACTTGAGTTCAATTGAGGGCCCACACGGTCATCCGTGGTCAACCTAGTCAACCCGACCCATTGGGTCCCCAATCAGCCCTTTGACCCGTTTTGACAATATGACCCATTCATGGGCTGATGTTGCCATTTCTAATTGGTTTTCACTTGTGTTTCAAGCCTACCCATTTTTGCTATACTTGATTTCCAATCAGTTCAGCTTGACCCCATTTAATTTGAGCTTACACAATGGTCAAATCATCCATTATGACCCATTGGGTCCAATTGGGCCCTTTGACCCATTTAGCCATTTTCGACCCAATTGATGTACATAACCCATCCAATCAAACTTGACATTTATAATGTGCTCATACGATCTTAATTTGAGCAATGGGCCCCACCATTTCCTTATTTGACATCTCAAAATAATTAATTTAACAAACCAGGGGCATTTTCGTAATTATCCACTTCGTTGAGAAATTGGGGTGTTACAGATCTTGATGGCATTGCACAGGCAGTTGTACAAACAATTTAAAATGAAAGACTTGAGGCACTTGCGATACTTTCTTGGGATACGAGTTGCATTTTCTCAAAAAGGTTATTTTCTCCCTCAACTAAGTATGCTACTGATGTTCTTCGGAGAACTCATATTACTGACATCAGACCAGTTGCGACACTTTTAGAGCTTTTGGTTGACCCAACCCTGTATCGCACTATAGTTGGGAGTTTGGTTTATCTCACCATTATGTGGCCTGACATTGCATATGCAGTCCATATTGTAAATCACTTTGTCTCCTCATCGACCACTACTCATTGGGCCGGTGTTGTTCGTATTTTGTGGTATGTTCGTCAAACTCTATATCAGAGTTTGCTACTTCCCTCATCATTTGCCTTGGGGCTCCGTGCATTCTTTGATGCTGGCTAGGCGAGTGATCCTACTGACCGCAAATCTAATACTCGCTTTTGTGTCCTTCTATGTGACTCTCTCATTTTCTGGAGAAACAAAAAGTAGGATGTTGTTGTCCGTTAGTCTGTCGAGGCTAAGTATCAGGCTATGGCCTTTACCACTGTTGAGATCGTTTGGATTTATTGATTACTTGCTGACATGGGAATTTTTGTTTCTGCCCTTACGGGCCATGTATTGTGATAATAAGAGTGTTATTCAAATTGCGCATAACTCTATCTTTCATGAGCACACCAGGCATATTGAGTTCGACTGCCACTTTGTGTGACATCATCACCCACGTGGCACACTCTCTCTCCCATTTGTCTCTTCTGCAATGCAGCTGGCTAACTACTTCATGAAGTCCCACACCGTTACACGTTTCTAGTATCTTCTTTGCAAACTCTTGATGTTTAACACTGTAACATCGTGAATTTGAGGGCGAGTGTTAGAAATGTATTTTATTATATTCTTAAGGGTAGTTTAGACATTTTTCATTAAGGCTAATTAAAGTTTATATGTTTTGTATATAAATATTGTTGTACTAGCAATAGATAAATAAAAGATTGGGATTGTTTACACTCATTTCTTTAGTTTGGCAGAGAGAATCCTCCACACATTTGAAATTCTATATTTGTGTGAGCGTTTCTTTCTCACTATCTAATGAGGGAAAACAAAGAAAATTATCAAATTATCACATATGTTATTGTTGGGATTTTATCTCCAATCCAATTAGCGGAATCACAAAACCAAACACACAATCAAGCCATAAAAACACAAGAAATTTACGTGGTTCGGCCGAAGCCTACGTCCACGGGCAAACACCAACAAATTCCACTAAAATCGAAGGTCATACAAATTACAAATATCAAACCCACAATGGAATCTCTCTTCCTCACTGATTTTCTCTTCCCGTCCTCAAAACTCTCTTTCGGTGGTGCCCAAAATGGTCACTCATACTACATACAAAAGTGCCTCTCTTGTTTCATAACCAATAATTTGTTTCCTAATACAAAAGGGTATCCTAATCCAAAAAGCTTTTCCATCTGAGAGTCCTTCTAAGTTTTACAAAACCAACCCCAAACGAAAATAGAAGCAGAGAATAAGTAGGATAAGAAGAGAAGAAGTTGGATTTCAAAACGGACAAAGACTCCAAATCGAGCCATATTCCTAACAATCCCCACCTTGGCAAGATTTGCAGACAAATCACCTCTGATAACTCCACCTTGGGAAGAAATATCATGCCAACAAAACGTACGAAACAAACCATGTCGAATGTTACCACCAAATGCACCCGTAGGTGCCAGACACCTGAAGATGCCTAAACACACAACCATAGGTATCTCCAATTGTGCATGTACACACCACACACTCAAAGGTGTCCAAATATGCAGAATGTGGATACCAAATCCAAACCGTGCTTGACGCCTTCAAATTCTATAACACCCAAATTAGATGAAATTTTTCTTCAAATCCGATACCCACCGAACAACCAATCCTCTGACTGCTCCATCATACAACTTCAAAGCTGATTTTACCTATCCAAATCGTTTTACGGGCATCATCACTACCCATAAAAATGAACCAACTATCCAATTCCTCAAAGTTGAAACAAAATCTCTATAAGGACACCAAAAATATGTACAAACCGTATCCAAATCCATTTATCAGAATGCCATACAAGTGATGAGCTAACTCAAAATCATCATCTTCAACATGTACAAAATCTGCAACAACTTCAACTTCGATATCAAACGATCACCAACGAACAAAAACCCAAATCTAAAGTGTCAAACTTCTAACTCAAATTCTTCAGAGGAATGTGAAATCAAAGTGTCTCAAATCTCCAACAATCAAATATTCTGTTCAAAATAAAGACGACTCTCGGAAAAAGACCTACTTGTGAGACAAATTAACTACAAAAAACTATATTTGTCAGAATCCTACCCACACGAAAATACCGATCCTTCTAAAACTCTAACACATATTCCGATTGTCCCTATTAACATCAATGCAAACCAAACCTGTAACGCCCACACCTTTTCACCTTGCTTTACTTAGCCGAAAATCAGAGTATATTTTTTTTTTTTTTTTTGAATTTAACGAGTGACAAAGGGCGGGGGACGTCACGACGCGAGTTAAGTCCGAACTTCCAAAGCCCGGCCCTTAACTGGCCAACCCTACGTGTGCGTGGAACTAAGTCCACGAAGAACGGTTCACACGTAGCAAGTAAGCATTGCGGAATGTAACTTAAAGCGGAGTTATAATAGTGTCTATCCTACCAATTTTAGTAGCAAGGAAGTTACACTACATACTTAATAATTACCTCAAATTAAAATGTCCAAAATAAAAGTCCCAACCATAGCAACAGTCTAAGTTATTACAGTCCAACGAGCTAAGCTACTCGAATTACATAACCATGAAATAAACTTAAATAAATAAGCTAGCTCGCTCCTCCAAGCTCCTAAGCTTGGCTCCCATCACGTCCTTCATTTCCTCCACTTCCTACATCATCATCTAAGGTGGAAGTAGGGCGTTAGACAACGCGCCCAGTAGGTACTCCGAGTAGGGCCAACACATGGATTAGTGATAACAAAACACATAGGTAATAATATAGCAAAACCATGCAATCAATGTCATGCCATGGGTGTCATATGTTATGAGTCCCACCCATCATCCATATCATCATTATACAATGTCCCTCTTGATGGAAGAACCCTCATCAAGATAACATAAACACATAATATCCCCATGTATGTTTATCGGTCGCCCCGACAGAGCATGGACTCCGGTTCCATTTCATCCCTCCCATGTTATGCATGAGATGTAAGTGCAACATGCCATATAATAATATTTCAAACCATAGCATTTAAATCCCATCTTAAAACATATCATTTGATTACCAAAATAAATCAAGTAAAATATTCATACACACATAATCCATGGCTTCCAATAAGGTAGGAATCCTACCAAATACCAACTAGTGTTCCTTTGCGTTTTCGTCCACGAATTCGGTCGCCAATCGCGCACCGCTTACGATGTTCCGCTACCTTATTACACATTAACGAATTAACCCATGATTCAACCATGCCTAAGTCCACCATACATGTCTTAGTGGGGTTCGGCCATACACCATGGCCGAACCTCACTAATTGGGTTTTTGGGTCCCTTTTTAATCCATTGATCATTTTAATCTTTGCGAGTCTAAAAGCCAGCAACCCTTTGCTTCATTATCCAGCAAATAAGATCATTATTTAAAGCGCCTAAGTCCACAATCATCCCCCATGGGGTTCGGCCATACACCATGGCCGAACCCATGGTTCTTCATTTTTGGCCATATTTACGTTTATGCCACTCCCTCTTCCCATTGTTAATCACTCATTTATTTTTACATCCTTAGGTCCATAACTGATCCATAAACATGGATCCATGATTGATTCATTAACCATGACATAAAAATCAGTATACATCTTATATTTCCTTAACCTAAATTCCATTCATTTTAATCATGTATATACCCAAACTTAGCCCATAAATGGCTCATAAATGGGTCATGGGGTTCAGCCATACACCATGGCCGAACCCATGATGTTAATTTCCTTACTCTTCTTGGATCATTTACCACATTTTGATCCACCACAAAGTCCCTCCATGAGGGGATTTCATCATACATTTAAATCACCACTTTTGATCAACATTAACTACATTTAAACCTTTTTAAACTTACCCATACTCTCCATCATCTTCATGGTTCCAAAAAAAATATTTAAATCTACCAAAACTTCTCCATGGGGTTCGGCCATACAATATAAAAACATTATTTACAATACTTAGAACCCATTTAAAACTACCAACATTCTTCATTATTTTCCATATTTTTCACTCTTAACATCACTAACACACCACCATAGGGTTTGTCCATTTATTATTTGATGGTTCCTATACAAGGAAAAACCCTAGGGTTTGGCCATGCAAAGGCCAAACCATACATCTTGATTATTCACCATACTTTTGCCATGCATATGGGGTCTTCTCCATGTCTCCATAATGTTTAGGCATGGCCGAACCATGATCTTTGACCCATCATGTCATGCATGCATGCATAATCCATATACATACATAATGTCCTTATTTGTTTCATTATTCATAGCCTACCTTACCCATTAGGGTTTGTCCATTTCTCATCCCCTCCTTTGATGGATTTTAGATCCATGGCCCTTGACATTTTGACCACTAATTAATCCAAGAAAATGGACTCTATGGTCTCCATTTTTATCCTTAAAAACATAACATCTTGTTTGAAGATACTTACCAATCCGTGGCTCTTCCGGTTGTCTCTTGCTCCTCTTGATCCTTAGTCCTTCTTCTTACTTCTTTCTTCTTGATGTTCGGCCAAGATATGATCTTGCTCCAATGAAATTTCCAAGGTTTGGTTCGGCCAAGATGGAGTGGGTTTGAGAGAGGGAGAGGAGGAGAGAATGGAAAATCTTCTAAGTTTGGAGTGTGGTCGGCCAAGCTTGGAGTGTTCTTCTCTTTTCTTCTAAGTTTCTTTCTCTTCTTTTTCCTTGGTGTTTTCTTTGTCTTTGGAAGAGAGGGGAGGACGGTTTGGGAGAGTGAGAGAGAGAGATGGAAATTAGATGGAACCTTAGTCTTTTCCCATCTCATCTAGGGTAGCTTGGGTTAGACTCCACCCTCATTAAGGTGGAGTCTTCCCCATGATGTCCATTGACCAAACCAAGATGGGGAAGGTATGACCTTGCATGCCCTTAATCCTAGGCCCCTTGACCCTTAGTGGTGGTGGTTGGGATGAGGTGAAACCACCACCACACAATGGTCAATGCATGTCCAATCTAGGCCCCCATTTTGTGGATCTTGTTGGGTGAGGTGACACCACCACCCATCCCAACGAATTTAGTGAGTCAAATAAGATGGAAATCATTTTGACTCACCCCTTTTCCTATGTGACTCACTCCCCTCTTGACTCACTTAATTATATAATTTGTTACTTAACTTAGGCCCTTTAATTTTATAATTTAATTTCTATTTATTTCCCTTTAATTCCTTCATAAATCTACCCATGGTTGACCAAGTCAACCATTGTGGCCGGCCCCACCAATTCCTTAGCCCACCCGCCACCTCATTTGATGAGGTGGAGGTGGGTCCCACTTGATCATGCCACCTTGATTTCATTCCCAATTAACTTAGGTGATTTAAATTAATTTTACTCATCTTATTTTACTTTGATCCTCCTTAATTCACCTTTGACTTATCCATGGTTGACCAAGTCAACCATGGTGGTCGGCCCCACCTAAGTCATGGTCCACACTCCACCTCACTTGATGAGGTGGAGGTGGGCCCCACTAGACCATAACACTTGGATAATTTCCAATTTAACTTAGGTGATTCTTAATCACTTCAATCCATTCCATCTAATTCGATCACCATTGGGCCCATGGCCCAATTAAATTCACCTCCTACCCATTTACCCTAATGCTCAAACCATCTTGACCCATTGGGTCCCAAATGGGTACTTGACCCAATTAACCATCCTTGACCCAATTAACCATCATTGACCCATTTAATTGGAAATAATTCAATCCATGGTCCATTGGACCATACTTGGGCCATTGCCCAAATTTTTGATCCATTTACCATTCATTCCATCAAAATTCTAAATTTCAACCATTAAATAAATCATGGCCAATATATGTATTGATTTAAAAATCCGGACTATTACAAAACCCCTCATAACAAATCCATCTCAAGTTGCTGAGTCTACTCATACTCAGAGTATCAAAACTTTCACACTTTTTAAATCAAATAGCAAAGCAAACATCAACTCATGAAGTGTATAGTTGTCATTATTTGGATAAAATCATCAGGCTATTGGAGGGCTCTGTTGCCATATATACTCATCTCAAAAATTGGAAAGAAAGAAATCGATTGTATACCTTCAAAAAATTGCTCATTCAGCGTTCTCAGGAAGCATTGTCAAACAGAGAGGTGATCATGAGAGAGCACCAACGGAGTGAGAAAGGCAAAGATTCAGTGAGAGCCGACAAAACTGAAAGTTTCCAAGTGCTAGAAATGATTGTCTAGAGGGGGGTGAATAGGACAATCCCCAATTTATAGGTTCTTTGCAAATATCTTGATTAGTAAAAGTTAATATTAATCAATATGTTTGGTGTTGTGTGAACAAGATGTGTACATGTTAATTTAACACTCACACAAGAAATTTATCAAACCCATGGACACCCGATGTATACTGGTTCGGTTTAAACAAACTTACATCCACTTTGGACTCATCCAATCTAAGGCTATCCCAAAAACACTATGTGGAGCATTTCACCTAGCTCAAATCCTAATTTTGAAAGGTTCGACCTACCCCGGTCGACTTCCTTATCCCTCTATTTTTTATAGTGGTTTAAGCACCATGCTTTAATCCACTTCACAAGATGATGATTAAAATAAAAATAATGAGAAACACTTGCCTTTGTAGATCACTTGAATGTAGATGTGCTTCTGAGAGTACTCCTTAGCTTTGATCTCTTTGATGAAGAAGATGTCAATGTGTGCAAATCACAAGCTTGGGAGAGGTTCTAGGATTTATGATTTGCCTATGCTATCTTAATTTGGTTTCTTCATTTCTCTCTATGTCTCAATCAAGAGTTGATTGGATCTCCAATGATTTACCACTTGTAGAATGTTTAGAGAGAATGAAAGATGAGAGTGTAGAGACCTCAGATGTTTTTCCTCTGTTATTTCAATTCCAAAAACTCTACCCATCAAAAGAAAATTCGGAGCTTAAATAAACAAACCCGAAAATTCAAACTACAAAAGCTCACAATGGGTCAGGGCTTGACGATCGATCATGGTGATTCGAATTTGTTTTCCACCTACCAGTCCATTGCGCATTAAATCCACTGCTACGGATCGATAACGGTAACCCATGATGGGTCTTGTGTCCTGATGGATCATCGAGCCCAAGTGCCGATGGATCGTGCTCTGACGATAGTATCGTCCTGAGAGCAACTGAAATTTACAGAGTGAAACCAACCCAGAACCTTTAAAAAGATGTGATCTTAAGACATATAATTAAATTTAAATGTAAAAAGCATTCTGATACATGGAATTATAATTTTATTTAGAAGAACTTAGATCTAGAAAACAAAGTATCCTCATTTATCTAACTTGTGAATTTGGCAAAATAGGATATCCAAATAGTGTCGAGAATCAAATCTAACTCATTTTTATTAAAATGGTGAAACAAAAATAATAGCCTTATCTTAATTTAGAATCACATGATTCAAAATTAAAATATTACATCTCCAATCTTAGTTAATTGAATCTTGAGAGAGAGAGAGTGTTTGGATACAAAGAATTAAATAATGAACATACAAGAGTCGAAATAAAGTAATGAATATAATTGAACTTTTAATACACAACAAACAAACAAAAAAGCTAACATAACAAAATAATGGAAATAAATTGACAAATAAAGTAAATGACAGAATAAAACAATGCATACTGTAAAGGGTGGTTATTGGAATAGATCTTCATTGCCCAAAATGTGTAAATAAATATAAGATCTAGATTTGAAATTCGCTTAAAAATCCAAACATCAATTTATGCTCATCATCAAAGTTAAAATTCATAAACTTTAATTTAAATAACTGAACCTTAGTATCATAGATTCAACACTTACAACCTAAGTTCTAACTATTTCACGTCCAATTAAATAAACAAAGATTATAAACTTAAAATCAAATCAAAACAATCATAACAGAAATCTAAAAATTGGATGTTTTAGGGTTCAAAAGTGATATCTCATATTTATTTCATGGAAGAATTAAAGTACAAGATTTAGGAAAATAAACACAGACAATAAAATAAAATTACAATATGATTGCTCACATGTAAAAATAGTGTAGGCTCCTTGTCTTCTTGTGCTTTCTCCAATCTTCGGTCCTTTCAAGATCCAGATCAAATTCGAATTTTTACTTGTGCCATTCACCTCTATTTATAGTGTTCAAAAGTGACTGGATTAGGCAAGGCTTGGAGAGAATTCCTCCATAATTCTCACTCCAAAACATTCTCCAAAATCCTCTCTCCAAAAGTCTATTGCCTCCATGATTTTCTCTTCTTTAATTATCTAAATTCTAAATTTACTTTATCTTCCAAGCCATGGGAAAATTTTGCAGCTAAGACTCCATGATTTTAGGGATTTTGGATTAGTTTGGAAAGTAGAGTGCAAATCCTATTTTTCTACACGTGTACCATCTTGCAGCTCAATTTGGACCTAGCAAACATCCGAATCACGAAACGTTTACATACAAAGTTATAGCCCTTGAAGTCTTCTTTCGAAAGAAAAAATAATCAACCCAATCGAATATTGGACTGAAAAGTTATGGCTAAAATACCAAAGTTGTGTCAAAACTTGTCTTCCAAAATTTTCTCTCTGGTCAATCCAAATTCCATTTTTTTTTTCCATTTCTTCACAAGGCTTCAAACGAATTTTACAAGTGGAACTCCTTTCCTTGGGTAATTTTCCATGTAGATCTTTAGGAGAGGTTTTCTCCACAAGTTTCTCCTCCAAATATTTTTTTTCCATCTTTCTCTTAAATCCAAATCTCCTTGATTTTCTCCATTCAAATTTATCCTTTATAGTGCCTAGATATATTGCAATATTTTCTCCATCAATCTCTCCATTTCATATCAGCATGACTTGCACAACACTCCATAATCCATGCGAATTTTATCTGTTGTTTTTCGAGAGGACGTTTGGCACTTTTCTGCTCCATGCGAATTTCACTGGGCTCCATGTTGAGCTTTTGGACTTGGACTTCAATTTGCAGACTTGGGCTTTGATTGGGCTTGGACTTCCATCAAATCTAGACTTTTGGGCTTTGACTCATGAATTTCATATGCAGGGTTGGACTTTAGGCTGGATTAGTGGGCCCATTTTCGTAGTGTTGTGAATTTACCACTTTTACAATACAACTCCCAAAATTAATTATCCTATTCCAAACTCTCATAGCTGGATTTGAATTAAGACAATTTTTACAATAAATTCTAAAATGCGTGGTAAATTACACACACTTTCCAAAAATAGCAATTATGGTCCACTTTCTGCATTTCCTTCCATATTTAGCTCAATTTCTTGTAATTCCATATTTTTCCTACAAAACTAAAAAATAAACATATCTAATATACACAAATAAAGGGCCAACTAGTCCAAATAATAGGGGTAAAATAGTCATTTTTCAGTGCTCAATAATAGGATCGGCCTGAGGCTGAGCATGTTTAACAGTCTTTTTCCAACCAAAACTCTATCAATCCAGATGATGGATCGTAAGACCACAAAAAGTTGTCCCTGTCCTAAGCTACAGATTGCCGGACACGATCAGTCGTCCTGACAGTTCGTACCGCCCATCCCTCCCGATAGATGATCAGAGTAGTATAAATAAGCATTCCATGGAAGGAGGCGAGCGTCAATACGGGAGCCGAGTCCGAGTTCGAAGACTCGGACCTCGACTGGCCCAACCTAGCGTGTGCATGGGCTAACGTCCATGATAATATTTACACACACTAGAATAAACAACAGAAAATTTACGACATTGAAAAATTGCATGAACAATAAATCACATCTCATAGCAAAAGTAAGGAAGTCTCCAACATTAACATAAGTAAAATACAAAGCTAAAGGATGGAAAGAATTATGAAAAGACACTAGCTTTGGCTAGAGGGTGGAGTAAACTCTCTAAGGGTTATGTGAATGATATTATTTACGTTTAAATAAGATTAGGAGTGAATTCCATGAAGAAGGGTCTAGCCAAATAATCAAACAAAAGAGACTGACAAATAGTCAGTCGACTGAACTGGAGTTGGCCGAAATAGAAAATAATTTCTGGGAGTTTCAGCCAACTGAATCTTGTGATTCAATCGACTGAACATGGGCTGGATTAAATATATGAGATTTATTGGTGGTTCAGCTGACTGAATCTAGGATTCAGTCGACTGAACATAGACGTATAGTAAAAGGATCAGGCGTATTTCTGCCGACTGAATCTATGATTCAGCCGACTGGAAGGTTAGCGAGTCAAGGAATAACAACACTAAGTTGGGTTTCAGCCGACTGAAAGTTTGTGGTAAGGCAGAGAACAGTAACTGGACGGGATTCAGTCGACTGAATTGAAAAGTTTGAATTTTTAATATATATATATATATATTTTTTTTTTTCAGATATTACTGTTTATCTGGTAGGATGTGAGGAGAAATTAAATTAAAAAGAAAATTAAAATTGATATAAGTATGTGATTGAATTGATAAGGTAAAGGGTGTGATTCACTTTCAAGCGATGGTTAGCAATTGTTCGTGCGAAACAAGAAAAGGACAGTAAATCGGACGTGGGTAAGATTCCTACCTTATTGAAATACATGTGGATCTTATATATATTTGTGTTGCTAATTTGTATTGCCAAACATAACGATTTACTTTGATCAATTATGAATTGTTTTCGATGGTAACATGTGATTTGAAATGAAATGGCATTGTTGCATTCATGATCTCATGCATGGCATGGGAGGGAGCACATGAGACAGCAAGCCAAGTTATGAGCTGTCCGGACATGACTTGGGGCTTGAAACTAGCTTGAAAGAAGCTATGTGAACCATTGATATTTTGGCCTTATCTGGGATTGCTAGAAAGGGGTACGGCGTAATTTGGGCCAAAGAGCTCCGGGGTAACCAGTCCAAAAACCCTGGGCAGAGGGAGGAGTCCACGCTCCATCGGTAATTCTGATTAACATACGTGGGGAGGTATAACAGTGACCTGCTGGTGCCATCACAAAACACTGCGGATGTAAATGGCCAAGGGAACACCTTGATATGGTTTCTACTTTATCAAGGAAACTATTGATATGATTTGTATTGTGATTGGATATGGAGATTGGGTGAGGGTTCATTGGCATATGACACCCATGGCATGACACATACATTAGCATGATTTCGATATGATTATCGTGCGTTGTTTTGGTACCATGAGATGTTTTACAGTTTTTTATATAATATACTTATTCTAATTTTATATTGATCCTAAGTGTATTTAACCCTATTGGAATTCCTACTGGGCGTGTTGACTAACGCCCTACTTCTACCATTTAGATGATGGAAGAGGAAACGGCAAGGACTTGGGACACGATGGAAACCAAGCATAGGAGCTTGGGCAGCTTATGCTGATGTCACGTAATTGATTTTGAATTGATGTATCTGGGAGAACTATTAATTTTGGAATTATAATAACTTAGATTTATTTTGCTATGGTTTGATAATATTTGGATATTTAAACTTCAGTAGATTTTATGTGATTGACTTCCTTGCTTAATGTTGATGTCATGTTTATGGATGAATCTTATCCATATGGTTATTCCGCAATTATTTGTAAGTGTGTGAACTGTTTTAGTGGACTTGGTCCACGCACACGTATTGGTGGCCAAATAAAGGTCAGGTTTGGAAACTCGGACTTAGCTTGCGTCGTGACGTTTCCGCTCTCTGTCTCACTAATTTAAAAAAAATATATATATACTCTGATTTTCAACGAGTGAAAAAAGGGCGGGGCGTTACAATTGGTATCAGAACGAAATCGGAAGTGTGAATCTTTCAAAGTAAGATTAATACGGTATCATGTCTCACTGACAAGATAAGAATCACAACTGACCGCCTCTTCGGAGTGTGCTGCACGAGGGCCAGATTAATTTACTTTGTTGAGATTTGGACTATAAGCATTCAATCTGAGAACAACACTTGATGAAAAGAATAACAGCAAGGGAAAGACAAGCGCTATGAGTTATGGATTTATCAAACATAGCAAATAGGTCATATCTCCCCCAAACAAGAATCATCATGATGAGAAACACTATATGATACATAGGGCAATTCCCCAAAACAAAGAAAAACAAGATGATGATAAGGCAATTTCCCCAACTATGTAAACATAAAATCTAATGAGAAAACTAAGTCAAGCAATGTTTCAATGACTTAGAAAAATGCCTCCGAGAAGAAGAAATGCCCGACAAAACCAGCATCAAGAAGAACAGGTACAACATCCACACCAGGAAGAGGGACAAAACAGTGTGAATATTCCTGAAGTACCTCCTGAGTTGCAGAGCCTGGTACAGGCAGTAGTCACTTCCGTTCTACAACAACATCAGAAAGGCAATGGAGGCGCAAGCTCCAGCGAATCACAAGACCGAAATATGGTCAGGGACTTCCAACAACAACGTCCCCCTTATTTCAAAGGGAAAGAGGGACCCGTAGAAGCAAAAAACTGGGTTGAAAACATTACAAAAATCTTGAAGCTGCTTAAGATCACCGGTAATGAGGGCAGGATACTGTTGGCTACCACACAATTGGTGGATGATGCCGACAAATGGTGGAGAGTTATAGAATGTCAGCAAGCACAGATTCCAACGGGGGAAAGAACCGAGATGACATGGGACCAATTCGTTGGAATGTTTCTGGATCATTATTTTCCAGAGGAGGAAAAAGAGTGCCAGACACAGGTATTCATATCTCTGGTCTAGGGCACCATGACGGTTGCAGACTATTGTCAAGACTTTCGTCTATCATGTTATGCTTTGTACATGGTAGACATAGAATACAAGAAGGCTCGAAAGTTTAAACGAGGTCTACGACCTAACTTAAGAGCCAAGGTCACAATATTCAAATCACCTACTTTGGCAGAAATGGTTAGTCGAGCTAGTATAGTTGAGCAAGAGCTAATGGAAACAGTCAAGTTAGTGGATAATCGCAGGGGTCAGAGCGGGGGAAATACTTTCCGCCCGAACAAGAGATTTAGATCCAACTTTGGGAGACCCTCACCTTCTACTGGGTCCACTAGAGGTTTTCGTCCCAATCAACCCTCCACATCAGGATCTGTCTCTCAAGTTCCTCGAGGTGTTAGCACCTGTTTCCAGTGTACCCAGTAGGGCCATTTCAAGAGGGAGTGTCCACAGATCAATAGACCTCCTCACTCCAGGGGTTCCTTCCGTCCTCCAGCTCGACCAACTCAGTCTCAAGCATCTAGAGCACATAACCAGATAGGACGGGCACCTATTCCGACAGGATCTGGACGACTGTATACTTTGGTTCCTCCTCTAGAGACAGTGGATCACTCGGTGATTCAAGGTATGTCAGTAGTTAGTAGTTTTTATGCTTTTGCATTTTTTGATTTAGGAGCATCCCACTCCTTTATATCTGTTGCCTTCATATCTACTACTGGTACTCTAGTACAACAACTGTCCACTGCACTCACTATTGTACCCCCCATTGGAGGCACATCACTAGGTCTGATCTGTACTTCCATAGACACTAAACTTGTTGGGTTCAGATTCAAGTTCAATTATCTGGTACTTGAGATGACAGAGTACGACATCATATTTGGCATGGATTGGTTGGCTACCTTCTAGGCCGGCATTGACTGTCATCTTCGCCGGGTGATATTTTGGTCACCCGAGGGAAAACGATACGTGGTACATGCCGACAAACAGAGCATCCCTATGACCAGGAGATTGCATGAAGAAATGAACCATCTAGTACTGAACAACATCAGACTAGACAAGGCACCAATGACTGAATTACCTGCGGTAGTGAAAGACTACGCAGAGGTATTTCCGACAGAACTCCTTGGTTTGCCTCCAAAAAGGGAGATTAACTTCGAGATCAAGCTATATCTTGGCATTACTCCTGTATCATTGCCGCATTACCGGATGGCCCCAGCAGAGATGTCTGAGCTGAAGAAACAAATTGATGAATTACTCAGACTAGGATGCATCCGGAATAACACTTCATCCTGGGGCGCACCGGTATTATTTGTGAAGAAAAAAGACGGTACTCTTTGGATGTGTGTGGATTACAGGAAATTGAATCAACTAACAGTCAGGAACAAGAACCCTCTATCCATAATTGATGATCTATTCAATCAACTCAGAGGTTCCATCTATTTCTCCAAGATTGACTTGATGTCCGGCTATCATCAAATCCGAGTCAGGGATGAAGACATAGAGAAAACGGCTTTCAGAACTTGGTATGGGCTGTATGAATATGTGATAATGCCGTTTGGACTCACCAATGCACCAGCCGTGTTCATAGATCTGATGAACATCTAAGGATAGTCCTGGACACTTTGAAGAAGAATCAATTATATGCCAAAGCAAACACGTGCGAGTTCTGGCTCTCTGAGGTCAATTTTCTAGGACATGTCATATCAACAGAAGGAATAGCCGTGGATCCGGCTAAAGTGGCAGTAGTTAGAGACTGGAAAGCTCCAAAGAATGTGACCGAAATTTGCTGCTTTCTGGGACTGGCTGGCTACTATCGGAAGTTTATTATGGACTTCTCTAAGATTGTAGCTCCACTCACCCGACTCATTCAGAAAGGAGTCAAATTCGAATGGTCAGATGTATGCAACCGAAGATTTGAGGATCTGAAACAAAAGCTTACGACTGTTCCTATTCTGATTTTGCAGGAAAGAGGCAAGCGATATGAAGTATATTGTGAAACTTCAGGAGAAGGACTTAGGTGTTCTCTCACTCAAAGTCATCATATAGTGGCATATGGTTCATGGCAATTGAAAATTGATGAACGCCACTATCCCACTCATGATCTGGAAATACCCGCAGTGGTCTTCGCTCTTAAAAGCTGGAGACACTATCTTTATGGAGAGAAATTTGAGATATTTTCAAATCACAAGAGTTTGAAATATCTGTTTGATTAGAAGGAACTCAATATGAGGCAGTGCAGATGGATGGAATATCTGTAAGATTATGAGTTTGCATTACGATATCATCCTGGGAAAGAGAACAAAGTGGCGGATGCCCTCAGTCGCATGTCACATGCAACAGTGGCCAGTTTGATTATGAAGGAATGGGAGATATTAACCACCATCCGAGAATTCAATTTGTACATCAAGGACAGTGGAAGTATGTATAATCTGATGGTACGGTCCAGCATGGTTTCCAAGATTGAACAAGAACAACGGACAGATCCGGAAGTGGAAGAAATATGGGCTAAGATGTCTACTAGTGAGGTCGTACCAGAATGGGAATTATGACCAGGACAAGGTCTCTTATTCTGAGGTAGGACATTTGTGCCTCAAAGCTGCAGAAGAGAGTTGTTGATCGAAGCACATCAAACAAAACTCTCTATTCATCCGGGAAGCACCAAAATGTACCATGATCTGAGGAGACATTATTGGTGGCATGGACTAAAAAGAGACGTAACTGATTTTGTTGCTTATTGCCTTACTTATCAGCAAGTTAAGACAGAACACTAGAAGCCGTCAGACTACTCAAACCCTTACCAGTGCCGGAATGGAAATGGGAACATATTTCCATGGATTTTGTGACGGGTTGCCAAAGTCATCAAAGGGCAACGATACAATATGGGTTGTGATAGATCGTTTGACCAAGTTTGCACATTTTCTCCCAATCAAGATGACAGATTCATCTGAAACTTTGGGACGACGATATATCAAGGATATCATCAGGCTACATGGTATCCCCAGGACTATTGTTTCTGATAGAGATGGCCGATTCATTGGCAGGGTGTGGCAGAGCATGCAGTCAGCTATGGGGACCAACTTGTTGATCAACACAACTTTCCATCCACAAACCGACGGCCAGTCGGAAAGAACAATACAGACATTGGAGGACATACTGAGAGCTTGCATGTTAGATTTCAAGGGTGGTTGGGAAGATCATTTACCATTCGTTGAGTTTTCATACAACAACAGTTATCAGGCAAGCCTCAAGATGGCTCCATTTCAGGCATTGTACGGTAGACCCTGTAGATCATCAGTGTGTTGGACAGAGGCTGGTGAGCCTATACTTATTGGGCCTGAGCTAGTTGCAGAGACCATGGAACAAATTAAGACGATATGACAACATCTGCTCACTGTACCAAGTCCTCAGAAGAGCTACGCTGATAAGAGAAGGAGATTCCTTTAGTTTGAAGTGGGAGATATGGTGTTCTTGAAGGTCTCGCCACGAAGGGGGCACATGCTATTCGGAAAGAAAGGGAAGCTGTCACCCAGATTTGTTGGACCCTTTCCAATCCAAAAGAGGGTGGGGGAACTAGCTTATCGTCTGATACTCCCTCCAAAGTTGTCATCACTGCACGATATGTTCCATGTGTCTGTGCTGAGGAACTATAATCCTAACCTCTCGCATGTGTTGAATGTACAAGACATAGAAGTGCAAAGCGATGTGACCTACGTCCAAAGGCCTGTCAGAGTGATAGAGACGGAACAAAGGGTGTTACGGAATCGAGCAATTCAATTCGTCAAGGTGGTATGGGACGGACATGGTAATGAGGAAGCCACCAGGGAACTTGAATCAGAAATGAGGGCTACTCATCCTGAGCTTTTTATATAAGTTGTTTGAAATCCTACTTCGTTTGATTTTCGGGATGAAAATTTAAAAAGAGTGTAATATTGTAACACCCAGGATTTTCTGTAATAGCCCGGATTTTCAATTCAATAATTATATTGGCTATTATTGATTTTAATTGTTAAAAATTGAGATCCATAGATGGAATGGATGTTTAATGGATCAAAGTTGGGGCAATGGCCCAAGTATGGTCCAATGGACCATGGATATGATCAATTCTATTTAATTGGGTCAATGATGGTCAATTGGGTCAAATGCCCAATTGGGACCCAACGGGTCAAGATGGATTGATGATTAGGGTAAATGGGTAAGGAATGGATTTAGATTCATAGATGGAATGAACGTTGATGGATCAAAGTTGGGGCAAAGGCCCAAGTATGGTCCAATGGACCATGGATTAGATTAATTCCATTTAATTGGGCCAATGATGGTCAATTGCGTCAAATGCCCAATTGGGACCCAATGGGTCAAGATGGATTGAGCATTAGGGTAAATGGGTAAGGAATGGATTTAATCGGGTCATGGGCCCAATTAAGATCAAAGGCATGGGGTCCATCTCATTGGCAAGTGTAGGAGTGGATATCCGAGTGGCATTACCAAGTTGGGTCCCACTCCACCTCACCAAGTGAGGTGGCGTGTGGGCCAAGACACATGTGGGGCCGACCACCATGGTTGACTTGGTCAACCATGGGTAAGTCAAAGATAAATTAAAGAGGATTAAATGTAGTACGTGGAATTAAATTATTTAATTGTAATGACCAAAGTTAGATATTGTAATGCCCCGCCCTTTCCGAGAATTTCAGAGTCTAATTTTTTTTTAAAAGTAATAATAAAATATCGAAAGAGAGCGGGCGGCGTCACGACGTGAGTTAAGTTCAGACTACTCAAGTCTGAACCTTAACTGGCCACCCATGTGTACATGGACTAGACCATGATAATGAGTCACACATGGAACTAACATCAACATGCGGAATAACCTAGATTAACTGCGAAATAGAAAGACGAGATAGCAAGTAACAGTCTTAAACATTAATTAACATAGATCAACCATCCAAAGGTTATTAACCTAATCAAACCGTAGTAAGTAATGAATTATTACATGTCCCACAAAAGTATTCAAAAGACAGTAATATAAAGTAGTTCAGTCCTTCATTCAAGCGCTTAGGCTTGGCTTAGCTCTCCTCCCGGTCAACGACCTTTTCTTTTCCTTTACTTGTACCTGCATTCTCCTCTGAGGATAGAATTAGGGCGTTAGATCAACGCGCCCAGTAGGTTCCCGAATCAGGGCTACCACATGTTAGCATATAAAACATGCATATATATATATATATATATATATATATATCATATATGATCATCAAAAACAGGTAAAACAATGCTATGATGTATGCACATGCAATGAGCATCCCCCATCATGTACATTCATAGCCATCACTTGACGTGCCTTGCATCGACAAGGTAAATAACAACACACTTTCATCACTTCATCACTGACTGATTCATATCACGTATGAGTCCTCCTGGCGGGACTCTCATCGCCTAAGGAGACCAATGTGACTATGATCGTCATGTTACTCCTCCTGGCGTGACTTGCACCACCGAGGCAGGACGTAACTCATAACTTGAAACACTGTAGAACCTCATTCACCATCCCATGTCTATGCATGAGATGCCAATGCTTGTATGCCATTTGTTAATGCATAATATATCATTTAAAAACACATAAGATAAACAAGAATCTCATAAATAAAACTGGGGTAAAACTGTAGTTACAAGTAGGTAGGAAACCTACTGAAGAATCATTTCAGCGTCCGTTCTTTCTTAGGCTTTATCCTGTCACCGCTCGCAGTCGTGTACCGTCACAAAGATCCATCACCTTATTCACATAAATCATGGATCAACTTTAATCCCTTACTTTATTTGATTCCCATTTTTTTTGAGTCTAAGTCCACAAATACCAACTCATGGTTGTGACCCTTATTTACAAACATGCCATTGCTACCAATACCTTGATTAAACTCTACAACCTTAACCGTAACCTTAACATGGTTCAGTCATGTTTTGGACGACCAAAACAGCAAACATAATTCCATCTTTAATCACATACACATCCATAAAATGACCCATGAAAACAATCCATGGTATGGCCGAACCCTTATGATTCTTTGCTCAATAATGTCCTTCATTTAAATACTAATTGACTCTACCCCTTAGCCATGTTAAACCCATAGTTTAGCCATCCTATGGCCAACCCAAAATCAGTAACCATAACACATAAAAATCTCCACCATTTGGTATGGTTTTATCTCTCCAAAACCATACCAACTTATCAACCAATTTTATGGGGCTCGGCCATTCAATGTGGCTGAACCCTATGCCCATGTTTTGGACCCTTTTTTTTTCACTTACATTTCATGTCCATTAAATCATGTAAGAATCAGCATAATATTATCAGATTTGACCTTTCAAAAACCATACAAAAACAGTCCATAAAAAGTCTATGGTTTACATGTTTCCCAACATGAAAACCAACCCTCCTTTACATGGGGTTCGGCCCTCCATGGTGGTCGAACCCAATGGTTATGTTTACTACTTTTAAACCTCCAATAATCATGTATAAACAGTATATTTAAAATCAGGTTTTACCTTTCAAACAAACATCCAAACATTAGGCCAATTTCATAGGGTTCGGCCATGCTCATTGGCCGAACACCATGACCTTTGGTTTTGAACATTTAACCCTTTATCTTGAGTCTGAAACCAACATCCAAATCAATGTTTTAACCTCCTTAAAACATGCATTTTAAATCCAACAATAACATCTAATATCAGTCCCAAATTATATGGTTTTTAATTTCCAAAAACTATAAAAAACAACCACTTGTTTCCATGGGGTTCGGCCATGCAAAGTGGCCGAACCTAATGGTCCATTTCCACTACTTTTGATACCATCTTCCATGGTTTAGACCCTTGTCAAATTCGGCCATAGCATGGCCAAATTATGACATCCAAATCCATGCTTTCAATCTTTCCAAAGTATGCATCTTAAACCTCTAAAATCAGTCCTATACTTGCATGGTTTAAATCTTACAAAACCATAAACATTAACCATAATACTTCATGGGGTTTGGCCATCCAAAGTGGCTGAACCCTATGTCCATGTTTTCCATCTAATTGGGCATAAAAGAATCATACTTTAACCCTTTGATAGATTTGAACATCACATGGCCGAATCATGTCTTATTTTTCCCATTTTATGAAACATAAATCAATGGAAAAACTTACCACTTTCCTTTGCCTTTTGCTCTTGACTTTTAATCCTTGCTTTCTTAATTCCTTGCTGGTTGTATGCTTGATTCAATGGTAAGAAACACCAAGTCCAATTCGGCCAAGAGAGTGTTCTTGAGAGAGGGAGAGAAAGATGGAAAATCTAAGACTTTTGGCATGTAAATTCGGCCAAGCATGGTATTGTTTGCTTTTGTATTTTCAGCCACCATGACCTCTCAATTCCCTCATAAATTCTTAGCAAAATCGATGGGCATTGGGTGCCATCCAAGGAACCCCTTGGCACCTACCCATGCAGCCATTCATATTCCCATGTAACTCACCTCACAACCCATCCTTTACATTTAATATTCACCATGGAACTCACCAAAACAAGTCCCCAACGTGTGGGACTTGTTTTGGTTGGTTTAAGACCAGCCAACCTCTTCCAATTCCCACTCAACTCACTGATTTTACAGTCCCTTTAACTTCCATTTTGACTCACCCACTCAAGGTCTTTTTGATTTCCATTTCAACTCACCAATATCACCATACTTAATGCATTTCATTTAATGCACATGAGTTGACTCACCACTAGATTTAATTCTAACCCACTTTAGTCCCACTTAACTGATTTAACTCGTGTTTTAGCTCCCTTGAGGGTCCACAAGGTCAACCATAGTCAACTCGACCCGTTGGGTCCACTTTTAGCTCTTTGACCCGTTTTTGACTCCATGACCCAATTATGGTATTTTGGTCATTTGCAATTTGTTTTTACATATGGATCAAGTCTACCCATTTTTTCTTCACTTGATTTCTAATCAAATAGGCTTAACCCCATTTAATTTAAGTTCATAAACCGGTCAAATCATCCATTTTGACCCGATGGGTCCCATTTGGGCCCTTTGACCCATTTAGCCATTTTTGACCCAATTGATGTAAATTACCCAACCAATCAAACTTAACATTCATAATGTGCTCAAATTATTTTAATTTGAGCAATGGGCCCCACTGTTTCCTTACTTAACTTCACAAAATAATTAATTTAACACATCAGGGGCATTTTGGTAATTTTCCACTTCATTGAGAAATTGGGGTGTTACAGATATAAATTTAAATGATTGAGTTGGGAAATGAGTTGCATTACATGGAGTGAGTCAAATGGGGAGTGAGTCACCTAAAAGACCAAAAGATGGGGTGAGTCAAATGGGTGGTTTCATCTCATGGAAACCACTCCATCAAAACCGTTAGGGGTGGTGTATGCCATGTGGAGGGCATGCAGCCCCTTGGCTACAAAAGGATGCTTAGGTGGAGACCATGCATTGGGCAAAAAAGAGGTGGTGGTTTCATCTCATGGAAACCACCAAATCACCCAAGGAAAGCACACCAAAACCGTTGGGCATGAAAGGTGGTATACTAGACAAGGAGCTTGAATGGAGGACATGTAAGGACCATGATTGGGCAATGGAGAGGCGGTGGTTCCACCTCGTCCAAACCACCAAACCACCCAAGGAAAGCACACCAACAGTTGGGCATGAAGGGTGGTATACTAGACAAGAAGCTTGAATGGAGGACATGCAAGGACCATGATTGGGCAATGGAGAGGTGGTGGTTCCACCTCATCCAAATCAGCAAACAACCCAAGGAAAGCACACCAACAGTTGGGCATGAAGGGTGGTATACTAGTCAAGGAGCTTGAATGGAGGACATGCAAGGACCATGATTGGGCAATGGAGAGGTGGTGGTTCCACCTCATCCAAACCACCAAACCACCCAAGGAAAGCACACCAAAACCGTTGGACATGAAGGGTGGTATACTAGACAAGGAACCTGAATGGAGGACATGCAAGGACCATATTGGGCAATGGAGAGGTGGTGGTTCCACCTCATCCAAACCACCAAACCACCCAAGGAAAGCACACCAAAACCGTTGGGCATGAAGGGCGGTATATGTAATAGCCCGAATTTTTAAATCAACATATATATGGCATTTATTTATTTTAATAATGGAAAAAAATTGAAATTTTGATGTTAGGGATGCTAAATGGATCAAATTTTGGGCGAAGGCCCAAGTATGGTCCAATGGACCATGGATTGGATGGAATTCATTTAAGGGGTCAATAATGGTCAAAGTGGGCCCGATAACCATTTGGGACCCAATGGGTCAAGAGAGTTAAGCCCTAAGGTAAATGGGTAGGAAATAAATTGGGCCATGGGCCCAATGGTAATCCAATTAATTGGAATAGATTTAATTAAATTTAAATCATCTAAGTTAGTGGTGAATTGATCAAAATGGTATAACCAAGTGGGGCCCACCTCCACCTCACCAAGTGAGGTGGCGTATGGACCAAGAATTGGTTGGGCCGGCCACCATGGTTGACTTGGTCAACCATGGGTGGAGTTTATAGAGGGAATTTAATGGAATTAAATTAAGTGGGAATTAATTAACTTAACCTAATGATCAAATTAATTAAATTAATTAAGCTAATCTAATTATGGTCTAATGGTCAAAACCACCCAAACAAACACAAACCACTCTAAAGAAACACAAATTTAAACCATGGGCTACGGATGGTGGTTTTATCCCAACCACCACCATTAAACACATTAAACCATGTGTGGTCGGTGGGGGACCTAATGATGAGTTTAGCAACCAAATGAGATGTTTTCCATCTCATTCTTCAAACCTCTCTACCGTTTCACTCTCTTACCCTCTCAAAAAAAAAAAACGTCCCTCACCCAATGGAGAAAGAGAAGAAAAAACTTGGAAGAAGAAGAAAATAAAAGAGAAGGAATTGCAAGCATAAGTCCATCACTCAAGACCTTGGGTAGTTCTTCCTATCATCTCCTCTCTTCCCTCTCTCAAAATCTAAACCTACCTTAGCCGAACCGTAACCTTGGAGACTCCATCTTGATCAAGCACATAGTGGCCGAACAAGAAGGAGAAGAAGAAGAGAAAGGGCTAAGGAAATCAAAAGGAGAAAGAAAGGCCGGAGGAGTCGTCGGTGTGGTATTTTTTTTTAAGTTTTTTTAAAGGTTAAGATGTGTTTATGGAATCCATTTCTTAGAATGGATGGTGGCCATAAATGTTATGGGCCTTAGATCTAAGATCCGTCCAATGATAAGATGAGAAAATGGATGAAATGGGAGAGATAGATTAAGAAAAATAAATAAATGGATTGAGCATGAAAGTATGGGTTTTGGGATGGATTGATGGACCATAGGGTTCGGCCATGTAGTATGGCCGAACCCCATGGTTAATGGTTGATGAATTTAGTTAGGGTTTTAAGATTTAAAGCCATGGAGAATGATTATGATTTTTAAGGTTATAAATGATTAAATGTTGGAAAAAATTAAAGGGGGTTTAAATGAGGAAAAATCATGGAGTGTGTGAATGATTTTGTGGCCTCAAGAGGCATAGGAAAATGGTGAATCATGAACCATGGGTTCGGCCATGGTGTATGGCCGAACCCTATGGTGATGGAATGATGCATTTTTAATGGTTATAAAAATATGGAAATTAATGGAGAAGGTTAATGGTAATTAAGCGGATTTCTTTTTAGTATTTTAAACAAGGTTTTAAATGGGTGGAAATGAAGTTTTTAAAAAATAAAAACTATGGACCATGGGTTCGGCCATGGTACATGGCCGAACCCCATGGGGAGACTTTGAGGAATTTGGTGTTTTGGAACCATGGAAAATAAATGGGAATGATGGTTGAATTAATGGACAAAGAAAATGTACCTCATGATGATTAAGGAAGGATGATTTAAATGTATGATTTAAATTCATTTATGGTAGGACCAAATGAGATAAAATGGACCCAAGAAAAATGGGAAAAAGGCATCATGGGTTCGGCCATACACCATGGCCGAACCCATGACCCATTTGTAGGTCATGTTATGGGCTAAAAAATTGAATTATGTATGGGATTAGGTGATTGGAAATTTAATTAAATTAAGTGGCTGATTTTAAGGATGTTATGTCATGATTAACAAATCATTAATGGGGCTAAGTGTATGGATGAATTATGGTCAAAAATGTACATGGATGAAGGAAATATTAAGCCATGGAAGTATAGTGGCAAAACCGTAATTATTGGCCACAATGAAGAGCCATGGGTTCGGCCATGGTACATGGACGAGCCCCATGTTGGTTGGACATGAACTTGGATGCATTAAGATGACATTATGAGTGATTAAATGGAGCTTAGGGTTGCTGCATTTTAGGCTCACAAAATTAGAATGTTTAATGGGCAAAAAATTTGGAATTACGCATGTATTTAAATCAATGGAAATAAGGCTAAGTTAAGGGCTGATTTCGATAATTTTGTAACATGGTTAGGGATCATTAATGGATCTAAGTTTGCGAATCAGTTAGGGACTTAATCATGGATAAAATATGGACTAATTTGGTAAATGTATAATAAGGTATCGGGACATCGCAAACGGTACGCGATCGGCGACCGGATTTATCGGACGGAAACGGCGGACATGACGGGAACCAAGCTTAGGAGCTTGGGGAAAGCGGCTACTTAGTTTATTTAAGTTTTATTTTGGAAATTGTAATTTAAGTAGCTTAGCTCGTCGGCATGTAATAATTTTAGATTTCTTGCTATGGTTTGGATTTTATTTTGGACATTATGTTTATGAGATATTTTAGTAATTTAATGAGGTATCTTCCCTTCTATCTAAAACTGGTAGGATAGATTCCAATACAACCCACATTTTTGTTTAATTATCCTCAAGCTTACTTCTACATGTGAACCGTTCTTCGTGGACTTACTCCCACGCACACGTAGGGTTGGCCAGTTAAGGGCCGGGCTTTAGAAGCTCGGACTTAACTCGCATCGTGACGTCCGCGCCCTTTGTCACATTTAATTTTTTTTTTTAAAAAATAGACTCTGATTTTCGGTGAAAAGGGGCGGGCATTACAGTATACTAGTGAAGGAGCTTGAATGGAGGACATGCAAGGACCATGATTGGGCAATGGACAGGTGGTGGTTCCACCTCATCCAAACCACCAAACCACCCAAGGAAAGCACACCAAAACCGTTGGGCATGAAGGGTGGTATACTAGTCAAGGAGCTTGAATGGAGGACATGCAAGGACCATGATTGGGCAATGGAGAGGTGGTGGTTCCACCTCATCCAAACCACCAAACCACCCAAGGAAAGCACACCAAAACCGTTGGGCATGAAGGGTGGTATACTAGACAAGGAACTTGAATGGAAGACATGCAAGGACCATGATTGGGCAATGGAGAGGTGGTGGTTCCACCTCATCCAAACCACTAAACCACCCAAGGAAAACACACCAAAACCGTTGGGCATGAAGGGTGGTATACTAGTCAAGGAGCTTGAATGGAGGACATGCAATGAGCATGATTGGGCAATGGAGAGGTGGTGGTTCCACCTCATCCAAACCACCAAACCACCCAAGGAAAGCACACCAAAACCGTTGGGCATGAAGGGTGGTATACTAGTGAAGGAGCTTGAATGGAGGACATGCAAGGACCATGATTGGGCAATGGAGAGGTGGTGGTTCCACCTCATCCAAACCACCAAAGCACCCAAGGAAAGCACACCAAAACCGTTGGGCATGAAGGGTGATATACTAGACAAGGAACTTGAATGGAGGACATGCAATGACCATGATTGGGCAATGGAGAGGTGGTGGTTCCACCTCATCCAAACCACCAAACCACCCAAGGAAAGTAAACCAAAACCGTTGGGCATAAGGGGTGGTATGTGCCATGTGGAGGGCATGCACCCCCCTTGGCTAGACAAGAAGCCTAAAATGAAGGACATGCTAGACCATGCATTGGTCAAAAGAGAAGTGGTGGTTTCATCTCATGGAAACCACCAAACCACCCATGAAACAAAGCCAAAACCGTTGGGGAGGAGAGTGGTGTGTGCCATGTGGAGGGCATGCACCCTCTTGTTTGGTCAAAGAGCCCATGGGGAAGACTCCACATTGATGAGGGTGGAGTCTAACCCAAGCAAACCTTAGACAAGATGGGAAAGCTGGCTTTTGATCTCTTTCCATCTCATCTCACTCTCTCCCTCTCTCCCTCAAAGTCGGCCATCACTCTAGGAGAAAGAAGAAAAAAGACTTAGAGAAATTTGGATCTCATCTCCTCTCCCTCTCTCAAACCTCTTTGGCCGAACCCTCTCTTTCGGTTTTCATCTCAAGACCTCAACACACTCTTGCACGAAGATCAAGGAGCAAGAAAGAAGAAGACTAAGGAGAAGATTGGAGGAGCAAGAAAGAGCGAAGGAAACCGGAGGAGTCGGGGAATCGGTAAGTATCACTTGACAAGATTTTATTAATTTGAAGGAGTTAAAGGAAACTATGAAATCCCATTTTTGGATTGGAGTGTTGGCCAAAATATTATGGGCCATGGATTTAAAACTCATCCAAGAAATGAGATAGAAAATGGACAAACCCTAATGGGTAAGATAGGCTATGTAAATGATGGAATATTAAGGACACTATGTATATATGGTTTATGTATGCATGCATGGCTAAAAGGGTTAAGGATCATGATTCGGCCATTGCACGGCCGAGCCCTAATTGTTATGGATATATGGAAAGGACCTCATGTATGTCTAAGATAAGGTATATGATCTAAGATCATGGTTTGGCCCTTGCATGGCCAAACCCTAGATTTCTATTTATATGGATCATGAGGACTAAAAAGGGATTGGAAGAGGTTCGGCCATGGTTCATGGCCGAACCCCATCAAGTGATCTAACCATTGATAGTTGATGAATAAGAGAAATAATGAACCATAGGGTTCGGCCATGTTGTACGGCCGAACCCCATGGAAGAATATTATGGGTTTTAATGGGTGAAAAGATGGAAAATGATGAAGGAATGTTGATGATTTTAAATGGATTTTAAGTATTGTAAATAATGATTTAAAAGGATGAAAATGGTGAAGAACCATGGACCATGGGTTCGGCCATGTTGTATGGCCGAACCCCATGGAGACATGTTGATGGACTTTGGGTGGTAGATGATGATGACCTAAGTATATGATTAAACCCCCCCATGGAGGGACTTTGCTTATGGGTTTAAATGTTGTAAATGATTTAAAGGGGGATAGAAATGAGACATCATGGGTTCGGCCATGTTGTATGGCCGAACCCCATGAACCATCTTATGGACATTATGGATCTATGCATGCATGTTTAAATGAATGGATTATCAAGTTAAGGAATGGAAGCATTTGTTAGGGATTTGTTAGGGTTTTATGTCATGATTAAATAAATCATTTATGGATCTATGTTTATGGATCAGTTATAGACCTAGGTATGTATAGATAAAAGGAGTGTTTAGACATGGAAAGAATGATGGCAAAGAGGTAAATATGGTGGAAATGAAAGAACCATGGGTTCGGCCATGGTGTATGGCCGAACCCCATGGGGAATGTTTTTGGGGTCTTAGGGTTCCATTAATGTTAAATGTGTTTGGATTAATGAACCAAAGGATAGCTGATCTTGGACCCACATGATTAAAATGATCTAAGGATTAAAAAGGGACCCAAAAACCAAGTGGGTGAGGTTCGGCCATGTTGTATGGCCGAGCCCCACTAAGGCATGTATTGTGGACTTAAACATGGTTGGAACATTGGTTTGATTTGTTGATGCATAATAAGGTAACGGGATCTCGCAAGCGGTGTGCGATTGGTGATCGATCTTTGGAAGGAAAACCAAGGACCCAGTATTTAAACATTGGTAGGATTCCTACCTCATTGAAAACCGTGGAATATGTATATGTGATGTTTTTACTTGAATTATTTTTGTATCAAATGATATGTCTTAATGATGGGATTTTGAATTCTATGGTGGTTATTATTATTGCATAGCATGTTGCACTTGCACCTCATGCATGGCATGGGAGGGATACTATGGAGTTGTGATGCCTTGATGAGGATTTTCCATCAAGAGGGATACTATGTTTGAGATGTAACCGGAGTCCACGCTTCGTCGGGGCAACCGATAAACAAACGTGGAGATACCTTGATGTGCATTTTCTATCAAGAGGGTACTTTGTGATTTTGATGTCTTAATGAGGATTTTCCATCAAGAGGGATATTATGTGATTGTGATACCTTGATGAGGCTTTTCTATCAAGAGGGATACTATGTGCTTGTGATACCTTGATGAGGCTTTTCCATCAAGAGGGATACTATGTGATTGTGATACCTTGATGAGGATTTTCCATCAAGAGGGGCTGTGATTGTGATACCTTGATGAGGTTTTTCCATCAAGAGGGGTTGTGATTGTGATACGTTGATGAGGCTTTTCCATCAAGAGAGGTTGTGATTGTGATACCTTGATGATGCTTTTCCATCAAGAGGGGTTGTGATTGTGATACCTTGATGAGGCTTTTCCATCAAGAGGGGTTGTGATTGTGATACCTTGATGAGGATTTTCCATCAAGAGGATACTATGTGATGGTGATATAGATGATGGGTGGGACTCATGGCATATGACACCCATGGCATGGCATTGTCTTGCATGGTTTTGATATTACTTATACCTATATGTTTTTGTTATACTAATCCATGTGTTGACCCTACTCGGAGTACCTACTGGGCGCGTTGTCTAACGCCCTACTTTTACCTTAGATGATGACACATGAAACGGACGAAGCGAAGGACGCGATTAGAGCCAAGCTTAGGAGCTTGGATGATTAGATTCATTTTACTTAAGTTTCATTTATGAAAATGTAATTTGAGTAACTAGCCTGTTGGACTGTAATAATTTAGATTACTTGCTATGGTTTGGACTTTACTTTTGGACATTCTAAGTTAAGGTATTTATTAATTAAGTGATGTACTTCCTTGCTATTTAATAATTAGTAGGATAGACTCTATTATAATTTCCGCATTAAGTTTACATTCCGCAAGCTTAACTTAGTACGTGTGAACCGTTCTCGTAGACTTAGTTCCACGCACATGTAGGGTTGGCCAGTTAAGGGCCGGGCCTTGGAAGCTCGGATTTAGCTCGTGTCGTGACGTCCCACTCTCTTGTCACTCTTTTATTTCAAAAAAAAAATATACTCTGATTTTTCGGCATAGTGAAAAAGGGCGGGGCATTACATTTTCATCACTTATAATATATTGGATTTGGTCTATTTTGAATTACAAATTGATTGAATTTAAGATTAATGGTTGAAATGGACCCTAGATAGGTAAGGAGATGGGTCAATTACTCAATTAAGATCCAATGGATCATGGATAGGATTTGATTTGAAAGTAATTGGGTAAATGTAATTAAATGGGTCAATTAACCAATTGGGACCCAATGAGCCATAGATGAACTGATTTTAAGGTAAATGGGTAAGGTTAATTTAATTGGGTCAACTATCCAATTAAGACCCAATGCATTAAATCCACCTCATCAAGTGAGGTGCTATGTAAGTGACATGGCAAGGATAGGACCACGTGCCATGTGGTGACCATGTTACCACATGCATGATCGGCCAAGTCATGGTCAACCATGAATGAATGAGCTCAATTGAGTTCCAATTAAATGCAGTTCAGATTAAATTGAATACAAGTTTTGAGTTTAAAAGAATTAAAGTTGCTTGAATTAAGTGAGTCCGATTGAATGAGTTCAAGTTTAGAGTTCAAGATTAAATGCTTGAATTGGGGATGAGTTAAGATGGAAGTTGAGGAGACTTCCATCTCAAGTTGAGTTAAGTGGGAAATGGAGGGTTTCCATCTCAATGGATGGAACTCAAGGTACACACATTGGAAGTCAAAGGGATGCCTTGGTTTTAGCCAAGGGTCTCCTTGGTTAAACCAAGAGACTCCTTGGTTTGGACAAATCATAATGAGGATGGTTGAAAGGTTTGGGCTTGTATACAAAGGGGCACACCACACCCCTTGGCTGGCTCCCACACATTGAAACAAAAGATTGGTTTCCTCTCTTCTTCTCTCTCTCTCAATTCTATCTCTACACTTAGAGGATCAGTGAAGCACCAAGGAAGGAGAATGATTAAGGAGGAAAGACAGAGCAAAAGAAAGAAGGAGATGGAAAAAGGTGTGTTTTAAATTTAAGAACAATGTAGGATTAAGACTAAGGGTGGACCATAGATTTGGTCATGGTATGGCCGAACCTATGGGTTACAGATTTGTTGAAAGGAATGACCAAACTGTTATAGGGTCATGAAAGTTGAGCAGCCATTTAAGGATTGATTAGTGGTTTGAAATAAAATAAAAGGTGATATCTGAATCTAGATTATAAACCAAGGATGGAAAGAATTATGAAAAGACACTGACTTTGGCTAGAGGGTGGAGTAAACTCTCTAAGGGTTATGTGAATGATATTATTTATGTTTAAATAAGATTAGGAGTGAATTCCATGAAGAAGGGTCTAGCCAAATAATCAAACAAAATAGACTGACAAATAATCAGTCGAGTGAATCTGGGATTCAGTCGACTGAACTGCAGTTGGTCAAAACAGTAAACAATTTCTGGGAGTTTCAACCGACTGAATCTTGTGATTCAGCCGACTGAACATGGGCTGGATTAAATATATGGGATTTATTGGTGGTTCAGCCGACTGAATCCAGGATTCAGTAGACTGAGCATAGACGTTTCGAATAAGTAAAAGGATCAGGTGTATTTCTGCCGACTGAATCTATGATTCAGAAGGTTAGCGAGTCAAGGAATAACAGTACTGAGTTGGGTTTCAGCCGACTGAAAGTTTACGGTAAGGCAGAGAATAGTAACTGGACATGATTCAGTCGACTGAATTGAAAAGTTTGAATTTTTAATATATTTTTTTTTTCAGATATTACTGTTTATCTGGTAGGATGTGAGGAGTAATTAAATTAAAAGGAAAAATCAAATTGATATATGTATGTGATTGAATTGATAAGGTAAAGCGGTGTGATTCACTTTCACGCGACGGTTAGCAATTATTCGTGCGAAACAAGAAAAGGACAGTAAATCGGACATGGGTAGGATTCTTACCTTATTGAAATATATGTGGATCTTATATATATTTGTGTTGCTGATTTGTATTGCCAAACATAACGATTTACTTTGATCAAATAAATGTATATGTTTATGAATTGTTTTCGATGGTAACATGTGATTTGAAACGAAATGGCATTGTTGCATTCATGATCTCATGCATGGCATCGGAGGGAGTACATGAGACAGCAAGCCAAGTTATGAGTTGTCCGGACATGACTTGGGGTTTGAAACTAGCTTGAAAGAAGCTATGTGAACCATTGATATTTTGACCTTGTCTGGGATTGCTAGATAGGGGTACGGCGTAATTTGGGCTAAAGAGCTCCGGGGTAACCAGTCCAAAAATCCTGCATAGAGGGAGGAGTCCATGCTCCATCGTAATTCCTATTAACATACTTGGGGAGGTATAACAGTGACCTGCTGGTGCCGTCACAAAACACTGCGGACGTAAATGGCCAAGGGAACACCTTGATATGGTTCCTACTTTATCAAGGAAACTATTGATATGATTTGTATTGTTATTGGATATGGAGATTAGGTGAGGGGTCATTGGCATATGACACCCATTGCATGACACATACATTAGCATGATTTCGATATGATTATCGTGCGTTGTTTTGGTACCATGAGATGTTTTACAGTTTTTATATGATGTACTTATTCTAATTTTATATTGATCCTAAGTGTATTTAACCCTATTGGAATGCCTACTGGGCGCGTTGACTAACGCCCTACTTCTACCATTTAGATGATGGAAGAGGAAACGACAAGGACTTGGGACACGATGGAAGCCAAGCATAGGAGCTTGGGCAGCTTATGCTGACTTTACTTAATTGATTTTGAATTGATGTATTTGGGAGAACTATTAATTTTGGGATTGTAATAACTTAGATTTATTTTGCTATGGTTTGATGATATTTGGATATTTAAACTTCAGTAGATTTTATGTGATTGACTTCCTTGCTTAATGTTGATGTCATGTTTATGGATGAAATCTTATCCATATGGTTATTCCGCAATTATTTGTAAGCGTGTGAACTGTTTTAGTGGACTTGGTCCACGCACATGTATTGGTGGCCAGATAAGGGTCGGGTTTGGAAACTCGGACTTAGCTTGCGTCGTGACGTTTCTGCTCTCTCTCTCTCATTTTAAAAAATATATATATATACTCTGATTTTCGACGAGTGAAAAAGGGCGGGGCATTACATTAACTTAAAGACTTCCCCCCAACACGGACGATTAATCATCCTGGTGATCGGTCGCATCACCGATCCGTCGTCTGTTGGCGATTGGTCGCCAAGACACAGAGCTGGATTTTCTTCTTAAGACCACTACTGCATTTCGCCCGGCACATCGCCACTTGGCTATTAGTCTCCAAACCAGGGACTGATTTCTCTTTCTAAACTTTGATTTTGTTTTTCAAACACCCAATTTGATATTTTAACAAAATACATGCTATACAGAAATCATATTCATCATGATAAGCAAAACATATACCATAAAACAACTTGCAATTGATCAAATTGAATATCATGTGTCAAACATAAGCACAAATTGATTAAATCCATGCAAGATCAAGACAACAAACCATACACACATTCACATATGCAAACACTATACCATGATAAACATAATGAACAACAATATTCCTCTTAAAAATCTAATTTTCAAGGATGTATGGTTTTCCAAGAAAGACTAATATTATAGCCAGGAAGAGCATAGTCTAAGCTTGTAGTCACCAAATTCCTCTCACATGTCATAGCCCTTGGGCTATTTGAACTCACTTGCCAAAAGAGTTCATTTGAATTGTCTTAGGATATGAAAGTGAATCATAAGCCAAAACAAAACATGATCAGATGGTGGTCTATCTCCTAGGTACCTAAATGGTTGAGTTTGGTCTCTCATACACATTTCTTTGGGTATACCTTGGGGGTTCAAACATAGGATACCTCAACTCCTTCAAGGCTTAGTCAAGTTGTCTTAACAAGGAGTTTTGCCTTGGGTCCACCTTCCTTAGGGGTCTCCTAACATTAGGCCTTGGTGGATGCATTTTATTGTTTTTCATTGAGGTTTGGTGGGTGTCTTTTAACCTTAATGTTTGGTGGGTGGTTAAGGGTCTTCTCTTGAAGGTACCTTTTCCTAAGGCTACACTCAAGCTTGTAGTGTCCAACCTTATGGCAATAAAAACATTTCCCCTTGGAAGTCTTAGGACATTACCCTTTACAAACACCCCTTGGACAATAGATCCATTGGTTTCCAAAGAGGAACCAAGACCCGATCTATCACCAAACTTTTTACCCGATTTTAACAATCTTTCTAATCCTTCTTCTCCTTGGGTAAATTTATCTTGGAACTTTTCTTTGTGTTTTTTAAGTTCCATTAATTCATGAGTAAGCTTCCTCACTTCCACTTCAAGATTACCTTTTATTTCCCAGAGTTCTCCACATCCTTGCAATGGATTTCCATTTCATCTTGAAGGGCTTTCTCACTCTCCTTCAACTTAATGATTTCTTCATTAGAAGTTTTTAATTGAGAGTTGAGGAGTGTGTTCTCATATTTTACGTCTTTTAAATGGCTTGATAAATTTTTATTTTCAAGCTCAGCATTATCTAGCTTTGAAAGTTCCCTTGAGTGCTGAAAATTGGATTAACCCTAGAAGGAGGTGAATAGGGTAATCACAAATTATGGCCTTCTAAAATTTTTCTTGATTAAAAAAGTACGAAATTAAAACAATCAATCAATAGTGTGTGTTATGCAATGTGTACAAGGTAAACAATCAAACACACAATAGACAATACACACGATTTATAGTGGTTCGGTTAGCCAACCTACATGCACTGTAGAGACTCGTTCAACTTGAGCTATCTCCAATTCACTAAGCGTTGGAAACTAACACAATAGAATAGGACTTCAACCTATCCATTTGATTGGGACTTTCACCCAACTCCTATCCCATTATTTTTTATAGTGGTTCAAAAGAAAAAGATCTTTTTAATCCACTTCACAATAGAGTGATTTTTAATGAAAAATCTAAGTAAGGAAGCACTTGCCTTTGGAGCCTTTACAAATGAAGTTGTGTGCTTCCAAACGATCCACCCAATGTATGCTCGTACAATCCCGACGTCGAAGAAGACCCGCTGTGTAGAGAAATCACAATCCTTGGGTAGACTCTCTAGAAGATTGGGTACTCAATCTCTATCCTAGAACTTTGGCTTAATCCTTCTCTCTTAATCTCTATCACAAGGGATTAGATACTTGAATGATATACTTTTGATTGTCTAAGAGAAAATAAGCCTAGAGGTTTTCCTTTCATCCTTGGGAGATTTCATCACTAATAGATGGCTCAATTAATTGTTATTCAATCCTCTACCAACTCCGAAAATAGTGTTTGTATTTGTAGGCAACATAAAAAATTTCGTTACCCCGATACACACGAACGATCGTGTAATTGCAATCGATCGTCCGTGTTTGAAATCCTGCTCACCAACACGGCCGTTGAGCATTAAATGCACAGTAAGGGCAACAAAACGGTAACCTCATGATTGATTATGCCACACGATTGATCGTCCGTGTTATTGGTGACAGATTATAGGTTGGCGATATCATCGGCCTGGGACTCACTATATTTTCCTGCGTCAAGTCACATCCAGGCCTACGGCGATTGATCGTGTACCCTATGGGTTATTACCCTATCTCAGCGATGGGTCATTCGACCGACTAATCGTGTTTTACCACAAGAAGGGCCGCCGCCAGAAGAAGGTATCGTTCTGAGCCTGACTGTATTTTTCAGTGGGTATCTGACCCAGGCTCCAGGTAATTCAACGTGAGGGAGATTGGTCGGTCTGGTACCTAGACGAAGCATCATCTGTACGATCTGTTATCCGAGACATTGACTGTGATTGGCAGTCCATATTATTGTCTAATGCCCAGGGCAATCGATCATAAGCACTACTGGATCGACCCTTGTCCTAGCGATACATCGTGAGCAGAAATGTATCGTCCCAAGACCAAGTGTGTTTGACAGCCCTTCCCATCCAGAACTCATGACAATCCAGATGATGGGTCGTATGACCAGGATTGATCGTCCAGCCATATGGCAATGGGTCACCGACACAATGTGTCGTACACGACAATGCATATACTTATTGCCAAGTTGGGTTCCACTTGGTGTCAAACACACTTTGGGCTAGCTTATTATCTATATGTGATGTCTAAGCCTAGGGATGGTCCACCTAAGGTCTTCTATGGCCAATTACCTTCTGTGGTTGTCATACACATGTTGATCGATTGAGTCTTCATGCTTCAATGAACACTTGAGTCTGGAGCTTCTTCTCTTCAAGGCATTGTTTCACCTAAGTCACAGAATTGACAAACAGGTGTCTCGGAAAGTCGGGGCTCTAACAATCTCCCCATTTGTCAATTCGTGACAAAACCTATAAGCTAATCAAATAGAAATTAAAAACACAACCTGTAACGACCTGCCCCGACCTTCTTGCACAATATTGTCGGGTTTGGTCCGCACCCGTGCCGGCACGGCTTTGTATCTGAGGACCACACTACGGGAGCCCTCTAAAGGCCTTGTGCTAGATGGAGAGGAGTCAACCACTTATATACTGAGGATCCTAAACCCTCACTAGTGATGTTGGACTTCCACATGTGCCTGGCGCAATGCGTCCTTCAACTTGGTTATTTTATCTCCATTGGCACTCTAGCCCTCTAGCACTGGCCCCCTTATAGAGAGGTAATACAACCTACCCCCCTTAAGACCAGAGCCGTCCCAGGCTCGATAGCCAGTTATGACTCACACAAGCCCACACCCTCAGCCGAGATTTGAATCATGCTTTGATACCACTTGTAACGACCTACCTCGACCTTCTTGCACAATATTGTCTGCTTTGGTGCCGTACCCAGGCCCGTACGGCTTTGCATCTGAGGACCCACGCTAGGGAAGCCCTCAAAAGGCATTGTGCTAGATGGAGAGGAGCCAACCTCTTATATACTGAGGATCCTAGACCCTCACTAGTGACGTGGGACCTCCACATGCGCCTAGCGTAATGCGCGCTTCAACCTGGCGACTTTATCTCCATTGGCCCTTTGGCCCTCAGGCACTGGCCCCCACGAGGTGGGGTACTACACAACTCCCCCCAATTATACATCATTTGAATAAAAAATTACAACACATTATACAATGTATATCAAATGAAAATTGGACATGGCTTGACTTCACATTCTTGCTAAGCTTGCTCTATTTTCAAAAACACTTGTAAACACACATGAGCAAGCAACATAGAGGCTAGAGAAATCTTCAGTAATGTTAGTCTAAACATAAAACATGTATCCATGGACTAGACATACAAACTCCCCCATACTTCCTGATTTCCTAAACACCAAAACGACTTCACATAGCTCAAACTTATTACCAAGTTATATAGTTTTCAAATTCTTCTCCCCCAGTCTTTCTTGAGTTTGAAGTCCCAAACTCAAATTCAACACACGCATTTCAATGCAACTCCCCCATACTCCAAGCTATTCCAATCTTGCAATTTCTCCATTGTATATACTCCAATGCTTCTTATATGCATTTCAATGCTTCTCCCCCATATACCAAGCTAAGTCAAGCTTGCTCTCTCTCCATTAGCTTCTACTAATTTCTCCCCCATTTTGTCAGTAATTGACAAAGTCTAAACAAACACATATTTTGTGCTTCCCAAAGCTTCATAACCAAACATACATGCCATTCAAGCCATCAAAACATTTATGCACTCATATTGAAAATAAATCATTCAATACAAAGGCATGAACAACAATAAGTAATAACTATGGCATCACATAACAAGGAGAGAGAGAGAGAGAGAGAGAGAGAGAGAGAGAGATAAACGTAGCATTAATCAAACCATTGCATTGATTCACAAAAAGAGGTACATACTAGAAGTACACAGTTTTTCATAATATATTTCAACATGAAAAACTATCCTAAACTTCGCCAGTTGGCGGAGGTGGATAACAGGATCTAGAGTGAGGGGTAGAGTCATCCCTACTGCTTTCCATGAATGAGGTGAGGCTTTGGATAAATTCATTCACATGGGCTGCTAAGGCACCAATCATGCATTCCAAGAGGCTGTGCCTTTTATCAAGATCCTGAAGTTGCTTTTCAAGAAGCCTTAGATTGACGGGGTTGTCATTTTGATCTTCAACTCTTTCCTTTTCCCTAATACTTTTATCTTTATCATGCTCATCTTCCTCTTCACTACTTGAATCTTCTCGAGAACATGGTTTCTGAACATCTTTTCCTTTGCTAGGAATTTCTTTGACTTAGGATTGAATGGGAGAGACGAGCTCTATAATATGTATACCACTGAGCCTTCTAAGCATAGGATCATAAGTTTTCACCTTTTGGGTTCTCCTTGAGGTGGACATGGTTTGTTTACCTTTAGGGTTAAGACAAGTGGGGGTTCCCTTCTAAGACTTTGATCTCTTCGATGAAGGAGACGAGACAACGGATTGGTCCTTATTATCAGGGTACTCACGGTTGTATGAATACTTGGTACTAGCCATTGCTTCACAATTTCCAAACACCTTTTCTCAAAAAAAAAAAAAAAAATCGAAAGGAGCTGAGACAAAGTCTTACCCGAGCGGAAATCAGAGAGAAATCTGTGAGGGGAGAGGTCTCAGTAGGTCGAGAGAACTTTTCTTACGACCAAAACCACGAGTACTCGTTTGTATGAACTGATTTAGGAGTCTAGGGCACGATCCTTTCATGGGTTTTTGCAAAGAAAGGAAGAGAAGACTCGCGGAGGAGGAAAGAAATAAAGCTCCAAATCGAATAGGATTTTAACTTAAAGACTTTCCCCGACACGAATGATTAGTCGTCCAGGAGATCGGTCGCATTTCCGATCCGTCGTCTGGTGGCAATCAGTCGCCAAGACAAAGAACTGGATTTTCGTCTTAAGTCCACTACTGCATTTCGCCCGACACATCGCCACTTGGCGATTAGTCGCCATACCAGAAACTAGTTTTTCTCCTAAAACTTGATTTTGTTTTTCAAACTTCCCATTAGATTTTTAACATAAAACATGGTATACACAAATTATATTCATCATGGTAAGCAAAACATATACCAAGAAAACAACTTGCAAGTGATCAAATTGAAAATCATATGTCAAACCTAAACTCATTTGATCAAATCCATGCAAGATCAGGACAACAAACCGTACACACATTCAAATATGCAAACACCATACCATGTTAAACATAATGAGCAACAATATTCCTCTTGAAAATCTAATTTTCAAGGATGTATGGTTTTCCAAGAAAGACTAATGCTATAGCCAGGAAGAGCATAATCTTAGCTTGTAGTCACCAAATTCCTTTCACATGTCATAGCACATGGGCTACTTGAACTCACTTGCCACTAGAGTTCAATTTGAATTGGCTTAGGATATGAAAATGAATCATAAGCCAAAACAAAATGGTGGTCTATCTTCTAGGTACCCAAATGCTGGTCTATCTTCTAGGTACCCAAATGGTTGACTTTGGTCTCTCATACACAGTCCTTTGGGCATAGCTTGGGGGTCCAAACATAGGATACCTCAACTCTTTCAAGGCTTGGTCAAGTTGTCTTAACTAGGAGTCTTGCCTTGGGTCCACCTTCCATGGGGGTTTCCTAACATTAGGCCTTGGTGGATTCATTTTCGATTTTTCATTTAGATTTGGTGGGTGCCTTTTAGCCTTAATGTTTGGTGGGTGGTGAAGGCCTTTATTTTCCACGTGCCTCTTTCTAAGCATGCATTCAAGCTTGTAATGACCAACCTTATGACAATAACAACATTTCCCTTTCGGGGTTTTTGGCACATTCTTCTTAATAAAGACCATTTCATTCTTAGATCCATTGCATTCTAAGGAGAACCAAGACCCAATCTCTCACCAAATTTTTTTACTCGAATTTAGAAGTCTATTAAATCTTTCTTCTCCTTGGTAAACTTGTATTGGAACTTTTCTTTATGTCTTTTAAGTTCCATTAATTCATGAGTGAGCTTCCTCACTCCCATTTCAAAATTACCTTTTATTTTCCAAAGGTTTTCCACATCCTTGCAATGGATTTCTATTTCATCTTGAAGGGATTTCTAACTCTCCTTTAACTTAATGATTTATCCATTAGAGGTTTTTAATTGAGAGGTGAGGAGTGTGTTCTCATCTTTTACATCTTTTAATTAGCTTGATAAATTTTTTTTTCAAGTTTAACATTATCTAGCTTCTTAGCCAATTGTTTACTCTCCAAATACAAAACATTGATAAAGGATTGAAGATCATCATCTTCATCACTATAACTTTCAATATCCGTCATTGTTTCAATTATAGGTGCTTCCTCATTTTCAACAATGAAAATGATGAAGCTCTTATGGTTTCATCATTGACTTGAGGTTCCTCATCCAAATCGCTCTCAGATTCCCAGGTATCCTCATATGTGGCATTCAGAGCCTTCTTGGGTTTTTCCGATGGACATACATTTGAGTAATGTCCACTCCCACCACAATTGAAACATTCTCCTTCCTTGGATTTCTTTTTCCGCCATCTCTCACCATGAGGTTCATGTATTTTAGAGAATTTTTCACTTGGTTCTCTCTTTTTAAAATTTTTCATTTTATTGAACCTTTTAAACTTCTTTAAATATCTTTTGGCAATTAAAGCCATTTCTTCACTAAGTTCTCCTTCTTCCAATACCGGTTCCTTTTTTTTAACCATTGGAAGATTGATGGGAGATTTCAAGGCAATAGGTTTTTTAATTATTGAAGGTTAAAGGTTAAGTTCAAAGGTTTGAAGAGAGGCAACCAAATCATCAATTTTCATTTGGGCAACATTTCAATACTCTTCAATTGCCACCTTTTTAGACACAAACCTTTGGCAAGATTTCGAAGAATTTTTGTGCACACCTTTGCATCGGGAATTCTCTCACCAAGAGACCACATAGAGTTGATAATGTCATTAACTCTAGAGTAGAAATCCATGAAGGTTTCTTCTTCCTTCATTTTCAACGCATCAAATTGACCTTCTTATAATTGGAGCTTTGATCTTTTTACAACCGATGGGCCTCCGTGGGTTCTCTCGAGTATTTTCAATGCCTCTTGTGATGACTCACATATCATTATCCTTTTGTGTTCAATGGGTGAGAGTGCACAATTCAAGCCATTAAGTGCTCTACCATTACCCATGCATGCGGTTCTTTCCTCTTTGGTTCATGTGGAGAAGGCTTTTAGCTAAACGGATTTAGAGGTGGTAGTTGTATCCACTTTCTCGGCCACGAGATGTGACCAAACGATTCACACCGAATCCCATACAGATGAATCGATGGAGATGAAAAACCTTTTCATCTTTACTTTCCAAGAAGCATAGTTTGGTCCATCAATGAAGGGTGGCTTAGAGATGGCCGAGCTCTCAGCCATGGACATTGTTCTAGCACTAGATCACTCAGATGATTAAGTCTTGTAAATGAACACGCGGATCTGATACCAATGGAAATTTTCCTTGAGTGCTTAGAACAAGATTAACCCTAGAGGGGGGTGAATAGGGTAATCACAAATTATGGCCTTTTAAAAAAATTCTTGATTAATAAAGTATGGAATTAAAACAATTAATTAAGAGTGCGTGTGTTACGCAATGTGTATAAGGTAAACAATTAACCATAAAAGAGACAATACACATAATAATCGTTCAGTTAGCCAACCTACATCCACTGTAGAGACTCGCTCAACCGTGAGCTATCTACAATTCACTAAGTGTTGGAATTACACCAACACAATAGAATAGGACTTCCACCTATCCAATTGATTGGGACTTTTACCCAATTCATATCCCACTATTTTATATAGTAGTTCAAGAGAAAACTATCTCTTTAATCCACTTCATAATAGAGTGGCTTTTAAACAAAAATCTAATTAAGGAAGCACTCGCCTTTGAAGCCTTTCGAAATAAAGATGTGTGCTTCCAAAGGATCCACCCAAAGTGAGCTCGTACAATCCCGACATCGAAGAAGACCCGCCGTGTAGAGCAATCACAATCCTTTGGTAGACTCTCTAGAAGGTTGGGTACTCAATCTCTATCCTAGAGCTTTGGCATAATATTTCTCTCTTAATCTCAATCACAAGGGATTGGTTACTTGAATGATATACTTTTGATTTTCCAAGAGAGAATAAACCTAATGGTTTGACATTGATCCTTGGGAGATTTCCTCAGTCGTAGATGGCTCAATTAATTAACATTCACTCCTCTTCCAACTCTTCAAATAGTGTTTGTATTTATAGGAAACATAAGAAATTTCGTTACCCCGATACACATGATCAATCATGTACTGCCGATCACTCGTCCTTGTTTGAAATCCTGCTCACCAACCCAACCGTTGAGCATTAAATGCATAGTAACGGTAATAAAACGGTAACGTCACGATTGAACGTCCGTGTTTCTGGCAACAGATCATTGGTTGTCTATAGCATCAGCTTGGGATTCACTGTATTTTCTAGCGTCAAGTCACATCCAGGCCTAGGACGACTGATCATGTACCCGATGGGTTATTGTCCTGTCTCGGTGATGGGTCGAACGACCGACCTATCGTGCTATACTACACTTAGGGTCGTTCCCAAACGAAGGGATCATCCTAAGCCTAACTGTATTTTTCAGTGGGTATCTGACCCAAGCTCTTGGACATTGATTGTGAGAGCGATTGGTCGAACCTGTTGTAACTGCCTGTCCCATAAAAAAAGGCTTGGGGCTCTGCCCAGTAAGATATTGTCTGCTTTGGGCCCACACGCTCACACATGAGCGAGCTCGCACGATTTTTGGATCGGACCCGACCCAAGTCCGGGTCCAAAACACGTCTTGCTAGTTTGAGGGAGCAATGCTACTTATAAACCCCCTCTCAAACTCCTCAACTTCCGATGTGGGACTTTCCACAACTCCCACCCACTGCTGGGCTGTCGGAGCCGACCGGCCCACTGCTGGCCCATCCGACAGGGCCCAGTTTCACTTGGATCAGCCTATCTAGGGCCTGGCCTCTGGCTCATGGGTTAGAATATCACAATCCACCCCCCTAAAGTCCCGAGCCGTCCTCGGCTCGACCCAATGAACCCAGTGGAAGGCAGTAAGCCCACACAATCCGAGTGTAGAACCCGGAGCTCTGATACCATTTGTAACAGCCCGGCCCATAAAAAAGGGCTTGGGGCTTGGCCCAGCAAGATATTGTCCGCTTTGGGCCCACACGTGCACACATGCGCTAGCCCGCACTATTTTTGGATCGGACCCGGCCCAAGTCTGGGTCCAAAAAGAGTCTTGTTGGTTTGAGGGATCAATGCTACTTATAAACCCCCTCTCAAACTCCTCAACTTCCGATGTGGGACTTTCCACAACTCCCACCCACTGTTGGGCTGTCGGATCCGACCGGCCCACTCTGCTGGCCCATCCGACAGGGCCCAGTTTCACTTGGATCAGTCTATCTAGGGCCTGACCTCTGGCTCATGGGTCAGGATATCACACATGTACCCAGACGAAGCATAGTCTGAATGATCTGTTATCCGAGACATTGATTGTGAATGATAGTCCATATTATTGTCTAATTTTTATGGCCATCGATCGTATGCACAATTGGATAGGCCCATGTCCCATCGATACATCGTGAGAATGAATGTATCATCCTATCACCAAGTGTGTTTGACAGCCCTTTCCATCCAGAATCCGCGACAATCCAGGCGATGGGTCGTATGACCACGATTGATCATCCTGCCATATGGCGATGGGTTGCCGACACGATGTGTCGTCCATGACAATGCATATACATTTTTCCAAATTGGGTTCCACTTGGTGTCAAACACATTTTGGGCTCGCTTAGTTATCCAGATGTGATGTCTAAGCCTAGGGATGGTCCACCTAAGGCCCTCTATGGCCAATTACCTTCTGCGATTGTCATACAAATGTTGATAGTTTGAGTCTTCATGCTTCAATCAACACTTGAGTCTTGGGACTTGAGCTTCTTTTCTTCAAGAAATTGTTTCACCTAAGTCACGGAATTGACAAACAAGTAACTCGGCAAGTCGAGGCACTAAACAAGCTTCTTAGCCAATTGTTCACTTTCAAAGTATAAAGCATTGAAAGATGATTGAAGATCATCATCTTCATCATTATCACTTTCAATATCCGCCATTGTTTCAATTATGTATGCTTCCTCATTTTCAACAATGGAAGCGATGAAGTTCTTATGGGTTTCATCCTTGGCTTGAGGTTCCTCATCCGAATCACTCACTGATTCTGAGGTATCCTCATATGTTGCATTCATGACCTTCTTCAATTTTTGTGATGAACATACATTTGAGTAATGTCCTCTCCCACCACAATTGAAGCATTCTTGTTCGTTGTATTTCTGTTTCCTCTCTCTCTCTCACCATGAGGTTTATATCTTTTGGAGGTTTTTTCACTTGGGTCTCCCTTTTTAAATATTCTCATTTTATTGAGCCTTTAAAATTCTTTAAATATCGGTTGAAAATTAAAGTCATTTCTTCACTAGGGTCTCATTCTTCCAATATCGGTTCTTTTTCTTTAACCATTGGAAGATTGACGGAAGATTTCAAGGCAATAGGCTTTTCAGTTGTTGAAGGTTCAAGCTTAAGTTAAAGGTTTGAAGAGATGCAACCAAATCATCAATTTTCATTTGGGCAACATTTCGATACTCTTCAAATGCCACCTTTTTAGAGTCAAACCTTTTGGCAAGATTTCAAAAAAAAAATTGTGCACACCTTTGCATCGGGAATTCTCTCACCAAGAGACCACATAGAGTTGACAATGGCATTAACTCTAGAGTAGAAATCCATGAAGGTTTCTTCTTCCTTCATTTTCAAGGCATCAAATTGATCTTCCAATAATTGAAACTTTTATCCTTTTACAATTGATGAGCCTTCGTGGGTGCTCTCGAGAATTTCCCATGCCTCTTGCGCGGTGTCACACATCATTATTCTTTTGTGTTTAGTGGGTAAGAGTGCATTATTCAGGTCATTAAGTGCTCCACCATTAACGGTGCATGCGACCATTTCATCTTTAGTCCATGTGGAGAGGGCTTTTAGCTCATTGTACTTAGAAGTGGTAGCCGTATCCACTTTCTCGACCATGGGATATGACCAACCAGTACACACTGAATACCATAGGGATGAATCGATGGAGATGAAAAAGTTGTTCATCTTTGCTTTCCATGAAGCATAGTTTGATCCATCGAGGAAGGGTGGTTTAGAGATGGACAAGCCATCACCCATGGACATTGTTCTAGCACTACATCACTCAGACGATTTAGTCTTCTAAATGAGTACGAGGCTCTGATACCAATTGAAACTTCCCTTGAGTGCTTAGAACAAGAATAACCCTAGAGGGAGGAGGAGGAGGGGGGGGGGGGGGTGAACAGGGTAATAAAAAATTATGTCCTTCTAAATTTTCTTTTATTAATGAAGTGCGAAATTAAAACAATTAATGAAGAGTGTGTGTTATGCAACGTGTACAAGGTAAACAATCAAACACACGACAGACAATACACACAATTTATAGTGGCTCGGTTAGACAACTTACATCCACTGTAGAGAATTATTTAACCTTGAGCTCTCTCCAATTCACTAAGAGTTAGAATTACACCAACACAATAGAATAGGACTTTCACCTATCCAATCGATTGAGACTTTCACCCAATTCCTATCTCTCTATTTCTTATATTGGTTCAAGAGAAAACTATCTCTTTAATCCACTTCGCAATAGAATGATTTTTAAAGAAAAATCTAACTAAGGAAGTACTTGCCTATGAAGCCTTTGCAAATCAAGATGTGTGCTTCCAAATATTCCACCCATAGTGAGCTCGTACAATCTCGACGTCGAAGAAGACCTGCCGTGTAGAGCAATCACAGTCCTTGGGTAGACTCTTTAGAAGATTGGGTACTCAATCTTTATCCTAGAGCTTTAGCATAATCCTTCTCTCTTAATCTCGATCACAAGGGATTGGATACTTGAATGATTTACTTTTGATTTGCTAAGAAAGAATAAGCCTAGAAATTTTACATTTTAACCTTGGGAGATTTCCTCATTGGTAGATGGCTCAATTAATTGATATTCACTCCTCTCCCAACTCCCAAAATAGTGTTTGTATTTATAGACAACATAAAAAAATTTGTCACCTCGATACACACGATCGATCGTGTACTAGCGATAGATCGTTTGTGTTTGAAATCCTGCTCACCAACCCGACTGTTGAGCATTAAATGCACAGTAACGGTAACCTCACAATTGATCGTGCCAAAGATTAATGATCTGTGTTTCTGGCGACAGATCGCGGCTGGCGAAAGCATCGACCTAGGACTCACTGTATTTTCTAGTGTCAAGTCCCATCCAGGCTTAGGGTGATTTTGAGCATTAAATGCACAGTAACGGTAACAAAACGGTAACCTCACGATTGATCGTGCCAAAGATTAATGATCCGTGTTTCTGGCGACAGATCGCAGCTGGCGAAAGCATCGACCTCGGACTCACTGTATTTTCTAGTGTCAAGTCCCATCCAGGCTTAGGGTGATTAATCGTGTACCCGATGTGTTATTGCCTTGTCTAGGCGATGGGTCGTGCTACAGACCAATCGTGTTATTCCACACAAAGGGCCGCTGCCAGACGAATTATCGTCATGAGCCTGACATAATTTTTCAATGGGTATCTAACTCAGGCTCCAGGCGATTGATAGTGAGGGCAATTGGTCGGCCTTGTACCAAGACGAAACATCATCTGCACGATCTATTATCTAAGACTTGACTGTGAATGACTTTCCATATTTTTGTCTAATGCCTAGAGTGATCGATCGTACGCACGATTAGATCGGCCCTATCCCAGCGATACATTGTGAGCACGAATGTATTGTCCTGAGACTAAGTGTGTTTGACAATTCATTCCATCCAGAACCCATGATAATACGGACGATGGCTCGTATGACCATGATTGATCATCTTGCCATATGGCGATGGGTCGTCGACACGACGTGTCGTCCACGATAGTACATATAAATATTTCCAAGTTGGGTTCCACTCGGTGTTAAACACATTTTGGGCTACCTTAGTTATCCAAATGTGATGTTTAATCCTAAGGATGGTCCACCTAATGTCATTTATGTAACACCCCGGATTTTCAATTTATTATTTTATATGAAAATTACCCATTTAATTTGCGAATATTAGTTATGAATCTTAAATTGGGTAAAGAGTTGGGTCATTGGCCCAATTAGGACCCAACGGTTGCAATAAAAATTAAATGGAGATGAATTTAATTAGTAATGCAAAATTAAATAAATGATGGTTCATGGCCGAATATTGGATTTGAATATCCAAGGAGATGTTCAAAAATCAAATGAAGATTTCATGGCTGTGTAAATGGGATTTGCACATCTAAGGAGATATGTGCATGAGGTGTTAGAATATTTTTAAAAAGGGTAGGCAACTACTAATTATAGACACAAGGGTTATGCGCATAGCACCTCCTAAAACAGGCACAAGGAAAGGGCTCACGGCATTGCTACTCTTATCTTAGCATGGGCCGATTGGGATGATTATTAAAGAAAGATAGGAAGGTCGGCAATTTGTATCTTAAGCACCATCTAATATTGGACCAAGGGAAGATTATAAAAGGAGAGATGCAAGGGGCGCACGGCCCTAAGGGGAAATTGCATCTAAAGCACCTTTTAAACTATGATCAAGAGGAAGTGATAAAAGGGGAGACATAGAGGGGCTCACGGTTTACACACCATAGCCGAATTTCCTTTCTCTCTTGCAAGTCTAATTCACGGCAATACATTCAACTTCAAGATCAGTTCGGTTTTGTGAAAGATCAATAAGAAGAAGTGGAGAGGCTAAGGAAGAGAAAGATTGGAAGAGCAAGAAATCGGAAACGGTTAGTATCTTATTTGATTAATTTATTTTGAAATAAAAGAACCATAGGGTTTGGCCATGGTGTTTGGCCGAACCATAGGGTTCGGCTATGGTTTTTGGCCGAACCCCATGAAGAAGATTAGGAGATGGTTTGATGAATTTTAATGGAAAGAAAGAACCATAGGCTTCGGCTATAAGGCGTGGCCGAACCCCATGGAAAGACATGTTTAATTCATGGGTTTTAAGGATTGAAAACCATGGAGGAACATTGGGTTTGTTTAATGGGTTTTGAAGGATGAATCCTATGGAAAAAACATTGATTTATTTTAAATGGATGTATGGTTGATGGTTTTAGATCCATGGAAGGACAAATTAATGGATGAATGGGAATGTATGATTTCCAAAGAAATTAAAGAACCATAGGGTTCGGCCATGGTGTATGGCCGAACCCCATGGAGTTTGATTGGTTAATTTTAAATAATAGTTTGATGTTAATGTTATGCAATTTGGAAAGGAATTAAATGGAAGCATGAACCATAGGGTTCGGCCATAATGCATGGCCGAACCCCATGTTAGAAAGAAATTATTTATGGAAACCTTCTAGTAATGGAAGGTGGAGATTATTTATGGAAACCTTCTAATAATAGAAGGTGAAGATTATTTATGGAAACCTTCTAAATATGGAAGGATGGATGATAAATTTGGAAACTTGCTGGTTATGGATTATTAATGAAAATGGAAACTTAGGAATCATGGGTTCGGCCATGTGTATGGCCAAACCCCATGAACCAATTTTATGGTTTGTGGATCAAGATATGGATATAGGTGTTTGTAATTGAATGAAATGTTAACTATGGATGAGACCAATGGCAAAGTTGTAATTATAGCCTAAAGTGAAAGATCATGGGTTCGGCCATGATGTATGGCCGAACCCCATGAGGTCTCTTTTATGGATTTGAGTGGTTATGGAATTTATATGGACCTAATATGATTAAATGAAGGGAAGGATTAGAGTCTTATTTATGAATCATGAATCTATGATTATGGACCAGTTTGGACTCAGACATCATAGGGTTCGGCCATGGTGCTTGGCCGAACCCCATGAATCAGTTATGGATTTATGTTTGGGTGTATTTTAAAGGGATGAAAGATGAGAATAATGAAATTATAGCCTTGGATGGCAATATGGTAATTATGTAGAATTAATGGAACTATGTTTTGGGAACTCAAACATAAGTTGATGAAATCAATGGCAATCTTGTAAATATGGGGATTGGTTTATGGACTTTAAATATTCTAAATCAAGTGGGACTTGGTTTTGATTGGTTATTATATTATAAGGTAACGGGAACTCACAAGGCGTTTACGATCGTGAGCGGTTACCGGACGAAAGACGCAAGCACACGTTAGCGGTCTTTGGTAGGATTCCACCTCTTTGAAACCATGGGTTTATGTACTTTGTTTTATCTTATTTTTGATGAAATTATGTTTCAAAAGATATGTTTTATATTGAATTTTACATGCTATGTTTATTTATATAAAAAACATGTGTTGGATATGTTTTAAAAAGGTGATCTTAAATGCTATGTTTATGTTATAAAATAGCATGTGTTCATTGGCATCTCATGCATGGTATGGGGTGGAGGATTTGTAACCGGAGGGGTCACACTCCGTCGGGGCATCTGAAAAACCTATGTGCGGTACCTTGATGTGCCTTTCCATCAGGAAGAAACCAGAGGATCCACACTCCGCCGGGGCGTCCGGAAGACCTATGTGGTGGATACTTTTATGTACATGTGATGGGTGAGACTCATTGCATTTGTCATCATTGCATGACATGGTTTTACATGGTTTTGGATATTATGTTATAATATATGTTTTGTACTAACCATATGTTAGCCGTAATTGGAATACCTACTGGGCGCGTTGTTCTAACACCCTACTTCTACCCTAGTTGATGATACAGGAAATCAGGGGAACGATGAACTCAAGGAGGGCCAGGCATAGGAGCTTGGATGATTTATTTTATATGTTTTGAATAAGAGTTACTCATGGACTTGTACTTGAGTATCTAGATTTCGGAATGTAATAACTTAGATGGTCGGATATTTATTTTGATAATTATGATATCTGAATGATGATTAAGGATTTGCCGTACTTTGCTATCTGAATGGAATAGAACTTGGTTCTATTATGATTCTGCAATTTTGATGTTATTATTCCTCATGTTTATATTGCTATGTGTGAACCATTTTCGTGGACTTAGTCCATGCACACATAGGGTTGGCCAGTTAAGGGTCGGACTTTGGAAGTTCGGACTTAGCTCGTGTCGTGACGTCCCGCTTGTAACGCCCACCCCTTTTCACAGAAATCAGAGTCTAATTTTTTTTTTTTTAAAGTGATAAAGGGCGCGGACGTCACGACGCGAGTTAAGTTCCGAGCTTCTAAAGCCCGGCCCTTAACTGGCCAATCCTACGCGTGGGTGGAACTAAGTCCACGAGTACGGTTCACGCGTAGAAAGTAAGCTCGCGGAATATAAAATTACATATGGAATGATAATAGAGACTATCGTACCAATTTTCCAATTTTCATCATTAAAATAGATAATATTCACATATTCATTGATTTACAAATTCCGAGGCATTACACCGCTCTCTATCACTCTTCGTTTATAAAAAAAATAGACTCTTAATTTACGGGAAGAAGCGAGTGAAAAAGGGCGGGGCGTTACAGTTGGTATCGAAGCGAACCCGAAACATTGAATCTTTCGGAGAAAATTAATCCTGTCTCGTGCATTAATTTACTTCGTTAGACTCAGACGGATGATAGCAAAGGAAGTACAGTCAAAATAATCGGATTATCAAACATAGCGACATAGGATGTATTTCCCCAGAAACAAAACAAAACCAAGAGTGCTTCTTTGGAAATTTTCCCCAAAGGTAGGAAATACAAATTTTATGATGGAAACTAAGTGTTGATATGTTTCAATGGCTTAGGGAAAAAAATGGCTCCAAGGGAACGGCCAAGGAGAAATACCCTACAAAACCCAAATGGGGGTGACGAGGAGGAACGACAATCTCATCATGAGGAGGAACGACATTTTCATCATGAAGAGGAAGAACAACAATCCCACCAAGAGAATGAGCAACAAAGTAGCGTGAACATACCAGTGGTACCTCCTGAACTGTAAAATTTGGTTCAAGCGGTGGTCACTTCGGTGCTTCAACAACACCTGAATGAGAATGGAACCACCAACGGAAACAATGACAGGAGCATGGTCAGGGACTTCCAGCAACAACGCCCTCCTTACTTCAAGGGGAGAGAAGGGGCTGTCGGAGCGAAAAACTGGCTGAATAAGATTTCACAGATTCTGACTTTGTTGAATATTACGAGTCATGCTCACAAGATTTTACTGGCCACATCACAACTGATCGATGATGCCGGTAAATGGTGGGAGGTTATAGAGAATCAGCGAACCCTTATTCCGGAAGGAGAGAGGACTGCCATGACTTGGGAGCAGTTCTCAGCTACCTTCCTGGAACATTACTTTCCTAAGGAGGAGAAGGAGCGCCAGGCACAGGTTTTTCTATCTTTGGTACAGGTTACCATGATGGTGGCAGAGTACCACCAGGAATTTCTCAGTTTATCTGTGTATGCATTTTATATGGTGGATACAGAGTATCGGAGGGCACGCAAGTTTGAGCGGGGACTTCGGCCTAGCATAAGGGCCAAGGTAACTATATTCAAAGCAGCCACATTGGCAGAGGTGGTCAGCAGGGCCACTATAGCAGAGCAGGAAATGCTGAGTTGACGTGTTTTGACAATCGCCGAGCTCAGAGTGGGAGGGGTACCCAATAAGAGGTTCCGACCAAACTCTAGCAGACCCTTACCATCTACTGGGTCAACAGGGGGCTTTCGTCCCAATCATCCCTCCCCATCTGCACAGTCACTCAGGCTCCCAGAGGTGGGAGCAACTGCTTCCATTGTGATCAGCTTGGTCATTTTAAGAGAGAATGTCCACAACTCAACAAACCCTCATATTCCAGAGGTTCATCTCGTCCACCAGTTAGGCCAGCTAATTCACGTGGAGGCAGGACATTTAATCAGGCGGGACGACCGCTACAGGATCTAGACGGGTATTCACCTTAGCTCCTCCAGCAGCAGAGGATCATTCTGTGATTCAAGTTATGGCAGTAGTCAGTAGTTCTACGCCTTTGCATTATTTGATTCAGGAACATCCCACTCTTTCATATCTACTGCATTTGTAATTGCTACTGGTACATTGGTACAAAAACTGTCCACATCACTCACCATTGTATCCCCCATCGGAGACACATCATTGGGACTTTTATGCACAGCAGTGAATACTGAACTTGTTGGACTCAGATTTGAGTTCAATTATTTGGTACCCGATATGTCAAATATGATATTATTTTCGGCATGGATTGGTTGGCTAGTTTTAAGGCCAACATTGATTGTTATCGTCGCAGGGTGACATTTTGGTCGCCCGAGGGAAAACAACATGTAGTGCATGCTGATAAACAAAGCAGACTGCATGAAGGGTTGAATCATCTGGCATTGAACATTATCAGAATCAATAAGGCACCGGTGGTTGAACTTCCGGAAATAGTAAGGGACTATGCAGACGTTTTTCCAAAGGAACTCCCTGGTTTGCCTCCCATAAGGGTGATCAATTTTGAAATCAAGTTGTACCCTGGCACTGCACCAGTGTCATTACCACATTACCGGATGGCACCAGCAAAGATGTCCGAGTTAAAGAAACAGATTGATGAACTTCTCAGACTAGGGTACATTCGGAACAGTACATCGGCTTGGAGAGCTCCGATTTTATTTGTAAAGAAGAAGGATGGTTCACTCCATATGTGTGTGGATTACCGAAAACTGAACCAGCTGACGGTCAGAAACAAGTACCCTCTACTTAGGATCGATGATTTATTTGATCAACTTAAAGGTTCCAGTCATTTTTCTAAGATTGATTTGATGTCCGGATATCACCAAATCCGGGTTAGGGAGGAGGACATAGAGAAGACAGCCTTCAGAACGCGGTATGGGCTATATGAGTTTGTAGTCATGCCGTTTGGACTCACCAATGCACCAGCTGTGTTCATGAATCTTATGAAAAGGATCTTCCATCCTTACTTGGACCAATTTGTCATTGTATTTATAGATGACATTTTGATTTATTCCAAGACTCAGAAAGAACATACTGAGCACCTGAGGATAGTTTTGGACACTTTGAGGAAGAACAAAGTATATGCCAAAGCCAACAAATGTGAATTTTGGCTATCCGAGGTTAACTTTTTGGGACATGTTATATCAGAATAAGGTATAGCCGTGGACCCGACTAAGGTAGCGGCAGTAAGAGATTGGAAAGCGCTAAAGAATGTAACTGAGATCCGTAGCTTTTTGGGATTGGTTGGTTATTATAGGAAATTTATCATGGACTTCTCAAAAATTGCATCTCCACTTACTCGACTTACTCAGAAATGGGTCAAATATGAGTGGTCAGATTTGTGCAATCGGAGGTTTGAAGAACTGAAGAAGAGACTTACCACTGCTCCTATCCTAATTTTGCCGGAAAGAGGGAAGTGTTATAAGGTACAATGCGATGCTTCAGGAGAGGGACTGGCGTGTACACTCATTCAAAGTAATCGTGTGGTGGCATACAGATCAAGACAACTAAAAATACATGAACGTCTCTATCCTACACACGATCTGGAACTAGCCGCACTGGTTTTCGCTCTCAAAAGTTGGAGACATTATCTTTATGGCGAGAAATTTGAAGTGTTTTCAGATCATAAAAGCTTGAAGTACTTATTTGATCAGAAAGAGCTCAACTTGAGGCAGCGCAAATGGATGGAATATCTGGCAGATTATGAGTTCGCACTTCGTTATCACCCTGGCAAGGCGAACAAGGTGGCAGATGCCCTCAGCCGTTTATCACATGCATTAGTGGCATGTTTGATCAGGACAGAATGGGAGATGCTGAATACCATTCGAGAGTTTAAACTTTACCTCAATAACCATGGGACTATATACAATTTGATCATACGGTCCAACATGGTTACCAAGATTGAACAGAAGCAGCGGACAGACCCGGAGGTGGAGGAGATTTGGGCCAAGATGTCTACTAGTGAAGTCATACCGGAATGGGAGTTACGACCAGGACAGGGTCTTGTATTCCGAGGAAGGGTATATGTACCAAAGAGCTACAGAAAAGAGTTATTGGTTGAGGCACATCAGACCAAACTCTTTATTCATCCGGGCAGCACCAAGATGTATCACGACCTGAAGAGACATTAATGGTGGCACAGACTCAAAAGAGATGTTGCAGAATTTGTGGCACATTGCATAACTTGTTAGCAGGTTAAGACGGAACATCAGAAGTCACCAGGGTTACTCAAACCCTTACCAGTGCCGGAATGGAAATGGGAACACATTTCCATGGATTATGTGACAGGGTTGCCAAGGTCATCAAAGGGCAACAATATGATATGGGTCATGGTAGACCGACTGACCAAGTCTGTACATTTTATTCCCATTAAGATGACAGACTCATTTGAGACTTTGGGTCGGCTGTATATTAAGGATATCATCAGATTGCATGGTATACCTCAGACTATTGTGTCTGACAGAGATGGACGATTCACAGGCAGAGTATGGCAGAGCATGCAGTCGGCCATGGGAACAGATCTACTGATTAGTACGACATTCCATCCACAGACTGATGGCCAGTCTGAGAGGACAATACAGACACAAGAGGATATGCTGAGAGCATGTATGCTAGATTTCAAGGGTGGATGGGAGGACCACTTGCCGTTGGTAAAATTCTCATACAACAACAGTTACCAGGCAAGCCTCCAAATGGCACCATTTGAGCATTATATGGTAGACCATGTAGGTCACCAGTGTGCTGGACAGAGGCCGGTGAGCCTGCACTGATTGGACCTGAGTTAGTTGCAGAGACTACAGCGCAGATACAGTTGATACGGCTGTAACGCCCCGCCCTTTTTCACTCGCTTCTTCCCGTAAATTCAGAGTATATTTTTTTTTTATAACAGAGTAGAGTGATAGAGCGCGGGACGTCACGACGCGAACTAAGTCCGAACTTCCAAAGTCCGACCCTTAATTGGCCAACCCTATGTGTGCATGGACTCAGTCCACTAAAATGGTTCACACATAGCAATATCAAGATGCGGAATAAAAATCATAACATGCGGAATCATAACATCAAAATGCGGAATCATAATAGAACCAAGTTCTATTCCATTCAGATAGCAAAGTACGTCCAGTCCTTTTCCTTAATTAAAATATCATAATCATCAAACTAAAATCATTCGGCCATCTAAGTTATTACATTCCGAAATCCAAATACTCAAATAGAAGTTCATGAGTAACTTTATTCAAAACAAGTAAAATAAGTCTTCCAAGCTCCTATGCATGGTCCATCTTACGTTCATCATTCCCCTGATTACCTGTATCATCAACTAGGGTAGAAGTAGGGCGTTAGAACAACGCGCCAGTAGGTATTCCAGTTATGGCTAACACATGGTTAGTACAAAACATATATAATAATATAATGATGTCAAAACCATATAAAATCCATGCCATGCAATGATGACAAATATGCAATGAGTCACACCCATCACATGTACATAATGTACCCACCACATAGGTCTTCCGGACGCCCCGTCGGAGTGTGGACCCTCCGGAATCTTCTTGATGGAAATCACATCAAGGTAACTCACATAGGTTTTTCGGACGCCCTGAAGGAGTGTGACCCCTCCGGTTATAAATCCTCCACCCCATGTCATGCATGAGATGCCAATGAAACACATGTTATTTATAACATAAACATAACATTGAAAATCCCTTTTGAAACATAATCAAACACATGCTATTTTAAACAAATAAACATAGCATTCCAAATTCATATAAAGCATATCATTTGAAAACCTAAATTTCACCAAACATAAGATAAAACAAGTGTACATAAATCCATGGTTTCAAAGAGGTGGAATCCTACCAAAGACCGTTCACGTGTCTTTGCGTTTCCGTCCAAGACTGGATCATCGATCGCGCACCGCTTGCGAGATCCCGTTACCTTATAATATAATGATGAATCAACCAAGTCCCATTTGATTACAAGATTCTAAGTCCATATACAAAACCCCATGGGGTTCGGCCATACACCATGGCCGAACCCATGGCTTACCATTTTCATACATATTTACGAAAATGCCATTGATTCCCTCTTTCCTTTAAATCTTTTATAATTAGACCCTATAAATTTCCTTAACCAACCAGTCCATCAAACACAACTCATGGGGTTCGACCATACATCATGGCCGAACCCATGGTTCTCCACTTTGGTGTGTAATTACGTTTTTACCATTCCCTTCACCATCAATCCATAACATACATTGTATCCTTTTTCTTTTATTTTAAAAATACACAAAACATAACTCATAACATAGGTTCATAATTTGATTCATAAATCAACCCTTAACCATGCTTTAAAATACCATTTAATCCCTTAATTTGGACCATGGGGTTCGGCCACACACCTTGGCCGAACCCTATGGTGTATAGTTTCCAAATTAAACTCCACCTTCCCATAATTGGAAGTTTTCCAAATTTAGATTTCACCTTCCAAAAATAGAACTTCCCCTTGTTAATCTCCCCTTCTATTATTAGAAGATTTCCATATTTAAACTTACTAAAATTATCAACCTCCTTCCATAAATGGAAGGTTTTCCAAAAATAACTCCACCTTCCATTTTTAACCTAGGGTCCACATTTAGAAAGTTTCTTAATTAATCAACAACCCTTCTATGATTGAATATCATTTTCCATAATTAAAAAGGTTTCCAAAAACTAAACCCTAGTGGGGTTCGGCCATACCTATGGCCGAACCTCACTCATGATAACCAATCCATTCATTTGATTAATTTCCACATTCCATTCTTGGATAGTTTCCATAATTAATCTTCATGGTCTATAATTAGATATTTTCTAATTTCAATATCCACTTTCCAAGAATAGAAAACTTTCCCATTTTAGACAAACTTCTATAGATAGATAGTTTCCTAAATTTGAAACTATCTTTCCATCATTGGGTGTCTTCCAAAATTAGCACTCCTTCCATATTTGGAAGCTTTCCATTTTAAGCAACCAAGATACAATTACCAATCCAAAAACTACCCCATGGGGTTCGGCCATACACCATGGCCAAACCCTATGGTTCATGATCTTGGCCATTGGTTTAGGTCCAATTAAAATCCATCACCAAATCCATAAAATTGTTTGGTGGGGTTCGACCATACACCATGGCCGAACCTCACCTCTTCCTTTCATTATTTTAGATCTAACAACTTAAACATAATAACATCATGGTTCGGCCATGCCATGACCGATCCACATTCCTATCCATATTTCCATTAATCAATCATGGATCTTCCATTTAATCCATTCAAACTCACATATCATTTACACCAAACATACTCCATGGTTTTCATTCTTTAAAAACCAACAAATAATTCAAATGTTTCCATGGGGTTCGGCCATGCACTATGGCCGAACCCTATGGTTCTTTCTTCTCCTTTTAAACCATTAACCCATCTCCAATTTTTCTCCATGGGGTTCGGCCAACCAACATGGCCGAACCCTATGGTTATTTTGTTTCATAAATAAAATTATACCATTAAACACTTAGTTACTAACCTCTTTCCAATTCCTTGCTCTTCTAATCTTTCTCCCTTCTTCTTACTTTTTCTCCAAACAAGAACACCTTCTTGTTGCTGCCTTCTCCTTGTGTATTGCCGTGTATGAGCCTTGAGAGATTGAGAGAGAGATGGGGTTGTAAAAACCGTGCACCCCCTTGGGTCTCTCCTTTTATTAAGCTCTCCTTAGTCCCATACTTAGAAAGTGTTTAAGATAGGCAACCTCCTCCTTTGGCCGTGCGCCCCCTTGCCATAGATGGAATGCCGACCTCCCTTGCTTTACTTAGCCATGGCCGACTTCTCCTCCTTAATTTAAAACCTTCCCTTTATTCCATTTATTTATTTAGATTAGATAGTTTCCTTGGTTACTATCTTATGCGCATAACATATATATTTAATATCTAAATTTCGGCCATGTATAATCTCATTTGATTTTTGAACATTTTCTTAGGATATGAAAATCCAATTTAATTAAGAAAGTCCCTCTTCAAATATTCTAGCATATCATTTGTGGATTAAAATCCCACATATCTCTCATGCGCATAATCTATGGATTTCACATTCAAAATTCAGCCATAAAATCTTTTATTCAAAATTGGATATGATTCATCACTAATTTAATTCAACCCATTTAAATTTTAATAAGACTAATTCCAACATTGGTTGGGTCCTAATTGGGTCATGGCCCAATTCCTTATCCATATAAGATCCAATTTTAAAATTCACAATTAAAATGAATAAATAATAAACTGAAAACCCGAGGTGTTACAACGGCAGCACCTATTGACTGCGCATAGTCGTCAGAAGAGCTATGCTGACAAGAGAAGGAGGTTCCTTGAATTCGAAGTGGGAGACATGGTGTTCTTGAAAGTCTCGCGACGGAAGGGACACATGAGATTTGGAAAGAAAGGGAAATTGTCGCCAAGATATGTGGGACCGTTTCCAATCATAAGAAGGATGGGGGATGTGGCTTATCAATTGGCACTCCCATCACAGTTGGCATCTTTACACGATGTGTTCCATATATCGATGTTAAGGAAGTATAATCCTGATCCTTCTCATGTACTGAACTTGTAACGCCCTGCCCTTTTTCACCCGCTTTCCGAAAATCAGAGTCTATTATTTTTTTTTTTGAAATAGAAGAGTGAGAGAGGGCGCGGACGCCACGACGCGAGTTAAGTCCGAGCTTCTAAAGCCTGGCCCTTAACTGGCCAACCCTACGCGTGCGTGGAACGAAGTCCACGAGAACGGTTCACGCGTAGAAAGTAAGCTCGCGGAAACTAACTGAATGCGGAACATGATAATAGAGTCTATCCTACCGGTTTTTAGATAGAAGGGAAGATACAACATTAATTTACCAAAATACCCCTATATTCATAAAGTTCAAATATGAGATCCAAACCATAGCAAGAAATCCAAAATTATTACAATCCAACAAAACTAAGCTACTTGAATTACAACTTTTCCAAAATAAACTTTAATAAACAAGGTAGCCGCTATCCCAAGCTCTTAAGCTTGACTCCCGTCACGTCCACTGTTTCCTCCGTCTCCTGCGTCATCAGCTTGGGTAGAAGTAGGGCGTTAGTCAACGCGCCCAGTAGGACTCCGAGTAGGGCTAGCACATGGATTAGTGATAACACGCATACCGATACAATAAAGCATAACAAAATAAGCATGTAATGAATGCTATGCCATGGGTGCCTATGTCATGTATCCCACCCATCATCCGTATGATCATACAATGTATTGTCCCCATGTTTGCTTCTCGGTCGCCCCGACGGAGCATGGACTCCGGTTATAGCCCTCAGGTTATCCCCATGTCTAATTCTCGGTCGCCCCGACAGAGGATGGACTCCGGTTATAGCCCTCAGGCTATCCCCATATCTGATTCTCGGTCGCCCCGACGGAGCATGGACTCCGGTTTCATTATTTTCCCACCCATGCCATGCATGAGATTTACGTGCATTATGCTATGTAGTATATAGATAAACCATAAATTTAATATATCATACATAACCATATAATGCATAATGTTAAAATATAATCCATAACACCATCATATAATTCATAAATTAAAACTCATCATAATACAAGTCTCATAATCATCAAAATAGATTAAAATAAACATCACATATCCACGGCTTACAAAGAGGTAGGAATCCTACCTAATACCGCGTAGCGTTCCGTTACGTTTCCGTTCGATAATCCGGTTGCCGATCGCGTACCGTTTGCGACGTCCCGATACCTTATTTACACACTCACCGGATTAGTCCGTACTTTATCCATGATTAAGTTCCTAACTGATCATAACCCTAGATCCATTTAATGATCCGTAAATACATTATAAGTTTATCGAAAATCGGCCCTTAACTTAGCCCATTATCCATTGGTTTAAAACACATACATAAGTCCGATTTTTGGCCATTTCAAATATTCAAATGAGCGGGCCTAAAACGCAGCATCTATACGTTTCGTTTCATCTTTCGTAATATCCGATTTCATGTCTAATCCCCATAGGGTTCGGCCATGTACCATGGCCGAACCTATGGTTCTTCAATGTGGCACTTATTTACCGTTTTGCCATTCCTCTCCCATGGTTAAATCATCCATTCGTTTATGTACATTCTAAGTCCCAACTTTATTCATACTTAGATCCATTTAATCATGACCTAGCATCATTAAAATTAGCCACCTATTATTTAATTTTGAAAACATTTAATCCCATATGTCCTTTCACATTTGGCCCTAAAGGTGGCCCACAAAGGGATCATGGGTTCGGCCATACACCATGGCCGAACCCATGGTACCCTATCTCCATTCTCTTGGATTCATTTTGTCTCATTTAATCCTATCACCAATGATTTTAAATTATCCATTTTAGTCCCCATTCTCATCCCCTTTAAAAACCTCACATATCATTTTCATAAATTCATTAAAATCTAGCCTTCTTCTCCATCATTTTCCATTTATAAAAAAAAAACCCACTAATCACCACCCTAGGGTTCGGCCATTTACCATGGCCGAACCCATGGTTCATGGTTCACCTTCATGGGTGCCATTTTAAGACCAATGTTTTGTCCCAAAAATAATCCATTTTAAAATCAATGACCTTCATTCATTTTGGCCCTTTAAAACTCATGTTATACATTTTGTAAATCCATTTAAATTTTACCATTTACTTAACCAAATTTCCATTTGTTTAACCACATATATAAACCATAACTTAGCCCACAAATGACCTAAAAACATAGGTCATGGGTTCGGCCATACACCATGGCCGAACCCATGATGCCTTTCCTTCATTTTTACATTGGATCTTTAATCACATTTAAAGTCCATATACACCACAAATCACTTCCTCACTATCTCCATAATTCAAAAATATTTAATCCACCACTTCCATCCTTTAATACCCATTTAAGAATCACATATCATACTCATAATTTTCAAACCTTAGAAACCATTAACCATTGAGCATTTAAGAGCCTTAACCCTCATAGATCACTAACCATGGGGTTCGGCCACCTTGTATGGCCGAACCCTATAGTCCATGGTTTCTTTAAAATATCATACCTCCATCATTTTGAGGCTACTTGAATTCATTTACATACCTCATGATTTTTCTTTACTTTACACTCCTTAAAAATTACCAACTTTTTAATCTTTTAAAACCACAATATCATTAATCCTTCTCCATAATTTTAAACCATATAATCTCAAATAAATTACCCATCATTCACCATGGGGTTCGGCCATGCTACATGGCCGAACCCTATGGTCATCCATTCACTCCCATTTACATTTCTCCATGCTTTAAAAATTTAAGTCCACACCATTCCTTAATCCATTTCTTAGCCTTCCATTTGATGGATCTTAGATCCAAGGCCCATGATGTTTTTGGCCATTATCTAATAAATGGATTCCATTTTTAACCATAAACAAAAATCTAAACTCTTGTTTAGAAATACTTACGGATCCGACGGCTCCTCCCGTCTTTCTTTCTCTTTTTGATTTCCTTAGCCTCTTTTCTTCTTCCTCTCCTTGTTTGATCGGCTAGATGTGCTTGATCAATGGTGAAACATGCTTGGATCGGCTAAGGTAGATGGGGTTTAGGTTGAGAGAGGGAGAGTATGGAGATGAGGGAGAGATCTTCAAGGGTCTTGGTGGCCCAAAGCTTGCCTTCTCCTTCTCTTTTCTTCTCTTCTAAATTTTCTTTTTTTCTTCTCTTGATACATGGAGGGACGGTTTTTGGGAGAGGTAAAGAGGGAGAGAGTGAAATGAGAGGGATGAGATGGAAAACCCATCTCATTCCTTGGTCTTACTTGGACCATACCCCTCCATTATGGCCTCACCAACCAAGCATGGGCTAGCTTGACTTTGGTGGTGGTGGTTGAGACCCAACCACCAAGCATGGCTCCCTTATCCTCTTTGACTTGTCTATATTGACCCTAATTAACCAACCTAATTAATTAAGTCCAGTCCTCACTTAGGTTAATTTAATTTCCATCCAATTTAATTTCAAACAATTTATCTATCTAAGAAATCCACCCATGGTTGACCAAGTCAACCATGGTGGACGGCCCCCACCTATACCTACCCCACCCGCCACCTCACTTGGTGAGGTGGAGGTGGGCCCCACTTGGCCATGTCACTTTAACTCCATTAATTTTAACTTAGAACATTTTACAATAATTTTAATCAATTTAGTTCATCTTAATCCACATTAGTCCTCTCAATTTATCCATGGTTGACTAAGTCAACCATGATGGTTGGCCCCACCTTTGCCTTGGTCCATTGGGTCCCATATGGCTCTTTGACCCAAATTGACTATCTTTGACCCAATTACTTACCATTGACCAATTAAATGTATTAATTCCAATTCATGGTTTATTGGGTAAACATTGGGCCCATTGCCCAATTAAATTCCCTCTTTACCTTAGGCTTACCTCAATTGGGTCCATTGGGTCCCAAATGAGTATTGGGCCTAATTTGGCTATCCTTTACCCGATTAGTCCTCATTGACCCATTAAATGGATTTCATCCAATCCATGGCCCAATTGGGCCATCCTTGGGCCATTGTCCCAAAATTTGGTCCATTTGGCATTTTATTATATCAAACTTCAAATTAAAATGAATAAATGCCAATATATATATTTATCAAAAATTCGGGTTATTACAGAACGTACAAGACGTAGAGGTCTAGAGCGACGTGACATACGTCAAGAAGCATGTCCGAGTAGTGGACACAGAACAAAGGGTGTTACGGAACCGAGCGATCTAATTTGTCAAAGTGGTATGGGATCGACAGGGCATTGAGGAAGCCACATGGGAACTCGAATCAGAAATGAGGAAAGCTCATCCTGAGCTATTTATGTAAATGTTTGAAACCCTACTTCACTCAATTTTCGGGACGAAAAATTTAAAAAGAGGGTTGTATTGTAACACCCCGGATTTTCAATTTATTATTTTATATGAAAATTACCCATTTAATTTGTTAATATTAGTTAAGGATTTTAAATTGGGTAAAGAGTTGGGTCATTGGCCCAATTAGGACCCAACGGTTTTGGAATTGGTTGCAATAAAAATTAAATGGAGATGAATTTAATTAGTAATGCAAAATTAAATAAATGATGATGCATGGCCGAATATTGGATTTGAATATCCAAGGAGATGTTCAAAAATCAAATGAAGATTTCATGGCCATGTGAATGGGATTTACACATCTAAGGAGATATGCGCATGAGGTGTTAGAATATTTTTAAAAAGGGTAGGCAACTACTAATTATAGACACAAGGGTTATGCGCATGGCACCTCCTAAAAGAGGCACAAGGAAAGGGCTCACGGCATTGCTATTCTTATTTTAGCATGGGCCGATTGGGATGATTGTTAAAGAAAGATAGGAAGGTCAGCAATTTGTATCTTAAGCACCTTCTAATATTGGACCAAGGGAAGATTATAAAAGGAGAGATGCAAGGGGCGCACGGCCCTAAGGGGAAATTGCATCTAAAGCACCTTCTAAACTAAGATCAAGAGGAAGTGATAAAAGGGGAGACATAGAGGGGATCACGGTTTACACACCATAGCCGAATTTCTTTTCTCTCTTGCAAGTCTAATTCAAGTCAATACATTCAACCTCAAGATCAATTCGGTTTTGTGAAAGATCAATAAGAAGAAGTGGAAAGAGGCTAAGGAAGAGAAAGATTGGAAGAGCAAGAAATAGGAAACGGTTAGTATCTTATTTGATTAATTTATTTTTAAATAAAAGAACCATAGGGTTCGGCCATGGTGTTTGGCCGAACCCCATGGAAGAAGAATGGAGATGGTTTGATGAATTTTAATGGAAAGAAAGAACCATAGGCTTTGGCCATAGGGCGTGGCCAAACCCCATGGAAAGACATGTTTAATTCATGGGTTTTGAGGATTGAAAACCATGGAGGAACATTGGGTTTGTTTAATGGGTTTTGAAGGATGAATCCTATGGAAAGAACATTGATTTATTTTAAATGGATGTATGGTTGATGGTTTTAGATCCATGGAAGGACAAATTAATGGATGAATGGGAATGTATGATTTCCAAAGAAATTAAAGAACCATAGGGTTCGGCCATGGTGTATGGCTGAACCCCATGGAGTTGGATTGGTTAATTTTAAATAATAGTTTGATGTTAATGTTATGCAATTTGGAAAGGAATTAAATGGAAGCATGAACCATAGGGTTCGGCCACAATGCATGGCCGAACCCCATGTTAGAAAGAAATTATTTATGAAAACCTTCTAGTAATGGAAGGTGGAGATTATTTATGGAAACCTTCTAATAATGGAAGGTGGAGATTATTTATGGAAACCTTCTAACTATGGAAGGATGGATGATAAATTTGGAAACTTGCTGATTATGGATTATTAATGAAAATGGAAACTTAGGCATCACATGGCCGAACCCCATGAACCAATTTTATGGTTTGTGGATCAAGATATGGATATAGGTGTTTGTAATTGAATGAAATGTTAACTATGGATGAGACCAATGGCAAAGTTGTAATTATAGCCTAAAGTGAAAGATCATGGGTTCGGCCATAATGTATGGCCGAACCCCATGAGGTCTCTTTTATGGATTTGAGTGGTTATGGAATTTATATGGACCTAATATGATTAAATGAAGGGAAGGATTAGAGTCTTATTTATGAATCATGAATCTATGATTATGGACCAGTTTGGACTCAGACATCATAGGGTTCGGCCATGGTGCTTGGCCGAACCCCATGAATCAGTTATGGATTTATGTTTGGGTGTATTTTAAAGGGATGAAAGATGAGAATAATGAAATTATAGCCTTGGATGGCAATATGGTAATTATGTAGAATTAATGGAACTATGTTTTGGGAACTCAAACATAAGTTGATGAAATCAATGGCAATCTTGTAAATATGGGGATTGGTTTATGGACTTTAAATATTCTAAATCAAGTGGGACTTGGTTTTGATTGGTTATTATATTATAAGGTAACGGGAACTCACAAGGCGTTTACGATCGTGAGCGGTTACCGGACGAAAGACGCAAGCACACGTTAGCGGTCTTTGGTAGGATTCCACCTCTTTGAAACCATGGGTTTATGTACTTTGTTTTATCTTATTTTTGATGAAATTATGTTTCAAAAGATATGTTTTATATTGAATTTTACATGCTATGTTTATTTATATAAAAAACATGTGTTGGATATGTTTTAAAAAGGTGATCTTAAATGCTATGTTTATGTTATAAAATAGCATGTGTTCATAGGCATCTCATGCATGGCATGGGGTGGAGGATTTGTAACCGGAGGGGTCACACTCCGTCGGGGCGTCCGAAAAACCTATGTGCGGTACCTTGATGTGCTTTTCCATCAGGAAGAAACCGGAGGGTCCACACTCCGCCGGGGCGTCCGGAAGACCTATGTGGTGAGTACTTTTATGTACATGTGATGGGTGAGACTCATTGCATTTGTCATCATTGCATGGCATGGCTTTACATGGTTTTGGATATTATGTTATAATATATGTTTTGTACTAACCATGTGTTAGCCGTAACTGGAATACCTACTGGGCGCGTTGTTCTAACACCCTACTTTTACCCTAGTTGATGATATATGAAATCAGGGGAACGATGAACTCAAGGAGGGCCAGGCATAGGAGCTTAGATGATTTATTATATATGTTTTGAATAAGAGTTACTCATGGACTTGTACTTGAGTATCTAGATTTCGGAATGTAATAACTTAGATGGTCGGATGTTTATTTTGATAATTATGATATCTGAATGATGATTAAGGATTTGATGTACTTTACTATCTGAATGGAATAGAACTTGATCCTATTATGATTCCGCAATTTTGATGTTATTATTCCGCATGTTTATATTGCTATGTGTGAACCATTTTCGTGGACTTAGTCCATGCACACATAGGGTTGGCCAGTTAAGGGTCGGATTTTGGAAGTTCGGACTTAACTCGCGTCGTGTGTCCCGCTCTCTATCACTCTTCATTTATAAAAAAAAAAGACTTTGAATTTACGGGAATAAGCGAGTGAAAAAGGGCGGGGCGTTACAATTTATGGCCAATTACCTTCTGTGATTGTCATACACATGTTGATCGATTGAGTCTTCGTGCTTCAATCAACACTTGAGTCTTAAGTCTTTAGCTTCTTCTCTTCGAGGTATTGCTTCACCTAAGTCACGAAATTGACACACAGCTTGCTCGGCAAGCCGGAGCACTAACTCCTTTGATGTTGCTATCCTCTATTCCTATATAAAAGTTCTTTTAATTTTTCCACTAATTGTTCTAGCATGTGTAAGTATTATTATGGATATCAGTCCATCCACGTGCTTGGTTGGACCAATCGAGGTCCAAGGCTTCGGACTCGGAATTGGCTAGCGTCATTGTACTCACTTTCCTCCCTAGAACCCCATTACATTTATCATGCGTCAGATGGAGGGGCATTACAATATATACTACATGTTGTGTGTTGAAGAAAGGCACCAAGTTGCACCAAGTAGCAAGAGCAAGCGTTTTAAGAAGAGGGAATCATCATTGTACGGCATTATAAATAAAAGGAAAAGGCAGTTAGAAACAGTCACCCAAATTTTGAAAGAGAAAATAACGGGACGGTGAGATCTGAGTGAAAAGAAAACACAAGCAACAGTATTTCCTCTAGAGACAACAAAAAAAAAAAAAAGGGAAACAAAAGCAGGTATGGGCAATATCATTCCATTGTGCAACCATTGTCTTTTTCTTCTTTCTTGAAGAACAATATAAGGCAGCCTATACAGACACCCGATTTTTCTGCGTCTACACACCCGTTTTCGGATTTTAGTGGCAAATTATCATTTTACCCCCTCATTTTCATTCATTCAAATGAACTGCCAGTTCATTTTGGCATTCATTCGAATGAATGGGCTGAACAGTAACACAGAATACTGCTCAGCCCCATTCATTCGAATGAATGGATGATTCATTCGAATGAATAGTAATAAAATGCCACCATTCAATCCATTCATTCGAATGAACTTACAGTAGAATCCATTCATTTAAATAATAAAAATTCTTTTATAATTTTAAACTTATTTTTAAAGCACTGTGTATTGCCAAAATTTCTCAAATTGAATATTCAGACTAATTACAATAACCTGATAAAAATACTTTAAGACTTTAAGGTCTTTTGACACTCTCAAATGCTTAAAACACAGTATTTTACAAATAAGGGTATCCTTTGACTGTGCCGAAAACACATTTGGGAGTGTCAAAAGACCTTGAAGTCTTAAGGTATTTTTATCAGGTTATCGTAATTAGTCCGGATATTCAATTTGGAAAATTTTAGAAATACACAGTGCATTATTTAAATAATAAAATCTCCTTTAAAACTTTAAAGTTATTTTTTAAGTGCTGTATATTTCTAAAATTTCTCAAATTGAATATCTGGACTAATTTCGATAACCTGATAAAAATACTTTAAGACTTCAAAGTCTTTTGATACTTCCAAATGTGTTTTCGGCATAGCCTAGGGATATCCTTATTTTTAAAATACTGTGTTTTAAATATTTAGAAGTGTCAAAAGACCTTGAAGTCTTAAAGTATTTTTATCAGGTTATCGTAATTAGTCTGGATATTCAATTTGAAAATTTTAGAAATACACAATGCATTATTTAATAACATAATTGTCTATGTTTTAAATAATATTTTATTATACATTCGAATGAATGGGCCTCATTCAATATTCATTCGAATGATTGCTATTAAATAATAAAATTTATTTTAAAACTTTAAAATTATTTTTTGAGCAGTGTATATTTTCAAAATTTCTCAAATTAAATGTCCGGACTAATTACGATAATCTGATAAAAATACTTTAAGACTTTAAGGTCTTTTGACACTTCTAAATATTTGAAACATAGTATTTTACAAATAAGGGTATCCCTATGCTATACTGAAAACACATTTGGAAGTGTCAAAAGACCTTGAAGTCTTAAAGTATTTTATCAGGTTATCGTAATTAGTCAGAATATTCAATTTGAGAAATTTTAGAAATAAACAGTACTTAAAAAATAACTTTAAAGTTTTAAAGGAGATTTTATTATTTAAATAATGCACTGTGTATTTCTAAAATTTCCCAAATTGAATATCAGGACTAATTACCATAACCTGATAAAAATACTTTAAGACTTCAAGGTCTTTTGACACTCCCAAATGTGTTTTCAGTATAGCATAGGGATACCCTTATTTGTAAAATACTATGTTTCAAATATTTAGAAGTGTCAAAAGACCTTAAAGTCTTAAAGTATTTTTATCAGGTTATTTTAATTAGTCTGGATATTCAATTTGAGAAATTTTGGAAATACACAGTGCTTAAAAAGTAAGTTTAAAATTTTAAAAGAAATTTTATTATTTAAATGAATGGATTCTACTTTAAGTTCATTCAAATGAACCGATCGTTCAAATGAACGAATGGTTCATTCGAATGAACGTTCGGTTCATTCGAATGAATGGATAGAATGGTGGTCATTTTACTACTATTCATTCGAATGAATGGGGCTGAGCAGTATTCTGTGTTACTGTTCAGCCCATTCATTCGAATGAATTGAAAATACACTTGAGGATTCATTCGAATGAATGCCAAAATGAACTGGCAGTTCATTCGAATGAATGAAAATGCGAGGGTAAAATGGTAATTTGCCACTAAAATCTGAAAACGGGTGTGTAGAGGCAAAAAAATTGGGTGTTTGTATGGGCTCCCCAATATAACCATTGAAAACAATTTAAAATAAAATCAAGTAGAAAAACTAAGGAAATAGCAGATAAGAAGGTAGCAACAGATGAGTCATGGACTGAGGCATTAAAAGTTGTAGAGAAAAGGAAAGAAGGTGAGGATCCGATCCAGAGAAGAGCTGACTGATATTTTGAGGATGTATTTTTGTCAATCCATAAAAGGAAGTACCGTAAGCAGGATAACACGCGGGTCTTCACCATGCTGCTATCAAACGGAGGAACAATATGGATGAGAATGAAAAAGGCAACAAGGAAAGGAAAGGGCGCCGCTTAAATAGAGAGAAAATCTGGAAGAGTTGGATGAAAAGAAAAAAATAAAGAAGATTAGATAGGAAATAGGGGAGGATCTGATTGATGAAACTGAAAAGGGAAAGGGTCGAGCATTCCTAGCCCAAAAAATCTGATCAAAACAAGAAGAGAAGGATTAGGAGGAATTGTGTATGGAAAAAACCAGAAGAAAACCCAGCTGAGAAATCGTGTATAGCAAGAATAGAAGGAATGACTAACTGAAAATAAAAGAAGAAATAAGAAGGACAATGATCGATTTTAAAGAAATAAAAGGGCCCCAGACAGCATTCGCTGGTTGTCAATCCAGCAATGAACGTGGTAACATATTGAGAGATGATAGGAAAGCAAGTGAGAATCCCATGTCCGAAAATCAATGGGATGTTAATTGTGTCTATATAGAGAGTAAATCGTACATCTATAAATAGAGGAGCATGTCTTGTGAAAAAAATCAATTGATCAAGAGACCAAGTGAGCATTGAAGTTCGAAGCCAGAAGGAGAGGAGAAAATCGTTGGAGCCTCTAATTTCCAATTTTTTTGAATTTTCTTTCTAGCAAAAATCCATGTATTATAATTCTTTATTGTTTCCATTCATAAATTCAAGATGTGCTTTTAGATTTATGGTCTTCCAATTTTCAAATTCTTCTTATGATGGTTTGATTCATTTTAATTTCCAAATATTAATTTAATTATTTTTTAACGTCAAACATTTAGTTCTTCGATTAACTTGATTAATCTAGGTCTAAGGTTCTTTATGAATGTGAAATATTTAGATCTCTGAGTTTCTTGATTAATCAAGATTTAAGGTTCAGAATTGATTACATGATTTTTAATTTGGGAATTAAATTGAATAAAGGCTTGAATTAAAATTTGGATTTTTATATTTGAAATTGTGGGATATGATGCCTTCTTGTGTTGATTGATCGATGCACATGGAAATATGTATATAGGCTTGTTTTTATTCTATTTTTGTTAAATTTATCAAAATTCATGAAATTCGTGTGAACTACGTTAAAATTTGGTATATGATTTTCATTTTCTTATTCTAAGTAAATTTGAGGTCATTATAAATTTTCTAATTTAACTCTACCGTTTTAATTGGATTTTCAATTTTCTAGATTTAAAATTAATCTCCATTAATGGTTGATTTTAGATATATTTTATGAATGTGTTTTCTTAAGGATATATTTTCCAAATTCCCTTTGTGTTCAACCTCGTGCTCATAATTGTATACTCTAATTTAATTCTTGCGGTTGAGAGTAATTTAAGACACAACAGCTTGACATAAAAGTCTCGCCGATTCAAAGAGAAACAACGTATTTAAGTAATCGACGATCCACATTTTGAGAAGTTGACTTCCGAGATTGGACATCTAAAACCTCGAAATAACTTTCTGAATGGACAAAAGGTTTGGATAAAATACAAATTAAATGAACGACAATCTTTCGCAATTTTTCAGTTTGTGGAGGTATTTAAAAATGGAGAGTTTGCAAAAGTGTCTTTCTTGATGTTAAAAATCTATAATCCGAAAATTCTTTGAAATCCACTGAGTCTGATACTCAAAGACAATGAGTGTGTCACACCCTGAACCCAGATGTGGGCCCAGAACACAACTTAATTTTTTTTCCAAACAACCATTATCCATTAACATTCTATGTGGATCACTCATGTGTTTTAATTATTTGAACACAACTCACTAAAATCACACGAACTGATCTTACTCTGGCCGAAACATCGACCAGAGCGATATATCATCTGGTCGACCCATCGACAGAGACGATGCATCGACCAGAAAGTCCATCTGTTAGCACAGATACTATTATCATTTATGACCAGTGCCTGTCGACCCATCGACATCACGATATGTCGTCACCATCTTCGGTCGACCCATCGACATCACGATATGTCGTCACCATCTTCGGTCGACACATCAGCAAACACGACACATAGCTCAATTCTGTCGACCTATCGACAAAATCAACAAATCGACAATCCAGAACACTGTATTTTCTCCAAACTCTCAAGCAGATACTATCGAAAGACTCGACAGATCGTCGAGGCTTAGGTCGACATGTCGACTACATCGACATATCAAAAATACCCTCATCGACATGATGTTAGTTTCGACATGTCATCAAATACACTTGTCGACATATCGACACCAAGAGGTGATCTCAGGTCAGTTGTCCTTAATTGATCTTTCTTCTCATTTTGATACTCTATACACATGAGTAACAACATCATAAGCACACCAACACACCAACATAATGCATATAAATGTTAAAACTTACAGACATAAGTTTCTATGCCACAAGAGGCATATTTATAATAAAAATATAAACAACATTCTAAAGTTCCTTTGTTTCCTCGTGCAGGAAATGACAAAAAACTTCCAAGTTCTGACTCCTAACGAGGCACTATTGGTTCCTCCATCCCATCTTTCGGCTCATACCTTGCATTATAAGGGACGTGAGCTACTAGCCGAGTGAGAAGAACTCAAATAAATCATAAACCATGGCATGCATGTGACAGTATATCAATGTAGAGGAACATGAAACTTACCAACCTATGATCCATTTTTACCGTAGGATCATTCTTTTAAAACATTGTTCACTCTTACAGTCCTATACCGGGATTTACCACCAAGACTTATCCTTTTATACCATACAACATTATATATCAATTATATGCATAAACCAGCTAGAGAAAAGCCTTCACCCAGACACACCCACAAATCAACTGGGAAAATCATTCACCAAGTCATATCCCATTAATTAGATGGGACTCACTGAGATACATCCCGTTAATCAACTGGGACTCACAAAGATACATCCCATTAATCAACTGGGACTCACTAAGATACATCCCATTAATCAACTGAGACTCACTAAGGTACATCCCATTCATCATTCGAGACTCACTACGATATATTCCATTAATCATCCGGGACTCACTAAGATACATCCCATTAATCAGTTGGGACTCACTAAGATACATCCCATTGTTCAAAAGAGGATCTCCCACCAATCTATATCCCATGTATTGAGGTCCTAAGCTAAACCTCACCGAAGATCGCCACCTAACCTTGGTAGTATTAAATCCATCCACTGGAAATAGTACAACAACTTGCCAGTGCTTACAGTCATTCCAACTTTAGTATATTAACATACCCACTAAGACTTACTTTACCAAATCCACAAACTGTATACCCTAAACAGTCTAAGATAACTTCCATGGTTTTCAACTTCCATTTACATTTAACCCACTAAGTTTAACAATACGGATTATTCTCAGTGCCATTCTTACATAGGGACTTACCCTGAGAGGAATTCGATGAATTCCAGTCTTACCATCCAAATTACCAAAATACATAGTAACCAATAATCATGTAATCAATCAAACTGGAGTACTAACACAGGTGCCTTCATCCAGTTTCTCACCCAACAGTTCCCAGACACTCCATGGATCCATACTACATTAGAGGCTACAAGTCCTCGGCTCCCTAACACCATTTTGTGCTTACGTTCTAATAGTTAGAACATAGTTTTCATCCTTTACAAGTAGGCAGTGTCAGGTCTCACTTTCTAGACCTATATAGCCTTTTCCATCCTTAAATAACCATGAGTCCCATTTCGTTCTAGTGTTAGTGGGTTTAAAGTCTCCTCACCTTTTACCTGCAGTGATTATCACAGAAATTTGTAAGAATAAAATAATGATATAAATTTCATAGCATTTACGTATTATTTACTCAATCCCATGCATTTTCCAACAAAAACGTGATAAGTGTAATGAGTCACCTAACTCTTTTTACTTCTTTAAATTATGTCAGAGGATTAGATGTTAGCCATCCAAAATAATCAATAAAATAGAAAATGGAATTTACTCAATGCGCGTCCTCGTATTGTTTCCCGGGTAAGGACACGTATTGAGAATTTGGCCCAAAGGGTACAGTACAGTATGTAAATAAAAATACTAAATGCCCAATCCCTTTTACCACCGAGCAGCATTTCCGCTACGCTACTGATGAGGGATTTTGGCGTAGAGAGTACAGTGCGGGAAATATAAATAAAGTACTCAGTGACACTTCAAGACCACCGAGTGACTAAGCGCCACATCAGATGGTATTAATGAGAGACTAAGCACCATTATTGATGATCCACTAGGTGACTAAGCGCCACCTCAAATGGTATCACCGAGCGACTAAGCGCCACTACGGATGATAGTTTGGCCCAGAGATCGCAGTACTGGAATTTAAACACACAAAACAAAAAATAAACACTCAATAGTTAGCTAGAGTTAATCTTTTCCCTGATTTTACTTAGGGTCGAAAAACTAAATTTTAAATGTAAATAAAACTGATTTTGAGGGTATAATTTAAAATTTAGGAGGAAGCCTACTTTTCCTTCCATTTTGAAAAACCCATTTTTAAAGCCCATAACTACCCCCTTTCCACTCCTAACTTTCTCTAAAATTAATATGAACGAAAAAGGATCGTTTTGATACCTTGTTTACAAATTTCCGCTAAGGTTTGGCCGAGTTTTGATTATCAATGTTTAAACACAATGTATAGATAGAGATAATCAAATGCAAAGTGATGTGTGTTGAGAAGAGTGCTTAGATACAAAACACAACAACACAAAGATCAAACACAATAAGACCAATTTAAAGTGGTTCGGTTAGCCAACCTACATCCATTGTTAGGACTAACTCAACCTTGAGTTATCCCCAAATCCACTAAGTGGAGTCTTACACCCTCACAATTAGAGTAGGAACTCCACCTCACTCAATCGAATGGGAATTTCACCCACCACTGTAGAATAGAAAATCCACCTATCCATTTTGCTGGGAATTCCATCCACTACTGTGCCAGAGACGACGCTCTAGAGTTTTTTATAGTAGTTCCGAAGCCAATCCTCTTTAATCCACTTTCAGGACAAAGGTTTTAAAACAAAATTAAAACAAAGCAACACTTGCCTTTGTAGCTCTATCTCTTGATGTGTGCTTCTTCAAGATCCACCAAATGTGTGCCGACGTTCTGCCTTGTAGCCGGCGTAAAGCAATCACAATCTAGGGCGACAAACTGGCTTTACCAAAGGTTTCCTAGTTTTTTATCTTTTCCTCTCTCTCACACAAACTCAATCCATATATTGGTTGTATTAGATTCCCAAGTGTAAGCACGAGAGAGAGAGTGATCTTTCTGTTGGCCCTTGTTTATGCTCACTGATGATGATGACGGTCTAATTGATTTGCTGAAGGATCCCAACTGGTTGGATAAAGATTGATTTATATAAAGAAGGCAGCCAGTTGCAGCAACGGTAATATACCGACAGGTCAGACGCACCGAGGGGTCGGTGACCAGAAATGTTACCGTTCAACAACCCGACCGTTGCTCATTAATGCATTGCCAACGGTATAATTCTTTCCCGGTCGACATGTCGGTGTCGCTGATGGGTCGACAGTTATGGCACCAAGAGGTCGGTCCATACGATGATCTCGATCTGGAGCAACACCATGCTAAAAGTAGTTTCAAGTCTATCAACCTGTCTTACCCAGAACGACCTGTCGCCCTTTACCGAGGGGTCGGTCCTGGTACTCTCGATCGGTCTTGAACAACTGATATATTTATTTTCTCGAGAGCCTACTTGAATTCTAAGTTCCAGAACTTAAAAATCTCTATCGAAGAATCGTTGACCACAAGGGGTCGTTTCAGCCTTTTCCGAGAGGTCGGTGCATACAAGACTCTCTATCAGAGGCTTCCCAGAATGACAGTTCGATGATCCAGAACCTATGTCAATCTTGTCGACCAGTCTTTGAGTACGATGGGTTGATCCTGTTTCCACCGAGGGGTTGGTGAGAACGACTGGTCGAGCTGACAATGAAACCAAATACATATTTCCAAGTTGGGTTCCAATTCACCGTCAAGCTTCTTTTCTAGGCTTTTTGTGATTTTACCATTTGTTCAATTAAACCTATGGATGTAACACCCCGGATTTTTGGGTTATCAATATATATGAAATTTACCATTTAAATTGTGAATTATTGAATATGGACCTTAGATGGGTAAGTGTTTGGTCAATTAAGACCCAACGGCTATGGTATAAGGTTCAATTTAAAGTAAATGGGTAAAGTGCATTTAATTGGGTCAAGGTTGTTATTTGGGTAAAATCCCCAATTGGGACCCAATGGGTCGTGGTTGACCACCAAGTGAGTTCAAGCCTAACTTAATTGAGGCTGAATTAAAATGGGAAAGCAATCAAGTGAGTGAGTTGACTTTAAAGTGATGAGTTAAGTGAGTTGAGTTGATTTGAATTAAACTATATGAGTTAGGTAAGTTGGAATGAGATTTTCATCTCATGGGTGAAACCCCCACTTGAGTCATTAATGGAGAGGTGGGGAGTTTTTTTTATTTCAAATTCAAATAAAAGGATACACGTTGGAGGGAAGGTGGGGGGGGGGGGGGGGGGGTGTTGGTAGGGGTGAAGTTCATCTCATAGATGAAAGCCCCAAATGGAGCATTAATGGGAGATGAATGGTGTCTGTGGAAGTTACACAAGGACACACAAAGGGTTGCAGTTGTTGGAGACATGGGGTTTCACCTCATGGATGAAACCCCCAAATGGAACTTAAAGAAGGGAGGAAAAAAGGGGTGGGGAGTTACAAAGGGGTGCTACCAAGGGACACCACCAAGGGTTTTAATGGAAGGATGAACCATAGGGTTCGGCCATAGTGCATGGCCGAACCCCATGGAAAGACATTGGTTATTTTTATGGGTTTTTGAGGGATGAAAACCATTAAAGGTTATGAATGTTTTAAAAGGGTTTAAAATGGATATATTGTTAAGGACATCAACTATGTTTAATGGATATAAAGAATGGAAAAGAAGGGTACAAAACCAAAGGGTGAGGTTCGGCCATGTTGTATGGCCGAACCCCACCAAGTAATATTTAGGGATTTAGGGTTTGCTTAGATATTGAATTGATGTGGATTGTTTAAATAGTTTTAATGGGTTCAAAACATGAAAATGGTAGATGCATGTTAAGGATTTTTAAAGGGCTTTAAAATGAGGAATACTAATCATTTTACATGGTGTTAAAATGTAATTGGTGAAAGAACCATGAACCATGGGTTCGGCCATGGTGTATGGCCGAACACCATGGAAGGAATATCAATGGTTTTGAAGGGATTAAATGGAAGATGGTTGATGTTTTTAAGAGGTTTAAGATGGAAAACATGGGGACGGACTTGGGGTAGTAGATGATGACCTAAGGGTATGAATAAACCCCCATGAAAGGACTTGTTTGTGAACTTAAAAATGGTAATGAATTCAATGGAGAAATGGGATTTAGACATCATAGGGTTCGGCCATGGTGTATGGCCGAACCCCATGAACCATGTTATAGATCAAAATGTGGACTTATGCATGTTTAGATGAATGGAATGTTAGCCATGATAGAAGAATGGCAATGTTGTAATTAAGTGGAAATAATGGACCAGGCTTCGGCCATGGTGTATGGCCGAACCCCATGGGGAATGTTTGGTGGAATTAGGGCTTATGTATGTTAGATTTAATGAATTAAAGGGGTATGATCTTAGACTTAAGTTAAAAGATCAAAGAACTCAAAGATGGACTAAAAACCAAGTGGGTGAGGTTCAGCCATGTTGTATGGCCGAACCCCACCAAGACAAATTTATGGACTTAAATATTGTAAATAAAAGGGGACTTGGTTTTAATTGATTGGTTGACATGTTCTAAGGTGACGGGACCTCACAAACGGTGCAAGATTGTGAGCGGTTGTCGGATTAAGAAGCAAGGACACTTTAGTGGTCTTTGGTAGGATTTTACCTCTTTGAAACCATGGTTATGTAATATGGTTTAACTTCTTATTTTGATGGTTTATGTTGTATAAATGATATATTTCAAATATGAGATTTTAAATGCTATGATGTGTATAATTGCATAACATGTGGACATTTGCATCTCATTCATGGCATGGGAGGGATGATATGTAACCGGAGGCCACACTTCGACGGGGCGTCCGTAAGATCACTGTGGGGATACCTTGATGTGCATTATTCCATCAAGAGGTAACCGGATGCCACACTCCGACGGGGCATCCATAAGACCACTGTGGGGATACCTTGATGATGAGTTTTCCATCAAGAGGATACCATGTGTTTGTGATGGGTGGGACTCATTGCATATGATAGCATGGCATGGCATTGAATCGACATATTATGATCTTTATTATCATGCAATGTTTCTGATTTTTATCTGTATGATTGGATCTCTATTACCATACATGATTTTGGATACGATGTTTTATAAGTACGGTATGATTTATTATATATGGATTTGATATATATTATATCTGGATTTTTGGTACTAACCCATGTGTTAGCCTTACTTGGAATACCTACTAGGCGCATTGTCTAACGCCCCACTTCTACCCTAGTTGATGACACAGGATGGGAACGAAACGAGGAACATGATTGGAGCCAAGCTTGGGAGCTTGGATAATTAAGCTATATGTTGTTTAAGTTACTCATGGATATTGTATTTGAGTAGCTAGTAATTGGGAAAGCTATATGTTGTTTAAGTTACTCATGGATATTGTATTTGAGTAGCTAGTAATTGGGAATGTAATAACGTAGATATATTTGTTTTGGTTTGGATGGTTAATATTGGATATTCAACTTAAGGTAATTATTAAGTGATGGATGTACTTTGCTATCTAAAATGGAATAGAATTATTATTCTATTATATTTTCGCATGTATGAATAATTCCACAAGTTATCTTGAGTACGTGTGATCTGTTTTAGTGGACTTGGTCCACTCACACGTATGGTTGGCCAGTTAAGAGTCGGGCTTTGGAAGCTCGGACTTAGCTCGCGTCTTGACGTCACTCTCTCTATCACTCTTTGTTTATTTAGAAAAAAAAATAGACTCTGATTTTCGGAAAGCGAGTGAAAAAGGACGGGGAGTTACAGTTGGTATCAAAGCGAAACGGGAAGGTTGAATCTTCCGAAGTAAGATTAAGACGATTTCATGTCTCACTGACAGATAAGAATCCCAACTGACCGACTCTTCGGAGTCCGCTGTAAGGGGGCCGAATTAATTTACTTTGTTAGATTCAGACTGAAACATTCAATCTGAGAACAACAAGGAATGATAGCAAAGGAAGTACAGTCAAAATAACTGGATTTATCAAATATAGCAAATTAGGAGATACTTCCCCGATGACCCCAAATGGAGAAAACGAATACTTGATACTTAGGAAGTTTCCCCAAAAAAACAAAAAAATACAAAGAGTGCTTATTTGGCAATTTCCCCAAGGACAAGGAACACAAGATGTTTATTTGACAATGTTCCCAAACAAGAGACATTATATGATACATAGGAAAGTTTCCCAAACAAGAGACATTATGTGATACATAGGAAACTCCCCAAAACAAGAAATACAAGATGATGATTAGGAAATTCCCCAAAACAAAGATTAGTGTGATTTGCACTACGGTTGTCATTGATGTGCTTCTGTTGTTGTGACACAGATATGTTGAGCAACATTGAGTATATAGAGTTGTGGGACAGAGGAACTCCTAGCTGTCCTATCGATCTAACTTCTTCTTCCAACAACTCCAACAGGCCAGATCGCGTTGTGGAAGTTAACGTAGACGTCCAGGTAGGATTTTCCGAGGATGTCGAAGTGAAACTAACCCTTTTTCCAGACGAGTATATGGGAGATATCCCAATGATAGGAGAATCAGTAGGGGAGATAGCGCCCGAGTCGATGACGTGCCCTGACAACTTCTTCGATTTTTGTGATGATACAGGGTCTTCTACGGAAGGTTAGGCTAAAGAGTGGTAAGAGAATGTCGGGGAAAGGGGAGATTTTGTAAGGGTTGTGGGTACGTTTTGAAGGGTTTGTTCTAACCCTACCAACCTTTGCATTGTGATGGAAGTTTGAATAATTTTCAATAAAGTATGCAAACTTAAGAGTTTATGAGGACTTTGACACTGAGATGCATGTGACGAGGTCCATTGATTTTATTGAGATGTGGCATAGGTGCGTCCCTCACGTGATATTGATGAGATAAGTATATAGATTCCATAAATATGGCTTAGAGTAGCTATGAGACTGCGGGAGCCTCGATATGAGATACGGAGACTTGGTTTCATAGCGGTTGTCATTGAGGAGTGGGTCCCTCACAAGCTACGCATTGGAGAGCGCTCTCACGGTTTTTTCGCACACTTCTTGTGCTTTGATACGCAGAACTAGGTACTATTTTACCCCGTGGGGGTGGTGCTAGCTTCATCAGACGGGGATCGACCGCCTTAGAGCTTGACTAAATCACCCTTGGGGTGAAGGGATGCAGGGCGAGGTAGACTTGATCACGTTGGACGTGGGTCTTCCGCTTAGTAAGTCATGAGCCCTAAGTCTTGCTAGGGGTCGGGGTATACTTATGATTTGATATTGTTGCCACAGTCATGTAGTGATTTATTCGAGTGTTGTCCCTATGGATAGAATATCTCATGGTAGATGATGTGCCCTGGATTAACTATGCCCATGAATGGATTATACCCAGAGGGGGGTCATATTCATGGATGGTTATTAACCAGGGGTAGATGATACTCACTGATAGAGTGGTACCAGGGATGGATGTGTATAACCGTGGATGATGATTCCCATGGTGGTTTGGATTGATGCTGGTATCGGTATCGTAGAAGTTTTGAACAAAAGGAGTTAGTCACATAGTGACTTATGTGCAAATGGTGATATGCTTAATTTTGGAAATGTACTTAATGGAAAAGATAAGAGTCTAGTGAAACTCGAATGGAAAGCTATGGGCGACTGCCGAGTTAGACTGGCAGGCTGACTTTGTAATTAGCCGATGGAGTTCCAAGAGAGTGCAACTAGAAACCTAGTTAAAATGGAATTAGCGAAAGTCTTGAGCATAGGCTCATATTGGCAGGCTACCTCACACAAAGAGTAGACGAATGAACGTACTGAGTGAGTACGTATGGAACATATCTTGGTAGCAGGTAAAATGAAACAGAGTACATTGATCTACATAAGATCGTAAATGGGTTCACGAGTAAAAGAGATAACATGAGGCAGAGTAAACTCTGCAAGAATGAAACTCACAGGTTGATATGAGTGATTTTGATGTAATTAAGTCGTACTTGGCAAGATTGAACAGGAACAGCGGGCAGTTCCGGAAATGGAGGAGATATGGGTCAAGATGTTTATTGGCGAGGTCCTACCGGAACGGGAGTTACAACCAGGACAGGGTCTTGTATTCCGAGGTAGGATATATGTACCTAAGAGCTACAGAAAGAGTTATTGATTGAGGCACATAAGACCAAACTCTCTATTTATCCGGGCAGCACCAAGATATATCACGACCTGAAGAGATATTACTGGTGGCACGGAGTCAAGGGGGATGTGGTAGAATTTGTGGCTCATTGCTTAACTTGTCAACAGGTTAAGACGGAACATCAGAAGCCACCAGGGTTACTCAAACCCTTACCAGTGCAGGAATGGAAATGGGAGCACATCTCCATGGATTTTGTGACGGGGTTGCCAAAGTCTTCAAAGGTCAACGATGCGATATGGGTCGTGGTAGACCGACTAACCAAGTCTGCACATTTTCTTCCCATTAAGATGATAGACTCATCTGAGACTTTGGGTCGGCGATATATCAAGGATATCATCTGATTACATGGTATTCCCCGGACTATAGTGTCCGACAGAGATGGCCTATTCACCGGCAGAGTGTGGCAGAGCATGCAGTCGGCCATGGGAACAGATCTACTGACTAGCACAGCATTCCATCCACAAACTGATGGGCAGTCTAAGAGGACAATACAAACATTGGAGGATATGCTGAGAGCATGTATGCTAGACTTCAAGGGTGGATGGGAGGATCATTTGCCGCTGGTAGAGTTTTCATACAACAACAGTTACCAGGCAAGCCTTCAGATGGCTCCATTTGAGGCTTTATATGGTAGACCTTGTAGGTCAGAGGCCGGTGAGCCTGCATTGATTGGACCTGAGTTAGTCGCAGCGACTACGGCACAAATTCAGTTGATACGCCAGCACATACTTGCTGTACAGAGTCGTCAGAAGAGTTATGCTGACAAGAGGATGAGGTTCCTTGAATTTGAGGTGGGGGACATGGTATTCTTGAAAGTCTCACCACGAAAAGGACACATGAGATTTGGAAAGAAATGAAAACTGTCGCCTAGATATGTGGGACCGTTTTCAATCATAAGGAGGATGGGGGTAGGGGCTTACCAATTGGCACTTCCTTCACAATTGGCGTCTTTGCACGATGTGTTCCATACATCGATGTTGAGGAAGTACAATCCTGATCCCTCACATGTACTGAATGTACAAGATATAGAGGTGCAAAGCGATGTGACATACGTCGAGAAGCCTGTCAGAGTGGTGGAGACAGAGCAAAGGGTGTTACGAAACCGAGCGATTCAGTTCATCAAGGTGGTACGGAATCGACAAGGTATTGAGGAAGCCACTTGGGAACTCGAGTCAGAAATGAGAACAGCTCACCCTGAGTTATTTATGTAAATGTTTGAAACCCTACTTCGCTCGATTTTCGGGACGAAAATTTTAAAAAGAGGGTTGTATTGTAACACCCCGGATTTTTGGGTTATCAATATATATGAAATTTGCCATTTAAGTTGTGAATTATTGGATATGGACCTTAGATGGGTAAGTGTTGGGTCAATTAAGACCCAACGGTTATGGTATAAGGTTCAATTTAAAGTAAATGGGTAAGGTACATTTAATTGAGTCAAGGTTGTTATTTGTGTCAAAATGCCCAATTGGGACCCAATGGGTCGTGGTTGACTTGGTTGACCACCAAGTGAGTTCAAGCCTAACTTAATTGGGGCTGAATTAAAATGGGAAGGCAATCAAATGAGTGAGTTGTGTAACGCCCCTCCCTTTTTCACTATGCTTTCCGAAAATCAGAGTATTTTTTTTTTTTTTATAAACAAAGAGTGATAGAGAGCGGGACGTCACGACGAGAGATAAGTCCGAACTTCTAAAGTCCGACCCTTAACTGGCCAACCCTATGTGTGCATGGACTAAGTCCATAAAAACGGTTCACACATAACAATATAAACATGCGGATTAAAATTATAAATGCGGAATTATAATAGAACCTAGTTCTATTCCATTTTAGATAGCAAAGTACGTCAAGTCCTTAATCATAATTAACATAACATAATTATCCCAATAAACATCCAACCATAGCAAATTATCTAAATTATTACATGCCGAAGTCTAGTTACTTAAATATAAGTCCAAAAGTAACTTAATCAAAATATAAACTAAGAGCATCCAAGCTCCTATGCTTGGCCCGTTTCGCGTTCATCTTTCTCCTTATTTCCTGTATCATCCAATAGGGTAAAAATAGGGCGTTAGAGCAACGCACCCAGTAGGTATTCCAATTAGGGCTAACACATAGTTAGTACAAAAAATATATAATAATATCATAATGTCAAAAACCATATAAACCATGCCATGTCATGATGTCAAATGCAATGAGTCCCACCCATTACAAGTACACATAAGTACCCCCACATAGGTCTTTCGGACGCCCCGACGGAGTGTGGTCCCTCCGGTTTCTTCTTGATGAAAAAACACATCAAGGTATCCCACATAGGTTTTTCGGACGCCCCGACGGAGTGTGGCCCCTTCGGTTACATACCCTTCACCCCATGCCATGCATGAGATGCTAATGAATCACATGTTATTTTATCATATAAACATAGCATTAAAACTCACATTTTGAAACAATATCTTTTACAACATAATTCATCAAAAATAAGATAAAAACATTGTACATAAACCCATGGTTTCAAAGAGGTGGAATCCTACCAAAGACCACTAACGTGTCCTTGCGCTTTCGTCCGGTAACCGTTCATGATCGTACACACCTTGTGAGGTCTGTTACCTTATAACATATCCATAAATCAAAATCCATGTTCCATTTGATTTTCTATTATATTTAAGTCCACAAACCCAACTTGTGGAGTTCGGCCATACACCATGGCCGAACCTTACTTACTAGGTTTTAGTTCCCTTTTTGTTCATTTCACTTAAGTCCAAGATCATACCCCTTCTATTCATTAATCTAATCATAAATAAATTAATCATCTAACATACATCAAAACTTAAGTTCACCAAACATTCCTCATGGGGTTCGGCCATACACCATGGCTGAACCCATGGTCCATTAATTCACATAATTACAATATTGCCATTATACCTATCCATACCAATAACATAAACCATGAGCATAGGTCTATATATAATTAAATCCCTCATTTCCTTAAACGTGCATAACCACTCTAAGTGTCCCTTAAAATATCCCAACACATGGTCCATCAAATAGTTCATGGGGTTCGGCCATACACCATGGCCGAACCCTATGCCCATCATTTTCACCTATTTACCTTTTTGCCATTGGTCTAATCCTTAGTTAACATTTCATTCATTTTAATCTACCATACATAGACCCTAAGTCCACCAAATAATTCCCATGTGGTTCGGCAATACACCATGGCCGAACCCATGGTCCGTGATTTTTATCTATTTACGACATTACCATTACTCTTTTTATCATGGCTAATTACTTTTCTTAATCCTCCATTCCTTTAATCATATTAGGTCCATACATGACCCATAAAAATTGATTCATGGGGTTCGGCCATACATCATGGCCGAACCCATGATATTATTGTTCCATCCTCCTTCTTAATTTATTTACAATAATAACTCCATAATTGACCCATAGAATTGATTCATGGGGTTCGGCCAAACACCATGGCCGAACCCTATGATGTATAACTTTCCATTTTATCCATTATATCAATTAGCATATTAAATCCATCTATATTTTTCCATGGAATTCGAACATACACCATGGCCGAACCCATGATCCATGATTCTTATCCATTTTTAACCCTTTAACATCATCAACATTTATCTATGATCTTCCATCATTTAAATCCATTATAATTCACTAATGACCTTCCATGGGGTTCGGCCATACAACATGGCCGAACCCTATGGTTCATCATTTTCATTAAACCTAAACATTCATCCCTTAATTTTTCTTCCATGGGGTTCGGCCATACACCATGGCCGAACCCTATGGTTCCTTATCTTAAACAAATTTATCAAAGTACTTACCAGTTCCGCGACTCCTCCGATTTTCCTTCGCTTGTTCTTGTTTTTCCAATCTTCTCCTCCTTTAGCCTCCTTGATCTTTCACAAAGCTGAGACTGATCTTATTGTCAAAGCACACCAGCGTCAAGATGTTGATTTGGATGTACCGTGCGCCCTTTGTGTCTTTCCTTTTATTACTTCCAATTGGTCCTCTATTTAGAAGGTGCCATACGCCCCTTGTGTCTTAATTAGGAGATGCCGACCCTTCCATTTGGCACTTGCCTTGTACCATTTTTAATCAAGGGAAAAGACACCGTTGAGCGCATCCTCATGGATATGGATATGTCTTATATACGGCAAAACAATCTTTATTTAATTTTAGACAATTCCCTAATGCCGTTTTTAACCAAGGAAAGACCCCTCTTTAAATGATCTTATGTACATCCTCATGGATGTGCAAATCCCACACACACGGCCAAGCATCTTTTATTTAATCTTAGACATTTTCTAAAGATACACTAGCGCATCATCATGGATATGGATATCTAATATTCGGCCATGCACAATTATCCCAAGTTCCCTCTATGCGCATATCCTTAATCCATATCCTTTATTTATAAATATGTTTCATTACCATTTTAATTCAGCCCCATTTAATTTAAATTGAACCTTATCTAATAATTCACAAATTAAATGGGTAATTTTCATATATATTAATAACTTGAAAATTCGGGGTGTTACAATACAACCCTCTTTTTAAAATTTTTGTCCCGAAAATCGAGTGAAGTAGGGTTTTTAACATTTACATAAATAGCTCAGGATGAGCTGTCCTCATTTTTTACTCGAGTTCCCAAGTGGCTTCCTCAATGCCATGTCGATCCCATACCACCTTGACAAACTGGATCGCTCAGTTCCGTAATACCCTTTTGTTCTGTGTCCACCACTCGGACAGGCTTTTCGATGTATTTCATGTCGCTTTGGACCTCTATGTCTTGTATGTTCAGTACATGAGAGGGATCAGGATTGTACTTCCTCAACATCGATATATGGAACACATCGTGCAAAGATGCCAACTGTGAAGGGAGTGCCAATTGATAAGCCACGTCCCCCATCCTTCTTATGATTGAAAACGGTCCCACATATCTTGGTGACAGTTTCCCCTTCTTTCCAAATCTCATATGTCCCTTTCGTGGCGAGACTTTCAAGAATACCATGTCCCCCACTTCAAATTCAAGGAACCTCCTTCTCTTATCAGCATAGCTCTTCTGACGACTCTGCGCAGTCAATAAGTGTTGCCGTATCAACTGTATATGCGTTGTAGTCTCTGCAACCAACTCAGGTCCAATAAGTGCAGGCTAAACGGCCTATGTCCAGTACACAGGTGATCTACATGGTCTACCATATAATGCCTCAAATGGAGACATCTGGAGGCTTTCCTGGTAACTGTTGTTGTATGAGAATTCTACCAACGGCAAGTGATCGTCCCATCCACCCTTGAAATCTAGCATGCATGCTCTCACCATAGCCTCTAATGTTTGTATTGTCCTCTCAGACTGCCCATCAGTCTGTGGATGGAATGATGTGCTCGTCAGTAGGTCAGCTCCCATAGCCGACTACATACTCTGCCATACTCTGTTGGTGAATCGACCATCTCTGTCAGACACAATACTCCGAGGAATGCCATGCAATCTGATGATATCCCTGATATACCGCCGACCCAAGGTCTTAGATGAGTCTGTCATCTTAATGGAAAGAAAATGTGCAGACTTAGCCAGACGGTCTACCACGACCCATATCGCATCGTTGCCCTTTGAAGACCTTGGCAACCCTGTCACAAAATTCATGGAGATGTGTTCCCATTTCCATTCCGGCACTGGTAACAGTTTGAGTAATCCTGGTGGCTTCTGATGTTCTGTCTTAACCTGCTGACACGTTAAGCAGCGAAAGAAACCGGAGGAGTCGCGGAATCGGTATGTATTTTGATAAATTTTGTTTAAAGTAAGGAACCATAGGGTTCGGCCATAGTGTATGGCCGAACCCATGAAAGAAAAATTAGGGGATGAATATGGTATTTTAATGGAAGGATGAACCATAGGGTTCGGCCATAGTGCATGGCCGAACCCCATGGAAAGACATTGGTTATTTTTATGGGTTTTGAAGGGATGAAAACCATTAAAGGTTATGAATGTTTTAAAAGGGTTTAAAATGGATATATTGTTATGGACATCAACTATGTTTAATGGATATAAAGAATGGAAAAGAAGGGCACAAAACCAAAGGGTGAGGTTTGGCCATGTTCTATGGCCGAACCCCACAAAGTAATATTTACGGATTTTGGGGTTTGCTTAGATATTGAATTGATGTGCATTGTTTAAATAGTTTTAATGGGTTCAAAACATGAAAATGGTAGATGCATGTTAAGGATTTTTAAAAGGCTTTAAAATGAGGAATACTAATCATTTTACATGGTGTTAAAATGTAATTGGTGAAAGAACCATGAACCATGGGTTCGGCCATGGTGTATGGCCGAACACCATGGAAGGAATATCAATGGTTTTGAAGGGATTAAATGGAAGGTGGTTGATGTTTTTAAAAGGTTTAAGATGGAAAACATGGGGACGGACTTGGGATAGTAGATGATGACCTAAGGGTATGAATAAACCCCCACGAAAGGACTTGTTTGTGGACTTAAAAATGGTAATGAATTCAATGGAGAAATGGGATTTAGACATCATAGGGTTCGGCCATGGTGTATGGCCGAACCCCATGAACCATGTTGTGGATCAAAATGTGGACTTATGCATGTTTAGATGAATGGAATGTTAGCCATGGATAGAAGAATGGCAATGTTGTAATTAAGTGGAAATAATGGACCATGGGTTCGGCCTTGGTGTATGGCCGAATCCCATGGGGAATGTTTGGTGGAATTAGGGTTTATGTATGTTAGATTTAATGAATTAAAGGGGTATGATCTTAGACTTAAGTTAAAAGATCAAAGGACTCAAAGATGGACTAAAAACCAAGTGGGTAAGGTTCGGCCATGTTGTATGGCCGAACCCCACCAAGACAAATTTATGGACTTAAATATTGTAAATAAAAGGGGACTTGGTTTTAATTGATTGGTTGACATGTTCTAAGGTGACGGGACCTCACAAACGGTGCACGATTGTGAGCGGTTGTCGGATTAAGAAGCAAGGACACTTTAGTGGTCTTTGGTAGGATTCTACCTCTTTGAAACCATGGTTATGCAATATGGTTTAACTTCTTATTTTGATGGTTTATGTTGTATAAATGATATGTTTCAAATATGAGATTTTCAATGCTATAATTTGTATAATTGCATAGCATGTGGACATTTGCATCTCATTCATGGCATGGGAGGGATGATATGTAACCGGAGGCCACACTCCGACGAGGCGTCCGTAAGACCACTGTGGGGATACCTTGATGTGCATTATTCCATCAAGAGGTAACTGGAGGCCACACTCCGACGGGGCGTCCATAAGACCACTGTGGGGATACCTTGATGATGAGTTTTCCATCAAGAGGATACCATGTGTTTGTGATGGGTGGGACTCATTGCATATGATAGCATGGCATGGCTTGAATCGGCATGATTATGATCTTTATTATCATGCAATGTTTCTGGTTTTTATCTGTATGATTGGATCTCTATTATCATACATGATTTTGGATATGATGTTTTATAAGTATGGTATGATTTATTATATCTGGATTTGATATATATTATATCTGGATTTTCGGTACTAACCCATGTATTAGCCTTACTTGGAATACCTACTAGGCGCGTTGTCTAATGCCCTACTTCTACCCTAGTTGATGACACAGGAAGGGAACGAAACAAGGAACATGATTGAAGCCAAGCTTGGGAGCTTGGATGATTAAGTTATATGTTGTTTAAGTTGCTCATGGATATTGTATTTGAGTAGCTAGTAATTGGGAATATAATAACGTAGATATATTTGTTATGGTTTGAATGGTTAATATTGGATATTCAATTTAAGGTAATTATTAAGTGATGGATGTACTTTGCTATCTAAAATGGAATAGAATTATTATTCTATTATATTTTCACATTATTGAATTATTCCGCAAGTTAACTTGAGTACGTGTGATCTGTTTTAGTGGACTTGGTCCACGTACACGTATGGTTGGCCAGTTAAGGGTCGGGCTTTGGAAGCTCGGACCTAGCTCTCGTCGTGACGTCCCGATCTCTATCACTCTTTGTTTATTTAAAAAAAAAAATTAGACTCTGATTTTTGGAAAGCGAGTGAAAAAGGGCGGGGCGTTACAAGGGATGGTCCACTCTAAGGTGTAGGTATCACTTAAAGTCATCTATTGTCATAATACATATTTTGTGATTGCCATAATGATGAGCTTCAATCTGGTGGACTATAATCTGGACTCTTGATCACTTTATCACTTTGGGTCTTCAGGCTTCTAACAATTGTTTCTTCCCGAGTCATGGAATTGACAAACTTAGGGACTCAGCCAAGCCGAGGTACTAACAATCTCCCCCTTTTTTTCAATTTCATAACAAAAACTTAGAAGCTAACCCAGTTATAATGACACCCTTATTACATCACATTTTAATACAAAATATTACATCAATTACGTGTACATATTCAAATGGAAAATAAAACTATGAGCTTCGTATATTATTGTTCAGCTTGCTTTATTTCATGTTTACCTATTCAAGCACATAAGCAAGCAAATACTAAGAAATCATTAGGGAAGTTAGTCCCAAAACATAAATATGCATTCATGGACTAAACAAGATTAGTATTCAGCACCCCCACCTCCATGATTTCCTAGAATCTAACACTGCCCATAGCATATCCAAGCTATCAGTATTGAGAAGATTTCTCCCCCAATCTTCTTTGAATTTGATTTCCCAAACTCCAAGTATAGACATTCTCCTATGTCTATTGGTTCTTCCTACTATGACTCTCTCTTTCTAGAAACTGAAGCACTTAGGTTTTACGAATTACACCCCATAATTGGTTTTGATGTATTCTAGCTTCTACTAATTTCCCCTCCATTTTGTTAAACAATTGACAAAGATTAATAGACAGACATCTATTTTCACGCACTCCCCCATGCTTCTTGCATCTAGTGCTTTTATGAGTTTGCCTTCCAACTCAATTAGTTCTTCCCTAGAGTCCAATGCATATCTCATGTATTGTTGTTTTTCTCCTTCCTTCCCTTTAAGATCTGTGTTGTGTTAAAGGTGTTCTCCCAATGGGGTTAAGCTACCTTCCCAAGCTTTCCTTTTTAGAGTCTTCTCCCCATTCTCCAAGCTATCTGTTGTAGCCTTTTTTGACTCAACTCCCACATGGATTAAGCTATATTTTCTAGCTTCTCTAGATTATCTCCCTCATAAACTTAGCTGCTCTAAGTTTATTTTTCTCCAAGCTTCCTTTCATTCTTGCATCAGTCGTCCTCCTTATACTGTCATGACAAGTGACAATAGCTAATCAGCACATATTTTGTGCTTCCCCAGAACTCCAAAGGTGTGTGCAATTTTAGCCCGATCCATATCTCCCTAACAACCTGCATATTAGTCTTTTTAACAAAATCCATGTTAATAACAGACATGAGATTGAAGGCATTCCATCAGATTAGTACATACATTAGACCAAACCATATCATTTCATTGATACACTCATCAGTACTGATAGTTCCCTCGGGGGTTAGAACAACACAATTGACCCTAGAGGGAGGGGGGGGGGGGGGGGGGTGTGAATAGGTCAATCTAAAATCGTTGGTCCTTTTTTAATTTACTCGATTGATTAGTTTAAGTGCAACGGATATATCAATCAAGTGAGTGTGTGTTAACAAATGTAATTAAACAATCAACACAAGAAAATAGCTCTAACACCACAAACAAAAGAACATAAGATATAAAGTGAATCGATTCTCCAACCTACATCCACTGTTAGGACTCCTTCAACCTTGAACTATCCCCAAATTCACTATGTGGGAACTTACACCCTCACAATTAGAGTAGGAATTCCACCTCACTCAATCGGCTGAGAATTTCACCCACCACTGTAGAATAGGCATTCCACATATCCAATTGACTAAGAATTCCACCCACCACTGTGCCAGAAACGACGCTCTAGAGTTTTTTATACTGGTTCCGAAGAAAATCCCCCATAATCCACTTTCAGGTCACAAGTTTTAAAATAAAATTAAAACCAAGAAGCACTTGCCTTAAAAGTTCTTTCTTGTTGATGTGTGCATTTTGAAGATCCCACCCACTGATTGTCGACGCTCCTCCTTATAGCCATCGTAGAGCAATCACTATCTAAGGGTGACAAGGAATTGGTTTTATTACAGGTTTCCTAGTTTATGTCTCTCCTCTCTTTCTCACTTTCAAACTAAATCAACAAATTGATTGTTTATGATTTTTCTCCTCTCTTTCTCACTTCCAAACATAATAAAAAGATTGGTTGTTTATGATTCTCAGTACAAGAGTGTTTATCGTTCCTTAGAGTATATAACTCTTCTCAGCTCAAGGAAAATGGTAAAACGATCATCCAACACTCATATTTATAAAGGAATCTTAACGGTTTTTCTGACTTTCCAGAACGCGGGCGGTGGCACCGATGGGTCGGTGTTCATATTTATTATCGTTCAACCATCTGACCTTTGCGCATTAAATGCACTCCCAACAGCTTTATTACTTCCCGGTCGACAGATTGGTGTCGCCGATGGGTCGACAGTTATGGCACCGAGAGGTCGGTACATACGAGTGTCTCGATCTGGGGCAAAACCATGCTGACAGTAGTTTCAAGTCAGAAACTTGTCTTACCCAGAATGACATGTCGCCCTTTACCGAGGGGTCGGTCCTGGTACTCTCGATCGGTCTTGAACTACCGATATATTTGTTTTTTAGAGAGCCCATTTGAGTTCACAGTCAAGAACTCACAAGACCTTTACCGATGAGTTGTCGACCACAAGGGGTCGTTTTAGTTCATCACCTAGGGGTCGGTGCATACGAGACTCTCGGTCAGAGACTTTCCAGAATGACAATCCTTTGATCTAGAACTTTTGTCAATCTAACCGACCAGTCTTTGACCATGATCAGTTGATCTCGTCTCCACTGAGGGGTCGGTGAGTACGACTGGTCGAGTTGTCAGTGAACATAATTCATATTTCCAAGTTCACTGTCCTAGCTTCCTCTCTTAGACTTCTTCATGAATTTACCATTTCTTCAACTAAGTCAAGAGATAGTCCTCTTTAAGGTGTGGGTACCACCTAAGGTCATCTATGGCTAAATACCTGTTTTTGTTATTGCCATGACAGTGAGCTTTGAACCTGGTGGAGTACGATCTTCATCTTGATCATCTTGGGTATTCAAGTTTCTTAATAAGTGCTTATTCCCGAGACATGGAATTGACAAACAGGGACTCGGCACAGCTGGGGCACTAACAGTCTTCCCCTTTGTCAATTTCATTACAAAATCTAGAAGATAACCCAATGACAAGCCCACACTTATTACATTACATTTGAATACAAAATATTACATCAATTACATATGCAAATGGTACAACAAGACTATGGTCTTCACATATTATTGTTATGCTTGCTTCAAATCATGATTTCCTATTTAAGCACATAAGCAAGCAACACTAGAGAAATCATTAGAGGAGTTACTCCAAAACATAGATATAAGGTCAAAACGAGATTTCCTAGCCAATAACACTGCCCAGTGTTGAGAAGATTTTCTCCCCCAATCTTCTTGACTTTGATCTCCCAAACTCCACGCATAGACATTCTCCCCATGTCTATTTGTTTTATCATACTCCTCCCCTTTATGGCTCTCACTGAGGCCCAAGCACTTTGGCTTTATCATGCACTCCCCCATGTTGCTTACAATTTCTACTAATTTCTCTCCCATTTTGTCATACAATTGACAAAGTTTTAGAAGATATCAGCAGCACTTCCTCTATGCTATTTGCACTTAGTGATTAACTAAGTTCTGCTGCAACTCATGGTTCTCCCCCATGGTTTACTGTACTTCCTTTTGCAACAAGGTTTATTTTTCTCCTGCTCAAGCTAAGTTCTTGTTTAGCTGATTTCTTCCATGGGACAACCTCGTTTACTCAGCTTTCCTAGAGTTTTTTCCCTATTCTCCAAGATATCTTTTGTAGCTTCCTTGACTCATATCCCCCATGGAGTAAGCTATATTTTCCAGCTTCTCCAGATTATCTCCCCCATAAACTTATCTGCCTCTAAGTTTATTTTCAATCAAGCTTTCTTTCAAGCTTGCATCCTCCTTCCTACATGTCATGACCAGTGATAGGTGCTAAACAATACATATTTTGTGCTCTCCCATTCTCCAAAGATGTGTGACACCTTAGCCTAATCTCTATCTTCCTAACATGCCAATACAAAACCAACTCATTCAATCCTGCATGTTAGTCTTATTTAACAAAAGCATGTTAACCTTAGATTTAGAGATAGAAGGCATACGAAACATAGTAATACACATATCACACAAAAACAAACTGTTGAGCACTGAAATCTTACATTTTTACCCCTAATTATTGGACGAGTTAGCTCTCAATTTAGTGTATATTACTGCATTTAATACAATTTCTTAGTTTTATAGATTAAAAATGGAGAATACAGGAAATCAAGCTAAGTCAGTGGATAATTGCTAGTTTGAACCTAAAATAGAAGATCTGGAATTTTAGTAATTAATTTGAACCACTTTTAGGTTTTTCATGTAAATTGGTAAGCCTAGATCCGGTTATGAGGGTCTAGACGTAATCAATATTTTAGATTTTAAAGTGGTGGAGTTAATTATTTAATTTTGGGAGAGAACATGCAATTCAAGTGCCAAAGACTGAAAATCAAGATCAAATGGGCCAGAGATCCACTTTAATTGGGCCAAGTTAAGCTCCACAGGCCAACATTGGGCCAAGCCACAGGCAGTCCATGCGCCTGGAGGCCCATGTGCTCATTGATAGGTCCGAAACCCAAGTCTATAAGCCATTTACACGCCCAAGCCTTGTCCATTTAAAACCTAGCCCTTCATCTCATATCAAAATTAGATAAAACCATAGATCCACCTTCACAACCAATCCATTCATGCATTAGCATTAGATCTAGACCATCCAACCCATCCATCATCTAGATTTACCTTAGGATTACATCCATCCATGCATCACCTATCCATCTATCCAATTAGATCATCCATCAACCATCTAAACCATTAGATCTTATGATATGTATCACAACCATCCATCTCATTCATAAACTTAGGAAAAACCCTAGACCTACCTTACCTATCCAATGCATATGTTCATCATCTTAGATTTAAGACATGCATTTCATCATCCAATTAGATCAACCCTTGAATCCAAACCCTCAATTAGATACCTTATCATTATTATAATTTATTTTTACCAATTAAATCTAGAACCATTAGATTTAACCTAAACCAATCTTAACCATCCATTCACCAAACCATAAGATAGAACAACTTGAAGATCAAGCTAGCCTCCATCGCCCATGCCTTATCACCACCCTATCCATCCAACGCACACTCCAAACGATTTTTGCAACTTAAAACCTCTCCATGCACTTAGACATAAAACCATCTTGATACACTCCTAAGATCCCAACACACCTCGTCATCCCGATCTTCCATGTTATACACGATTTTGCACAACTCCATCCCTCCATTCGAATTTCATGAAGTCAACTCCTTAGCCACATCACCTTCTTCATCCAACCATCCATCCATCTAAACTATTAATCTCATCCATTCATTCATCATTTCATTGCACAAACCCTAATCCTACATAACCAAATTCGAAAATCTCATGCCAAATCTAAATCATAAAATCTCTATCTCCTTGCTTGCACTCCACTCCAAGCCACCACACAGTCCAAAATTCGTGTACAACTTGTTCAAACCTTAACTTTTGAAACTTTTAATCCCAATCACCCACTTCTAATGAGATTTAATCCAAGCCACTCATTTATCACTCAGACCAAGATTAAATCCCAGCTGTCCATTCCAACCTAGAGCTCATAAATAGAGCACTAAGCACACCATAGAATTCGAATTTGACCTGGAGCTTGAGAGGACCAAGGCTGGAGCAAAAGACAAGAAAAGAGTAGCACTATTCGAATTTACAAAGTGAGAGTTGTAAATTTTATTTTTATGTTATCTTTCTTGTATTTAATTTTATAAGTGGATGTACTGAATTCTTCCATGAAATAAATACAAAGCATCCATGTAGAATCCTGAAATATCCAAGTTCTAGAATTCTTTGATGATTATTGTGTTTTTAATTTCAAGTTTGCAACTTTTGTTTATTTAATTGAACATGAGCACATGCAATAGTTAGGATCTTGATTGTAAATGTTGAAACATGATTACTAAGGTTTGATTAATTAAATTAAAAGTTGTGAATCTTGTCTTTATTAGTGAGTATGAATTGCATTTCAGATCTTTACACGAAATTCTGATCTACGTTTTGTATTTGTTTACACATTTTGGATGATGAATGGTCTATTCCAAAAAACTACCCTTTACGTTACTACACTTTTATTTTCAGTCATTTATTTTCTTGCAATTTAATTTTTTGTCTTTTAGTCATGTTAGATTCTATGATTGTTGTATAATATTGGTTCTAACCTAAGTCTTGTATGTTTTATTCTTTTTAATTCTTTAATTCATGTTCTTCTTTTAATCTTTTAATTCTTTGTAATTATACTCTCACTCTCTCTCACTCTCTCTCTCTCTCAAAATTCATTTAATTAAATATTGGAGATGTGGTATTTTAATCTTATAACTAGTAATTTTGGTCATGATTAAGATTATCATTTAATTCACCATTTTAATTCAAGTACAATTAATTCACACATCTTATTTGCTGATTTTTCAAGTTAGATACATGACTGATATAAAAGTTCTACTTCTTGAAAATAATTCTTTTTAAAGGAAAACAAATTTAATTTTAATTCATGTATTTTGAGATTTTCCTTTGGGTTCGACCTTGCACTCAATCGCTATACTATACATGGTTCGTACGCTTGCGAGATTTACAAATTAAAAACATCAACACAAACCATATCATTTCATTAACACAAAATGTGCATTTAATACATATGGTTTAGGTGGGGACATCATGGATGCTTATTCAAAATATCAAAAGTATAGTTTTTCCAAAAACAGAGTGCATGAAAAACTACCCTAAGCAGAGCCATCTTGAGGAGGTGCTGGAGGAGGAGGAGACGGGGAATCTGGAACTCTATCAGAGAGGGACACAACAGAAGTTAGATCCCGGACAGTCAACACAAGACTATCTAGACTTCTTTCAAGGTAGTCTATTCTTTTTTCAAGTCTGAAGACTCTCCTGCCTAGATTTACATCCTCATGAGGGGGATACTGAAATTCTTCTTCCTCCTCAGAACTGTGAATTTCCTCCTCATTGATGTCATCAGGGATATTGACATAGTCTTTGTAACACCCCGCCCTTTTCACTTTAATTTTCAGAGTTTATTTTATTTTTTATAATATAATAATCAAGTGATCGGGGCGGAGTGTCACGACGTGAGTTAAGTTCGGATCTCTAAATCCGACCCTTAACTGGCCAAGCCCATGTGCGTATGAACCGAGTCCATAAAACTGATCCACACATGGTACAAATACAACTTGCGGAATTAACTTAGTCTTAATCTAACTGAGGTTATAATAAATCCTATGACTATTCCAATTTTCCATTCTTAGATAGCAAAGTACAAGATCTTATTCTCCAAAATTACTAATCAATATTAATCTACCATTCAATCCAACCATCCAAAATAAACCAAGCCATAGCATCTACTTAACTACTTATTACATGCCAACAAGTCCATAAATAGTCCATTCAAATTCCATTCAAAATGCCCAAGCTCCTATGCTTGGTTTTCTTCTCGATCCACGTTCTTCCCTTTCCCTGCGTCATCCACTAAGGATATAAATAGGGCGTTAGATCAACGCGCCTAGTAGTGTTTCCAAATTGGGCTACCACATGGTTAGTCAAAAACATGCAAATAGTATAATAATAATACATGTGTGACAAAATTCCATAAAAACATGCTATGTATGAAATGAACATGTAAGGAGTCTCACCCATCACCATTCAACATAGCCATCACTTGACGGGATTCTCATCGTCAAGGTAACCCACAGTGGTCTTTCTGACGCCCGGACGGAGTGTGGCCTCCGGATTCCTCCTGATGGGATTCTCATCATCAGGGTACCCCACAGTGGTCTTGCGGATGCCCCAACGGAGTGTGGCCTCCGGTTACATCACCATCATCCCATGCCATGCATGAGATGTCTATGCAATCATGCCATTTGTAAATATAACATTTCACTCAAATAACTTATTCAAATAAACATAAAATAACAATTAACATATGTGGTTACAACAAGGTAGGAAACCTACACAATGATCACTTAATTTGACCCTTCTCTTGAACCGTCTCCCGTTTACAACTTGTACACCGTTCAAGCAAGTCTCGATACCTTATTTACATAGCAGCAAATCAAACATTCATTATATAATTCCAACTTGGTGTAAGTCCCAAAAATGCACTATGTGGGGTTCGGCCATACCTCATGGCCGAACCTCACTTATTTACCATTTGGTCTCTCTTAATTTGGATTAACACCATCCAAATAATTTATTGACAACCTCAATCCACAAAATATCACTTGTTGGGGTTCGGCCATACTACATGGCCGAACCACACCGTATTGGTTTGGGTCCATACATCCAACCCCATCATCATACCATCTTTGATCATTTCATCAATAATTAATTTTATGCCATTGCTACCAATAAATAATTTTATCATGCACTAACTTTAAAAACCAGCGATCCTTTCCATGAAATGGATTCATAAAGCCCCTGGTCATGGTCCATGGGATTCGGCCATACATATGGCCGAACCCTATGGCTTTCCCATTTAAACCTCCATGTCCTAACTTAGCCATAGTACTCCATCATGGCCGAACCATGACTTGTCCAAATGCTCACTTGGTACCCTTTTTAAACACCTCATATTGTTCCATGATCTTCAAACTTGAAACCTTTTGATTCAACCAAAACAGTCCATAAAAATGGTCCATTGGTTCGGCCATACACATGGCCGAACCAATGGTTCTCTTGATTCAATTGGTCCATCATCTATCCATGATTTGAATCAGCAACTTAACCATAACATTGACATGGTTCAGCCATATATTGGCCGACCAAAAACAGTAAATTTATCTTCATGCAAATCACATAAGAACCCCATGGTAATGTATGGTTTTTATCTCTCAAAATCATCATCATTCATCAAATTCTTACATGGGGTTCGGCCATCCAAGGTGGCCGAACCCTATGTCCATGTTTTGGTCCTCTTAAACATGTTTTAAGTCTCATTTAGACATATGGTAACAGTATAATGTTACCATGTTTTTACCCTTCAAAACCATCCAAATAAGTCCATCCCTTTGTATGACTTCCATTTTGTAAAACTCAATCCAAATCACCATAATACTTCATGGGATTCGGCCATTCAAGATGGCCGATCCCAATGGTCCATTTCATCAATTTAAGTCTATGATTTAGACCCATGATACCTTCAGTCCTTATGTCATTCAAATCCATGTTTTTAACCCTGTTTAAAACATGCATTTGAGTCTTAAAGAAACATTAAAAACAGTCCACAAAATTCATAGTTTCTATGTTTCAAAAACATCAAAAACAACCAATCTTTTTCATGGGGTTCGGCCATCCAATGGGGCCGAACCCTATGGTCCATATTTTATCATTTTAAACATCATAATCCTAGATCTAAACCATTGATGGATCTGGCCATACAATGGCCAGATCTCATTTTCTTAACCAATCTATCAAACAAGGGTTCAAAATACACTTACTAATACCGCGTCTCCTTCGGTTCTTTTGACTCTTTCTTTGACCCTTTATTTCCTTGAACTCTCCTTCTCTCTCACTATTCTTTGGACTGAGACTGATCTTGTTGCAAGCTCCTTGAGATAATTCATGTAACACCCCAGTTTCTCAATGAAATGGAAAATTACGAAAATGCCCCTGAGTTGTTAAATTAATTATTTTGTGATGTTAAGTAAGGAAATAGTGGGGCCTATTACTCAAGTTAAAATCATATGAGCACATTATGAATGTTAAGTTTGATTGGATGGGTAATTTTCATCATTTGGGTAAAAAATGGCTAAATGGGTCAAAGGGCCCAAATGGGACCCATTGGGTCAAAATGGATGATTTGACCATTTTATGAACTTAAATTAAATGGGGTTAAGCCTATTTGATTAGAAATCAAGTGAAGAAAAAATGGGTAGGCTTGATCCATATGTAAAAACCAATTGCAAATGACAAAAATACCATAATTGGGTCATGGAGTCAAACGGGTCAAGGAGCTAAAAGTGGACCCAACGGGTCGAGTTGACTATGGTTGACCATGTGGACCTTCAAGGGAGCTAAAACACGAGTTAAATCAGTTGAGTGGGACTGAAGTGAGTTGGAATTAAATCAAGTAGTGAGTCAACACATGTGCATTAAATGAAATGCATTAAGTATGTGAGTTGGGTGAGTTGAGATGGAAATCTAAATAGCCTTGAGTTCAAGTGAGTCAAAAGGGAAATTGAAGGGGCTGTAAACTCAGTCAGTGAGCTAAGTGGGAATTGGAAGAGGTTGGCTCAGCTTTAACTACCCAAACAAGTCCCACACGATGGGGACTTGTTTGGGGTGAGTTCCATGATGAATGGTAAATGAAATGCATGGGTTTGAAATGAGTTGCTTGGGAAACTGAATGGCTGCATGGGTAGCTGCCAAGGGGTACCTTGGATAGCACCCAAGACCCATCGTTTTGTGCTAAATTTAATGAGGAAGTGGAGGGGTTTTGGTGGCTGATATACAAAAGCAATGAACACCAAGGTTAGCCGACTTTTGTCATTGCAAACCCAAGTTTTCCCATCTCTTTCTCTCTCTCTCCAATTGGTGTTCTTGGTTGGAACAGCAGAGGCTTTTGGCACCAATTGTTCAAGCTTAAACCAGAAAGGAATTAAGGAAGGGAAGAAATAAAGATAGGAAGCAAGGATCAAAAGGCAAGACAAGAGCTTGGAATTTGGTAAGTGTTTCATGGATTTTTGGATTAATAAAGTGGGGTATGTATTGGGCCATGGTCATGGCCGAATACACCAATGTTTAACCTTGATTATGGAGGATTTAAAATGGTAAAAAAATAACCATTGGGTTCGGCCACCATCGAGGGCCGAACCCCATGTGAGAGATTGCTTGGTTTTCATGTTTTGAAACATGAAAACCATGGATTTTGTGGATTGTTTTTGGGTTTTGATTTAAGATTTAAATACATGTTTTAGAATGGTTAAAAACATGGATCTGAATGACATAGGGACTAAAGGTATTATGGGTATAAAACAGCGGTTTAAAACTGATAAGTTGGACCATTGGGTTCGGCCACTTTGCATGGCCGAATCCCATGGAAACAAGTGGATGATGGTGATGGTTTTTGGAAATTAAAACCATATAAAATGATGAACTGTTATGGGTGTTTAAATCATGAAATTGGATGTCATGTTTGGGCCATGGAATGGCCGAATACTTCAAGAAAATAAAACCTTGGATTAAGTTGATTAAAATGGTGTAAGTGTATCATTGGGTTCGGCCACATGGGATGGCCGAACCCCATGATCTTGTTTGAGTAATTGGTTGGTTTTTGAAAGGTAAAACCTGATAATGTATACTGCTTATTACATGATGATTGGAGCTTTAAAAACAGTAAGAATAACCATTGGGTTCGGCCACCATGGAGGGTCGAACCCCATGTAAAAGAGGGTTGGTTTTCATGTTGGAAAACATGGAAACCATGGACCTTTGTGGACTGTTTTTGGTATGGTTTTTGGAGAGATAAAACCATACCAATGGTGAAGATTTTTATGTGATAAGGGTACTGATTTTGGGTTGGCCATAGGATGGTTAAACTATGTGTTTAACATGGCTAAGGGGTAGAGCCAATTGGTATTTAAATAATGGGGTTGTTTTTGGGAGAAATGGACTAAAGTTTATGGGTTTCTTATGAGATTTAAATGTGATAAGCTTACTGATTTGGCTCAGCCTATGGATGGCTGAACCATTTAATAACCTTGGAAAAAGGGTATAGCCTAAGTTAAATACCTAGGTTAAAGTTATTGGAACCAATGGCATGTTTGTAAATAAGGATCATGAGATGAAAGATGGACCTAAGTGAAATAAGTGTGGTTCGGCCAAGGTGTATGGCCGAACCCCACCTATAAACATTTGTTTCGGGTAATATTTCTATGGTCATAAATTATTATAAAAGATGAGCCAATGGCAAAATTGTAAATAGGAGCAATAAGTGAAGGACTTGAAAGAAGGACCAAATCAAGATGTTTTGGGTCTTATATGTGAATGGATATTTAAGTGACAATATGATTTACTGATTATTGTATCACAAGGTGACGAGAGTTGAACGACGAACGAGTCGTGACCGGATAAAGCCTAAGAAAGAACGGACGCTGAAGTGATTCTTCAGTAGGTTTCCTACCTACTTGTAACCACAGTTTTTACCCCAGTTTTCTTATGATACTCTTGTTTTATTTTATGTGTTTCAAATGATATATTATGCATTAACAAATGGCATACAGGCATTGGCATCTCATGCATTGACATGGGATCATGAATGAGGTTCTACAGTGTTTCAAGTTATGAGTTACGTCCTGCCTCGGTGGTGCAAATCACGCCAGGAAGAGTAACATGATGATCATAGTCACATTGGTCTCCTTAGGCGATGAGAGTCCCGCCAGGAGGACTGATACGTGATATGAATCAGTCAGTGATGAAGTGATGAAAGTGTGTTGTAATTTACCTTGTCGGTGCAAGGCACGTCAAGTGATGGCTATGAATGTACATGATGGGGGATGCTCATTGCATGTGCATACATCATAGCATTGTTTTACCTGTTTTGATGATCATGTATTATGATATGTATATGCATGTTTTATATGCTAACATGTGGTAGTCCTGATTCGGGAACCTACTGGGCGCGTTGATCTAACGCCCTAATTTCATCCTCAGAGGAGAATGCACGTTCAAGTAAAGGAAAAGAAAAGGTCGTTGACCGGGAGGGGAGCTAAGCCAAACCTGAGTGCTTGAATGCTGGAATGAATTTATGATTACTGTTATTTGATACTTTATTATGGACATGTAATAAAGTAGTTACTTGCTATGATTTGATTAGGATAAATACTTTGGATGGTTGTATTATGTTAATTAATGTTTGACTGTTACTTGCTATCTAGTCTTTCTATTCCGCAATTAATCTAGGTTTTTCCGCATGTTGATGTTAGTTCCATGTGTGATTCATAATCATGGTCTATTGCATGTACACATGGGTGGCCAGTTAAGGTTCAGACTTGGGTAGTCTGAACTTAACTCGAGTCATGACGCCGCCCGCTCTCTTTCTATGTTTTATTATTACTTTAAAAAAAAATAGACTCTGAAATTCTCAGAAAGGGCGGGGCGTTACAATTCAACCAGATGACAAGGATTTGAGAGAGAGAAAGAGAGAAAGAATTTTGGCTTTGGATGGGAAACCTTGATGCCAACTCCTTTGCTCAATGTATGCTTTTGTCTTGGTGAAATAAATCAATCAAGGACTGATTTCATATCAGTAACCAGCTGTTGTTCTTGATCTTAGAGAGATAATAACAGTCCAAGGAAGAGAGAGATAGAGAGAGTAAAATGAGAGCCCTTTGTTTAACCAAAACCAGCCCAAGGTTAACCTTGTGTAACTCACCTCACCTTAATCAAAGTTCTTTATGTTACTTGGGGGTTTCATCTATGAAATGAAACACCCCAAGCAACCAACGTCTCCCATGCAAAGTCTTGAGTAACCCCCACAAACCCCATTCATCTTCCATCTTGAAGTTTCAACCAAAATGTGAAACACTCATGAGCCCCAACGGCATGTATGGGTTTGAATCTATAACTACCATTCCCCATTTACTTACCCCTTGTGGGGGTTTCATCCATGAGATGAAACTCCCCCCATCCAACGGTTTTGTATTGTATTTGAGTACCAAACCATTCAGCTCTCTTTGACCCTCTTTAACGTCCATGTGAGAGTTTCATTTTTCAAATAAAACTCCCCCCCCCCCCCCCTTCAAGTGTGAACACATCTTGTAACTCCATAAAACGGTACCTTCCATTTATTTCCTATCTTGGGGTTTCATGCATGGGATGCCCACCCATGCATCCAACGTGTGGACCATCTTATTTGAATATGAAAAACAGCCCTTCAACTTCATATTCCACTCATTTATAATTTAAAACAACTCACTTACTCATAACTTATTTCAAATCAACTCACTCACTTATAATTTATTTCCAACCAACTCACTCATTTAACTCAACTATTAATTCCATTTTCAAAATCCAATCAGCCCCAACTTAATCAAGCTTGGACTCATTTGATGGTCAACCAAGTCAAACCCGACCCATTGGGTCCAATTTGGCAATTTTGACCCATTTGACCCAATTACAAACCTTGACCCGTTTGAGTACTTCTCATCTATTTATTTGTCTTGTAAACATAACTACCAACATTGGGTCTTGATTGGACCATTGACCCATTTAAATTCAACTCAAATATATCACAATGGTAATTCTGTAAATATGAATAAATTCATATAAATTGATAACTTTGAAATTCCAGGGTGTTACAGTCTTCATTACCAGTTTGAAGACCATTCTCTTCTTCTGCATCTTGTCTCATTTCTTCACGTCTCTCTTCGACGAAGATGACACCTTTGTCAATGAATGGGTTCTTTTTCCACCTCTGGTTGGATTTCCTGTTGATCCTAAACATACTTCGGATTTTCAGAGCTCGACCCCGGGCACGATCGAGAGGCAGTCCTTCTGGTTCTTTTGGCCCATCGACCAGCACGACTAGATTCTCCTCGTTTTACAGTGGTCTCAAAACGTGTCTGAGATGACATCTTCTTAGGCATGGTTTTTCCTAGAGGGAATCCTCAGTCAGTAGTTTGAAGGAGGACGAAGTGAAGACTGAGCCTAACCTGATTTAGGAGAATCACAGAAATAGTGATTTTCTGACTTCTAAGGACTGGAGGAACGAAAGCCCTATGATTTTCGGCACAAATCACTTCGAGAGGTCCCATCGATTGGTCTATGGCATGGGAGACGAAAAAGGGACCACCAAACCTTCACGGTAAAAGAAGCAACAAATTTGAATGAATTGTCGCTTTCACAGAAAGGGACCCTTTTATTTTAAACCTTCTGTCTCACTGATATGTCGGTTCCAAGGATAGGCCGATCTTTTCGACAATTCCCCCCTTTTCAGCAGTGCTCGATTTGGTACAGTACTACATTTCTGTCACACCGACAGGTTTATTTCGACATGTCTTTTACATCGAGAGGTTCAGTTTGCAGAACTATCATTCTTGATTTGTGCAACTTGATGTAATCCTATTCTAAGCATGGCATTCATAGATTTATTCCAATGCATAGATATGCCAAGCATAATTCATCAAATCATTAAACATCCACACAATCATTCCAAGGTACATACAATTCAAAATACTTTGAATGGAATGTATGGTTTTTCATGTAGAATATGTATTATAGCCAGGAAGAGTACATTCTAGACTTTTAGTTAGCCAATTTCTCTCCTCATGTCACAACACTTTTCTGTTATGTGAACTCACATGGTCTCTTGTGAGTCCATTCGTAGTGGTCTAAGATATGTATGTGAATCTTAAACCAAAAACAAAACATGATTAGTGATCTATCTCTGTGTACGAAGATTGTGGTATTTGGTGTTGCATATACACCCTTACGATCATACCTTTGATGACCAACCTTGGGATCCATCAACTCTTTTAAGACAAGATTCATTTGTCTTAACAAAGAGTCGTGCCTTGTGTCCACCTTCCTTAGATTTCTTTTAAAGCAGGGTGTTGGTGAATGTCTTTTAGGCATGTGTTTTACTTGATTGTACCTTCGGACTTTCCTTTCCAAGTATCTCTTCAAATCATAGCAATTTCTTTTGAAATGTCCATTCTTGTGATAGAAATTGCACTTACCCTTTGAAGGGTGATAGATACTTGTTTTACTAAATATCTCATGATGTATAGGTTCTTCGGTAGATTGCACCAAGACCAAACCTATCACCATATTGTTTACACGCCCCAAGGAGTCTTTTAAGCCTTTCATCTCCTTAAGTAAACTTATCTTGGAATTTTTCTTTATGAGTTTTTAATTCTTTAACTTCCAAAGACATTTTTTAACATCTTCTTCAAAAAGTTTGTTGTGATGTCATAAATTTTCGACATCCTTACACTAGATACTTATTTCATTTTGAAGTCTTTTATTATATTCTTTAAGCTTAGTATTTTCAACATCTGAGAGTTGAAGCTTGGAGATTAAAAGAGATTTTTCATCTTTCAACTCTTCCGGCTCTAATACCAATTGATAGTTCCCTTGGGAGCTAGAACAACACAATTGACCCTAGAGAGGGGAGTGAATAGGTTAATAAAAAATCGTGGGTCCTTTTTAAATTTACTCAATTGATTAGTTTAAGCGTAGCGAATATATCAATCAAGTGAATGTATGTTAGCAAATGTGATTAAATAATCAATATAAGAAAATAACTCTTAACACCACAAACAGAAGAACACAAGATATAAAGTGGTTCGGTTCGCCAACTTACACTCCACTTTTATAACTCGCTCAACCTTGAGCTATCCCCAAATTCACTATGTGGGGACTTACACCCTCACAATTAGAGTAGAAATTCCACATCACTCAATCGGCTGGGAATTTCACCCACCACTGTAGAATAGGAATTCCACTGATCCAATCGGCTGGGAATTCCACCCATTACTGTGCCAGAGACAATGCTTTAGAGTTTATTATAGTGGTTCCAAATCAAATCCCCCTTAATCCACTTTCGGGTCACAGGTTTTAAAATAAAATTAAAACCAAGAAGCACTTACCTTTGAAGTTCTTTCTTGCAGATGTGTGCGTCTTGAAGATCCCACCCATTGAGTGCCGACGCTCCTCCTTGTAGCCGTCGTGAGAAGGAAACTGGTTTTACAATGGATTTCCTAGTTTATGTCTCTCCTTTCTTTCTCACATTCAAATTCAATCAACAGATTGGTTGTTTATAATTTTCCTCATCTCTTTTTCACATCCTAACACAATCAAAAGATTGGTTATTTATGATTCTCAGTACAAGAGTGTTGATCGTTTCTTATAGTATATAACTCTTCTCAGTTCAAGGAAGATGGTAAAACGATCACCCAACACTCTTATTTATAGAAGAATCTTAATGGTTCTTCTGACTGTCCAGAACCGACAAATTGGTGGCACCGATGGGTCGGTGTTCACATTTATTACCGTTCAATCACCTGACCGTTGATCATTAAATGCACTCCCAACGGCTTTATTACTTCCCGGTCGACAGGTCGGTGTCGCCAATGGGTCAACAGTTATGGCACCCAGAGGTCGGTCCATGCGAGTGTCTCGATCTAGGGCAAAACCATGCTGACAGTAGTTTCAAGTCAGAAACATGTCTTACCCACAACGACCTGTCACCCTTTACTGAGGGGTCTATCCTGATACTCTCGATCGGTCTTGAACAACCAATATGTCTGTTTTCTAGAGAGCCCATTTGAGTTCACAGTCCAGAACTCACAAAACCTTTACGATGAGTCGTCGACCACGAGGGGTCGTTTAAGTTCATCACTGAGGAGTCAGTGCCTACAGACTCTCGGTCAGAGGCTTTCCCAGAATGACAGTTCTTTTATCCAGAACTTCTGTCAATCTGGCCAACCAGTCCTTGACCACGATCGGTCTATCCTGTCTCTATCGAGGGGTCGATGAGTACGACTGGTCGTGTTGTTAGTGAACATAATTTATATTTCCAAGTTCACTGTCCAATTTCCTTGCTTAGGCTCCTTTATGGATTTACCATTTGTTCAACTAAGCCTAGAGATAGTCCTCTCTAAGGTGTGGGTACCACCTAAGATCATCTATGGCCAAATACTTATTTTTGTGATTGTCATGACGATGAACTTTGAACCTGGTGGAGTACGATCTTCATTCTTGATCATCTTGGGTCTTCAAGCTTTTTAACAAGTGCTTCTTCCTGAGTTATGGAATTGACAAACAGGGATTCGGCACAGTTGGGGCACTAACAAGTTCATATGGTTTAGGAGAGGGGGATCATGGATGCTTAGACAAAATCCCAACAATATAATTTTTCAAAATATAAATCTTAAAGCATGAAAAACTATCCTAAGCAGAGACATCTAGAGGAGGTGATGCTTGAGGGGAAGGAGATTTTCGTCGGGAAAGGTTGACGATTGATTATCGTAATGCAGATACTTCTCCGTGGACACGTTGAGCAAATCCTTGCACGAAGTCATCTAACTCATCCAGATGCGCCTCAATTTGAAAGACTCGGTCTTCGATTTTGCAGATAAATCGAATCAGGGGTTGTGACAAAGGTTGCTGAGGTTCTCCACTCCCTTGACATTCAGGTGAATCACCCAGGTTGTTGGTGTCGTTAGGTTCAGAGGTGTCTGCATTTTTGACATTCACTTCTCCTTCCTCATCAGAACTGTCTGGCACGGAAATCACTTTTGCTTTAATTCTCAGGTTTTGTCCAGATTGAGACCTGAGAAAATACCGACGGCTAGATCCAGTCTTAGGGGAAGTATTTTTCTGTGAGGAGTACTCTTAGGACCAGAGCTCGATTCTGGAGTATCCTGCACAAATCTAGGTGATCTCCTGAGAAAATGGGAGCTGGACTCGGGGATTTTTCAGGTGGTCGATGACCGAGATTTAGCTGTCTCTCTTTTCGACATGATTACTTGGGAAGAGCTGACCAAGGCTTACCGAAACACTAACCAAAAACCCTATGGTTTTCGGGCAAAAATTTTCTCCGGGAAGTCCCATCGACTAATCTAGGGCACGAGAGGTCAAGAAGGAAATCGCCAGAGCCCAGCGAGAGGAGGAACGACGATTTTGAATTGATCTATCGTTTTCGCAGAAAGAGTCATTTTAATTTAATCTTTCTGACTCACCGGCAAGTCATGACCAACGACCGATCTGTGTCGATATGTATCGACTTGTCTCCCTTTTTTATTTTTCCCCCTTTCAGACAGTGTTCTAATTCCCAACAGTACCGACCTGTCTATTCTTCTGAGTAGTCTATCCTTCGACCTGAGTTTTAAACTTGAAGGATAACTGGGTATATGTGTGTGTGTATGCTTGAGATGTTCATAGTTCATCGAGATTTGTTTATACACCTTTCAATTTCAATGATGATATATACATTCACACATTTTTGTGCCATTTGAAGATTCAATTCACCCTTCTGAAGGTAGGCACAAAACATGGATTACGGATCTCTCCCGGATCCAAACCAATCCAAGTACCTTGGGCACATTTAATTTACCAATTTAAACATATGGCCCAAGTGTGTGATGTCATGTGATGTGGCATTTCCAGGCTTTAGCAAAGGCAAGGTGTCTATGAACATGAGTCATTCCACATAATGTATGAAATAGTGAATGTTGGAATGAGACACAAAGCACACTAATCATACATTTATTTCCCGTTTTGAATACGGTTACTATGCATATGGAAATGAAGTATGATGCTACACACACAACTCTTATGCCTGTTATCATGTTATTACCCAACCATGATAAACATTCTTACCATTCTTTCAAGCATCCTCCAATGAGGTTCATTTCTTCGAAAGAGCTGGTACATAAATGGATTATAGATAAGCACATTTGATCATTTTGATCAATACTTGTGGTAGTTCATACCAAACCAAAAATCCATTTAAAGACATAGAGCATGTTTCATTCCACAAGGGATAACTTGGAATGAAACGACACTGTGTATGTGTACCATACACGCCATATACATGAGGTAATGCACAAACTACATTCATTTCCTAAAGATGCACAAATCACATGGAAAATGAAATGAAATGAGACAATTATAATCCAATACTAGAGTGCAGACCTACATGTACATATGAGTATCTTGCATAAGATCAATCCAACAATCAAAAAAGAACATGGATTGTAGGCAAGATACAAGGTGATTCCAAAGCATGATTCAAATGTGATACTAACAATGGTAGCCCTTTACACATTTTAACATAACATTGTGATACTTGGAATCTAAATCCACAATCCAGTGATGGCCTTTTACTAAATCTGGTTTTAACCTTGGGTGCCTTCCTATTTGACTTTGTGAATCAAAGTTCCAGATTTTGTGCCAGGGTGTTGACCTTACCTAAGAGGCAAATATTCTTGGTACATGGCCACAAATGATACTTGAAGGTTACTACCTTCATCAAGTTCATTTATTTTATCCTCTTCTTCTCTTAGAGGATTTATCTTGGACTTTTTCAATGGATGAACTTAATCAATCATTGGGCTAGAAGAGGCAACTTTTTCGTAGATTCTTTCAGCCTCTTTTGCTTTTCATATCTTTTTAAATGTCTCCGAAAAATATATTATGAAATAGCGTTGATGAATGCTACTAGATTTTGATTAAAGTGCATAGTCATTTCATCACTAGTCCAAGTTCTTTTGTCTTTGGACTGAGTGGTCATAGAAGTTGAAGGTTTATCCAATACCTTTTTTTTTTCATAAGCACAAATCACTTTCTATTCACCATTTCCGAACACATTTATTGATGAAAACATTTAAAAAATTTCATTTAATTTTTCATCACAAATGGAGGTTTGGAAATATCATGGCTTTCTCCCACAGTCATTGTTCTAGCACGGATCAACTTGGATGGTTAGATCCTTTATATAGATCACGAAGCTCTGATACCAATTAAAAGTCACCTTTCACGGTGCTAGAACAACACGATTGACCCTAGAGGGGGGGTGAATAGGTTAATCCCATCTCCATGGTATTTACAAATTTCTTGATTGTTTTAAGTACGACGGAACATTAATCAAGAGATTTGTTTAGTATGATAGATTATTTCTAATTTATTTAAACGATCATACTAAGATTATAACCCTTTACATATTACTTGATTATCAATGTTTGAACACAATGTATAGATAAAGATAATCAAATGTAAAGTGATGTGTGTTGAGAAGAGTGCTTAGATACGAAACACAACAACACAAAGATCAAACACCATAAGACCAATTTAAAGTGGTTCGGTTAGCCAACCTACACCCATTGTTAGGACTAACTCAACCTCGAGTTATCTCCAAATCCACTAAATGGAGACTTACACCCTCACAGTTAGAGAATGAATTCCACCTCACTCAATCGGCTGGAAATTTCACCCACCAATGTAGAATATGAATTCCACTTATCCATTTGGCTGGGAATTCCACCTATTAGTGTGCCAGAGACGAAGCTCTAGAGTTTTTTATAGTGGTTCCGGAGCCAATCCTCCTTAATCCACTTCCGGGACAAAGGTTTTAAAATAAAATTAAAATCAAGAAGCACTTGCCTTTGTAGCTCTATGTCTTGATGTGCACTTCTTCAAGATCCACCAAATGTGTGCCGACATTTCGCCTTACAGCTGTCGTAAAGAAATCACAATCCAGGGAGACAAGGAAACTAGTTTTATCAAAGGTTTCCTACTTTATTATCCTTTCCTCTCTTTCTCCCAAACTCAATCCATATGATTGGTTGTATTAGATTCTCCAAGTGTAAGCACAAGCGAGAGAGAGAGAGAGTGATCCTATTGTTGGCCCTTGTTTATGCTCACTGATGATGATGAGGGTCCAACTGATTTGCCGAAGGACCCCAACTGGTTGCATAATGATTGGTTTATATAGAGAAGGTAGCCAGTTGCAGTAACGGTAATGTACTGACATGTCGGGGGCATCGATTGGTCGGTGACAAGAAATGTTACCATTCAACAACCCGACCCTTGTGCATTAATGCACTTCCAACGGTATAATTCTTTCACGGTCGACATATCGGTGTCGCCGATGGGTCGACAGTTATGGCACCGAGAGGTCAATCCATACGATGGTCTCGATCTGGACTAACACCATGATGACAGTAGTTTCAAGTCTAGAAACTTGTATTATCTAGAACGACCTGTCGCTCTTTACCAAGGGGTCGGTCTTGGTACTCTCGATCAGTCTTGAACTATCGATATGTTGTTTTCTCGAGAGCCCACCTAAGTTTTATGTTCCAGAACTCATAAATCTTTATCGAAGAGTCGTTTCAGCCTTTCATCGAGGGGTCAGTGCATACGAAACTCTCGATCAGAGGCTTTCCCATAATGACAGTTCTATGATCCAGAACCTATGTCAATCTGGTCGACCAGTCTTTGACCACGATGGGTCGATCCTGTCTCCACCGAGGGGTAGGTGAGAACGACTGGTCGAGCTGACAGTGAAACCAAATACATATTTCCAAGTTGGGTTCCAATTCACTGTTAAGCTTCATCTCTAGGTTTTTATGTGATTTTGTCATTTGTTCAACTAAGCCTAGGGATGGTCCACTCTAAGGTGTGGGTACCATCAAAAGTCATCTATGGCCATAATATCTATTTTGTGATTGCCATAACGATGAGCTTCAATCTGGTGGAGTATGATCTTCACTCTTGATCACTTTGGGTCTTCAAGTTTCTAACAAATGTTTCTTCCTGAGTCATGGAATTGACAAACTTAGGGACGTAGCCAAGCCGGGGCACTAACACGAGCAGACCTCGGCAGGTTCCAAGGCAGACCGAGACCCACTGTTTTCTGATTTTGCTGTTTTCTGTTCGGAAGCGGGATCGGACATTCCGAGACCTGAACCTCGAAAGTTTCGAAGGACTGAACCCAAGTTCCGAAGGTTCTGTAAAAGCCCAGAGTTTAAGCAATGGCTCTGAAGTTCCGAAGCCACAGTACCTGGTTCCGAGGCATGTTCTGAGGAACCCAGAACTGGTTTTTGAGATTTATTCTAAGTTAAGGATTTTATGTTAGGTTTATACCAGAGATTTTGATGTGATGTTTTATACGAGATTCTTAATTAAAAATGGTACTGACCCTTTCGTTTGTATTATTATATAAATACATATATTATGTATTCACTTCTAGGCTGATACTCTCTATCTGTGGCGTAGCAGATATGGAGTCCGGTAGCTATTAGTAGCTGAGCGATTAATTTCGTCGCTCGGTAGAAAAAAAGGTTCAGACACTGAGTGATCTCTAGGCCTAACTCATTATACAAGCAGTGGCTTGAGCATCTTATATCTCTAAGCCTAACTCAATATACGAGTAGTGACCTGAGCATGTTATATCTCTAGGCCTAACTCAATATGTCTATATGGTCATTTTCAGAAGATAATATGTGTAGTGACCTGAGCACCTTTACTATACTGATGGATTATTGTAACTAAAAATGAATAGTAACCCATTAAGGAGACTCATATCTATTTCCCTTGGAGTTTTTCCGGAAAATAGGACAGAAGGATTTGATATACTATGAATGTATGTTGTAATCTATATATCTATGTATTATGTTTGATTAATGACTGAATGATTCATTGTATTCCTATTTGTGTGTTTAACAGATACCGCGAAATCCCACATATTCGGTGAGGAGACTTAACATTATAGTAGAGGTCAATCAGGTTAAGAGGATTTAGTGCAATGAGTGGTTTAAAGAATCACACTTAATGAACCCACTTATATGCCTAGATGCACTACTATGAAATGTGTTTGTTGATACTAATGATGTTCCTTGTATATTATGATGATCATTATACTGCCTCCACATACACTCAACTACTGCACTATGATATGATATGCAATTATTGACCCAAGTGTGTCAATTACCAGCCGAGGTGTGTCGGTTTGCTTTTACTGGCCCAGGTGTGTCAGTTACCAACCCAGGTGTGTCAGATATACCCTTGCAAGATGCTGCATTTTGACCGTGTTGGGACTTAATGCCTTTATAGTCAGTATAGTGCTTAGGTGTTACGGTGGATATTGGCAGTAATACAGATGACTTAATATATTGGCATGATAGACCAATTATGATTTTAAATGATGAGATTGATTTATCTAATCTCATGCTTATTATACTGTATTGTTATGTTCTCTTCACTGGGCTGGTTAGCTCACACCACTCACATTTCAGGAAATGTACCCGAGGAGGAGGAACCTCCATTTCATGTTTAGGATGTTAAAGTTGTTGTTGTTGGTTGTATCTCCCATTGAAGGGAAATACATTCTATTTTATTATATGAGTTGTTTACCACGTTTTATATTAAGTACCGCCTGTGGTACTTAGTCTAAACATGTACTAAGCCGCTGTGTTTCTGGTAGCAACTCTGGTTTAATATGAATGAGATTATGTTAAAATTATGTGATGGAAATATTTGTTTATATGATATATCTTATATATGAGTAGACATATGGTATATGTTTGAGTCCAAATGTAAAGAGCATATGTGACATTTATTTCTGGGCTTCATTGTAGACCATAACGATCCAGCCCAGTTAGGAGTTTATCTGATTGAGGATTATATATATATAAATTAGTAGCTTTCCGGGTTGGGGCGTTACAGATCCACTAATTCATTAGATTTAAAAAAATTATTTGCAGTTTTTGATGATTTATAAATCGACTAGTATGATGTTATCCATAAACTTTGCATCTTGTGTGGGTCTTATTTTGAACCATTGTTATTGGTCTAATTAAAAGATCAAAGCATGACCATGAAATTCAAATATAAAACATTTTGATTAAAATATCTATGGCTTAAGACTTTTTTTCTTCGTAAAAGTTTTTACACTATTTAAGCCATTTTGTTCCAACATGATGGGCATGCTGAAAGGTCTAAATTCAAGTATGTGATTATGAAAAATTCATTTTGATTATCTTTAATGATCATTTTTAATTATTTTTTAAGCTTTAAAATTTTAGACTCTATCTAGAGCCGACTATTTAGACCAATTTTGTTTAAGTGATGCATATATATTAAAATTTTACTATTATTTTTTATTTAAAAGCATTACTATCATTGTAAAAAAAAAAAAAATATTATTATGGTCCGTGTTTAAAACACCGGCCAATTAGGCCAATTTTTAAATGAATTAATGCTCGTGTGTTTGTAAATAATAAAATAACATTTAAAATGTGATTTGCAGATTTCTCTTTGACAATAACATCATTTTCATTTGTTCTGTGACCATGATAGAGGCGAATTCCTTCAAAATGAAGTTAAAAACTTCGGCTTCAAATGTATATGTAAAGGTCTCATGATAAATATAGACGACTAGACAATGGGTATTCAAACTTCAAAGTAAGAGCACTCAAAAGACCCAGCTAAATTACTAGAATTTCGGTTCATTATGACCTATTTAGAAAATGAATTTGGTTTCAAATAGTTCAAAGTCCATGTTTCTTGGACTAGGACTAGAGAGAATATTTAAATACTAGATATAACACTACCTTACATCTATTTCCAAATTATTCTATTTATTTTACATAAAAATATTAAATAAATATTTTAGCATAATTTGTAAATTCCTTCGTATATTCAACTGTAAAAACTATTCCTATGATTTCATTAATTATAAAAACTATCCATATCTTTTGTATACAATTGCAAACATCCCTCCTAACATATTCAATATCCAAAATACCCTTCACCTTAAAGAGTTGTAATAAACTATATTCTTACTGATAAATACCTTTTAAACACATTAGCAAAAATAAATGGGGTGAATTCCGTTGGATAAAGTACTTATAAGATCAAATGGATAAGTGGTTTGTGATATTTCATAAGTTTCCCATCATTTAAATATATGATTTTGGTCGTTAAAAGCTGATTTTAATAAGCCTCGTATTTTTTTTTGGCTCGTCTCATGGAGATGGAATAACTCATTGAGAATAAAATTTTATTCATCTTCTATCTATATAAATTTACATATTTAATACAATTATATGGATTTATATATTTTTTATAAGTTATATTGGTAGATTGCATTGTTAAAATATTTTGTCATCGTAGTCTTTAACTACTAAATGACATTTTGAACATATAAGCCACTAGAGTGAGGGGAGGAAGGGGAGGAGTTTGCAGTTAATACAATAAATGAGCGTAGTTTTTACAATTGCTGAAAGCATGAGAATAATTTTGCAGCAAAAGATAGAGAATCATTGAAATGCATCTAAGATTTTATCATTAACATTGAAGGTTTCTGTATATGCGAAGAACTAAGGGAGTCTGGTGGGAGCCATCGACTCCCATATTTGTGGAATACCCTTATTGTTTGTTAAGAATATTTGATAGAAAATTCATTTAAACATGTAGTAGTTTTGTAAATTGATTGATGACTCTGTGCATCTCTAAAAAATAGTTTTAATTTTTCTTTTTCTTTTTTGATAATATGGATATCCTCATCTCATATTGGAGGTGAGACTAATGCCACGGACATGTGTAAACCTTTCAATCCACACACACTTATTAAACATGTAGAGAGTGGCCATTTGAAATTAAGTGTGAATCAAAATCAAGACACTCTTTTATAAAGAGGCCTTTTTGACTATGATAATAATAAAAAAGAGAAAATAATATTTTTTGGATGGCCTCTTCCAAAATAATCTTGTGGTTCATGTTGGATTTATGGCTCAAAGCCCATTTGGGCCTAGGTTGTCAGTTGGGCCCAATGAGCCCAATCTATTGTAAGCAATATATATTGTATCTTTCTGTAGTTGTTTCTTTGGGACAGTGTAAACAGAGAGAAGAAAGAGAGATTGAGAGGAAGGGTGGGTTGGATTGGTGAAATCCTTATAACCTGACCGGTAACTTCTTCTTAGTGAACTCTTTGCACACCCCGTGGATGTAGGCAATATTGCCGAACCACGTAAAATCGTGTTTTCTTCGTATGTGTGCTTGAATGTTTGATGTGTGATTGAACTTGTGTGGGTAATTAGCACAACAATTGGTATCAAAGCTCCGAGTTCAGAATCAGGACCGAAGGAAATCATATATCGAAGGAGGCTACTGTGCAAAAGGGGTTTCAGGAGTGCAGTTGCAGAAGGAGCGCCGGAGACAGCCAGATCTGGAGTAGATCTAAGGCGTGGCCATTAGAGAGCGGCGGTTTATGTGGGCAGCAGCAAGGAGATCTGAAAGAGGGTTTCAATTTTGAAGCCCATCGCATAAGGCTAAGCAGGCTAATCAGTTCGATCTGCAAAGGCTGCAGATCTGGTATTGTATGCCCATCAGAGGGGCCTTCCATCGTCGGTCAGATCTGGTACAGATCCAAGGCGGAAGCTGAGGGGCAAGCAGTCGGGATTCCGTTCAGATCTAGGAGCAAATATGAGATCAGAGAAGGAGTGCTCACATTGGTGTAGATCTGAGAAATCTGAGAAGCGTGTGGCTGCGGAAGAAACAGAGGTGCAGTGGCGCATCCTGCAACAGCCAGCAAATCTTGGTCGGAATAGCAAAGGGCAGTTACGAGCAGTCTTAATCTCCGGCCATCACCGTCGAACAGCAGAGAAGAGGTTCCGAGAAAATGGGACAAATCAGCCCACAAGAACAGCAGTGGGAACATGCATCTGCAGAGGTGGACGGCGTGAGATCGGCAGCAGAGAATAGCAGGCCCAGGATCAGAGCAGCTCGGTTTGGATCTGTGAGCGGTAGATCCCGGCAAAACTCAGAGGCACAGCCAGCAGCGAGCATAGGCGAGAGGGAAGAACCAGCGTCGAAAGAGGATCTCCTGCGTCAGCGAAGGTCGAGGGGTCCAGATCTGATTTCTCGAACCATCAGTGGAGAGGAAATCTCAGATCTGAAGAATGTCCCGGAGAAGAAAGGGGTTTCTGAATAATCGTTCAGATCTGGAAACAGAGAACTAGATCGGGGCTGTGAGAGACGGTGGAGATCTCAACGAGGAGGTTGCTGGGTTTCTTGACCCAGCAATAGCAGCAACAAATAGAGGAAACCTTGCTAGTGCAGATCAGAGGAGCAAGGAGAAGCTCCCGAGCACGAACGACGAGATGAAAGGGACGGCCAAGCAGGCCGGTGCACTGGAGATCTGTGAAGGTGCAGATCTCGCTGCCGTGCACAGATCAGATGCGATTGCAAGAGAAGAAGGTGGAGCATATCTCTGCTAGATTTGTTCCTTCTCACGGCAGGTAGGTGAGCAGGCAACACCAAGATGTCGCCGGACTGCAGCGACGCGCCTGAGGCGATGAGTGCCAGACGTGCCGGAGGCGGCGAGCGCCGGAGCAGCAGCAGTTGCGCCGGAAACGGATGGAGCAGTTACTAAGAGACGTGGTGTTTGAAAAACAACAGGCTGTAGTTGGCGATAGTGGAGACACGGCAGTTTAAAAAAAAAAAAATTAGTGGTCTTAAGGACCACTTGTTTTGGTACACCCGAGGGATTATCGATTCGAGTAGTCACGCAAGACTACTGTGGTGCATTCTGATAGTATGTAGGACTACAGTTTCGGGTGAACTGCAGGACCACAAATTACTATACTCCTTTACTTAAAAGAAATCAACGGTCAGGATTGAGTTACAGTTTTTGGAGTCATTTGGACTCAGAATTGAGATCCGTCTTCGCTTGTGCGTTCATAGCGAAGAGATCTACGCAGTGACCAGTGTTGATTTGGAAAAGAGAAGAAGTAATTGGAGAACGGGAAAAAGACCTCGAAACACATGGTTAATTGTGTTTGGCTTTGTTCTCAGGATAGAGAGGATTTCTCAGGACAAGGGATTAGACCTGATTGTCTGAGATCGTAAACAAGGTGGAGCAACCAGGTTTGCGTTGCATGATTTGTCTACGGCTCTCTTAATTATCTCTCTTTGGAGGAGTCGGGAGTGGTTAGAGCGGTGACAGAAACCTCGGCTGCGATGTTCGAGGTGGAGCCCGGTTGGACTGATCAGTCTTTGACTGGTGAATCATCCCAAGGCGTGGGGATGGGTGTCTTACAGAAGATGCAGAATTGTAGGTGTTGTACAACAGGTGGAGATGACAAAAACACAGGGCAACAATATTTATGATGTCGGGCTTTTTCGTCAAGGTGGAGTTTGTTGGATTTATGGCTCCAAGCCCGTTTGGGCCTAGGTTGTCAGTTGGGCCCAATGAGCCCAATCTGTTGTAACCAATATATATTGTATCTTTCTGTAGTTGTTTCTTTGGGACAGTGTAAATAGAGACAAGAAAGAGAGATTGAGATGAAGGATGAGTAGGATTGGTGAAATCCTTTTACCCTGACCGGTAACTTCTTAGTGAAATCTTTGCACACCCCGTGGATGTAGGCAATATTGCCGAACCACGTAAAATCGTGTTTTCTTCGTATGTGTGCTTGAATGTTTGATTTGTGATTGAACTTGTGTGGGTAATTAGCACAACAGTTCTACCTCAGTATGCTCATTTTTATTTGGTGCAGGCTAAATTGTGAGACCAGTGTACAAGGCCTGCAACACATAAATCACATAAACCGGATTCTATTCTGCTGTACATATAATATAATTATTTATTGTAGTAGACAAGATGGAGAGAAGACCTGCTGAAATTTCTTGGTCCACATCCAGGAAAATTCACCAAAGTTCGAAGTCGTTTTCAATGGGGAAGGTCCTCCCGTGGACCAAGAAGATTATTGGAAAAACCTTCATAGACCATGACCAAGTTCCATTTTCCAAATTCTGCCTGTATAACGTATCAAAAAGAGTACTTTGAACCCCTTTTGTTTTCTAGTTTATACTTTTTCCATTCAAACGAACAAACCGAGAAGCAGGCTTATAAGTTAATATTTCCCAAATAAATTTTCTCGACTCCTTCAATCCTCAGTAACAAAAATGAAATGGACCAACAGAGAGAGGAAGCTTTGTCTTTAATCATCCAAGGATGTAAATTAGCTAAAAAACTTGAATTGGACCTCCCAACCTTAGCAGACCAACCAAACTTTCTATTCTTCTCATGTGAAGAAATTAGTAGAACCTTCACCAGGGCCATGAATTTGTTGAATGTCAATCCCTCATCTTTCTTCAACCCTTTGATTTTCAGCGGACCATCAGAGTCGAGCTCAAGAGGCCAACAAATTGACACGAGTGGTCACAAACAGACCATCGATCTTCTCTACCCATATGCAAGCCCGTTCGACATTCAACTATTGCCGGAAAGTAGGACTGGTTCCAAACAGAAGTTGGAACTCGCATTGGAATTGGAAATTCCGATGCCGTCTAGTTCGACAGCCCTTGAGTTGCCCACCGAGAGAGGACATGTTAGCACCAGGGAGGCAGATGCTGCAGCACCAGCGACGTTGAGGGCTGGAGGAGAAATTCAGGCTTCAGACACATCAGATTCCGGCAGAAGTTCGAAGGGTGAGCATAGATCAAAGAAAAGGTGAGACTCAAAATATTGGTTGGTTGGTGCCTGTAGCCGTATGGAATTTGTTTGCTTAACAAAGTAATCACAAATGACTCAAAACGAGTACATGTAAGGCTAGAATAGTACACCTGGTATTGGAATCCTTGTCTAACGTGGCATTCGTGTGGTGAGATCTGAACCCTTCATCACAGTGGGAAACTGGGATATTTACCTCGTTATGGGTCACTTGAAACCAAACCGATATCTGAGCGGCTGATATCCTTTAATATGTTACCTTCACCCTAATATCTAATTTTAAGTGCAGCTAATCTACAAACTTCATTTGCTGTCCAATAAGGTGATGGCCACTAGGGGTGCGCCTAATCACATGATATAAAAACTTAATTTAGTATCATGTATGTTTTCAAGTACCTGTTGAATTGATCTTTGCTAGTGATTGAATTATAAAGAATGAATATGTTAAGCGGTTATTCAGATTTAAAAGTTGTACATTTAGGTTTTGAGACCTACATTACATCGACTGGTTTTCATAATTTCAAATAATCCATTCTATTTGTTGCGTTGTAGACGTCGATTCACAATAATATTTTTAAAATATATCTATGTACATTATTTTCTCACGTTGGTGGACAACCTCCTGACAAAAAAGAGCAGCCACTTTGGTTGTTTTCATTGAATCTTATATGTACTGCATATTTAACTTTAATTTCAAAGCAATTCATCTTATTCATCGTATTATAGATTTATCCACATTTAAACTAAGCATTCATTCCTTTTTTATTTTTTACACCGGTAGAGATCTTTTTCTGCATTCAAACTTCTTTCAAAATGTTGGCAGGAAGAGCAGCGGCGAAGTACGAATACAGAGGATACCAGCTCCTCTTACGGGAAATTTGGAGATTCCACCAGACGATGGATTCACCTGGCGAAAATACGGGCAAAAGGAGATTCTCAACTCAAAATTCCCTAGGTATGTTGCCAAAGTTTCCCTTGAAAATTTATTTATTTGTTAGAATTCCGGGAAGATCCTCTGTACTCCGTTGTCAGTACTCGCAATTCATAGTGCCTTCGTGTGTGTCTCCCTTTAATTTGTTCGTTTTATTGATACTGTTGGACCTTTTTGTTGAGGAGTTAGCATATGGAATGTGGGTAGTCTTCCTCCACTCTATTAAATTAAAAAAAAGGGTATTTATTATCACTCAATAAAAAATATTTTAACAAGATGATCAAATGATTGATGATAGCTAATTCTGTTAATTTTTTTACATTTTATTAATTCATATTGTATAATTTATTCAATGGATTTCAGGAGTCTCATCCAATGTCATGAATACTATTATGAAAATAAGATCAACTGACAATAGTATCAAGATATTTTTAAATTTTGAAGTTATTGTTGTGAACGATCTTATAAAACAAAATCTTACAATGAATATAATACTTAAAAACAACCATTACTAAATAACCAGCTGCAATTCTTAGACATCAGTCAAATAGGTTTATCCAATTTCGTCCTCCTTCCGCCCTCTGCCTCCACTATTCACAACTCTTTCTGCAAGCGCCACAATTCTTAGACATCAGTCGAATAGGCTTATCCAATTTCCTCCTCCTTACGCCCTTTGCCTCCACTATGCACAACTCTTTCTACAAGCACTATTCTTTCCACAGAATCTCTCAATAGATTACTCTATGACTTGTTACATGACATTCTTTATGTAACACTGTGCCGGCTTTGACTCATTTCATGATTTTATTGTAATACTTCATCATAATATCAAATTTTATTAATTGAGAATCGAATCAATCATACATTTATTCGTTATTAAACTTAATGTTCGACATATCCGAATAACATAACTATAAGACCTGAATTGATTAATACTTGAAGCACGGAATAATCTTAATGCGGAAATCATAATCATCATAATAATAAGATATATCCGGATCCATTCATGAAGAAGAGTGAACTTTGATCTTCCCTTTGATATGTCAATGCTTCCTGAAGTCCAAAAACAAGAGAAAACACACACCTTGGAGTTTCTATCTCTTTCCTCCTTAATGTCCTCTCCCAATTTCATGAATAGTATTTTGGGAACACTGAGTTGTCTTAAGTTGATGGGTAATAACAGAGATATACCATTTTATAGGCAAAATGAGGACGCTTAAGGCAATTAAAACTTTCCTTTTCTACTTCCCATCAAAATAAGAAACTAACCCCCAGATTTCTCTTAAAATAGACCTTCCCTATTTATACACACCTTCCCTGATTTAAGATCATTTATGTCGAGCATCAAATTTAATGTGGGTCATGTTTAGTCTTATATTTATTAAAAAAAATACATATATTTTTTATATTATAAAATTCTTTTATTAAATCAGTAAGATCATCTTTTAAGTTAGTTAATTTTAATCATTTTAATCATAAATTTTTTGCATGTTATTTGAGGCTTATTTTGAATTATATGATGAAGTGATTAGAAATGTTTATTGGTCTATATATAAATATAAAATTCAAAGAAAAATTAATAAATGCTTTAAATTGTCATTTTTTATTCCAAACATTTGCACCTCATTAGCTTATGTCGTGGACCGGTTTGATAAATTTATGTATGAATAGGAGGTTTAATAAAAACTAGCTTCATTAAATCAATAAAGAAGTTTTTAAGTAATTAAGTTTATCTAATAATTAATTTATCTAAATTTATCATTTACATCTCTAATTTTTATGTGCTATGTGTGGCATATTACTCCGAACACTTAGACATGGAGTCCACTAAATGTGTTGATGATGAACCTATTTAAAAGTCATTCCTTAAATATATAGTCTATCAAAAATCACCTTGATTAAATCAAGTAAATCATGTTTGTAAGAGCCGTACAGTTTAAAGTTTAATAATTAAGATTGATCAAATAAATGATTCATCCAAAATAATTTTAAGTGGATCATATATTCAATGAAAAGCCTTTCAATGGACTTATAACTGCTCTATTTTGTAGGCCCATGTCTAGGTATGCAAGTATCATATTGTACACCATTGTAGAGTTTGCTTTTATATTTGATAGGAGCCTAAATAGAGTAGAAATTTAAAATGTTGTATCAACTATTTTGATCCATATAATTTTTCAAAGATAAAAATCTAGATTGAAATGCTTGAAATGGGCTGAAGTATTTTTTTTAAAAAAAGAGCACTTCGGGATGAAATATCTGCCTCATTGAGTAAATTTAAAATTTTTAAAAACTCCAACAAATATTGATTTTACACTTTGGGCGGGTCTAAAATATATAAACAATTTCATAACTTTTTTATTAGCTCTAGGATGACATAACTGAGTTATGAGTTATTGTAACTCAATTTGGGGTCACAAATATTTGACAAATAGATGAACCTCAATGACCTTACAAAATAAATAAAAAAATATTTTGTTGCATAAATTAACTATTTCATTTAAATAAATAAAATATTAAAATAAATTTTATAATTAATAAATTAAGAATATCTATAAAAAATAAATAAATTTATATTTTAAGATTCTAAAATTTAATAAATTGAAAATTTATAATCTACAGAAACACAGCGCAATAATTATCGATAGACACTCAATTATTTAAAATATCTAAGCTGGTTTACCAGTTAGGTAACTAATTTACTTTGAAAGTCCTTTCTCACTTGAGTTTTTCTTAATAAATTAGGAATAACGAAAGAATTTCATCGTATGAAAGGGTTTAGAAATTTAAATAGGTATGATAAAAATAAAAATATTAATAATATTGAGATATATCAAATTATTATTGTAATAAAAATGAATTGTTGATAAGAAAAAGAAAAATATTTATAATTAAACAGTATAATCAGGAAATGTATTTTCACTATAAAAAATGTAATAGCAATAAAAATGCTGAAAATATTTATGTCAAGGGTTCAATGTACTTGCCAGATGTTACCAATTAGATATCAACGTCCTTTAAAATGTTGGGACTTTGACCCAGACGCTCACTGAGTCAAGTCAAGCTGAATAGATGGGAGTCTTGTAAATAGACACTTAATATACAAGTCTTAAATAAAAGAAAAGCTCCATCCAATTGTAGATAATTTGGGTCAATTGAGCCTTGATTGAGTCCAATTGCAGGACTTTTTTTCTTTATTTTATTTTTTCAATTCAATTGGTTTTAGAGTAAGTTAGACTGAGATCGGTTCAAAAACCTTAATCAGCCCATCATTTCTTCTAGACATTCAAATTCCAATAAAACTAATCAACTCAGCAGAATTAGTCAAAACCTTTAAAATTATCAACCATATACCAAATTTGCCCTTTAATTTCAATGAATCAGTTGAAGCAATGTCTGATGGCAGGAGTTACTACCGCTGCACATACAAGAACTATGGGTGTTCTGCAAAGAAGCAGGTACAACGACTTGATAATGACTCTTACACGTTTGAAGTTACGTACCGAGGCGATCACACGTGTCAGACGTCACAAACACCTCTACTCTTACCCTCATCAGGCCCCAAACAAGAGATGCCTGAATCCACAGAACCATCCTCTCTGCCTACTTCTGTAAGTTTGGGTAGCTTGACTTCAAGAGAATTTGAGCCAAGTCACAGGGACAAAAATGTCATCACAGACCCACAAATGATAATGCACCCCGCACCTCTGGTTGGTGGGGGGAGAAGCAGTTCCAGGGTGGAATCGTCGCACGTGCAAGGAGGGAAGGAGGTCGCGGAGTGTACAGTAGCGGAGTTTGCAGATGCCATTTTTAACTCGGGGAGTAGCAGTAACAGCATGGATGCCATTTTCTCTTCTAAGAAACAAAATTAGGGTTTAGAAACATACCCGCGTATCATCTTTGTGATATATCTTTTGATTACAGATAGTGAGGCGATGCTTCTTGCATCATTTTACCATTTAAGAATATTGGATATTAATTTATAGATTCAGTTTCTTTTTTCTTAATTATATCTATTTAGAGATAATACTTATAAATGCATTTGGTAATTTACTTTTCTATCGATCCATTCTTTTTTTAAGACTTGCATTAAACATAAATATTGGTACATAACCAAAATATTGTTCAATATTTGCACCTTCTAGGTATTTCACCTGCTGTCAATCATGTTTTAATAGTGGGAATTGTAGTGGCTTTGTCCAAATTAACATATCAATAGAAATAGGTAGAGCTAATTTAGAAAATAAGTAATTGTGTGCTTGTGTGTTAGTTTATATTTTATTTGAAATTATTCTGAAAACACACAAGACTTATGATTTTCTTGAATTTAAATAGCTTCCCTATTTCACACACCTCCTCCTCAATTAGATTACACAATTTTATATTTCTTTTGATATTTTAAAAAAATTAAATTAAAGAAAGATAAATTCAATTTAGAATTCATTTTTTTTTAAATAGAACAGATGATTTTTGTTTATCTTGATTTTCGAAAAAGGCACAATTTTTGTTGTTTCTAAAATTCAATTTCAAAAGGGAAGAACATCCAAGTTTGAAATGTATAAATTAGATATAAAACAATTTGGTTTTATTATTTGAAAAATAAATTATGATTTTCTAAACCTTGGACAAATTTTATAAAATTTATTCTTAGTTTTTATTTGAAAATGGTTTGAGAAATTGATTTGCGAAAAGACTATTTTGCCCATGCCCTGGGTGAATACATTTTGTAAAATACTACCTCTAGATGCCATGGTCGATTGTCACTCTCTCATATCTTTGTAAACATTGGACTCCCGTTTGAGCCTTAGTAATTTTCGAAAATCATGGGTCCCAATCCTTTTGCTTTTGGAAAGATCAAATTTTCAATTAAAAAAATATCCTTGTGGTCGACTCTATCCTTTTCTTTTCTCTTCACTGTCGTTGGTGCCTTGTGAAACAAAGCACCACATATTTTCATTGGGTTGGAATTAGAAAAATTTGGGAGACAACATCCAATTCGATCTTGGTCTCCTAATTTAGTGGGTGTCGTGGACAAGAATATCCTCTCCTTACTAATCTCTTATGGCCGACTCCTTCTTTTAATCAAGTTGGTTATGGGGCCAGCAATCCAATGCTGGTGCGGGGGAGATCCTACGAGTGTTACCCTTAGGCCCATAGGAACTAATCACCCTAGTGGATTGACCGCAACAACCTCACAAAAAGGGTCATTTGTGCCACCATAGGGAGTGGGTGAGAAAGTCCCACATTGCTTAGGAGGTGCAAGACTTGGGTGCTTATATGAGGGGTCGCTTCCCTCATCTAGTGTGACGTGTTTTAAAGTCGTGAGCCTTGTGTGCCCAATAGACCCTTTGTGGGTGAGGGGACCCATTCTTGGGTCAGCAAAACGGACAATATCACATGTGTGGGGCGTGAGGGGGGGCACGATCTTAACAATTGGTATTAAAGCGGGACCGAGGTTCGGGAACTCAGCGTGGTTGCTGACCATGGGGGAGGATTGTTGGTTATGGGGCCAACAATCTAACGCTGGTGGGGGTGGGGGGGTGGGGAAGGACCCCGGCGAGTGTTACCCTTAGGCCCGTAGGGACTAATCGCCTTAGTGGTGTAACGACCTGACCCACATACAGGGCTTAGGGCTCAACTCAGAAAGAAATTGTCCGCTCTGGGCCTCGCACATAGCTAGCCAGCACGGTTTTGCCTTTGGGCCCTGGCCCACCTGGCTCGGCCCAAAACGCGTCTTGTTAGTTAAGTGGGCTTGGCCTCTTATACACTCTCACCTCTCTCCCTTCCTAACCGATGTGGGACTCCCCACATCGGCTGGGCAAGGGTTTCACAAGTGGAATGACCTACACAACCTCAAAAAGGGTCAATTGTGCTGCCATAGGAAGTGGGTGAAAAGGTGTCATATTGCCTAAGAGGTGCAAGGCTTGGGTGACTTATATGAGGGGTTACCTCCCTCAACTAGTGTGATGCATTTTAAAGTCGTGAGCCCAATAGACCCTGTGGGGGTGAGGGGACCCATTGACTTGGGTCAGCAAAGCGGACAATATCACACGATCCAACAAATCCATCCATGCACATAGCCTCTCCTCTCACAAAAAGTTCGAGTATCTCTCTCTATACTTCTTGGATTAAAACAACAAGAATCTCCTCCGTGGTCAATCTTCTCTTGGGTTTTCGTCTTCTAACTCTCAAAGGTAGGTGACTTATTTTCTTTGAAATTCCATTAAAATTCTCGGTTCTTTTCCTCTTTTCTTGTTTCTTCCATGGTAAATTTGAATCTCCATGTTGTCTATTTGATTCTCAAATTCGAATTCCATGTTGCACAACAAATTCTAAAATTTGAACATGGAAAAACATATTTTCTTTAGAAAAACTATTGAAACTTCCTGTCGTGGTCGAATTTGGTGTCTTATACAGGGTGTTCGATTTATTCTCCCTTTCCTTTATATTGTTCGAACGAGGTTGATTGTGTGTTCATCTTTGAAAATTCATATGCTTCTTCCTTTAATTTCCAAAGATGTACGTATTGATTTTATCCTTTTTTTTTCCTTCTTTTTATTTGACCAAAGGGAAAAGAGATTTTGATTTACCTATATGCTTAGATTTGTATGCCTAAAATTTGACATGATTTAGTAAGATTTTGGAATGAGATTGAAGTTTTGAAGGACTGATTCAATATCCTTGAGTTTAGATATTTGGCTGTGGTAAAAATTTCAGAGCCATATGATTTGAATTGATGCTACAAATTTTATTTGAAAGACTGACCAAAAACGAGTTTGAAGTCTAATTTTTAGTTTTATAGCATTCCACGAAATTATTTGTATCTGGACTTGTAGACCTTAGTTTAATGTAAAATTTTATATTTGAGTAGTTAACAACATGATTTATCTCCACAAACATTTGAGAGTAGTTGGACTTGGTTTGATGGGCCAAATAAATTCTGTAAGTTGAAATTCGTTCATAAACTGCAAACAGTTGAGCAGTGTGTAACTATTGGATTGAATGGACCATAACTTGATCTACCGTTATCCGAATGATAGAAAAATGTATGCTCATTATCAAGAACAGGAAGAGACCTAACTACTGTTAAAATTTGGAAATTGTTTGATCTGTATAGATAGGTAAAAATTCGTCTGCGATATGAACTGATGTCTTAAATTGCAAACTATTTAGAAGTTCGTAACAGTCTCAGTAAAATAAAGCTATGTCGAGCTAGGAAACTCCGTTTGAACCAAACAAGATATTTCTGGAATCATCATTTAGAGACCCATCAACTGTAAAAATCTTAGAATTGTTGGATGTTTGTACAGTTCTAGAAAATTCTACAATATTACAAATTTTACATAGTTGGACTGAGAAATTTCTTAGACTTAAATTCTAGCTTCTTAAACCTGTGTTCTGGACTGATTAGTCGCTAACTAGTAGACTAGAGACTTAGACCAATAATAAAGTGTTTGTAATGCCTTAGAAGCCTTAAACTATATTTTGGAATTTTGGTTTAACTCGTTGATCAGATTAAGGTAATTTCCTTTATTCAGATTTGTCTTAAATATTATTTCAACGAACTTTGAATTTTGATCGTTAAAGAACTCCAGGATTTATCACGTACACTTCACTCAATATTAGGTCAGGGGAGCAATTCACTACATGCTTGATTTTACATGATCTTTTATTTTGTTTGTTTAATGAAAAAAGTTACAAACTGTGATGTGTGTGTGTCAAATGTAATCACTGGTCCAGAAAAATAGACTCAGTGATTAGTAGAATAATGGTTGTAATCTGGTAGAAAACACATAGTAGTATAAAAGGCATTTGGGCTAAAATGTTCTATTAGTCAAGCTAGCAAGATGTTCAGAATAGTCCTAGAGAGGGAGCGGGGGGGGGGGTGTTGAATAACACTATAGGAGAATTTTAATTTCTTTTCAAATATTGAGCACTTTAATGATTGGTCACTACAAATTTGCTCAATTAATCTTCCAAATATGATTTGCATGCAAGATTAAGTCCACACAAACATGTGTGTAATAAGATATGAGATGATGCAATATACTAAGTAAGGTGAAAGAGATGAGAAGAAATGGAAGAAGGTGACATAAGTATTTTTACGTGGCTTGGCAACCTTGCCTACATCAACGCCTCAAGTACACTACTTGAGGATTTCACTAACCTTCTCCTTCATGGGTGGAGAAGAAACCTATTACAATATTAATCTCTTTCAAGGGTACAGATCGAACCATGACGTACAAACACCAAGAAAACACAGTTCTTGGATTTCACTAGGGTTACACCAACCCTTTACAATTAACACAATGATAGAAAGAATTTGTTTGAAAGTTACCAAGAACACTAGCCTCTTGTTGCTTGATTTAGCTTGGGCGTGTTCTTGAATGTCCTCCCACTTGGCTCTTTGGCGATTTGTAGATGCTTCAATGAATGCCAAACCAAAGACTTTGGAGAAGAGGCTTAGGGATGATAATTGGTTTTCCTATAGATCAAACTTTCCCTAAGTTGTTTCTTAATATCACATTCAAGATTGAACCTAAGATGCCCAAGAATTTGCATATGAGTGCTTTGAATGAGTTAGATAATAAGTTTAAGAGGTAGCTTTGATGGTCTAACTATGAAGTTTTAGTGCTCTTAGAATGGTTGGGATGCTTTGGGAAGAGTTAGAGAAAATTTTGCTCAAAAGAATCAACCTTTGCCTTTCAAATGGCTTTGGTTTATATAGCCAACAAACTCCCAATAGATCACTGCTTTGGAACTTGCTTGACTATCCTCGGAACTCCCGAAATCCCAACGGTCAGAATCATAACGGTCACATTTCAACGGATAGTTTGACCTTGCAACGGCTAGTTGGACTTCCTTCGGAACTTGCCAAATTGCAGGTTTGGAAATTTCGAAGTTAGGTTCCGAAGATCAGAAGCAGTGCCTCAAGTATGTACATGGGACGTCTCAGAACCTGTAGTATGCGTCCCTTAGAACTTGTGAGACTGGTTCCGAACTTAGGAACAACCTTCGGAACATCTGAGGTAGGTTCTGAGGAACCTGATAAGCCACAGATTTCACTAAGTGTTGATGGATTTAGAGTTTGGAAATTCTGACAAGATGGAAAGCCCTTTGTGTGTTCATTTACAATCAATAAGTTTAACTATAGTGAACATTTGTTGGATTGCAAATACACAAGAATATATAGGGATATTTGATCAATAGGGAGAGCTCTCTATAGGGCAAAGTTACTTAGAATCCTCATTTTAATTAAACCAGTTCCTAATCGAGGGATTCTAAGTCTTCTAGGTCCGTCCTAGGGTCCATATACTTGTGATGGTTGGTATTTAAAGATTTCTTTCGATTTTGGTTCGATGCTTTCAAAACAATATATCTTCTAGAGATTTAAGCTTGATTTGATAGTGCATGTCTTCCAGAAATGCGGTCTTAGACAAGTAAAGGGTCACGACTCAGTAAAAAAAATTGACAACTCAGGACTCAGTCGGACAGAGTCACGGAATTAACAACTCAGTCTGGCTCAGGGGAAGCAGATTTAATTTTTAGGCCAAAACTCTCCCCCTTTTTTAATTTCGTGACAAAACATAGGGAATACTCAATATAGACTCAAATACAAATTACAGACTTTGATAAGTTCAAATACATGACATGTACAAAAATACAATATTAGAACATGGACATGACTGCATTATGGTCTGAAAACTCGAAGGCTCATGGCGGCTCCCCCTTAGAATATGCTTGTGATATTCCTGTAAGCACAACATAAACTGCATATTCTTGGTGGACAGTGATCTCCCCAATAGTTAGTGATAATAAACAATATGTGTTCAATTTTAAAGCATATCTTAGAATCACATTTGTTCCCCCTATCTATGATACCGATATTTCATTTTTGTTTTCTCCCCCAATCTTCATGTATTGGCCCCTTTAAAAGTTTTCTAGTTTTCACCCTTGAAAACATTGTTAGAGCCCCGGTTTATCCGTTTCTATTTGTTGTCAATTTCGTAATAAGTATCAAAGACCTTGCCTTGGAAGTTTATATTGAAGGATCACTTGAAGGCCATGAAGATTGCAGAGGACATCTATGGTGTGCTACCATACAGGTAAATCAGACTATAGGCAATCTTAGGTTGGGTTCAAGTTTATTAAATTCTATTGGATAAAATTAATTTTGACCCAAACCAACCCAAAGCCCATGCGCGGAAAAGGCCCAAAGGAATAAAAGTCAAATATCTGAATAGTGTTGAGTTCGACAAGTCGAACTCGTTCTTCATGTCGAATGGCACATGGGCATGTGGTTGTGTTCGACAAGTCAAACTGGCTCGACATGTCGAGAGACTTGTTTCATTTTAGAGTCTTACCGAATTTTTTCTCTCGGGATCGACTAGTCGACCCTATTCGACTGGTCGAGGAGCCTTCATGGAAAACTTTGTTTTGACCCATCGAAAGCCTTTGACATGTCGAGACCACCGTCTTTATGCAAATTCCCTTCTGTATGTTTTTCGACCTGTCAACACTTCACCGCGCCTCGAAATATCGAGGAACGTGTTTTTGATTTGTTGATTAGCCGTTGGATATTTTATTACAAATACAGATCAATGTTAAACAGAAAAAGGCAGGGTGTGAGAGATTAAGAGAGAGACCTTATACAGGAAACCTTAGATCTGGGAATAACCTCTTCCGTCACATTGATCGACTCTATGTTTTTCAAACAATAAAACATGAAAAAGGGGATTAATGGGGGACCGTAGAAATTTATCCATGTTAGGTTGCCCACATCAGATGAAGATCAAAGTACACTGGAGCATGCAACTTGTTGTTTGAAGAACACAATAGAAGATCGAGAAAAGACCCAAGGCAAGTGTTCTTCTCTTCATTTTATTTCATTTAATATTATAAGGTGGATTAGATCTTTGTGGGTCGAACCGCCATAAAAACTAGGTGTCAAGGAGTAGACCTTGGTGGTCGAACGTTTCAAAATCTAGCTATGTATTGATAGGGTAATTTTACCCTTTCACAGTATGTTTCGGATAGCCAAAGTTGGGTGAGACTAAGAGTGGATGTAGGTTCAGGTAAACCGAACCACTATATATCGTTGTGTTTGCATGGTTTGATTTGTTGGATTGATTATCATTAATTGCACACACACAAGATTATTCCGCTGCACTTCAAATTGATTATTCATATTTTAAAAAGGTTAATATAAATTGGAATTAGTCTTATTCATCCCCTTCTAGGACTTGTGCATTGATCTAGCCCGGACTTACAAGTGGTATCAAGAGCATGGTTCCTCTGTTAAGACTTAATCGTCCTGAGGTGATACCTGCGCTAGTACAATGCACAGAGGAGATAGTTAGGCGGTTACCAAACCTCTATATTTCGATGGTACGAACTATGCCTACTGGAAGGTTCGCATGAAAACCTTTTTGGTATCCATCGATGGAACTGTCTGGGAATCTGTTCTAAGAGGTTGGGTTCATTCGGTTCTAGAAATAACTAACACTTCAGAAAAAGAAAAACTGAATCTTCAACTAGTGTTAAATTGACTAGACTTAAAGATTTTTTTTCTCCTGGACTGACATTGAAAAATCGTTATATAATGCAAATGGAAAAGCATTAGATGCTATAAAATGCGTTGTTTCATCAGATGAATTTAAAAGAATCATGACGTGTGAAACAACTAAAGAAGCGTGGGTCATTCTCGAAAGAACCCATGAGGGAACAACTTTGGTTGAAAGATCCAAACTCCAAATTTTGAGCACGGAATTTGAAACTATCCATATGCAAGAAAATGAGACTTTCGTGGAGTTTTATTTAACACCCCATAATTTCAATCCGGTAAATCAATATAATTTCCCTTAATGATGAGGAATAAATAGGGCTGATAATATGTATTGGGCCAAATGAGGAAAGAAATAATTAAGTAAGAATGTGAGATTAGAGGGATGATGAAGTAATTAAGTGAGATTTAAGAAAGTCTAAATTAAGGGATGATTTAGTTAAATAATTTTTTTAGTGTCCCGGCTTTGCCGAGTCCCTATGTTTGTCAATTCCATAACTCGGGAAAAAGCACTTGCTAGAAGCCTGAAGACTCAAGGTGATCAATAGTGAAGATCATGTTCTACCTGATTAAAGCTCACGTTATGGCAATCACAAAACAAATATTTTGCCATAGATGACTTTAGGTGGTACCCACACCTTAGAGAGGACCATCCCTAGGATTAGTTGCATATGTTGGTAATTGACATAATAAGCCTATAGAGGAAGCTTGACAGTGAATTGGAAGCGAACTTGGAAATATGAATTAAGTTCACTGTCAGATCGACCAGTCGTTCTCACCGACCCCTCGGTGGAGACAGGATTGACCCATCATCGTCAAAGACTGGTCGGCCAGCTTGACTAAGGTTCTAGATCATAGATCTATCATTCTGGGTATTCCTCTGATCGAAAGTCTCGTATGCATCCACAAATTTAAAAGGATTATTTTCATAGAAACTATTTAATTGAAAATCCGAGGTGTTACATGATGTGTGGCTTGTGAGGTGAAACTCTATGCGTGAGTTTGACTAAGAACGTAATATCTAGTAGACTTCTTGATGGAGAGGTGTGAGATCAAATATAAAACCACGAAGAACAAAACAGTTTTACAAGAAGCATTGAAACATAGATGAACAAACTAGTGCATAGGGTATTACCCGAAGAGGAACACGGTACCTGTGTCGGATGATAATTTCATGAATAAAATTAACCTGTGATGGATGAGACCTACTCAAATGATAAGACCTGACGTTAAATAAGCAAGACACTTTGACATAACACCATTGAATAACACCTTATGACAGTCATTGATGGCTACTAGGGTATGAGATTTCAAGAAGGAAATGAGCACAAGTAGAAAATGAAATTATAGTGCATCATGATATGAGGAAGTGTTGAAGAACACAATCAACGCAACCGCCAGTGATATGGAAAGTAAACGTAATATGAAGACGATGAACGTCAACATGTATAACGGCTGTGTTTCCCCATCTAGATTTGAAAATCCATGTAAACAATGGAAGACCTGGTTGAGAGACAACGTGGCAATGAAACACTTACTCGAGAACAAATATCAGAGATAAGGAAATTCTATCCGAAATTACTTATAAGGAAATACCTTGGAACCCAAGCTCCATCTAAATTTTCGGGACGAAAATTCTAAAAGGTGTTAGTACTATAGCACCCTAGAATTTCAATCCGTTAAATCAATATAGTATCCCTTAATGATGAGGAATGAATAAGGCTGATTCAATGTATTAGGTTAAATGAGGAAAGAAATAATTAAGTAATAATGTGAGATTAGAGGGAGAATGGAGTAATTAAGCGAGATTTAAAAAAGACTAAATTAAGGGATGATTTAGTTAAATAATTTTGAAAGTGGAGTGGCATATAATTAATTAATGGAAATTTTGGTGATTAGTTAATTAAGAGGGATTAAGGGTGATTTATTTAAGTTACAAAATAAATTTGATAATACTCGATGGAATTGATTTTTTATTAATAGAAATTAATTAATGATGTAGCGAAGGTGCTATATAAGTGATGACGTGGCAAGGCATGATGAGGTGGCATGCCACATGGCAAGATAAGGATGAAAATAACATCGCCACCCCACCTTTATTTGGACCAATAAGTGCTCTCCACCTCACCACTCCACCTTTAGTTTGGACAAGTAAGTGCTCTCCACCTCACCACCTTTAGCTTTTGTTTTTTGACAAAAAAACAAAAGGAATATAAGGTAGAGGAAAAAGCAAAAAGGAGAGGAGGAAAAGCTAGTGCTCCATCTCTACTTCTTTTCCTCCATTCTCTTGTTCTATCATCCTCCTCCTCCTTTTTTCTCTCTAAAAATCTGAAGCAAGAAAGAGAGAGAGAGCTGGAAATTTCTCTTCCTCTTCCAATTTTTGGTGCAAATCTCTCTTGAAAGCTTTGAGCTTGGAAAAAGGAAGGAAGGACTTGAAAACTTAATTAGAGCTTGAACAAGTAGGTTCTCCAACCCTCTTGGTTATTTGATTTACATGTTAAAATATTTTATCTCTTCATCTAAGTTCTTATATCAAAGAAACTATGTAGAGAATCTAAGAAATGGAGTGTAATAAAGAGATAATGGAAACTGATATGAATTTTCATAAAATAGACTTACATGAGAAATTTTACTTAAAATGCCTTGATGTTTAGATATTTTCGTTTAAAGTATTTTTATAACTTCGTTAGAATATTTGAATGTCTTTATTTATTGGTTTTTGTAAGAAAAAGGGTTTAAGAAAATGATATATTATGATGAACTTTGGAAAAATGATTTATTGTAAAATTCTTTCTACAAATCAATCCAAAAAAGGGACCTTTAAACATCTCAAAATGATTTTCTGGGAATTTGTAACTATTTTTAAAATCTTTTGCTACGAAATAGGTTTTCAAAAAGTATTTATCCGCAATTTTGGGACATCGAAAGGTACCCTAAATAATTTTGTAAAAAACTGGATAGTTCTAAGATAGAAAATTGTTTTTACATATCAGTCCTGAAAATTGACCTATAACCATTTCAAAACGATTTTCTGGATACTTTTTTAATATTTTTTGTGTATTCTAATATTAAATGAATTTCCAATGAGTATTTACTAGAGTTAATCTGATACCGAAAAGAACCCGAAATGATTTTTACAAAAATAGTGCATAGTTTGTATTTCAAAACTATAAAGGCTAGTTTTGGCATCTTCACTAGATCTGAAATTTTATTTTCTAATAATGTGTCTTTTGTTCCTACATTTTGATTCTCTAAATAATATATCACTGACTTTACATAATTTGGAGATTTATGAATTATATTTAAATGGATTACTAGGGGTTAAATGACCATTTTACCCTTTGTTAGGACAAAAGACACGTGTGGAGTCATTTAGACTCTAATGCCCTTCGCCAAATGACCCTTAAAGCTTAATTAAGATTTTCATGAATTTAATTAGATGGGTTTTATACTGTAATGACGTGAGGATTATATGTTGACACATGTGAACGAACAAACGGCCAAAAAGTAAACCCGAGATCGCGGAGTGCTTTTATTATTTGTAAAGAAGAAGGACGGTACTATTTGGATGTGAGTGGATTACAAGAAGTTGAATCAGTTGACGGTCATGAACAAATACCCTCTACCCAGAATTGATGATCTGTTTGATCAACTCAGAGGTTCCAACTATTTCTCCAAAATTGATCTGATCTCAGGCTACTATCAAATCCGTGTCAGGGATGAGGACATAGGGAAGACGACTTTCAAAACTCGGTATGATTTGTATGAATATGTGGTCATGCCTTTTGGACTCACCAATACACCAGCCGTGTTCATGGATCTGATGAACATAATCTTTTGTCCTTATATGGACAAGTTTATAATTGTCTTCATGGACGATATCCTGATTTATTCCACCAGTCGAGAGGAGCATGCTGAGCATCCGAGGATACTTCTCGACACCTTAAAGAAGAATCAGTTATATGCCAAAGCAAGCAAGTGCGAGTTCTGGCTATCTGAGGTCAACTTCTTAGGACATGTCATATCAGCAGAAGGAATAGCCATGGACCCGGCTAAAGTGGCAGCAGTTAGAGATTGGAAAGCTCCGAAGAATGTGACCAAAATCTGCAGCTTTCTGGGATAGGCTGGCTACTATCGGAAGTTTATCATGGACTTCTCCAAGATTGCTGCTCCACTCACTCGACTAACCCAAAAAAGAGTCAAGTTTGAATTGTCGGACGTATGCAATTGAAAATTTGAGGATCTGAAGCAGAAGCTTATCACCGCCCCCATCTTGATTTTACCGAAGAGAGGCAAAGGATATGAGGTATACTGTGATGCTTCAGGAGAAGGATTTGGGTGCTCTCTCACTCAAAGTCATCATGTAGTGGCATATGTTTCAAGGCAACTGAAAATCCATGAACGCAACTATCCCATACATGATCTAGAATTAGCCGCAGTGGTTCGCTTTCAAAAGCTGGAGACACTATCTATATGGTGAGAAATTTGAAGTATTTTCTGATCATAAGAGCTTGCAGTATCTATTTGATCAGAAGGAACTTAATTTGAGACAACACAGATGGATGGAATATCTGCAAGATTATGAGTTTGCACTACGATATCATCTTGGCAAGGTGAACAAAGTGGCAGATGCCCTCAGTCGCATGTCACATGCAACGGTGGCCAGTTTGATTATGAAGGAATGGGAAATGTTGACAACCATCCAAGAGTTCAATTTGTATATCAAAGACCTTGGGAGCATGTACAATCTGAGGGTACAGTCCAGTATGGCCTCCAAATTTGATCAAGAACAGCGGACAGATCTGAAAGTGGCTGAAATATGGGCTGAGATGTTAACAGGAGAAGATGTACCAGAATGAGAATTTCGACCTGGACAAGGTCTCTTATTCCGAGGCAGGACATATGTGCCTCAAAGCTGCAGAAGGGAGTTGTTAATCGAAGCTCATCAAACAAAACTCTCTATTCATCCGGGTAGCACCAAGATGTACCATGATTTGAAACGACATTATTGGTGGCATGGACTCAAAAGAGATGTGGCTGACTTTGTTTTTCACTGTCTTATTTGTTAGCAAGTTAAGACATAACATCAGAAGCCGCCAGGACTGCTCAAACCCCTACCTGTGCCCGAATGGAAATGGGAACATATCTCCATGGACTTTGTGAAAGGATTGCCAAGGTATTCAAAAGATAACGATGCAATTTGGGTTGTAGTAGATCGTCTGACCAAGTCTGCACATTTTCTCCCAACCAAGATGACATACTCATCTGAGACTTTGGGACAGTGGTATATCAAGGACATCATCAGGCTACATGGTATTCCCAGGACTATTGTGTCTGACAGAGATGATCAATTCACCCGCAGAGTGTGGCAGAGTATGCAGTCGGCTATGGGGACAAACTTGTCAATCAACACAGCTTTCCATCCACAGACTGATGGTCGGATAGAGAGAACAATACAAACATTGGAAGATATGCCGAGGGCCTGCATGTTATATTTCAAGGGTGGTTGGGAAGATCATCTACCACTAGTGGAGTTCTCATACAACAACAGTTACCAGACAAGACTCAAGATAGCTCCATTTGAGGCATTGTATGGTAGACCCTGCAGATCTCCAGTGTGTTGGATAGAGGCCGTTGAGCCTGTACTTCTTGGACTTGATCTGGTTACAGAGACCACAGAATAGATCAAAGTGATACGACAGCATCTGCTTATAGCGCAGAGTCGTCAGAAGAGCTACGCTGACATAAGGAGAAGATTTCTTGAGTTTGAAGTGGGAGATCTAGTGTTCTTGAAGGTCTCGCCACGAAAGGGACACATGAGATTTGGAAAGAAAGGGAAGCTGTCACCCAGATTTTTGGGACCCTTTCCAATTCATGAGAGGGTGGGAGCAGTGGCTTATCATCTGATACTCCCTCCACAATTGTCATCACTACACGATGTATTTCATGTTTCTATGTTGAGGAAGTACAATCCTGACCCATCACACGTGCTGAATGTGCAAGACATACAGGTGCAAAGTGACGTATCTTACGTTGAAAGGCCTGTCAGAGTGATTGAGACAAAACAAAGGGTGTTACGAAACCGAGCAATTTCGTTCGTCAAAGTGGTATGTGATCGACATGGTAATGAGGAAGCCACTTGGGAATTTGAGTCAGAAATGAGAGCAGCTCATCCTGAACTATTTGTGTAATTTGTTTGAAACCCTACGTCGCTCGATTTTTGGGATGAAAATTTTAAAAGAGGGTAATATTGTAACACCCCAGAATTCCATTAGAAATATATTGGATTGGTTCATTTGAATTGAAAATTATTTGAAATTAAGATTAAATAGTTAAAATGGACCTTAGTGTAACACCCGCCCCTTTTCACTGAAATCAGAGTCTATTTTTTTTTTTTGAAGTAAAGAGTGACAAAGGGCGCGAGACGTCACGACCCGAGTTAAGTCCGAGCTTCTAAAGCCCGGCCCTTAACTGCCCACCCTACGTGTGCGTGGAACGAAGTCCACGAGAATGGTTCACACGTAGACGTAAGCTCACGGAATATAACTTAATGCCGAACATTATAATAGAGACTATCCTACCAGTTTTAGATAGCAGGGAAGATTACATCACTTAAATTACTAATTTACTTCAAAATGATAATGTCCAAAATAAAATCCAAACCATAGTAAGTAATCTAAATTATTACATTCCGACGAGCTAAGCTATTCAAATTACATTTCCAAAATAAATTAAATAAACTAAGTAGTCCGCCTTCCAAACTCCTAAGCTTGGCCTCCGTCTCGTCCTTCGTTTCCGCCATCTCCTGTGTCATCAGCTAGGGTAGAAGTAGGGCGTTAGACCATGCGCCCAGTAGGACTCCGATTAGGGCTAACACATGGATTAGTGATAACAAGCACATAGGTATAATATAATGGAAACCATAAAATGAATGCTATGACATGGGTGTTTTATGTCATGTGTCCCACCCATCATCCATACCATCATGATGCCATATTCCCCCTTGATGGAAAAACCTCATCAAGATATAAACAATCACAAATCATCCCCTTTGACGGCAAAACCTTGTTAAGATATAAATAATCACACATCATCCCCCTTGACGGGAAAACCTCGTCAAGATATAAACAATCACAAATCATCCCCCTTGACGGCAAAACCTCGTCAAGATATAAACAATCACAAATCATCCCCCTTAACGGCAAGGCCTCGTCAAGGTGTTCCCATGTTTGCTTCTCGGTCTCCCCGACGGAGCATGGACTCCGGTTTCTTTATTTTCATCCTTCCCATGCCATATCCCTCCTAAGTCATGCATGAGATATAGATGCCATATGCCATGTAATATATATGATAGCACAAACCATGACATTTAAAATCCCATCAATAAAACATATAATTTGATTATAAAAAATAGATCAAGCAAAACATCAATATACACATCATAGCCTTAAAACCCATCTTAAAACAATTATATGCTTACCAAAATAAATCAAGGAAAAATCCATACATAACACATAATCCATGCCTTACAAAAAGGTAGGAATCCTACCGAATACCGATTAACGTTCCTTTGCGTTTCTTCGTCCACAAACCCGGTCGCCGATCTCGCACCGCTTGCGATGTCCGGTACCTTATTACACATTATCAATTAGGCTCATGTTTTAATCATTTAAGTCCATTAATCATACCTCAGCGGGGTTCGACCATACACCATGGCCGAACCTCACTAAATAGGTTTGTGGGTCCCATTTTAATCCATTGATTATCTTAATTTTGTGAGTTTAAAAACTAGCACTCTAGGCTTTATTAAACCACACATAAGGTTATCTTAAAAGCTTTTAAGTCCATGATCATCCCCCATGTCTTCCATTCTGTATAACCTCATTAAAATCATTCAATCACCTACCATGCTTAAGTAAATTTTAATACATAAAATCCTTAATGCATCATTCCTTTTTTTTTAACCTAATTTACCCAGTAGGGTTTGCCAACTCTTCCTCCTTTCATTGGATGGATTTGAGATCCAAGGCCCATGACAATTTGGCCACCAACCAATCCAAGAAATGGGTTCCATAATTACCTCTTAACCCTTAAAATGTAAAATTCTTGTTTAAGAATTACTTACAATCCGACGACTCCTCCGACTTTTCTTTTTCCTCTTGATTTCCTTAGTCCTTTCTCTTCTTCTTCTCTTTGATTGGTCGCCCAAGATGAGCTTGATCAAATGAAAAAAATCAAAGCTTGGATCGGCTAAGATCGAGTAGATTTGAGAGAGGGAAAGGAGGAGATGATGAGAAGAACTACCCCAACTCTTGATCTTGAAGAGGTGGGCCAACACTTGCACTTTTCTTCTATTTTCTTCTCTTCTTATTTTTCTTCCTCTCTTCTCCTTGGGGTTGAGGGACGACAATGAGAGAGCAAGAGAGGGAGAGAGTGAAAGAGTTCGATGGAAAAAGATGGAGAAAGGGATAAGATTCATCTCATTGGTTGAGTGACTTACACTCCACCCTTAACTTTTCCCACCAACCAACATGGGATATTTTTTATGCTTTATGGTGGTGGTTGGGATAAACCACCAGCCAAGCCAACGTTTTTTTGTTGTCTTAGAGATAAGATGGTTTGGGTCTTCCATCTTTTGACCCCATTGACCACATTTTGGATAGTTTAATTATTTAATTAATTAGATAATTAACTTAGGTTACTTAATTCCTACTTAACTCCCTTTAATTCTTCTCCATGAATCCACCCATGGTTGATCAAGTCAACCATGGTTGCCGGCCCCACCAATCCTTGGTCCACAAGCCACCTCATTTGGTGAGGTAGAGGTGGGTCCCATTCGGCCATGTCACCTTGGTCAATTCATCACCAACTTAGGTGATTTAATTTTAATTAAATCCATTCCAACTAATTGGATTATCATTGGGCCCATGGCCCAATTACATTCACCCTTACCCATTTACCTTAGAGCTCACATCATCTTGATCCATTGGGTCCCAAATGGGTATTGGGCCCAATTTGACCATCCTTGACCCAATTGACCATCATTGACCATTTAAATGATTTTAAATCCAATCCATGGTCCATTGGGCCATACTTGGGCCCTTGTCCATATTTTGATCCATTCACCATTTATTCCATCAAATTTCCAATTTCCACCATTAAAATAATTAATAGCCACATATATATTGATTTACAAATTCCGGGCCATTACACTTAGATGGGTACGGAATTGGGTCAATTACCCAATTAAGACCCAATGGATCGTGAGTAAGTTTGATTTTAAATAATTGCGTAAGGCTAATTAAATGGGTCAATTATCCAATTGGGACCCAATGGGTCATAGTGAACTTAATTTTAAGGTAATTGGGTAAGGTCATAGTAATTGGGTCAGCAATCCAATTAAGACCCAATACATTAAATCCACCTCATCAAGTGAGGTGGCATGTTGGTGATGTGGCATTTCCATGTAGCATAACAAGTCATCACATGGAAGCCAATTAGACTGTAATGCCCCTCCCTTTTTCACTCGCCGAAAATCAGAGTCTATTTTTTTTTTTAAAATAAAGAGTGAGAGAGAGCGGGACGCCACGACGCGAGCTAAGTACGAGCTTCCAAAGCCGATCCCTTAAATGGCCAACGATACATGTGCGTGGAACGAATCCACTAAAACAGTTCACATGCATTAAAGTTATACTTGCAAAATAAACACATTGCGGAATTATTATATGATTAGAATTACTTACCCTATCCATTAATTAGCAAGGATGTCAATTACCAATAAATTAGCTGAACTTAATTATCCAAACCATCAAACCATAGCAAAATAATATATAAGTTATTACAGTCCCAAGGTGCAATTAACTCAATACATTGTCCAAAATGAAAACTAAAATAAAGTAAACATAAGCTATCCAAGCTCCTAAGCTTGGCTCCTTTCACGTCCATCGCCCGTCCCATTTCCTGTTCCATCATCTAAGCTAGAAGTAGGGCGTTATTCAATGCGCCCAGTAGGAGTTCCAAGTAGGGTCATACATGGGATTAGTATAAAATCAATATAGAAAAACATATCATATTTATAAAACCTTTTGTAATATTAAAACAGTGCATGATACTCATATCAAATCATGACAATGTAATGCCATGTCATGGATCATATGCCAATGATCTCCCACCCACTTCCTTTTTAAACATCATGTATTTCTCCTCACGTGTATTAATCGGTCCCACCGAATGGAGCGTGGACTCCTTTTACATTTCAAACATCATACATCTCTCCCCACGTATGTTAATCAGTCCCACCGAATGGAGCGTGGACTCCTTTTTCATTTCAAACATCATGTATCATTTCCCGTATGTCAATTGGAATCAGTGCGGATCCCTCCCCACGTTTGTTTATGAGATACCCCGAATGGAGCGTGGACTCCTCTCATATGTTCCCTCCTATGCCATGCATGAGATGTTGCCTGCAAAGATGCCATTTCTTTCAAATTACAATATGCCATTGGAAACAATTCATATACATTTATATTTCATAATTCAAAGTAATCATCATGTTGAAACGTACAAAACCATATAAAATCCACATGCATTTCAATAAGGTAGGAATCCTACCCACGTCCAGGTATTGTATCCTTGATGTTTACGTGAAGATATAGATCACCGATCACGTCAAAACCGACCGTACACCCGTTTGTGAAATCCCGTTACCTTAACGAATTCATCACACGCATATGGTAATTTAATTACCCAATCAATTTCCATCATCCTTTACTCATCTTAAACAACCTGGAAAAATTATATTAATATTTCACTTTTAAAATTCAGTCGATTACCTGTCCGCTGCCCCTTCCTGCGAACGACAGAAACCCGTCCGTGGACGGTGATACCCGTCCGTAGACAGTTTACAGTCGTGGTCTGCTACCCGTTTTCCTCTACCTGTCCTGCGGAAGGTCCACACCCGTCCGCGGGCGATAAAAATCCGTCCAGCGGACGGTAGACACCCGTCCCACAGAGAGTGTAACCCGTCCGCAGACAATATACCATTACTGTCTGTTACCCGTTCGCGGACGGCAGAAACCCTTCTGCAGACGGTGATACCCGTCTGCAGATAGTGTAACCCTTGGTTGTTTGCTATCACCCTTATCCATTTTAAACATGTATTAAGTCCTTAATTGTTTGATGTTTTGCTTAACCCTTCCTCTTATAATTTATTTCCTTATTCTTTTTAAACACTTTTAACATCATCCATATATTTTCATTCAATCCCTTGGTTGTTGGTCCTCAACCCCTACCCATTCTTTGAATGGATACCGACTCTATGATCATTCAACGGTTTTGACCATTTATTCCAAAACATATTCCATCTTCAAATGGATATCCACCTTCATGGCTTGTAACGGTTTTAGCCAATCCTTTCAATCATATGACCTTTCTTTGGATGAATTTAAAGGTCCATGGCCTTAGCATAATTTTTCTTGCCATCTTTTGCAATCGAATATGGAACCCATAGGTTCGGCTACACCATAACCAACATTATGGTTTCCTTTGTCATAATCCCATAACATTAAACTAAACACATACCTCTTCCCCGTCTCCTTCGTTTCTTTTTCTCTGAATTCTTCCTTAGTCCTTTTCCTTCCTTAGTGTTTTCTTCTTCCTCCTTTGTTCTTCAGTTTCTCTAATTCTAGAGTTGAAAATGGGAGAGAGAGAGATGAGGACCTCCTTGTTCTTCAATGGAGAATTCGGCCAAGGTAGTTGAGAGAGGGAGGGAGAGAGATGAGAGAATGTAATAGCCCAGAATTTTTAAATCAATATATGTGTGGCTATTATTTACTTTAATGATGGAAATTGGAAAATTTGATGGAATAAATGCTAAGTGGATCAAAATATGGGCAAAGGCCCAAATATGGTCCAATGGACCATGGATTGGATTGAATTCATTTAAATGGTCAATGATGGTTAATTGGGCCAAGGATGGTCAAATTGGGCCCAATACCCATTTGGGACCCAATGGGTCAAGATGATTTAAGCTCTAAGGTAAATGGTAGGAGGTGTGAATGGAATTGGGTCATGGGCCCAATGGTGATCTAAGTAGTTGAAATGGATTTAATTAAATTTAAATCACCTAAGTTAGTGGTGAATAGACCAAGGTGAAATGGCCGAATGGGGCCCACCTCCACCTCATCAAGTGAGGTGGCGTGTGGACCAAGGATTGGTGGGGCCGGCCACCATGGTTGAATTGGTCAACCATGGGTGGATATATGGAGGGAATTTAAGGAGATGGAATTAGGTTAAATGGGAATTAATTAACTTAATGATCCAATTAATTAATTAATTAAGCTAATCAAAAGGTGGTCAAAAGGTCAAAGTTGGAAGACCAAACCACCTCATCTCCAAGCTCAAAACCATGGGCTTAGGGTGGTGGTTTCATCTCAACCACCACCACTAAGGCACATAAGCCCATGCTTGGTAGGTGGGGGACTTAATGGTGGAGTGTAACTTAAGCAAACCAAGGGGATGAGATGGGTTTTCATCTCATCTCTCCATTCCACTCTCATCTCACTCTCTCCCTCTCTCTTGCTCCCTCTCATTGCCGTCCCCACTCCCACAAGAGAAAGAAGAAGAAAACTTAGAAGAGAAGAAGAGAAGAAAGGAGATCAAGCTTGGGTCCTTCACCTCAAGACCAAAGCTTGAGGCATCCTTTCCCCATCCTCTCCCCCTCACTCCCTCTCTCAAACACACCCCATCGTAGCCGAACCAAGCATTGGGGATACCATTGATCAAGCTCATCTTGGCCAACCAACCAAGGAGAAGAAGAAGGAGAAAGGCCAAGGAATCTAAGAGGAGAAAGAAAAGTCGGAGGAGCCGTCGGATTGTAAGTATTTCTAAACAAGAAGTTAGATTTTGTTAAGGTTTAAGATTTGGGGTCCATTCTTCTTGGATTTAATGGTGGCCAAATTGTCATGGGCCTTGGATCTCAAATCCATCAAATGAAAAGATGAAAAATGGACAAACCCTAATGGGTAAATTAGGTCAAGAAAATAAATGGATGTATTAAGGACATTATGTAATAAGGTTTATTTAAACATGAAAGTGTGGATTTTTGAAGGATTAATGAACCCCATGGTAGGTAATCAAGAAATGTTTAATGGGGTTTTTAGGGTTAGAATCATGAAAGGATGATAATGATTTTTAGGGTTTAAATGATTAAATGTAATAATTTATATTTCGTACTATGGTTTGGACTTTACTTTCGGATGTTATCATTTTGAAGTAATTTATTAATTTAAATGATGTAACCTTCCTTGCTATCTAAAACTGGTAGGATAGATTCTATGATAACCCCGCTTAATGTTTAAATTCCGCAAGCTTACTTCTACGTGTGAACCGTTCTTTGTGGACTTAGTTCCACGCACACGTAGGGTTGGCCAGTTAAGGGCCGGGCTTTAGAAGCTCGGACTTAACTCGCGTCGTGACGTCCCGCGCTTTGTCACTCTTTATTTTCCAAAAAAAAAAAAATAGACTCTGATTTTAGTGAAAAGGGGCGGGCGTTACAGAGAAACTCTTTATTTCTTAGGGATGCAATCGGCCAAAGAGTGTAGGTTGAGAGAGGGAGAGAGAGAGATGAGAGGGAGATGAAAATCTCTAAGTTCCAAGAGAGGGTCTTTCCATTAGTCCTGGTCTAACCAAGGAGACACATGGCTTAAGCTATGGTCTTCCCAACGTTGGTGTCTAGGGTTTCCATCTCTCCAACTCCCCCTTTGACTCACTATGGGTCTCTTACAATTCCATGTAACTCGGCTCACTCCAAGCAATCTTTTTGAACTCAGTTCTCCAACTCAAGTACTTGAACTCATCATTAATAAATTCCCAACTCATGTGAATTTAATTTCCAACTCAACTCACTTTAAATGAAACTCATTCCCCAACTCGAGCACTTGAATTTATTTCTTAATTAAATAATTCCTTAACTCAACTCACTTCACTTAACCGTTTTGAACTCACCCATGGTTGACCAAGTCAACCATGGCTTAGCCGACCATGTAGGTTACTTTAACCATTTGCCACCTCACTTGATGAGGTGGATTTGGGTCCCACTTGGCCATGTCACTCACATGCCATCTCATACACATGTCACCTCACTTGATGTGGTGGATCCCATGCCTTAGGTCTTAATTGGGTACATGACCCAAATAAATTAACCCTTTACCCATTTACTTTCCAAAATCCAGTCACCTTGACCCATTGTGTCCCAATTGGGTAATTGACCCAATTAATTACATTTACCCAATTACTTGCAATCAAAACCCTATCCATGATCCATTGGATCATAATTGGGCCATTGACCAAATTTTTACCTATCTAAAATCCATTCCATCCATAAATCTTAAATTCAAGAAATTTAATAATTTAAATAGACAAAATCCAATATAATAATGCATTGAAAAATCCTGGGTGTTACATAGACAAGGTGCCACATCATCGAGTGACATGGCCAAGATGGGACCCATGTGCCATGTGGTGACCAAGTCACCACATGCATAGTCGGCTAAGTCATGGTTGACTTGGTCAACCATGAGTGAGTTTAATTGAGTTAAGTTATTACTTGAGTTGAGTTGGGAAGTTGTAGAGTTTCCATCTCATGGGGAAGAAACTAAAGGAAACGTTGGAAACCAAAAGAGATTTCTTGGTTTAAGACAAGAGTCTCCTTGGTTAAACCAAGGGACACATGGGTTAGATAAATCATTAATGAGGGAAAGTGGAAGAGTCTAAGGTTGCAAACAAAGGACACCAGCCAAAGGGGTTGTTCACCTTCCTTGGCCGACTCCTCCACACCTTGCATCAGCGTTCTTCTCTTCTCTTCTCTATCTCTCTGTTCCACCTACACTTCTATACTTGGAGAACCATTGGAGAGCAAAGGAAGAAGAAGGATTAAGGAAGTAAAGGACATACCAAAAGAAAAGAAGGAGATGGGAAAGAAGGTATGTTTAATGTTTAACAAGATAGGAATAAGATTAAGGAAACCATAGGTTTGGCCATGGTGTGGCCGAACCCATGGGTTCCACAATGGCTTATAATGGATGGCCAAATTGTGTTATGGCCATAGATTTGGAAAATCCATTCAAGGATTAGTAATGATTTGAAACAAAAAGAAAGGTAATATTCGAATCCATGTTATAAAACAAAGATTGAAAGAATTATGGAAAAGACTCTAGCTTTGGCTAGAGGGTAGAGTAGATTCACTAAGAGTATGTGAATGATGATATCTATGTTTACAAAAATGATAAGGAATGGATTTCATGAGGAAGGGCCTAGCCATACATGCAAACAAAAAGGACTGACAAAGAGTCAGTCGACTAAATCCATTCAGTCGACTGAATTGGTGCTGGCTGAACAGAAAAAGGTTATTTAGGAGTTTCAACCAACTGAATCTTATGATTCAGCCGACTTAACATAGACTGAACATGGACTGGATTAAAATATATGGGGTTTACTGATGTTTTAGTCGACTGAACATAGACGTATCGAATAAATAAGGGATCTGGTGTGTTTCAGCCGACTGAATCTATGATTCAGCCGACTGAAGGTATACTTACCAAACACGTAATGAGTTGATTGATGATTCAGTCGACTGAATATTAGATTCATTCGACTGAATGTATACTGGCCGAACACACAAATGATTAGATCCAAAGTCAACCGACTGAATTTGTGATTTAGTCGACTGAAAGTGGATTGACCGAGAACACAGAAGGTTTGACCCAAAATCAGCAGACTGAATACATGATTCAGCCGACTGAAAGGTTGCGGGTCAAATATATATATTATTGAGTTGGGTTTCAGTCGACTAAATATTATACTAGTCCCTGTGTATGACCCTACTCGGAATACCTACTAGCGCGTTGACTAACACCCTACTTCTACCGTTGATGATGATACAGGGAACGGAACGGGCGATGGATTCGAAAGGAGCCAAGCTTAGGAGCTTGGGCAACTTATTGCTTATTTTATTTAAGTTTTATTCTGGACAATGTAATTTGAGATGATCGCATTTTGGGACTGTAATAACTTAGAATTATCTTGCTATAGTTTGGTTACATTTGGACATTTGAACTTAAGTTAATTTATGTGATGGACTTCCTTGCTTAGAAATGGATAGGGATAGTAACTCTAATCATTTGATATTTCCGCAATGTGTTTATTCCGCACCTATAACTTTAATGCGTGTGAACTGTTTTAGTGGACTCGGTCCACACACACGTATGGTTGGCCAGTTGGGCCGGGTTTTGGAAGCTTGGACATAGCTCGCGTTGTGGCGTCCCGCCCTCTCTCACTCTTTATTTTTTTTAAAAAAAAAATAGATTCTGATTTTCGGCGAGTGAAAAAGGGCTGGGCGTTACAACTACTTTGGCAAAGGTGGTTAGTCGAGCTGGCATAGCCGAACAAGAGCTGACGAAGACAGTCAGATATGTGGATAATCGATGAGGTCAGAGTGGGGGAAGTAATTTTCGCCCTCACAAGAGATTCAGACCCAACTTTGGGAGACCCTCACCTTCTACTGGTTCTACTGGAGGTTTTCGTCCTAATTAGCCCTCTACATCACGATCAGTCTCTCAGGTTCCTCGAGATGTTAGCACTTGTTTTCAGTGTGGTCAGCAGGGCCATTTCAAGAGGGAGTGTTCGTAGAACAATAGACCTTTGGGGTTCTTTCCGTCCTCCAACTTGACCAGCTCAGTCACAGGCATCTTGAGCACATAACCAGACAAGACGGGAACCCATTCCTATAGGATCTGGACGACTATATACTTTGGTTCCTCATCCAAAGACAGTGGATCATTCAGTAATTCAAGGTATGGCAGTAGTCGGTAGTTCTTATACTTTTGCATTATTTGATTCAGGAGCATCTCACTCCTTTATATCTGCTACCTTCATAGCTGCTACTGGTACTCTAGTACAACAATTGTCCACTGCACTTACTATTGTATCCCCTATTGGAGACACGTCACTGGGTTTGATCTGCACTTCTGTGGACACTGAACTTACTGGGTTCAGATTTACATTCAACTATCTGGTACTCGAGATGACAGAATACGACATCATATTTGGCATGGATTGGTTGGCTAATTTCCAAGCCGGCATTGACTGTCATCTTCGCAGAGTGATATTTTGGTCACTCGAGGGAAAACGGTATGTAGTACATGCCGACAGACAGAGCATTCCTATGACCAGGAGATTGCATGAAGAAATGAACAATCTAGTACTGAACAACATCAGACTTGACAAGGCGTCAATGGCTGAATTACCTGCGGTAGTGAAAGAATACTCAGAGGTATTTCCAGTAGAACTCCCTGGTTTGCCTCCAAAAAGGGAGATTGACTTCGAGATCAAACTTTATCCTGGCACTACTCCTGCATTACCGGATGGCCCCAACAGAAATTTATGAGCTGAAGAAACAAATTGATGAGTTGCTTAGACTAGGATGCATCCGGAACAACACTTCATGTAATACCCCGAATTTTCAAATTATAAATATTTATGGAAATTACCGATTAAAATTATGAATTTTAGATATGGATCTAAGATGAGTAAAATGTTGGGTCTTTGCCCACTTAAGACCCAACGGTTTTGATAAATGGTTTCAATAAATTAAATGGGGCTGGTTTTAATTAGTAATGCAATATTACATAAAATAAGGAATGGGATTTGGTATGGCATAATATGGGGTATGCAAACTTATGATTATGCGCATAAAGGGATCATGGAAAGATTTTATGGATCAGATAGATTATTTATAGCCGTATGGGACATTGCATATCTAGAATATGCACATGTGTTAGAATATCTTAAAACAAGGGAAATTACTAAATAAGGAAGGATGCTTATGGCCGTGTATAGGGTTATGTGAATGACACCTTCTAAGTTAAACATAAAGGGTTATGCGCATAGCACCTTCTAAGTTAAACAAGAAGGGGCGCATGACACCTTCTAAATATGAGATCAAGAGGAGTTTTATAAGATGAAAGAGGTGCACACGGCATAGGGAATAAATTATCTTAGCACATTCTAAGATAGGATTAATTGTAAGATTTATAGAAAGGCAACAAGGGAAGGGGGCGCATAGCACCTTCAAAGTATGAACCAATGGGAGACTAATTAAGGCAATGGCTAGATTTGGAAAGTGCTTAAATATGGAAATATATATGCTAAATTTGGAAAGTGTCTAAATATGGAAACATTGAAGCTAAATTTGGAAAGTGTCTAAATATGGAAACATTGAAGCTAAATTTGGAAAGTGTCTAAATATGGAAACATTGAAGCTGAATTTGGAAAGTGTCTAAATATGGAGAATGGTTATTAACTTAGTAAGTTTCTAAGTTTAGAAGTTGGAAATTAAAATGGGAAGTGCAATTAAGGAAGGTTTTAATAAAATGGAATAGGCATCAAGGGCGCATGATACTATCTAAGTATAGATTGGAATTTTTATAAAACAAGGGATAATGCACACGACAATGGGTATTGCAGCAAGAGGCTCATGGAAATGGGTATTGCAAGCAATCTTAGTACCTTCTAAGATTGGCCAAGGGGTAGTAATAAAGGAAAGGAAAGGAGGGGTGCATGGCACCTTCCAAGTTGGGATCAAGGAGAAGTAATATAAGGAGAGAAGAGAGGGGCACACAGATTCCCATTGTTAAAGAGAGGCACACGGCAGCAAGCACAAGAGCAGCAAAACAAGGTGGTCACGACTTGTAAGATCCAGAAGAAGGAAAGGAGAAGAGGCTAAGGAAGAGAAGAGAAAGATCAAGCGAGGGATAACCAAAGGAGTCGCGGAACCGGTAAGTGATTCCGATAATTGTTTAGGGACTATGGTTGTTTTTAATGGAAAGGATATTAATAATTTTTGGAGGAAGATTATGAACCATAGGGTTCGGCCATGGTGTATGGCCGAACCCCATGGAGTTGTGTTGGTTTTATTAGTGAATTTGATGTTAATGGGTTATGATTTCTAAAAGGGTTTTGATGAATTATGTAATGAAGAACATGGGTTTGAAATAATGGATTTGAATAATGAAAACCCATGGGAGGTGTTGGATAATTTTAAAGGGTTTAAAGAGGAGTTGTTGAGCCATAGGGTTCGGCTATGATGAAGGGCCGAACCCCATGGAGGAACTTTGGTTAATTCATGATTTTGAGGATTAAAAACCATGAGGGATGTTAGTGAAATTATTTGATTTAAATGGAAGAAGATTGGGTGATAATGTAATAATTTTAAATGGAAGGTTAAACCATAGGGTTCGGCCATGATGAAGGACCGAACCCCATGGAAAGAACATTGTTGTTTAAATAAAAGATTGGAGGAAAAGATGAACCATAGGGTTCGGCCATTGCGTGTGAAAGGTTGTTTAATGAATTATTTTAATGGAGTTGTTTTGGAATGGTTGATGGGTTTTGATTGGTTAAATTAGAAGCTATCTAATTATGAATCTTAGATTAAAATGGAAGGTTGCATGTTAAATTTGGAAAGCTTCCAAATATGGAAGGTTGCATGCTAAATTTGGAAAGGTGGTTATGTTTAATTATGGAATATGATATCTAATTAAAATTAAGGAAAGGTGGTTTCTAATCTAGGAAACTATCTAAGTATGGAAACCTTCTAAATATGGAAGGTGGAGATTTAAGTTGGAAACTTTCTAAGTATGGAATTTATATATTAAATTTAGGAAGTTTCTAATTATGAACTATCTAAGCATGGACCTTGAATGATTATGGATTTTGTGGACTGGATATAGATTATGGGTCATTTATGGACCTAAGATGATGAACCAATTTTATGAGTCTTGAATGAGCCTAATATGATTAAAGGAAGGGAAGGTTTTATTTATGGATCTATGGTTGTGGATTATTGGAGTGCTATGTATAATGTATAAAATTTATGAATCAGTTATCAGTTTATGTTTAGGTGTATTTTAAAGGGATGAAGGGTGAGAACAATGGAATTATAGCCTTGGATGGCAATATGGTAATTATGTAGAATTATTGGAACTATGTTTTGAAACTCAAACATAAATTGATGGAATCAGTTATGAATTATTTTAAAAGGGTTATTGGGAGTGTTATGGATGTTTAAAATAAATAAATAGATCTATGTGTTGGAACCTAAGCCTAAGTTGTTAGAGGCAATGGCAAGGTTGTAAATACTTGCTAAAATGGGTTATATTAGCGATGGATGACAATCTTGTAATTATATGAAAAATAAGGAAGGTAAATTGCTATAAATAAGCATAATGGCAATCTTGTAATTAAAATGAATAAATTGTTAATTAAAGATTAGACCAATGGCAAATTGGTAATATCGGCTAAAAATGATAAACCATGGGTTTGGCCATGGTGTATGGCCGAACCTCATGGGAATTGGTTTATGTACTTAAAATATTATAAATCAAGTGGGACTTAGTTTTAATTGATTTTATATTATAAGGTAACGGGACCTCACCAGGTGTTTACGATCGTGAGCAGTTACCGGACGAAAGACGTAAGGACACGTAGCGGTCTTTGGTAGGATTCTACCTCTTTGAAATCGTGGGTTTATGTACTTTGTTGTTTATCTTACGTTTGATGAAAATATGTTTCAAAGGATATGCTTTATATGATTTTCAAATGCTATGTTTAATTGTTTAAATAGCATGTGTTGGATATGTTTTTTAAAAAGGTGATTCTAAATGCTATATTTATGTTATTAAAGTAGCATGTGTTTTATATGTTTCAAGTATGAGCTTTTAAATGCTATGATTTGTATAATTGCATAGCATGTGGTATTTGCATCTCATGCATGGCATGGGAGGGATGACAGGTAACCGGGGACCCACACTCCGTCGGGGTGTCCTTAAAGCACTAGTGGGGGATACCTTGATGATGAGAATTCCATTAAGAGGATACTATGTACAAATACCTTGATGATGAGAATTCCATCAAGAGGAATACTATGTATGAAGACCCTGGTGATGAGCATTCCATCAAGGGATACCTTGATGATGAGAATCCCATCAAGAGGATACTATATATATCTGGAGATCCACACTCCGATGGGGCGTCCGTAAAACACTCGTGGAAGGGTACCTTGATGATGAGAATTTCATCAAGAGGATACATGTGTTTGTGATGGGTGGGACTCATTGCATATGATAGCATGGCATGGCATTGAAGCGGCATGATTATGATCTTTATTATCATGCAAGGTTTCTGGTTTTTAACGGTATGATTGGATCTCTATTATCATACACTGTTTTGGATACGATGCTTTATAAGTATGGTATGATTTATTATAACTGGATTTGATATATATTATATCTGGATTTTTGGTACTAACCCATGTGTTAGCCTTATTTGGAATACTTACTGGGCGCGTTGTACTAACGCCCTACTTCTACCCTTTAGTGGATGATGCAGGAAACGAGGGAAACGCTGAACGCGGAAAGGGACAAGCATATGACCTTGGAACACTTTTAGTTTTATATTTTGTTTAAGATACTCAGGGATTTGTATTTAGAGTATCCAGATTTCGGAATGTAATAACTTAAATGAATTGCTATGGTTGGATGTTTTATTTGGATAATGATTAATGTGAGTTATTTGACTACGTACTTTGCTATCAATGAAATAGAACTTGGTTCTATTATGATTCCGCATTTTGATGTTATGATTCCGCAGGTCATGATTTTTATTCCGCAAGTTGATATTGCTATGTGTGAATCATTTTCTTGGACTCAGTCCATACACGCATAGGTCGGACTTTGGAAGTTCGGACTTAGCTCGCCTCGTGATGTCCCGCGCTCTATCACTCTACTCTGTTATAAAAAAAAAAATAGACTCTGAACTTACGGGAAGAATCGAGTGAAAAAGGGCTGGGCGTTACACTTCATCCTGGGGAGCACCGGTATTATTTGTAAAGATGAAGGACAATACTCTACAGATGTGTGTGGATTACAGGAAGTTGAATCAGTTCACGGTCAGGAACAAATACCCTCTACCTAGAATTGATGATCTGTTCGATCAACTTAGAGGTTCCAACTATTTCTCCAAAATTGATCTGATGTCAGGCTACTATCAAATCCGTGTCAGGGATGAGGACATAGAGAATACGGCTTTCAGAACTCGGTATGGTTTGTATGAATATGTGGTCATGCCTTTTGGACTCACCAATACACCAGCCGTGTTCATGGATCTAATGTACAAAATCTTTCGTCCTTATCTGGACAAGTTTCTAATTATCTTCATTGACGACATCCTGATTTATTCCACCAGTCAAGAGGAGTATGCTAAGCATATAAGGATAGTTCTGGACACCTTGAAGAAGAATCAGTTATATGCCAAAGCAAGTAAGTACGAGTTATGGCTATCTGAGGTCAACTTCTTAGGACATGTCATATTAGCAGAAGGAATAGCCGTGGACCCAGCTAAAGTGGGAGCGGTTAGAGACTGAAAAGCTCCAAAGAATGTGACCGAAATCCGCAGCTTTCTAGGATTGGCTGGCTACTATCGGAAGTTTATTATGGACTTCTCTAAGATTGTGGCTCCACTCACCCGACTAACCCTGAAAGGAGTCAAGTTTGAATGGTCGGACGTATGCAATTGAAGATTTGAGGATCCAAAGCAAAAGCTTACCACCGTCCCATCTTGATTTTGCCAGAGAGAGGCAAAGGATATGAGGTATACTGTGATGCTTCAGGAGAAGGACTTGGGTGCTCTCTCACTCAAAGTCATCATGTAGTGGCATATGGTTCGAAGCAACTGAAAATCCATGAACACAACTATCCCACACATGATCTGGAATTAGCCACAGTGTTCTTCGCTCTCAAAAGCTTGAGACACTATCTATATGGTGAGAAATTTGAAGTATTTTCCGATTACAAAAGCTTGAAGTATTTATTTGATCAGAAGGAACTCAATTTGAGACAGCGCAGATGGATGGAATATCTGCAAGATTATGAGTTTGCACTACGATATCATCCTGGCAAGGCGAACAAAGTGGCAGATGCCCTCAGTTACATGTCACATGCAACAGTGGCCAGTTTGATTATGAAGGAATAAGAAATGTTGACAACCATCCGAGAGTTCAATTGTACATCAAAGACTGTGGGAGCATGTACAATCTGAGGGTACGGTTCAGTATGGTCTCCAAAATTGAACAAGAACAGCGGACAGATCCGGAAGTGGCTGAAACATGGGCTAAGATGTCAACAGGAGAAGGTCTCTTATTCCGAGGCAGGACATATGTGCCTCAAAGCTGCAGAAGGGAGTTGTTGATTGAAGCTCATCAAACAAAACACTCTATTCATCCGGGTAGCACCAAGATGTACCATGATTTGAAAAGACATTATTGGTGTCATGAACTCAAAAGAGATGTGACTGATTTTGTTTCTCATTGTCTTACTTGTCAACAAGTTAAGACCGAACATTAGAATCCGCCAGGACTGCTCAAACCCCTACTTGTGCCCGAATGGAATGGGAACATATCTCCATGGACTTTGTTACAGGACTGCCAAGGTCTTCAAAAGGTAACGATGCAATTTGGGTTGTAGTAGATCGTCTGTCCAAGTCTTCACATTTTCTCCCAACCAAGATGACATACTCATCTGAGACTTTGGGATAGCGGTATATCAAGGACATCATCAGACTACATTGTATTCCCATGACTATTGTGTTCGACAGAGATGGTCGATTCACCCGCAGAGTGTGGCAGAGCATGCAGTCAGCTATGGGGACAAACTTGTTAATCAACACAACTTTCCATCCACAGACTGACGGTCAATCAGAGAGAACAATACAAACATTGGAAGATATGCTGAGGGCCTGCATGTTAGATTTCAAAGGTGGTTGGGAAGATCTTCTACCACTGGTGGAGTTCTCATACAATAACAGTTACCAGGCATGCCTCAAGATGGCTCCATTTGAGGCATTGTATGGTAGACCCTGCAGATCTCTAGTGTGTTGGACAGAGGCAGGTGAGCCTGCACTTATTGGACCTGATCTAGTTGCTGAGACCACGGAACAGATCAAAGTGATATGACAACATCTGAATGTGCAAGATATAGAGGTGCAAAGCGACGTATCTTACGTTGAAAGGCCTGTCAGAGTGATTAAGACATAACAAAGGGTGTTACGAAACCGAGCAAATTCGTTTTTTATAGTATGGGATCGACATGTTAATGAGGAAGCCACTTGAGAACTTGAGTCATAAATGAGAGCAGCTCATCCTGAGCTATTTGTTTAATTTGTTTGAAACCCTACTTCGCTCGATTTTCAGGACCAAAATTTCAAAAGAGGGTAATATTGTAACACCCTGTATTTCCATTACTTATAAATATATTGGATTGGTTCATTTGAATTGCACATTATTTGAATTTAAGATTAAATAGTTGAAATGGACCTTAGTTGGGTAAGGAATTGGGTCAATTACCCAATTAAGACCCAATGGATCGTGGGAAAGTTTGATTTTAAATAATTGGGTAACTCTAATTAAATGGGTCAATTATCCAATTGGGACCAAATGGGTCATAGTGAGCTTAATTTTAAGGTAATTGGGTAAGGTCAAAGTAATTGGGTCAGCTATATAATTAAGACCCAATACATTAAATCCACCTTATCAAGTGAGGTGGCATGTGGGTGATATGGCATTGTCATGTGGCATAACAAGTCATCACATGGAAGCCAACTAGACAAAATTCCACATCATTGAGTGACATGGCCAAGATTGGACCCATGTGCCATGTGGTGTATAGTCGGCTAAGTCATGGTTGACTTGGTCAACCATGAGTGAGTTTAATTGAGTTAAGTTATTACTTGAGTTGAGTTGGGAAGTTGGAGAGTTTCCATCTCATGGGGAAGAAACTAAAGGATAAGTTGGAAACCAAAGAGATTTTTTGGTTTAAGCCAAGAGTCTCCTTGGTTAAACCAAGGGACACATGGGTTAGATAAATCATTAATGAGGGAAAATGGAAGAGTCTAAGGCTGCATACAAAGGACACCAGCCAATGTAACGCCCCGCCCTCTTTCACTATGCCGAAAAATCATAGTCTATTTTTTTTTAAAAAATAAAAGAGTGGAGAGAGCGGGACGTCACGATGCGAGCTAAGTCCAAGCTTCCAAAGCCCGGCCCTTAACTGGCCCATAACTGTCCACGTGTGTGTGAAAGTAAATAAGTAGAACAATTAAATAAAATAAGTTACTCAATTAAAAGCAAAAAGTAAAATTATCAAAAAAGAATTTTAAATAGCAAGGAAGTCCATCACTTAAGTGATAATTACCTCAAATTACAATGTCCAAAATAAAAGTCCAAACCATAGGAGTCTAAATTATTACAGTCCAGCAAGCTAAGTACTCAAATTACATATCCATGAATAAAACTTAAATAATCAATCTAGCTCATCCAAGCTCCTAAGTTTGACTCCGATCATGTCCTTCGCTTCGTCCATTTCCTATGTCATCATCTAAGGTAGAAGTAGGGCGTTAGACAACACGCCCAGTAGGTACTCCGAGTAGGGTCAACACATGGATTAGTATATCAAAACCATGCAAGTAAATGCCATTCCATGGGTGTCATATGCCACGAGTCCCACCCATCATCCATGTTACAATCACATAATATTCCTCTTGATGGATAATGCACATCAAGGTATCCCCACGAATGCCTTACGGACGCCCCGAAGGAGCGTGGGTCTTCTGTTACAAATCAATCATACATCCCTCTTGATGGATAATGCACATCAAGGTACCCCCACGAATGCCTTACGGACGCCCCGACGGAGCGTGGATCTCCGGTTACATTTGATCCCTCCCATGCCATGCATGAGATGAAAGTGCAAACATGCTATGTAATAATACAAATCATTGCATTAAAATCCCATCATTAAGACATATCATTTGATACCAAAATAATTCAAGTAAAACATTCACATATACATATTCCATGGTTTTCAATAAGGTAGGAATCCTACCAATGTCTAAATACCGGGTCCTTGTGTTTCCGTCCAAAAATCGATCACCGATCGCGTCAAGCCGATCATACACCGCTTGTGAGATCCCGTCACCTTATTACATATCAATAAATCAAACTAATGCTCTATTTGATTTCCAATCATGTTTTAAGTCCATAAACATGCCTTAGTGGGGTTCCATGATCACTCCATCTTTGGATTTATTAACCAATCACACATGAGTTAATCATTTAGTATTAATAAACCCTAAGTCTACAAAAAAAACATTCTCCATGGGGTTCGGCCATACACCATGGCCGAACCCATGGTCCTTCATTTTCACCCCATTTACATCTTAGCCATTATTTCCATGACCTAATTTATTTACTCATGCTTAGGTCCAAAACGTAGATCCATAACTGAACATTTCATGCATGGATCCACAAATGATCCACCAACATAGACCCATAATTAAATCCCTCCATTTCCTAGCTTAATCATTCATTTATTTAAACATGCATAAATCTCTAAATGACCCATTAAAATGGTCCATGGGGTTCGGCCATACACCATGGCCGAACCCATGATGTCTCATTTCCATCTTCTCCTTTAAATCATTTACAATCTTAGGTCCATAAACAAAGTCCCTCCATGGGGGGGGGGGGGGGGGGGGGGGGGGGGGGGGGGGGGGGGGTGGTTTTTAATCATACACTTAGGTCTATCATTTTAAATCATCATCTACCATATTTAAAACCCATTAAAATTACCAACATTCCTCCATCATTTTCATGGTCTAAATACATGTAAATAATTCAAAAATTTCTCCATGGGGTTCGGCCATATACCATGGTTCTCCACCTTTTACAACATTTGAGATCATTTACATTGTTAATATTCTTCCATCATTCTCACACTTAAAAACCCTTTAAACATCAATAATCTCCCTCCATGGGGTTCGGCCATACAACATGGCCGAACCCTATGGTTCATCATTTTTTAAAAAAAAAATCATACATCCATGATTTGATCATTTGATGGGGTTCAGCCATACATCATGGCCAAACCTCATCCAACCCCTTTTTGTCCTTGGTGGTTTTTATACATAAAACCCTAGGGTTTGGCCATGCAAGGGCCAAACCATGATCCTTGATCATTCACCATTCCTTACATGGGACATGCATAAGGTCCTTAGCCATAATAAAATTAGGGTTTGGCCATGCAAGGCCAACCCATGATCCATGATCATAATCCTTATATTGTTCATGCAAGAGGTCCTTAGCCATCTATACATAATGTCCTTAATATTCCATCATTTACATAGCCTATCTTACCCATTAGGGTTTGTCCATTTTCTATCTCATTTCTTGGATGGATTTTAAATCCATGGCCCATAATATTTTGGCCAACTCTCCAATCCAAAAATGGGATTCCATGGTTTCCTTTAACTCCTTCAAATTAATAAAATCTTGTCAAGTGATACTTACCGATTCCGCGACTCCTCCGTTTTCTTTTGCTCCTCCGCTTTTGTCTTTCCTTAGTCTTTCTTCTTTCTTCCTCCTTGATCTTCGGCCAAGAGTGAGCTTGATTAAGATAAAATCTTTAAGAGTGGTTCGGCCAAGAAGTGTAGGTTTGAGAGGGGGAGAGAGGGAGGGGATTTGAGATAGAAAGCTCTAAGTGTTCTCTCCTTTGTTCAGTGAGAGTGGTCGGCCAAGCTTGAGAGAGGGCGAGGAGCATGAGATGGAAAGTATTCTAAGTCTTTCTTTGTCTTGAGAGGGGGATCGGCCTTGAGTGAGAGAGGGAGAGAGTGAGATGAGATGGAAAGCTTCCTTTCCATCTTGTCTAGGGTTTGCTTGGGTTAGACTCCACCCTCATCAATGTGGAGTCTTCCCCATGGGCTCTTTGACCAAACAAGAGGGTGCATGCCCTCCACATGGCACACATCACTCTCCTCCCACGGTTTGGCTTGGTGGTTTGCATGAGGTGGAACCACCACCTCTCCTTGGACCAATCCATGGTCTTGCATGTCCTCCATTTAAGCTTCTTGTCTAGCCAAGTCGGGTGCATGCCCTCCACATGGCATACCACCCCTATGTCCACGGTTTTCGTTTGCTAGTGGTTTCCATGAGATGGAAACCACCCTCCTTGACTCATTCCATTTTCTATGTGACCCACCCCCATTTGACTCACCTTATTTTAATGTAACTCAACTCCAAACTCAACTTTGATTTTATTTCCATCTAACATAGGTGATTCAATTAAATAATTTAATTGCACTTATTTCACTTGATTTACTTTAATTCATCTATAAGCTCACCCATGGTTGACCAAGTCAAGCATGGTGGTCTGCCCCACATGTGTCTTGGTCCACACACCACCTCACTTGATGAGGTGGAGTTGAGTCCCACTTGGCTATGCCACTTGGATTTCCACTCCTACACTTGCCACCTCACTTGATGAGGTGGACCCCATGCCTTTGATCACAATTGGGTCCATGACCCAATTAAATCCATTTCGCACCCATTTACCCTAATGTTCAATCCATCTTGACCCATTGGGTCCCAATTGGGCATTTGACCCAATTGACCATCATTGACCCAATTAAATGGAATTAATCCAATCCATGGTCCATTGGACTATACTTGGGCCATTGCCCCAACTTTGATCCATCTAACATCCATTCCATCTGTGAATTTTAATTTTGACAATTAAAAATCAATAATAACCAATATAATTGTTGAATTGAAAATCCGGGCTATTACAGCAAAAGGGGTTGTTCACCTTCCTTGGCCGACTCCTCCACGCCTTGCATCAGGATTCTTCTCTTCTCTTCTCTATCTCTCTGTTCCACCTACACTTCTATACTTGGAGAACCATTGGAGAGCAAAGGAAGAAGAAGGATTAAGGAAGTAAAGGACATACCAAAAGAAAAGAAGGAGATGGGAAAGAAGGTATGTTTAATGTTTAACAAGATAGGAATAAGATTAAGGAAACCATAGGTTTGGCCATGGTGTGGCCGAACCCATGGGTTCCACAATGGCTTATAATGGATGGCCAAATTGTGTTATGGCCATAGATTTGGAAATCCATTCAAGGAGTAGTAATGATTTGAAACAAAAAGAAAGGTAATATTCGAATCCATGTTATAAAACAAAGATTGAAAGAATTATGGAAAAGACTCTAGCTTTGGCTAGAGGGTAGAGTGGATTCACTAAGAGTATGTGAATGATGATATCTATGTTTACAAAAATGATAAGGAATGGATTTCATGAGGAAGGGCCTAGCCATACATGCAAACAAAAAGGACTGACAAAGAGTCAGTCGACTAAATCCATTCTGTCGACTGAATTGGTGCTGGCTGAACAGAAAAAGGTTATTTAGGAGTTTCAACCAACTGAATCTTATGATTTAGCAGACTTAACATAGACTGAACATGGACTGGATTAAAATATATGGGGTTTATTGATGTTTCAGCCGACTGAACATAGACGTACCAAATAAGTAAAGGATCTGGTGTGTTTCAGCCGACTGAATCTATGATTCAGCCAACTAAATTTATGATTCAGCTGACTGAAGGTATACTTACCAAACATGTAATCGATTGATTGATGATTCAGCTGACTGAATATTGGATTTAGTCGACTGAATGTATACTGGTCGAACACACAAATGATCAGATCCAAAGTCAGCCGACTGAATATGTGATTCAGTTGACTGAAAGGGGATTGATCGAGAACACAGAAGGTTTGACCCAAAGTCAGCCGACTGAATCCATGATTCAGCCAACTGAAAGGTTGTGGGTCAAATATATATAGTAGTGAGATGGGTTTCAGCCGACTGAATATTGTTATTCAGTCGACTGAAAGTCTGCGGGTAAGGTAAAGAATGGTTATTGGGCAGGATTCATTCGACTTAATCCCTGATTCAGTTGACTGAATGGAAAAGTTTAATTTTTAAATAAATTTCCAGATGTTTCAGTTTATCTAGTAGAATGTAAGGAGTAAATAAATTGAAATGAAAATTCAAATTGATATGTATATGTGATTGAATTTAATAAGGTCAAGTGATTCATGAATGGGTTTGCGATTCGTTCTGACGTGGTCTTTAGCATTACATTCACAAAAAATAGCAAGGATAGTATACTAGATGTTGGTAGGATTTCTACCTTATTGAGACACTATGGATTATATATGTTGCTGGTTTTATTTCCAAAAATGATGATTTACTTTGGTTAAACAAATGGTATATGTATATGAACTGATTTTCAATGGTATTATATAATTTGATATGAAATAACATTTTTGCATTCATTATCTCATGCATGAAATGGGAGAGAATACATGGGACAACAAGCCAAGTTATGAGCTGTTTGGACATGACTTGGGGCTTGTGACTAGCTTGTATGAAGCTATGTGAACTATTGATATTTTGGCCTTTTCCGGGATTGTTAGGAATGGGTACGATGTAATTTGGGCCACACTCTATCGGTAATTCCGATTAGCATATGTGGGGAGGTATAACAGTGACCTAGTGGTGCCGTCACAAAACACTGCGGACGTAATTGGCCAAGGGAACACCTTGATATGGCGATTTATGAAGGAAACTATTTATATATGATGTAATTGGATATGGAGATTGGGTGAGTGATCATTTGGCATTGAACACCCATGACATGGCATATATGACAGCATGATTATGATATGGATATCATGCATGGTTTTTACTACTTATAAGATGTTTTGCAATTATGATTATGATGCATCTATCCTGATTTTTATTTTAATCCTATGTGTACATAACCCTACTTGGAATACCTACTAGGCATGTTGACTAATGCCCTACTTCTACCCTATAGATGATGGAACAGAGAATGACAAGGAAATGGACATGAGACTTGAAGGGAGCCAAGCGTAGGAGCTTGGAATAAATGATGTTTAATTTATTTAGCTTTTATGTTTATGATGTATTGGGAGGACTGATATTTTAGACTGTAATAACTTAGAATTATTTTTGCTATGGTTTGATGATATTTAAGTTGCAGTTAATTATATGGTGATTGGTTTCCTTGCTTAATAATGGCATGTATATGAATGGTATCTTACTTATATAATAATTCCGCAAGTATTCTTAAGGCGTGTGAAATATTTTAGTGGACTTAGTCCACACATACGTAAAGGTGACCAGTTAAGGGTCGGGTTTTGGAAACTCGGACTTAGCTCATGCGTCATGGCATTCCCAGTCTCTCTCACTCATTTAAAATATATATATATATACTCTGATTTGTGGTGAGTAAAAAAGGGCGGGGCGTTACATTTTTGTAGTTGACTCATGTATAATTATCTTGGGAGTTTCCTTATATTTGTATTGAGATGCGTTTGGCTATTCATGTAATGAAATAAATTTATAAATTTCTATAGGTTTATGTTAGTGTGCAAATGTTATCACACACACACTAGTTGCTCCAGTCAAGGGTTGGGTCTTCGAACTCGGACTTGGCTAACGTCGAGACGCTCATCTCCCTCTCCACTAAAATATTCTTAATATATTACTCTGATGATGGTGGCTAGAGGGAGGGACGCTACATTTTACTCTAAAGTAAATGACATTTTAAACACTATGTGTGCTTTCGGCGAAAGGATACTAGATAAAATCATATGTAATAAATTCTTAAGATCCTTACTCGAAAGATGTAGCCCCAAAGTTATAGCAATTGAAGAATTTAGAGATGTGGTGAAAATGGTAGTAGATGACCTTGTAGGATCAGTACAAACTTTTGAACTGCATTTTGTTAAATCTAAAGTAAATCTATTGCCCAAAGTTCATCTATGAAAGCTGAAACCAAAGAAGCTGAAAAATCTGAGTCCGATAGTGACTCAAATGAAGATGTGGCTATGATAGCCAAGAAATTTCTGAAAATTTTTAACAAAAAAGGAGCAATTTAGAAACTTTAAAAGGGTTGGTTTCAAATAAAGATCTAAAGGAAACTCAAGCTTATCCAAAGATAAATCAAGAGAAAATTCAAAAGAAAAATCAAAAGACAAATCAAAAAAACTCCAATGATTTAGTTGTGATGGATATGGGAATTTTGTTGATGAATGCCAATCTAAAAGGAGATCAAATAAGAAAGCCATGACCACTGTTTATGAAGACACATCTCAATCTAAAAGTGAGTCAGATGATTCATCTGAAGAAAAAACTAATAATTTGAAAGGTGTCTTAGTCACCATTACACTTTATCCTCAAAACTCTCAAAATGTTGAAACTGATAGTAGAATCAACCCTCATTCACTAGTGGAAAAGTTCAAATTGTTGGTAGATGAGTTGTTCAATCAAGGTCAAAAGATAAGAGTTGATTCTAAACGAAATAAATTCAGATTTTTGATCCATGGCCTTTTCACAGTGTGTTCATTTTATCTCTTGGAACATAGCCTCACACTTGAACACTAGTCTAAGATGTTTTAAGAAGTTTTTGGACCTTAGAACTAGGAGAATCATGCATTTAAATTACACAAGTAAAGCATAATTCAAGATATGATGTTGTAGGATGCAATATGTTAGTGCCTCGGCTTGGCCAAGACCCTATTTTTGTCAATTCCATGATTTAGAAAGTGTAGCACCCCAGATTTTCAAGTTATAAATATTTATGGAAATTGCCCATTTAATTTGGGAATTAATGGATATGGACTTTAGATGGGTAAGGTGTTGGGTCAATTGCCCAATTAAGACCCAACGGATGGTGGATATGGTTCAATTGAATTAAATGGGTGAGATTTATTTAAATGCGTCAAAATTGTTAATTGGGTCAAAATGCCCAATTGGGACCCAATGGGTCGTGATTGACTTGGTTGACCACTAAGTGAGTTCAAGCTTACTTAATTGGGGCTGAATTAAGTTGGAAATGGAATCAAGTAATTGACTTGATTTTAAGTGAGTTGAGTTCAAAAGAATTAAAAATAATTGAGTTAAGGTGAGTTGGATGGGAAGTTAATGGGACCTTCATCTTAAGTGAGTGGAGTGGGGAGGTGAGGAGTTTTGTTGTTTCAAAGACCAACTCAAGGATACACGTTGGAAACATGGGAGTTTCATCTCATAGGATGAAACTCCAAATGTACCATTAATGGGAAGGTGGACGGTTTTGTGGTGGTTACGCAAGCCTACACGTTGGAGACATGGGACTTTCATCTCATGGGATGAAACTCCAAAATGGATCATTAATGGGAGGTGGACAGTTTTGTTGTTACACAATCCAAGTCAAGGCTACACCGTTGGAGACATGGGAGTTTCATCTCATGGGTGAAACCTCCAAATAGAGCATTAAGGAGGGAGGTGAGGAGCCATAGGACTTACAAAGGGGTATCACCAAAAGACACCACCCTTGGCCGACCCTCATTGATCAAAGAAAGGACTTGGGTTTTATTTCACTCTCTCTCTACCTCTTGGCTGAACCACTCCAAGAGATTTTATCAAGATCAATCTCGGCCAAGGATCAAGGAGGAAGAAGAGGCTAAAGAAGAAGAAGATAAAAGGAACAAGAAGGAGTGAAAGAAACCGGAGGAGTCGTGGAATTGGTAAGTACTTGATAGATTTTTATTAAGAAAAGATGATCAAGGATCATGGTTTGGCATTGCATGGCCAAACCCTAAATTGTATATACAAGAACCATCAAGGACCATAAAGGGGTTGGATGAGGTTCGACCATGGTGTATGGCCGGACCCCATCAAAAGACCAATCATGGATGTATCATTTATTTTAATGGAAATGATGAACCATAGGGTTCGGCCATGTGTATGGCCGAACCCCATGGAAAGGTTTTAAGGATTTTATATGGGTCTAAATGATTTTAAGAGAAGATGATGAACCACCATGGCCGAACCCCATGGAGGTATATTGTTGATGTTTAAAGGTGTTAAAGGTTAATAATGATTTAACAAGGTTTTAAATGAACTTAAGATGGTAAATTATTTAAAGAAGAAGATGGAGATAAGACATCATGGGTTCGGCTCGGCCATGGTGTATGGCCGAACCCCATGAACCATTTGATGAACCATTTGATGGACTATTTTAAAGGGTCATTTTGAGTTTTTATGCATGTTTAAATGAATGGATGATTAAGCTAGGAAATGAGGGATTTAATTATATATCTATGTTCATGGATCTATGTTATGGATTTGAGTATGGGTAAGTAAGTAAGGTGATTGATTACCTATGGAAGGAAATAAATGGCCAAATGGTAAAATTGAAGGACCATGGGTTCGGCCATGGTGTATGGCCGAACCCCATGGATTATGTTATTGGATATGGATTTGTATAAGTGGCTTAGATGCATGATTAAACCATGGAAAATGTTTAGTTGCGGATCTATGTTTTGGACCTAAGCATGAAGTAATGGAAATAATGGCAAAGATGGAAATGGGTGAAAATGATGGACCATGGGTTCGGCCATGGTGTATGGCCGAACCCCATGGGGAATGTTTTTGTGGACTTAGGGTGTTATTAAGGTTAAATGATTAACTTATATGTGTTTGGTTTAATGAATCAAAGATGGCATGATCTTGGACCCACATTGGTTAGAATGCTCAAGGATCGAAAAGAGGGACCCAAAACCAAGTGAGGTTTGGCCATGTTGTATGGACGAACCCCACTAAGGTGTGTGTATGGACTTAGACATGAATGGAAATCAAAATGGAACCTGGGTTTGATTGATTGAAATGTAATAAGGTAACGGGACCTCACAAGCGGTGTATGATTTGTGAGTGGTTTCCGGACGAAAACGCAAGGACACATAAGTTGGTCATTGGTAGGATTCTACCTCTTTGAAGCCATGGGACATGTACTATGATTTTAGTTCATACTTTTGATGAGTTATTTTGTATCAAATGTTATGTTTCAAATATGGAGTTTTTATGCTATGATTTATACTATTACATAGCATGTGGAGATTTACACCTCATGCATGGCATGGGTGGGAGGATATATAACCGGAGGCCGTGCTCCTTCGAGGCGTCCGTAAGGCATTCGTGGGAAGACCTTGATGTGCATTATCCATCAAGAACTAACCGGAGAACACACTCCGTCGGGGCATCAGTAAGGCAACTGTGGGATACCTTGATGAGGAGAATTTCATCAAGAGGATACATGTGTTTGTGATGGGTGGGACTCATTGCATATGACACCATGGCATGGCATTGTTTTACATGGTTTTGTTATTATGTTATCTATATGATTTTTACTAACCATGTGTTAACCCTACTTGGAATACCTACTGGGCGTGTTGTCAAACGCCCTACGTCTACCCTAGTGGATGACACAGGAATCGAAGGGAATGATGAACGTGATCGGAGCCAAGTATAGGAGCTTGGATGTTTTTTAATTTCATTTTGCTTAAGTACTCATGGACTATGTAATTCGGGTAGCTAGCATTTAGGCACGTTATAACTTAGATATTTTGCTATGGTTTGAATGTTTTATTTTGGATATTTAAGTTAAGACAATTATGGTTAAGAGACGGACGACTTTGCTATCTAAAATGGCATAGAATTAGATTCTATTATAATTCCGCAGTTATGTTTTATTCCGCAAGGTAACTTGAGTACGTGTGAACCATTTTAGTGGACTTGGTCCACGCACACGTATGGTTGGCGAGTTAAGGGTCGGGCTTTAGAAGCTCGGACTTAGCTCGCGTCGTGGCGTCCCGCTCTCTCTCACTCTTTTATTCAAAAAAGAAAAAGAAATATAGACTCTTATTTTCGACAAGTGAAAAAGGGCGGGGCGTTACAGAAAGAAGCACTTGCCGGAAGCTTGAAGACCCAAGATGGTCAAGAGTAAAGATCATGCTCCACCGGATTGAAGCTCATCATTATGGCAATAAAAGAACAGGTATTATGGGCATAGATTACTTTAGGTGGTACCTACACCTTAGAGAGGACTATCCCTAGGCTTAGAAGAACAAATGGTTAAATCATAAAAGGCCTAGTGAGGATGCTTAACAGTGAAATGGAAACAAACTTGGAAATATGAATTATATTCACTGTCAGCACGACCAATCTATCTCACTAACCCCTCGGTGCAATCACGGTCGACCCATCGTGGTCAAAGAGTCGTCGGCTTGAATGACATAGGTTCTGGTGAACTGTCATTAGGGGTTTGCCTCTGATCGAGGGTCTCGTATACACCGACCCTTCAGTGAAAGGCTGAAATGACTCCTTGTGGTCAACGACTCCTCGATCTAGATCTTGAGTTCTGAAACTTAGAACTCAGGTGGGCTCTCGAGAAAATAGACATATCGGTAGTTCAAGACCGATTGAGAGTAGCCAGGACCGACCCCTCGGTAAAAGGCGACGGGTTGTTCTCTCTATGACAAGTTTCGGGACATGAAACTTTGTCAGCATGGTGTCGCCCCAGATCGAGCCTCGTATGGGTCGACCTATCGGTACCATTACTGTCGACCCATCGGCGACAACGACATGTCTACCGTTGGGAGTGTATTATTGCGCAACAGTCAGGTTGTTGGACGGTAACATTTCTAGTCACCGACCCCTCAGTGCACCCGACCTATCGGTATATTACCGTTGCTGCAACTGGTTGCCTTCGCTATATAAACCAACCTTTATGCAACCAGTTGGTATCCTTCGAATGGATCAGTTGGACTCTCAACTTTACCAGTGAGCTTAACAAAGGCCAACAGAAGGATCACTCTCTTTCTCGTGCTTACACTAGGGGAATCAAATACAACCAATCAAATGGATCGAGTTGTGAGAGAGAGAGGGAGGATGAAAACTAAAAAAAAAAAACCAATATGAGGATTGAGTTTGAAAGTGAGAAGAAGAGAACCATAAACTAGGAAACATTTGGTAGAACTAATTTCCTTGACACCCTGGACTGTGATTGCTAAACGATGACTATAAGGGGGAGCGTCGGCATACATGGGTGGGATCTCGAAGAAGTACACATCAGAAGAAAGAGCTTCAAAGGCAACTGCTTCTTGGTTTTAATTTTATTTAAAACCTTTGTTCCAAAGTGGATTAAAGAGAGGTACCCCGGAACCACTATAAAAAATTCTAGAGCGGTGACTTCGGCGTAGAGGTGGGTGGAACTCCAAGCCAAGTGGATAGGTGGAATTCCTATTCTATAGTGGTGGGTGAAATTCCCAGCCGATTGAGTGAGGTGGAATTCCTACCAAATTGTGAGGGTGTAAGTCCCCACTTAGTGGATTTTGGGGATAGCTCAAGGTTGAGCGAGTCCTAACAGTGGATATAGGGTGGCTAACTGAACCACTTTAAATTGGTCTTGTGGTGTTTGATCTATGAGTGTTTTTATTTAGTATTTAAGTAATATTCTTAACACACATCACTTTACATATTGATTAAGTCATTATATACATTGCGCACAAGCATCGATAATCAAAGTTTATGTAAAGGGTCTTAATCTTAGTGTGATCGCTTAATGAAATTATCACACTAAACAAATCTCTTGATAAACAATCCGCTGCACTTTAAATCAAGAAATTTGTAAACATCATAAAAAATGGGATTGACCTATTCACCTCCCCCCTCTCTGGTCAATCACGATGTTCTAGCACATTGAAAATGGGAACTTTCACAATATATCACTGAATTTAAACACAATTAAGCAACATTAATAAATTTGGTTAATCAATCACTACCAAGGTGTTCATTCCAATTGATTTCAATTCAAGACATGGTGATGGAGATAGTGAAAGCAACAATGATCCAACAATTTGTGTTCATATGACTGTGAGGTAGGAAGATTGAACCAAGTAATCACCAATCAAATCTTTTCGACTTTTGATGAGATCAAGTCCATGGATATGTGACTTCTTTGAGCATGATATATATTACAGTCAGGAACAATAATATCAAATGCTTTAGGAGTCAAGGGAATCATGACGTGGCACAACAAGAATTTAATCTTGCTTGTAGAAGTTGTAATCAAGTAATCGAATTGCAATCAAGACATGTTGCAATGGTCCAAGATATTTAACTATTTGCTTCAAGTTTTGACCATATTAGGACATTTGTTCACACTCAAACATCATAACAAAATCTAACCCACTCTCCTAGCCTTGCGTAACCATATGGTGTTTGGGATAGGTCTCTGAGGTCCACCGGTATCAAACACATGGACATTTGATTTTCTTTTTTTAGCGTTCTTGTTTGTTTGGTAAAATCTTGTGAATTCATTTAAGGCTTCAATTAAATTTAAGAGTTAAGACATGATTTAGATTTCCATTTAAGTTGTTATGCCTTGGTCTTTAATTTTGAAACGTTCGTGGGAAATTCTTTTTATTTGCATTTTCAAATTCTTTCTTCTTTTCAAGTTCGGAGTTACTCTTTTTGAATTTGTGTGTCATTTGCTTTTGATGTCTCATCTTTGTTTTGTTTGCACTTTTATATTTATATTCACTTCTTAACTTGCATTCAAACATGAGATGCCCGGATCATCCACAATGAAAGCATTTTATAATTTTCATTGAAGGAGTTGAGGTTCAAGTGCTTGAATGGGTCCTAGACAATACACCACTTCTAAGGCATCTTCTTTCCTCGGTTTTTCATAGGTTTTCTCCAACAGGTCCCATGCTTCCTTTGCGGTTTCACAAGATATGATATTCTTGAAGATATTTGGTGAAACGACACAAAGTATAGCATTGAGAGCATTAGCATTTGACGAATACATGCTCTTTTCAATATCATTGTATGAGAAGTAAATCATGGAAGGTTTAGTCCATCCACATAAGATTATTTCCCATAGAGCTCCATCCATTAACATTAAGTGCATTTTTATTTGACTTTCCAAATAACATATTTAGAGCCATCAAGTATTGGAGGACACATCACGGCCATGCAATTACCCTTAGACATTTCTAGCTTCGAAGATCTACTCTTCTGCGGTTAAGTCCAATTGCATGAGTCCTTGCTCTGATACCACTTGTTAGTTAGGCTAGCAAGATGTCCAGAATAGTCCTAGAGGGGGGTGAATAGGACTATTGGGGAATTTTAATTTCTTTTCAAATATTGAGCACTTTAATGATTGGTCACTACAAATTTGCTCAATTAATCTTCGAAATATGATTTACATGCAAGATTAAGTCCAGGCAAACATGTGTGCAATAAGATATGAGATGAGACAATACACTAAGTAAGGTGAACGAGATGAGAAGAAATGGAAGAAAGTGACATAAGTATTTTTACGTGGTTCGGCAACCTTGCCTACATCCACGCCTCAAGTACACCACTTGAGGATTTCACTAAACTTCTCCTTCACGGGTGGAGAAAAAACCTATTACAACATTAATCTCTTTCAAGGGTAGAGATCGAACTGTGACTTAAAAACACCAAGAAAATACCTTTTCTTGAATTTCACTAGGGTTACACCAACCTTTTATAATTAACACAATGATAGAAAGAATTTGTTTGAAAGTTACCAAGAACACTATCCTCTTGTTGCTTGATGTAGATTGGGCGTGTTCTTGAATGTCCTTCTCCCATTTGGCTCTTTAGTGATTTGTAGATGCTTCAATGAATGTCAAACCAAAGACTTTGGAGAAGAGGCTTAGGGATGATATTTGATTTTCCTATAGATCAAACTTTCCCTAAGGTGTTTCTCAATAACACAATCAAGATTGAGCCTAAGATGCTCAAGGATTTGCCTATGAGTGCTTTGAATGAGTTAGAGAATAAGTTTAAGAGATTTGATGGTCTAACTATGGAGTTTTAGTGCTCTTAGAATGGTTGGGATGCTTTGGGAAGAGTTAGAGAAAATTTTGCTTAAAGAATCAACCTTTGCCTCTCAAATGGCTTTGGTTTATATAGCCAACAAACTCCCAATGGATCTCTGCTTTGGAACTTGCTTGACTAGTCTCGGAACTTCCGAAGTCCCAATGGTCGAAATCATAACGGTCACATTTCAACGGATAGTTTGACCTTGCAACGGCTAGTTGGACTACCTTCGGAACTAGCCAAGTTCCAGGTTCGGAACTTCCGAAGATCAGAAGCAGTGCCACAAGTATGTGCATTATGCATTCCTCAGAACTTCTGAGGTTGGCTCCGATGTAGGTTCCAAGCCTAAGAACAACCTTCGGAACATCTAAGGCAGATTTCGAGGAACTTGATAAGCCATGGATTTCACTAAGTGTTGATGAATTTAGAGTTTGGAAATCCGAAGAAGATGGAGTTTGTGTGTTCATTTGCAATCAATAAGTTTAACTATAGTGAACATTTGTTGGATTGCAAATACAAATGAATTTTAGGGATATTTGATAGATAGATGGAGCTCTCCAAAGGGAAAAGTTACTTAGAATTCTCATTTTAATTAAACTAGTTTTAATCGAGGGATTCTAAGGCTTCTAGGTTCGTCCTAGGGTCTATATACCTGTGATAGTTGGCATTCAAGGAGTTCTTCTGATTTTGGTTTGATGTTTTCCAAACAATGTATCTTGTGGAGCTTCAAGCTTGATTTGACAGTGCATGTCTTCCAAACATGCGGTCTTGGACACGTAGACGGTTACGATTCAGTCAAAGAAATTGACAACTCAGGACTCAGTCGGACACAATCACGAAATTGACAACTCAGTCTGACTCAGGGGAGGCATATTTAACTTTTAGGCCAACATGTTCTATTAACTGTGAGGAGATTCAGTCTGCCCAGATTTTTTGAAGTTAACCATTAACCTTGTTGCATGGTCTAGTGTTTAGATTCGATTAATTCAACACGGCCTGTGGCTTGTGTAGTTCGTAGTGTTAGATGGAATTGAGCAATATGATATGTTCATTGGGATTTTAAATTTGTTACGCATGCTATGGATTGTTGGTAGTTTGGTTGCATTATTTTAATTATTATTTTGCAATTGTGCTATGTTGGATTATTGTTGTATTACTGGATTTATAAGTATGCTATAATGATAAAGAACTTGATTATTATGCTATGGAATGTGCATAGATGATGGATAATATGCTTAGAATAAATCTTGGAATTTTATGAGCACGTTATGGAAATTGTGATATGTTGAGAACGTACGATGGCATGGTGATAAAGGTCAATAAATGATAGGCATGGTATTCTCATATTCATGGGTTTGGTTATGGGAGTGTGTATTCCATGATTTTGTCATGATGGCCACTTGGTGCATCAAGTGGAAGGTTATATATTCCTCACTTAGGTGGAATGACCACTTTGGTGGAAAGTTATGTATTCCTTGATAAAATTATGATGGCTATTGCTTGTTGGAAGGTTGTGTATTCCTCACTTAGGTGGGATGGCCATTGTTGTGGTAGTTGTGTATTCCTCGATTCGTCGGGATGGACACCAAGTAATAGTAGATGTGGTTGTGGAGATGGTTTACATTGAGCATTGAGCATGTAACGCCCCGCCCTTTCCGAGAAATTTCAGAGTCTAATTTTTTTTTTAAAATAATAAAACATCGGAAGAGAGCGGGCGGCGTCACGACGCGAGTTAAGTTCAGACTACCCAAGTCTGAACCTTAACTGGCCACCCATGTGTACATGGACTAGACCATGATGATGAACACACATGGAACTAACATCAACTTGCGGAATAGTATAAGTTAACTCGGAATAATATGAAAAGATAACCAGTACCAGTCTCAAATAATAATTACATAAATCAACCATACATTGTCAATATCCTAAGCAAACCATAGCAAGTAACTACTTTATTACATGTCCATAATAAAGTATCAAATAAACAACAATTATAAATTCATTCCAGCATTCAAGTACTTAGGCTCAGCTCCCCTCCCGGTCAATGACCTTTCATTTCCCTTTACTTGTACCTGCATTCTCCTCTGAGGATAGAATTAGGGCGTTAGATCAACGCGCCCAGTAGGTTCCCGAATCAGGGCTACCACATGTTAGCATATAAAACATATATATATATATATATATATATATATATATATCATATTACATGATCATCAAAAACAGGTAAAACAATGCTATGAAGTATGCACATGCAATGAGACCCTCCCATCATGTACATTCATAGCCATCACTTGACGTGCTTTGCACCGACAAGGTAAATTACAACACACTTTCATCACTTCATCATTAACTGATTCATATCACGTATGAGTCCTCCTGGCGGGACTCTCATCGCCTAAGGAGACCATTGTGACTATGATCATCATGTTACTCTTCCTGGCGTGACTCGTACCGCCGAAGGAGGACGTAACTCATAACTTGAAACATTGTAGAACCTCATTCATAATCCCATGTCTATGGTCTATGCATGAGATGTCAATGCCTGTATGCCATTTGTTAATGCATAATATATCATTTGAAACACATATAATAAAATAAGAGTCTCATAAGAAAACTGGGGTAAAACTGTGGTTACAAGTAGGTAGGAAACCTACTGAAGAATCACTTCAGTGTCTGTTCTTTCTTAGGCTTTATCCGGTCACCGCTCGCAGTCGTGCACCGTCACAGATATCCGTCACCTTATTCACATAAATCATGGACCAACTTTTAATCCCTTACTTTATTTGATTCCCATTTTTGAGTCTAAGTCCACAAATACCAACTCATGGTTGTGACGTTTATTTACAAACATGCCATTGCTACCAATACCTTGATTAAACTTTACAACTTACACACAACCTTAACATGGTTCAGCCATGTTTTGGCCGACCAAATCAGCAACCATAATTCCCTTTTTAATCACACACACATCCATAAAATGAACCATGAAAACGGTCCATGGGGTTCGGCCATACTCATGGCTGAACGCTTATGGTTCTTTGCTCAATAATGTCCTTTATTTACATACTAATTGACTCTACCCCTTAGCCATGTTAAACCCATAGTTTAGTCATCCTATGGCCAACCCAAAATCAGTAACCATAACACATAACAATCTCCACAATTTGGCATGGTTTTATCTCTCCAAAACCATACCAACTTATCAACCAATTTTATGGGGTTCGGCCATCCAATGTGGCCGAACCCTATACCCATGCTTTGGACCCTTTTTCACTTACATTTCATGTCCATTAAATCATGTAAGAATCAGCATAATTTTATCGGATTTTACCTTTCAAAAACCATACAAAAACAGTCCATAAAAAAGTCTATGGTTTACATATTTTCCAACATGAAAACCCACATTCTTTTACATGGGGTTCGGCCCTCCATGGTGGCCGAACCCAATGGTTACGTTTACTGTTTTTAAACCTCAGATAATCATGTAATAACAGTATATTAAAATCAGGTTTTACCTTTCAAATAAACATCCAAACATTAGCCCAATTTCATAGGGTTCGGCCATGCCATCCGGAACACCATGAATTGGTTTTGAACATTTAACCCTTTATCTTGGGTTTGAAACCAACACCCAAATCCATGTTTTAACCTCCTTAAAACATGCATTCCAAATCCAACAATAACATCTAATATCAGTCCCAAATCATATGGTTTTAATTTCCAAAAAATATCAAAAACAACCATTTGTTTCCATGGGGTTCGGCCATGCTAAGTGGCCGAACCCAATGGTCCATTTCCTTCTTTTAATCCACTGATTTTAGACCATATAAACTTCAGTCCCTATGTCATTCAGATCCATGTTTTTAACCATTCTAAAACATGTATTTAAATCTTAAATCAAAACCCAAAAACAGTCCACAAAATCCATGGTTTTCATGTTTCAAAACATGAAAACCAAGCCATCTCTTGCATGGGGTTCGGCCCTTCATGGTGGCCGAACCCAATGGTTATTTTTACCATTTTAAATCCTCCACTAATCAAGGTTAAAACCTTGGTGTATTCGGTCATAACCATAGCCCAATACACACCCCATTTGCCCCATGTTATTATACCAAAATAACATATAAATACTTACCAAACTTCCAATCTTTCTCTTTGCCTTTGGTCCTTGGTTTCTCCCTTTTATTTCTTCCTTTCTTTTGCTGTTTTGTTCTTAATCTACTGGTGCAAACACCTCTGCTATTCCAGCTAGGAAAAACGAATTTGAGAGAGGGAGAGAGAGAGAGATGGAAATTCTTGGATTTCCAATGTGAAAAATGGCCAACCTTGTGTGCTTATTGTTTTTGTAGTTCAGCCCCCAAAACTCCTCCACTCCCTCATAACTTCTTGCACAAACCAATGGGTATTGGGTGCCATCCAAGGCACCCCTTGGTAGCTACCCATGCAGCCATTCAAATCCCCAAGCATCTCATCCAATTTCCATGTATTCTCATTTAAAACCCATCATGAAAATCACCAAAACATGTCCCCAAAGTGTGGGACTTGTTTTGGTTGGTTTAAGACTAGCCAACCTCTTCAAATTCCCTCTCAAATCACTGATTTTACAGCCCCTTCAATTTCCATTTTGACTCACCCAACTCAAGCTATTTTTATTCCAACCCAACTCATCACATTTAATGCATTTCATTTAATGCACATGAGTTGACTCATAACTTGATTTAATTCCAACTCACTTCAGTCCCACTCACTGATTTGACTCGTGTTTTATCTCCCTTGAGAGTCCACACGGTCAACCATAGTCAACTCGACCCGTTGGGTCCACTTTTAGCTCCTTGACCCGTTTTTGACTCCATGACCCAAATATGGAATTTTGGTCATTTGTAAATGGTTTTCACATATGGATCAGGCCTACCCATTTTTACTCCACTTGATTTCTAATCAAATAAGCTTTACCCCATTTGATTTAAGTTCACACAACGGTCAAATAATCCAATAAGACCCGTTGGGTCCCATTTGGGCCTTTTGACCTATTTAGCCATTTTTGACCCAATTGATGTATATTACCCAACCAATCAAACTTGACATTCATAATGTGCTCAGATGATCGTAATTTGAGCAATGGCCTCACCATTTCCTTACTTAACATTACAAAATAATTAATTTAACACATCAGGGGCATTTTGGTAATTATCCATTTCATTGAGAATTCTTTGACCCAATTAACCATTTTGACCCAACTTGATGTTCATTACCCATTCATGATAAATTGGCCATTATAATATGTTCATATGATCTTAATTTGAACAATGGCCCCACCATTTCCTCATTTGTAATCACATTTATTAAATTTACCAATCCAGGGGCATTTTCGTAAATATTCATGTCTTTGAGAAATCGGGGTGTTACAGAGCATTTAGCATTGACATTGAACATGAACCATGGTAGTTAATTAATGTTGAATTTATTATGTTTTAGAAAGATGTGGTGTGTTGGAAAATAAATGTATCATGTGTGTATATGCATGTGTTATTGTTTTATTCACTGGGGTTGGAGCTCATATCCTTTATACTGCAGGGAATTCAGTGGATTTAGGCATTGATGAAAATCAAGAACAAAACTAGAAAACAAGGATCTAGTTGAAAACAAATTAGATCTATTTGTTTAAGTAGATATATGCACACTTCATTATTCGTTTATGGTTTGGTTATGTGATTTTAAACTCATTAAGAGTTTATTATTTTTATTGGATTTGTGAGCCTTGGACATTAAGTTCAAACCATTGAGAAATTTGAGAACACTAGTTTACTTTATTTTCTATGGTTTGGGAAAGTGAGTAAAGTTGTAAGATTAGAATTATTCATGTCTTAGAATTTGAATTTACAAGTTATGGAATAATAATTTATAGACTCTGTAATTTATTGGAGGCAAGAAGGCATGAAAAATTTGTTGGCTTGTAAATGTTTACGTTTTATTTGAGAAAAAAAATTTGGCCACGAATTTGCAATGTAAGACACATTTAGATGAACAGTAGGTGTTGGTTTTCAATAGCAAATCACGTCCCGTTTAGGCGTTGGAAGTGCAGGGTGTGACAGGAATTCTCAATTGTGCCACACCTACAACTATTATGTGATACTTCACAAACCTTTTAAGAAAGCAAAATGTGAAATTAATATAGAGATTTGTTGTAAGGAAGAACCAATGTAAAATGTATTAAAATGTCCAAATAAAGAAATTCAAATCATATAAAAAAGAAAATTGATGAAAATGGTATGAATACAAATTGGTCTCCGATGAATATAGAAAAGAAAAAATATGGAAACAGAAAATCTCATATACGCTAACACTCCCCTTCAAGGTGGAGTGTGTGTGGAAATAATGCCTAGCTTGCCAATCAAACTATGAAAAAGATATTTGTCTAACGGTTTAGTGAAGACATCCACAAGTTGAGAAGAAGAAGGAATGTTTCGAGGAACGATAAGCTCTGACTCGATATTTTCTCATATAAAATGGCAGTCAACTTCAATATACTTGGTGTATTCATGGAAGACGGGATTGTTGGGAAACATCTCACGCAACTTGATTGTCACAGAACAAGGTAATGGCCGAAGGATAAGAAATACCACGATTTTTAAGCAAGTGCTTCAACCGTTGGACTTCGCATGTGTCACACCCTGCCCCGCGACGAACACGTGATACCAACCTACCATGCTTCGCCCTGAAACAAACACGTGACATTTTTTTTTTTTGTTTTTGAGAATCTAGTCCAATGCTCTAATCTCATTCAAAGTCCACAAATAACTTCATTTCACACACGACGAAACCTACAATTTCTAACCTCATCTAAGATTAGAAAGTTCTATTGAAATTTCAATAGAGTTCCATCTAAAAATGGGACGTTTGGGAAAAATGCTTCTCCCAATCATATCAATTTTATCGCAAAACATAACTCACACATGGCCATTGCATTATCATGCGTCTCAGCACGTGGATTAAAACCTCACATTTAAATCATAAACAACTCTATAAATTCATCACATCAACATATATAAAATACTCTGTCAAACACAAACCGGAGTTCTATACGTAAATGTCTCAAAGTCTATTACAGTCCATAACTTCAAAACAATAAAATTCAATACATTACAACTCAAAATGATAAATTTCTCAACTGCTCGTAATGAAAAACTCCACTATCATAATAATAATGGTGTCTTGAAACCAAGACCATGGGTTTCCCCTCTCGTAAGTAATCTCTCGGGGTTCTTCCAACCCCTCTTAAGGCGTAATTCTTGAAATTTGTAAGGAGTGAGCTACACCACCTCGTGGATTAAAACCTCACATCTAAATCATAAACAACTCTACAAATCCATCACATCAACATATCTAAAATACTCTGTCAAACACATATCGGAGTTCTAAACATAAATGTCTCAAAGTCCATTACAGTCCATAACTTCAATATTTCATCTCAAAATGATAAGTTTCTCAAGTACTTGAAATTGAAAGTTCCACTATCATAATAATAAAGGGTATTAAAGCCAAGACCACGTGTTTCCACTCTCCTAAGTAGTCTCTTAGGGTTCTTCCAACCCCTCCTCAAACCCAATTAGTCACTCCCCAAACCCCGGGACACATGACTAATTTTTCTTTTTGAAACACTTTATCTTTCTGTAAGAACCCTCCCCTTCGAAGAAAAAATGGGGCTTTAGATGGGTTTAAAAATTCCCAATCGGCTCATCTTTTTTTATAATATTTACTCCAATAAAATAATAAGCCATGGCCAAAATTTAAGTCTCCAACAGAAATTCCAAATCCATGTAGAATATGGATAGGTCTAACCATTCACATTCCAAACCATAAAGTTCTACAGGCTAATAAACATAAAGTAACTAACCTCACATCACATGCCCATAAACAAAGTAAAAATCCTTGTAACATAAAATAACCAATTCCATAAGTTTTAAAGGATTTTAAACTATCAAACTACAATTAAAGATAAATCCTCAAACCAACCCATTAAAATTATCTCAAAGGCAATGGCCGAATCAGGCTAAATCCCACGGGTCCTATGGATTATTCTAAATGCACTACGAGGTGTTCTAATTCATAGACTAGGACGAATGGTGTTCGACTAGGGGGGTTATGGATCGAAGCATGGATTAAGTCTTACCTATTGCTAGCCGATCCCAGGGGATTTAAAAGAGTGGTCACAGGCCCAGGGTTTGGTCCCCGATACATAATCAAGGCAACCTAGGGCAGGCCGAACCTAGCAACTAGGTATCTATGGTAAGGGTTAGCATAGGCGTGGGCTAACATAGAGATAGGTTTATCAAGGCCGAATGCATGAAGGGTTTGCATAGGGTATGGGGGAACAAAGGGTGATTATTCTCCATCATGGGCAGTTCATAGGGATAGGGCGTGAGAGTGGTGATGGCCGAACACACAAGAGTGTGTTCATTATGGGACGACAAGCGTTATGGATTTCTCCATATGGACGGTTTCAATCATCAAGGAATGCATGGGGTCCACCCGACCTCTCTGCGATTGGAGTGCCTAAAAGGTTAAAGTAGTGAGCTCAACCAACCCAGAATAAAGTAAATAACACATGCTATCATGACATTCCATAACATACATATGCATGAGCATCATAATAATGAAGATGGCCACATTCATGATTACCCAACAAACATCTCAAACGGGACAAAGGTCCACACACACCACACCAGATCTCCAACCAGTCTCCCAATGCACCCAAAAGCACAAAGCTATTCACGTCAAACGCACACACACAATGTTCTATCTCCCCTACCAACTCCTAGCTGTAATGACCTGTCCCGCTAACATGATATTGTCCGCTCTGGGCCTCATACACGGCCCGTACGGCTTTCAATTGACGAGTCAACCCACTGTTGCTCCCAAAATGCCTCAAACAAGGGAGGAGGGGACTTCTCTCATATAAACTCCCACCCCACCCACCTCACAATCGATGTGGGACTTTTGAGGTGGGTGGTGGGTGTTACAATCCACTCCCCTTAAGACCATAGCCGTCTTCGGCTCTACCCGGTCCACAACACCAGGGAAGGAGGAAGACCCACACAGTCATCAAACGATAGACCTCACCCATAGACTTAATAACCCAAATACACAAAGAAACCCATCTTATGTACACACAGCTTCATAGGCCCAATCAATTATGTTGTGTGACCAAGAACACTCATACATATACATTTTACTATCAAGGTATACATAGCATAAAGATAATTCACATGTCATGGGATCTCAATCAATTTGACGGGTCCAGCCAGGTTCTTCATCGGGCCTGAGATAGGGCCGGGCCCAAAGGATGGACCAGGCTGAGGCTGGGCCGAGCTAGGCCAAGAAAGGCCTGAAAGCGAGCCGAACTGCGCCTGGTTCATCGGGGCCCAGACTCAGACTCAGCTGAGTCAACTATGCTATCTAGCTGAGTTGACTCAGTAACCCAGCTGAAGGGAAGAAGAAAGGGGAAAAAAGAAGGAAACGGGGAGAAGAGAAAAAGAGGGAAACCAGAGAGAATTTGGAGAGAACAAGGAAAACAGAGGAAAAGGAAGTAAAATCAGAGAAGAGGGGAAAAAAAAGAAAGGGAAGAAGAGAGGGTACCTAGGCTCAGCTGGATCAATGCAGGACGGTGGCGAGGAGCGAATTCGAACGGCGAGAAGGGGAGAGTCAAGGTGGAGCAGCGATGGGAGAGGAGAGGCCTGGCCATGTGGGCCAGGGCCCAAGAACAAAACTGTACGGGTCCACGTGGGGCCCAAAGCGGACAATATCACACTTGAGAATGGTAGGGTTGGGTCGTTACAATTGGTATCAGAGCACGGTTCAACACTCAGACTGTGTAGGCCCTCTACCTTTGTAATGTGACAGAGCCGGGGACTGCTATGGTCTTAAGGGGAGTAGATTGTAACACCCACCACCCACCTCAAAGTTCCCACATCGATTGTGAGGTGGGTTATATGAGAGAAGTCCCCCCCCCCCCCTTGTGTGAGGCCTTTTGGGCCTGGCCATGTGGGCCAGGGCCTAAGAACAAAACCGTACGGTCCACGTGGGGCCCAAAGCAGACAATATCACACTTGGGAATGGTAGGGTCGGTTCGTTACATAGGCAGCCTCAGTGGCTCCCACCCATTTGGCAGTCAAAGACGACAACCTCCAAGACTCAACCATATGACCGTGCCCGAGAAATCCAAAACTAAAACGGGACCTCAATCTATGCGGGCCATGCTAGGGAGTCATCTCTCCAAGACTCAACCGTACGGTTTTTCCCAAGAAGTCCAAACCTAAAATGGGACCTCAATCTAAGCGGGCCATGCCAGGGGTCATCACTCCTAGACTCAATCGAACGGTGGTGCCCGAGAAGTCCAAACCTAAAATGGGACCTCAATCTATGTGGGCCAAGCAAGGGAGTCATCTCCATCTCCTCAAACACAAAGAAATAACACAAGGCACCCGAAATTCCCAGGATAACACAAGGGGACCACTCCATGTAGCAACCTGACCCAAATAAGTAAATCTTGACCCAATTAGAATCTTTCGAGTAGACTTTTATTGGGTGTTATGTTTATTTGAGCGAACAATCGTTCAAAGTTGTCTAAAAAATTTAATATTTCAATTGAAAATAAAATTCTGACCCGAGAATCCAAAAATAACAGGTTTCTAGTTTTGGAATGTTTTCTAAATTTAGAATTTTCCAAGTTAAGTGTGTTTTTGGGATCCACAACTCTTGAGGTAAAATATTTGATTGTAACTTTCAAAATTTTAATTTTGGATCCAAATTTTGAAACCTTCCAAAAATTAGCACCAGTGGGACCCAATTGTTTAAAAAAATTATTTTCAATAAATAAATTAGTTTTTGAAAAAAGAAAATTTTGAGTGTTCTAAGTCTATTTTTAGTAAAATCCAAAATAAAATTTTGAAGTGAGGGAAGATAAATGTAAATACATGTTGGAGATTGGTGGACCATGGTCCCACACATTTTTGGTATATACATGTTGGAGAGTTCAAATTCGTGGGAGGCATGTAAGCCTTACACTTTGGATGCCCAATTAAATTTAGGAGTGATTTATTTGTTGAAAGGATTAAAGGAGGAAATACCAATGGGATTAAACCACTCCATGCTCGACTATGCTCCTTATTTAAAGAAGAAAATCGTGTAAGCTTAAGCAACACAGGAAAATTGGAAGATTCTTCTCCTCTTTCGGCGTCTGTCTCCTCTCTTCAACTTGGGTATTCTATTGGTTTTCTTGGTTTTTCTTCATGGATATCATCTTCTCCAACAGGTATGTACAATTTTCCATTTGTCTTTAGTGTTTTCCTTGATTTCACTCTTGATTTTCCATCTTTTTTCTCCACGACTCTCTTTCTCAAAATTTGACCAACCATAGAGGAGTTCTGTAAAATTCGAATGAATGAGAGGAGAGAAAGAGAGAGAAAAAGGAAAAGGGGTACTGATTTTGATGGGATTTTGATAAATTTTAGAAGTTGGAATTAAATTTCATCAATTGGTTTTGGATATTGTAGAAATCAAATATGAATTTTGGATTTAGGTTCTAAATTCAATCTATACGGATGAAAATTTGGTAAATTTGATTTGAGGGATGGTGAGACCAATTTCCTAGATTCTAAACCATCCAATCTCCTTTTGAATTGGTTCTACATCTCTAGAAAGTAATTTGGAAGTTTTCAGATCATCTCTTAATTGGTGAAACATTGTAAGATTGATTCTCAAATCTGAAATCTCAATTTTTGTATGCTATTGTGAGAACAATCATAGGTGGGGTTACCGAATTAATTTTTTGACAAATTTTGATTTTCTCGAAGCTAGAATGATAGATCTAGTTGTTATCAAAATTTGAGAGCAAAAGAATAAGAATTGATTTCCCAAATCAGGTCTGCAAGTCAGACGAAATTTCTAATTTGGATCAGAGAGACAATTTTGCTGCAATTCACTAAATAAATCATAACTTGATCTCTAGTATCGAAACAATGCAAAATTTGTACCTATTCTTATATCAACAAGGAGATCTATCTCCAGTAAAAATTTTGGATTTATTAAATGAGGTTTGATACCCTAGAATTGGTCTCTATGTCACGCCCTGACCCAAAACATAGGCACGTGAATAAAATAACTTTTTCGAATATCACACGTGGAAAACACACGTGAACTCACAACTCAATCATCGAGATCATTAATGAACTCAAATACCATTATTATTTCAAAGGGGATATAAATTCTCTACCATAAATGTTATCAAACATTGTAGAATTTATTACAACCAAATCCACAATGAATAAAATGGTATAAATAATACCACCAGCTCAAATCAAATAAATAAAACAATTAACTCAATATGTAGGGCGTATCAAGCAACATGATAAACTAAGCACTTCCTTGAGATCCCTCGGGCCTAGCCGGTGCAACATTACTTGAAATTGCAAAGACGTGAGTATAAACAATACTCAGTGAAGAAATATGCATGCTACACACTCACGTACCCAAATAATAATAATGTATGAAATGGAATATAAATAAGGCGATGCTATCATGTCATGCTGTCAATCTCATCAATATAAACCCAATGTCCACCCAAGGATAGCAATCTCATCGACGTGACCACAATGTCCACCCCAAGGATACCTCTATGGAATGGGCTGTCAAACATCATTATCCCTTAAGGGACATAGGCCAGACTTACAAGTGGGCGATCTCCATACAACATAGATAATCTACCTCACCCTGCGTCCCTTCACCACTCTGTGATTAAGTTAGCTCTAAGGTGATTAGTATACGACTTACCAAGTTAGTACCGCCTAAGCAGGGCTCACAAGTATCTAACCCTGCGTAATCCGTCTTACTAAGTCAGTACCGTCCGCTTAGGCTGATGAGTATCTAACCCCGCGCAATGCATCTTACTAAGTTAGTACTACCCGCTTAGGCTCACGAGTATCTGACCCTGCCTAATTAGTCTTACTAAGTCAGTATCGTTTGCATAGACTCATGAGTATCTAACCCTGTGCAATGAGTCTTACTAAGTTAGTACCGCCTGCTTAGGTTCATGAGTATTTGACATTGCGTGAACTATACACCAAGTGTACAAAATAGTTGTGAGAGCGACCTACAACACGAAACATGTGAGGGGTGTAACGCCCCGTCCTTTTTCACTCGTCACAAATCAGAGTATATATATAATTTTTTTATGATGAATGAGAGAGAGCGGGAGCGTCACGTCTCGAGGTAAGTCTGAGTTTTCAAAATTCAACCCTTAAGTGGCCACCTTTACGTGTGCATGGACCAAGTCCACTAAGACATTTCACACGCTTTTCTGAGTACATTGCGGAATTATATATATGAATAAGATACAATCCATTTTCATGTCATTATTAAGAAAGGAAGCCAATCACCATATAATTAACTAAAACATAAATATCATCAAACCATATCAAAATAATTCTAAGTTATTACAATTCAAAATATCAGTCCTCCCAATACATTTCTCAAAATCAGTATAAGTGATATAAGCATAAATTTGTCCAAGCTCCTACGCTTAACTCCCTTCATGTCCCATGTCCTTGTCATTCCCTGTTCCATCATCTATAGGGTAGAAGTAGGGCATCAGTCAACATGCTGAGTAGGAATTTCAAGTAGGGTTATGGTACACATGGGATCAATACAAAAATCAAGATAGAAATATCATATCATATTTGCAAAACATCTCATAAGTAGTAAACACAATGCATGATATTCATATCATAATCATGTTTACTTATGCATCATGCCATGGATGTCAATGCCAAATGATCACTCACCCAATTTCCATATCCAATCACATCATATATAATAGTTTCTTTGATAAATCACAATATCAAGGTGTTCCCTTGGCCAATTATGTCCGCAGTGTTTTGTGACGGTACCACCAGGTCACTGTTATACCTCCCCATATATGTTAATCGGAATTACCGATGGAGTATGGACTCCTCCCTCTGCGCAGGGTTTCGAGACTGTTTACCCAGGAGCTCTTTGGCCCAAATTACGCCGTACCCATTCTAGCAATCCTGGACAAGGCCAACATATCAATAGTTCACATAGCTTCATACAAGCTAGTCTCAAGTCCAAATCATGTACAGACCGCTCATAACTTGGCTTGCTGGTCCCATATATTCCCACCCATGCCATGTATGAGTTAATGAATGCAAGAATGCCATTTCATATCAAATTACATAACATCATTGAAAATCAGTTCATACACATATACCATTTGTTTAACCAAAGTAAATCATCATGTTTGGAATAAAAACCAGTAACATATATATATAATCCATAGTGTCTCAATAAGGTACGAATCCTACCAACGTCCGATATATGGTCCTTTTCTGTTTTTGCAAGAATAACGCTACGATCGCGTGAAAGCTAACCGAACCTCTTTACCTTATCAAATTCAACCATATATATATATCAATTTGATTATCCATTTAATTTCCATCACCCTTTACATCTTACTGGATAAACAGAGGTATCTGGAAAATTAACCGAATATAAAACATTATATTTCAGTCGACTGAATGATACCCAGTCACTACCTCTGCTTTACTAGCAAACTTTCAGTCGACTGAATAATAATATTCATTCGGCTGAAACACAGCTTGGTACTGTATAAACTTGACCCTAACCTTTCAATCGGCTGAATCGTAGATTCAGTCAGCTAACTTTGGGTCAAACCCTCTGTGTTCTCAGTCAATACACGTTCAGTCGACTGAATCACATATTCAGTCGGCTGACTTTGGATCTAATTATTTGTGTGTTCAGCCAGTATACATTCATTCGACTGAATCATCAACCAATTGTTTACGTGTTTGGTAAGTATACCTTCAGTTGATTGAATCTTAGATTCAGTCGGCTGAAACACACCAGATCCCTTACTTGTTTGGTACGTCTATGTTCAGTCGACTGAATCCTAGATTCAGTCGGTTGAAATACCAATAGACCCCATATATTCTTATCCAGTCCATGTTCAGTCGACTGAATCATAAGATTCAGTCGGTTGAAATACCAATAGACCCCATATATTCTTATCCAGTCCATGTTCAGTCGACTGAATCATAAGATTCAGTCGGCTGAAACTCCCAGATAACCCTTGTCTGTTCGGCGAGCACTAGTTCAGTAGACTGAATCCTGAGATTCATTCGACTGACTCTTTTTCGGCCCTTTTTGTTTGCTTATTTTGTAAAGTACTCCATGAAATCCATTCCTTATCATTTTAAACATGTATTTCATCTTCCATACATCTCTTAGTGAATTTGCCCTACTACATCTCTTAGTGAATTTGCCCTACCCACTAGTCAAGGCTAGGGTCTTTTCAGAATCCATCCAACCTTTGTACCCTTATAATATGGTTTTGGATTCATTCCTTTAGTTGTTTGTTTCAACCCATAATCATTCCTTGAATGGGTTTCCAATTCCATGGCCTTATAACCATTTGGCCATCCATTCCAACCAGCTATGGAACCCATAGGTTCGGCCACACCATGGCCAAATCTATGGTTTCCCTTAGTCTTAATCCCATATTGTTTTAAACTTTAAACATACCTTCTTTCCATTCTCCTTCTTTTATTTTTGGTCTATTCTTTCCTTCCTTAATCCTTATTCTTCCTTCCTTGCTCTACAATTTCTCCAAGTACAGAGTTGTAGGTGGGAGAGAGAGAAAAGAGAAGAAGAAACTCTTGTGTACAAGAAATGGAGTGATCGGCCAACGGGCGTGGAGTGCCTCTTGGTTTGTATCTTTTAAGTTATAGCCTCATCTCTTCAACTTCTCTCATTATGTTTTTGTCTAACCTATGTGTCCCTTGGCTTAACCAAGGAGATTCTTGGATTTAACCAAGGAGACTCCCTGACTTCCATCGAGTCCATTGATTCATGACCATTGAGATGAAGACTCTCCATCTTCTCAACTCAAGCCAACTCAACTCAAACACTTAATTCATTTGAACTCACTCATGGTTGACCTAGTCAACCATGACATGGCCTACCATGCACCACATGGCATTCGGGTCCCACCTTGGCCATGTCACTCGATGATATGGCCTCCTTGTCTACTAGACTTCCATGTGATGACATGCATGCCACATGGCAATGCCACATCACCCACACGCCACCTCACTTGATGAGGTGGATTTTATACATTGGATTTTAATTGGGTAGTTGACCCATTTACCTTTTATCCATTTACTTTAACCTTAACTAATTACTTTAAAATCTAGTTCACTATGACCCATTGGGTCCTAATTGGGTTATTGACCCATTTCTTAGACTTACCCAATTACTTTAAAATTTTGCTCATCCATAATCTATTGGATCTTAATTAGGTAACTGAACCATTTATTTTACACATCTAAGGTCCATTTCAATTATTTAATCTCAAATTTATTTAATTTGCAATTCAAATGGACTAATCCAATATATTTATAATCTAAGGAAATCTAGGGTGTTACAAGGGGCTACACTCCTCAACGACAACCACAAACAACCGTGAGAGCGACCTACAACGCGAAGCATGATAGGAGCTATAGTCCTCGACGGCAACCCTACAGGACTAAGTGACATATCGGACGCCACCGTTCCAATAGGGTTCTTTTAACAAAACCATTATCATGTCACACCACCCTCCTCTAGGGTGTGGGGACTCTTACTAGTGGGGCCCAAACAAGAAAAAGGTACATCATCAAGTGTTACTCTTTGGGTCTCATCCCAACACTAGTAACTCTCAGTATCATCATGCCTATTAACACGATATCCCATACTTATGTCCTATATAACCTCCTAGGCACATATCATTGAGTAATACAGAAAAGGATCATATTCACAATTACATATGCAACATATATGTCATAGTCACATAATGACCATAATTTCACATTGATAGCAGCGTAGCACATTCTATTACGTTTCATACATTCAATATAATTATCACATTGGATTATTTTAGGGACATGGACTATATACCAACCTTTGAGATACACACGTCGAGTTTATTTACACAGATTCTTAATCCTTGCAATTTAGTCAACCCGTCTAATGGTGGTTTAACATCCTAAGTCCAATCACTCTCTTTTCACAGCATAAACCTAATTAAATCCATCAATAAATCATCTCAGTCCTTCACAAGGGTCTCTAATAACATAGTATATTCCCTAAATCAATGAAATAGTATACATGCATTCATACAATATGTGTGTAGCAATCCTCACCTCAAAATCACGATGTCTCCGGTTGTTCTTTGGGTCATACCGCAAAGAGTTCGGGATTCAAAGGCTCTAATCAATCAAAAAGAACATAATACATCCCTATTAGTTCATCGATTAGGCCAAATGAAAGCTCATATGCAAAACCCCCAAATCTAGACCCAAGATTTACCTCTAATCCAGATTAATCCCTTCAATCTAAGGATAATCCTCAAATCTCCTCCCATGAATCATCTGCAAAAATAGCATATACCCTTTTCCCTAATTTACTTCCTTTCCCATGGGTTCAAAACTCAATTTCAATTCAGATCTACACCCAAACAAGGTTCCATAACAAAATCCCCAATTATTTCTATGAATTTCTCTTCAAATAAGGCCTAAAAGCCATCACATACTCCATTCTCAACAGATCCCATAAATATGTCATCAAATAAGAAGAAAGGGAAAGAGAAGGATCATAAATCTTACCTTTTGAGGAGAAGGAACCGTGCAAAGGGGCGCTCCAAGCGCAGGAAATCCAAATCCAAAGCCTTTAGTGGTGAAAATCAATAGAAGGAATGTAGAGGAAGCAAGGGTTTGTTGTTAAAGAAGATGGATTGGCTGTTTGGAAGAGGAAGGAGGTTAAATAAGCCTAATTTCGTCCAAAAATGAATTTATGTACGGACTTAATATTTTAATAATTTTAAATTTTTTTTTTTTGGGTAGGGCCATTACAGTTCACCCCCCATTAAAAGAAATTTTGCCCTCGAAATTCAATTACTCTAGGGATCTAGGTTCTGTCCCAAATCTTACAAATCCTACAGGGCTTCATCTATAGGGTCCTCAAATATAAATTCATATATACACTGGTTAACGGTCTCTATGGAATCAACCAAAGAATGTCATCAACATGCTCAAATCATACGTGAGAAATGCAATAGGGCCTACACCATGGTTCTCATATTGCAGCTCATCACGTTACACACTATCTCATCACAAATAAAATTTACATCTCAAAGCAACTGTAAAGTCTATAAGTGGCTAAAAGACCCTATAATCCAACATAAAGAATACAAAATCTGGGTACATCATCAAGGCACTCTATCGAAATAAGAGTCTCGAAGACTTCCAAACAACAAACATCGAAGAGTCAGAGATACCTTAAACCCTATCACAAGCACGAGAGATCACCAACTCTCGGCACTCTATGACCAATAACCTCGAGACTAAAACCTCTCCAATAAAAGATGCCGTAGCCATACACATATTCATACTTGTAAACACCGGTTATCACATAATTCTAAAAATGTACCGTAGCTTAACGGCTCCTGACATAATCCAAGCCACCATCAATGCACGGAAGAAACTCTCCACCACTAAACACAACAAAATTGTGCGCAAAAGTGATTCTAAGCTTATCTCGGCTAGCTATTAGCTCAAACCTATCACCGGCTCTTCGTAGACAATCACTATCATCAAATGTAATCAAGCTCCTTGGCTCAAATTTCATTTATCAATGTAATCTATGCAAAACGACTCAACACATATCCAACGTGGACAACACCGTGCAGTTCAAAATAGATGCCCTATTATGAACCATTATCTCATTGATGCACAATCTACTCAAGATTTCCATCGAGTCTTTCATCTTCATGGGTATGAAATGGGTTGATTGGTCACACAATCCACAACCACCCAAAATAAAACTTCCGCCCCTGGGTGACCTCGATAAACTCGTCACAAAATCCATATTAATGTCATTTCATTTCCACTGAGACATTGGAAGGTTCTGTAATTCTCCATTGGGTCTTTGGTGCTCAACCTTAACTTGCTGATATATAAGAAAATGGCATACACATAGCTATATCACGTTCCAAACATTTCCATCAAACTACCGTTGAATATCGTGATACATCTTAGTACGGCCTGGATGTACTGTAAAACGGAAATGATGAAACTGGTTAAGTACCTCATCTCTACACTGATCCATGGTAGGTACAAAAAATCGTTCTTGAAGAACCAATCCACCTTTTGATCTCATTGACCATCCTTCAAGGCCTTGCCCTTGTAGTACTTTTGTCTCAAATAAGACGTCAACGGGTTTACTTGCTGTGCTTTTATCACTTTATCCACAAGCATAGGTTGCACAAATGAATTCTGTATCCAACTGAACCACTGTGCTCGACCAACTGAAGAATATAATCTTTTGTTGTCTCAAGCATCTTCCATTAGTGGTCCAGGATTTTAGGCTCAATGCATCAGCCACTACATTAGTTTTACCAGGGTGATATGAGATTTAGAAATCATAATCTCAAAGAAACTTCATCCGCCACCACTGCAATGCCCCACCCTTTTTCACTCGCCGAAAATCAGAGAATATTTTTCTTTTTTTAAAGAAGAGTGAGAGAGAGCGTGGAACATCACAACGATAGCCGAGTCCGAGTTTCCAAAACCCGACCCTTAACTGGACACCTTTACGTGTGCGTGGATCAAGTCCAATAAAACATTTCACACACTTAAGATTTCTTGCGGAATTATCATATGAATTAAATATCATCCATATACATAACATCATTAAGCAAGGAAGTTTATCACCATATAATTAACTGAAACTCAAATATCATCAAACCATAGAAAAATAAATCTTAGTTATTACAATCCAAAATAACAGTCCTCCCAATACATCTTTCAAAATCAACATAAATAATATAATCCTAAATCTATCCAAGCTCCTATGCTTGACTTCTTTCATGTCTAATATCTTTGTCATTTCCTGTTTCATCATCTATAAGGTAGAAGTAGGGCGTTAGTCAACACGCCCAGTAGGAATCCCAGATAGGATTATGTACACATAGGATCAATATCAAATCAAGATAAGCACATTATATCAAAACTGTAAAACATCTCATAGTACTAAAACAGCGCATGATACTCATTTCAAAATCATGCTAATGTGTGTCATGTCATGGGTGTCATATGCCAATGATCTCTCACCCAATTTTCATATCCAATCACAACACAAATCAGATCAATAGTTTCCTTGATAAATAAAGCCATATCAAGATGTTCCCTTGGCCATTTACGTCCGCAATGTTTTGTGACGGCACCACCAGGTCACTGTTATACTCCCCACATATGTAAATCGGAATTAGCGATGGAGTATGGACTCCTCCCTTTGCGCAGGGTTTCGGGACTGGTTACCCAGAAGCTCTTTGGCCCAGACTACGCTGTACCCATTTCTAGCGATCTCGGACAAGGCCAACATATCAATGGTTCACATAGCTTCATACAAACTAGTCTCAAGCCCCAAGTCATGTCCGGATAGCTCATAACTTGGCTTATTGTCCCATGTATTCCCTCCCATGCCATGCATGAGATAATGAAATGCAAGAATGCCATTTCATATCAAAATATATAATACCATTGAAAATCAATTCATAAACATATATCGTTTGATTAACCAAAGTAAATCATCATGTTTGGAAATAAAACCAGTAACATATATATAATCCACAGTGTCTCAATAAGGAAGTAATGCTACCAATGTTTGATTTACTGTCCTTTTCTTGTTTCGCACGAACAACGTTAACGATCGCATGAAAATGAATCGAACTTTTTTACCTTATCATATTCAACCACATATATAGATTAATTGATTATCCATTTAATTTTAACCATCCCTTACATCCTTTCAGATAGACTGAAACATCTGGAAAATTATTTAAAATTTAAACTTTTCAATTCAGTCGACTGAATCCGGCCCAATAACTATTCTCTGCCTTACGTGCAGATGTTCAGTCGACTGAATACGATATTCAGTCGGCTGAAACCCAACTCAGTACTGTTTACACTTGACCCATAACTTTTCAGCCGGCTAAATCATAAATTTAGTCGGCTGACTTCAGGTCAAACCATTTTGTGTTCTCGGTCAACATCCTTTCAGTCGACTGTATCACAGATTCAGTCGGCTGACTTTGGATCAGCTTGTTTGTGTCTTCAGCCAATTCACATTCAGTTTGATTCAGTCGGTTGAATTATCAACCAACCCTTTTATGTGTTCGATAAGCATACCTTCAGTTGACTGAATCATAGATTTAGTCGGCTGAAACTCACCAGATTCCTTTCTTATTTGATACGTCTATGTTCAGTCGACTGAATCCTAGATTCAGTTGGCTAAACCACTAATAAATCCCATTTATTTTAATCTAGTTCATGTTTAGTCGACTAAATCATAAGATTCAGTCGGCTGAAACTCCCAGAAACTCATTTCTGTTTCGGCCAACACTGGTTCAGCCGACTGAATCTGGGATTCAGTTGACTGACTGTTTGTCAGTCTTCTCTATTTGCATGTATGGCTCGGCCTTTCCTCATGAAATCCATTCATTATCATCTTTAAACATAGATCTCATCATTCCTATAAATCTTTAGTGTACTTACTCTACCCACTAGCCAAAGCTAAAATCTTTTCCTTCATTCATTTAATCTTGTGCCATTAAATCATGTGTAACGCCCCGCCCTTTTTCATTCGCTTCTTCCCGTAAATTCAGAGTCTATTTTTTTTTTTTATAACAGAGTAGAGTGATAGAGCGTGGGACGTCACGACGCGAGGTAAGTCCGAACTTTCAAAGTCCGACCCTTAACTGGCTAACCGTATGTGTGCATGGACTAAGTCCACGAAAATGGTTCACACATAGCAATATAAACATGCGGAATATTAACATCAAAATTGCGGAATCATAATAGAACCAAGTTCTATTCCATTCAGATAACAAAGTACGTCAAGTCCTTAATCATCATTCAAATACCATAATTATCAAAATTAACATCCATCCATCTAAGTTATTACATTCCGAAATCTAGATACTCAAATACAAGTCCATGAGTAACTTTTATTAAAAATAATAAACTAAATCATCCAAGCTCCAATGCCCGGCCCTCCTTGCGTTCATCGTTCCCCTGTTTTCCTGTATCATCAACTAGGGTAGAAGTAGGGCGTTAGAACAACGCGCCCAGTAGGTATTACAGTTGCAACTAACACATGGTCAGTACAAAACATATATAATAATATCGTAATGTCAAAAACCATATAAATCCATGCCATGCAATGATGACATATGCAATGAGTCCCACCCATCACATGTACATAAAAGTACCACCACATAGGTCTTTTGGACGCCCCGACGGAGTGTGGACCCTCCGGTTTCTTCCTAATGGAAAAACACATCAAGGTACAGCACATAGGTTTTTCGGACTCCCCGACGGAGTGTGACCCCTCTGGTTATAAATCCTTCACCCCATACCATGCATGAGATGCTAATGAAACACATGCTATTTTATAACGTAAACATAGCATTTAAAGAATCATATTTAAAACATATGCTTTTTCCTCATATAGACATAGCACTTAAAATTCAATGTAAAACATATCCTTTGAAACATAAGATAAAAAAAATGTACATAAACCCATGGTTTCAAAGACGTGGAATCCTACCAAAGACCGTTACGTGTCCTTGTGTCTTTCGTCCGGTAACCACTCAAGATCGTAGACACCTTGTGAGATCCCGTTACCTTATAATATAACAATTAATCATCACCAAGTCCCACTTGATTTGTAACGCCCGACCCTTTTTCACCGAAATCAGAGTCTATTTTTTTTTTTTTTTGAAAATAGAAGAGTGAGAGAGGGAGGGGGGGAAGGTGATGGAAGACAAGATCTTAGCCTTTGATCTTGAAAGGGTGGACCAAGGCTTGCTCTCTCTTTCTCTTTTCTTCTCTTCTTCTTCTAAGTTTTCTTCTCTTTTTCTTTCCTCCAATGCATGGGACGGTTTTTGAGAGTGGGAGGGAGAGATAGAGTGAAAAATGTTTGTTTGAAATGAGATGGAGATGGTTGGAGTAGCCTTCACTCAAACATTAACTTCCTCACCAACCAAGAATGGGCTAGCTTGACTTTGGTGGTGGTGGTTGAGACCCAACCACCAAGCATGGCTCCCTTGTCCTCTTTGACTTGTCTATGTTGACCCTAATTAATCAACCTAATTAGTTAAGTTAAGTCATCACTTAGGTTAATTAATTTCCATCCAATTTAATTCCATTAAATTATCTATCTAATAAATCCACCCATGGTTGACCAAGTCAACCATGGTGGAAGGCCCCCACCTATACCTACCCCACCCGCTACCTCACTTGATGAGGTGGAGGTGGGCCCCACTTGGCCATGTTATTTTAATTCCATTGATTTTAACTTAGATAATTTTACAATAATTTTAATCAATTTAATTTACCTTAATCCACCTTAGTCTTCTTAAATTTTTCCATAGTTGACCAAGTCAACCATGATGGTTGGCCCCACTTTTTCCTTGGTCCACTCGCCACCTCAATGGGTGAGGTGGAGGTGGGCCCTATTTGGCCATATTACTTAATCTTGAAACATCTTAACTTAGATAGTTTTATAATTATCTAATCTATTTAATTTATCTTAATTGGATCACCATTGGGTCCATGGCCCAATTATATTTTGTCTTTCCCATTTATTTTAGGGCTTACCTACTTTGGCCCATTGGGTCCCATATGGCCCTTTGACCCAAATTGACTATCTTGACCCAATTACTTACCATTGACCCATTAATTATATCAATTCCAATTCATGGTTTATTGGGTGGACATTGGGCCCATGGCCCAATTAAATTCCCTCCTTACCTTAGGCTTACCTCAATTGGGTCCATTGGGTCCCAAATGAGTATTGGGCCCAATTTGACCATCCTTGACCCGATTAGTCCTCATTGATCCATTAAATGGATTTCATCCAATCCATGGCCCATTGGACCATTCTTGGACCCTTGTCCCAACTTTTGATCCATTTGGTATTCCATCATGTCAAAATTCGAATTAAAATCAATAAATGCCAAATATATATTGATTCGAAAATTCGGGCTATTACAATAGAATCCTCTTTTGAAATTTTCGTCCCGAAAATTCGAGCGAAGTAAGGGTCCAAAACAACTCATGCGAAGAGCTCTGGATAAGCGGTTTTCATCTCCGACTCAAGTTCCCAAGTGGTTTATTCACTGCCATGTCGTTCCCATACCACCTTGACGAACTGAATGGCGCGGTTCCGTATTACCCTTTGTTCGCTTCTAATAACTCTGACCGGCTTCTCCACATATGTCACATTGCTTTGTACATGGATGTCTTGAACATTTATGACATGGGAAGGATCAGGATTGTACTTTCTCAGCATGGACACATGAAATACATCATGTAGAGATGACAGCTGTGGAGGGAGCGCTAATTGGTAAGCTACCCCTCCCACCCTCTTCTTTATCGGGAACGACCCCACAAATCTAGGAGACAGTTTCCCTTTCTTTCCGAACCTCATGTGTCCTTTCCGTGGCGAGACTTTTAAGAACACTAAGTCTCCCACCTCAAACTCGAGGAACCTTCTCCTCTTGTCGGTATAGCTCTTCTGACGGCTATGTGCAGTGAGTAGACGTTGCCGTATCAGCTTAATTTGTGCTGTAGTCTCCGCAACCAAATCAGGTCCAATCAATGCAGGCTCACCGGCCTCTGTCCAACACACTGGTGGCCTACATGGCCTACCATACAAGGCCTCAAATGGAGCCATCTAGAGGCTTGCCTGGTAACTGTTATTGTAAGAGAACTCCACCAGTGGCAAATGGTCCTCCCATCCGCCCTTGAAGTCTAGCATGCATGCTCTCAGCATATCTTCCAATGTCTGTATCGTCCTCTCTGACTGTCCATCAGTCTGTGGATGAAATGCTGTGCTAGTCAATACGTCGGCCCCCATAGCCGACTGCAGGCCCTGCCATACCCTGCCGATGAATCGGCCATCCCTGTCGGATTCAATAGACCGGGGAGTACCATTTAACCTGATGATCTCCTGGATGTACCGTCGACCCAAAGTCTCATATGAATCTGTCATTTTGATGGGAAGGAAATGTACGGACTTGGTTAACCGGTCCACTATGACCCATATCGCATCGTTGCCCTTCGATGACCTTGGCAACCCTGTTACAAAGTCCATAGATATATGCTCCCATTTCCATTCTGGTACCGGTAAGGGTGCAAGTAGGCCCGGTGGTTTCCGATGTTCTGCCTTAACGTGCTGACAAGTTAGGCAACAAGCGACAAAGGCTGCCACATCTTTCTTAAGTCCATGCCACCAATAATGCCTCTTACGATCATGATACATTTTCGTGCTGCCCGGGTGGATAGAGAGTTTGGTTTGGTGTGCTTCAATCAGCAACTCTCTTCAGCAATTCTTAGGTACGTATGTCCTGCCTCGGAACATAAGACCCTATCCTGGTCGTAACTCCCACTCCGGTACGACCTCACCGATAGACGTCTTAACCCAAATCTCTTCCACTTCTGGATCTGTCCGTTGCTCCCGCTCAATCTCGGAGACCATGTTGGATCGTATGATCAGATTATATATGGTCCCGTGATTATTGAGGTAGAGTTTAAATTCTCTGATGGTATTCAGTACTTCCCATTCCGTCCTGATCAAGCTGGCTACTGTCACATGTGACATGCGGCTAAGGGCATCCGCCACTTTGTTTGCCTTGCCAGGATGATAACGAAGTGCGAACTCATAATCTGCCAGATATTCTATTCATCTACGCTGTCTCATATTGAGTTCTTTCTGATCAAATAAGTACTTCAGACTTTTGTGATCCGAGAACACCTCAAACTTTTCACCATAGAGGTAGTGTCTCCAGCTTTTGAGAGCGAAGACCACCGCTGCTAGTCCTAGATCATGTGTGGGATAATGGCGTTCATGAATTTTCAACTGTCTTGATCCGTACGCCACCGCACGATTACTTTGACTGAGTGTACACCCCAGTCCCTCACCGGAGGCATCACAGTACACCTCATAATTTCTGCCTCTTTCCGGCAAGATCAGAATAGGAGCGGTCGTAAACCTCTCCTTAAGCTCCTCAAATCTTTGATTGCACAGATTGGACCACTCAAACTTGACTCCTTTCTGAGTGAGTCGGGTAAGTGGAGCCGCAATCTTGGAGAAGTCCATGATGAATTTCCTATAGTAACCGGCCAATCCCAGAAAACTGCTGATCTCGGTCACATTTGTCGGCGCTTTCCATTCCTTGACTGCTGCTACCTTAGCCAGGTCCACGGCTATACCTTCCTCTGATATGATGTGCCCCAAGAAGTTGACTTCAGATAGCCAAAATTCACACTTGCTGGCTTTGGCATACAATTGGTTCTTCCTTAAGGTGTCTAGGACTATCCGTAGGTGCTCGGCATGTTCGTTCTGACTTTTGGAGTAGATCAGAATATCATCGATGAATACGATCACAAACTGATCTAAGTATGGACGGAATATCCTATTCATCAGGTCCATGAACACCGCCGGTGCATTAGTAAGCCCAAACGGCATGACTACATACTCATATAACCCATACCGTGTCCTGAAGGCAGTCTTCTCTATGTCCTCCTCTCTAACCTGAATTTGATGGTATCCGGACATCAGGTCAATCTTGGAGAAATGAGAGGAACCCCTAAGTTGATCAAATAGATCATCAATCCTGGGTAGGGGATACTTATTCCGGACAGTCAGTTGGTTCAACTTTCTATAATCCACACACATTCGAAGGGTACCATCCTTCTTCTTTACAAATAACACTGGGGCTCCCCATGCAGATGTACTATTCCGAATAAAACCCAATCTGAGCAGTTCATCTATCTGTTTTTTCAACTAGGTCATCTCAGCTGGTGCCATCCTATAATGAGGTAATGATACTGGAGCGGCACCGGGGTATAACTTGATTTCGAAGTCTATCTCCCTCTTCGGTGGTAAACCAGGGAGCTCTGTTGGGAATACCTCGGCATAATCTGCGACTACCGCCGGAAGTCCAACCATTGGTGCCTTATCTAGTCTGAGGCTGTTCAAGGCGAGATGGTTCAATTCCTCCTGCAGCCTTCTAGGGATACCCTGCTTGTCAGCGTGTACCACGTACCGCTTTCCTTCGGGTGACAAAAATATCACCCTACGAAGATGGCAGTCAATATGGGCCTGATACGTAGTCAACCAATCCATGCCAAATATGACATCATATTCCTCCATATCGATTACTAAATAGTTGAACTCGAATCTGAATCCCGCGAGTTCCGTGTTCAATGCCGTACATATAAGTCCTAATGATGTGTCTCCGACGGGGGATACAATGGTGAGTGATGTGGACAGGTTTTGTACTAGTGTACCCGTGGCAGATATGAACGAATGTGATGCTCCAGAGTCAAATAAAGTAACAGCATATGAACTACCAATTACAGCCATACCTTGCATCACTGAACGGTCCACTGCTACTGGAGATGGTATGGTGAAGAGTCGTCCAGATCCGGCAGGTTTTGGTGCCCGCCCCGCCTGATTATATGTTCTGCCTCCCCGCGACTGTGTTGGTCTAGTTGGAGGGCGGAAAGACCCCTAAAGTTGGAGGGTCGGCTAGTTTGTGGACACTCTCGCTTGTAGTGGCCCTTTTGGCCACACTGATAACAGGTGTTCCCACCCCGGGGAACCTGTGTGACTGATTCTGATGTAGAAGGCTGACTGGGGCGAAAGCCCCCAGTAGATCCCATGGAGGGTGGGGACCTGCTAGGATTCGGGTGGAATTTCTTGTTGGGTTGGAATGTTCCCCGCCCAACCTGCCCTCGGCGGTTGTCGAACCGCATTATCTCATTTAGTTCCCGTTCTGCGATGGTGGCCCTGCTAACCACCCTTGCCAGTGTGGGCTCTTTGAAAATGGTCACTCTAGACTTGATGCTTGCCGAAGGCCCCGTTCAAACTTGCGGGCCCTTCGGTGTTCAGTATCCACCATATAGAACGCATAGATAGACAGCTTAAAAAATTCTCTGTGATACTCCGCCACTGTCATGTTGGCTTGTACCAATGAGATGAAGGCTTCAGTCTGGTTCTCTTTTTCTTCCTCCGGAAAAAATTGTTCTAGGAAGGTGGCTGAGAACCACTCCCATGTCATGGGGATCCTTTCTCTTTCCGGTACCAGTGTTTGTTGCTTTTCTACCACGTCCCACCAGCTACTGGCATCCTCGATCAATTGGGATGTGGCCAGTAAAATCTTATCAGCAGGACTGGAAACCTGGAGCAAATTCAAGATTTGATTGATCCTCTTTAACCAGTGCTCCCCTCCCACAGCCCCTTCCTTTCCCTTGAAGTAGGGAGGGCGCTGTTGTTGGAAGTCCTTGACCATCTTCCGTTTACTGGAGTCGCTGGCGGTCGCATTGCCGCTTGAGTGTTGTTGAAGAGCAGAAGCGACTGCCGCTTGGACTATGTCTCTTAACTCAGGAGGTACACCTTCTATGTTTATACTATTTTGTCCCTCGGCTGTATGAGGTGGTGGTTGTACTTCCTCGTCCTGACGAGGGGGTGTTACCTCTTTCTCTACCCGTGGGTTGCGGCGGGTTCTTCTTTTTGGCGGCATTTCCTAAGCCATCGAAAAATATTGACTTAGGTCCCTCATAATATTGGCATGTGCATAGTTCAGAACAATTTTCCTAAGTATCAAATATTTCCTTCAATTTGGGGGAGAATTATCGATCAAGTATACTTCTTTTTTGGGGGAAAATTCCTAAGTATCGAATATCATTTCTTTCATTTGAGGAAAGTTGCCAAATAAGCATACTTGGTTTGGGGAAAACTTCCCATCTAGCTATGTTTGTCCATTTTTGTGAAATTGGGGGAAATGTTCCTACATTTGATAAACCTATCAATGTTATAATGATTGTACTTCCCTTCCTATCATTTTCTTACGTCAAATGTGGCGATCAGATTGAATGTTTCAGTCTGAGTCAATCGAAGTAGATTAATCCGGCCCCTGTACAGCGGACTCCGAAGAGTCGGTCAGTTGGGATTCTTAGCTGTCAGTGAGACATGCAACCGTCTTAATCTTACTTCGAAGGATTCATTCCTTCTATTTCGCTCTAATACCAACTGTAACGCCCGGCCCTTTTTCACCGAAATCAGAGTCTATTTTTTTTTTTTTTGAAAATAGAAGAGTGAGAGAGGGAGGGGGGGGGGGGGGGGGGGGGGGGGGGGGGGGAAGGTGATGGAAGACAAGATCTTAGCCTTTGATCTTGAAGGGGTGGACCAAGGCTTGCTCTCTCTTTCTCTTTTCTTCTCTTTTTCTTCTAAGTTTTCTTCTCTTTTTCTTTCCTCCAATGCATGGGACGGTTTTTTAGAGTGGGAGGGAGAGATAGAGTGAAAAATGTTTGTTTGAAATGAGATGGAGATGGTTGGATAGCCTTCACTCAAACATTAACTTCCTCACCAACCAAGCATGGGCTAGCTTGACTTTGGTGGTGGTGGTTGAGACCCAATCACCAAGCATGGCTCCCTTGTCCTCTTTGACTTGTCTATGTTGATCCTAATTAATCAACCTAATTAGTTAAGTTAAATCATCACTTAGGTTAATTAATTTCCATCCAATTTAATTCCATTAAATTATCTATCTAATAAATCCACCCATGGTTGACCAAGTCAAACATGGTGGACGGCCCCCACCTATACCTACCCCACCCGCCACCTCACTTGATGAGGTGGAGGTGGGCCCCACTTGGCCATGTTATTTTAATTCCATTGATTTTAACTTAGATAATTTTACAATAATTTTAATCAATTTAATTTACCTTAATCCACCTTAGTCTTCTTAAATTTTTCCATGGTTGACAAAGTCAACCATGATGGTTGGCCCCACTTTTTCCTTGGTCCACACGCCACCTCAATGGGTGAGGTGGAGGTGGGCCCCATTTGGCCATATTACTTAATCTTGATACATCTTAACTTAGATAGTTTTATAATTATCTAATCTATTTAATTTATCTTAATTGGATCACCATTGGGTCCATGGCCCAATTATATTTTGTCTTTCCCATTTATTTTAGGGCTTACCTACTTTGGCCCATTGGGTCCCATATGGCCCTTTGACGCAAATTGACTATCTTGACCCAATTACTTACCATTGACCCATTAATTGTATTAATTCCAATTCATGGTTTATTGGGTAGACATTGGGCCCATGGCCCAATTAAATTCCCTCCTTACCTTAGGCTTACCTCAATTGGGTCCATTGGGTCCCAAATGAGTATTGGGCCCAATTTAACCATCCTTGACCCGATTAGTCCTCATTGACCCATTAAATGGATTTCATCCAATCCATGGCCCATTGGACCATTCTTGGACCCTTGTCCCAACTTTTGATCCATTTGGTATTCCATCATGTCAAAATTCAAATTAAAATCAATAAATGCCAAATATATATTGATTCGAAAATTCGGACTATTACATGATTTTCAATGTTCCATGTCCATAAAACAAAACCCTATGGGGTTCGGCCATGGTTATGGCCGAACCCATGGTCTAATCTTTAGTTAATTACAATAATGTCATTGTTCATAACCATAGCCATTTTCCTTACTTAGGTTCCAAAATAATCCATACATACTTCTTTTAATCCAAACACATAGTCCCATAAATAATTCATGGGGTTCGGCCATACACCATGGCCGAACCCTATGTCCAATATTTCCACATATTCACAGCTTTGCCCATGGCTAACTTAACCCATCATCCAATCCTTTCAAACATTAAAATCGAAAATTATTCCCCATGTGGTTCGGCCATACACCATGGCCGAACCCATGATCCTTCATTCTAGACCCTATTTACAAAATTGCCATTGGCCTAATTATTTCCAACCTTCTATTCATTAACACATAAACCTAAACTCATAAAATAGGTTCATGGGGTTCGGCCAAGTACCATGGCCGAACCCTATGAATTCTAAATTTCCATTTTCATCAACCTCCATTATTAGCAATTCCATAATTAACAAGTCCACAATTAGAAGGTCCATATTTAAAAAGTTTCCAAGTTTAGCATGCTTCCTTCCGTAATTAGATAATTTCCAAATTTAGCATGCAACTTCCAGAATTAAAAATCATCTTCCATAAATAAACTCTAGTGGGGTTCGGCCATACACCATGGCCGAACCTCACCCAATTGAGACAATTCATTCACTTTCTAATTTAATATAACTTCCATAAATAAAAGCTTTCTAATTTAGCAATCTCATTCCATAAATAGAAACCTTCTCATTTTAAACTCCTCCTTCTATTTTTAAAAGGTTTCCAAATTTATCTCCACCTTCTATATTAGAAGGTTTCCATATTTAAAACATAAATCCTTCTATACTTAGAATGTTTCCAAGATAATTATCCAACCTTCCAAATTAGTAACCATCTCCATGGGGTTCAGCCATACACCATGGCCGAACCCTATGGTTCATGATCTTGACCATTATTTCAGTCCATTAAAATTCAACAATAATACCTACACAACTCCATGGGGTTCGGCCATACACCATGGCCGAACCCTATAGTTCAAGATCCTCTCTTTAAAAATTACCAATCATTGATCTTCCATTTAATCCCTTCAAAATCACATGTCATTAACATCAAACACTTATTTAACAATTAACCAAACACGTTCCATGGGGTTCGGCCATGCACTATGGCCGAACCCTATGGTTCCATATTCCCTCTATTAAATCCAAAACACCTAACCGTCCAAGGTTTCCATGATTTGAAATTTATGAACATAAACCCATAATTAGTTCCATCATTCAAACTTCCATTAATCAATCAATGTTCCTCCATGGTTTTCAATATTAATAACCCAATAAAATAAACCATAACTTTCCATGGGGTTCGGCCATGCACTATGGCCGAACCCTATGGTTCTTTCTTTCCATTAAAATCATCAAACCACCTCCCAATCTTCTTCCATGGGGTTAGGCCAAACACCATGGCCGAACCCTATGGTTCTTTTATTTCAAAACAAATTTATCAAATAAAATACTAACCGTTTCCGTTTGATTTCTTGCTCTTCCAATTCTTCTCCTTTCTTCTTAATTTTTCCAAACCAAGAACACCTCTTGCTGGTTGCCTTCTTCTTCCCCTTGTTCTTGCCGTGAATGAGAGCTTGAAAGAAAGAGAGAGTTCAGCTAATGGTGTAAACCGTGTGCCCCTCCTTGTTTCTCCTTTTATTACTCCCTCTTAATCCCAAGTTAGAAGGTGCTTAAGATAATCTTACCCCCTTGATACATTAGCAATTGCCGTGTACCCCATGTCTTAGATTATTAATGCCGTGTGCCCTTCCTTCTTTCTTTAATTAAACCCTCCAATTAGTCCCATAATAGAAGGTGCCATGCGTCCCTTATATATTTTAGCCATTGCTTAACGCCATGCGCCCATGCTTGAGATAGCCATTGCCAAGTTTAGACTTCCCACTTTGGGAGAGTCTTAATTTAATTTTATACACTTCCCTAATGCCATTTTTAGCCAAAGGATAGGACCCCTTTTTAGATATCCAACCCATGCGCATATCTTCTATACAATGTCATACACGGCCATGCACAATCTTATTAAATCTTAAATATCTTCTCAAGATATTGTAGCATATCACATGGATTGCGCATATTATTTAATTCAAGTCCCATTTAATTTTATGAAAACAATTCCAAAACCATTGGGTCCTAATTGGGCCAATGACCTAACTCTTTACTCAATTTAAAATCCATAACTAATTTTCACAATTTAATTGGATAATTTTCATACAAAATAATAAATTGAAAATCCGTGGTGTTACATCATGATTCTGAATTCAATCCGTTGGTTGTTGGTTTTTCAACACATATCCATTTCTCAAATGGATTTCCAATTCCATGGCCCTATAATAGTTTGGCCAGCCCTTTCAAACAAATATGGAACCCATAGGTTCAGCCGCTCCATGACCAAGCTATGGTTTCCTTAAACTTATTTCTATGTTACTAAGCTTTAACATACCTTATTTTCCCGTCTCCTTCTTTTCTTTAAGATCTGTCTTTCCTCCTTTATCCTTATTCTTCCTTAGTTCTTCACTGATCCTCCAAGTGTAGTGGTGTAAATGGGAGAGAGAGGGAGAAGAAGAAGAAAGAAATCTCTTTGCTCAAGATAGAGTGATCGGCCAAGGGGTGTGGAGTGCCCCTTGGTTGGTGTCTCTTTGTAACAGCCTAAGTCCTTTCATCGCCCTTCATAATGATTCATCTAATCCATGTGTCCCTTGGTTTAACCAAGGATGCTCTTGGTTAAACCAAGGAGTCTCTTTGACTTCCATCGAGTTGACCTTGAGATGGAAGTCTCCTCAACTTCCCAACTCAACTCACTTAACTCAAGCATTTTTAATTCTTTTAAACTCAAGACTTGAACTCATTTCCCAACTCAAGCTAATTCAACTCAATTGAACTCACTCATGGTTGACCAAGTCAACCATGACTTAGCCGGCCATGCATGTGGTGACTTGGTCACCACATGGCACGTGGGTCCTATCTTAGCCGTGTCACTCGATGACATGGCACCTTGTCTGGTTAGCTTCCATGCATGCCACATCACCCACATGACACCTCACTTGATGAGGTGGATTTAATGTGTTGGGTTTTAAGTTGACCCAATTACTTTGACCTTGCCAAATTACCTTAAAATTAAGTTCACTATGACCAATTGGGTCCCAATTGGATGACTGACCCATGTAATTAGACTTTACCCAATTTATTTAAAATCAAGCGTACCCATGATCCATTGGGTCTTAATTGGGTAATTGACCCAATTCCTTACCCATCTAAGGTCCATTTCAACTATCTAATTTTAAATTCAATTAATTTGCAATTCAAATGAACCAATCCAATTTATTTATAAGCAATGAAAATCCGGGGTGTTACAACCACTATCTCAAATTAAAGTCTTTCTGAGAGAATAAGTACTTGAGACTTTTATTGTCGGATAACACCTCAAATCTTTAACCAAATAGATAATGCCGCCAAACTTTCAGTAAATAAACTACTCTGGACAACTCTAAATCATGAGTAGGAATAATTAAACTCATGGGGTTTCAACTGCCAGAAATCCCTAAGTTATACTCGGTCATCCTTGCACCAACACGCAGTCTAGACCGCTCAAAGAAACATCTCAATATATAACATATCCACGACCTCGCTCGGTACCACTAGCAAAGGGGAAGAAGTCAGTATATTCCCTAGGGTCATGAAGACCTGCTGACATGCATCATTCCAAACAAAAAACCACTCTCTTATGGGTCAAGCTAGTCAAAGGTGCTACGAGTCGGGAGGAGTTCTTAATAAACTAGTGGTAAAAACCTGCTAAATTCAAGAAATTACAGATCTCGAACACATTCTGCAGTCTTTTTCAATTAAGCACTAACTCAATGTTGCGAATAACTGAAATCATATGGCCTAGAAATTGCACCTCTCTTTGCCAGAACTCACACTTTCTAAGTCTCACATACAACTTGTGCTCTGACAAAGTCTATAATACTATGCATAGATGTTGTTCATGATTTGCCTCTATAGCAGAATAAATCAAAATATCAATAAACATCTGAATCAAACGATTCAAATATGGTCGGGAGACATGACTCATTGAATCATGAAAGTAACCAGGTCATTTGTCCACCCACGTGGAATCACAATAAACTCAAGTACCCAAGTCGGGGACAAAAGGTGGTTTTCTAGATATCGCTCCCCCTCACCCTCAACTGGTGATAAACTGACCGAAGATCTATCTTAGAGAAGTACTCGGGCGGATAAAGCCAATAGAAGAAAGCTCGATGATCTGAGTCTCTAAATCTCTCAACTCTACAGGTGCCATGCCGTATGGTGTAATAGAAATGGGTGAGATGTCAGGCATCAACTCAATCACAAACTCAACCTCCCAGTGTAGAGGCAACTCTATAAGTTTCTCGGGAAACACTTCGAAAAACTTTTGCACTACTCGAGGCATACGAGAATGAGTATCCAACACATCCTTCCAACCCAAACTGGCAATTATGCCCTGAACAATTGCGTCACCGCAAAACACACTAGCAACCGGATCAAGAATCAGACTAAGTCTACTGACAAACTCATTGCCCTTCAAAGATCGACCAAATACCTTTCTCTCAAAACAAATAATAACAATGTTGTTGGCTGTCAATCAGTCATATCCAAAATCACATCAAATCCAAACAAATCCATAACTAGCAAATCAAACTCTTGCTCGAAAGTATCGACAATCATAACACATGTTATGCACACTTTGTCAACTACGGTCTCCCGTCCCAGCGGCTATATGACATGCAAGGGTGTGTGAACTAAGTCAAGATCAAGTCCCAACAAATTAGCATACCATGATGCAATAAATGAATAGGATACACCATTATCGAATATCACATGTGCCGAAAAACTGTAGGAAGAAAGGATATTTTGCATAACTGGAGAATCATCAGTCTCTCCAGTCTAAGGTATCACTGCAAGTATTCTACTCGGTGTATCTTGTCCCTGACGGTCTCCACCTCTGCATCACCTAGATATCCATCTAAAGCTAACAATCAAGTTTACGGGGCCTACTACTGGGCAAAGATAGGGGTTATTCTCGTAAATCACTGAGGGGTCACTACTCTTCTAGTGCCAATACCAAAAGTGCATCACGTTAAGCCTCGAATTACTAGCCTTAAGCTATTCTATGTTCAGTGGCTTAGGGAAAATAATCATTCTCAATTCAAAGCAACTCTCCTCAGAATATATAACCAAATATATCTGGCCACAAGGACCCACTAATCATCACATCGGGGCACAAGCTCAAAGGTGTCACCAACCTCTTTTGGGTCCAAAATCTTTAGCTCAGATTTCATATTGTCGTGAATCAAACTTGACTCACCAATCGAGAACGTCCTCGGTGTTCCAAGATCGCCGCTAGACAAAACGTCTGGTCTACCGTAAGCACTACTCATAGCCAACTACATGCTTTAATCTCTTGGTCTAGGCTGAAAGTCGCAGTCCAAGTAGTCCTTGGCTGAAATTCTGTACATTCATAACCAATGCCACAAATACAGACCCCCTCAAGTCTTCCTCCTACATGGAATCAGTGACGACCTCACCTGTCTATCGGGTGGTTACCTACCAACATACCACTTCTTGGTCTATCTAACCCCATCGTAAGACTCTCGGGCAATTGGTCTCACTCCCATTTCCCAGGAGGAGAGGGTCATCTACACCTCACAGGTGTTCTTCATACGGTTCCATACTCTCAATCATTACCTTACGACTTTCCCAAGCCTTACCAACTCCAGTACCTCTCAACTCGGACTCGTCGTGAGTCTAGCCCTCCTGGGTCCAACTCATACTATAATATCACACTGGTCACCCCATCTGAGGTTTGTCTAAACAATAGTCACCAAAATATAGTGGCAATAAGAGGTCCCAGCCTAAACTCATAATCCTGCTCACCCTATTGCAACCCAAAACAAACTCATAATTTCATAAGAATTTCAAACCCTAAACGGTTAGCGGTCGACTCCACATGCACAGTCCTAGGGGAAAACGAGCCAAAGTTTTGATACCAAGTTGTCACGGCTTGGCCCAAAACATAGGCATGTGACGCGGAATCAGGGGTAAAAAAAATGACCCATTCGAGATCTCGGACGAGATACCGAGATCTCAGGCCCGCCAATCTTTCTCTCTCCTTTTTTTTTTTATAAATCTCGGCCTTATCGGCCGATATTGGCGAGATCTTGGTCATATCGGCCTAGATCTCGCCCATACCGCCGATACATCTCATATCGATAGAGATATCTCGGGCGTCGAAAACACGAGATATCTCGGCTGTTACGAGATGTATCGGTCGAGATTTTGACCCTTGCACGGAATAAATTTACTTTTTTCGAATATAAGACGTGGGAAACACACGTGTACTCAAAAAGCAATCATCGAGATTAGAAATAAACTCAAACACCATTATTATCTCAGAGGGGATAGAAATTCTCTACCATAAATGATATCAAACATTCTAGAATTTAATACAACAAAATCTACAATGAATAAAATGGTATAAATAACATCACCAACTCAAATCAAATAAATAAAACAATTAACTCAATATGTAGGGTGTACCAGGCAACATGATAAACTAAGCACTTCCTCGTGGTCCCCCGAACCCAGCCGGTGCAACATTACCTGAAATTGCAAGGACGTGAGTATAAACAATACTTAGTGAGGATTTGAGTTGGCAATGAATCCAAATTGAATTAAATTGAGTTGATTTTAAGTGAGTTAAATAGAGTTGAGTTGATGAATGAGTGGAATGAGAAGATGGAGGGTTTCCATCTCATGGTGGAAACCTAAGGGACACACCTTGGAGGTGAATAGATGCCATGGTGAAGACCATGGGACACCTTGGTTGGTCAATAGTTAAGATGGGGGGGTTTCCATCTTGAGTGCACAAGTTGGGAAGGTGGAGGTTTCATCTCATGAAATGAAACCCATGGATACACGTTGGGGAGATGGAGGGTTTCCATCTCATGATGGAAACCCAAGGGGCACATGGTTTGGGAGTTTCATCTCATGGGATGAAACCCCAAAGGAAACATTAATGTGGGAGGTGAAAGGTTTTGGTTGTTACAAAGGGGCATAACCCAAGAGACACCACACCTTTGGCTGATTGGATCTTATTGGAACAAAGAAATTGTGCTCTCAAACTCTCCCTTGGCCGATCCTCTCACTAAGACACGAAAGACATAGAGATTTCTATCTCAACTCCTCTCCCTCTCACTCTTTGGGCCGATCTCTCACAAGACAAGGAAAAGACTTTGGGTTTTCCATTCTCTCCTCCTCTCCCTCTCTCAAATCTCTTCCTTGGCTGAACCACTCTTAGGATTTCCATCTTAATCAAGCAACACACTTTGGCCGAAGATCAAGGAGGAAGAAAGAAAAGTCTAACGAAGGAGAAGATTGGAGGAGCAAAGTGGAATGTAAGAAATCGGTGGAGTCGCGGAATCGATAAATGGTACTTGACAAGATTGATAAATTAAAAGGTGATTAAAGGGAACATTCCATATAGATTGGAAATGGTTGGCCAAAATGTTGGAGGCCATGGATTTAAGATCCATTTAAAGAAAGGCAAAATGAGGTTTGCCATGTGGAATGGCCGAACCCCATTAAGTGATCTAAATATGGGTATATGATTTTTAAGAAGAAATTGATGAACCATAGGGTTCGGTCATATTGTATGGCCCATGACATGGCATTGACTTGCATGTTTTTGATATTATGTTATCTATGTGATTTTTATACTAACCCATGTGTTGACCCTACTTGGAGTGCCTACTGGGCGCGTTGTCTAATGCCCTACTTCTACCTTAGATGATGACACATGAAATGGATAGAACGAAGGACGTGATCGTAACCAAGCTTAGGAGCTTGGATAATTTAGTTTCACTTTATTTAAGTTTATTCATGGACAATGTAATTTGAGTAGCTAGTATTTGGGAATGTAATAGCTTAGACTATTTGCTATGGATCGAATGATGATTAATCTGGAATAAGTTAATTTATATTGATTGCCTTCCTTTCTAAGTAAATGTTGTAATCCGATATTATTTCCGCAATGGTATTCCGCTAGTCGTAGTATCTCGTGTGAAATGTTTTAGTGGACTTGTCCAAGTACACGCATGGTTGGCCAGTTAAGGTTCGGGCTTTGGAAGCTCGGACTTAGCTCGCATCGTGACGTTCCTACTCTCTTTCACTCTTTATTTTTTTTTTTAAATAGACTCTGATTTTCGGCGAGTGAAAAAGGGTGGGGCGTTACGGTTGGTATCAGAGTGAAACGGGAAGGAAGAATCTTTTAAAGTAAGATTAAGACGGTATTATGTCTCACTGACAAGATAAGAATCCCAACTGACTGGCTCTTCGGAGTCCGCTGCACGGGGGCCGGATTAATTTACTTTGATTAGACTCTGACTGATGCATTCAATCTGAGAGCAACAATTGATGAAAAAGGAATAACAGCAAGGGAAGGACAATCACTATAAATATGGATTTATCAAACATAACAAAATATGACATATTTCCCCGAAAATGAGAAACATCCAGATTTTTCCCCAAATTGAGAAACAACACTTGATACTTAGGAAGTTTCCCCAAAAATGAGAAATACAAGATGCTGATTTGGCAATTTCCCCAAAACAAAGATTAGTTTGATTAGAACTGCGGTTGTCATTGATATGCTTCTGTTGTTGTGATATAGATATGTTGAGCAAAATAAAGTATACAGAGTTGCGGGACAGAGGAACCCCTAACTGTCCTATAGATTGGGTTTCTTCTTCCAACAACTCCAGCAGGCCAAACCGCGCTATGGAAGTTAACGTAGACGTCCAAGTAGGATCACCCGACGATGTCGAAGTGATTCCAGCCCCCTTTCCAAAAGAGAATATGGGAGATATCCCAATGATGGGAGAATCCGTAGGGGAGATTGGCTCGCCCGGCTATATGTGCGAATTGTACAACTAGGAGGGGCACAACTGTACTTTCTGCCCCTATCCCCTTGAGGTTATTTGCCCTGTTTGTGGACTTAACGGGCATGGGAAGAGAGGATTAACTGTCCTTACATTGGGGGACCGGGAATAATACCTTGTCTGACTTGTGGAGTGTTGGGGCACACGTCGACGACATGCCCTGACAACTTCTTCGATTTTGGTGATGATGCAGGGTCTTCTACGGAAGGTTAGGCTAAGAAATGGTAAGAAAATGTCGGGGAAAGAGGAGATTTTGTAAGGGTTGTGGGTACATTTTGTTCTTTGAAGGGTTTTTTTTTTTTTTAACCCGACCAACCCTTGTATTGTGATGGAAGTTTGAATGATTTTTAATAAAGTATGCAAACTTAAGAGCTTATGATGACTTTGGCATTGAGATGTATGTGACGAGGTCACTTGATTATATTGAGACGTGGTATGGGTGCGTCCCTCACCTGATATTGATGATTGAGACATGGTATGGGTATGTCTCTCACTTGATATTGATAACGTTATGCCTTAGTCCGTTGGAAAAAAGAGATTGTCCGATTAGTAGATCATTGCGTCTCACCTTTGTGTAGTTAAAATGATGAGATAAGTGTATAGATTCCATGAGTAAGGCCTAGAGTAGCCGTGAGACCGTGGGAGCCTCGATATGAACATACGGAGACTTGGTCCCGTAGGGTTGCCGTTGAGGAATGGGTCCCTCACATGCTACGCGCTGGAGGGCGTTCTCACGGCATTTCACACACTTGATGTGTGTTGATGAGCAGAGCTAGATACTATTTTACCCGATGGGGGTGGTGCTAGCTTCGTTAGACGCGGTTTGACCGCCTTAGAGCTTGACTGAATCAACCTTGGGGTGAAGGGATGCAGGGCGAGGTAGACTTGATCACGTTGGACGTTGGTCTTCCGCTTAATAAGTCATGGGCCCTAAGTCTTGCTGGGGGTCGGGGTATATTTATGATTTGATATTGTTGCTACAGTCACGTAGTGATTCATTCAAGTGTTGTTCCTACGGATATAATATCTCATGGTAGATGATGTGCCCTAGATTAATTATGCCCAAGGATGGATTATGCTCATGGAATGATTATATTCATGGATGGTTATTAACCATGGATAAATGATACTCACTAATAGAGTGATACTAGGGATGGATGTGTATAACCGTGGATGATGGTTCCCATGATGGTTTGGATTGATGCCGGGTATCGGTACCATGGTAGACATGTTGGTAGTGTGATGGATCTGTTCGTCCCATAGATGACGTATTGTTCTAATGATTGGGACATGTTTCGATCTACATCCCACGTTATAAGAAAAAGGTGTTAGTCTTATTACGACTTGTATCACAGGAAAGTTAGTGTTGAGAGATACTCGGTATCGTAGAAGTTTTGAACAAAAGGTATTAGACACATAGTGACTTATGTGCAAATGAAGATATGCTTAATTTTGGAGATGTACTTAGTGGAAAAGATAAGAGTCTAGTGAAACTCGAATGGGAAGCTATGGGCGACTGTCGTGTAACACCCCGCCCTTTCCGAGAAATTCAGAGTCTAATTTTTTTTAAAGAAAAAATAAAACCGGACAAGGGCGGAGAGACGTCACTATGCGAGTTAAGTTCGGACTTCCAAGTCCGACCCTTAACTGGCCACCCATGTGTGCATGGACTAACCCACGATAACAAACCACACATGGAACTAAACAATGACTTGCGGAATAAACTAGACTAACTGCGAAAATAGATTGAATAGATAGCAAGTACCAGTCTCAATTAATAAATAACATAAACCATCCATCCATTGTTAATATCCTAAACAAACCATAGCAAGGTATCAACTTATTACATGTCCACAAAATATAACTAAAAAGACAGTAATAAAGAAATCCCAATCAACAATCAAGCGCTTAGGCTTCGCTCTCCTCCTGATCATCGACCTTCTCTTTCCCTTTCCTTGTTCCTGCATTATCCTCTGATGATAGAATTAGGGCGTTAGATCAACGCGCCCAGTAGGTTCCCGATCAGGGCTACCACATGGTTAGCTTATAAATCATGCATATATCAAATATCTGATTATCAAAAACATATAAAAAACATGCTATGTATGTATGCAAATGTAATGAGCCTCACCCCATCACACATACATATAGCCATCACTTGACGTGTCTCATATCAACCTATTAATTCTCCTGGTGGGACTTTCACCGCCGAAGGAGGCCCCACAGTTGCATCTCGGGCATTCCGACGGAGTGTGGGCTTCGGTATCCATAACCACTTGATAATCCTCCTGGCGGGACCCTCATCGCCTAAGGAGGCCCCACAGTTGCATCATGGGCATACCGACGGAATGTGGGCTCCGGTTTCCACAATCATCATCCCATACCATGCATGAGGTGTCAATGCATTGTATGTCATTTGTAAATACATAACTCATCATTCAAAACCACATTTGAAACGTAAATCAAATACAACATATCTCATAAAAACATAATAAAACCAAATCATAATTGTGGTTACAAGTAGGTAGGAAACCTACTGAAGATTCACTTCAGCGTTCGTTCTTCTTAGGCTTTAACCGGTCACGACTCGTACGTCGTTCAACTTCCGTTACCTTGTCCATATAACAGTAAGTAAATCATACTATCATTTAATTATTCATTCACATCTAAGACCCAAAAACATCTTGTGGGGTTCGGCCATACCCGTGGCCGAACCTCACCCACTTTAATTTGATCTCTTTATCCATTCATAATTGTATCATGCTTACACTTTAGAACCACTAATTATTTCCATGAAATATAATCATAAAACCCATAAACATGGTCATGGGGTTCGGCCATATGTGGCTTTCCCATTTAAACCTTTTCATCATATCTTAGCCATAGAAACCCTATGGTTCGGCCATGCAATGGCCAACCCATATCTTGTCCAATTGTTCACTTAGATCCCTTTTTAAATACCTCATATTGTTCCATAATCTTCAAACTTGAAACCCTTTGATTCAACCAAAACAGTCCATATAAAATGGTCCATGGGGTTCAGCCATACACATGGCCAAACCCTATGATTCCCTCCTATGTTCTTAACTTAGGTTCTACACCCTTTTACCAAGGTAGTTACATGGTTCAGCCATCCATAGGCTGAGCCAAATCAGTAACCATAATTCCAAGTAATTCACATAAAACAACCCATACAGCAACCCATGGGGTTCGGCCATTCACATGGCCGAACCTCATGGTTCTTTGGATGCAATTCTTCTAATGATCTTACATAATTTATCATGCATCTTAGCCATAAAAACAGCAAGGTTTAACCATCCATTGCCGATCCCATATAGTTAATTAATTCCACTTTATAATCCTTTTAAACATCAATGCACTTGGTATAGTTTTTATCCCCAAAAACCATACCACTCACCAATGATTTCCATGGGGTTCGGCCATCCCAAGTGGCCGAACTCCATGCTCTAAATTTCCATCCTTTTCAACCTCATCATCTTACTTTAGATCATTGATAAATTCATCATAACATGACCTAATTAAAACAAATAAATACCTCCACCACCGGTATGGTTTTGCATGGTTTTTAACCTTCCGAAAACCATCAAAATATCAACATCAATTCATGGGGTTCGGCCATCCAAGGTGGCCGAACCCAACGATCCATTTTATCAATTTACACCCAAGGTTTAGACCCATGATGCATTCGTCCATTCCTTGGCCAATCATGACATCCAAATCCATGTTTTAAACCTTTTTTAAAACATGCATTTTAAGTCTAATAGAAACATCTAAAACAGTCCCATAATTGTATGGTTTCTATGTTTCAAAGACCATCAAAACCAACCAATTATTTCCATGGGGTTTGGCCCTCCAAGGTGGCCGAACCCAATGATTCCTTTTTATAATTTTTAAACCTCCATTACCCAAGGTTTAAACCTTGATGCATTCGGCCATACCCATGGCCCAAGACATGTTCCATTTGTTCCATCTTAATAAACAAAATACCCATGGGAATACTTACCAAATTCCAAGATTTTCTTCTTGCCTTTGCTCTTTACTTCCTATCTTTCTTAGCCTCCCTTCCTTTGCTGGTTTATGCTTGATCAATTGGTGCAAACACCACTGCTGGTTCAGCCAAGAGAAAGAGTTTGGAGAGAGGGAGAGAGAGATGGGGATTCTTAAGATTTTCTATGTGAAAATCGGCCAAATGAGGTGGTCTATCCCTTTTGTAATTCAGCCACAACATCCATTCATTTTCCTCATTAAACCTTGATAAAACAAAGGAGGCATTGGGTGCCATCCAAGGCACCCCTTGGCATCAAACGTTGCATCCATTCATTTCAACCCATGCATCTCATGAGATGAGATGCATGCCGCCCAAGCTTGGTGTCCCTTGGCTTTGGCCAAGGTACCCCTTCATCCAACGGCTAGGATTTGTCTATCTAAGAGTTGTGTGAGATTAGAACTCATTTCCATTTCCTCTTGACTCACTTGACTCATGATCTTTTTATTCCAACTCAACTCATTCAACTCAACACACTTAATGCATCTCATTTAATGCATTTGAGTCAACTCATTTCTTAATTAAAACCCAATGCAATTCAGTCCCACCTCAGCATGAATTAACTCACACTTGAGCTCATTTGGAGGCCCACACGGTCATCCGTGGTCAACGTAGTCAACCCGACCCATTGGGTCACCAATTAGTCCGTTGACCCGTTTTGATAACATGACCCATTAATGGGTTGATTTTACGATTTTAAAATTGTTTTCACTTGTGCATCAAGCCTACCCATTTTTGTTCCACTTGATTTCCAATCAATTCAGCTTAACCCCATTTAATTTGAGCTCACACAATGGTTTAATGAGTCCATTATGACCCATTGGGTCCAATTGGGCCCTTTGACCCATTTAACCATTTTCGACCCAATTGTTGTACATTATCCATTCCCTTCAATCTAACCCTTATAATATGCTCTTAGGATCTTAGATTGAGCAGTGGACCCCACCATTTCCTTATTTAACATCACAAACATTTAATTTAACAAACTAGGGACATTTTCATAATTATCCATTTCATTGAGAAATTGAGGTGTTACATGTCGAGTTAGACTGGCCAACTGACTCTATAGTTAGCCGATGGAGTTCCAGGAGAGTGCAGCTAGAAACCTAGTTAAAATGGAATCAGCGAAAGCCTTGAGCATAGGCTCGCATTGGCAGGCTACCTCACTAACAAATTTTCAATGAGCGGCAAGGTCATCACTAACCTCACACAAAGAGTAGACGAATGAACGTATTGAGCGAGTACGTACGGAAAATATCTTGGTAGCAGGTAAAGTGAAACAGAGTACATTGATCTACATGCGATCGCAAATGGGCTCACGGGAAAAAGAGATAACATGAGACAGAGTAAATTCTGTGAGAATGAAACTCATAGGTTGATATAAGTGATTTTGATGTAATTAAGTGGTGTGGACCACGACAAGCTGTATAATATTATGGCCACTTGTGAAAGATGTAATGGATTACCAGAATGCCTGTTAGCAAATGTATTGGAAATTTAATTCCAAATGTTGTATTGTAGTGCAAAGGTCCTGTGATGGTTGCACTGTATATCCATGTATAACAGATGGTATGAATGGCATTGGGTAATCAAATTTAGAAAGTATAACATGTGGCTTGTGGGAATAAGACCCCATATGTGGGTGAACGTGATATGAATGTGTAAAGAAATCCTTGAAATACATCAATTGATGAGAGAGCGTAGTAAACATAAAGGTATGATAGAAAACAGTAATAGCATAAATGCATGGACTTGTGTTCGGTGTATTGTCCTGAAGGGAGTACAATATCCATATTTGAGAAAAAGCATAATGAAGAGGTAAATACTAGACATTGTTGGTATAGGAAGTGACTATACGGAGATGGAAGGAAACAACGAACACCGTTGATATGATGGTTGTGCTTCCCCATCTGGTTTTGAAAGCCATATGGATAATGGGATGGTTAGCAGGGAAGCGACATGACAATGAAGGAACGAACATGAGAATATGGATAGAAGATAAGAGTGTTCTATCCGAGATGATTGGAATGGAAGTAAGTAGAACCCGAGCCCTGTCGAAATTTTTCGGGACGAAAATTCTAAAAGGTGTTAGTATTGTAACACCCCGAGATCTTAAACCAGGAAATAAAGGAAATTCCCTCTTAAGAGTGAAATTAAAGGGTGATTAATTTATTAAGATGAGTCAAGGTAAATGGGTTTGGAATGTCATTGAGTAGAGGATAAATTTAATTGGGTCACTGGCCCAATTAAGATCCAATAGATAGTGGATACGGTTAGAATATATTTAATTGGATCAATAAAGACCCGACGAGTCATGGATAGAGTTTGAATGAAGATAGGCAGATAAGTGTGATTTAATTTGGTCAAATGCCCAATTGGGACTCAATGGGTCAAGATGAATTGATGATTAGGGTTTGGTTTGAAAATAATTGGTAAATGTACTTAAATGGGCCAATTGCCAATTTGGGACCCAATAGGTCATTTATGAGCTGATTTTAAATAAATGGGTAGACTTAAGTTAATTGGGTCAATCACCCAATTAAGACCCAAATCAACCTCATCAAGTGAGGTGGCAAATGATTAAATACAAATGAGGGCATGGTCGACTAAGACATGATTGACTTAGTCAATCATGGGTGAACCCAAGTATTGAGTTGAATTATTTTGAGTTGGAAATGAATCCAAATTGAATTAAATTGAATTGATTTTAAGTGAGTTAAATAGAGTTGAGTTGATGAATGAGTGGAGTGGGAAGATGGAGGGTATCCATCTCATGGTGGAAACCCAAGGGACACACGTTGGAGGTGAATGGATGCCATTGTGAAGACCAAGGGACACATTGGTTGGTCAATAGTTAAGATGGGGGGGTTTCCATCTTGAATGCACAAGTTGGGAAGGTGGAGGGTTTCATCTCATGAGATGAAACCCATGGATACACGTTGGGGAGATGGAGGGTTTCCATCGTGGGGCACATGGTTGGGGAGTTTCATCTCATGGGATGAAACCCCAAAGGAAACATTAATGTGGGAGGTGAAAGGTTTTGGTTGTTACAAAGGGGCATAACCCAAGAGACACCACACCTTTGGCTGATTGGATCTTATTGGAACAAAGAAATTGTGCTTTCAAACTCTCCCTTGGCCGATCCTCTCACTAAGACAAGAAAGACATAGAGATTACTATCTCAACTCCTCTCCCTCTCACTCTTTGGGCCGATCTCTCACAAGACAAGGAAAAGACTTTGGGTTTTCCATTCTCTCCTCCTCTCCCTCTCTCAAATCTCTTCCTTGGCTGAACCACTCTTAGGATTTCCATCTTAATCAAGCAACACACTTTGGCCGAAGATCAAGGAGGAAGAATGAAAAGACTAAGGAAGGAGAAGATCGGAGGAGCAAAGCGGAACGTAAAAAAATCGGAGGAGTTGCGGAATCGATAAGTGGTACTTGACAAGATTTATAAATTAAAAGGTGATTAAAGGGAACATTCCATATAGATTGGAAATGGTTGGCCAAAATGTTGGAGGCCATGGATTTAAGATCCATTTAAAGAATGGCAAAATGAGGTTCGGCCATGTGGAATGGCCGAACCCCATTAACTGATCTAAATATGGGTATATGATTTTTAAGAAGAAATTGATGAACCATAGGGTTCGGCCATACATGGAAGAGTATCATTGGTTTAAATGGGTTTTAAAGGATGAAATGATGGAAGAAATGTTGATGGTTTTAAAGATGGTTAGACCATGGGACAATGGATTGAATAAAAGAAGGGTGATTAGGGTTACCCATAGGATTAATGGACCAATAAGGACAAAGAAAGGGTTGGATGAGGTTCGGCCATGATGTATGGCCGAACCCCATCAAAGGATCAAATCATGGATGTATGATTTTTTAAAGAAAATGATGAACCATAGGGTTCGGCCATGTTGTATGGCCGAACCCCATGGAGGGAGATTATTGATGTTTAAAGAGTTTTTAAGGGTGAGAATGATGGAAGAATATTAACAATGTAAATGGTCTCAAATGTTGTAAAGAGTGGGAAACCATGGACCATGGGTTCGGCCATGGTGTATGGCCCCATGGAGAAATATTGAATTATTTACATGTATTTAGACAATGAAAATGATGGAGGAATGTTGGTAATTTTAATGGGTTTTAAATATGGTAGACGATGATTTAAAATGATGGACCTAAGTGTATGATTAAACCCCACCCACCACGCGAATGGAGGGACTTTGTTTATGGACCTAAGATTGCAAAGGAGAAGATGGAAATGAGACATCATAGGTTCGGCCATGGTGTATTGCCGAACCCCATGGACCATTTTAATGGGTCATTTAGAGATCTATGCATGTTTAAATAAATGAATGATTAAGCTAGGAAATGGAGGGATTTAATTATGGCTCTATGTTGATGGATCATTTGTGAATCCATGAATGAAATGTTTAGTTATGGATCTATGTTTTGGACCTAAGCATGGGTAAATAAATTAGGTGATGGAAATAATGGCTAAGATGTAAATGTGGGTGAACATGAAGGACCATGGGTTCGGCCATGGTGTATGGCCGAACCCCATGGAGAATGTTTTTTTGTGGACTTAGGGTTTATTAATACTAAATGATTAACTTATGTGTGATTGGTTAATAAATCCAAAGAGGGAATGATCTTGGAACCCCACTAAGGCATGATTGTGGACTTAAACATGGTTGGAAATCAAATGGAGCATTGGTTTGATTCATTGATATGTAATAAGGTAACGGGATCTCACAAGCGGTGTACGATCGGCTTGACGCGATCGGTGATCGATTTTTGGACGGAAACACAAGGACCCGTTACTTGGACGTTGGTAGGATTCCTACCTTATTGGAAACCATGGATTATGTATATGTGAATGTTTTACTTGAACTATTTTGGTATCAAATGATATATCCTTAATGATGGGATTTTAATGCTATGATTTGTATTATTACATGTATTATTACATAGCATGTCTACAGTTGCATCTCATGCATGGCATGGGAGGGATGAAATGCAACCGAAGACCCACGCTCCGTCGGGGCGTCCGTAAGGCATTCGTGAGGGTACCTCGATGTGCATTATCCATCGAGAGGGATGTATGATTGATTTGTAACCAGAGATCCACGCTCCGTCGGAGCGTCCGTAAGGCATTCGTGGGGATACCTTGATGTGCATTATCCATCAAGAGGGATACTATGTGATTGGGATATGGCTGATGGGTGGGACTCATGGCATATGACGCCCATAGCATGGCATTGACTTGCTTGTTTTTGATATTATGTTATCTATGTGATTTTTGTACTAACCCATGTGTTGACCCTATTTGGAGTACCTACTGGGCGCGTTGTCCAATGCCCTACTTCTACCTTAGATGAGGACACAGGAAATGGACGGAACGAAGGACTCGATCGGAACCAAACTTAGGAGCTTGGATAATTTAGTTTCACTTTATTTAAGTTTATTCATGGACAATGTAATTTGAGTAGTTAGTATTTGGGAATGTAATAGCTTAGACTATTTGCTATGGATAGAATGATGATTAATCTGGATTAAGTTAATTTATATTGATTGCCTTCCTTGCTAAGTAAATGTTGTAATCCGATATTATTTCCGCAATGGGTATTTTGCAAGTCGTAGTATCGCTTGTGAAATGTTTTAGTGGACTTGTCCACGCACACGCATGGTTGGCCAGTTAAGGGTCGGGCTTTGGAAGCTCGGACTGTAATGGCCCGAAATTTTTAAATCAATAAATATGTGAATATTATTTATTTTAATGATGAAAATTGGAAATTGGTGGAATAAATGGTAAATGGGCCAAAATTTGGACAAAGGCCCAAATATGGCCCAATAGACCATGGATTGCATTTTAAAGTCATTTAAGTGGTCAATGATGGCCAATTGGGCCATGGGTGGACAAATTGAGTCAAATACCCATTTGGGACCCAATGGGTCAAGATGGTTAAGCTCTAAGGTAAATGGGTAAGATGGAAATGTAATTGGGCCATGGGCCCAAATGGTGATCCATTTAGAATGAATTCAATGGAATTTAAATCACCTAAGTTAAGTTAAAATTTAACCAAGGTGATGTGGCCAAGTGGGGCCCACCTCCACCTCATCAAGTGAGGTGGCGTGTGGGCCAAGGTTTGGTGGGGCCGGCCACCATGGTTGATTTGGTCAACCATGGGTGGAGTAATGGAGTTAGGTTAAGTACAAATGGATTAACCTAAGGTAATTATATAATTAATTAAATAATTAAATTATTTAAAGTGGTGGTTGAAAGTGGTCAAAGTGGGGCCAAGAGGTGAAAACCCACCTCATTCCCACCTCAAGTATGAAACACGTTGGACTTGGTGGTGGTTATCTAAACCACCACCATAAAGCAAATAAAAGATCTTTTAAATATCTTAGGGTTGGTGGGGTCTTTAATGTAAAGAAAAATGGGGATAAGTCATGAGTTTCTTTCCCATTTTTTTTATCCTCTCTTCATTTTCACTCCATTCTCATTCTCCATTGCCGTCTCATGTCCAAGTGAAGGAGAGAAAGAAAGAAAAGAGAGGAGCTCAAGGAGAGAAGAAAGAAGTGGAATTTGGAGGGAGATCACTCTAAGATTAAGGTTATCACCTCCCCTCTCATCATCTCTCCCTTTCCCTCTCTTAATTTAAGCTCTACTTTGGCCGATCCTAAGGTTGGGGGTTGCCACCATTGATTAAAGATCTTGACCTATCAAAGATCAAGAGGAAGGAGAGAGGAGGCTAAGGAAACCGACGGGAGCGGCGGAAGTCGGAGGAGACGACGGATGGTGAGTAGTTTCTTAAAGAAGAAATTTTGGATTTTTAGGGTTTAAGAATTGGAATTTATTTTTGTGAATTTAATGGTGGTTAGATAATTCTATGCTATGGAATGTAAATCCATCAAATGGAAGGGTGGAAGATGGAGAAAACCCTAAATGGGTGAATTAGGGTTAGGGAAAAGAAATAAGTAAAAGTATTAAATGTATGGTGTAATTTATTAAATTGAGCATGGAAGTAGGTAATTAGAATAAAATCATGGGCCATAGGGTTCGGCCATGTAGTATGGCCGAACCCCATGGTGGGTGATTTGGTATTGGATTTAATTGGTTAGTGTTTTAAGGGATGGAAGATAATGAAGGTAGCTAATGAATTTTTAGGGTTGTAAATGGTAAATGTTGGAAAAATTAAAGGGGTTTAAATAAAGAAAAATTATGGAGTGTGGGAATAATTTTTGTGGCCTCAAGAGGCATAGAAAATGATGGATCATGAACCATGGGTTCGGCCATGGTGTATGGCCGAACCCTATGGTGATGAAATGGTGATCAAATGATGGGTTTAAAGGATAGAAAAGATGGGCTTAATATTTTGGTGAATGTAGGTATTTTGGACAATGAAATGAATAAGAGAATATGGTTTAGATGCATGATTTAAACCCCTCAAGAAAGGATTATTGGTGGATCTAAAATGTTATGAATGGATCCAAGAAAAATGGAGAAAGAAACATCATGGGTTAGGCCATGGTGTATGGCCGAACCCATGACCCAAATTTTAGATCATTAATGGGTCTAAAGTTAAATGTGTATGTATAAGTTTAAATTAATGGAATTAGGTCAATAAGATGGTTGAGGTAAGTGATCTTGTAATGTGGTAGAGGAATCAATTATGGACTCAAGGTATGACTAAGAGTAATGATTTAATGGAAGGTCAATTTTTATGGGCTAATGAAGGATGTAGGTATGTGATTAGTTAATGGGGGGTTGGATTAATTAAATGGTTAATTTTAATGGCTATGTGACATGGTTCAATGGGTCATTAATGGACCTAAGTTGGGGATCTAAGTTTATGATCAATTATGGACTTAATCATGCATGGATAAATGAGTGATTAAGCATGAAAAATGAGGTAGTGGCAAAACCGTAATTAGTGGCCAAATTCAAGAATTCCATGGAAATTGATCATGGACTTAGGGGATCTAATGTAATAACCTTATAAGTGATTAATAAAGCCTAGGGTGGCCGAATTTTAAGACTTATGGGATTAAAAGGTTTATTAAATGACATGGGACCCACAAAACCTAAATAGTGACCGGTTTTTCATATGGGCTTAGAAATGGTTAAAACTTGAACTGATTTGGAAATTTAATATGGTATTGGATATCGCGGGCAGTACGCGTGACGGCAGTCGGACTATCGGACGAAAACGAAACGAAGACGCGAGTCGGTATTCGGTAGGATTCTAACCTTTTTGTAAGCCATGGATTGAGTGATGGTTTCCTTGAATTATTTCGAAAATTATATGGTATGTTTTAAGATTGGTTTTGAATTATGTATTATGTAGGGGTTTTTACTTGATTCATTCCGGTAAGTATATGATTGGTTTAAAATGGGTTTTAATGCTATGATGTGATTATGGAGGCTTTGCTTGATCTATTTTGGGTAATCAAGTTATATGTTTTATTGATGGGATTTTCTTTAAATGTCATGGTTTGTTATTATATTCATTACATGGCATATGACATCTACATCTCATGCATGGCATGGGAGGGATATGACAGGGGAAGGATGAAATGAAACCGGAGTCCATGCTCCGTCGGGGCGACCGATAAACAGACATGGAGATATCTTGATGTGTTTGATGTATCAGGGATGTTGTATGTAATTATGATACCTTGATGATGGTTCTTCCATCAAGGGGGAGGATTTGTGATTGTTTTATATCTGGACGAGGTTTTGCCGTCCAGGGGGATGATTTGTGATTGTTTTATATCTGGACGAGGTTTTGCCGTCCAGGGGAATGATTTGTGATTGTTTTATACCTGGACGAGGTTTTGCCGTCCAGGGGAATGATTTGTGATTGTTTTATATCTGGACGAGGTTTTGCCGTCCAGGGGGATGATTTGTGATTGTTTGTATCTTCACGAGGTTTTGTCGTCATGGGGGATATGACAGCATGATGGTATGGATGATGGGTGGGATTCATAACACAGACACCCATGGTATAGCATTCATTTTATGGTCTTCGTTATGTATTATCTATATGCTTTGTTATCACAAATCCATGTGTTAGCCCTACTCGGAGTCCTACTGGGCGCGTGGTCTAACGCCCTACTTCTACCCTAGCTGACGATGCAGGAGATGGTGGAACGGAAGGACAGGATGGGAGTCAAGCTTAGGAGCTTGGGAAGGCCGACTAATTATTTCGTTTAAGTTTATTTTGGGAAAATGTGTATTTGTATAATTTAGCTTGTCGGAAATGTAATAACTTAGATGTCTTGCTATGTTTTATAAATTATTTTGGAAAGTATGGTATGAGGGCATTTTAGTAATTTAATGGATATCTCTTCCCTGCTATCTGAAAATTGGTAGGATAGTGTCTATTATCATTCACATTGATTTTTATGTGTTGCGAGCTTACTTTCTACGCGTGAACCGTACTCGTGGATTTATGTTCCACGCACGCGTAGGGTTGGCCAGTTAAGGGCCGGGCTTTAGAAGCTCGGAACTTCACTCGCGTCGTGACGTCCGTGCCCTTTGTCACTTTTACATTAAAAAAAAAAAAAAAAATTAGACTCTGATTATGGTGAAAAGGGGCGGGTGTTACACGGACTTAGCTCGCGTTGTGACGTTCCCGCTCTCTTTCACTCTTTATTTTTTTTAAAAAAAAATAGACTATGATTTTTGACGAGTGAAAAACAATATCACCAACTCAAATCAAATAAATAAAACAATTAACTCAATATTTAGGGTATACCAGGCAACATGATAACTAAGCACTTCCTCGAGGTCTCCCAGACCCAGCCAGCTCAACATTACCTGAAATTGAAAGGATGTGAGTATAAACAATACTTAGTGAGGAAATATTCATGCTACACACTTACATACCCACATAATAATAATGTATGAAATGGAATATAAATAAAGCTATGCTATCATGTCATGCTATCAATCTCACCAATATAAACACAATGTCCACCCATGGATGCCAATCTCATCAACGTGAGCACAATGTCCACCCAAGGATACCTCTATGGAACAACCTGTCAAACATCATGATCCCTTGAGGGACATAAGCCACGACTTACAAGTAGGAGATCTCCATACAACATAGATAATCTACCTCACCCTACGTCCCTTCACCACTCTGGTGCTTAAGTCAGCTCTAAGGTGATCAGTATACGACTTACCAAGTTAGTACCGCCCAAGTAGGGCACACAAGTATCTAACCCTGCGCAATCCGTCTTACTAAGTCAGTACCGTCCGCTTAGGCTCACGAGTATCTAACCCTCCGCAATGCATTTTAGTATGTTAGTACTGCCCGTTTAGGCTCACGAGTATCTGACTCTGCCTAATCCGTTTTACTAAGTCAGTACCGCCTGCATAGGTTCACGAGTATCTAACCCTTTGCAATACGTCTTACTAAATTAGTACCACCCGTTTACGCTCATGAGTATCTGACACTGTGCAAACTGTACACCAAGTGTACAAAATAGTTGTGAGAGCGACCTACAACACGAAACATGGGAGGGGCTATACTCCTCAACGACAACCACAAACAATCATGAAAACGACCTACAACGTGAAGCATGATAGAAGCTATAGTCCTCGACGGCAACCCTACATGACCAAGTCACATAGCGGACGCCACCATTCTAATAGGTTCCTTTAACAAAACCATTATCATGTCACACCAACCTCCTCTAGGATGTGGGGACTCATACTAGTGGGGCACAAACAAGAAAAATGTACATCATCAAGTGCTATTCTTTGGGTCTCATCCCAACACTAGTAACTCTTAATATCATCATGCCTATTAACACGATAACCCATACTCACGTCCTAGATAACCTCCTAGGCACATATCAATAAGTAACACAAAAAAGGATCATATTCACAATGACATATGCAACACATATGTCATAATCACATAATGACCATAATTTCACAATGATAGCAGCATAGTATATTCCATTATGTTTCATATATTCAACATAATTATCACATTGGGTTATTTTAGGGATATGGACTACATACCAACCTCTGAGATACACATGTCAGGTTTATTTACACATATTCTTAGTCTTTGCAATTTATTCAACCCATCTCATGGTGGTATAGCATCCTAAGTCCAATCACTCTCTTTTCACAGTACAAACCCAATTAAATTCATCAATAAATCATCTCAGCCCTTCACACGGGTCTCCAATAACTATCACAAATTTTCTAACATCATAACAAGATAATAGAAATGCTACAAATCACATAATAGGGAATTATTAACATCTCGTGCATAGCATAGGGCACATCCATCCTATTTATCATGCATTAAACACATCAATAACACAGTACATTCCCTAAATCAATAAAATACTATACATGCATTCATACAATATGTTGTAGCAAACCTCAGCTCAAAATCACGATGTCTCGGGTTGATCTTTGGGTCATACCTCAACGCTTTCGGGATTTAAAGATTCTAATCAATCAAAAAGAACGTAATACATCCATATTAGTTCATCGATTAGGCCAAATCAAAGCTTAGAAGCAAAATCCCCAAATTTAGACCCGAGATTTACCACTAATCCAGGTTAATCCCTTCAATCTAAGAGTAATCCCCAAATCTCCTCCCATGAATCATCTCCAAAAATAGCTTATACCCTTTTCCCTAATTTACTTCCCTTCCTGTGGGTTCAAAACTCAATTTCAATTCAGATCTACACCCAAACAATGTTCCATAACAAAAGCCCCAATTATTTCCATGAATTTCTCTTCAAATAAGGCCTAAAAGCCATCACATACTCCATTCTCAACACATCCCATAAAGATCTCTGATGAAAGGGAAAGAGAAGGATCATAGATCTTACATTTTGAGGAGAAAGAACCGTGTAAAGGGGCATTCGAAGAGTAGGAAATCCGAACCTAAAGGCTTTGGTGGGTGAAAATCAATAGAGAGAAGGTAGAGGAAGCAAGGGTTTGCTGTTAAGGAAGATGGGTTGGATGTTTGGAAGAGGAATGAGATGAAATAAGCCTAAATTCGTCCAAGCACGGACTTATGTACACACTTAATTTTAATAATATTATAATTTTTTTTTTAGGGTTGGGCCATTACACTGTAACTCAGATAAAATTTCAAAGTCTTTATTTGAGGACAGTTTTGTTGTGGTTCTGCAAATAATTTTTATCTCGGGTTATAGGAATCAGAAAAGTGTGCATTTTTGTCTAATTTCATGGGAAAATGGAGACCTATCTACTATAGAAATTAGAGAAAGAAATAAGTTGATTAGATAGTCAAATCAGGTCTATAAGCTAAAGGTTTGTGATAGACTGAAATTATTTGGGTTTGTAATTGTTGGAGTACTCTGGCCATAACTTAGGGTAGGAAATTCGGATTGGGCCAACAAAATATTTTCTGAAAAGGCATTCAGAGATCTATCTACTGAAAAAAATATGATGAGATCTATCTACTGAAAAAAAATATGAGAATTTAAAATTATCCTAAATGGTTTCGAAACTTTAAAATTAATTGCAGAGAATTTGGATTGAGAGTTGGTTAAAAAGGCTTGGATTTTTGGCGTTTGTGTTAGTTTGCAATTTTAGGTGATGGAAACAATATACTTCCTGTATTTTTTATTTGTGAATTCATATAAATCATATTTTGGTGTGTTGGAATGCATAAATTGGGTTAGGACAAAAAATGCTCATAATATATGAATTAACAGGTAAAGTCATGTGCATCTCACATATTGTAAATGGGTAAAAATTATGGCAAAGTGTTTAAGCTAGTTAGTGACTTAGTCAACCTGGACTTATATTTTTACTTGTTGCCTTGTTGAGAAACCCGTGATATGGATTTGAAATTTGCATTGGATTTGATGTGTGTTGAGACATGGAAAATTATAATTTTACCTCTGATTATTGGAGAAGTTAGCTCTCAATTGTATGTATATTAGGTGCATTTAATACAGTTTGTGAGTTTTGTACTTAAAAAGGGAAAATATGTGACATCAGTTTAAATCCAGAAGAATTTCAAGGATTTGTGCTTAAAATGGAAGACCCATAATTTTTATAATTAAATTCTAACCACTTTTAGGGACATTATTGTAAATTGAATAATCTGGATCCAAGTATGAGAGTCTAGATTAATTCAATAGTTTTAGGTTTTAAAGTGTGAATTGATCATTTAATTCTGGAAGAGAGAAGTTGCAATTCAAGGGCCAAAGTCTGAATTTCAAATCAATGGGCCATATATCCACTCCAATTGGGCCCAGCATAGGGCCAGGCCACAGGCTGTAATGCGCATATTACAAATGGGCCAGGCCAATGTGTAACTCCAAAGTCCAACAAAGGCCCACGTTGTCAAAGCTCAAGTGCAAGTCAAGTGGGCCTAAGATGAAGTCCATCAGTTGAGGTCTAAGATCCAAAGTCCAAATGTTCTATGGTCCAAGTTTGAATTCATCTAAACCCATGTCCAATTACCCATGGCCGAAATCCATAACTCTAATCCTTATATCTCCCATGAACATTTCACCCTCCATTCTCCAATCTCAACTATCAATCCATCCATACATAAACCATTTTAGATCTAGGCAATCTAATTCATCCATCATGTAGGATAACCTTAGAATCATAAGCATCCAGGGATTCCATATTCATTCATCCACTTAGATCATCTATCACATATTAGAACCACTAGATCTTAACCAATCCATCACAACCATTCATTTCATGCATGCATATTAGGTAAAACCCTACATCCTCCTTGTTAATCCATTTCATAACATACCTTGCATAATGCATCATGCCATGGGTGTCAATGCCAAATGATCTCTCACCCACTTCCATATCCAATTAATCATATACAGATAGTTTCCTTGATAATTCACCATATCAAGGTGTTCCCTTGGCCAATTACGTCCGCAGTATTTTGTGACGGCACCACCAGGTTACTGTTATACCTCCCCACATATGTTAATCGGAATTACCGATGGAGTGTGGACTCCTCCCTCTACGCAGGGTTTCGGAACTGTTTACCGAGGAGCTCTTTGGCCTAGATTACGCCGTACCCATTCCTAGCAATCCCGGACAATGCCAAAATATCAATGTTTTACATAGCTTCATACAAGCTAGTCTCAAGCCCCAAGTCATGTCCGGACAACTCATCACTTGGCTTGTTGTCCCATGTATTCCCTCCCATGCCATGCATGAGATAATAAATGCAAAAATGCCATTTCATATCAAATTACACAATACCATTGAAAAATCAGTTCATATACATATACCATTTGTTTAACAAAAGTAAATCATCATTTTTGGAAATAAGGCTAGTAACATATATATAATCCATAGTGTCTCAATAAGGTAGGAATCCTACTGACGTCTGATTTATTGTCTTTTTCTTGTTTCGCTAGAACCCCGTTAACGATCGCGTGAAAATGAATCGAACCTCTTTACCTTATCAAATTCAACCACATATTTATATCAATTTGATTATCCATTTAATTTTCATCATCCCTTACATCCTACCAGATCAATAGTAGCATCTGGAAAATCATCTAAAATTTAAACTTTTCAATTCAGTCGACTGAATCATGCACAATTACTATTCTCTGCTTTACCTATAGACTTTCAGTCGACTGAATACAATATTTAGTCGGCTGAAAGACAACTAAGTATTGTTCATACTGGACCCGTAACCTTTCAGTTGGCTGAATCATAGATTCAATCAGCTGATTTTGGGTTAAACTTTCTGTGTTCTCGGTCAATCCATTTTCAATCGACTGAATCATAGATGCAGTCGGCTGAATCATAGATGCAATGTCTAAAACACACCAGATCCCTTACTTATTCGGTACGTCTATGTTCAGTCGGCTGATTCAGAGATTCAGTCAGCTAAAACATCAATAAACCCCATATATTTTAATCCAATCCATGTTCAGTCGACTGAATCATAAGATTCAGTCAGCTGAAACTCCCAGATAACCCTTTTCCTGTTCGGCCAACACCAGTTCAGTCGACTGAATCCTGAGATTCAGTTGACTGACTCTTTGTCAGTCCTTTTTGTTTGCTTATTTTGTAAATCCGTTCTTAATGAAATCCATTCCTAACATTATTTACATAGATTTCATCTTCTATACTCCTCTTAGTGAATTCAATCTATCCACTAGCCAAGGTTTGGGTTCCTCATGACCCATTTAATCATTGTACCAACATAGCATGGTCTTGGATTCAATCCTATGGTTATTTGTTTCAACTTAACACCATACTAGATGGATTTCCAATTCCATGACCCTAATCCAATTTGGCCATCCATTTCAACCAGTTATGGAACCCATAAGTTCAAGCACACCATGGCCAATCCTATGGTTTCCTAAATCATTCTTCTTCATTCCTTGCTCTTCAAAGATTCACCAAGTATAGAGATAGAAATGGGAGAGTAAGAAGATGAAAGGAAAAATCCTTTGTTTCTATGTGTGGGAGTCAGCCAAGGAAGGTGAGTAACCCCTTTGGCTGGTGTCCTTTGTATGCAGCCTTAGACTCTTCCACTCTCCCTCATTAATGACTTATCTAACCCAGTATCCCTTGGCTTAACCAAGGAGACCCTTGGCTTAAGCGAAGACAACTCTTTGACTTCCAACGTGTGTATTGATTTCATGCCCTTTTGAGAGATGGAAACTCTCCATCTTCCCATCTCAACTCAAGACATAACTTAACTCCATTGAACCCACTCATGGTTGACCAAGTCAACCATGACATGGCCGACCATGTATGTGGTGACTTGGTCACCACATGGCATTTGCCCTTCTTGGCCATCTCACTCGATGATGTGGCACCTTGCTTACTTGGCTCCTATGCGATGACATGCATGCCACTTGGCAATGCCACATCACTCACTTGAGGTGGATTTTATGCATTGGACTTTAATTGGGTAGTTGACCCATTTGCCTTCTACCCATTTATTTTAACCTTACCCAATTACTTTAAAATCAATCTTGCCCATGATCCATTGGGTCTTAATTGGGAAATTGACCCAATTCCTTACCCAACTAAGCTCCATTTCAACTATTTAATCTTTAATTTAATTAATTTGCAATTCAAATAGAATATTCCAATATATTCACAAGTAAAGAAAATCTGGAGTGTTACACAAACACCATAAGACCAATTTAAAGTGGTTCGGTTAGCCAACCTACATCCACTGTTAAGACTCGCTCAACCTTGAGCTATCCCCAAAATCCACTAAGTGGGGACTTATATACCCTCACAATTAGAGTAGGATTTCCACCTCACTCAATCGGCTGGGAATTTCACCCACCACTGTCGATTAAGAATTGCACCTATCCATTTGGTAGGGAATTCCACCCACCACTATGCCAGAGACTCCACTCTAGATTTTTTATAATGGTTCCGGAACCAAGCTTCCTTAATCCACTTTCGGAACAATGGTTTTAAAGAAAATTAAAACCAAGAAGCACTTTCCTTTAAAGTCCTTTATCCTAATGTGTGTTTTTTCAAGACCCCACCCATGTATGCCGACGCTCCACCTCGTAGCCGTCGTTTAGCAATCACAGTCCAATGTGTCAAGGAAATTTGTTATACCAAAGGTTTCCTAGTTTATGGTTCTCTCATTCTCACTTTCTAACTCAATCCTCAGATGGGTTATTTATGAGTTTTCTTCCATCCTCTCTCTCTCACAACTCAATTCATCTGATTGGTTGTATTTGATTCCCCTAGTGTAAGCACAAGACAGAGAGTGATCCTTCTGTTGGCCCTTGTTAAGCTCACTGATAAATATGAGGGTCCAATTGTTCCTTCCAAAGGATACCAACAGGTTGCATAAAGATTGGTTTATACAACAAAGGCAACCAGTTGTAGTAACGGTAATGGACTGATAGGTCGGTCGCACTGAGGAGTCGGTGACTAGAAATGTTACCTTTACAAACCCGACTGTTGTACATTAATTGCACTCCCAATGGTGATATTCTTTCTCAGTCAACATGTCGTTGTCGCCGATGGGTTGACACTTACGGTACCGGGAGGTTGGTCCATACGAGAGGCTCGTTCTTGTGCAAAACATGCTTCACAGTAGTTTCATCTCTAGAAACCTGTTACCCAGAATGACCTATCGCCCTTTACAGAGGGGTCGGTCATGGTACTCTCAATCGGTCTTTGATTACCGATATCTTTGTTTCTTCGAGAGTCCACATGAGTTCAAAGATTTCAAAATTCAAGATCTTGATCGAGGAATCGTTGAACACGAGGGGTCGTTTTGCATACGAGACTTTCGATCAGATGCATACCCAGAATGACAGTTCAATATTTCAGAATCTATGTTAATCTGGCCAGCCAGTCCTTAACCATGATGGGTCGATCCTGTCTCTACTAAAGGGTCAGTGAGAACAACTGGTCGAGCTGACAGTGAAACCAAATACATATTTTCAAGTTGGGTTCCAATTCATGGTCAAGCTTCCTCACTAGGCTTCATTTGATTTAACCATTTGTTTTTCTAATCCTATGGATAGTCCTCTCTAAGGTGTGGATACCACCTAAAGTCATCTATGGCTATTTTACCTGTTTTGTGATTGCCATAACGATGAGCTTCAATTCGGTGGAGCATGATCTTTTCTCTTGATTACTTGGGTCTTCAAGCTTCCAGCAAGTGTTTCTTTTCGAATCATGGAATTGATAAATATAGGGGCTTGACCAAGCTGAGGCACTAACAGAATCTTTATTCATTTTATTTGTGACAATCCATTTGAGAAATCTCTGTCCGTTTTTTGCACAGGTTTCAATAAAAATGGTGAGCAAGTGGTGAACACTCTTCTGAATGAAAGTCAATATGTTTATAGAGCAAGGAAATTCGAACCTCTCCCTGTCAGTCAATCTGTACGGGTCCCTTCTGTCGAGAAGCCACCAAAACTTCAACTTAAACCACTGCCTGAAACTTTGAAATATTCTTATCCTGGGACCATCCAATACACTACTAGTCATTATAGCTTCTGATTTAACTTCTGAATAGGAGTCTAGACTCCTAACTGTTTTAAAACAACATAAAGAGGCTATAGGATGGTCCATTGCCAATTCAAAGGAATTAGCCCCTCTATGGTCATGCACAAAATTCACTTGGAAGAAAACTCCAAGACAGTGCATGGGTGAGTCCGATACAGGTTGTACCTAATAAGTCGGGTGTGACGGTAGTAAAAAATGAGGATAATGAGTTGGTACCAACATGTGTCCAAACCCCCGTTTGTATTGACTACCGTAAACTGAACACTGTTGCTAGAAATGATCACTTCCCTCTTCCCTTCATTGATCAGTTGGTTGAACGTTTAGCCAGACATGGGTACTACTGTTTTTTTTTTTATGGTTATTCCGTCTATAACTCAATTTATGTGAGCCTCCTAAATGAGTTACTATCAATTTTAAATTACAATAATCAACAATATAATAAGGTGCTCAGGCCACTATACATATTGTCTTCTGAAATGACCATAGAGACATACTGAGTTAGGCCTAGTGATATAAGATGCTAAGGCCACTACTCATATAGCGAGTTAGGCCTACAGATCACTCAGTGCCTGAACCTTTCTTTTCTACCCTGCAGTGAAGTTAATCGCACAGCTACTGATACCTACTGGGGTGCATTTCCGCTGCGCCACAAATAGAGAGTATCGGCCTGGAAGTGAATACATAATATAGGTTTACATAATAATACCAATGAAAATGGTTAATATAACTTTTTAATTATTAAATTGGCATAAACATCACATCAAAACTTAGGGTCTAAACTTAACATGGAATCCTAACTTAGACTAAGTTTCAAAAACTTATTCTGGGTTCCTCAGAACCAGGTACTGTGGCTTCGGAACTTCCGAGCCTCTACCTAAAATCTGGGTCTATATAGAGCCTTCGGAACTTCCGAAGTTCAGGTCTAGGAACTTCCGAGCCTGCTTCCAAACAGAAAACTAAAAAGTCCAAAAATCATGAGTCTTGGTCCTCCTCGAAATGTACAGAGGTCTGTTCGGAACTTTCGAGTTGTTCGGAACTTCCGAAAGGGTCTCAGAACATCATGTCTGACCCGTTGAGGCAAAGAGTTCAACAGTTAGCCTCTGCTCCTTCAGAACCCCGAACTGAAGTACGGAACTTCCGAAGTGGCACCTTCGGATCTTCTGAAGGCCGATTCTCAGAACTTTCAAGAGTCGTCTTCTTCCTCTGTCACCTGCAACAACTCGAAAAGTCCAAAAGGGTCTCGGAAAGTCCTGTTTGACCCGTTGAAGCAGAGAGTTCAACAGTTAGCCTTTGCTCCTTCGGAACCCCTAACTGAAGTTCGGAACTTCCGAAGTGGTACCTTCGGATCTTCCAAAGGCTGATTCTCGGAACTTTCGAGAGTCATCTTCTTCCTCTGTCACCTGTAACAGTGCAGTGACCAGAGGGACAAAGTGAAATACGAATACAGAAACAGTGGGTTTTATGAATTAGTTTTTCACATCCTTCTTGTCAGATGGACTTTTCAATGAGTCTTCTTTAATTTTGAAATCAATTGAACCAATAACACTGATTAAAAATACCAAATTCAAAGAGGAAAACCAACAAAATACATGAAAATCCATGTTTTCGACTAAACTTCAAAATCGATTTTGACTCTAAAATTTAAACCGATTTCACTTTTGTTTGATCCTAAACCTGTTAGAATTTCAAAACGAATACGTTGGTTACCTTCGCTTTGAAAATCAGGTGAATTTTGAAGTCATTGAAAATCTTCCACTTCAAAACTAAGTTACAGGTGGTTGTATGGTAGAAAGGAAAGAAGAGAATCAACAAGAGTATTTGTAAAAGATTTTTGCACTTAAAACTGTAAATCTCTTCACTGTTGATGAGTTTCTATAGAGTTTGAGGGAGAACTGCAATGGTGGCGGGAAAATGGCCACAACAGGTTATCGTCGACGCTACATGAAGTGATAGATAATTCGCACCAACATAGCTGCTTCAAACCGTCACGGGGTTATTTATAGTTTAGTCCATTCTAACTCATTTGCATTTTAATCAATTTTATTTATGTCCAATATTTGACTAATTAAAAGGTTTATTTAATTTAATCCATCTTACCCAAAATGTGGGGTTTTAAAAACTCTAAATACCATAAAATTTTGGGGATTTATATTTTATCAAAATTAACTAATTTAAACAAACATCACATTTTATCACTATTCGCTTAATTCAATTTATATTTATTTAAAGGGTTTAAATTCTTTATTTTCAAAATCTGAAAACATAAATCAATGAATTAAAACATAATTTAATAACACATATTTTCTTAGAATTTTCTTGCTTCCGAAATTTCCTAAAATAATTATTTCCTAGCTTTCGGGATCTTTTTTATTAGTTTTTAATAATATTTTCTAAAATTTAAATATAATAAACATACTTATAAATTTCAGAATTTAAATCACTAACAAGGAAATGAATAACACTCAAACAAAAATCAAACAATTATATAAACATAAAATATCACTGTCTATGGTAAATTACTATTTTGCCCTTCAAATGTAAATGAGTTGGATCAAAGAGCTATCAACCTCTGATTTTGCCGACTGGACTTTTCACAAGGCCCTAGCTATAACCTTCATGATTAATAGGTCAAAATACAATTAATTAATACAAATAATTCAATTAGCCCTTATTTTGGATCAGGGTATTACATACATCATCAATTTAGTCCATTGATTAAAATAAACTTTAAACCTTAGATTAATCAAATAATTCTGAGAACAAAAATATTTCAGATGTTCAAAAGAACCTTAGATCTAGAGTATAAGTTAATCAAAAGAATTAAAATATTTCAGATGTCTAAATTAATTACCAATGGAGGAGTAGTGAACTAAAAAAATCAAACAATCATAATAATAAATTGAAACTTGGGTTTTCCATAAATCTACACAAATATGCCTTGAATTTATTGATGAGAAAAGATAGAGAATTACAACACAAAAGATGTGACTTAAAAATACAGGAATTAAAATTGAAATATTTTATTGTGCTATTTTTGCTTTGGGCGAAAATTCCAAATCCCAATTTGCTTCATACAAATGGGTTATGGAGAGATTATCTCCAAAAATTTCTCCTCATGTGCATTTAGCATTGTGCTATACATGACACATGGCACACACACAAGCATCCACATCTTCAATTCGATTTTCCTTTATCTTCGATCTGGGCTTCAATTAGAGGCATGGACTTCAGGCTGGGCCCACTTCTGATCTTGGAATTGGCTTAATGTCATGAATTTACCACTTTTAAATTAAAATACCAAAAATTATTATCATAATCCAAACTCTCATAGTTGGATTTGAATTATGATAATTTATAATAATTTCCAAAATTATGTAGTAAAATCCACACTTTCAAAAAATAGCACAGTGGCCCATTTTTCTGCATTGTTTTTTTCAATTTTAGGTGATTTTCTTGATTTTTTTCTTGTTTTAGCTGTAAAACTCCAAAATTCTATTAAGAATACAAAATTCTAGATCTAACTCATCTAAATATTAAAGGTAAAAATGTCATTTTTCTGTGTTCATCATCCTAAACGAATAGGAAGTCTTTAGTGCCCCCAATCTTATGTGGAGAATGTGATAGGCGTGAGAAGAGAATTATTTTAAAAAAAAATTGGTCACATGCCCGGGGGTCAGGGGGTGACAAAAAACAACTGTAAGGTTTCAAGTTCAATCACTCAAAATGACAAAATCAATTCTAAAATATGTTAATAGGGTACTCAAAGGAGGGAGAAAGAAACATGGTTAGGATTGGGAAAGTGAAGAATCATGAGAGAATTATAATTAAGTATACGTTGAATAGTTAGGATGATGATGTGTTGTAGTGACCCTATCCCGACTAGAGGATTAAGGGTAGAATTAGGGTGTTAGTCAATTAAGGTGTTGATATGTGTGTTCGTTGTTTTAATTCTCAAAAAATTATTTTGAAAATACACAGGATGATTCTTGTTTCTATGGATTTTAAAGGACACCATTCAATGTTTTGAAAAATTGATTTCCGTTTTCAAAGAAAAGAAGATGGTAAAATCTATTATATACATAAAATAAGTGTTTTAACTTTTGGAAATAATTTTCTATAAACTTTGGATAAAATTATATTGGCTATATTTTATTTTATTTTCAAATGGTTTGAAAATATTGATTTGTGAAAAGGCTATTTTGCTCTTATTTTAAAATATATTTTCGAACAAATTGAAACCTAAATTGGTGATCTGTAAATTAGATATAAAACTATTTAATTTTATTGTTTGAGAAATAAAATATATTTTTTAAACCTTTGAAGAGTTTTATAAAATCTATTCGTAGTCTTCATTTTTAAATTCAAGTTTGAAAAAGGTACAATTTCAATTGTTTTAAAATCCAATTTCAAAATAGGAGAAAATCCAGACTTCAAATTTTATAAGATACAAAGAGAATTTCTATTTCTCTTGATTTTTGAAAGGGAACAATTATTATTTTCGTTCTTTTAAAAATTTAAATTGAAAAGAGAAAAACTGTTTGCAAAAAGAAGTGTTTTTTTAGAAAATTTTGCTCAGAAAATTAAATTACAAATTATGTTTTAACTTTTATAAAATCTATTTACAGTTTTTATTTTTAAAAAATTCAAGCTTTAAAATCGTTTGAAAAATTAGTTTTGAAAAGAATAATTTTTACCTCTTTTGTTTTAAAATCTAGTGGAATAATTTTGAAAACTTAAAATTTTAAATTAATATTCAAATTAATTTCATATGCTGTACATCTAGTTTTTCAAAAAAAATAGTGTGCTTTATTTAACCAAAAATTCAAATTTTACCTATGCTTGGATGAGTTGGTGTTTAAATCTTTGTTGTTTGAAAAGAATAATATTTTTAGATAGAAAGAGAATTAAATTAAATAAATACAAATTGGAGAGAAATTAATTAAGAAATTAATAAAATTAAGATAGTCTTGTCCAAAATTCGTGTGACCCATGGAATGTTCCACCTTGGGCGTATGAATAAGTTAAGAAATTCGTTTTAGCTTATTTCCTCCAAATTAGAAATCCTAAATTAGCTATGAAATCAAATTAGAAAATAATTAAAACTACTCACCCCATGGTCGAATTTCTCTAGGAAATTTCCCATGCTTTGCTGACCCTCCCTACCTTTTTTTTTTTTTTGTGTGTTGGGCATGTATTCCATACACACAGCAACGAAGCCCCTCTCCTCTTTGGGCGAACAAGAAGTTTTCTCTCTCTCCTTTCCAAAGTTTGAATACTCCTCCTCTTCCTCAAAGCCTTGAACGAATTTGAAATCTCTCCCCTTAGATCATCTATTTTCTTATTCAATAAAAAATAAAAACGTATGGTTTTCTTTCATAGTTTTTTCTCTCTTAATTATCTCTACATCTTTCAATCTCCATGAAAATCAATCCATAGATCCAACCTTCTTATTCAATCTTATGGAGATTTTGTTATCAAATATTATTCTTGCGTAATTAAAGGACTGATTTGGGGTTTAGAATGATTGATTTAAAGATCCTAAATTCGGATTAGAGAAAACTCCAACTTTTTAAAAAAGTCTAAAACTCGGATTTCAAATCAGGTGTACGGTTTTCTGTGCGTCTTCGCCAAAAAAAATCATAAATTGAGTTCCTGAGCGTATTTTTCTATGACATTTTTTTGGGTTGAAAAGTACACTGATCGATATAGTTTATGTATGAATTTGAAATCAAGATTTGATGATTTGATACCCCAAATTAGGCCAGCAATTCGAACCAATTTTCTGTCCAGATTTTCACAGTTTTGCTGCTATTCGTTCCATAAATATAACTTGACCTCTGAGTATTGGAACGACACAAGATTTTTGTCTAAGTTGATCAGAACGAGGAGATATATCTCTACCAAACATGAAGGACCAATTAGATGATTTGATGGGTCAAACTATACCTGCAAGTGGACCCTATTGCAGAAAACAAAATTCTGGACACTTTTGCAGTGTTCCAGTGTACAAATTTTAATTCATTCGTTATGGATCCGATTAGTGCCAATATTGGCACGAAAATTAATCCCTTAGAGAGTAATATCTCCAAAATTAATTTAAGAATTTTATAAATTGAAATGATGAGTCAATTTCGAGTTACAATCCAGATACCTCGTTTAAGACTGCAAACTATTTGGGAGTGTACATGTTCGGGTAGAACGACCATATCTCGGGTTAGGAAAGTCTGTTTGGTCCAAACGAGATATCATTACGATAGTAATTCAGAATCCTACATACTGGTAGAATATGGAGATTAATTAGAGAACATGTTGTTTCCAGAAAATTCTGTAAGATGATCGAATTCTTCTCTATAAGGATTTTCCTGGAAAAGTATGTAAAACTTGGAAAACTTAGATTTCTGAATCCCTATTTGCTGGACCAGAATACCTATGACATTAAGAGATGAATTATTTTAATATAAAATAATAAGGATTTTATTCTCAAGTGGTTTTGGAAATTTAGGCGAATGGTTTGCATAGATTTTCATTGGTTTGTGCTATAATTATTATATTTCAGCAAACTTTGGATCCTGATCACTAGGAGAGCTTCGATATTTTATCTTGTGCACTTCACAAACTTCTAGGTGAGGGAAAACAATACACTATACTTTTATTGTGCATGATATTCTTTATTTTATCTCTGTGTTTGAGCATGAAAATATTGCATGATGTTATATGTTTTAAGAATGTAATTTTGGACCTATGAAATAAATTGAGTACATATTGGAACAATGGTCGTAATCCGGTACTTACTCACAGTAGTGTAAGGGGATTGGTCAAGTATTCCAATGGCCGTGAGGAGACTCAGTCCGCTCGAATAGTTGAAAATCAACCACTCGCCTTGTTGAAAGGTCCAATAATTACATTCGAATTTGATGGATGTTTATTGATTGTTGTGGTGTTATTTGTGGAGAATTGAGATTTATTTATGATATTGTGTTTTCATAATAATGATGATGTGATATGATTTATTATTATGCATGTGGGATGTTATTGAGATTGATTTTTTTATGTTTAAAAAACGTATATGATGCCTATGTTAATTTAAGATCATATAATCGTACTTGGAGTATGTTGGTAATGTTTAGATTCATAGCATGTTAATATGATTCATAACATGTTGCATGATGATAGAGATAATGCATGATGGACATGGCATTGAGTATGGCATCTTCATATTCACGGGATGGGTATGGAGGTGTAGTCTGTGATATTTCATGAAGACCACGACGATGGTAGTAAGTCCTCGTTTTTAGTGAGAAGTACCACACATGTGCTAGGTTTGGTTTGTTAGTCCATGAAAGATCACAAAGGTTGTTATTTGGTGATGGTGTTGTGTAGTCCTTACTTCATGTGGGAAGTACCACGCTGTGGTAATGTATAGTCCTCACTTCATGTGGGATGTACCACGTTGTGGTAGAGTGTTGCCCTCGTTTCGGCGGGAAGACCACAAATACAGTGGGTAGTGTTGTGGAGAAATTATGCACTATATATATACATTAAGCATCTTGCATTGCATGGCAAAATGCATGGACATTCAATGCGGATTTATCTCAGTATGCCTTAATATCATATTTCTTATGTTAATTTGAAAATAATGAAGATATTGTTAATGCCCCGACTTGGCCGAGTCCCTATTTGTCAATTACATGACTCGGAAAGAAGCACTTACTAAGAAGCTTGAAGACTCAAGATGATCAAGGAAGAAGATCATGCTCCACCATGCTCAAAGATCATAATCAACTAATCTATTGATTGAGTTTGCCAATGAGGAAAAGAGGAAGAAAATAAATAATCTCGGAAAGATTTGGATCAACCAAGTTTCCTTGTCACCCTGAGCTTGTGATTGTTATACAACAGCTACAAGAATGAGCGTCGACTTACATGGGTGAGATCTTCACAAAGCACACATCAGCGAGAAAGAGCTTCAAGGCAAGTGTTTCTTGGTTTTAGTTTTTGTTTTTAAAACCTTTGACCCGAAAGTGGATTAAGCGAGATTTGCTCCGGAACCACTATAAAAAACTCTAGAGCGTCATATCTGGCACAGTGGTGGGTGGAATTCCCAGCCGATTGAGTGAGGTGGAATTCCTACTCTAATTGTGAGGTTGTAAGTCCCCACATAGTGAATTTGGGAATAGTTCAAGGCTGAGCGAGTCCTAACAGTGGATGTAGGTTGGCCACTCGAACCACTATACATCTTGTGTCCTTGTGTTTGTGCTGTTAAAGATATTTTCTTGTGTTAATTGCTTAATCACAGTTGCTAACACACACACACTTGATTGTTGTATCTGATGCACTTTAACTAATCAATCAAGATAATTTCAAAAAAGACCAACGAATTTAACTCTAGAGCATCGTCTCTGGCACAGTGGTGGGTGGAATTCCCAGCCGATTGAGTGAGGTGAAATTTCTACTCTAATTGTGAGGGTGTAAGTCTCCACATAGTGAATTTGGGGATAGTTCAAGCTGAGCGAGTCCTAACGGTGGATGTAGGTTGGCGAACCGAACCACTATACATCTTGTGTCCTTGTGTTTGTGGTGTTAAAGCTATTTTCTTGTGTTGATTGCTTAATCACAATTGCTAACACACACACACTTGATTATTGTATCCAATACGCTTTAACTAATCAATCAAGATAATTTCAAAAAGGACCAACGAATTTAAATTGACCTATTCACCCCCCACGGTAAATCGTGTTGTTCTAACTCTCTAGAAAAGGGACTTTCAGATATCATGTGTATATATGTTATTGTGTTCTTTCACTTGGTTTGGAGCTCACACCCCTTACATTACAGGCAATCCACTGGAGTTAGGATTGGAGGAGCACATTGCAAACAAGACGTGGTCATGGATGGATAATTATTTTTTTTAGCTAGGTGTTGGACTACATTGATTGAGTTTAGTTATTTGATTATTCTTTTGAGACTTGATTAATTGATTTAAATAATTTGAGAAATTTAGATTTATCAGTGGATTTTATATTTTTTTGGATGGGTTGTGAGCAGATCTGTGAGATTAGATTTGACAATGATAGTAGTTGTTATTCATTTTATTTTGTGGAAAATGTAACGCCCTGAGCCGGAGTGGGCTCGAAACGCTATTGATTTTTTTTTGTAAGCTAGTCTTAATACTTATAACTGGGCTGGATTAAGAGTTAGGCCAAACCACACACTTTCTCAACATTTGGACTTACACACAAACCATAAGCCTACCCACATGCATACACATAACATACGATCACATGTTTGCATAAACGAAATATTTGATAATCAAATCAAAGTAATTTCGGTCACATAGTGGTTTACACAAGTCAAAACCTAATAAGTACCACATATGGTACTAAACACAAAATATGGTTCCAAAGAACCAAACAACAATAAAAAGTTCCCGTCCGTGAGAAAAATCTCGAAGCAATACAACAACTTATCCTTCCTAAGCTTGATACATACATTTTTCCTCCTCGGGTACAGCTCCAGAAATGTGAGTAGTGTGAGCTAACTAGCCCAGTGAAATAACATAACAATGTAGTTTATTGAACATCAGGTTAGCCATAATCAATATTATCAACATAATAGTTTTATCTTGCCAAAATTTCAACATCATTCCATAACTACTGACATCCACTGTAACACCTAGATACAACGCTGAGACCATTAGTATTAAATCCCGAGACGGTCAAAATACCATCTTGCAAGTACATCTCCGGCACACCCAAGGCCGGTACTGACAGACCCGAGGTCAGCAACTGACGACACACCTGATCCAGCAGACGTAAACCGACACGCCCAAGGCCGGTAATAGTTTAGTAGTTAAGGGTACGTGGAAGCAGTATTAACATCATCATAGCTCATAAGCATCATTATATATGATCAACATCATAAATATCCATAAGCACTCTTCACATTAATGCAACATGTCTAAGCATGTAAGTGGGTTCATCAAAGCAGATCCTTGAAACCACTCACTGCGTTAGATCCCTTTTTAACCTGATTTACTCTTATTGTAGTGTTAAGTCTTCTCAGCGAAAAAGTGTGGTATCGAAGTATCTACCAAGCACAAAATAGTTATACAAATAATAATCAGTCAATATACATAGCATACAAAATAATACATACTTATAGTATTTCAAATCCTATTTTTCAGAAATCTTTAGGGGAAATGGAGGTGAGTCTCCTATTGGGTTACTAACCATTTTAAGTTACAATAATCAGCAATATATATAATATAATGCTCAGGCCACTTCTTATATTGTCTTCTGGACATCACCAGGTTGACGTATTGAGTTAGGCCTAGAGGTATAAGGTGCTCAAGTCACTACTTTTATAGCGAGTTAGGCCTAGAGGTCACTCAATGCCCGAACCCTTCTTTTCTACCGAGCGGCCAAGGGAATCGCACAACTACAGATAGCTATCGGGCTGAGTCAGCCACAGATAGAGAGTATCGGTCTGGAAGTGACTACAATAAGTACATACACTATAATACTAAGAGAAAAGTGATTAGTTTCATTTTTTTTTATCAAAGAGGAGTTTAAACATTACATTAAAACCTAGGGTCTAAAACATGCAAATCTTAAATCAAACCAAGGTTTATAAATCAAAACTGGGTTCCTCGGAACATGTCTCGGAACCTAGTACTGTGGCTTCGGACCTTCGGAGCCACTGCCTAAATTGGTCTACAGAACCTACGGAACATGGTTCTGTCCTTCAGAACTTTCGATGTCTCGAAACTTCCGAGGGTGCTTCCAAGCCGAAAACAGAAAATAGAACAATATGTGGGCCTTGGTGTGTCTCAGAACTTCCGAGAAGTGGGTCCTTCCGAACATACTCGGAACATCCCATCAGCAGAGGCGGGGAGACCGTTAGCCTCTAGACACTTCAGAATCCCAAACTGAAGCCCAAAACTTCAGAAGTGTCGGCCTCGGAGGCCAACTCTCAGACCTTCTGAGAGCCCTCTTCTTCCTTTGTCCGCAGCAACAGACAGTAACGGCAACGGCTATGTGAAATACGAATCCAAAAATAATGGGTTTTCTAGGTTCGTTTTTCACATCTAATAAGTCAGATGAACTCCTTAGTGAGTTCTCTTGACATAAGGAATAATATAAAACATCCAAGTTGATTTAAAACATGTGATTTTAACATGAAAACTAGTGTTACATAAGAATTTTCAAGTTTTTCGTTAAACTTCAAATCAAATTTTAACATTCAAATCTTAACCAATTTTACTTCTGTTTGATTCTAAACCGATTAGAATTTGAAAAGGAGCACAGACGTTGCCTTCGCTTAAGCTCTAGGGTTGAAAATCCGAAACTTGAAAAATCTTCCTTCTTAAGCTTACGGTAAAATTTTGAAAGGAGAAGAGAGGGAGATGGTCTGGTTTTCACAGAGGGTTGAATTCTGACTGGGGTGAATCCAGCTGGGAGGAGGGTAGAAATTTATAACCCTCCACCATGGCCAGGTGATGGACACATCACCGGCAGCCCACGAGCTATTGCATGGGTCAACACGGCCACGTACCAGCTGTAACAGTGAAAACAGTAGAAATTATTTGCAGATAAGTCCTTCTGGGTTTTGCAATTTAGTCTATATTTTGTCTTAATTAAATTTTAACTAAAAACATGATTTAAATAATTTAGTTCATTTAATCCAACTTAACAAAAATGTTGGGTTTTATAAACTCTACTTATCATATAATTTTGGAGATTTAAATTTCATTAAAAACAATAGATTTAAACCAAATTCATAATTTTACACTATTTACTTAAATCAACTTGTATTAAATAAACAGGTTTAAAATCTTTATTTTCAAAATTTGAAGAAATAAACTAAACAGTTATATTAAAGCCTAACCTCACATATTTTTCTCAAAATTTTCTTATTTCTAAAATCGTCTAAAAATATTTATTTCTTCTCTTTCGGGCCCTTATCCGGTAGTTAACACTATAATTATAAATTAAAATCCTCGATTAAGGAATTCAATATTACTCAACAGTAATCAAATAATTATATAGATAGTAGAAATAACATCGATAAATGACAAATTACCATTTTGCCCTTCCAACTAGACGAGTTGGATCTTCGAGCTTTCAAGCTCAGACGAGGCCAAAACTGGGTTTTTTGTAAGGCCCCAATCGTAATCTTTAAGATTAACCGGTTAAAGTATGATTTATCATACTGATTACGCTTAATTCGGGTTAGGGTATTACATCCCACCCCCCTTAAAGAAATTTCGTCCCAAAATTTAAAATAAAACTGGTACTTTTTTATCCCGTAAACAGACTAGGGTATAACTTCCGTATCATTGACTCTGGTTCTCACGTCACGTGTTGCACTTCGCGATGTTGCCACAGAACTTGCACTAGAGGATTAGACTTTCTCCTGAGCTCTTGAGTTCGAAATCTTTGTATCTCTACTGGTACTTCTTCAAAAGTTAGATCTTCTGAGACTTCGATGTCCTCGTAGCTTATTAAATACGACGGATCAGGCTCGTACTTTTTCAACATAGACACATGAAATGTACTATGTACTCTCTCCATAGTTTGAGGAATGTCTAACTGATAGGCTACTTCCTTTATTCCTTTTAGGATTTCAAAGGGTCCAACATATCGAGGTGATAGTTTTCCCTTACGCCCAAACTTTTGTTCTCCATGACGCGGTGCCACACGTTGGAACACTCGATCGCCGACTGCAAATTCTAAAGATCTCTGCCTTTTGTCAGCATAACTATTTTGTCTGCTTTGGATTGTCTTGAGACGTTGTCTTATCACTTCAACTTGTTTAGACGTCTCACGCACTAGATCAGGTGCCAAAAGTATTTTGTCTCCCACTTCTGTCCAACAAAGAGGTGACCTGCAGGGTCTACCATACAGAGCTTCATATGGTGCCATGTCTATGATGGAGTGATAACTGTTGTTGTATACAAATTCAATCAATACCAAGTGATCTTCCCAACTTCCCTGCATATCCATAACACATGCCCTTAGTATATCCTCTGAGGTTTGAATGGTTATTTCTAATTGACCATCCGTTTGAGGGTGAGAAACAGTGCTAAAGCATAACTTAGTCCCCAATTCTTCCTGCAATCCCTGCCAAAATCTTGACACAAATCTAAGATCTCTATCAGATACAATAGATAAATGTACTCCATGCAGTCTGACTATCTCCTTTATATACACTCTACTCAGGGTAGCTAAAGAATCAATCTTTTTAATTGGCAGAAAATGAGCTAATCTTGTTAATCAATCGACTATTACCCAAATAGCGTCGTTCTTCTTGGAAGACTTTGGGAATCCAGTCACAAAGTCCATGGCGATGTGCATCCATTTCCATTTAGCTATTTCAAGAGGTTGTGTCTTTCCACCCGGTCGTTGATGTTCCGCTTTAACTTGTTGACAGGTCAGACACTTAGATACGAAATTTGGTACCTCTCGCTTCATACCTTTCAACCAAAACAGTCACCGCAAGTCGTGATACATCTTTGTACCACCATGATGTACTGCAAAACAAGAACGATGAAAATAATTGAGTACATTTCCTCTGCATTAGCCCGACTTTGGTACGAAAAGTCTATCCTTGAACGTCAGACCGCCGTCAGCCTTGATCTTCCAATCCTCCAGGGTTGCTCCTCCTAAAAGCTGAGTTATCAACTCTTTTGTTTCTGGATCATTCTGCTGTCCTTCCATCACAAAGTTTCGATTATCTCGAGCTGTAGAACAAAATTGTAGATCCTTGCTGATCAGTTTCCCTCGATCAGCTCCAGATCATAGTCAGACAGGACTTCTAACATCTTCCACTGCAAGAATGCCATACTAGCCACATTGCCATGTGACTTCCTGTTTAAGGCATTGGCCACCACATTAGCCTTTCCAGGATGGTAGGAGAGACTGAAATCGTAATATTTTAAATATTTCATCCATCTCCGCTGTCTCATATTCAGGTCCTTCTAAGTAAAAATATATTTGAGACTATGGTGATCAGAAAATACATTGAATTTCTCACCATATAAGTAATGTCTCCATAACTTTAACAAGAAGACAATGGCTGCTAATTCCAAATCATGAGTTGGATAATTTTACTTATGCCCCTTTAGCTGTTTGGAACCATAAGCTACTACTTTTCCTTCCTGCATTAAGACACATCCCAAACCAAACTTAGATGCATCGCAATATACATCATAACCTCGTCCTTGTTCGGGTATTATCAAAACCGAAGAAGTGGTCAATTTCTCCTTCAACTCCTAGAATGCTTTTTCACAAGCATCGCTCCATTCGAACTTAACATTCTTTTTTGTCAATCGGGTCATTGGCACTGCAATCTGGGAAAAGAGTGGGATAAATTTACTATAATACCCGGCTAATCCCAGAAAGCTTCAAATCTCGAATACGTTCTTGGGACTTTTCCAATTCTTCATTGTTTCTACCTTTGCTGGATCCACTGAAATCCCTTCTGTAGACACCACGTGTCCAGGGAACTGAACTTGAGTTAACCAGAACTCACACTTGCTTAGCTTAGAGTACTGTAACGCCCGCCCCATTTTCACCGAAATCAGACTCTATATTTTTTTTTTTTGAAATAAAAGTGACAAGGGGCGGGGACGTCACGACGCGAGTTAAGTTTGAGCTTCTAAAGCCCGGCCCTTAACTGGCCAACCCTACGCGTGCGCGGAACGAAGTCCACGAGTACGGTTCACGCGTAGAAAGTAAGCTCACGGAAACTAACTGAATGCGGAACATGTTAATAGAGTCTATCCTACCGGTTTTTAGATAGAAGGGAAGATACAACATTGAATTACCAAAATGCCCCTATGATTCATATTTAGATCACAAAGTATAATCATCCATAACTAAAGTCCAAACCATCGCGAGAAATATAATTTATATAGTCCGACAAACTAAGCTACTTAAATTACAACTTTTCCAAAATAAAACTTTGATAAACAAGTAGTCGCTCCCCCAAGCTCCTATGCTTGATTCCCATCACGCCCACCATTTCCTCCGTCTCCTGCGTCATCAGCTAGGGGAGAAGTAGGGCGTTAGACCACGCACCCAATAGGACTCCGAGTAGGGCTAGCACATGGATTAGTAATAACAACATACAGATAATAACCCAATGGAAGCTGATAAACCATCATACAATGAAACTATAAAGTAAATGCCATGTCATGGGTGTCTATGTTATGCATCCCACCCATCATCCAAACCATATAATATCATATCCCTCTTGACAGAACAAAACCTCGTCAAGGTATCCCCATGCCTGTTTTCGGTCGCCCCGACGGACCATGGACTCCGGTTATCAAAATATCCCCATGCCTGTTTTTCGGTCGCCCCGACGGAGCATGGACTCCGGTTTGTTTTTTTTTTTTTGCCCATGCCATGCATGAGATGTAATGCATTATGCTATGTAATATATATATATCTCATAACTCTAGTATATCATACATAGCCTTGGCATAGAATGCATCATCTTAAAATATAAATCATAGTATTAAACATAACATTCATAATCGTGAAAACCCATCATAAAATAAATCCCATAGTCCACAAAATAAGATAAAGATACCATCACATATCCATGGCTTACAAGGAGGTAGGAATCCTACCGAATACCACTTAGTGTCCCGTTACGTTTCGGTTCAATAATCCGGTCGCCGATCGCGTATCGTTTGCGACACCCGATACCTTATTACACATTTACCGAATTAGTCCGTATTTTATTTCATGATTAAATCTCTAACTGATCATAAACCTAGGTCCATTAATGATCTTTAATCATGTCACAAGATTATCATAAATCAGCCCTTATCTTAGCCTCTTTTTCCATTGATTTAAAACACATCCATAAATCCAATTTTGGCCATTTTAAATATTCCGATTTGCGAGCCTAAAACACAGCATCTATCCGTTTCATTTATGTACATTCTAAGTCCAAAATTCATCCATAACTTAGATCCATTAAGGATTCATTAATCATGATCTAGCATCATAAAATCAGTCCATTTAATTTAACATAATCTCCATTCCTCCTACCGGATTAACAGTGATCTCTGAAGATATTCAAAACTGTACATTTCGATTCAGTCGACTGAATTACCAGTTCAGTCGACTGAATCAGTAGTTCAGTCGACTGAATCGCAAATTCAGTCGGCTGACTTCAAATCAGATTGTCTGTTTGTCTTGCCAATTTATTTTCAATCGACTGAATCATAGATTCAGTCGGCTGAACTATCAACCATCCCTTTACGTGTTTAATAAGTATCCATTCAGTCAACTGAATCGTATATTCAGTCGACTGAAACATCCAGAACCCTTTTCTTATCCGAGAAGTTTGTGTTCAGGCGACTGAATCATAAGATTCAGTCGGCTGAAACTCCCAGAACTCATTCTATTATCAGCCACCATTAGTTCAGTCGACTGAATCCCTCATTCAGTCGGCTGAAACTCCCAGAAACTTGTTTCTGAATCGTTTATCACTAGTTCAGTAGACTGAATCTCTGATTCAGTCGGCTGAAACTCCCAGAACTTCGTTTCTGGTTCGTTCATTATCTGTTCAGTCGACTGAATCTCGGATTCAGTCGATTGACAGTTTTGTCAGTCCTTTCCATTGCATGTTTTGGACTTCCTTCCTTCGCGATTTCTCTTAAAAGAACCATAACAACATGTTTGGAAATACTTACAATCCTTGGTTCTCCCGGTTGTCTCTTGCTCCACTTGCTCCTTAGCCTTTCTCTTTCTTCTTCCTCCTTGATACTTGGCCAATGGTGGCTTGATTAAGGAAAGGTCACCAAGTTTTGGTTCGGCCAAGGTAGGGTTTAAATTGAGAGAGGGAGAGGGAGAGATGATGAGAGGGGAGATGATCACCTTGATCTTAGGGTGATTTTCCTTAAAATTCTACTTCTTTCTTCTCTCCTTCTCTTCTTAGCTTCCTTTCCTTAATTTCCTTCTTCTCTTCTCCTTCCTAGTGTGGGACGGCCATAAGAGAGTGAAGGATTGAAATGAGAATGAAAAGAGAGAAAGAAAGGAAAAGATGAGGCTTAGCCCCATTTTTTACTTTACATTAATTACATTCACCAACCTTAAGATATTTTTGAGATATTTAAATTGCTTTATGGTGGTGGTTATCTAAACCACCACCAAGCCCAACGTGTTTCATATTTGAGGTTGGAATGAGGTGGGTCTTCACCTCTTGGCACCACTTTGACCACTTTTAACCACCATTTTAAATAATTTACTTATTTAATTAATTAGACAATTACCTTAGGTTAATCCATTTGTACTTAACCTAACTCCATTACTCCACCCATGGTTGACCAAATCAACCATGGTGGCCGGTCCCACCAAACCTTGGCCCACACGCCACCTCACTTGATGAGGTGGAGGTGGGTCCCACTTGGCCACATCACCTTGGTTTAATTCTAAATAACTTAGGTGATTTAAATTTTATTAAGCCCACTACAACCAATTGGATCATCATTGGGCCCATGGCCCAATTACATTTCCATCTTACCCATTTACCTTAGAGCTTAACCTTCTTGACCCATTGGGTCCCAAATGGGCATTTGACCCAATTTGACCACCCATGGCCCAATTGGCCATCATTGACCACTTAAATGACTTTAAAATGCAATCCATGGTCTATTGGGCCATATTTGGGCGCTTGTCCGAATTTTAGCCCATTTACCATTTATTCCACCAATTTCCAATTTTCATCATTAAAATAAATAATATTCACATATTTATTGATATAAAAATTTCGGGCCATTACATACAATCTGTGATCTCTAAGGGATTGAAGAATAATACGAAGATGACGCTCATGCTCCTCCTCAGATGACGAAAAGATCAAGATATCGTCGATAAAGACTATCATGAATTCTCTTAAGTACGGTAAAAAATGCGATTCATTAAGTCCATAAATATGGCTAGTGCGTTAGTCAGACCGAAAGGCATCATCACGAATTCATATAAACCATATTGCGTCCTAAAAGCAGTTTTAGGAATATCTTCCTTTCGAATCCGCAGCTGATGATAACCCTATCTCAGATCGCTTTTGGAAAAGCATTGCTATCCTCTTAATAGATCAAAAAGATCGTCTATTCTAGGTAATGGATACTTATTTTTGATAGTTATCTGGTTGAGTCGTCGGTAATCTATACACATTTTTATCGATCTATCTTTCTTTTTCATAAAGAGAGTAGGCGCGCCCCATGGCGAGTTGCTCTGACGAATAAAACCTAGTCTAAGAAGCTCATCTACCTGTGAAGCTAGCTCTCTCTATTCAGTTGGCGCCATCCGGTAAGGTGCCATGGAAATAGGAGATGTTCCTGGCTGTAGGTCGATGACAAACTCTATCTCTTGGTGTGGAGGTAGCCCAGCTAACTGGTCAGGAAACACATCCATAAACTTACACACCACCCGAGGTGCAACAGAATCTACACCATCTACATCTTCCCATCCCATGCTCGCCACCACACTACCAAGATACGCCCTAAGGCCAGAGAAATTGACTCTCATCTTTTCATAGGGTACCAGCTTCTCCATAAACCTTTTATCGGTCATGGAGAACCCAAAAACTCTCCTTCGAGAACAGTCAATCAAAATTTTGTAAATTGATAACCAATCAAAATTTTGTAAATTGATACTACTATTAATGGGTTAGCTACTTCTACCGGTTGCAAATCCAATCTATCACAATAAGTTTTAGAAATAAAGGAATACGAAGCACCAGTATCAAAGAGTACTCGTGCCAATTGACTAAAAAGAGTAAGTGTACCTTCCATCACTGTATTCTCCATCGATTCTTCCTTTTGAGTCCCAATTGTGTAGACTCTCCCCTGGGTAGTCTGAGGACGTCCCTGTCCCCTCCCCTGTCCATTCCGTGGTGGTCCATTCCTAATTGCCACCGAGCCTCTAGAGGTTTGCTGAGAACCTCTGCCAACAGATGGTTGTGCAACAGAATAAGATGGCCCCGTGTTTTGCGATGGTGCAGTTCTACCGAGATAGGGGCAAACCCTTAGAAGGTGCCAAATCTGCTTGCAATGATAACATACCCTTTCCCTTCCTGCTGGGCAAAACTTAGATGTATGCTTAGGCTGACTACAGATATAACACACTAGCTGTCGTGTGTCAGGTTGACGCAGTAGGTTGGCTCTTCTTGAAGAATGGACTCTTCTAGTTGAACTTGGCCCTTTTGTTGGAGGAGGGTTTCTGGAAATTATCGGCACCTCTATTGGTGGAATCTACTGCCTCCACTTTCAAAGCGCATTCAATAATCTCCTCTAGGGTGGTGAAAGTTATCCCGGCCACTTGTCGCTGTACGAAGGGTCTGAGTCCATTCTCAAAATGTTGGATTTTCTCTTCCTCATTTGCCACTATCCAGGGCACGAATTGCATTAGATCGATAAATCTTATGGCATACTGTGCCACAGTGTCAAAACCTTGTTGAATGTTGAGGAACTCCCTCTTCCTTGCTTTGGACCATATTAGGGAAATAACAGGCGAGGAAAGCTACTGAAAACTCCTCCCAAGTCATGGGTTTGTGATTACGAACCAGACTTTTGGCCTCCCACCATTCGTAAGCGTTCCCCTCTAACTGATTCGTTGCCAAAGTGACTCGCAGATCATCGGCAATGGCTAGGTTGTTTAGGATCCGACAAATTTGAGTGAGCCAGTTTCTCGCTGCATTGGGGTCCTCAATTCCTGAGAAACTCATCAGGTTTAGTATCTTGAATTCCTTTAGAGCTGAAGTGGCTCTCTTTTCTTGGGTTCTAACAGGAAGGCGTTGCATGTTTTCGGTTATTCGTTGGAAAACCTCCATTGTCGTGCGAATGGTTTCATCGGGTATGTCATGGGGTAGAGGACCCGTCCTCCTCCCTCGGCAATTGTTTCCGTTTCCATTTGGTCCTGAAATTTTATTTACAAATATTGCTTAATTATTTGAGATGAATAGGTTATCAAGACAAATTACAAAAGTTGCACATGTCATTAACAAACTCAAAGACTTTATTTACATTTACAAGAGTTAGTGGGGTTAGAAAACCCCTCATACAGCACACTCATTGAAAACACAACCAAAAAGCGCTTACAAAGTTTCCCCTCAATCCTTTCCTACCACCTCCTGCCTAATTTTCTGTGGAAGATCCTACATCATCATTAAAATTGAAGAAGTTATCAGGACATGTCTCTGACATGTGCCCTAACACTCCACAAGTTAGGCAAGGCACTATTCCTGGTCCTCCGATGTAAGGACAATTAGTCATTTCCCTTTCATGCCCGCAGAATCCGCAAACTGGGCACACCACATTAATAGGATAAGGGCAATAGATGTAACTGTGCCCCTCCTGGTTGCAAGACTCAGAAACATACACCATCATATCCTCCGCGATTGGTGTAGCCAGTGTGTACTCTGGGGAGCCTACTTCTCCTACAGATTCCTCTATGGCTGAGACATCCCCTATAATCTCATCCTGTACAAAGACTGGAAGCATTCCGTCATTTTCGTTTGGTAGCACTTCAACATTTGGTACAACTCCAACATTGTAGTTTGGTATGCTGGAGTTATTGGCAGTTGAAGTCAATCTATGGGACAACTAGGGGCTCCTTTGTCTCATTTCTCGAAATATTCCACATTGCTAGACATATCTATATCACAAGAATAAGAAATGTCAATAACAATTGCAGTTCTAATCCAAAAATAGGTTCTAAGTACGCTATGACCCATCGCAGTCCTAGAGTTTGAGCCAAGACTCTAATACCAAGTTGTAACGCCCCGGCCTTTAAGTGGGCCCGGAACACTACTGATTTTTTTTTTAAGCTAGTCTTAATACTTATAACTGGGCTGGATTAAGAGTTAGGCCCAACTGCACATGTTCTCAACATGTGGACTCACACACAAACCATAAGCCTACCCACATGCATACACATAACATACCATCACATGTTTCCATAAACGAAATATTTGATAATCAAATCAGAGTAATTTCGGTCATATAGTGGTTTACACAAGTCAAAACCTAATAAGTACCACATACGGTACTAAACACAAAATATGGTTCCAAAGAACCAAACAACAATAACAAGTTCCCGCGTGGGAAAAATCCCGAAGCAATGCAATAGCTTATCCTTCCTAAGCTTGATACGGATGCTCTTCCTCCTCGGGTACATCTCCTGAAATGTGAGTAGTGTGAGTTAATTAGCCCAATGCAATAACATAACAATGTAGGTTATTGAACATCAGGTTAACCAAAATCAATATTATCAACATAATAGTTTTATCTTGCCAAAATCTCAACATCATTCCATAACTGCTGACATCCACCGTAACACCTAGATATTACACTGAGTCCATTAGTATTAAATCCTGAGATGGTCAAAATACCATCTTGCAAGTACATCTCCGGCACGCCCAAGGCAGGTACTGACACACCCGAGGTCAGTAAGTGACGACACACCTGGTCCAGTAAACGTAAACCGACACGCCCAAGGCCGGTAATTTCAGTAGTTAAGGGTACGTGGAAGTAGTATTAACATCATCACAGCTCATAAGCCTCATATATATGATCAACATCATAAATATCCATAAGCACTCTTCACATTATTGCAACATGTCTAAGCATGTAAGTGGGTTCATCAAAGCAGATCCTTGAAACCACTCATTACACTAGATCCCTTTTTAATCTGATTTGCTCTTACAGCAGTGTTAAGTCTTCTCAGCAAAAAAATGTGGTATCGAAGTATCTACCAAGCATACAAACAGATATACAGATAATAATCAGTCAATATACATAGCATACAAAATAATACAAACTTATAGTATTTCAAATCCTATTTTTCAGAAATCTTCAGGGGAAATGGAGCTGAGTCTCCTATTGGTTACTAACCATTTTAAGTTACAATAATCAGCAATATATATAATATAGTGCTCAGGCCACTTCTCATATTGTCTTCTGGACATGATTAGGTTGACGTATTGAGTTAGGCCTAGAGGTATAAGGTGCTCAGGTCACTACTTTTATAGCGAGTTAGGCCTAGAGGTCACTCAGTGCCCGAACCCTTCTTTTCTACCGAGCGGCCAAGGGAATCGCACAGCTACATATAGCTATCGGGCTGAGTCAGCCACAGATAAAGAGTATCGGCCTGGAAGTGAATACAATAAGTACATACACTATAGTCATGTAAGTGGGTTCATCAAAACTGATCCTTGAAACCACTCATTATGCTAGATCCCTTTTTAACCTGATTTGTTCTTACAGCAGTGTTAAGTCTTCTCAGCAAAAAAATCTGGTATCGAAGTATCTACCAAGCATATAAACAGATATACAGATAATAATCAGTCAATATACATAGCATACAAAATAATACATACTTATAGTATTTCAAATCCTATTTTTCGGAAATCTTCAGGGGAAATGGAGGTGAGTCTCCTATTGGGTTACTAACCATTTTAAGTTACAATAATCAGCAATATATATAATATAGTACTCAGGCTACTTCTCATATTGTCTTCTGGACATGACCAGGTTAACGTATTGAGTTAGGCCTAGAGGTATAGGTGCTCAAGTCACTACTTTTATAGCGAGTTAGGCCTAGAGGTCACTCAGTGCCCGAACCCTTCTTTTCTACTGAGCGGCCAAGGGAATCGCACAGCTACAGATAGCTATCGGGCTGAGTCAGCCACAGATAAAGAGTATCGGCGTGGAAGTGAATACAATAAGTACATACACTATAGTCATGTAAGTGGGTTCATCAAAACAGATCCTTGAAACCACTCATTATGCTAGATCCCTTTTTAACCTGATTTGCTCTTACAGTAGTGTTAAGTCTTATCAGTAAAAAAGTGTGGTATCGAAGTATCTACCAAGCATACAAACAGATATACAGATAATAATCAGTCAATATACATAGCATACAAAACAATACATACTCATAGTATTTCAAATCCTATTTTTCAGAAATCTTCAGGGGAAATGGAGTTGAGTCTCCTATTGGGTTACTAACCATTTTAAGTTACAATAACCAGCAATATATATAATAAAGTGCTCAAGCCACTTCTCATATTGTCTTCTCGACATGACCATGTGGACGTATTGAGTTAGGTCTAGAGGTATAAGGTGCTCAGGCCACTACTCTTATAAAGAGTTAGGCCTAGAGGTCACTCAGTGCCCGAACCCTTCTTTTCTACGTAGCGGCTAAGGGAATTGCACAGCTATAGATAGCTATCGGGCTGAGTCAACCACAGATAAAGAGTATTGGCTTGGAAGTGAATACAATAAGTACATACACTATAGTACTAAAAGAAAGGGATTAGTTTCATTTTTATTTATCAAAGAGGAGTTTAAACATCATATTAAAACCTAGGGTCTAAAACATGCAAATCCTAAATCAAACCAAGGTTTATAAATCAAAATTGGGTTCCTCGGAACATGTCTCGGAACCTGGTACTATGGCTTCGGACCTTCCGAGCCACTGCCTAACTGGTCTACAGAACCTTCGGAACATGATTCTGTCCTTCGGAACTTCCAAGACTCATTTCTAGGAACTTCCGAGGGTGCTTCCGAGGGTGCTTTCTAGCTGAAATCAGAAAACAGAACAATCTGTGGGTCTCGATGTGTCTTGGAACTTGCCGAGGAAAGCTCAGAACTTCCAAGAAGTTCGGTCCTTCCGAACAGACTCGGAACATCCCGTCAGTAGAGGCGGGAGATACGGTTAGCCTCTGGACACTTCAGAACCCCGAACAGAGGCTCGAAACTTCCGTGTGTCATTTGCGTAACTTCCGAAGCCCAACTCTCGGACCTTCCGAGAGTCGTCTTCTTCCACTGTCCACATCAGCAGACAGTAACGGCAACAGCTATGTGAAATACGAATCCAGAAATAGTGGGTTTTCTAGGTTCGTTTTTCACATCTAACAAGTCAGATGGATTCCTTAGTGAGTCCTCTGGGCATAAGGAATAATTTAAAACATCCAAGCTGATTTAAAACATCTGATTTTAACATAAAAATCAGTGTTACACAAGAATTTCAAAGTTTTTCCTTAAACTTCAAATCAAATTTTAACATTCAAATCTTAACCAATTTTACTTCTGTAACGCCCCGCCCTTTTTCACTCGCTGAAAATCAGAGTCTATTTTTTTTAAAAAAATAAAGAGTGAGAGAGAGCGGGAACGTCACGACGCGAGCTAAGTCCGAACTTCCAAAGCCCGACCCTTAACTGGTCAACCATACGTGTGCGTGGACCAAGTCCACTAAAACGGTTCACACGTACTCAAGGTAAACATGCAGAATAATTCGTAGATGCAAAAATATAATAGGATAACTATCCTATTCCATTTTAGATAGCAAGGAAGTCCATCACTTAATAATAATTATCTTACGTTAAAATATCCAAAATTAAAATTCCAAACCATAGAAAATAATCTAAGTTATTACAGTCCCAATGATAGCTACTCAAATTACATTGTCCATGAATAACTAAAATAAAATGAAACTAAATCATCCAAGCTCCTAAGCTTGGCTCCGATCACGTCCTTCGTTCTGTTCATTTCTTGTGTCATCAATTAAGGTAGAAGTAGGGCGTTAGACAACGTGCCCAGTAGGTACTCCAAGTAGGGTCAACACATGGGTTAGTACAAAATCACATAGATAACATAATATCAAAAACATGCAAGTCAATGCCATACCATGAGTGTCATATGCCATGAGTCCCACCCATCAGCCATATCACGATCACATACATCAAGGTATCCCCACGAATGCCTTACGGACGCCCTGACGGAGCGTTAATCTCCAGTTACAAATCAATCATACAACCCTCCTGATAGATAATGCACATCAAGGTACCCCTCACGAGCGTCCTGACGGAGTGTGGGTCTCCGGTTACAAATCAATCATACAACCCTCCTGATGGATAATGCACATCAAGGTACCCCTCACGAATGCCTTACGGACGCCCCAACGAAGCGTGGGTCTCCAGTTACATTTCATCTCTCCCATGCCATGCATGAGATGCAAGTGTAGACATGCTATGTAATAATACAAATCATAGCATTAAAATCCCATCATTAAGACATATTATTTGTTACCAAAATAATTCAAGTAAAACATTCACATATACATAATCCATGGTTTTCAATAAGGTAGGAATCCTACCAATGACCAACTAATGTGTCCTTCCGTTTTTGTCCGAAACCCGCTCACCGATCGTATCAAGCCGATCGTACACTGCTTGTGAGATCCCGTTACCTTATTACATATCAATAAATCATACCCAAGTTCCATTTGATTTCCAACCATGTTTAAGTCCATAAACATGCCTTAGTGGGGTTCGGCCATGTAACACCCCGGATTTTCAAGTTATGAATTTGTATGAAAATTGCCCATTTAATTTGTGAATTAATGGATAGGGACCTTAGATGGGTAAGGTGTTCGGTCAATTGCACAATTAAGAGCCAACGGATGGTGGACATGGTTCAATTGAATTAAATGGGTGAGATTTATTTAATTGGGTCAAAATGCCCAATTGGGACCCAATGGGTCGTGGTTGACTTGGTTGACCACCAAGTGAGTTCAAGATTACTTAATTGGGGCTGAATTAAGTTGGAAATGGAATTATGTAATTGTGTTGATTTTAAGTGAGTTAAGTGAGTTGAGTTTAAAAGAATGAAAAATAATTGAGTTATGGTGAGTTGGATGGGAACTTTATGGAACCTTGAACTTAAGTGAGTGGAGAAGGTGGAGAGATGTACCTCATGAGACCCAACTCAAGTCTACACGTTGGAGACATGGGAGTTTCATCTCGTGGGATGAAACTCCAAAATGAATCATTAATGGGAGGTGGACGGTTTTGTTGTTGTTACACAATCCAAGTCAAGACTACATCGTTGGGACATGGGAGTTTCATCTCATGGATGAAACCTCCAAAATGGATCATTGATGGAAGGGGACGGTTTTGTTGTTGTTATACAATCCAAGTCAAGACTACACCGTTGGGACATGGGAGTTTCATCTCATGGATGAAACCTCCAAAATGAATCATTGATGGAAGGGGACGGTTTTGTTGTTGTTACACAATCCAAGTCATGGCTACACCGTTGGGACATGAGTGTTTCATCTCATGGATGAAACCTCCAAAATGGATCATTAAGAGGGAGGTAAAGGAGCATGGGAGTTACAAAGGGGTGTCACCAAAGGACACCACCTTGGCTGAATTTCATTAAACAAGAAAAGACTAAGGGGTTGCATCTTAGACTCACACTCTCTCTCTCAAGCTCTCACCTAAGGCCAATTCCCTCTCAAGAGAAGGACTTAGAGTTTTATCACAAATTTTCTCTCTTTCTCTCTCTTTCTCAAATCTATACCTCTTGGCCGAACCACTCCAAGAGATTTTATCAAGATCAAGTTTGGCTAAGGATCAAGGAAGAAAGAAGAGGCTAAGGAAGGAAAGGAGCAAGAAGGAGTGAAAGAAACCGGAGGAGTCGCGGAATCGGTAAGTGCTCGATAAGATTTCATAAATAAGGAAAGATGGTCAAGGCAATGGCCGAACCCTAATTTTTTTATGGTTAAAGACTCTATGATGAACCATAAGATTCGGCCATGTTATATGGCCGAACCCTATGGAAAGGTATTAAGGAAGTTATATGGGTCTAAGTGATTTTAAGGGAAGAAGATGAACCATAGGGTTCGGCCATGTTGTATGGCCGAACCCCATGGAAGGACATTGGTTATTTTTAATGGATTTTGAAGGATGAAAATCATAAATGTATGTGTATGATTTTAAAAGGTTTTAAAGGGTTTAAATGGATGTATGTATGAGAACCATCAAAGGCTAAATCATGGAGGTATGATTTATTGAACCATAGGGTTCGGCCATGGTGTATGGCCGAACCCCATGGAAGGTTATTAATGTTTTTTTAAAGGTTTTAAATGGAGGGATGTTGATGGACTTGGATGCATTTTGATCATGAAAATAATGGAAATCATGTTGATGGACTTAGATGCATTTTGATCATGAAAATAATGAAAATCATGTTGATGGACTTTGGGTTGTAAATGATGATCTAAGGGTATGAGTAAACTCCCATGGAGGGACTTGTTTATGGACTTAAATATGGTAAATGATTTAATGGAGCACATGTAAATGAGACATCATGGGTTCGGCCATGGTGTATTGCCGAACCCCATGAATCATGTTAATGAGTTATTTATTAATCTAGACATGTTTTAAATAAATGAAATGTTTAGCCATGGATAGAATAATGGCAAAGTTGTAAATAAGTGAAAACGATGGACCATGGGTTCGGCCATGTTGTATGGCCGAACCCCATGAGGAATGTTTTTATGGACTTAGGTTGTTATCAATGTTAGATAATTATTGTATAAGTGATAAGAGTTATGAATCAAAGATGGATTGATCTTGGATCTAACTTAAAAGATCAAAGGACTACAAAGAAGGACCAAAATCAAGTGAGTGAGGTTCGGCCATGTTGTATGGCCGAACCCCACTAAGGTGTATTTTGTGGACTAAGGGTTAAGTGATTAATTAAGTGGTGATTGAGTAATAAATCAAAGGAAGGACTAAAACCAAGTGAGTGAGGTTCGGCCATGGGGTATGGCCGAACCCTATAAAGTTGTGTGTATGGACTTAGATATGATTGTAGATCAAATGGAACATGGGATTGATTGATTGACATGTTATAAGGTAACGAGACCTCACAAGGGGTGTACGATTGTGAGTTTTTTCCGGACGAAAACGCAAGGACACTTTAGTGGTCATTGGTAGGATTCTACCTCTTTGAAACCATGGGACATGTAATATGATTTTAATTCTTATTTTGATGAGTTATGTTGTAAAAATGATATGTTTCAAATATGAGGTTTTAATGTTATGATTATATTATTACATAGCATGTGTTCACTTACATCTCATGCATGGCATGGGAGGGATGTTTGTAACCGGAGGCCACACTCTGTCGGGGCGTCCGTAAGGCATTCGTGGGAAGACCTTGATGTGCATTATCCATCAAGAAGTAACCGGAGAACACACTCCGTCGGGGCATCCGTAAGGCAACTGTGGGGATTCCCTGATGAGGAGAATTCCATCAAGAGGATATATGTATTTGTGATGGGGGGGACTCATTGCATATGACACCATGGCATGTCATTGTTTTACATGGTTTTACTTATATGTTATCTATATGATTTTGTACTAACCATGTGTTAACTATTTGGAATACCTACTGGGCCCGTTGTTCTAACGCCCTACTTCTACTCTATTGGATGACACAGGAATTGAAGGAAATGATGAACGTGATCGGAAACAAGCATATGAGCTTGGATGTGTTTATTTATAGTTTGTTTAAGTTACTCATGGACTATGTAATTCGAGTTTCTAGCATTTGGGCATGTAATAACTTAGATATTTTGCTATGGTTGAATGTTTTATTTTGGATATTTAACTGAAGACAATTATGGTTAAGTGACTGACTACTTTGCTATCTAAAATGGAATAGAATTAGGTTCTATTATAATTCCGCAGTTATGTTTTATTCCGCATGTATAACTTATTGCGTGTGAACCGTATTCGTGGATTTAGTCCATGCATATGTATGGTTGGCCAGTTAAGGGTCGGTCTTTAGAAGCTCGGACTTAGCTCGCGTCGTGACGTCTCTCTCTCTCTCTCACTCTTCTATTTAAAAAAAAAATAGACTCTAAATTTTGGAAAACGAGTGTAAAAGGGCGGGGAATTACAGTTGGTATCAAAGCGAAACGGGAAGGTTGAATCTTTCGAAGTAAGATTAAGACGGTTTCATGTCTCACTGACCGATAAGAATCCCAACTGACCGACTCTTCGGAGTCCGCTGTACGGGGACCGGATTAATTTACTTCATTAGACTTAGACTGAAACATTCAATCTGAGAACAACAAGGAATGATAGCAAAGGAAGTACAGTCATAATAATTGGATTTATCAAACATAGCAAATTTGGAGATATTTCCCCGATATATGCAAACTGAGAAACAAATAATAGATACTTAGGAAGCTTCCCAAAAACAAAGAAATACAAAGAGTGCTTATTTGGTAATTTCCCAAAAATGAGAAAAACAGAAACTTTACGATAAAAACTAAGTCAAGATGTTTTTCAATGGCTTAAGAAAAATGCCTCCGAAAAGAAGAAGAAGAACCCGACAACACCCAAGTGGGGATGAACAGAAGGTGCAACAACCTCATATATCAGAGGAACAAAACAGCGTGAACATACCCGTGGTTCCTCCCGAACTACAAAACTTGGTCCAAGCAGTGGTCACTTCTGTTCTGCAACAGCACATGAATGGAAATGCAAACACCAGTGATGCCAATGACCGGAGCATGGTCAGGGATTTCCAGCAACAGCGCCCCCCTTACTTCAAGGGGAAAGAAGGGGCTCTCGGAGCAGAAAACTAGTTAAAGAAGATTACTCAGATCCTGACCCTATTAAAGATCTCGAGTCATGGAGACAAAATATTACTGGCTACATCACAACTGATTGATTATGCAAGTAAATGGTGGGAGGTGGTAGAGAAGCAGCGAGCACTCCTTCCGGAAAGAGAAAGGACTGCAATGACTTGGGAGCAGTTCTCAACTACATTTTTGGACCGCTACTTCCCCGAGGAGGAGAAGGAGCGCCATACTCAAGCGTTTCTATCTTTGGTACAAGGTACCATGACGGTGGCAGAGTATCATCAGGAGTTCCTTAGTCTGTCGTGTTACGCTCTATATATGGTGGATACGGAGTACCGAAGGGCTCGCAAGTTTGAGCGGGGCCTACGGCCAAGCATTAGAGCCAAAGTAACCATATTCAAGGCAGCTACATTGGCAGAGGCGGTTAGCAGGGCCACTAAAGCGGAGCAAGAGATGGTTGAGATAGTGCGGTTTGACAACTGCCGAGATCAGAGTGGGAGAGGTACATTTCAGCCCAACAAGAGGTTTCGACCTAACTTGGGAAGACCCTCACCTTCTACCTGGTCAACAGGGACCTTTCGTCCCAATCATCCCTCCCCATCAGCATTAGTCTCACAGGTTCCCTGAGGGGTGAACAACTGTTTCCATTGTGACCAGCTGGGTCATTTCAAGAGGGAATGCCCACAGCTTAGCAGACCCTCTTATTCCAGAGGTTCATTTTGCCCACCAGCTAGACCAACTAATTCACGAGGCGGTAGGACATATAACCAGGCGGGACAGGCGTCTAACCCTAAAGGATCTGGACGGTTGTTTACTTTAGCTCCTCCAGCAGCAGTGGATCACTTCGTGATTCAAGGTATGGCTGTAGTCACTAGTTCCTACGCCTTTGCATTATTTGATTCTGGAGCATTCCACTCCTTCATATCTGTTGCATTCATCACTGCTACTGGCACATTAGTATAAAAACTATCCACATCAGTCACTATTGTATCCCCCGTCGGAGCCACGTCATTGGGGCTTATATGCACAGCAGTGAATACTGAACTCACTGGATACAAATTTGAGTTCAACTATTTGGTACTCGATATGACTGAGTACGACATAATCTTTGGCATGGATTGGTTGACTAGCGTTCAAGCCAACATCGATAGCCATCTTCCCAGGGTGAAATTTTGGTCACCCGAAGGGAAGCAGTATGTGGTACATGCTGACAAACACATCATCCCTATAAGAAGAAGACTGCATGAAGGGTTGAATCACCTGGTATTGAACAATATTAGATTAAACAAGACACCAGTGGATGAACTTGCGGCGATAGTGAAAGACTACGAGGATGTATTCCCAAAAGAACTCCCTAGCCTGCCACCCATGAGGGAGATTAATTTTGAGATCAAGTTGTACCCTGGCACTGCTCCAGTGTCATTACCACATTACCGAATGGCACCAGCTGAGATGTCCGAGCTAAAGAAGCAGATTGATGAACTGCTCAGACTAGGATACATCTAGAACAGCACATCGTCTTGGGGAGTCCGGTATTATTTGTGAAGAAGAAGGGCGGTACACTCCGGATGTGTGTGGATTACCGACAACTGAACCAGCTGACTGTCAAGAACAAGTATCCTCTACCCAGGATCGATGATCTATTCGATCAACTTAGAGGTTCCCGCCACTTCTTTAAGATTGATCTGATGTCCGGCTACCATCAAATCCAGGTTAAAGAGGAGGACATAGAGAAGACAACCTTCAAAACGCGGTATGGACTATATGAGTTTGTAGTCATGCCGTTTGGACTCACCAATGCGCCAGCTGTGTTCATGGATCTAATGAACAGGATCTTCCATCCTTACTTGGACCAGTTTGTCATTGTATTTATTGATGACATCTTGATCTATTCCAAAAGTCAGGAAGAACATGCTGAGCACCTGCGGATAGTCCTGGACACCTTGAGGAAGAACCAGCTATATGCCAAAGCAAGCAAATGTGAATTTTGGCTATCTGAGGTCAACTTTTTGGGGCATGTTATACCAGCAGAAGGTATAGCCGTGGACCAGGGTAAGGTGGCGGCAGTGAGAGAATGGAAAGCACTGAAAAATGTGACAGAAATTTGTAGCTTCCTGGATTTAGCTTGTAACGCCCGCCCCTTTTCACCGAAAATCAGAGTCTATTTTTTTTAAAAAAAGTGACAAAGGGCTCGGACTGTAACGCCCGCTCCTTTTTCACCGAAATCAAAGTCTATTTTTTTTTTTTAAAGTGACAAAGGGCGTGGACATCACGACGCGAGTTAAGTCCGAGCTTCTAAAGCCCGGCCCTTAACTGGCCAACCCTACGGGTGCGTGGGACGGAGTCCACAGAGAATAGTTTACCCGTATAAGAAAGCTCACAAAAAGTTACATTAAATGCAGAAAGACATTACAGACTATCCTACCAAATTTTCTTTTCTAGATAGCAGGGAAGATTTCATCATTTAATTACCAAAATGCCATAAGTTCATATGTTTACCACTAAATTCAAAACATAGCAATAAGTCTAAAATATTACATTTCCGACAAGCTAAACTATTTCAAATTACATTATCCAAAATAAACATTAGTAACTATCTAGCATTCTTTTCCAAGCTCCTTAGCTTGGCTCCCGTCTCGTCCTTCCGCTTCACCACCTCCTGCGTCATCAGCTAGGGTAGAAGTAGGGCGTTAGACAACGCGCCCAGTAGGACTCCGAGTAGGGCTAACACATGGATTAGTGATAACAAAGCATATAGAAATATTATATCAAAATCATGCCCTTTGGTACAATGTAATGCAATGGGTGTTTTATGTCATGAATCCCACCCATCAATCTCATCATCATTGTACAATGCCACTTTTTCATCCATATATAATGTTCAAAATATAATCCATACCATCATCGTGCCATGACCCTCTTGATGGAAAAACCTCATCAAGATATGATCCAATCATAAAATATCCCCCTTGGCGGCAAAGCCTCGTCAAGGTGTCCCCATGCCTGTTCTCGGTCGCCCCGACGGAATATGGACTCCGGTTTCATTTCATCCTTCCCCTGCCATATCCCTCCCATGCCATGCATGAGATGTAGGTGCCATATGCCATGTAATGAATATAATAACAACCCTGACATTTAAAAAAATCCCATCAATCAAACATATGACTTGATTATCAAAAATAGATCAAGTAAAACCTCAATAAACACATCATAGCTTTAAAAACCTGTTCTAAACCTATTATATAATTACCAGAATAAATCAAGTAAAAACCCCTACATAATACATAATTCAAAACCAATATTCAAACAACCCATATAATTTCCAAGATAATTCAAAGCAACCATCACTCAATCCATGGCTTACAAAAAGGTTAGAATCCTACCGAATACCGACCCGCGTCCTTTTACGTTTTCCGTTCGATAAATCAGGTCGCCGATCGCGCACCGCCTGCGATGTCCAGTACCTTATTACACATTAATCATTAGTCCATGTTTTACCCCTTTCTAAGCCCATATAAAAAAAACCGGTCACTATTTAGGTTTTGTGGGTCCCATGTCATCTATTAAACCTTTTAATCCCATAAATCTTAAAATTCGGCCACCCTAGGCTTTATTAATCATTTACAAGGTTATTACATTAGATCCCCTAAGTCCATGATCAATTTCCATGGAATTCTTGAATTTGGCCACTAATTACGGTTTTGCCACTACCTCATTTTTCATGCTTAATCACTCATTTATCCATGCATGATTAAGTCCATAATTGATCATAAACTTAGATCCCCAACTTAGGTCCATTAATGACCCATTGAACTATGTCACATAGCCATTAAAATTAACCCTTTAATTAATCCAACTCCCCATTAACTAATCACATACCTACATCCTTCATTAGCCCATAAAAATTGACCTTCCATTAAATCATTACTCTTAGTCATACCTTGAGTCCATAATTGATTCCTCTACCACATTACAAGATCACTTACCTCAAACCATCTTATTGACCTAATTCCATTAATTTAAACTTATACATACACATTTAACTTTAGACCCATTAATGATCTAAAATTTGGGTCATGGGTTCGGCCATACACCATGGCCGAACCCATGATGTTTCTTTCTCTATTTTTCTTGGATCCATTCATAACATTTTAGATCCACCAATAATCCTTTCTTGAGTGGTTTAAATCATGCATCTAAACCATATTCTCTTATTCATTTCATTGCTCCCAATTACCTACATTCACCAAAATATTAAACCCACCTTTTTCTATCCTTTAAACCCATCATTTGATCACCATTTCATCACCATAGGGTTCGGCCATACACCATGGCCGAACCCATGGTTCATGATCCATCATTTTCTATGCCTCTTGAGGCCACAAAAATTATTCCCACACTCCATGATTTTTCCTTATTTAAACCCCTTTAATTTTTCCAACATTTACCATTTACAACCCTAAAAATTCATTAGCTACCTTCATTATCTTCCATCCCTTAAAACCCTAAAAATCCAAAATTTCTTGTTTAAGAAACTACTCACCATCCGTCGTCTCCTCCGACTTTCGCCGCTCCCGTCGGTTTCCTTAGCCTCCTCTCTCCTTCCTCTTGATCTTTGATAGTTCAAGATCTTTAATCAATGGTGGCAACCCCCAACCTTAGGATCGGCCAAAGTAGAGCTTAAATTAAGAGAGGGAAAGGGAGAGATGATGAGAGGGGAGGTGATAACCTTAATCTTAGAGTGATCTCCCTCCAAATTCCACTTCTTTCTTCTCTCCTTGAGCTCCTCTCTTTTCTTTCTTTCTCTCCTTCACTTGGACATGGGATGGCAATGGAGAATGAGAATGGAGTGAAAATGAAGAGAGGATAAAAAAAATGGGGACATGACTTATCCCCATTTTTCTTTACATTAAAGACCCCACCAACCCTAAGATATTTAAAAGATCTTTTATTTGCTTTATGGTGGTGGTTTAGATAACCACCACCAAGTCCAACGTGTTTCATACTTGAGGTGGCAATGAGGTGGGTTTTCATCTCTTGGCCCCACTTTGACCGCTTTCAACCACCACTTTAAATAATTAAATTATTTAATTAATTATATGATTACCTTAGGTTAATCCATTTGTACTTAACCTAACTCCATTACTCCACCCATGGTTGACCAAATCAACCATGGTGGCCGGCCCCACCAAACCTTGGTCCACACGCCACCTCACTTGATGAGGTGGAGGTGGGTCCCACTTGGCCACATCACCTTGGTTTAATTCCACATAACTTAGGTGATTTAAATTTTATTAAGCCCACTACAACCAATTGGATCATCATTGGGCCCATGGCCCAATTACATTTCCATCTTACCCATTTACCTTAGAGCTTAACCATCTTGACCCATTGGGTCCCAAATGGGTATTTGACCCAATTTGACCATTCTTGACCCATTTAACCCTCATTGCCCCTTTAAATGAATTTAAATCAACTCCATAATCCATTGGGCCATACTTGGGCCTTTGCCCAAATTTTGGCCCATTTACCATCTAATCCACAAATTTTCTAATTTCCATCACCAAAATAAATAATATCCACATTTATATTAATTAAAAAATTCCGGGCCACTACACGGACGTCATGACGCGAGTTAAGTCCGAGCTTCTAGAGCCCGGCCCTTAACTGGCCAACCCTACGTGTGCGTGGAACGAAGTCCACGAGGAATAGTTCACACGTACAAGTAAGCTTGCGGAACGTTACATAAAACGCAGCATGATAATATAGAGGCTAACCTACCAATTTTAGATAGCAAGGAAGATCACATTCATCTAACTAATAAAACATCTCAACATCATCATATCCAAAACAATACCATAATATAACAAGTAATTATACAGTCCGACAAGCTAAACTATACAAATACACATTTCCCAAAATAAACTTAATTAAAGCAACCAGTCTGCCTCCCCAAGCTTCTCAGCTTGGCTCCTGTCTCGTCCTTCTGCTCCGGCATTTCCTGCGTCATCAGCTAGGGTAGAAGTAGGGCGTTAGACAACGCGCCCAGTAGGACTCCGAGTAGGGCTAACACATGGATTAGTGATAACAAACAATACAGATAATATTATAACGAAAAGCCACAGAATGAATGCCATGCCATGGGTGTCTGTGTTATGAATCCCACCCATCATCCTTACTATCCCGATGCCATATCCCCCTTGACGGCAAAACACTCATCAAGGTAACATCAACACAAGTATCCCCCTTGACGGCAAAGCACTCATCAAGGTAACATCAACACAAGTATCCCCCTTGACGGCAAAGCACTCATCAAGGTAACATAATTACATACAACATCCCTGATAAATCAAACACATCAAAATATCTCCATGTCTATTTATCGGTCACCCCGACGGAGCATGGACTCCGGTTTCATTTCATCCTTCCCCTGTCATATCCCTCCCATGCCATGCATGAGATGTAGATGCCATATGCCATGTAATGAATATAATAACAAACCATGACATTATGAATATAATAACAAACCATGACATTTAAAAAAATCCCATCAATAAAACATATAACTTGATTACCCAAAATAGATCAAGCAAAGCCTCAATAATCACATTATAGCATTAAAACCCATTTTAAACCAATCATATGCTTACTGGAATAAATCAAGTAAAAACCCATACATAATACGTAATTCAAAACCAATCTTAAAACATACCATATAATTTCCAAAATAATTCAAGGAAACCATCACTCAATCCATGGCTTACAGAAAGGTTAGAATCCTACCGAATCCCGACTAGCGTCCTTTCTCGCTTCCGTTCGATAAACCCGGTTGCCGATCGCGCACCGCCTGCGATATCCAATACCTTATTACATACACATAATCAGTCCATATTTTAACTATTTCTAAGCCCATTATCATTTCCAAGTCCACATGAGCAATCGGTCACCATTTAGGTTTTGTGGATCCCATTTAATCCATTAACCCCTTTAATTTGTGAGTTTAAAACAAACTAGCCATCCTAGGTTTTATTTAACCATACATAGACTTGATACTTAGAGCCCCTAAGCCCTCGGTCATCTCCCATGGAGTTCTTGAATTTGGCCATTAATTACGGTTTTGCCACTACCTCTTCTCCATGGTTAATCAATCATTCACCCTTGCCTAACTAAGTTCATAATTGATCTATACACTTAAGTCCATTAGTGACCCCTTTAATCATGCCATAATATCATTAAAACCACCCTTTTCCTTAACTTAACCTACATTAATTAGCCACATACATAAACCCTTTCTTAGCCCATGAAAATGACTTATTATTGAATCATCATTCTTAGCCATATCTTGGGTCCATAATTGACCCAACACCCATATCACCAGATCATTTACATCAACCATTTAATTTAACCTAAACTCCATTCATTTAAACATATACCTACATTAAATCATTAACCATATCAAAACCCTAAAACATTCTCCATGCTGCCATTTTTACAAAACCTAATAAAATACTCCATCATCTACCATTGTGAAGGCCATCAACATTATGCACTTCTCCCATGCATTTCTTCATTTTCCATCCCTTTAAAACAATTTACCAACATTTAATCATTAAACCCTACAACCATAATTCATCCTTCAAAATTTTAACCCTAACACCCCATTAAAATTTCCTCAATTATTTACCATGGGGTTCGGCCATACTACATAGCCGAACCCTATGGCCTTTGATTCCTTCACCAATCCTCACTTCCAAAAATATTTACATATATCCATTGCTTAATCAATTTAACTACATACATAACATTCCTTAAAAAAAAAATTCCATTTAATTACATAACCCACACATTAAAACTCCAAAAACAATCAAAAACCCTAATCATAAAAAACCCTAAAAAAAATCATACATTACATACATTTAATCATTAAGCACTTAAAACCCTAAACCATTTTTTTGAGGTCATTAAAATTATCTTCCATCTCCTATGATTCTCTCATTTAAAATCTCCTTGCAAAATTCACCACATTCAATTATTTACAACACTAAAAATTATAAACATTCTCCATAGCTTTAAACCTTAAAACCCTACTTAATTCATCAACCCTTTTTACCATGGGGTTCGGCCATACTACATGGCCGAACCCTATGGTCCATTAATCCATTTAAAACCCCCACTTCCATGCTTGATTAATACCTAATTACACAATGCACTCAATCCATTTATTTTTCCTTAACCTAACCCTAATTTACCCATTAGGGTTTTGTCCACTTTCCATCCTTCAAATTGATGGATTTAAAATCCATGGCATAACATTATTTGGCCCATTAAATTTAGAAAATGAATCCCAAATCTTAAACCCTAAAAATCCAAATTTTCTTGTTTAAGAAAATACTTACAATCAGACGCCTCCTCCGACTTTTGCCACTCCCGTCGGCTTCCTTAGCCTCCTTTCTCCTTCCTCTCCTTGTTTGATCGGCTAGGATGCTTGATCAATGTTGACAACATCCAATCTTAGGATCGGCCATAATAGGGTTTGAATTGAGAGAGGGAAGAGGATGGAGATAGGAAAAGTGTCTCAAAGTCTTTACCTTGAGGTGGTGGGCCAACCTTTTCTTCCTCTCCCTAAGCTCTTCTCCTTCTTTTTCCAAATTTTTCTTCTTCTTTCTCTTGCTAGGGTGGGACGGCCATGAGAGAGATGAAAAGAGGGAGAGAGTGAAAGAGCTCATTGGATGGAAAAGATGAGAAAACAAGATAAAACTTATCTTGTTTTGATTGGCCAAGATAAAGCTTCCCATTACTTCTCCCACCAACCCCTAAGATATTTCATGCTTTATGTCCCAACTACACTAAGCAACGTTTTTTACATGTTTTGCAATGGTTGGTTTTGGTCTCCCCTCTTTGACCACCTTTTCGGATAAGCTTACTTAATTATTTAATTAAATCACTACTTAGGTTAATTTAATTCCCATTTAATTTAATTCCATTAAATTTCTTTCATGAAATCCACCCATGGTTGACCAAGTCAACAATGGTGGCCGGCCCCACCAAACCTTGGGTCCACATGCCACCTCACTTGATGAGGTGGAGGTGGGTCCCATTGGACCATATCACCTTGGTCAACTTCAAATTGACTTAGGTGAATTGAACCCATTCAATTCATTCCAATTGGATCACCATTGGGCCTATGGCCCAATTACATTTTCATCTTACCCATTTACCTTAAAGCTTACATCATCTTGACCCATTGGGTCCCAAATGGGTATTGGGCCCAATTTGACCATCCTTGGCCCATTTGACCAACCTTGACCCTTTAAGTAAACTTAAATCCAATCCATAGTCCATTGCGCCCTAGTTGGGCCTTTGTCCATATTTTGATCCATTTACCATTTATTCCATTATATTTCCAATTTCCACCATTAAAAATAAATAATAACCCATATATTTTGATTTACAAATTTCGGGCCATTACATTAACCATTATTCACTAATTAAATGAATTTCATCCAACCCATGGTCCATTGGACCATACTTGGGCCTTTGCCCAAATTTTTGATTCACTTAACATTTATTCCATTAAAATTCTCAATTTCTATCATTAAAATAAATAATATCCACCTTTATATTAATTTACAAATTCCGGGCCGTTACATAACTGGTTACTATAGGAAGTTTATCATGGACTTCTCCAAGATTGCATCTCCAATTATCCGACTCACTCAGAAAGGAGTCAAATTTGAGTTGTCAGATGTATGCAACCAGAGATTTGAGGAACTGAAGGAGAGACTTACAACTGCTCCTATTCTTATATTGCCGGAAGGAGGCAAGGGCTATGAGGTACAATGCGATGCTTCAGGAGAGGGACTTGGATGTTCTCTCAGTCAAAGTCATCGTGTGGAGGCTTATGGCTCAAGACAATTGAAAATACATGAACGCCTCTATCCCACACATGATCTGGAATTAGCCGCAGTCGTCTTCGCCCTCAAAAGCTGGAGACACTATTTGTATGGCGAGAAGTTTGAAGTGTTTTCAGATCATAAGAGCTTGAAGTACTTGTTTGATCAAAAAGAGCTCAACATGAGGCAGCGCAGATGGATGGAATATCTGCAGGATTATGAGTTCGCGCTTCATTATCATCCTGGCAAGGCGAAAAAAGTGGCGGATGCTCTCAGCCGCATATCACATGCATCAGTGGCTAGTTTGATCAGAACAGAATGGGAGATGTTGAATACCATTCGAGAGTTCAATCTTTACATCAGTAACCATGGAAGTATGTACAATCTGATCATACGGTCCAACATGGTCTCCAAGATTGAACAGGAGCAACGGATAGATCCTGAAGTGGAGGAGATATGGGCCAAGATGTCTACCATTGTGGTCATACCGGAATGGGAGTTATTACCAGGACAACGTCTTGTATTTCGTGGTAGGACATATGTACCTAAGAGCAAAAGAAGAGAGTTACTGATTGAAGCACACCAAACCAAACTCTCTATTCATCCGGGGAGCACCAAGATGTATCATGACCTGAAAAAACACTATTGGTGGCATGGGCTCAAAAGAGATGTAGTAGAATTTGTGGCTCATTGCCTAACCTGTCAGCAGGTTAAGACGGAACATCAGAAGCCACCAGGGTTACTCAAACCCTTACCAGTGCCAGAATGGAAATGGGAGCACATCTCCATGGATTTTGTAACAGGGTTGCCAAGGTCCTCAAAGGGCAACGATGCGATATGGGTCGTGGTAGACCGATTGAACAAGTCTGCACACTTTCTTCCCATCAGGATGACAGATTCATCTGAGACCTTGGGTCGACGGTATATCAAGGATGTCATCAGATTACATGGTATTCCCCAGACTATTGTGTCCGACATAGATGGCCGATTCACCGGCAGAGTGTGGCAGAGCATGCAGTCGGCCATGGGAACAGATCTACTGACTAACACAACATTCCATCCACAGACTGATGGGCAGTCTAAGAGAACAATATATAGATTGGAGGATATACTGAGAGTGTAATAGCTCGGAATTTTTAAATCAATGAATATGTGGCTATTATTTGTTTTAATGATGGAAATTGGGAAATTTAATGGAATGGATGGTAAATGGATCAAAATATGGACAATGGCCCAAGTATGGTCCAATGGACCATGGATTGGATTAAATTCATTTAAAATGGTCAATAATGGTTAATTGGGCCAAGGATGGTCAAATTGGGCCCAATACCCATTTGGGACCCAATGGGTCAAAAAGATTTAAGCTCTAAGGTAAATAGGTAGGAGGTGAATGTAATTGGGCCATGGGCCCAATGGTGATCCAATTAGTTGGAATGGATTTAATTAAATTTAAAACACCTAAGTTGGTGATGGAATAATCAAGGTGACATGGCCAAATCGGACCCACCTCCACCTCACCAAGTGAGGTGGTTTGTGGACCAAGGATTGGTGGGGCCGGCCACCATGGTTGAATTGGTCAACCATGGGTGGATACATGGAGGGAAATTAAGAAAGTGGAATTAGGTTAAGTGGGAATTAATTAACCTAAGTTAATTAGCTAATTAATTAAATAATTAAACTATCCAAAAGGTGGTCAAATGGTCAAAGATGGGAGACCACACCACCTCATCTCCAAAGCTCAAAAACGTTGGCTAGTGGGGGTTTTATCCCAACCACCACCATTAAAGCATGTAAAGCCCATGCTTGGTTGGTGGGAAAATTAAATGGTGGAGTGTAGGTCACTCAACCAAATGAGATGAATCTTATCTCTTTGCTCCATCTCTTTCCATCTAACTCTTTCACTCTCTTCCTCTCTTACTCTCTCATTGCCGTCCCACACCAAAGAGAAAAGAAGAAGAAGAAAAACTAACTAAGAAGAGAAGAAGAGAAGAAAGAAGTTCAAGCTTGGGCCCTCCACCTCAAGACCAAAGCTTGAGACATCCTCTCCCCATCTCTCTCTCTCTCTCTCTCAAATCTACTCCATCTTAGCCGACCCAAGATTTGATGTTTTTCATTTGATCAAACACATCTTGGCCGACCAACAAAGGAGAAGAAGAAGAAAGAAGGCCAAGGAATCCAAGAGGAGAAAGAAAAGCCGGAGGAGCCGTCGGATTGTAAGTATTCCTAAACAAGAATTTACAATTTTTTTTTAAGGGTTAAGAAGAGACCATGGAATCCATTTTCTTGGATGTAATAGTGGCCAAAATATCATGGGCCTTGGATCTCAAATCCATCGAAGGAAAGGATGAGAAATGGACAAACCCTAATGGGTAAATTAGGTTAAGAAAATAAAGGATGCATTAAGGACATTATGTATTAAAATTTATTTAAGCATGGATGTATGTGATGTTTGAATGAATGATGGAGGTGATTAAGTGATTTTAATGAGGTTATAAAGAATGGAAGCCATGAAGGATGATTTATGATTGTTAGAGTTTTAATGATTAAATGTGGTAATTTTTGAAGGGATTGTAAATGAGGAAAGTTATGGGAGATGTGAATGATTTTTGTGACCTTAAAAGGCATGAATGAATGATGGACCATGAACCTTATGGTGATGGTGTTAGAATTTTAATGGGTTTAGAGAATGGAGGCTATGTTAAGTAGTTAATGATTTTTAAAGCTTTCAATGAATGAACGTTAGTGATTTTTAAAAGGGGTTTTTAAATGAGGAAAACCATGGAGAGATTTTATGGATGGAATGCTTTGCACCCGATGGTAATGTATTCATAATTTTAATGGATATGAAAAAATGGAAATAATGTTTTTAATATAAAACCATGGAGAGATTTTGGTGAACTTAGGTGTTTTGGAACCATGGAAAAATATTGGGGAGTGATGGTAGCTTTGATGGATTTAAAATGAAACTAATGGTGATAAAAAGGGGTGACTTGAATGCATGATGGAAACCACCTCAAGGAAGGACTTATGGTGGAGCTAATGATGTATATAGACCCAAGTAAAAATGGGAAAAAGACATCATGGGATCGGCCATGGTGTATGGCCAAACCGATGACCCATTTGTAGGTCAATTTATGGGTTAAATGTGATAGTGCACATGTGAGTAATGAATGGGGATTAGGGTAATTAAGTGGCTAATTTTTTATGATGTTATGTCATGGCTAAGGAGTCATTAAGGGATCCAAGTCTATGGATCAATTATGGGCCTAAGAATGGGGGAATATAATTAGAACTTAACCAAGGAGGAAGAGTGGCAAAAAAATGGTAAATATTGGCCAAAATGAAGAACCACCATGGCCGAACCTCATGGGGGATGATCATGGACCTGAATGTGTTTAAAGATGACCTTATGTATGGTTAAATGAAGCCTAGGGTGGCTGGTTTTTAGACTCATGGGATTTAAATATTTGATAGATTAAATGGGACCCACAGAACTACATAGTGAGGTTCGGCCATGGTATATGGCCGAACCCCACTAAGGCTTGGATAATGGACTTAGATATGATAAAACATGGACTGATTATAAATATGTAATAAGGTATCGGACGTCGCAAGCGGTGCGCGTATCGGTGACAGGATTATCGGACAGAAACGAAAAAGGACGCTAGTCGGTATTCGGTAGGATTCCTACCTTTTTGTAAACCATGGATTATGTGATAGTTCCTTTGATTTATTTTGACAATTATATGATTTGTCTTATGATGGGTTTTAAGGATAGGAATTATATGTTAATGATATGAATTATATTTTAAGGTTATGCATTATATGTTAAGGCTATGAGTTATATATATTAAGGCTATAAGTTATATATATTACATAGCATAATGCATTTACATCTCATGCATGGCATGGGCGGGAAAATAAAGAAACCGGAATCCATGCTCCGTCGGGGCGACCGAGAAGCAAACATGGGGATATCTTGATGAGGTATTTCCATCAAGGGGGATATGGCATCATGATGGTATGGATGATGGGTGGGACACATGGCATAAGACACCCATGGCATGGCATTCATTTTATACTTTTCATTATATGATTACCTATGTGCTTGTTATCACTAATCCATGTGTTAGCTCTACTTGGAGTCCTACTGGGCTCGTTGTCTAACGCCCTACTTCTACCCTAGCTGATGACGTAGGAGATGGCGGAAACGATGGACGAGACGGGAGCCAAGCTTAGGAGCTTGGGGAAGCGGGCTACTTAGTTTATTTAAATTTATTTTGGAATATGTAATTGAGTAGCTTAGCTTGTCGGATTATAATAATTTCTATTTCTTGCTATGGCTTGGACTGTATGTTCGGATGTTATCATTTTGAGGTATTTTAGTAATTAAATGAATATCTTCCCTGCTATCTAAAAATTGGTAGGATAGTCTCTATTATAATCCGCATTTTAGTTTAATATTCCTCGAGCTTACTTCTACGTGTGAACCGTTCTTTGTGGACTTAGTTCCACGCACGGGTAGGGTTCGCCAGTTAAGGGCCGGACTTTAGAAGCTCGACTTAACTCTCGTCGTGACGTCCCGCGCCTTTGTCACTCTTATTTCAAAAAAAAAATAGACTCTGATTTTCAGTGAGAAGGGGCGGGCGATACAGAGAGCATGTATGCTAGATTTCAAGGGTGGATGGGAGGATCACTTGCCACTGATAGAGTTCTCATACAACAACAATTACCAGGCAAGCCTTCAGATGGCTCCATTCGAGGCTTAATATGGTAGACCATGTAGATCACCCGTGTGCTGGACAGAGGCCAGTGAGCCTGCACTGATTGGATCCAAGTTAGCTGCAGAGACTACAACGTAGATATAGTTGATACGGCAGCACCTATTGGCTGCACAGAGTCGTCAGAAGAGCTACGCTGACAAAAGGAGGAGGTTCCTTGAATTTGAGGTGGGGGACTTAGTGTTCTTGAAAGTCTCGCAACGAAAGGGACACAAGGGGAAACTGTCGCTTAGATATGTGGGGCCGTTTTCAATCCTAAGGAGGGTGGGGGAGGTGGCTTATCTGTAATACCCCAGATTTTCAGTTTATCAATATTTACAGAAATTGCCATTGAAAGTGTGAATTAATGGCTATGAACCTTAGATGAGTAAGGTATTGGGCAATGACCCAATTAAGACCAAATGGATATGTTATAAGGATCAATTTAAATAATTGGGTAATGTGCATTTAATTGGGTCAAGGTGGTTATTTGGGTTAAAAGGCCCAATTGGGACCCAATGGGTCGTGGTTGACCACCAAGTGAGTCCAAGCCTAATTAAATTGGGACTGATTTAAGTTGGAAAGGAAGTCAAATAATTAGGTGGAGTCAAGTGAGTGAGTTGGCTTTAAATTAATGAGTTAAAAAGGATGAGTTGAGTAAATGAGTTGAGTAAATGAGTTGGAATGGGTGTTCATCTCATGGATCCCACTTGAATCATAAATGGAGAAGTGGGGGGTTTTGCCATTTCAAATTTAAATAAGGTGGTTCACATGTTGGAGGGAAGCAAGGGGGGAGTTTCATCTCAAAGATGAAACCCCCACATGGGGCATTGATGAGAATCAAGGGAGGTGGACGGTTACATAAAGCATCAAGCATATTGTTCGGACATGGGCGATGAAAGGACATGGAGTTTCATCTCATGGATGAAACTCCCAAACAATCCAATAATGGAGAGGTGGCAGTTACACAAGCCAAACAGTGGCAACACCGTTGGAGCCTTGGGAATTTCATCCCATGGATGAAACTCCCAAGTGAGCATAAAGGATTATGGTTAAATGCAAATGGGAATTACAAGTGGTGCCACCAAGAGACACCACCATGGGCTGAATTTCATTAACCAAAGGGATTTCTCATTTCACTCTCTCTATCTCCCTCCCTCGGCCGTTTTTTCCACCTCTCTAGACAAGAACCTTGGCTGGTTGCTTCTCTTCAAACCACTTCTTGGCTGATCACTCCTCAAAGACAAAGTGGACTTAGAACAAAGGAGTTTGCATCTCAAGGTTTTATCATTCACACCCAAGGCTGAAATACTCTCTCTCTTAAATCTATACCTTCGTCAAACCACTCCAAGGACTGCATCAAGATCAGCCTCGGCTGAAGGACAAGAAGGAAGGAAGGAAAGGCTAAGGAAAGGAACGGAACAAGCCGGAGCAAAAGAATAACCGGAGGAGTCGCGGAACCGGTAGGTTTTTCTTGATGGATTGTATTTAAAATAAGAAACATAGGTTCGGCCAAGGATATGGCCGAACCCCATGGAGGAAAATTAAGGAATGTATGATTATTTTTAAAAGGAGTAGATGAACCATAGGGTTCGGCCATATGTATGGCCGAACCCCATGAAAAGACTTGGTTTTTTTATGGGTTTTGAGAGATAAAAACCATACAATGTTATGAAGGTTGTAAAGGTGTTTTAAATGGAGATAAGGTTATGGGTCGGCCATTGCATGGCTGAACCATAATGTTATTATAGCTAAGGTGCTGAGCATAAACCATATATAAATATTGGAATGTTTGAAACAAGAAAACCATGGACCATTTTTATGGTTTAAATGGAGTTAAGAACATGGTTAGAAATTATTAATGGTTTTATGCTTTTGATTAAGAAATCACATCTGATTATCTTAGGACTTAGTATTAAGTAAGTAATCAGCCATGATAGATGATGCCAAAAGGGACACAAATCAATATAGTGAGGTTCGGCCATGTGGTATGGCCGAACCCCACTAATGGTCACTTGGTGGACTTAGTTTCTTTTGAAGTGGTCAACTTGTAATATAATTGGTCAAATTAAAATGGAGTAATGTTTAGTGGACTTAGATTATTAGTTATGTTAAACAATTGGTGCATAAGTAACGAGATTAAGGAATCAAGAGGTCATGATCTTATATCTAAGTTAAAAGAACAAAGGACATGAAAGAGGGACCAAACCCAAGATGGTGAGGGTGCTCTCACAGCTATTTTGCACACATGATGTGCATGTCCTTTGTTCCCTCTTTCATGTCCTTTGTTCTTTTAACTTAGATATAAGATCATGACCTCCAAAATGGATCATTGATGGAAGGGGACGGTTTTGTTGTTGTTACAAAATCCAAGTCAAGACTACACCGTTGGGACATGGGAGTTTCATCTCATGGATGAAACCTCCAAATTGGATCATTGATGGAAGGGGACGGTTTTGTTGTTGTTACACAATCCAAGTCAAGGCTACACTGTTGGGACATGAGTGTTTCATCTCATGGATGAAACCTCCAAAATGGATCATTAAGGAGGGAGGTAAAGGAGCATGGGAGTTACAAAGGGGTGTCACCAAAGGACACCACCTTGGCTGAATTTCATTAAACAAGAAAAGACTAAGGGGTTGCATCTTAGACTCTCTCTCTCTCTCTCAAGCTCTCACCCAAGGCCAATTCCTTCTCAAGTCAAGGACTTAGAGTTTTATCACAAATTTTCTCTTTCTTTCTCTCTCAAATCGATACCTCTTGGCCGAACCACTCCATGAGGTTTTATCAAGATCAAGTTCGGCTAAGGATCAAGGAAGAAAGAAGAGGCTAAGGAAGAAAGGAGCAAGAAGGAATGAAAGAAACCGGAGGAGTCACGGAATCAGTAAGTGCTCAATAAGATTTCATAAATAAGAAAAGATGGTCAAGGAAAATGGCCGAACCCTAGTTTTTTTATGGTTAAAGACTCTATGATGAACCAAAGGGTTCGGCCATGTTGTAAGGCCAAATCCCATGGAAAGGTATTAAGGAAGTTATATGGGTCTAAGTGATTTTAAGGGAAGAAGATGAACCATAGGGTTCGGCCATGTAGTATGGCCGAACCCTATGGAAGGACATTGGTTAGTTTTAATGGATTTTGAAGGATGAAAATCATAGATGTATGTGTATGATTTTAAAAGGTTTGAAAGGGTTTAAATGGATGTATGTATGAGAACGATCAAAGGATAAATCATGGAGGTATGATTTATTGAACCATAGGGTTCGGCCATGGTGTATGGCCAAACCCCATGGAAGGTTATTAATGTTTTTTTAAAGGTTTTAAATTAAGGGATGTTGATGGACTTGGATGCATTTTGATCATGAAAATAATGGAAATCATGTTGATGGACTTAGATGCATTTTGATCATGAAAATAATGGAAATCATGTTGATGGACTTTGGGTTGTAAATGATGACCTAAGGGTATGAGTAAACTCCCATGGAGGGACTTATTTATGGACTTAAATATGGTAAATGATTTAATTGAGAACATGTAAATGAGACATCATGGGTTTGGCCATGGTGTATGGCCGAACCCCATGAATCATGTTTATGAGTTATTTATTAATTTAGACATGTTTTAAATAAATGAAATGTTTAGCCATGGATAGAATAATGGCAAAGTTGTAAATAGGTGAAAATGATGGGCCATGGGTTCGGCCATGGTGTATGGCCGAACCCCATGAGGAATGTTTTTATGGACTTAGGTTGTTATCAATGTTAGATAATTATTGTATAAGTGATAAGAGTTATGAATCAAAGATGGCTTGTGTAACGCCCCGCCCTTTCCGAGAATTTCAGAGTCTCATTTTTTTTTTTAAATAAACATCGGAAGAGAGCGGGCGGCGTCACGACGCGAGTTCAGTTCAGACTACCCAAGTCTGAACCTTAACTGGCCACCCATGTGTACATGGAATAGACCATGATAGTGAATCACACATGGAACTAACATCAACATGCGGAATAACCTAGATAATTGCGGAATAGAAAGACGAGATAACAAGTAACAGTCTTAAATATTAAATAACATAGATCAACCATCCACAGGTTATTATCCTAATCAAACCATAGCAAATAACGAATTATTACATGTCCAACAATAGTATTCAAATGACAGTAATATAACGTAATCCAAATCCATCATTAAAGCACTTAGGTTCAGCTCCCCTCCCGGTCAATGACCTTTCCTTTCCCCTTGCTTGTACTTGCAATCTCCTCTGAGGATAGAATTAGGGCGTTAGATCAACGCGCCCAGTAGGTTCCCGAATCAGGGCTACCACATGTTAGCATATAAAACATGCATATACATATCATAATACATGATCATCAAAACAAAAACAATGCATGAAATATGCACATGCAATGAGCATCCCCCATCATGTACTTTCATAGCCATCACTTGACGTGCCTTGCACCGACAAGGTAAATTACAACACACCTTCATCTCTTCTATAAGCGATGTACATGTAATGAGCAACCCCCATCATGTACCATCATAGCTATCACTTGACGTGCCTTGCACCGACAAGGTAAATTACAACAACATTCATCTCTTCTATACAATATGTACATGTAATGAGCAACCCCCATCATGTACATTCGTAGCCATCATTGTAGAACTTCATTCATTATCCCATGACTATGCATGAGATGCCAATGCCTGTATGCCATTTGTTAATGCATAATATATATTTGAAACACATATATTAAAACAAGAGTATCATAAGAAAACTGGGTAAAAACCGTGGTTACAAGTAGGTAGGAAACCTACTCAAACTTTGCTTAAGTGTCCGTTCCTTTTTGAGCTTCACCTGGTCACGACTCGCTCGTCGTTCAACTTCCGGTACCTAATCCATATATCAATCAATAAGTCATAACATCATTTACTTATTTAATCACATCATAGACCTATCCACATCATGTGGGGTTCGTGTCCGTACATCCAACCCTATGATCGTTTCCATCATTGATCATTCGACTAGTATTTACAGTTTTTGCCATTGACCTTAAACCATATTGAAACCAACATTCATAACCATTCCACCATAGTAGGGTTCTATTATCCATTACCATATGGTTCTCCATTAGGATATTTTTAAACCTTTTAACATGGAACCATTAACAATTACGACTCATAAGCTTAGCCTATTTAACCCATGCCATGGTCCATAATTATCATGAATGATCCCCTAATTAAAAACAACCATAAGCTCCCATTTAAAACAGCCCATTAATTATCAAAACAGCCCCATGGGGTTCGGCCATACTCATAGCCGAACCCTAGGATTCACTTGATCCAATCATCACCATGATTACTCATGGTTTAATCATGCTAACTCAACCATGAATTAACCATGGTTCAGCCGCATATTAATCAACCAAAACAGTAACATATTAATCCATTTATTACCATAAGAACACCATATCTTCATATGGTTTTTAACTCACCAAAAACATGAAAGACTTACATGGGGTTCGGCCATCCAAGGTGGCCGAACCCTAGGTCCATGTTTTAATCCACTGTTTTAGATCAGTAACTTAACCATAACATTACCATGGTTCAGCCCTATATTGGCCAACCAAAATCAGTAAATAATCTTCATGTAAATCACATAAAAACCCCATGGTAATGTATGGTTTTTATCTCTCAAAACCATCACCATTAACCATAAAATGATCACACCATTTCATGGGGTTCGGCCATGCTCATTGGCTGAACCCTATGGCCTTTGGTTTGAACCACTTAAACATGTCATCTTATGTCTAATCTAATCATCCAAAACAGTAAGACATTTGCATGGTTTTATCTTACAAAAATCATCAAAATTCCAACATCAATTCATGGTGTTCGGCCATCCAAGATGGCCGAACCCAATGAACCCTTTCATCATTTGATACCTAAGGTCTTAGACCCATGATACATTCAGCCATTCATGACATCCGAATCCATGTTTTAAACCTTTCTAAAACATGCATTTGAATCTTAAATCAAACCCAAAAACAGTTCATAAAACCCATGGTTTTCATGTTTCAAAACATGAAAACCAAGCCATCTCTCACATGGGGTTCGGCCCTTCATGGTGGCAGAACCCAATGGTTATTTTTACCATTTTAAATCCTCCACTAATCAAGGTTAAAACCCTGGTGTAATCGGCCATCACCATGGCCCAACACACACCCATTTTTTTAACCAAAAATCCATGAAACACTTACCAATTTCCAAGCTCTTGTCTTGCCTTTTGATCCTTGTTTCTTTTCTTTCTTAGCCTCCCTTCCTTTACTGATTATTTGCTTGAACCAGTGGTGAAATCACCAAGTTACAATTCGGCCAAGAGAGTGTGTGTAACGCCCCGTCCTTTTTCACCCGTTTTCTGAAAATCAGAGTCTATTTTTTTTTTTAATAGAAGAGTGAGAGAGGGCGCGGACGCCACGACGCGAGTTAAGTCCGAGCTTCTAAAGCCCGACCCTTAACTGGCCAACCCCACGCTTGCGTGGAGCTAAGTCCACGAGAACGGTTCACGCGTAAGAAGTAATCTCGCGGATTATAATTATTGCGGAACATGATAATAGAGTCTATCCTACCGGTTTTTAGATAGAAGGGAAGATACAACATTGAATTACCAAAATGCCGCTAAGTTCATAATTATATCACAAAATGTAATCGTCCATAAGTAACGTCCAAAACATCGCAAGAATGTAAACTTATACAACCCGACAAGCTAAGTTACTTTCAAATTACATCGCCAAAATGTAAACGTAAATAAAACTAAGACTACACTGCCCAAGCTCCTAAGCTTGGCTCCTGTCATGTCCACCGCTTCCGCCATCCCCTGCGTCATCAGCTAGGGTAGAAGTAGGGCGTTAGTCAACGCGCCCAGTAGGACTCCGAGTAGGGCTAGCACATGGATTAGTGATACAAACATACCGATAAAATAAAGTACAACAAAATAAGCATGTGATGAATGCTATGTCATGGGTGCTTATGTCATGTGTCCCACCCATTATCCGTATGATCATACAATATCCTGTTCCCCATGTTTAATTCTCGGTCGCCCTGACGGAGCATGGACTCCGGTTATAGCCCTCAGGCTATCCCCATGTCTGATTCTCGGTCGCCCCGACGGAGCATGGACTCCGGTTTGTTTATTTTTTTCTGCCCATGCCATGCATGAGATGTAGGTGCATTATGCTATGTAGTATATAGATAGACCATATTCGATATACCATACATAGTCATATGATGCATAATATTAAAATATAATCCATGATACTCTCATGTAATTCATAAGTTAAAACCCACCATAGTGCAAGTCCCATAAATCATAAATTATAATCATAAATCCATAATAAGCCAAGTCAAAATAATTTAAAACACCATCACATATCCATCGCTTTCAAGAAGGTAGGAATCCTACCGAATACCGTGTCGAGTTCCGTTACGCTTTCCGTTCGATAATCCGGTCGCCGATCGCGTACCGTTTTGCGACGTCCGATACCTTATTACATTTACCGAATTAGTCCATACGTTATCCATGGTTAAGTTCTTAACTAATTATAACCCTAGATCCATTCAATGATCTTTAAATACATTATAAGTTTATCGAAAATCGGCCCTTAACTTAGCCCATTATCCATTGGTTTAATCACATACATAAATCCGATTTGGACCATTTTAGATATTTCCAATTTGCGGCCTAAAACGCAGCAACTAATCGCTTCACTTAACCATTCACAAAATATCCGATTTTTATGTCTAATCCCTATAGGGTTCGGCCATGTACCATGGCCGAACCCATGGTTCTTCAATGTGGCCACTTATTACGGTTTTGCCACTCTCCTTCCATGGTAAATCATCCATTCATTTATGTGCATTCTAAGTCCAAGATTCATTCATACTTAGGTCCATTCAATCATGACCTAACATCATAAAATTAGCCATCTAATATTTAATTTTGAAAAATATTTACTCCCACACCTAATTCCACATTTTGGCCTAAGGTGTGGCCCACATATCATTTTTATAAATCCATCAAAATCTAGTATTCTTCTACATTATTTTCCATTTATTAAATCCACTAATCACTACCCTAAGGTTCACCTTTATGGATACCATTTTCAAAGACTAAGTTTTGTCCCAAAATAATCCATCTAAATTTTCATTTCCATTAAAAAGATTACCACACACCATACTTACTCATCTATCCAAATTCCCATTCTTCCATGTTATTTTCCATGCCTAAAAATCTCAAACCATTACCATAGGGTTCGGCCATACACCATGGCCGAACCCATGGTTCATGGCCCACCTTTCTTAGAGCCATTTAAGACCAAAGTTCTATGAATATTTGTCCATGATTTTTCTTGTTAAAAATTCCATTTAAAATCATTAATATCATTCATTTGGTCCATTTAAAACTTGTGTCACACATTTTGGAAATCCATTTACAACTATCATTTTCTCCATCATTTTCCATCTTTCTATTCTTATAAAATAATTAACCATCACCATAGTTCAATAAAAAAATTCTAAAACATCATCCATGGATTTCATCATAAAACTTTTTCCAAAAATTTGCCTACATTTAACCCTTGAAACCCTAACCATTCTCCATCATTTTCCAACCTTAAAAACCATTATTTAAGAACCCTAACCCTCATAATCACTAACTATGGGGTTCGGCCACCTTGTATGGCCGAACCCTATAGTCCATGATTTCCTAAAAATGTCATGCCTCCATTATTCATCCATTTCTTATCTTATCTTTTGATGGATCTTAGATCCATGGCCCACAACATTTTTGGCCATGTTTAGTCTAAGAAATGGATTCCACATCCTATCTTTAAAAAAAACATAAACTCTTGTTTAAGAAATTCTTACCGCACCGACGACTCCTCCGGTCCTTCTTTCTTTTTCCTTAGCCCTTTTCTCCTTCTTTCTCTTCTTGATGATCGGCTAGATGAGCTTGATCAATGGTGGGACATGCTTGGATTGGCTAAGGTAAATGAGGTTAGGTTAAGAGAGAAAAGAGAGTATGGAGATGAGGGAGAGATCTTCAAGGTTCTTGATCTTGGGGTGGCCCAAGACCTATCTTTTTCTCTTCTCTTTTCCTCCTCTTTCTTTCTAAGTTTTTCTTCTAAGTTTCCTTTCCTCCTCTCTTGCAAGGTGAGGGACGAATTTCATGTGTGTGTGGGGAGATAGAGTGAAATGGTTAGTTTGACATGAGATGGAGGTGGTTGGAGTGGTCTTCATTCAAGCATTAACTTTCTCACCAACCAAGCATGGGTTGGCTTGACTTTGGTGGTGGTGGTTGAGACCCAACCACCATTCAAGCCCATGGTTTTAATTTGTGTCTTCTTGAGGTGGTTTGTGTTTGTTGGAGTGGTTTTGACCATTTAACCATTTGACCATTTTAATCTTAGGTTGATTAACTTAGATCACCTTGATCCCTTGATTAATTTATTTAATCACTTTCTATTTAATTTAATCCCATTAATTTCCCCCCATGATCCACCCATGGTTGACCAAGTCAACCATGGTGGTCGGCCCCACTATTCCTGGGTCCACACGCCACCTTAATGGGTGAGGTGGAGGTGGGCCCCATTAGCCATGTTGCATTGGTCCATTTATCACCTAACTTAGGTGATTTAAATTTTATTAATTGTATCCCTTTTATTGGATCATCATTGGGCCCATGGCCCAATTTGATCTTGTCTTACCCCTTTATCTTAGGGCTTAGTTACCTTGGCCCATTGGGTCCCACATGGCTCTTTGACCCAAATTGACCATCTTTGACCCGATTACTTACCATTGACCAATTACATGTATCAATTCCAATTCAAGGTTTATTGGGTAACCATTGGGCCCATGGCCCAATTAGATCCCCTCCTTTTCCACTTACCTTAGGGTTTGAACCGATTTTGATCCATTGGGCCTCACATGGCTATCGGGCCCACTTTGACCATCGTTGACCCGATTAGTCCTCATTGACCCCTTTAATGGATTTCATCCAACCCATGGCCCAATTGGGCCATCCTTGGGCCATTGTCCCAAAATTTGGTCCATTTGGCATTTTATTATATCAAATTTCAAATTAAAATGAATAAATGCCAATATATATATTTATCAAAAATTCGGGTTATTACAGTGTGTTCTTGAGTGAGGGAGAGAGAGATGAATTCTAAAGCTTTTGCACATGAAATTCGGCCAAGCTTGGTGTTGTTTGCCTTTGTATTTTCAGCCACCAAGACTCCTCCACTCCCTCATCAATTCATGCACAAACCAATGGGTATTGGGTGCCATCCAAGGCACCCCTTGGCAGCTACCCATGCAACCATACAGCTTCCCAACCAACTCACCTCAAATCCATGCATTTGCATTTAATTTCCACCATGGAACTCACCAAAACAAGTCCCCAACGTGTGGGACTTGTTTTGGTTGGGTTGAGGCCAGCCAACCTCTTCAACTTACCCTTAAACTCACTGATTTACAGTCCCTTGAATTTCCATTTCAACTCACCCAACTCAAGGTATGTTTATTCCAACCCAATTCATCACATTTAATGCATTTCATTTAATGCACATGAGTTAACTCACTTTTTGATTTAATTCCAACTCACCTCAGTCCCACTCAACTGATTTGACTCGTGTTTGAGCTCCCTTGAGGGTTCACACCGTCAACAATAGTCAACTCGACCCGTTGGGTCCACTTTTAGCTCCTTGACCGTTTTTGACAACATGACCCATTTATGGTATTTTGGTCATTTCTAATTGGTTTTTACATATGGATCAAGCCTACCCATTTTTCCTCCACTTGATTTCCAATCAAATAGGCTTAACCCCATTTAATTTAAAATCACAAAACGGTCAAATAACCCAGCAAGACCCGATGGGCCCCATTTGGGCCCTTTGACCCATTTAGCCATTTTTGACCCAAATGATGAAAATTACCCAACCAATCAAACTTAACATTCATAATGTGCTCATATGATTTTATTTTGAGCAATGGGCCCCACTATTTCCTTACTTAACATCACAATTAATTTAACAACTCAGGGGCATTTTGGTAATTTTCCACTTCATTGAGAAATTGGTGTGTTACAATATAACCCTCTTTTTAAAATTTTCGTCCCAAAAATCGAGTGAAGTAGGGTTCTCAAATTAAATTACACAAACAATTCGGGGTGAGCTGTTCTCATCTCCGATTCAAGTTCCCATGTGGCCTCTTCATCACCATGACGGTCCCATACCACTTTTACGAACTGAATCGCTCTGTTTCGCAACACCCTTTGTTCGGTCTCCACTATCCTGACCGGCTTCTCGACGTACGTCACGTCGCTTTGTACTTCAATATCTTGAACATTTAAAACATGGGACGGATCCAGATTGTATTTCCTTAGTATCGACACGTGGAACACATCGTGTAGAGCTGCTAATTGCGATGGAAGTGCTAATTGGTAAGCTACATCCCCCATCCTTCTTATGATGGAAAACGGTCCCACATATCTTGGCGACAGTTTTCCTTTCTTACCAAACCTCATATGTCCCTTCCGTGGTGAGACTTTTAGAAACACCAAGTCTCCCACTTTAAATTCCAGAAACCGTCTCCTTTTATCAGCATAGCTCTTCTGCCGACTCTGTGCAGTCAACAAGTGTTGACGTATCAACTTAATTTGTGCAGTAGTTTCTGCGACTAGTTCCGGTCCGATCAATGCAGGCTCACCTGCCTCTGTCCAATATACCGGTGACCTACACGGTCTACCATATAAAGCCTCATAAGGAGCCATTTGAAGGCTTGCCTGATAGCTGTTATTATAGGAGAACTCCACCAATGGTAAGTGGTCCTCCCATCCTCCTTTGAAATCTAACATACATGCTCTCATGTCTTCCAAGGTTTGTATTGTTCTTTCAGACTGTCCATCAGTCTGTGGATGGAATGCGGTGCTAGTCAATAGCTCAGTCCCCATGGTTGTCTGCATGCTTTGCCATACTCTGCCAGTAAAACGGCCATCTCTGTCCGATACTATCGTTCGGGGAATACCATGTAGTCGAATGATCTCTTTAATATAACGCCGACCCAACGTCTCAGACGAATCAGTCATCTTGATAGGAATGAAATGTGCAGACTTGGTCAGCCGGTCGACTACGACCCAAATGGCGTCATTACCCTTTGAAGACCTCGGCAACCCAGATACAAAGTCCATGGAAATATGTTCCCATTTCCATTCTGGCACGGCTAAGGGTTTGAGCAACCCTGGTGGCTTTTGGTGTTCAGTCTTAACTTGTTGACAAGTTAGACAATGTGCCACGAATTCCGCCACATCCCTTTTTAGTCCATGCCACCAATAATGCCTCTTTAGATCGTGATACATTTTGGTGCTACTCGGATGAATAGAGAGCTTGGACTGATGTACCTCAATCAGTAGCTCTTTCCTGCAACTCTGTGGCACATACGTTCTTCTCCGGAATAAAAGACCTTGTCCCGGTCGTAATTCCCATTCCGGTACAATGGTGCCAGTAGACATCTTGGCCCATATGTCCTCCACTTCCGGGTCTGCTCTTTGTTCTTGTTCAATCTTGGTGACTATATTGGACCGTATGATTAAATTGTGCAAAACTCCATGGTTTGTAATGTATAGATTGAACTCTCGAATGGTATTCAACATCTCCCACTCGGTTCTGATCAGACATGCCACGGATGCATGTGATATGCGGCTAAGAGCATCAGCCACCTTGTTCGCCTTGCCTAGATGGTATCGAAGCTCGAACTCATAATCCGCCAGATACTCCATCCATCTACGCTGCCTTAGATTAAGCTCCTTCTGATCAAATAAACATTTCAAACTCTTATGATCAGAATACACTTCAAACTTCTCGCCATAAAGATAATGTCTCCAGCTTTTGAGAGCGAAGACCACTGCGGCTAGTTCAAGATCATGCGTAGGATAGAGGCGTTCATGTTTTTTTAGTTGTCTTGAACCATAAGCCACCACACGATGATCTTGACTGAGGACACACCCCAGTCCTTCTCCCGAAGCGTCGCATTCTACTTCATAACCCTTTCCCTTTTCCGGCAAAATCAAAATAGGAGCGGTTGTAAGTCTGTCTTTTAGCTCTTCAAACCTTTGGTTGCACAGATCTGACCACTCATACTTGACTCCTTTCTGAGTGAGTCGAGTCAATGGAGACGCTAATTTGGAAAAATCCATAATAAATTTCCGATAATAACCCCCAATCCTAAGAAACTGCGGATCTCGGTTACGTTCTTTGGCGCTTTCCAGTCTTTCACGGTCGTCACCTTAGCCGGATCCACGGCTATTCCTTCCTCGGATATAACATGTCCTAAGAAATTCACTTGAGATAGCCAGAATTCACACTTACTGGCCTTGGCATACAGTTTATTCTGCCTCAAAGTATTCAAAACTATCCGTAGATGCTTTGCATGTTCCTCCTGACTCTTAGAATAGATCAGGATATCATCAATGAATACGATTACAAACTGATCCAGATAGGGACGGAAGATTCTGTTCATTAAATCCATGAACACAGCCGGCGCATTTGTGAGTCCAAATGGCATGACCACGAACTCAAACAGTCCATATCACGTCCGAAAAGCTGTCTTTTCTATATCTTCCTCTTTAACTCGGATTTGATGATAACCAGACATCAAATCGATCTTTGAAAAATGCCTAGAACCCCTCAATTGATCAAATAAATCGTCAATCCTGGATAGAGGGTACTTGTTCCGGACTGTTAACTGATTCAGCTTCCGGTAGTCCACGTACTTCCGTAGTGAACCGTCCTTCTTCTTCACAAACAACACTGGTGCTCCCCATGATGATGTACTGTTCCGGATGCAACCCAGCCTAAGCAGTTCATCAATCTGCTTCTTTAGCTCCGACATCTCCGCTGGTGCCATCCGATAGTGTGGTAACGACACTGGTGTTGTGCCAGGGTACAGCCTGATTTGAAGTTAATCTCCCTCATAGGTGGTAAACCAGGGAGTTCCTTTGGGAACACATCCACAAATTCTTGTACAATTTCCGGAAGTTCAGTAACTGGAGCTTTGTTTATGGTGATATTATTCAATACCACGTGGTTTAACCCTTCCTGTAATCCACTTTGTTTATCTGCACGAACTACATATTGCTTGCCCTCTGGTGACTTAAATGTCACTCTTCGACCATAACAGTCGATGTTGGCATGAAACTTTGCCAACCAATCCATTCCGAATATAATATCATATTCCAACATGTCCAGCACTAAATAATTGAACTCAAATCTGAGTTCGGCTAATTCGGTGTTAACCGCAGTACAAATAAGTCCCAATGCCGAATCTCTGACAGGGGATACAATAGTAAGTTCTGTGGCTAATCTTTGTACTAATGTACCAGTAGCAGTAATAAACGATGCAGCTATAAAGGAGTGTGATGCTTCGGAATCAAATAGTGCATATGCATATGAGCTACTCACTACCGCCATACCTTGTATCACAGGATGATCCTCCTCCTCTTCCTCTGGAGAAGTTAGAGTGAATAATCTTCCCGCTCCAGCAGGGTTAGACCTTCGACCTCCCCGGCCCTGCATTCTGCCTCCTCTAGAGTATGCCGGTCTAGCTGGCGGACGAAATGATCCTCTTGAGTTAGACAGCCTGTTGAGCTTTGGGCAGTCCTTTTTGTAGTGACCAGGTTTATCACAGTGAAAGCAAGTATTCACTCCTCGAGATGCTTGAGTGACCGCAACAGATTGAGTGGGCTGGTTGGGGCGAAAGCCCCCACTTGATCCAACAGATGGTGAGGGTCTGCTGAAGTTTGATATGAACTTTTTGTTGGGTTGGTACACACCTCTCCCACCCGAAGCTCGGAGGTTGTCCACTCTGGCAAATTCCGCCATCTCCTGTTCCACAATGGTGGCCCTGCTGACCACTTCCGCCAGCGTGGCTGCTTTGAACACAGTTACCTTGGCCCTAATATTTGGCCGTAACCCACGCTCGAACTTGCGAGCCTTTCGATATTCCGTGTCCACAATATAGTATGCATAGATTGACAGGCTGAGGAATTCTTGGTGATACTCAGCCACCGTCATTGAACCTTGTACTAACGTCATAAAGGCCTGAATTTGACATTCTCTTTCTTCCTCTGGAAAGTAGCGCTCTAGGAATGTCGCTGAGAATTTCTCCCAGGTCATAGCAACTCTTTCTCTTCTTGGCACAAGTGCCTGCTGTTTCTCCACCACCTTCCACCATTTGGCAGCGTCATCTACCAGCTGTGACGTGGCCAATAGTATTTTATGAGCATGACTCTTGATGTTCAAAAGAGTCAATATATGAGAAATTTTCTCCAACCAATTCTCGGCCGCAATAGGCCCTTCTCTGCCCTTGAAGTAAGGTGGACGCTGTTGCTGAAAATCTCTGACCATGTTACGGTCATTATTTTCGCTCGTACTTCCCTTTCCGTTCAAATGTTGTTGGAGAACAGATGTAACCACGGCTTGCACCAAGCTGTGCAGTTCAGGAGGCACAAAGGGTACAGTCATGTTACTATTCTCCTCCTCCTCGCGTCGATATGACGAGTCATATTCCTCCTCGTCGTCCTGTTGATACGTAGGGTCACTCCCTTCTTCTTCCCGCCGAGAGTGGTGAGACTCTTCCTCATTGTGAGATCGTTCATGAACAGATCTCTCTTTGTCATGAACGGACGGCTCTCTTCCAGGTTCCGATGACGCCTTCTTGCGTCGGGGTACCACCTTCCCTTGTGGTGTGATAATGAGCACGTCATCCTTCTTTTTATCGTCCTGACGAGTCCTTCTCTTTGACACCCCCTCACCTAGTCCGATCTATAAAACTTTCTCTTTTCCCTTCGGATCTTTTACCACCTTTTTTTGTGGCGCCATTTAGTCCTAATTCATGGAAACATCATAGACTTAGTTTCCATTAACAATATGCAACACATGCCATGAATCCTCATAAAAACATGAAATCACACATTTATATAAATTCAAACTGCATCTTTGTATAAAGGTGGGTAGGGTGAAACAAACCCTATGTATAACAAAATATACCCCCTTACAAAAATAACCCTCTTTTTAATACCCCTACTATTACTTCCTGTCCTAGTCTTCCGTAGAAGACTCCGCATCAAAAGCGAACTTGAATCGGTTATCAGGACACGTCATCGCCGTGTGCCCCAATACTTCACATGTCGTGCAGGGATTATTCCAGTCCTCCAATACAAGGACAATTAGTCATCGCCTCTCCATGCCCGTGTAGTCCACAAACCGGACATACAACTCCCAATGGATGAGGACAATACAACCTGTTGTGGTCGTCCTGATTACACAACTCACAGGTATCATAGGGATCTACTTCCCCCGCTGATTCCAGTATTATAGTAAAGTCTTCCATCGGATCCTCATAAAAGAAAAATCCCAGATCCTCCTCCTCTTCTTCCTCAGGAGGTTCCACCATCCCAGGAATATCATCCCTCAAATCCTCTGCAAAAGGTGCTAAGTCCATCTCAACTTCTTCAGGAGGTCCCTCCTGAAGGTCCACTTGAGCTTCTACGTCGGTGTTGTTAGAAGCAGACACCAAGTCTATGGGATGGCTAGGAGTTCCGCTGTGCCATTCCGAGTACTCCACATTACTCGACATATCTGTATCATATCAATAGAACACAAGCATATTTAACAACAATTCTAATAAACCAACCTTGGTTTTTAGGGGAATTTGATCATGCATAAAGTCATGTACTTTGTTTGGGAAGATCACCAAATCATCACTCTTTGTGTTCTTTTGTTTTCTGGGGAAATCTCTAATTTCCTATTGTTTGTTTCTCAGTGTGGGGATTTCAGGGGAGTTCATCCTACCTTGCTACGTTTGATTTGTCCAATTATGATGATTGTACTTTACTTTGCCATCTTTCATTGTCGTTCTCAGATTGATTGTTCAGTCCGAGTCACTCGAAGTAAATTAATCCGGCCCCCAGGCTGCGGACTCCGAATAGTCGGTCAGTTGGGATTCTTATCCTTCAGTGAGACATGAAACCGTCTTAATCTTACTTCGATGATTCAACTTCCCGTTTCGCTCTGATACCAACTGTAACGCCCCGCCCTTTCCGAGAATTTCAGAGTCTATTTTTTTTTTTTTAAAATAAACATCGGAAGAGAGCGGGTGGCGTCACGACGCGAGTTAAGTTCAGACTACCCAAGTCTGAACCTTAACTGGCCACCCATGTGTACATGGAATAGACCATGATGTGAATCACACATGGAACTAACATCAACATGCGGAATAACCTAGATAATTGCGGAATAGAAAGACGAGATAGCAAGTAACAGTCTTAAATATTAAATAACATAGATCAACCATCCACAGGTTATTATCCTAATCAAACCATAGCAAATAACGAATTATTACATGTCCAACAATAGTATTCAAATGACAGTAATATAACGTAATCCAAATCCATCATTAAAGCACTTAGGCTCAGCTCCCCTCCCGGTCAATGACCTTTCCTTTCCCCTTGCTTGTACCTGCAATCTCCTCTGAGGATAGAATTAGGGCGTTGATCAACGCGCCCAGTAGGTTCCCGAATCAGGGCTACCACATGTTAGCATATAAAACATATACATATCATAATACATGATCATCAAAACAGGTAAAACAATGCTATGAAATATGCACATGCAATGAGCATCCCCCATCATGTACTTTCATAGCCATCACTTGACGTGCCTTGCACCGACAAGGTAAATTACAACACACCTTCATCTCTTCTATAAGCGATGTACATGTAATGAGCAACCCCCATCATGTACCATCGTAGCCATCACTTGACGTGCCTTGCACCGACAAGGTAAATTACAACAACATTCATCTCTTCTATACAATATGTACATGTAATGAGCAACCCCCATCATGTACATTCGTAGCCATCATTGTAGAACTTCATTCATTATCCCATGACTATGCATGAGATGCCAATGCCTATATGCCATTTGTTAATGCATAATATATATTTGAAACACATATATTAAAACAAGAGTATCATAAGAAAACTGGGTAAAAACCGTGGTTACAAGTAGGTAGGAAACCTACTCAAACTTTGCTTAAGTGTCCGTTCCTTTTTGAGCTTCACCTGGTCACGACTCGCTCGTCGTTCAACTTCCGGTACCTTATCCATATATCAATCAATAAGTCATAACATCATTTACTTATTTAATCACATCATAGACCCATCCACATCATGTGGGGTTCGTGTCCGTACATCCAACCCTATGATCGTTTCCATCATTGATCATTCGACTAGTATTTACAGTTTTTGCCATTGACCTTAAACCATATTGAAACCAACATTCATAACCATTCCACCATAGTGGGGTTCTATTATCCATTACCATATGGTTCTCCATTAGGATATTTTTAAACCTTTTAATTCAACATGGAACCATTAACAATTACGACTCATAAGCTTAGCCTATTTAACCCATGCCATGGTCCATAATTATCATGAATGATCCCCTAATTAAAAACAACCATAAGCTCCCATTTAAAACAGGCCATTAATTATCAAAACAGCCCCATGGGGTTCGGCCATACTCATAGCCGAACCCTAGGATTCACTTGATCCAATCATCACCATGATTACTCATGGTTTAATCATGCTAACTCAACCATGAATTAAACATGGTTCAGCCGCATATTAATCCACCAAAACAGTAACATATTAATCCATTTATTACCATAAGAACACCATATCTTCATATGCTTTTTAACTCACCAAAAACATGAAAGACTTACATGGGGTTCGGCCATCCAAGGTGGCCGAACCCTAGGTCCATGTTTTAATCCACTGTTTTAGATCAGTAACTTAACCATAACATTACCATGGTTCAGCCGTATATTGGCCAACCAAAATCAGTAAATAATCTTCATGTAAATCACATAAAAACCCCATGGTAATTTATGGTTTTTATCTCTCAAAACCATCACCATTAACCATAAAATGATCACACCATTTCATGGGGTTCGGCCATGCTCATTGGCTGAACCCTATGGCCTTTGGTTTGAACCACTTAAACATGTCATCTTATGTCTAATCTAATCATCCAAAACAGTAAGACATTTGCATGGTTTTATCTTACAAAAATCATCAAAATTCCAACATCAATTCATGGTGTTCGGCCATCCAAGATGGCCGAACCCAATGAACCCTTTCATCATTTGATACCTAAGGTCTTAGACCCATGATACATTCAGCCATTCATGACATCCGAATCCATGTTTTAAACCTTTCTAAAACATGCATTTGAATCTTAAATCAAACCCAAAAACAGTTCATAAAACCCATGGTTTTCATGTTTCAAAACATGAAAACCAAGCCATCTCTCACATGGGGTTCGGCCCTTCATGGTGGCAGAACCCAATGGTTATTTTTACCATTTTAAATCCTCCACTAATTAAGGTTAAAACCCTGGTGTAATCGGCCATCACCATGGCCCAACACACACCCATTTTTTTAACAAAAAATCCATGAAACACTTACCAATTTCCAAGCTCTTGTCTTGCCTTTTGATCCTTGTTTCTTTTCTTTCTTAGCCTCCCTTCCTTTACTGATTATTTGCTTGAACCAATGGTGAAATCACCAAGTTACAATTCGGCCAAGAGAGTGTGTTCTTGAGTGAGGGAGAGAGAGATGAATTCTAAAGCTTGGAAACATGAAATTCGGCCAAGCATGGTGTTGTTTGCCTTTGTATTTTCAGCCACCAAGACTCCTCCACTCCCTCATCAATTCATGCACAAACCAATGGGTATTGGGTGCCATCCAAGGCACCCCTTGGCAGCTACCCATGCAACCATACAGCTTCCCAACCAACTCACCTCAAATCCATGCATTTGCATTTAATTTCCACCATGGAACTCACCAAAACAAGTCCCCAACGTGTGGGACTTGATTTGGTTGGGTTGAGGCCAGCCAACCTCTTCAACTTACCCTTAAACTCACTGATTTACAGTCCCTTGAATTTCCATTTCAACTCACCCAACTCAAGGTATGTTTATTCCAACCCAACTCATCACATTTAATGCATTTCATTTAATGCACATGAGTTAACTCACTTTTTGATTTAATTCCAACTCACCTCAGTCCCACTCAACTGATTTGACTCGTGTTTGAGCTCCCTTGAGGGTTCACACCGTCAACAATAGTCAACTCGACCCGTTGGTTCCACTTTTAGCTCCTTGACCCGTTTTGACAACATGACCCATTTATGGTATTTTGGTCATTTCTAATTGGTTTTTACATATGGATCAAGCCTACCCATTTTTCCTCCACTTGATTTCCAATCAAATAGGCTTAACCCCATTTAATTTAAAATCACAAAACGGTCAAATAACCCAGCAAGACCCGATGGGCCCCATTTGGGCCCTTTGACCCATTTAGCCATTTTTGACCCAAATGATGAAAATTACCCAACCAATCAAACTTAACATTCATAATATGCTCATATGATTTTATTTTGAGCAATGGGCCCCACTATTTCCTTACTTAACATCACAAAATAACTAATTTAACAACTCAGGGGCATTTTGGTAATTTTCCACTTCATTGAGAAATTGGGGTGTTACAGCTTGATCTTGGATCTAATTTAAAAGATCAAATGACTACAAAGAAGAACCAAAATCAAGTGAGTGAGGTTCGGCCATGTTGTATCGCCGAACCCCACTAAGGTGTATTTTGTGGACTAAGGGTTAAGTGATTAATTAAGTGGTAATTGAGTAATAAATCAAAGGAGGGACTAAAACCAAGTGAGTGAGGTTCGGCCATGGTGTATGGCCGAACCCCACAAAGTTGTGTGTATGGACTTAGATATGATTGTAGATCAAATGGAACATGGGATTGATTGATTGACATGTTATAAGGTAACGGGACCTCACAAGGGGTGTAAGATCGTGAGTGGTTTCCGGACGAAAATGCAAGGACACTTTAGTGGTCATTGGGAGGATTCTACCTCTTTGAAACCATGGGACATTAATATGATTTTAATTCTTATTTTGATGAGTTATGTTGTAAAAATGATATGTTTCAAATATGAGGTTTTAATGTTATGATTATATTATTACATAGCATGTGTTCACTTACATCTCATGCATGGCATGGGAGGGATGTTTGTAACCGGAGGCCACGCTCTGTCGGGGCGTCCGTAAGGCATTCGTGGGAAGACCTTGGTGTGCATTATCCATCAAGAAGTAAGCGGAGAACACACTCCATCGGAGCGTCCGTAAGGCAACTGTGGGGGATACCTTGATGAGGAGAATTCCATCAAAAGGATATATGTATTTGTGATGGGTGAGACTCATTGCATATGACACCATGGCATGGCATTGTTTTACATGGTTTGTAACACCCCAATTTCTCAATGACATGGATAATTATGAAAATGCCCCTGATTTATTAAATTAAATATTTGTGATGTTAAATAAGGAAATGGTGAGGCCCATTGCTCAAACTAAGATCTTAAGAGCATATTATAAGGGTTAGATTGAAGGGAACGGATAATGTACATCAATTGGGTCGAAAATGGCTAAATGGGTCAAAGGGCTCAATTGGGACCCAATGGGTCATAATGGATTATTTGACCATTGGGTGAGCTCAATTTAAATAGGGTTAAGCTGAATTGATTGGAAATCAAGTGGAGTAAAAATGGGTAGGCTTGATGCACAAGTGGAAACCATTTAAAAATGGCAAAATCAGCCCATTAATGGGTCATGTTGTCAAAAAGGGTCAAGGGACTAATTGGGGACCCAATTGGTCGGGTTGACCAGGTTGACCACGGATGACTGTGTGGGCCCTCAAATTGAACTCAAGTGTGAGTTAGTTCAGCTTGACTTGGACTGATTTGGATTGAGTTTTAATTAAGAAAAGAGTTGACTCAAATATGGTGCATTAAGTGTGTTTAGTTGGATGAGTTGAGTTGGAATAAAAAGATCATGAGTCAAGTGAGTCAAGAGGAAGTGGAAAGGTGTTTTTAATCACACACAACTGTTGGGGAAATCAATCCCAGCCGTTGGAGTGAAAGGGTGCCTTGGCCAAAGCCAAGGGACACCAAGTAATGGCGTCATGCATCTCATCTCATGAGATGCATGGGTTGAAAATGAATGGATGCAACGTTTGGTGCCAGGGGGTGCCTTGGATGGCACCCAATGCCTCCTTGGTTTTATCAAGGTTTAATGAAGGGAGATTGAGAGGTTAATTGGCTGATTATATAAAAGGGATACACCCATCATGTGGCCGTTTTTCACACAAGAAACCCTAAGGAATCCTCATCTCTCTCTCCCTCTCTCCAAACTCTTTGTCTTGGCTGAACTAGCAGTGGTGTTTGCACCAATTGATCAAGCATAAACCAGCAAAGGAAGGAGGCTAAGAAAGATAGGAAGTAAAGAGCAAAGGCAAGAAGAAAATCTTGGAATTTGGTAAGTATTTCCATGGGTATTTTGTTTATTAAGATGGAACAAATGGAACATGTCTTGGGCCATGGGTATGGCCGAATGCATCAAGGTTTAAACCTTGGGTAATGGAGGTTTAAAAATTATAAAAAGGAATCATTGGGTTCGGCCACCTTGGAGGGCCGAACCCCATGGAAATAATTGATTGGTTTTGATGGTCTTTGAAACATGAAAACCATGCAATTGTGGGACTGTTTTAGATGTTTCTATTAGACTTAAAATGCATGTTTTAAAGAGGTTTAAAACATGGATTTGGATGTCATGAATGGCTGACGGTATCATGGGTCTAAACCTTGGGTATAAATTGATAAAATGGATCATTGGGTTTGGCCACCTTGGATGGCCGAACCCCATGAAATGATGTTGGAATTTTGATGGTTTTTTGTAAGTTAAAACCATGCAAATGTTGTACTGTTTTGGAAGATCAAATTAGACATATGATGAATGTCTAAGAGGTTCAAACCAAAGGCCATAGAGTTCGGCCAATGAGCATGGCCGAACCCCATGAAATCATATGATTATTGTATGGTGATTTTGATGGTTTTGAGAGACAAAAACCATACAAGATTATGGTGTTTTTTTTATGGGAATTAAATGAATATAAGTTTGCTGTTTTGGGTAGGCCATTGGATGGCTGAACCATGTGGTTAACATGGCTAAAGGGTAGAGTCCAATTGGTACACAAATAATGGAACCATTGGGTTCGGCCATGTGTATGGCCGAACCCCATGGACCATTGTATGGGTTAAATGGACTAAGTTTATGGGTAGTATTTGTTATTGGTTCCATGATGTTTTAAAAAGGTTTAAAAATATCCCAATGGAGAACCATTTGGTGATGGATAAAAGGGATTATAAGGTTCGGCCATGTATAGGGCCGAACCCCATAAAATGACAATGGTGGATTAAATGTTAGATGATTAGTGTGTGAATTCTTAGATGAATGGATTGGAAATTAGGATTATGTATGAAGAATAAAAAGGATCAAAAGTGTGATGGTGAGGTTCGGCCATGTTCTATGGGCGAACCCCACTAAGATGGATTGGTTTTGGATAATGGTGATTAACAAAATTAATCATTGGTTAGACAATGGAAAAATCATAAGTACAAGTTAAATTGCAAAAGGACATGAAAGGAAGATCAAATCCAAAATGATGAGGTTCGGCCATGGGTATGGCCGAACCCCACAAGATGTTTTTGGGTCTTAGTTGTGAATGAATATTTAAATGATAGTATGATTTACTTATTGTTATATGGACAAGGTAACGGAAGTTGAACGACGTGCAAGTCGTGACCGGGTAAAGCCTAAGAAAGAACGGACAGTGAAGTGAATCTTCAGTAGGTTTCCTACCTACTTGTAACCACATTTACACTTGTTTTCATGATGGTTTTTATGAGATATTGTTATACTATTATTTATCATATTTTGAATGATGAGATGTATTTACATGTTGCATCTATCATTGGCATCTCATGCATGGACATGGGATGATGATTGTGGAACCCGGAGCCCACACTCCGGTGATATGCTGTGACGCAATTGTGAGACCTCCTTAGGCGATGAGGGTCCCGCCAGGAGGAGTATTATGATAATATGAGTTACCGTCCTCCTTAGGCGATGAGGGTCCCGCCAGGAGGAGTATTATGATAATATGAGTTACCGTCCTCCTTAGGCGATGAGGGTCCCGCCAGGAGGAGTAACATGATGATAAGAGTCACATTGGTCTCCTTAGGCGATGAGGGTCCCGCCAGGAGGATTATCAGATGATTGTGGAAACCGGAGCCCACACTCCGTCGGAATGCCCGTGATGCAACTGTGGGGCCTCTTTCGGTGGTGAAAGTCCCGCCAGGAGAATTAATAGGTTGATATGAGACACGTCAAGTGATGGTTATATGTATGTGTGATGGGGGTGGGACTCATTACATTTGCATACATACATAGCATGGTTTTATATGTTTTTGATAATCAGGCATTTGTTATATGCATGATTTATAAGCTAACCTTGTGGTAGCCCTGTTCGGGAACCTACTGGGTGCATTGATCTAACGCACTAATTCTATCCTCAGAGGATAATGCAGGAACAAGGAAAGGGAAAGAGAAGGCCGATGACCAGGAGGGGAGCCAAGCCTAAGCTGATTGTTGTTCGGGATTATTACTGTCCTTTTAGTTATATTTTTTGGACATGTAATAAGTTGATACCTTGCTATGGTTTGTTTAGGATATTAACAATGGATGGTTGGTTTATGTTATTTATTAATTGAGACTGGTACTTGCTATCTATTCAATCTATTTCCGCAGTTAGTCTAGTTTATTTCGCAAGTCATTGTTTAGTTCCATGTGTGGTTTGTTATCGTGGGTTAGTCCATGCACACATGGGTGGATAGTTAAGGGTCGGACTTTGGAAGTCCGAACTTAACTCGCATCCTGACGTCTCTCCGTCCTTGTCCGGTTTTAATTTAAAAAAAAAAATTAGACTCTGAAATCTCGGAAAGGGCGGGGCGTTACATGGTTTTACTTATATGTTATCTATATGATTTTGTACCAACCATGTGTTAACCCTATTTGGAATACATATTGGGCCCGTTGTTCTAACGCCCTACTTCTACCCTAGTGGATGACACAGGAATTGAAGAAATGATGAACGTGATCGGAAGCAAGCATAGGAGCTTAGATGTGTTTATGTATATTTTGTTTAAGTTACTCATGGACTATGTAATTCGAGTTGCTAGCATTTGGGCATGTAATAACTTAGATATTTTGCTTTGGTTGAATGTTTTATTTTGGATATTTAACTTAAGACAATTATGGTTAAGTGGCGGACTACTTTGCTATCTAAAATGGAATAGAATTAGGTTCTATTATAATTCCGCAGTTATGTTTTATTCCGCATGTAAAACTTATTGCGTGTGAACCGTATTCGTGGACTTAGTCCATGCACACGTATGGTTGGCCAATTAAGGGTCGGGCTTTAGAAGCTCGGACTTAGCTCGCGTCGTGATGTCCCTCTCTCTCTCACTATTCTATTTAAAAAAAAAATAGACTCTGAATTTTGGAAAGCAAGTGTAAAAGGGCGGGGAGTTACAGTTGGTATCAGAGAGAAACGGGAAGGTTGAATCTTTCGAAGTAAGATTAAGTCGGTTTCATGTCACACTGACAGATAAGAATCCCAACTGACCGACTCTTCGGAGTCCGCTGCATGGGGGCCGGATTAATTTACTTCGTTAGACTCAGATGAAACAAAGAATGATAGCAAAGGAAGTACAGTCACAATAATTGGATTTATCAAACATAGCAAATTAGGAGATATTTCCCCGATATACCCAAACTAAGAAACAAACAATAGATACTTAGGAAGCTTCACCAAAAACAAAGAAATACAAAGAGTGCTTATTTGGTAATTTCCCAAAAATGAGAAAAACACAAACTTTGTGATGAAAACTAAGTCAAGATGCTTTTCAATGGCTTAGGAAAAATGCCTCCGAGAAGAAGAAGAAGAACCCGACAACACCCAAGTGGGGATGAAGAAGAGGTGCAACAACCTCATATATCAGTGGAACAAAACAGCGTGAACATACTTGTGGTTCCTCCCGAACTACAAAACTTGGTCCAAGCAGTGGTCACTTCTGTTCTGCAACAGCACATGAATGGAAATGCAACATGGCCGAACCTCACTCACTTGGTTTTTGGGTCCCTCTTTTGATTTAACCACTCACACATAAGTTAATCATTTAAAACCAACAAAACCCTAAGTCCACAAAACATCCTCCATGGGGTTCGGCCATACACCATGGCCGAACCCATGGTCCATCATTTTAATCATATTTCTATCTTAGCCATCATTCTATCCATAGCTATTCACTTAGCTTATTTACATATGACTTAAGTCCCAAAAATGATCCACACATGATTCATTAATCATAACATAAAACCCTAATAGATCCCTCCTGTAACGCCCCTCCCTTTCCGAGATTCAGATTCTTATTTTTTTTTTTTATAAATTAAAACCGGACAAGGGCGGAGAGACGTCACGACACGAGTTAAGTTCGGACTTCCAAAGTCCGACCCTTAACTGGCCACCCATGTGTGCATGGACTAAACCCATGATAACAATCCACACATGTAACTAAACAAGTTATGGGGGAATAAACTAGGCTAACTGCGGAATTAAACTGAATAGATAGCAAGCACAAGTCTCAATTATTAAAATAACTTAATCCAAACATCCATTGTCAATATCATAAACAAACCATAGCAAAGTTAACTAGCTATTTCATGTCCATAAACTATAACTCAAAAGACAGTAATAAATAAATCCCAATCATCAATCAAGCACTTAAGCCTGGCTCCCCTCCTTATTCCTGCATTATCCTCTAAGGATAGAATTAGGGCGTTAGATCAACGCGCCCAGTAGGTTCCCTATCAGGGCTACCACATGGTTAGTTTATAAAACATGCATATATATATATATATATATCATAGTACATGATCATCAATAAAACATCTGAAAACAATGCTATGTATGTGAGTGCATATGTAATGAGTCCCATCCATTACAAGTATACATAGCCATCACGTGACGGAATTCTCACTTCAAGGTAATCCAGAGTAATCCACATTTCTTCTGAACAGAAGTCTAACATCAAAGTAACCAGAGTAATCCACATTTCCTCTGGATAGGATTCTCATGTCAAGGTATTTCACAGTGTAATCCATAGTATTCCTCATTTCCTATGGATTGGCCTCCTGTTTTCCAAAGTCATCACCCCATGTCAATGCATTATCTATATCATTTGTAAATACATATCTCATCATTCAAAACCAATTTGAAACATAATATCAATAACAACATATCTCATAAAAACATGATAAAACCAAATCATGATAGTGGTTACAAGTAGGTAGGGAAACCTACTGAAGATTCACTTCAGCGTCCGATCTTTCTTAATCATCACCCGTTCACGATTCGTACACCGTTCATGTTCCGTTACCGTGTGATGTAACAACAAGTCAATCATACTATCATTTTAAATTTCCATTCACATCTTAAGACCCAAAAGTCATCTTGTGGGGTTCGGCCATACCCATGGCTGAACCTCATCAACTTAGGATTTAACCTCCCTTTTCATTTGATCTCTCTTTTATTTAATCCTTATTAAACATCATATACCACAAAACTACCTTGGTAGGGTTCGGCCATACAACATGGCCGAACCATACCACTTTGGTTTGGGTCCATACATCCAATCCTATGATCATTCCATCATTGATCATTTCATCAATAATTACCTTTATGCCATTTAGGCTAACCTTTTGTTTAATTTTCCATAAACACCACTAACCATATCCAAACCAACTTAGTGGGGTTCGGCCATACAACTTGGCCGAACCTCACCATTTAATTTGGTCCTTCATTCATCATCTCTAATTCCATTATGACTTAACCCAAATCCATCAAATAATCATTGATGGGGTTCAGCCATACCACATGGCCGAACCACATCCTATGGATTTTTATCCCATATTCCATCATCTACAATGGTTGATTATGTTCTTACACTTAGTCCATAAATTATCATGTATGATTCCTTAATTCAAATCATAAAACAAACCATAATCTCCCATCAAAACAGTCCATGGGGTTCGGCCATACACATGGCCGAACCCTTATGGTTCTTTTGCTCAATGATTCCCTTATTTACATACCAATTGGACTCTACATTTTAACCATGAAAACTACATGATTCAGCCATCCAATGGCTGACCCAGATAATACCCATATCTCCATTTTAATCACATAGAAACTCCATAGTAATGTATGGTTTTCATCTCTCAAAACCATCATCATTAACCATAAAATTATCACACCATTTCATGGGGTTCGGCCATACTCATTGGCCGAACCCAATGGCCTTTGATTTGAACCTCTTAAACATTTATCTTATGTCTGATTTAATCATCCAAAACAGTCCATCATTTGCATGGTTTTAACTTACAAAAACCATCAAAATACCAACATCATTTCATGGGGTTCGGCCATCCAAGGTGGCCGAACCCAATGATCCATTTCATCATTTTATACCCAAGGTTTAGACCCATGATGCATTCGGCCATTCATGACATCCAAATCCATGTTTTAAACCTTTTCAAAACATGCATCATAAGTCTAATTAAACATCTAAAACAGTCCCTTATTTGCATGATTTTATCTTACAAAAACCATTCACATGATCATAACATTTCATGGGGTTCAGCCAGCCAAGGTGGCCGAACCCTATGATCCATGTTTCCTATCTTTTAAGCATCAATTTATATACTTCATCCCCTTGGTAGATTCGGCCAGCCCATGGCCAAATCATGTTCCATTAATCCCATTTTATTAAACAAAAACCCATGGAAATACTTACCAAATTTTCCAAGCTTTTCCTCTTGCCTTTGCTCTTTACTTCCTATCTTTCTTAGCCTCCCTTCCTTTGCTGGTTTATGCTTGATCAATTGGTGAAAACCCCACTGCTGGTTCGGCCAAGCGAAAGAGTTTGGAGAGAGGGAAAGAGATGAGGATTCTTAGGATTTTCTTTGTGTGAAAATCGGCCAAATGGGGTGGTTTTCCTCTTTTGTAAATCAGCTACTATGACCTCTCAATTTCCCTCATAAATTCTTGATTAAACCAAAGGGCCACTTGGCACAACCAAGACACCCATTGGCACCAGCCAATGCAACCTTTCAGCTCCCCATGTATCTCATCCAATTCCCATCCATTTCCATTTAAAACTTATCATGGAAACTACCGTTACAAGTCCCCAACGTGTGGGACTTGTTTTGGTTTGTTTGAGACCAAGACACCTCCTCATATTCCCTTCAACTCACTGATTTTACAGCCCCTTTGATTTCCATTTTGACTCAACTGACTCAATGGCTTAACTCACCACATTAAATACCATACATTTATTACACTTGAGTCAACCCAACCATTTAATTTAAATGCAACTCATTCCAATCCAACTCAACCTGATTTGACTCACCATTGAGCTCATTTGAGGGCCCACATGGTCAGCCGTGGTCAACAAGGTCAACCCGACCCATTGGGTCCCCATTTAGCTTGTTGACCCGTTTTGACTCCATGACCCATTAATGGGTTGCTTTAGCCATTTGCATTTGGTTTTCACATGTGCATCAAGCCTACCCATTTATGCTCCACTTAATTTCCAATCAATTCAGCTTAACCCCATTAAATTTGGGCTCACCCAATGGTCTAATAAGTCCATTATGACCCATTGGGTCCAATTGGGTCCTTTGACCCAATTAACCACATTGACCCAAATTGATGTTCATTACCCATTCATGATAATTTGACCCTTATAATATATTCATAGGGTCTTAATTTGAACAATGGGCCCCACCATTTCCTTATTTACAATCACATTTATTGAATTCACCAATCCAAGGGCATTTTCTTAAATATTCATCTTATTGAGAAATTGGGGTATTACACCTCCATTCCTTGGCTTGATCACTCATTCATTTAAACATGCTTAGATCCATAAATGACCCATTAAAATGGTTCATGGGGTTCGGCCATACACCATGGCCGAACCCATGATGTCTCATTTCCCATCTTCTCCTTTAAATCATACACTTAGATTCATCATTTAAAACCCAAAGATCCATAACAAATCCATTAATATTTCTCCAAGGGGTTCGGCCATACAACATGGGCGAACCCATGGTCCATGGTTCTTTACCATTTACAACATTTTAGATCATGCTTTGCAATATTTAAGTCCTACTTAGAATCACCAATAATCTCCCATCATTATCATCCTTTAGAACCTTTTAAAATCACTAACATACATCTATGATTTTCATCCTTTAAAACCTATTAAAATCATTAACCAACTCCCATGGTTTTCATCCTTCAAAACCCATAAACTTACTAACATACTTCCATGGGGTTCGGCCATACAACATGGCCGAATCCTATGGTTCATCATTTCCTTTTAGAAATCATACATCCAAGATTTAATCCTTTGATGGGGTTCATCATACACCCATGTTCATGAAACAATCCTTCATGGGGTTCGGCCATACAACATGGCCGAACCCATGGTTCCTTATTTTATTAATTCTCATCTTAAATACCATATGTCCATGATTTGATCATTTGATGGGGTTCGGCCATACATCATGGCCGAACCTCATCAACCCCTTTTTGTCCTTGATGGTTCTCATACATAAAACTTAGGGTTTGGCCATGCAAGGGCCGAACCATGATTCTTGATCATCCACCAGTTCCTACATGGGACATGCATAAAGTCCTTTAGCCATAATAAGATTAGGGTTCAGCCATGCAATGGCCGAACCATGTTCCTTGACCATCTTTTTTTACTTAATAAAATCTCATCAAGTACTTACCGATTCCATGACTCCTCCGGTTTCTTTCGTTCCGACTTGCTCCTCCGCTCTTTTCCTTCCTTAGTCTTTCTTCTTTCTTCCTCCTTGATCTTTGTGAGAGGGTCGGCCCTAGGGTTCTTGTGAGAGGGAGAGGAGCTTGAGATGGAAAACTCTAAGTCCTTTCTCCTTTGTCTTTGAGAGAGGGCCTGCCTTGAGTGAGAGGGAGAGAAGCTTGAGATAGAAAATACTCCAAGTGTTTCTTGTCCTGAGAGGGGGATCGGCCAAGAGAGAGAGGAAGAGAGTGAGATGAAGCAAAGTACTTTCTTTGTTGTACAATGTAATTCGGCAAAGGGTGGTGTCTTTTGGGTGATGCCTCTTTGTAACAACTATGACTCTTCACCTCCTTCATTAATACTTCCTTTGGGGGTTTCATCCCATGAGATGAAACTCCAACCGTGTGCCTCTTGGTTTTCCATCATGAGATGGAAACCCTCCATCTCCCCAACGTGTGCTCTTGGATATGGCTTGTGTAACAACAAAAACCCTCCACCTCCCTCATTAATGATCCCTTTGGAGTTTCATCCCATGAGATGAAACTCCCACCTCTCCAACGTGTGTACAACTTGGGTTTGGTCTTATGAGATGCAACTCTCCATCTACTCTCCTAACTCACTTAATATGAAAGTCCCATTAACTTCCCATCCAACTCACCTTAACTCAAATATTTTTAATTCTTTTAAACTCAAGACTTGTACTCATTCATTAACTCAAATCCTTGATTCCATTTCCAATTTAATTCAGCCACACCTTAATTGAGCTTGAACTCATTTGGTGGTCGACCAAGTCAACCATGACCTATTGGGTCCTAATTGGGCATTTGACCCAATTGACAACCTTGACCCAATTAAATAAATCTTTCCCATTTATTTCAATTGAACCTTATCCATAATCCGTTGGGTCTTAATTGGGCAATTGACCCAACTCCTTACCCATTTAAGGTCCATCTCCATTAATTCACAAATTAAATGGACAATTTCCATATATACTCATAAATTGAAAATCCGGGGGGGTTACAATACTATCCTCTTTTGAACATTTTTGTCTCGAAAATTGTAACGCCCGCCCCTTTTCACTCTCTTAGCTGAAAAATCAGAGTATATTTTTTTCTTTTAAAATAAAGAGTGACAAGAGAGCAGGACGTCACGACGCGAGTTAAGTCCAAGCTTCCAAAGCCCGGCCCTTTACTAGCAAACCCTACGTGTGCGTGGAACTAACGCCACGAGAACAGTTCACACGTAGAAAGTAAGCTTGCGGAATTATAACTTAATGCGGAATTATAATAGAATCTATCCTACCAATTTTAGATAGGAAGGAATTACGTCACTTAAATTACTAAAATACCTCAAAATTAGAATGTCCAAGATAAAGTCCAAACCATAGCAAGTAATCTAAAATATTATAGTCCACCGTGCTAAGTTACTCAAATTATATTTCCAAAATTAAAACTTAAGTAAATAAACTAGCTTCGCTCCTCCAAGCTCCTACGCTTGGCTCCGGTCACGTCCTTCACTTCCTCCATTTCCTGCATTATCATCTAAGGTGGAAGTAGAGCGTTAGACAACGCAACCAGTAGGTACTCCGAATAGGGTCAACACATGGATTAGTATAAATAAAACACATAGATAAGATTTAATATCAAAACCATGCAAGTGAATGCAATGGCATGCAATGGGTGTCATATGCCATGAGTCTCACCCATCATTCACATCACCTTCACAAAGTATCCCTCTTGATGGAAAAGCCTCATCAAGGTATTATAAACACATAGTAACCCTCTTGGTGGAAAAGCCTCATCAAGATATCATAACACATAGTAACCCACTTGATGGAAAAACTTCATTAAGATATCATAAACACATAGTAACCCTCTTGATGGAAAAGCCTCATCAAGATATCATAACACATAGTAACCCTCTTGATGGAAAAACTTCATCAAGATATCTTAAACACATAGTAACCCTCTTGATGGAAAAGCCTCATCAAGATATCATAAACACATAGTAACCCTCTTGATGGAAAAACTTCATCAAGATATCATAAACACATAGTAACCCTCTTGATGGAAAAGCCTCATCAAAATATCATAAACACATAGTAACCCTCTTGATGGAAAAGCTTCATCAAGATATCATAAGCACATAGTAACCCTCTTGATAGAAAAGCCTCATCAAGATATCATAAACACATAGTAACCCTCTTGATGGAAAATCCTCATCAAGGTATCACAACTCCATAGTATCCCTCCCATGCCATGCATGAGGTGCAAGTACAACATGCTATGTAATAATAATAAACACCATAGCATTCAAAATCCCATCATTAAGACATATAATTTGATACCCAAAATAATTCAAGTAAAACATTCACATATACACATAATCCGTGGTTCCAATGAGGTAGGAATCCTTCCAAAGACCAACTAATATGCCTCACATTTCCGTCCAAGAATTTGGTCACCGATCGCACACCGCTTGCAAGATCACGTTACCTTATTACACATCAACAAATTAACCCAATGTTTCAACCATGCCTAAGTCCATTATACATGCCTTAGTGGGGTTTGGCCATACACCATGGTCGAACCTCACTAACTAGGTTTTTGGATCCCTTTTTAAATCCTTAGATCCATTTAGTCATGTGGGTCTAAAATCAGCCACCCTTTGGTTTATTTATCTAACACATAAGGTCATCATTAAAAGTCCCTAAGTCCACAACCATCCCCCATGAGGTTCGGCCATACACCATGGCCGAACCCATGGTTCTTCATTTTGGCCATATTTACATTTTTGTCACTCCTTCTTCCCATGGTTAATCACCTTTCATTTATGCATGTCCATATCCCTCACTGATCCATAAACATGGATCCATCAATGCCTCATTAATCATGACACAAAACCCATTATAAATCAACCATTTCCTTAACTTAATACCCATTCGTTTTAAACATACATAGATCCATACTTAACCCATGAAATGACTCATAAAATGGGTCATGGGGTTCGGCCATACACCATGGCCGAACCCATGACGTTATTTTCCTCATTTTTTTTGGATCTTTTACAACATTTTAGATCCACAGCAAGGTCCCTTCTTGAGGGGGTTTCAATCATACATTTAGATCATCATTTTTTATCAACATTAACTACATTTTGAGTCCATTAACTTACCCATATTCCCCATCCTCTTGATGGTTCAAAAGACATCTAAGTCCACCAAAATCATTCCATGGGGTTCGGCCATACAACATGGCCGAACCCATGGTCCATGGTTCATCTTCATTTGCAAGGTTTGAGACCGTGAATACTCATTAACATTTCTCCATGGTTTCCTCACTTGACCCCTTTAAAATTTTCTAACAGTTAGCCATTCAAAGCCCTAAAACCATTAACCAATCATTCCATGATTTTCATCCTTTAAACCCATGGAGAAATACTTAATATCCTTCCATGGGGTACGGCCATACAACATGGCCGAACCCTATGGTTTATTACTTGTTCAAAAATCATATTTCCATGATTTGTTACTTGATGGTTCTTATACAAGAAACCCTAGGGTTTGGCCATGCAAAGGCCAAACCATACATTTTGATCATTCACCATACTTTTGACATGCATGAGGTCCTTCCCACATCTTCATAACAGTTAGGGTTTGGCCATGCAATGGGCAAACCATGATCCTTGAACCATTTTTGTCATGCATGCATACATACCCAAATATATAAATAGTGTCCTTAGTATTCCATTATTTTGTCCATTTCTCATCCCCTTTCTTGTATGGATTTTAGATCCATGACCCATAATATTTTGGCCACCAATTAATCCAAGAAAAATGGAATCCATGGTCTCCTTTTTAACTCTTTTAAAAATAAACTCTTGTTGAGGACTACTTACCAATCCCGCGGCTCTTCCGGTTTCCTTTTGCTCATCTTTGATCCTTAGCCTTCCTTCTTCCTCTTCTCTTTGATCTTCGGCCAATAAATGAGCTTGACCAAGATGAGATCACCAAGGGTTGGTTCGGCCAAGATGGAGGTAGGTTTGAGAGAGGGAGAGGAGGAGAGAATGGGAAAATATCCTAAGTCTTGGGTCTTGAGATGGTGGTCGGCCAAGCTTGGGATCTCCTCCTTTTCTCTAAGTCTTTTTCTTGTCTTTCTCCTTGTGTGAGGGTCGGCCAAGAGAGGGAGGGAGAGAGGGAGAGAGTGAGGTGAGAGGAATGAGATGGAAAATCCATCTTTCCATCTTGACTTGGGCTAGACTCCACCACCTTTCCCTTGCCCAATCATGATCCATGCATGTCCTTAATCTTAGGCCTCTTGTCTCTTAGTCGTGGTTGTTGGGATGAGGTGGAACCACCACCTCCTTTTGGGCCAAGGCATGCCGTAGCATGCCCCCAACTTAAGGGCCTTGTCTAGCCATGGAGGGTGCATGCCCTCCACATGGCACTCCCAACCCCTCCATGGACAACGGTTTTGGGTGGGCTTTGTCTTGATGGTTGGGTGGTTTCCATGAGATGAAACCACCCATTTGACTCACCCATTTCCTAGGTGACTCACCCCTATTGAACTCACTCCATGTAATGCAACTCTTTTATTTAATTTGATATTTAACTTAGGTCATTTAATTACATAATTTAATTCCATTTATTTCTCTTTAATTTCTCCATGAATCCACCCATGGTTGACCAAGTCAACCATGGTGGCCGGCCCCACCAATACCTTGGTCCACACGCCACCTCACTTGATGAGGTGGAATTAGGCCCCATTTGATTATGCTATCTTGATTCATTCCAATTTAACTTAGGTGATTTTAATCACTTTATTCCATTCCATTTACTTTGATCACCATTGTGTCCATGGCCCAATTAAATTCACCTCCTACCCATTTACCCTAATGCTCAAACCATCTTGACCCATTGGGTCCCAAATGGGTATTTGACCAATTGACCATCCTTGACCCAATTAACCATCGTTGACCCATTTAAATGAAATTAATCCAATCCATGGCCCATTGGACCATACTTGGACCATTGCCCAAATTTTGATCCATTTACCATCCATTCCATCAAAATTCTTAATTTCGACTATTAAAATAAATAATAGCCAATATATGTATTGATTTAAAAATCCGGGCTATTACAATATAATCTTCTTTTGAAAATTTCGACCTGAAAATTCGAGCGAAGTAGGGTTTCAAACAACTCATACAAAAAACTTCGGATGAGCAGCTCTCATTTCTGACTGAAGGACCTGGGTGGCTTCCTCATTGCCATGTCGTTCCCATACCACCTTGAAGAACTGAATGGCGTGGTTCTGTAGCACCCTTTGTTCTCTCCCGATCACTCTGATCGGCTTCTCCACATAGGTCACGTGCTTTGCACATCGACTTCTTGCACGTTCAACACATCTGAAGGATCGGGGTTGTACTTCCTCAACATGGACACATGGAACACATCATGCAAAGATGATAACTGCGGAGGAAGCACCAACTGATAAGCTACCTCCCCCACCCTCGTCAAGATTGGAAACAGCCCCACAAATCTAGGCGACAGTTTCCCCTTCTTCCCAAACCTCATGTGTCCCTTCTGTGGTAAGACTTTTAAGAACACTAAGTCTCCCACCTCAAACTCAAGGAACCTTCTCCTCTTGTCAACATAGCTCTTCTGACGACTCTGCGCGGTAAGTAGGTGTTGTCGTATCAACTTAAGCTGCGCCATAGTCTCTGCAACTAGCTCGGGTCCAATGAGTGCAGGCTCACCGGCCTTTGTCCAGCACACTGGTGATCTACATGGCCTACCATACAGGGCCTCAAATGGAGCCATCTGGAGGCTTGCCTGGTAACTGTTGTTGTAAGAGAACTCCACCAGTGGCAAGTGATCCTCCCATCCACCCTTGAAGTCTAGCATACATACTCTCAGCATGTCCTCCAATATCTGTATCGTCCTCTCTGACTGTCCATCAGTCTGTGGATGGAATGCTGTGCTAGTCAATAAGTCAGTCCCCATAGCCGACTGTATGCCCTGACATACTCTGCCGGTGAATCAACCATCTCTATCGGACACAATAGTCCGGGGAATACCATGTAGTCTGATGATATCCCGGATGTACCGTCGACCCAAGGTCTCAGATGAATCTGTCATCTTGATGGGAAGGAAGTGCGCAGACTTGATCAATCGGTCCACCACGACCCATATTGCATCTTTGCCCTTTGATGACCTTGGCAACCCTGTCACAAAATCCATGGAGATGTGCTCCCATTTCCACTCTAGCACTGGTAAGGGCTTGAGTAACCCTGGTTGTTTCTGATGTTCTGTCTTAACCTGCTGACAGGTTAGGCAGTGAGCAACAAACTCTGCTACATCTCTCTTGAGTCCATACCACCAATAGTGCCTCTTCAGATCATGATACATTTTGGTGATGCCGGGATGGATAGAGAGTTTGGTTTGGTGTGCCTCGATCAACAACTCTCTTCTACAGCTCTTAGGCACGTATGTCCTACCTCGGAATACAGGACCCTGTCCCGGTCGTAATTCCCATTCCAGTACAACCTCACCGGTAGACATCTTAGCCCATATCCCCTCCACTTCTGGATCTGTCTGTTGCTCCTGTTCAATTTTGGAGACCATGTTGGATCGTATGATCAGATTATACATACTCCCATGGTTCTTGATATACAAATTGAACTCTTGGATGGTGTTCAGTATATCCCATTCCGTCTTGATCAAGCTGGCCACTGTCGTATGTGACATGCGGCTGAGGGCATCCGCCACTTTGCTCGCCTTGTTAGGATGATATCGAAGTGCGAACTCATAATCTTGCAGATATTCCATCCATCTGCGTTACCTCATGTTGAGTTCCTTCTGATCAAACAAGTATTTCAAGCTCTAGTGATCTGAAAACACCTCAAACTACTCACCATAAATGTAACACCCCGCCCTTTTCACTCCAAAATCAGAGCTTATTATTTTTTTAATATTAAACAAGTGATAGGAGCGAAGTGTCACGACGCGAGCTAAGTTCGGACTTCCAAAGCCCAACCCTTAACTGGCCACCCATGTGTGCATGGACTAAGTCCATGAAAATCGATCCACACATGGTACTAATTAAATCTTACGGAATAATACTTAAACTAACAGCGGGTTACAATAGAACCTAAGACTACTCCATTTAGATAGCAAAGTACAAGTCAGTTCCAAAATAACTTAAATTATCTAACCATCTCAAAACCAATCACAAACCATAGCAAATCTCTAATTATTACATATCCTTGCAAAGATAAACAAAATATCCATATATAAATTCCATTCAGATATCCAAGCTCCTATGCTGGATTTCCTTCGCGATCTTCGGCCTTTCCCTTTCTTGTGTCATCCACTAAGGATAGATATAGGGCGTTAGAACAACGCGCCCAGTAGGTATTCCGATTAGGGCTACCACAAGGTTAGTATAAAACATGCATATATCATAATAATACATGATCATTAAAAACTTACAAAACAATGCTATGTATGTATGCAAATGTAATGAGTCCAACCCATCACAAATATACATAGCCATCACCAAGGTACCCCACAGTGGTCTTTCGGAAGCCCCGACGGAGTGTGGCCTCCGGTTTCCTCTTGATGGGATTCTCATCATCAAGGTACCCCACAGTGGTCTTTCGGACGCCCCGACGGAGTGTGGCCTCCGGTTTCATAACCATCACCCCATGCCATGCATGAGATGTCAATGAGTACATGCTATATGTAATAGAATCTTAGCATTCAAAACCTCATTGAAACATAATACTTTAACACAAATAAATCATCAAAATCAACATGAAAACAACAAGTATAATATGTGGTTACAAAGAGGTAGGAAACCTACACAAAAGTCACTTAGAAATATCCATTCTTCTTAAACTGTCACCCGTTCACGATTTGCGCACCGTTCAAGAAGTCCCGTTACCTTGTTTATATAACAATAAGTCAAACACATAACCATCTGATTTCCAATTAAGTCTAAGTCCCAAAAACCACCTTGTGGGGTTCGGCCATACACCATGGTCGAACCTCACCCACTTGAATTTGATCTTTTTATTTAATCAACACCATCCAAATAACTTATTTAAACACCTCATATTACCAAATATACCTTGGTAGGGTTCGGCCATACAACATGGCCGAACCTTACCACTTTGGTTTTGACCCCTCTTTCAAGTCCTTTGATCATTTCATTCCATATTTACAATTTAACTTGTATTTACAGTTTTGCCATTGGTTTAACCTTTGCTTTATATTGCTAACACCTAATGTCCATAAAAATCCACCTTAGTGGGTTTCGGCCATACAACATGGCCGAACCTCACCATCTTGAATTTGGTCCTTTTAATCCTTCACACATAAGACTAATCACCAATCCATTCATCTAATTATCTAGCCCTTAATCCTCCATCATTGTCACTCTATGGGGTTCTGCCATACACATGGCCGAACCCTTTAGTTCCTTATATCCATTAAAACCTTTATCCATCTAAGAATGGTTCTCATAATTCCATCCATTTGAATATTTTTAGACCTTTTAAAACAAAACACCATACATAGCACTTGGTGGGGTTCGGCCATACACTATGGCCGAACCTCACCCCTTTGGTTTTGGTGCTCCTCTTTGCCATTCTTTTTGATAAATAATAGACATCCAAGTCCATCATTTTTCCATCTATGCTAAACCCTTTAAAAAAAAACATCAATATCCATGGTTTAAACCCTTGATAGATTCGGCCATACCATGGCCGGATCATGCTTCCTTATCCATTTTATTTAACAAATGGTTATGATGCACTTACCAATCTTCTTAGCCTCTCTTCTTTCCTTTGATCCTTCCTTCGTCCCTTTTTGCTCCTTTGATCCTTTAGCCGATTGTGAGCTTGCTCAAAATGAGATCACCAAGGGTTGGTTCGGCCAAGGTGGAGGTAGGTTTTGAGAGAGGAGAGAGATGAAAATTTCTAAGCTTCTTGAGATGGAAATTCGGCCAAATGGTGTAGTGTACCCCTTTTGGTAATCAGCCACCAAAACCCTCTCATTTACCCTCATCAATATTGATCTAACCAAGGGTCCCTTGGCATAACTATGGGACACTTGGCTTAAGCTCATGCAGCCCTTCCATCTCCCAACGTTGATGTTTGGGTCTCCATCATGGGATGGAAACCCTCCAAGCTCCCAATGAAATCTTTGTTGTTGTGGTTTGTGCACTCTCATCAATTAGCCCACCTTCCATTGAATTTATACCACTCCCAAGTAACCAACGTGTGGGTCTTTGCTTGGGGTCTTTGAAATCATCACAGCTCCTCATTTTCGCACTTGATTCATTTGAATTAAAGGTCTCCATGGCTTCCAATCTAACTCATTCAACTCATTAGCTCAACTCACCCATTTAATTCCACTCATTTAATTCACTTGAGTCAACTCCATTGTTTGAGTCCATTTCCAACTCAATTCAGCCCCAACTCAACATAATTTAACTCAACCTTTGAGCTCACTCGATGGTCAACATGGTCAAGCTCGACCCATTGGGTCCCAATTGAACTTCTTGACCCAAATAGGCACCATGACCCATTTAAATGCCAATTACCCATTTAAATGTAGCTTACCCAATTACCCTACATTGATCCACATCTACCATTTGTTGGGTCTAAATTGACCAATTGACCCAATTATCAAGCCTTACCCATTTACTTCCATTGATCCACATCTACCATCCGTTGGGCAATTAACCCAACATTTACCCATCTAATGTTCATATCTTTTTAATTCGCCATTTCAATGGCATTTTCGTAAATATTGATATCTTTGAAAAATCGGGGTGTTACAATATAATATTCTTTTTAAAATTTTCGTCCTAAAAATCGAGCGAAGTAGTTCTAAACATTTTACATAAATAACTCAGGATGAGCTATTCTCATTTCCGACTCAAGTTCCCAAGTGGCCTCCTCAATACCATGTCGATCCCATACCACCTTGACGAACTGAATCGCTCGATTTCGTAATACCCGTTGCTCAGTCCCCACTATTCTGACTGGTTTCTCGACATAAGTCACATCACTTTGTGCCTCTATATCTTGTACATTCAATACATGAGAAGGGTCGGGATTGTACTTCCTCAACATCGATACATGAAACACATCGTGTAGGGATGCCAATTGTGTAGGAAGTGCCAATTGATAAGCGACATCCCCCATCCTTCTTATGATGGGAAAGGTCTCACATATCTTGGTGACAGTTTCCCCTTTTTTCCAAACCTCATGTGTCCCTTCCGTAGAGAGACCTTTAAGAACACCATGTCCCCCACTTCAAATTCAAGGAACCTTCTCCTCTTGTCAGCATAGCTCTTCTGACGATTCTGTGCAGTTAATAGATGTTGTCGTATTAACTGTATCTGCGCTGTGGTCTCTACAACCAAGTTGGGTCCTATCAGTGCAGGCTCACCAGCCTCTGTCCAGCATACTAGTGACCTACACGGTCTACCATACAAAGCCTCGAATGGAGCCATCTGAAGGCTTGCCTGGTAACTATTATTATATGAGAATTCTACCAGCGGCAAGTGATCCTCCCATCCACCCTTGAAATCTAACATGCATGCTCTCAGTATGTCTTCCAATACTTGTATAGTCCTTTCCGACTGTCCATCAGTCTGTGGATGAAATGTTGTGCTAGTATGTAGATCTGTCCCCATAGCTGACTGCATGCTCTGCCACACTCTGCTGGTGAATCGGCCATCTCAGTCGGATACTATTGTCCGGGGAATACCATGTAACCGAATGATATCCTTGATATACCGCCGACCCAAAGTCTCAGATGAATCCGTCATCTTGATAGGAATAAAGTGCGCAGACTTGGTCAGTCGGTCTACCACGACCCATATAGCATCATTGCCCTATGAGGATCTCGGCAACCCCGTCACAAAATCCATGGAAATGTGCTCCCATTTCCATTCCGGTACTGATAAGGGTTTGAGTAATCCTGGTGGCTTCTGATGTTCCATCTTAACTTGCTGACAAGTTAAGCAATGAGCTACAAACTCTGCAACATCTCTTTTGAGTCCGTGCCACCAATAATGTCTCTTCAGGTCGTGATACATCTTGGTGTTGCCCGGATGAATGGAGAGCTTAGTTTGATGTGCCTCAATCAATAGCTCTTTCCTACAGCTTTTTGGCACATATATTCTACCCCAGAATAAAAGACCCTGTCCAGGTCGTCATTCCCATTCCGGTATGACTACGCCAGTAGACATCTTAGCCCATATTTCCTCCACTTCCGGATCTACTCGTTGCTCTTGTTCAATCTTGGTAACCATGTTGGACCGTATAATCAAATTGTATATAGTCCCATGGTTATTGAGGTAGTGTTTAAACTCTTGAATGGTATTCAACGTCTCCCATTCTGTCCTGATCAAACATGCCACTGATGCATGTGATATGCGGCTGAGGGCATCCGCCACCTTGTTTGCCTTGCCCGGATGATATCGAAGTGCGAACTCATAATCCACCAAATATTCCATCCATCTGCGTTGTCTCAAGTTGAGCTCTCTCTGATGAAACAAGTATTTCAAACTCTTATGATCAGAAAACACTTCAAAATTCTCGCCATAGAGATAATGTCTCCAACTTTTGAGAGCGAAGACCACTGCGGCTAGTTCCAAATCATGCGTAGGATAGAGACGTTCATGTATTTTCAACTGTCCCGTATGCCACCACACGATTACTTTGACTGAGTGTACACCCCAGTCCCTCTCCTGAAGTATCACAGTGTACCTCATAACATTGACCTCTTTCAGGAAAAATTAGGATAGGAGCAGTGGTAAGTCTCTTCTTCAGCTCTTCAAACCTCCGATCGCACAGACCTGACCACTCATATTTGACTCTTTTCTGAGTGAGCCGAGTTAGTGGAGATGCTATCTTGGAGAAATCCATGATAAACTTTTGATAATATCCAGCCAATCCCAAGAAGCTGCGGATCTCGGTTACGTTCCTTGGTGCTTTCCATTCACTTACTGCCACCACCTTACTTGGATCCACGGCTATACCTTCTTCGGATATAACATGCCCCAAGAAATTCACTTTGGATAGCCAGAATTCACATTTACTGGCCTTGGCATATAGCTTGTTCTTTCTCAAGGTGTTCAAGACTATCCGTAAGTGCTCCGCATGTTCCTCCTGACTTTTGGAATAGATCAGGATATCGTCAATGAACACAATAACAAATTGGTCTAGATACGGACGGAAAATCCTGTTTATTAAATCCATGAACACAGCAGGTGCATTTGTGAGTCCAAACGGCATGACTACAAACTCATATAGTCCATACCGCGTCCTGAAGGCTATCTTCTCTATATCTTCCTCCTTAACCCGGATTTGATGGTATCCGGACATCAAATCAATCTTCGAAAAGTGACTGAAACCCCTCAATTGATCGAATAAATCATCGATCCTGGGTAAAGGGTACTTGTTCGGACAGTTAGCTGATTCAGCTTCTGGTAATCCACACACATTCGAAGTGAACCGTCCTTCTTCTTCACAAACAGCACTGGAGCTCCCCAAGACAATGTGCTGTTTCAGATGCAACCCAGCCGTAGCAGTTCATCAATTTGCTTCTTTAGCTCAGACATTTCTACTGGTGCCATCCGATAATGTGGTAAAGACACTGGTGAAGTACCAGGATACAACTTGATTTTGAAATTGAGCTCCCTCATGGATGGTAAACCAGGGAGTTATAAATGATGCAGCTATGAAGGAGTGTGAAGCTCCAGAATCAAATAGTGCATAGGCATAGGAACTACTAACTACCACCATACCTTGAATCACTGAATGATCCTCATCCGCTGGAGGAGCCAGAGTAAACAGTCGTCCAAATCCAGTAGGATTAGGCGCCCGTCCTGCCTGATTATACGTCCCGCTCCCCTGGGAGTTAACTGGTCTGGCTGGTGGGCGAAATGATCCCCTGGAGTAAGAAAGCTTGTTGAGCTTTGGGCAATCCTTCTTGAAGTGACCCGGCTGATCACAGTGAAAGCAATTGTTCACCCCTTTGGAAGCCTGAGTGACTGATGTAGATGGGGAGGGCTGTTTGTGACGAAAGCCCCCTGTGGACCTAGTAGATGGTGAGGGTCTGCTGAAGCTCGATCGGAACTTCTTGTTGGGCTGATAGGTGCCCCTCCCACTCTAAGTTCGGCGGTTGTCCCAGCGCGCGAACTCAACCATCTCCTGCTCAGCTATAGTGGCCTTGCTGACCACCTCTGCCAGTGTGGCTGCCTTGAATATGGATACTTTGGCCCTAATGTTTGGCCGTAGGCCCCGCTCAAACTTACGTGCTCTTCGGTGTTCTGTGTCCACCATATAAAATGCATAACAAGACAGACCAAGGAATTCCCAGTGATACTTCGCCACCGTCATAGAGCCTTGTACCAAGGATGGGAAAGCTTGAATATGACGCTCCTTCTCCTCCTTGGGAAAATACTGATCTAGAAAGGTAGCTGAGGACCATTCCCACGTCATTTTAGTCATTTCCTTTTCCGGCACAAGTGCTTGCTATTTTTCTATAACCTCCCACCATTTTCCGGCATCCTCGATCAGTTGGAATGTAGCCAGCAAAATCTTGTCAGCATGAATCGAGATCTGGAGTAGAGTTAAGATATGAGTGATCTTCTTCAGCCAATGCTCTGCTCCGACAACCCCTTCCTTTCCCTTGAAGTAGGGAGGGCGTTGTTGCTTGAAATCTCTGACCATGTTCCGGTTACTGGCGTCACAAGTGCTTCCACTTCCATTCAGATGTTGTTGGAGAACAGAAGTAACTACTGCTTGAACCAAGCTTTGTAGTTCAGAAGTAACTACTGGTATACTCACGCTGTTTTGCTCCTCTTTCTCATGTTCACTATAGTGAGAGTGTCGTTTTTCCTCTTCCCGCCGTGAGTGCCGTTCATCTTCCCCATGTTGAGATTGCTCCTTCTCATGTTGAGATTGCTCATCTTCAGGTTGAGATTTTTCCCTCTCTTCCTCATGTCGAATGAGTGGTATCTCTTTTTCCTTCCCTTTCTTGCTTTGTTGAATCTTTCTCCTTGGAGCCACTTTCCCTAAGTGATAAAAAAAATATTATTGACTTAGTTTCCTCGTAACATACAACTCAATGCCAAAAGTCCTCATAAACTCATAAGTTTGCATACTTTATATATATACAAAAATCATTCATATTCCATCATAGTACAAGGGTTGGTAGGGTTAGAACAAACCCTTCAAAGAACAAAATGCACCCACAACCCTTACAAAATATCCCCTTTTTCCTAACTTTTCTTTTCACTTCTTAACCTAACCTTCAGTAGAAGACCCTGCATCATCAGCAAAATCGAAGCGACTGTCAGGACATAACATCGGCATGTGTCCCAACAATCCACACGTCAAACAGGGTATTATTCCCGGTCCTCCAATGTAAGGACAGTTAGTCCTTTCTTTCCCGTGCCCATGTAGTCCACAAACAGGGCAAATGACTTCAAGAGGGTAGGGGCAGTAAGTACAGTTGTGGCCTTCTTGATTGCACAACTCGCACTTATACTCGAGCTCTATCTCCCCTATAGATTCTCTTATCATTGGGATATCTTACATATGCTCTTCTGGAAAAGGAGCAAGATTCACTTCAACATCCTCGGGAAATCCTTCTTGAACGTCTACGTTAACTTCCATGTTGGAGTTGTTGGAAGAAGAAACCAGATCTATTGGACAGGTAGGGGTTTTTCTGTCCCACAACTCTGTATACTCAACGTTGCTCGACATATCTGTATCATAACAACAGAACACATGAATAACAACAGCAGTTCCAATCAAACTAATCTTTGTTTTGGGGAATTTCTTATGTATAATATAATGTCTCTTGTTTGGGGAAATTACCAAATCATCACTCTTTGTTTTTTTTTTGTGGGGGAAGGGGGGGGGGGGGGAGGGGATTTCTAAATACCTATTGTTTGTTGCTGAATTTGGGGATATCGGGGAAGTGTATCCTATTTTGCTCTATTTGATAGATCCAAATATAATGATTGTACTTACTTTGCTATCTTTCATTGTTGTTCTCAGAATGATTGTTCAGTCTGAGTCTAACGAAGTAAATTAATCCGGCCCCCAGTCAGCGGACTCCGAAGAGTCGGTCAGTTGGGATTCTTATCTGTCAGTGAGACATGAAACCGTCCTAATCTTACTTCAAAAGATTCAACTTTCCGTTTCGCTCTGATACCAACTGTAACACCCCGCCCTTTTCACTCCAAAATCAGAGCTTATTATTTTTTTATAATTAAACAAGTGATCGGAGCGGAGAGTCACGACGCGAGCTAAGTGCGGACTTCCAAAGCCCGACCCTTAACTGGCCACCCATGTGTGCATGGACTAAGTCCATGAAAACCGATCCACACATGCTACTAATTAAATCTTGTTGAATAATACTTAAACTAACAGCGGGTTACAATAGAACCTAAGATTACTCCATTTAGATAGCAAAGTACAAGTCAGTTCCAAAATAACTTAAATTATCTAACCATCTCAAAACCAATCACAAACCATAGCAAATCTCTAATTATTACATATCCTTGCAAAGATAAACAAAATATCCATATATAAATTCCATTCAGATATCCAAGCTCCTATGCTGGGTTTCCTTCGCGATCTTCGGCCTTTCCCTTTCCTGTGTCATCCACTAAGGATAGATATAGGGCGTTCGAACAACGCGCCCAGTAAGTATTCCGATTAGGGCTACCACAAGGTTAGTATAAAACATGCATATATCATAATAATACATGATCATTAAAAACTTACAAAACAATGCTATGTATGTATGCAAATGTAATGAGTCCAACCCATCACAAATATACATAGCCATCACCAAGGCACCCCACAGTGGTCTTTCGGAAGCCCCGATGGAGTGTGACCTCCAGTTTCCTCTTGATGGGATTCTCATCATCAAGGTACCCCACAGTGGTCTTTCGGACGCCCCGACGGAGTGTGGCCTCCGGTTTCATAACCATCACCCCAGGACATGCATGAGATGTCAATGAGTACATGCTATATGTAATAGAATCTTAGCATTCAAAACCTCAATGAAACATAATACTTTAACACAAATAAATCATCAAAATCAACATGAAAACAACAAGTATAATATGTGGTTACAAAGAGGTAGGAAACCTACACAAAAGTCACTTAGAAATATCCGTTCTTCTTAAACCGTCACCCTTTCACGATTTGCGCACCGTTCAAGAAGTCCCGTTATCTTGTTTATATAACAATAAGTCAAACACATAACCATTTTATTTCCAATTAAGTCTAAGTCCCAAAAACCACCTTGTGGGGTTCGGCCATACACCATGGCCGAACCTCACCCACTTGAATTTGATCTTTTTATTTAATCAACACCATCCAAATAACTTATTTAAACACCTCATATTACCAAATATACCTTGGTAGGGTTCGACCATACAACATAGCCGAACCTTACCACTTTGGTTTTGACCCCTCTTTCAAGTCCTTTGATCATTTCATTCCATATTTACAATTTAACTTGTATTTACGGTTTTGCCATTGGTTTAACCTTTGCTTTATATTGCTAACACCTAATGTCCATAAAAATCCACCTTAGTGGGTTTTGGCCATACAACATGGCCGAACCTCACCATCTTGAATTTGGTCCTTTTAATCCTTCACACATAAGACTAATCACCAATCCATTCATCTAATTATCTAGCCCTTAATCCTCCATCATTGTCACTCTATGGGGTTCTGCCATACACATGGCCGAACCCTTTAGTTCATTATATCCATTAAAACCTTTATCCATCTAAAAATGGTTCTCATAATTCCATCCATTTGAATATTTTTAGACCTTTTAAAACAAAACACCATACATAGCACTTGGTGGGGTTCGGCCATACACCATGGCCGAACCTCACCCCTTTGGTTTTGGTGCTCCTCTTTGCCATTCTTTTCGATAAATAATAAACATCCAAGTCCATCATTTTTCCATCTATGCTAAACCCTTTAAAAAAAAAACATCAACATCCATGGTTTAAACCCTTGATAGATTCAGCCATACCACGGCCGGATCATGCTTCCTTATCCATTTTATTTAACAAATGGTTATGATGCACTCACCAATCTTCTTAGCTTCTCTTCTTCCTTTGATCCTTCCTTCGTCCCTTCTTGCTCCTTTGATCCTTTAGCCGATTGTGAGCTTGCTCAAAATGAGATCACCAAGGGTTGGTTCGGCCAAGGTGGAGGTAGGTTTTGAGAGAGGGAGAGAGATGAAAATTTCTAAGCTTCTTGAGATGGAAATTCGGCCAAATGGTGTAGTGTATCCCTTTTGTTAATCAGCCCCCAAAACCCTCTCATTTACCCTCATCAATATTGATCTATCCAAGGAGTCCCTTGGCATAACTATTGGACACTTGGCTTAAGCTCATGCAACCCTTCCATCTCCCAACGTTGGTGCTTGGGTCTCCATCATGAGATGGAAACCCTCCAAGCTCCCAATGAAATCTTCGTTGTTGTGGTTTGTGCACTGTAATGGCCCAGAATTTGTAAATCGATATATATATGTGGTTATTATTTATTTTAAATGGTGGAAATTGGAAATTTAATGGAATAGATGGTAAATGGATCAACGTATGGACAAAGGCCCAAGTATGGCCCAATGGACTGTGAATTGGATTTTAATTCGTTTAAAGGGTCAATGATGGTCAATTAGGCCAAGGATGGTCAAATTGGGCTCAATGCACATCCGGGACCCAATGGGTCAAAATGATTTAAGCTCTAAGGTAAATGGGTGAGAGGAAAATGTAATTGGGCCATGGGCCCAATGGTGGTCCAATTAGTTAGAATGGATTAAATTAAATCACCTAAGTTAGTGATGAGTTGACCAAGGTGACATGGTCCAATGGGACCCACCTCCACCTCACCAAGTGAGGTGGCGTGTGGACCAAGGATTGGTGGGGCCGGCCACCATGGTTGAATTGGTCAACCATGGGTGGAAAAATGGAATTAGGTTAAGTGGAAATTAATTAACCTAAGGTAATTATCTAATTAATTAAATGATTAAATTATTCAAATGAGGGTCAAAGGTGGTCAAATGGTCAAATGGAGGACCAAAAGCCATCTTATCTTTAAAGACACCAAAACGTTGGCTTGGTGGTGGTTATCCCAACCACCACCATAAAGCATGGAAATATCTTATGGTAGGTGGAGGAATTAATTACTTAACCAATGAGATAAGCCTTATATTTTCCCCATTTCTTATTCCATTCTCATTTTACTCTTTCCATCTTTCACTCTCCCTCATTGCCGTCTTACACCTAAGGAGAAGAAAGAAGAAGAGAAACCATGGAGGAAAGAAGAAAAGAAAGCTAAGAAGAGAAGAAAAAATTCAAAGCAAAGGCCCACCACTCCAAGATCAAAGTTTGGGATCTTCTTTCTCACCATCTCCTCCTCTCCCTCTCTCAAGCACACCCCATCTTGGCCGACCCAAGCTGTGGTGTTTTCACATTGATCAAGCATGTCTTAGCCGATCAAACAAGGAGAAGAAGAAGGAGAAAGGCCAAGGAAATCGAGAGGGGAAAGAAAAAACTGGAGGAGACGTCGGATTGTAAGTAATTCCTAAACAAGAGATTTGGATTTTTAGGGTTTAAGATTTGGGATCCATTCTTGTCAGATTTGATGGTGGCCAAATGATCATAGGCCTTGGATCTCAAATCCATCCAATGGAAGGATTGGAAAGTGGACAAAACCCTAATGGGTAAATTAGGGTTAAGAAAAAAAAATGGATTAAGGATAGTATGTAATTAAGTTAATTAAGCATGGAAGTGTGGGTTTTGAATGGATTGATGGACCATAGGGTTCGGCCATGTAGTATGGCCGAACCCCATAGTAGATGATTGATTTATTTACTAGGGTTTATAAGAATGGAAGCATGAAGAATGAGTTAGGGTTTTAAGTTGTTAAATGATTAAATGTAGTAATTCTGAAAAGATTTTAAATGAGGAAAAATCATGGGAGATATTGGTGATTTCAATGGTCTCAAAAATGGTGATGAATGTGGAATGATGATGGATGTAAAAGAATGGAAAAATAAATGGGAAATGTTGGTGGTGTTGATGGACCAATGTGAACCTAGTGTTGATAGTTATGATTAAAGAATGATGAATTAAATGTATGGTTTAGGTTCTCTCAATGGAGGGACTTGTGATGAATCTAAAGTGTAATCAAAGACCAAGGAAAAATGGGGACTTGGTTAAGTTAAAAAAGGCCTGATTTTTAATGAACCCAATTGTAGATCATTTTTGGCCTAAGATTAATGTGTACGTATATGTTTTAAATGAATGGAGTTTAGGTTAAGTAAGTGGCTGAATTCTAATGTTGCATATGTTTATGAGTGAGATAAATGTGAATAAAAAGGGTGAAGAGTGTTTGATAATGTGATATATGGGTATACTTAGGGGATGGTACAATGCTTTTTAGAAATGGCTTTTATATTGGTGATGACTCATGGCTTGACAATTTGTCATGACCCAAGTGAAGAGATTTGTGTTATGACATATAGTGGGTGATGATGTAAACACTTTGTGAGGGGGTATAAGAGGTTCTCATATGAACAAAGTGCCCATTTGAGAGATGTTAGATAAACAATGTACTTGAAAGAGACCGGAATGCATGGGTTAACTTGCCACATGAAACTCGTGAGATGACGACACTATGAGGAGGCTGTGAAGGGTCTAGCTTGCAAAGACTAATATGTGGTATGAAAATCTTGTATTTATAATTCTATTGCATTCTCCCAATGTGTAGTGTAGATTATGAACGAGTGATGATAGACCTTGAAATGGGAGTAATGGCCAGATTCAAAGTGCGGACCACGACATGGGGGTAGTGGTTGATTTTTGATGATGTTGTGTCATGGCTAAGGAGTCATTAAGGGATCCAAGTCTATGGATCAATTATGGACAAAGAAATGTATATAGTTAAGTGAATGTCTAACCATGGGAAAGGTAGTGGCAAAACCGTAATTAATGGCCAAATTCAAGAACCCATGGAAGATGATCATGGACTTAGGGGCTCTAAGTAATAAACTTATGTATGGTTAAATAAAGCCTAGGGTGGTTGATTTTTAGATTCATGTGATTTAAATATTTGATAGATTAAATGGGACCCACAAAACTGCATAGTGAGGTTCGGCCATGATGTATGATTGAACCCCACTAAGGTATGATTTATGGACTTAATAATGGTTAAAAACAGGGACTGATTATTCACATGTAATAAGGTACTGGACATCGCAAGCGGTGTGTGATCGGTGACCAGATTTGTGGAAGGAAAAGCATAAAGAAACGCTAGTCGGTATTCGGTAGGATTCCTACCTTTTTGTAAGCCATGGATTAAGTATTATGTGATGGTTTTTCCTTTGATTTATTTTGGTCATGGATTAAGTATTATGTGATGGTCTTTCCTTTGATTTATGTTGGTCATGGATTAAGTATTGTGTGATGATTTTCCTTTGATTTATTTTGGTAATCATGTAATGGTTTTAAGATGGGTTTTATGACTATGATCATATATATTACATGATGGCATCTACATCTCATGCATGGCATGGGAGGGATATGACAGGGGAAGGATGAAATGAAACCGGAGTCCATGCTCTGTGGGGGCGACCGATAAACAGACATGGGGATATTTTGATGTGTTTGATTTATCAGGGATGTTGTATGTAATTATGATACCTTGATGATGGTTCTTCCATCAAGGGGGATGATGTGTGACTGTTTATATCTTGAAGAGGTTTTTGCCGTCAAGGGGATGATTTGTGATTGTTTATATCTTGACGAGGTTTTTCCATCAAGGGGGATATGGCCGCATGATGGTATGGATGATGGGTGGGACTCATGACATAGGACACCCATGGCATGGCATTTATTGTTATGGTTTTGATTATATTTTATCTATTGTACCTGTTATCACTAATCCATGTGTTAGCCTTACTCGGAGTCCTACTGGGCGCGTTGTCTAACGCCCTACTTCTACCCTAGCTAATGACACAAGAGATGGCGGAAACGAAGGATGAGACGGGAGCCAAGCTTAGGAGCTTGGGGAAGCGAGCTGTTTAGTTTATTTGAGTTTTATTTTGGAAATGTAATTTTGAGTAACTTAGCTCGTCGGAATGTAATAACTTAGATTACTTGCAATGTTTTGGATTTTATTTTGGACATTATCATTTTGAGATGTAATTATGAATTTAGGGGTATTTTAGTAATTTAAGCACCGTACTTCATTGCTGTCTAAAAACTAGTAGGATAGTCTCTATTATAATGTTCCGCATTAAGTTATATTCCGCGAGCTTACGTGTACGTGTAAACCGTTCTCATGGACTTCGTTCCACGCGCACGTAGGGTTGGCCAGTTAAGGGCCGGGCTTTAGAAGCTAGGACTTAACTCGCGTCGTGACGTCCGCGCCCTTTGTCACTCTTAACTTCAAAAAAAAAAAAAATAGACTCTGATTTCCGTGAAAAGGGGCAGGCGTTACATGCACTCTCATCAATCAGCCCACCTTCCATTGAATTTTATGCATGGGATAACACTCCTAAGTAACCAACGTGTGGGTCTTTGCTTGGGGTCTTTGAAATCATCACAACTCTTCATTTTCTCACTTGACTCATTTGAATTAAAGGTCTCCATGGCTTCCAATCTAAGTCATTCAACTCATTAGCTCAACTCACTCATTTAATTCCACTCATTTAATTCACTTGAGTCAATTCCATTGTTTGACTCCATTTCCAACTCAATTCAGCCCCAACTCAATTCAGCCCCAATTCAACATAATTTAACTCAACCTTTGAGCTCACTCGATGGTCAACATGGTCAAGCTCGACCCATTGGGTCCCAATTGAACTTCTTGACCCAAATAGGCACCATGACCCATTTAAATGCCAATTACCCATTTAAATGTAGCTTACCCAATTACCCTACATTGATCCACATCTACCATTTGTTGGGTCTAAATTGACCAATTGACCCAATTATCAAGCCTTACCGATTTACTTCCATTGATCCACATCTACCATCCGTTGGGCAATTAACCCAACATTTACCCATCTAATGTTCATATCTTTTTAATTCGCCATTTCAATGGCATTTTCGTAAATATTGATATCTTTGAAAAATCGGGGTGTTACAATAAAGGTAGTATCTCCAGCTTTTGAGAGCGAAGACCACTGCGGCTAGCTCCGGATCATGTGTGGGATAGTGGCGCTCATGAATCTTCAACTGTCTTGAACCATAAGCCACTATACGCTGACTTTGAGTGAGAGAACACCCAAGTCCCTCTCCTGAAGCATCACAGTACACCTCATAGCCTTTGCCTCTTTCCGGCAAAATCAGAATAGGAGCAGTGGTAAGTCTCTCCTTTAGCTCCTCAAATCTCTGGTTGCATTCATCTGAGCACTCAAATTTGACTCCTTTCTGAGTGAGTCGGGTAAGTGGAGATGCAATCCTGGAGAAGGCCATGATAAACTTCCGATAGTAACCGGCCAATCCCAGAAAGCTGCGGATCTCGGTCACATTCGTGGGTGCTTTCCATTTCCTAACTGCCGCCACCTTAGCTGGGTCCACGGCTATACCTTCTGCTGATATAATATGCCTCAAGAAGTTAACCTCGAATAGTCAGAACTCACACTTGCTGGCTTTGGCATATCATTGATTTTTCTTTAAGGTGTCCAAGGCTATCCTTAGATGTCCTGCTTGTCCTCTCGATGGTTGGAATAAACCAGGCTATCGCTAATGAAAATGATTACTTGTCCAAATAGGGACGAAAGATTTTGTTCATCAGATCCATGAATATAACCCCTCCATGGGTATAATCCATTCATGGTCATAACTAATACCTTCGGAGGACTAATATGTCTATCATAGGGCTAACAGGTCTAACATACGACCAATGCGTCGACTGTGAATCAAAATGTCTATAATAAGACCAATAGGTTAACTTATGGGACCAAACTGTCCCTCACATTACCAATACGTCTACCTTAGTGCCAATATCCTGGTATCAACCCAAATCACCATGGAAACCCCCATCCATGGGAAGATAGTATCTATCCATAGAACTGTCACTTTTACCATGGAACCGCTGTATCTATCGGGGGATCGGTATACCCACCAATTGTTATCATTGACACATTGATCGACTTAGTTTCTCATCAACATCTACGTTCACATACTTGGGGAAATTGCCTAATCATCATCTTGCATTCTTTGTTTTGGGACGTTGTTTTCTATGTATCACATAATGTCTCTCTCTTGGGGGAGTTGCCAAATAAGCACCCTTAGTTTTGGGGAAAAACTTCCCAAGTATCACATGATGTCTCTTGTTTGGGGAATTGCCATATAAGCACCTTGTATTTCTTGTCCTTGGGGAAATTTTTCTAAGTCTCAAGTACCATTTCTCAATTTGGGGGAATCATGATGTTTCTCATTTTGCCTATGTATCAAGTGCTCTTTCTCAACTTGGGGAAATTGCCAAATAAGCACAATTAGTTTTGGGAAAAAACTTTCTAAGTATCAATTATTCCTTTTCAATTTGGGGAAAAAATTGTCAAATAAGCATACTTAGGTTTGGGGAAAGCTTCCTAAGTATCAAATGTTCCTTTTCAATTTGAGGAAAATTTGCCAAATAAGCATACTTAGTTTTGGGGAAAACGGGAAAATATCTCCTATGTGCTACATTTGATAAATCCATCACTATTTCTCATTTTGGGAAAAATCTGGATATTTCTCATTTTCAGGGAAATTCTCCTATGTATCAAATATTGTTTCTCATTTTTGGGGGAAATAAGCCCATCTTGCTATGTTTGATAAATCCAACTTATAGTGATTGTCCTTCCCTTGCTATCATTCTTTTTCGTCAAATGTTGCTCTCAAATTGAATGCTTTAGTCTGAGTCTAACGAAGTAAATTAATCCGGCCCCCTTGCAGCGGACTCCGAAGAATCGGTCAGTTGGGATTCTTATCTGTCAATGAGACATGAAACCGTCTTAATCTTACTTCGAAAGATTCATTCTTCCGATTTCGCTATGATACCAACTGTAACGCCCTCCCCTTTTCACTCTCTTAGCCGAAAAATCAGAGTATATAATTTTTTTTTTTGAAATAAAGAGTGACAAGAGAGCGGCACGTCATGACGCGAGTTAAATCCGAGCTTCCAAAGCCCGGCCCTTTACTAGCAAACCCTACGTGTGTGTGGAACTAAGTCCACAAGAACGGTTCACACGTAGAAAGTAAGCTTGCGGAATTATAACTTAATGCTGAATTATAATAGAATCTATCCTACCAATTTTAGATAGCAAGGAATTACATCACTTAAATTACTAAAATACCTCAAAATTAGAATGTCCAAGATAAAGTCCAAACCATAGCAAGTAATCTAAAATATTACAGTCCAATGAGCGAAGTTACTCAAATTACATTTCCAAAATTAAAACTTAAGTAAATAAACTAGCTCGCTCCTCCAAGCTCCTACGCTTGGCTCCGGTCACGTCCTTCACTTCCTCCATTTCCTGCGTTATCATCTAAGGTGGAAGTAAGGCGTTAAACAACGCGCCCAGTAGGTACTCCGAATAGGGTCAACACATGGATTAATATAAATAAAATACATAGATAAGATTTAATATCAAAACCATGCAAGTGAATGCAATGCCATGCAATGGGTGTCATATGCCATGAGTCCCACCCATCATCCACATCACCTTCACAAAGTATCCCTCTTTATGGAAAAGCCTCATCAAGGTATCATAAACACATAGTAACCCTCTTGGTGGAAAAGCCTCATCAAGATATCATAATACATAGTAACCCTCTTGATGGAAAAGCTTCATCAAGATATCATAAACACATAGTAACCCTCTTGATGGAAAAACCTCATCAAGATATTATAACACATAGTAACCCTCTTGATGGAAAAGCTTCATCAAGATATCATAAACACATAGTAACCCTCTTGATGGAAAAGCCTCATCAAGATATCATAAACAATAGTAACCCTCTTGATGGAAAAACTTCATCAAGATATCATAAACACATAGTAACCCTCTTGATGGAAAAGCCTCATCAAGATATCATAAACACATAGTAACCCTCTTGATGGAAAAGCTTCATCAAGATATCATAAGCACATAGTAACCCTCTCTATGGAAAAGCCTCATCAAGATATCATAAACACATAGTAACCCTTTTGATGGAAAATCCTCATCAAGGTATCACAACTCCATAGTATCCCTCCCATGCCATGCATGAGGTGCATGTACAACATGCTATGTAATAATAATAAACACCATAGCATTCAAAATCCCATCATTAAGACATATAATTTGATACCCAAAATAATTCAAGTAAAACATTCACATATACACATAATCCATGGTTTCAATGAGGTAGGAATCCTACCAAAGACCAACTAATATGCCTCACATTTCCGTCCAAGAATTCGGTCACCGATCGCACACCACTTGCAAGATCCCGTTACCTTATTACACATCAACAAATTAACCCAATGTGTCAACCATGCCTAAGTCCATTATACATGCCTTAGTGGGGTTTGGCCATACACCATGGCCGAACCTCACTAACTAGGTTTTTGGGTCCCTTTTAAATCCTTAGATCTATTTAGTCATGTGGGTCTAAAATCAGCCACCCTTTGGTTTATTTATCCAACACATAAGGTCATCATTAAAAGTCCCTAAGTCCACAACCATCCCCCATGAGGTTCGGCCATACACCATGGCCGAACCCATGGTTCTTCATTTTGGCCATATTTACATTTTTGCCACTCCTTCTTCCCATGGTTAATCACCTTTCATTTATGCATGTCCATATCCCTAACTGATCCATAAACATGGATCCATCAATGCCTCATTAATCATGACACAAAACCCATTATAAATCAGCCATTTCCTTAACTTAATACCCATTTATTTTAAACATGCATAGATCCATACTTAACCCATGAAATGACTCATAAAATGGGTCATGGGGTTCGGCCATACACCATGGCCGAACCCATGACGTTATTTTCCTCATTTTTTTTGGATCTTTTACAACATTTTAGATCCACAGCAAGGTCCCTTCTTGAGGGGGTTTCAATCATACATTTAGATCATCATTTTTTATCGACATTAACTACATTTTGAGTCCATTAAGTTACCCATATTCCCCATCCTCTTGATGGTCCGGCATCAATCCAAATCACTATGGAAACCCCCATCCATGGGAAGATAATATCTATCCGTAACCCCCTCGTAGCTACCGTGGGACCATTGTATCTATCGTGGGACCAATATAGCCACCAATTGTCGTCATCGTCTACCAATAGGGGATACTATAGTAAGTGCAGTGGACATTTGTTGTACTAAAGTGCTAGTAATAGATTTGAAGGCAGTAGACACAAGAGAGTGAAATGCTCCCAAATCAAATAGCGCATAAGCATATGAACTCCAAACTAGTGCCATACCTTGAATCATTGAATGATCCGCTGTCTCTGGAGGAGAAACCAAAGTATTCAGTCGCCCAGATCCTATCGGAGTAGGTACCCGTCCTATCGGGTCATGTGCTCTATGTAATAGCCCGAATTTTTGGATCTATATATAGTGGCATTTATTATTTTAAATTTCAAGTCTGATGTGATAAAATGCCAAATGGACCAAATTTTGGGACAATGGCCCAAGTGTGGTCCAATGGGCTATGGGTTTGATTTATTCATTTAAATGGGTCAATGATGATAAATTTGGGTCAAGGGTGGTCAATTGGGTCAAATAGCCATATGGGACCCAATGGGCCAAGGTAGCTAAGCCCTAAGGTAAGTGGATAGGAGGGAATTTAATTGGGCCCTGGGCCCAATGGTTACTCAATAGACCATGAATTGAAATTAATTCATTTAATTGGTCAATGGTAAGTAATTGGGTCATGGATAGTCAAATTGGGTTTAACACCCATTTGGGACTCGATGGATCAAATTAATATAAGCCCTAAGGTAAATGGGTAAGACAAAAATGAAATTGGGCCATGGACCCAATGGTAATCCAATAAGAAGAGTAGATTTAATAAAATGTAAGTCACCTAAATTGGTGATGAATTGAACTAGGTAATATGGCCAAATGGGGCCCACCTCCACCTCACCAATTGAGGTGGCGTATGGACCCAAGGATGGTGGGGCCGACCACCATGGTTGACTTGGTCAACCATGGGTGGATCTTATAAAGGGAATTAATGGGATTGAAATTAAGTAGGAATTAATTAATTAACTTAACCTAAGAATCAATTGAATTAGATTAATTAAGCTAATCATGGTCAAATGGTCAAACCTATGCCAACCACCTCCACTAAGGGGACAAAGGCCCTAAAATGGGGGCATGCAAGGCCATACCCCTCCATGCTTGGTTGGTGGGAGCATCATGGAGGAGTGTAAACCAAGCAAGCCAAGGCTAGAGGGAAAGAGGGGTCTTCCATCCCATTGCACTCATCTCACTCTCTTCCTCTCCTCCTCCCTCTCACCATCGACCCCATACAAGGAAGAAAGAAGGAGAAGAAGCTTAGAAGAAAGGGAAGAAGAAACTAAGTGTTGGCCGACCATTCCAAGAACCAAACTTGAGATATCTTCTCCATTCCCCCCTTCTCTCCCTCTCCCTCGAAATCTAACCCTACCATTAGCCGAACCAAAACCCTGGTGACCTTACCTTAATCAAGCCCACCATTGGCCAAGTATGAAAGAGGAAAAAGAAAGAGAAAGACTAAGGAGCAAGAGGAGGAAGAGACAACCGGGAGAACCAAGGATTGTAAGTATCTCCAAACACGCTGTTATGGTTCTTTTAAGAGAAAATCGCGAAGGAAGGAGGTACAAAACATGAAATGGAAAGGACTGACAAAACAGTCAGTCGACTGAATCTCTGATTCAGTCGACTGAACTGATAATGAACGAACCAGAAACGAAGTTCTGGGAGTTTCAGCCGACTGAATCAGTGATTCAGTTGACTAAACTGGTGATAAACGAATCAGAAACAAGTTTCTGGGAGTTTCAGCCAACTGAATGAGGGATTCAGTCGACTGAACTAATGGTGGCTGAAAACAGAAGGAGTTTCTGGGAGTTTCAGCCGACTGAATGTGATGATTTAGTCGACTGAACACAAACTTCTCGGATAAAAAAAGGGTTATGGAAGTTTCAGCCGACTGAATGTATGATTCAGTCGACCGAAGGGTTGCTTATTAGACACGTAAAGGGATGGTTGATAGTTCAGCCGACTGAATCTATGATTCAGTCGACTGAAAGTAAACTGGTAGAACAAACAGACAATCTGATTCAAAGTCAGCCGACTGAATCTGTGATTCAGTCGACTGAAAGGGTACGAACCATGTTTCAGCCGACTGAATGAGTATTTCAGTCGACTGAAAGAAAACTGGTAGAACAAACAGACAATCTGATTCAAAGCCAGCCGACTGAATCTGTGATTCAGTCGACTGAACTCCTGATTCAGTCGACTGAACTCCTGATTCAGTCGACTGAACTTCTAATTCAGTCGACTGAATTGAAGAGTACGGTTGGAGTATTTTTCAGTGGTCGTTGTTAATCCGGTAGGATGAATGGAGCTTATGTTAAGTTAAAGGGGCTGAGTCTAATGGTCCTATGTATGTTAGACATAAAAATCGGATACATTGTGAATGATTAAATGAAACGGATAGATGTTGCGTTTTAGGCTCGCAAATCGGAATATTTAAAATGGCCAAAATTGGATTTATGGATGTATTTTAAACTATGGAAAAGAGGCAAGATAAGGGCTGATTTATGATAATCTTGTAACATGGTTAAAGAGCACTAACGAACCTAGGTTATAATCAGTTAGAGGCTTAATCATGGACAAGTTATAGACTAACTTGGAAAAATGTATAATAAGGTATCGAGACGTCACAAACGGTACGCGATCGGCGACCGGGAGTATCGACCGGAAACGTAACGGGACGCTAAGCAGTATTCGGTAGGATTCCTACCTCTTTGTAAGCCGTGGATTATGTTTATGTGATCATTTCCGTATTGTATTTCGGTAATTATAGGGTTCGTTTTATGGATTATATTTTAAAGGCTATGGTTTATATATTAAATGCTATGGATTATATTTCCAATGATATGGAATCTATGTTAAAGATATGAATTATATACATATACTACATAGCATAATGCACTTACATCTCATGCATGGCATGGGCGGGAAAATAAAGGAACCGGAGTCCATGCTCCGTCGGGGCGACCGAGAATCAGGCATGGGGATAGCTCTTATGCTATAACCGGAGTCCATGCTCCGTCGGGGCGACCGAGAATCAGGCATGGGGATAACTCTTATGCTATAAACGGAGTCCATGCACCGTCGGGGTGACCGAGAAGCAAGCATGGGGACATCTTGACGAGGATTTGCCGTCAAGGGGGATATGACATTTATGATGATGTGGATGATGGGTGGGACACATGACATAGACACCCATGGCATGGCATTCATCATATGATTTTACTATATTATTATCAGTATTGTTATCAATATGCATGTTATCACTAACCCATGTGCTAGCCCTACTCGGAGTCCTACTGGGCACGTTGACTAACGCCCTACTTCTCCCCTAGCTGATGACGCAGGAGACGGAGGAAGTGGTGGACGTGACGGAAGCCAAGCTTAGGAGCTTGGGGGAGCGACTACTTTAATTATTAAAGTTTAATTTTGGGAAAGTTGTAATTTAAGTAACTTAGTTTGTCGGATTGTAATAATTTTGGATTTCCTACTATGATATGGATCTCATAGCAGTACACTATCATTTTGAGACATAATTGTGAACATGGGGTATTTTGGTAATTTAATGTTGTGTCTTCCCTTCTATCTAAAGTTTGTAGGATAGTATCTATTATGATGTTCCGCATGTAATTATATTCTGCGAGCTTACTTCCTATGCGTGAACCGTACTCGTGGACTTCGTTCCGCGCACGCGTGGGGTTGGCCAGTTAAGGGCCGGGCTTTAGAAGCTCGGACTTAACTCGCATCGTGGCGTCCTCCCCCTCTCTCACTCTTCTATTTCAAAAAAAAAAAAATAGACTCTGATTTTTGGAAAATGGGTGAAAAAGGGCGGGGCGTTACACTCTAGGTCCTTATGACTGAGCCGGACGACGAAAAGAACCCCTGAAGTGTGACAATTTATAGTTCTGTGGACACTCTCTTTTGAAATGGCCCTGCTGACCAAACTGGAAATAGAGACTTCCAGTAGAGGCTGAAGGTCTCCCAAAGTTGGGTTTGAATCTCTTGTGAGGGTGAAAGATATTTCCCCCACCCTGACCTCTTCGGTCCAGTGTTTCATTGGAGGTTGTGTCTCCATTTGCCTTCAAGAGTTGCTGTAAAACGGAAGTGACTACAGATTGCACTAAGCTTTATAGCTCGGGAGATACCACAGGAATATTTACGCCATTCTGCTCCTCTTCTGGGCTTGGCTATTGTACCCCTTCCTCCTGATGAGGTTGTTGTACCTCTTCCTCCAGATGAGGTTGTTGTACCTCTTCCTCTTGATGAGGTTGTTGTACCTCTTCCTCCACAAATGGGTTTTGTCGGGTTCTTCTCTTCGGAGGCATTTTCCTAAGTCATTGAAACATCGTCGACTTAGTTTCTTCGTAAAGTTTTGTGTTTACGTATTTTGGGGAAAATTGCCAAATAAGCACTCTTATATTTTTGGGGAGAACTTCCCATGTATCACATAATGTCTCTTGTTTGGGGAATTGCCAAATAAGCACCTTGTATTTCTTCTCTGTTGGGGAAATTTTCCTAAGTATCAACTATCATTTCTCAATTTGGGAAAACCGGGGAAATATCTCCTATTTTGCTACGTTTGATAAATCCATCACTGTTTCTCAATTTACGGAAATCGGGGATATATTTCTTATTTTGCTATGTTTGATAAATCCATCACTGTTTCTCAATTTGGGGAAATCCGGATGTTTCTCATTTTCAAGGAAATTTTCCTACCTATCAAGTGTTGTTCCTTAGCTTGGGGGAAAAACATTGATGGTTCTCATTTCGGGAAATATGTCCTATGTTTGATAAATCCAACTCATAGTGATTGTCCTTCCCTTTCTATCATTCCTTTTCGTCAAATGTTGCTCTCAGATTGAATGCTTCAGTTTGAGTTTAACGAAGTAAATTAATCTGGCCCCCGTGCAGCGGACTCCGAAGAGTCGGTCAGTTGGGATTCTTATCTGTCAGTGAGACATGATACCGTCTTATTCTTACTTCAAAATATTCATTCTTCTGGTTTTGTTCTGATACCAACTGTAACGCCCCGCCCCTTTTCACTACGCCGAAAATCAAAGTCTATTTTTTTTTGAAATAAAAAGTGCCAAGAGAGCAGGACATCACGACGCGAGCTAAGTCCGAGCTTCCAAAGCCCGGCCCTTAACTGGCCAACACTACGTGTGTGTGGATCTAAGTCCATGAGAACGGTTCACACGTAAAAAGTTAAGCTTGCGGAATGTAATCTTAATGCGGAATTATAATAGAGTCTATCCTACCCATTTATTAAATAGCAAGGAAGTACATCACTTAATTAAATAAATACCTCAAATTAATACGTCCAAAATAAAAGTCTAAACCATAGCAAGTAGTCAAAATTATTACAGTCCAACAAGCTAATTACTCAAATTACATATCCATGAATAAAACTTAAATAAATCGATTTAGCTCCTCCAAGTTCCTACGCTTGGCTCCAATCACGTCCATTTCCTGTGTCATCATCTAAGGTGGAAGTAGGGTGTTAGACAACGCGCCCACTAGGTACTCCGAGTAGGGTCAACACATGGATTAGTATAATAAAAACACATCGATATAAGTAATGTCAAAACCATGCAAATCAATGCCATGCCATGGGTGTCATATGCATGACTCCCACCCATCATCCATATCACCATCACATATTATCCTCTTGATGGAAAAATCCTCATCAAGGTATCACAATCACATAGTATCCCTCTTGATGGAAAAGCCTCATCAAGGTACCACAATCACATAGTATCCCTCTTGATGGAAAATCCTCATCAAGGTATCACAATCACATAGTATCCCTCTTGATGGAAAAACCTCATCAAGGTATCATAATCACATAATATCCCTCTTGATGGAAAAGACTAATCAAGGTATCACAATCACATAATATCCCTCTTGATGGAAAATGCACATCAAGATATCCCCACGTTTGTTTATCGGTCGCCCCGACGGAGCGTGGACTCCGGTTATATCTCAAACATAGTATCCCTCTTGATGGAAAATCCTCATCAATGTATCACAATCACATAATATCCCTCTTGATGGAAAAATCCTCATCAAGGTATCACAATCCCATAGTATCCCTCCCACGCCATGCATGAGATTCAAGTGCAAACATGTTATGTAATAATAACATCATAGCATTAAAATCCCATCATTAAAACGCATCATTTGATACCAAAATAATTCAAGTAAAAACATAATATACACATATATCCATGGTTTTCAATGAGGTAGGAATCCTACCAACGACCAAATATCGTTGACCTTGCGTTTTTGTCCAAAACTGCTCACCGATAGCGTGAAGCTGATCGTACACCGCTTACGAAATCCCGTTACCTTATTATGCACAATAAATCAACCCAATGTTCATTTTGATTTCCAACCATGCTTAAATCCCTAACATGCCTTAGTGGGTTCAGCCATACAACATAGCCGAACCTCACCCACTTGGTTTTTGGGTCCCTTTTTAATCCTTAGATCATTTTAATCATGTGGGTCCAAGATCATCCATCCTTTGATTCATTACACATAAGTTCATCATTTACCATTAATAAAACCCTAAGTCCCCAAAAACATTCTCCATGGGGTTCGGCCATACACCATGGTTGAACCCATGGTCTTTCATTTTAACCATTTTGACATCTTTGCCATTATTTCCTTCCATAGCTGGTCACCTAATTCATTCACCCATAACTTAGGTCCAAAACATAGATCTATAGCTAAATATTACATGCATGGATCCACAAATGATCCATAAACATAGATCCATAAATGATCATGACATAACTCCTTAACAAATGCTTCCATTCCTTAGCTTAATAATCCATTCATTTAAACATGCATGCATAGATCCATAATGTCCATAAAATGGGTCATTGGGTTCGGCCATACAACATGGCCGAACCCATGATGTTCATTTTCATGGTCTAATACCTCTTAAGTCCATCAACATCCCTCCATGGGGTTCGGCCATACACCATGGCCGAACCCATGGTCCATGGTTCTCCACCATTTACTGTAAGGGCCTGGAATTTGTAAAGTAATATATATGTGTTATTATTTATTTTTTTTATGGTGGAAATTGGAAATTGGATGGAATAGATACTAAATGGATCAAAATGTGGACAAAGGCCCAACCAGGGCCCAATGGATTATGGATTGGATTTAAGTTTACTTAAAGGGTCAATGGTGGTAAATTGGGCCAAGGATAGTCAAATTGGGCCCAATACCCATTTGGGACTCAATGGGTCAAAATAATGCAAACTCTAAGGTAAATGGATAGGAGAGAACTTAATTGGGCCATGGGCCCAATGGTGATCCAATAAGGGAAATGGATTAAATTGAATTTTAATCACCTAAGTTAGTATTATTTAGACCTAAGAAACGTGGCCAAGTGGGACCCACCTCCACCTCACCAAGTGAGGTGGCGTGTGGACCCAAGGTTTGGTGGGGCCGGCCACCATGGTTGAATTGGTCAACCATGGGTGTATGAAGGCAAGTTAAGTAAGTGGAATTAAGCTAAATGGGGTTAATTGGCCTAATGATTTAATTAAGTAATTAAGTAAGCTTATCCAAAAAGGTGGTCAAAGAGGGAAGACCCAAATCAAACCACCTCATCTCCAAATACACAAAGAAAAACGTTGGCTAGGGTGTTGGGGTCAAAAAGCATATAAAATATCTATGGGGTAGTTGGAAAAGTTAATGTTAAAGTGTAAAGATAAGATAAGTTCTATCTTATTTTTTTTCTCATCTTTTTCCATCTAACTCCCATTCCACTCTTTCCCTCTCTCTCACTCCCTCATGGACGTCCCCACTAGGAAGAGAAGAGAAAAAAGGAAGCTAAGGAGAAAAGAAGAGAAGGAGAGAAGAAAGAGGTGGAAATTTTTAGTCCATCACTCTAAGGTCAAGGTTCATTATCTTCCCTCTCATCATCTTTCCCTCTCCCTCTCTCAAGCAAACCCTACCTTGGCCAATCCTAAGTTAGGAGGGTTTCACCATTGATCAAGCATCTTGGCCTACCAAAGATCAAGTGGAAGGAGAAAGGAGGCTAAGGAATCCGACGGGAGTGGCGGAAATCGGAGGAGACGACGGATTGTGAGTATTTCTTAAACAAGAAATTTTGGATTTTTAGGGTTTAAGATTTGGGGTTCATTTTGTTAAATTTAATGGTGGCCAAATAATTTTATTCCATGGATTTTAAATCCATCAATTTGAAAGATGAAAAGTGGAGGAAACCCTAATGGATAAATTAGGGTTAGTTTAAGGAAAAATAAATGGATTGAGTGCATCGTGTAATTAGGTATTAATCAAGCATGGAAATGGGGTTTTAAATGGATAAATGGACCATAGGGTTCGGCCATGTAGTATGGCCGAACCCCATGGTAAAAAGGGTTGATGAACCTAATTAGGGTTATGTAATTTATGTGTAAAATTTTTAGGGTTTTAAGGAATGGAGGATGTGGAAAGTAATTTGGGCATTTTAATGATTTATTAGGATTTATGAAATGGAAACCATGGAGGATGGTTTAGGGTTTTAAGGGCTTATTGATTAAATGTGGTTAAGTTTAAAGGGGTGTTTATAAGAAAAATGATGCAGAAGATTAACAATTTTTAAATGGACCTTAAGCATTGTAAATGGGATTTCAAAAACAAAAACTATGGAAAGATTTTATGGATGGAATGTTGTGAAATCATATGGTGATGAATGTTGGTGGTTTTGTTGTACCAAAATGAACCTAGTGTTGATATTTGTAATGGACTCCAATGTAGTTAAAGATGAGGGTTTTATGATGGTGTGATAATGGTTATGAATAATGGAAAATAAATGGGAGTGTTGGTAATGTAGATGAACCGAAAAGAGACCTAATGTTGATCAAAGGGGTGATCTAAAACGTATGATAAAATCCCCACATGGAGGGGCTTGTGATGGAATTAAGTGATATCTGTTGACCAAGGAAGAAAATGGGAAAAGGACACCACCATGGCCGAACCCATGGCCCAATTATGAGCCTTTTGATGGGTTAGATTGGAGCATGAATGTTTTTAAATTGATTGGGATTAGGTTAAGTTAAGGACTTATCTTTAATGAGTTCATGTTATGGTTGATAGGTCACTAATAGATCTAAGTTATGGATCAATTTTGGACTTAATCATGTGTGGATAAATGAATGATTAATCATGGAAAATAGGCAGTGGCAAAACCGTAATTAATGGCCAAATTCAAGAATTCCATGGAGATTGATCATGGACTTAGGGGCTCTAATGTAATAACCTTATAAGTGATTAATAAAGCCTAAGGTGGCCGATTTTTAAGACTTATGGGATTAAAAGGTTTAATCGATAAAATGGGACCCACAAAACCTAAATAGTGACCGGTTTTTCATATGGACTTAGAAATGATTAATGGGCTTAAAGATAGTTAAAATATGGACTGATTATGTGTCTGTAATAAGGTATTGGATATCGCAAGCGGTACGCGTGTCGGTAGTCGAATTATCGGGCGAAAACGAAAAAGAACGTGAGCCGGTATTCGGTAGGATTCCTACCTACTAGTAAGCCATGGATTAGGTGCTATGTGAATGGTTATTATTTTATTTTTGGAAATTATATGTTTGGTTATATGATGGTTTATGAAATAGAAGAATTTAAAATAGATGAAGCTTATTTAAAAACTAAAATAATGTTAGATCCTAGAATAGATGATTTATTAGAAAAATTCGACATTGAAAAAATTAAAAAATTCCAAGAAGCTTATATAAGAGACATCAAAATACTTAAAAAACATATGACATTCTTTGAATGATATGATTTTAAACTAGATAAAAACAATCAAAAAGAACAACAATATTTGAAAGTTCTAAAAGAAAAATGGACAACAGTAAAAGGAGAAGCAAAAGAAAATATACATCCTCCTCAAGAAAATTATAAAATCTCTCAAGGAATAATAGCTTCACCATATAAAGACGTAACAAAAATAAATAAAAACTCAAATATTGACCCAGAATACTTTGCACATATAATGAATCAAAACAATTATACCAATAATTATTTAAATTCAATTGCTGAACAAACGACAAGAATAGAAGAAAAATTAGATTATAATACTAAAAGAAAAGAAAAAATGACAAACATAGAAGTAGAAAAAGAAACGATAAAACCTATTATGATAGAAAATAATACAATACTTAAAAAGGAACCAATAAAAATAAAAAATTCAGAAGATGAATTAGTAGAAATACTAAAAGACAAATTAAAAGATTTATCTAAACCTAGTATTTCTATGATCAAAATAAATGAAGAACAAGAAGAAGAAAGTTTAAATCTAAATAAACTAAAATTTAGCAGAACCCCAAGAAGACCAAATCTTATTAGTATAGAAGAACCTCAAACCATAAATCCTCATTCTTTTGACTCTCAAAGTGTTTATGAATGGAATATAGATGGCCTTTCTGTAGCTCAAAAATTTCAAGTTATATTAAAAATGCAAATGTATGCTAACGCCTTAAGATAAGTAGGAAATACTGAATTGGCTATAACAAAATTAATAACTTCAGGATTTACCGGTCAATTAGGTGACTGGTGGGGAACATACTTAGCAGAAGAACAAATAAGATTAATACATCAAACATATAAAAAAGATGAAAACGGAGAAATAATATTTATGGCTAATGGAGAACCTATAAATGATAGTGTAACTGGTTTATTATTTAATATTGGTAGGCAATTTATAGGAAGATATCCCAGGTATGAACAATATTTAAGAGATTATTTAATAAATCTAAAATGTAGATCTATGTCTCAATATTCTGAATATCACGATTACTTTATGAATGTAATTTATAAAATGACAGACTCAGCTAAAGACTTTTGGAAAGAAAAATATATAGCTGGATTACCAACCTTATTCGGAAAAAAGGTAAAAGAAAAATTCACAAAAAATGATATAGGAGAAATAGAATATTATAAATATACCTTTGCTGACCTCCATCAAACAATAAATCAAGTAGGTATAGAATTATGCAATAATATTAAACTAGAAAAGAAAATTAAAACAGAACAATATTTTAATAAAAAAGAACTAGGAGATTTCTTTGACCAATTTAACCCTTTTAAAGAAGACAAAAGAAAAACATTTAAAAAGAAGAAAAAAGATATTTCTAAATACAAACCAAAGGAAGACAAAACCAATCAACAGACTAAAAGAAAATTTAAGAAAACTCAACAAAAAAATAAAAAACCAACTAAAGGAGAAACTAACAAAAGAAAACGTACTGAAAAGGATAAATGTTACAAATGTGGAAAAACAGGACATTTTGCTAACACGTGTTACAAAAATAAAAACAGAAAAAGAAACTTAAAAGCATTAATAGAACAATTAAATGAAATAAATTTATCTTCATCTGAAACAGAAAGTGAAACAGAAGAATCTTATTATTCTGAAGAAGAACAAAGTGATGATGAACAAATAAATAAACTTTTAGAACAATTTGATGTTACTAAATCAAGAAAATGCAACGATAATCCAAACTCTAACTGTAATATTTGCTTAATAAAAAATTATGAAGATTCTGATGGTTATGAAGATATAGATAATTTAGAAGATTCTGATAATCCCTCTATAAATGTTTTAAGTAAAAAAGATCAATTAACACTTGATATGATAATGGAAATAAAAGAACCCGAAAAACAAAAGGAAATGATGGCTAAAATAATAGAAATGCAAGGAGATAAAACATTTAAACCAGAACCTGAAATAAAACCCTTAAGAATAAAAATATATACAAGATGTTAGGAACTTTTGAGGAAATAGATAATCCTAAACCAATAACAATAAATGAATTACAAAAGGAAGTAAAAATTCTGAATAATGAAATAAAAGAGTTAAAGAGAACAAATGATTTGCATAAAATGAGATTAGAAATATTAGAATTAAATGCTAACATACCTTTTAAAGACCGAACTGAAAGCTCTGCAAAAATTGAAGATATTGAAAATAATTTATTAAATGAATTAACAATAATTACCTACAGAAAATGGCATGTAAAAGTAAATCTAAAACTTAAAAATGGATATAGTAAAAAATTAATTGCCCTTTTAGACACTGGAGCTGATATAAATTGTATAAATGAAGGAATCTTACCCTTAGAATATTTTGAAGAAACTAAATATAGTGTTAATTCTGCAAATGGCAAAGAAATAAAATTAGCTTATAAAATCAATAATATAACAATTTGTAAAAAAGAGAAATGTATTCCAGATATAACTTTATTTCAAATGAAAGGAATGACTGAAGATTTAATACTAGGGAATAAATTCTTAGAAGATATATCTCCTTATTTAACAACTAATGAAGGACTTCTCACAACATCATCAGATGGAACCTAAATCATATTTAAATTCGTTTCTCAACCAAAAACAAAAGCTATAAATACTCTAAATAGAATTATATCATGAAAAGAAAATTATAAATTAGACCTTCAATCCTCTATCAAAAATTTACAAATCAATAACCAAATTCAACAACCTTCCTTTTTAGCTAAAAAGTCTCAATTTGAAAAAGAGTTACACGCAAAATGTTGTTCTGATCTTCCTCACGCATTTGGGGGGCGAAAAGAACATATTGTTTCTCTACCCTATATAAAAGATTTTAATGAAATAAAAATTCCAACAAAAGCTAGAGCTGCACAAATGACAATAGAGCAACAAGAAATGTGTAAGAAAGAAATAATGGATTTAAAGAAGAAAAATTTAATTCGTGAAAGCAACTCTCCTTGGAGCTGTACTGCTTTCTATGTTAATAATGCTGCTGAACAAGAAAGAAGAGTTCCTCGACTTGTTATAAATTTTAAACCATTAAATAAAGTTTTACAATCAATAAGATTTCCGATTCCAAATATTCAAGACATTTTACGTAGAATCTATAATGCTAGAATATTCTCTAAATTCGACCTAAAATCAGGTTTTTGGCAAATTCAAATCAAAGAAGTAGATAAATATAAAACTGGCTTCGTAGTACCCTCTGGTCACTATGAATGGAATGTTATGCCCTTTGGCTTAAAAAACGCTCCCTCTGAATTTCAGAAAATCATGACAGAAATATTTAATCAATATAGCCAATTTATGTTAGTTTATATTGATGATATTTTAATTTTCTCAGAATCCATATCACAACATTGGAAACATTTAGAAATATTTAAAAAATCTGTTATTAAAAATGGGCTAGTTTTAAGTCAAAGAAAAATGAAATTATTCCAAACAGAAATAACATTTGTAGGTTTTAAATTAAAAAATAATACGGTAGAACCTGTTAATAGAGTAATAGAATTCAGTGATAAATTCCCTGATGAAATCAAGGATATAAAACAAATGCAAAGATTTTTAGGATGTTTAAATTATGTTTCTAATTTCTATAAAAACTTAGCTGATGACAGAAAAATTCTACAACAAAGATTAAAGAAGAATCTTTTGCAACAAAAGCTCAAGTATATCTTGCTGAAAATCAGTTCGCTGCCCTCCAACGCCTGCCTGAAGATGACATAGATGACGAAGAAAAGTCAACACCAGCTAAAGAAAATCCCTTCATCTCGGTCAAAGGAAGGAAAAAGAAGTAGAATACGCATAAATACAACATCTGTATTTATTCTGTATTCCCGACCAACCGACAAACAAATGACATCAGCTTTGAAAAATGAACAATCACGAGGTCTCCACCGACCGTCGGCAACATCCTGACTCTTCATCTAAAGCTCTCCTCTTATCAAGCTGCCACGTGTCTTCCACTCAAGACATATCTTCACCGAAAGAAAAATCAAGGCAAAACCTGCTTTTCTTCTTTATATCAGATGTAAACACCTGTTCTCTCCTTTTAGCTTTCGATAATCTTGTAACACCTGTCCCTCTTCTCGAAAATTCTCATAATCTATAAATGAGAAATGATCCTGCTGTAAATGGTATCAGAGCCATAAACCTCTTCTCTTCTCTCTTGTAATCTTCTTCTCTCAACGACTGTTCTTAGTTTGTAATAGTGCTTGAAGAAATCAACAAAAGACATTCTGGCAAAATTCTCTGGTATAATGTTCAACTTTTCTTTTTATGAATGTTAGATTTATTTATTCTGTAAATATATCTTAGTACGGTTTCCGTCTCCCAGACGGATAAGAATCCCACTCGACCGACTCTTTTGAGTTCGCTGCCAGGGGCCGGGCTAAAATATAATTACTTTCCTTCTTCTCATCTGTGATAAAACTTGCTCTTTTCCTTTCTGAAGCTTTTACTATTTAAAATTGTAATATTGATATTTGTTTTGCTAAGTTTATCTCGTCGTAACTGTGCCAACCATTACCTGTCTGTTGCCCTATTGTAGCCGTGTTAGGCGTTGTGTTGGGCTTATTTTGACGTTGGAATCTTGGTTTTTGCCTTTTCTTTTCTGGTTTAATATTATTGCATAATTCTATACCTACTTGATTTATTGTTTGATGGAGCTCAGCAAAGGTATATTTATAATATTCTATTTCTCCTATATCATTTTTTGTGAATTTTTCTTTTACCTTTTTTCCGAATAAGGTTGGTAATCCAGCTATATATTTTTCTTTCCAAAAGTCTTTGGCTGAGTCTGTCATTTTATAAATTACATTCATAAAGTAATCGTGATATTCATCAAGGTATCCCCCACAAATGCCTTACGGACGCCATGATGGAGCTTGGATCTTCGGTTACAAATCAATCATACATCATACCCTAACGAATGCCTTACGGACGCCCCGACGGAGCGTGGGTCTCCAGTTACATTTCATCCCTCCCATGCCATGCATGAGATGCACATGCCAACATGCTATGTAATAACACAATCATAGCATAAAAATCCCATCACTAAGACATACATTTGAAACGAAAATAATTCAAGTAAAACACTCACATATACATATACTCCATGGTTTTCAATGAGGTAGGAATCCTACCAATGACCAACTAATGTGTCCTTGCGTTTTCGTCAGAAAATCGTTCACCGATCGTACACCGCTTGTGAGGTCCCATTACCTTATTACATATCAATAAATTAAAACATTAAACCCTTTTTATTTCTACCCATGCTTAAGTCCATAAACATGCCTTAGTGGGGTTCGGCCATACAACATGGCCGAACCTCACTCACTTGGTTTGGGTTCTTCTTTTGATTCATTAACCAATCATACATGAGTTAGTCATTTAGCATTAATAAAACCCTAAGTCCACAAAACTTTCTCCATGGGGTTCGGCCATACACCATGGCCGAACCCATGGTCCATGGTTTTCCACCCTTTACAACATTTGAGACCATTTACATTGCTAATATTCTATCATCATTCTCACCCTTAGAAACCCTTTTAAAATCACTAACATACATCTATGATTTTCATCCTTTAAACCCATTAAAAATCATTAATAAACTTCCATGGGGTTCGGCCATACAACATGGCCGAACCCTATGGTTCATCATCTTCTCTTCAAATCATATAACCACGTTTATATATCCTTTGATGGGGTTCGGCCATACATCATGGCCGAACCTCATCTAACCCTTCCTCTGTCTTTAATGGTCCATGCATATCAACCTTAGGGTTTGGCCATGCAAGGCCAACTCATGATCTTTGATCATAATACCTTATCTTAGACATGCATGAGATCCTTTCCATACATACATAACAATTAGGGTTTGGCCATGCAAGGGCCGAACCATGATCCTTGACCATTCTTTTCTTACTTATTAAAATCTCATCAAGTACTTACCGATTCCACGAATCCTTCGTTTTCTTTCGTTCCGACTTGTTCCTCTACTATTTTCCTTCCTTACTCTTTCTTCTTTCTTCCTCCTAGATCATTGGCCGAGAGTGAGGTTGAGAGGTCTTCAGATGAAAACCCAAGGAGAGGGTTCGACCAAAGAGTGTAGGTTTGAGAGAGGGTCCGCCTTGAGTGAGAGGGAGAGGAGCTTGAGATAGAAAATACTCTAAGTGCTTCTTGTCTTGCGAGGGGGATCGGCCAAGAGAGAGAGGGAGAGAGTGAAAGGAAACTCCAAGTCTTTTCTTGTTCAATGAGGGTCGGCCTGAGTGGTGTCTTTTGGGTGATACCCCTTTGTAACAACTACACCTCTTCACCTCCCTCATTAATGCTTTCTTTGGGGGTTTCATCCCATGAGATGAAACTCCAACCATGTGCCTCCTGGGTTTCCATCATGAGATGGAAACCCTCCATCTCCCCAACGTGTAGCCTTGGTTATCCTTGTGTAACGACAGCAACCTTTCACCTCCCTCATTTAATGCTTCCTTTGGAGTTTCATCCCATGAGATGAAACTCCCACCTCTCCAACGTGTGTAACCTTGATTTGGTCTTATGAGATGCAACTCTCCACCTTCCCACTCCACCCACTTAAAATGAAAGTCCCATTAACTTCTCATTCAAGTCATCTCTTGAACTCAACTCATATCTTTAATTCAACTTATTTAACTCACTTAAAATCAACTCAATCACATTGATTCCATTTCCAATTTAATTCAGCGACAATTTAATTAAGCTTGAACTCACTTAGTGGTCGACCAAGTCAACCATGACCCATTGGGTCCCAATTGGGCATTTGACCCAATTGACAACCTTGACCCAATTAAATAAATCTTGCCCATTTATTTCAATTGAACCTTATCCATAATCCATTGGGTCTTAATTGGGCAATTGACCTAACACCTTACCCATCTAAGGTCTATCTTCACTAATTCACAAATGAAATGGACAATTTTCATGTATATTCATGAATTGAAAATCCGGGGTGCTACAATACAACCCTCTTTTGAAAATTTTTGTCCCGAAAATCGAGTGAAGTAGGGTTTCAAACAGATTACATAAATAACTTGGGGTGAATTGTTCTCATTTCTGATTCAAGTTCTCAAGTGGCTTCCTCATTACCATGTCGATCCCATACCACCTTGACGAACTGAATCGTTTGGTTTCGTAACACCCTTTGCTCTGTCTCCACCACTCTGATAGGCTTTTCGATGTATGTCACGTCGCTTTGCACCTCTATGTCTTGTACATTCAGTACATATGAGGGATCAGGATTGTACTTCCTGAACATAGATATATGGAATACATCGTGCAAAGATGACAACTGTGGAGGAAGTGCCAATTGGTAAGCTGCCTCCTCCACCCTCTTCTGGATTGGAAATGGCCCCACAAATCTAGGCTACAGTTTCCCCTTCTTTCCAAATCTCATGTGTCCCTTTCGTGGCGAGATTTTCAAGAACACTAAGTCTCCCACCTCAAACTCCAGGAACCTCCTCCTCTTGTCAGTGTAGCTCTTCTAACGACTCTGTGCAGCAAGTAGGTGTTGTCGTATCAACTGTATCTGCGTTGTAGTCTGTGCAACTAAGTCGGGTCCAATCAGTGCAGGCTCACCAGCCTCTGTCCAGCACACGGGTGATATACATGGTCTACCATATAAGGCCTTGAATGGAGCCATCTGGAGGCTTGCCTGGTAACTGTTGTTGTAAGAGAACTCCACCAGTGGCAAGTGATCCTTCCATCCACCCTTGAAGTCTAGCATACATGCTCTCAGCATATCCTCCGTCCATCAGTCTGTGGATGGAATGTTGTGCTAGTCAATAGATCTGTCCCCATAGCCGACTGCATGCTCTGTCACACTCTACCGGTGAATCGAACATCTTTGTCGGACACAATAGTCTGGGGAATACCATGTAGTCTGTTGATATCCCTGATATACCGTCGACCCAAGGTCTCAGATGAATCTGTCATCTTGATGGGAAGGAAGTGTGCAGACTTGGTCAATCGATCTACCACGACCCATATTGCATCGTTGCCCTTTGATGACCTTGGCAACCCTATCACAAAATCCATGGAGATATGTTCCCATTTCCACTCCAGCACTGGTAAGGGTTTGAGTAACCCTGGTTGCTTTTGATGTTCAGTCTTAACCTGCTGACAAGTTAGGCAATGAGCAACAAACTCTGCCACATCCCTCTTGAGTCCATGCCACCAATATTGTCTCTTCAGGTCATGATACATCTTGGTGCTGCACTGATGAATAGAGAGTTTGGTTTGGTGTGCCTCGATAAATATTTCTCTTATGCAGCTCTTAGGCACATATGTCCTACCTCGGAATACAAGACCATGTCTCGGTCATAATTCCCATTCCGGTATGACCATACCAGTAGACATCTTAGCCCATATCTCCCCATTTCTGGATCTGTCCGTTGCTCCTGTTCAATCTTGGAAACCATGTTGGACCGTATGGTCAGATTATACATACTCCCATGGTTGTTGATATATAGATTGAACTCTCGAATGGTATTCAGCATCTCCCATTCTTTCCTGATCAAACTGGCCACTGATGCATGTGATATGCGGCTGAGGGCATCCGCCACTTTGTTCGCTTTGCCAGGATGATATTGAAGCGCGAACTCATAATCTTGCAGATATTCCATCCCTCTACGCTGCCTCATGTTGAGTTCTTTCTGACCAAACAAGTATTTCAAGCTCTTATGATCTGAAAACACTTCAAACTTCTCGCCATAAAGATAGTGTCTCCAGCTTTTTAGAGCAAAGACCACTGCGGCTAGTTCCAGATCATGCGTAGGATAGAGGCGTTCATGAATTTTCAACTGTCTTGAGCCTTAAGCCCCCACACAATGACTTTGACTGAGAGCACATCCAAGTCCCTCTCCTGAAGCATCGGAATGGACCTCATAACCCTTGCCTCTTTCCGGCAAAATCAGGATAGGAGCAATTGTAAGTCTCTCTTTCAGTTCCTCAAATCTCCGGTTGCATACATCCAACCACTCAAATTTGACTCTTTTCTGAGTGAGTCGGGTAAGTGGAGATGCAGTCATGGAGAAGTCCATGATAAACTTCCTATAGTAACCAGCCAATCCCAGGAAGCTACGGATCTCGGTCACATTTTACGGTGCTTTCCATTCTCTCACTGCCGCCACCTTAGCCTGGTCCACGGCTATACCTTCTGCTGATATAACATGCCCCAAAACATTGACCTCAGATAGCCAAAATTCACACTTGCTTGCTTTGGCATATAGTTGGCTTTTCCTCATGGTGTCCAGGACTATCCGCAGGTGCTCAGCATGTTCCTTCGGACTTTTGGAATAGATCAGGATGTCATCAATAAATACAATCACAAATTGGTCCAAGTAAGGACGGAAGATCATGTTCATTGGATCCATGAACACAGCCGGTGTATTGGTGAGTCCAAACGGCATGACTACATACTCATATAGTCCATACCCCATCTAGAAGGCTGTCTTCTCAATGTCTTCATCCCTAACCCGGATTTGATGGTGGCCAGACATCAGATCAATCTTTGAGAAGTGGCTGGAACCCCTAAATTGATCGAATAGATCATCGATCCTGGGTAGAGGGTACTTGTTCTTGACAGTTAGTTGGTTCAATTTTCGGTAATCCACACACATCAAGAATGTACCGTCCTCCTTCTTCACAAATAACACCAGGGCTCCCCAAGACGATGTACTGTTCCGGATGCATCCCAGTCTGAACAGTTCATCAATCTGTTTTTTTAGCTCGGACATCTCAGCTGGTGCCATCCTATAATGTGGCAATGACACTGGAGTAGAGCCAGGGTACAACTTGATCTCAAAATTAGTCTCCCTCATGGGTGGCAAGCCAGGGAGTTCTGTTGGGAATACATCCGCGTAGTCTTTCACTATCGCCGGAAGTTCAGCCACCGGTGCCTTGTTTAATCTGATACTGTTCAATACCAGGTGGTTCAACCCTTCATGCAGTCTTCTTCTTATAGGGATGCTCTGTTTTTCAACATGTACCACTTATTGTTTTCCTTCGGGTGACCAAAATTTCACCCTGCAAAGATGGCAATCGATGTTGGCCTAAAAGCTAATCAACCAGTCCATGCCAAAGATGATGTCGTACTCAGTCATATCGAGTACCAGATAGTTGAACTCAAATTTGAACCCAGCGAGTTCAGTGTTCACTGCTGTGCATATAAGCCCCAATGATGTGTCTCCGACGAGGGATACAATAGTAAGTGATGTGGATAGTTTTTGTACTAATGTGCCAGTAGCGGATATGAATGCAGCAGATACAAAGGAGTGGGATGCTCCAGAATCAAATAATGCAAAGGCATAGGAACTACTGATTACTGCCATACCTTGAATCACGGAGTGATCCACTCCTGCTGGAGGAGCTAAGGTATACAACCATCCAGATCCTGTAGGGTTAGGCGCCCTTCCCGCCTGGTTGTATGCCCTGGTTCCTCGTGAATGAGCTGGTCTGGTTAGAGGGTGAAAGGAACCCCTAGAATGAGAGGGTCTGCTAAGCTGTGGGCAGTCCTTCTTGAAATGAACCGGCTGGTCACAATGGAAACAATTGCCTACAACTCGGGGAACCTGAGAGACTGATGCTGATGGGGAGGGCTGGTTGGGACGAAAGCCCCCTATTGACCCAGTGGAAGGTGAGGGTCTCCCAAAGTTAGGTCGAAACCTTTTGTTGGGACGAAATGTACCTCCCCCACTCTGACCTCGGCGGTTGTCCACAAACCGTACTATCTCGGCCATCTCCTGCTCCGCTATAGTGGCCCTGCTGAACACCTCTGCCAGTGTAGATGCCTTGAAGATGGTCACCTTGGCCCTAATGCTCGGTCGAAGCTCAAACTTGCAAGCCCTTCGGTACTTCGTATCCACCATATATAGGGCATAACAAGACAGACTAAGGAACTCCTGATGGTACTCTGCCACCGTCATGGTGCCTTGTACCAAAGATAGGAACGCTTGGGTGTGCCGCTCCTTCTCCTCCTCGGGGAAGTAATGGTCCAAAAATGTAGCTGAGAACTGCTCCCATGTCATTGCAGTCCTCTCCCTTTCCAGAATGAGCGTTCGTTGTCGCTCTATCACCTCCCACCAATAACCGACATCATCAATCAGTTGTGATGTAGCCAGCAATATCTTGTCTTCATGACTCGAGATCTTTAGTAGGGTTAGGATCTGAGTAATTTTCGTCAACCGGTTTTCTGCTCCGACAGGCCCTTCTTTCCCTTTGAAGTAAGGGGGGGCACTACTACTGGAAATCCAAGAACATCCTCCGGTCATTGGCCTCGCGGGTGGTCTCATTTCCGTTCATATGCTGTTGAAGAATAGAAGTGACCACTGCTTGGACCAAGTTTTGTAGTTCGGGAGGCACCACGGGTATGTTCACGCTATTTTGTTCCTCCTCCTGGTGCACTTCTTCATCCTCATGCGGGTTTTGTCGAGTTCTTCTTCTTCTTGGAGGCATTTTTCCTAAGTTTTGAAAACATCGTTGACTTAGTTTCTTTGTAAAGTATGCGTTTTCACATTTTGGGGAAATTGCCAAATAAGCACTCTTTTTATTTCTTTGTTTTTGGGGAAACTTTCTAAGTATCAAGTGTTTGTTTCTCAATTTGGGGAAATCGGGGAAATATTTCTTAATTTGCTATGTTTGGTAAATCCAATTTATAATGATTGTCCTTCCCTTGCTGTCATTCCTTTTTTGTCAAATGTTGCTCTCAGATTGAATGTTTCAGTCTGAGTCTAACGAAGTAAATTAATCCGGCCCCCGCAGCGGACTCCGAAGAGTCGGTCAGTTGGGATTCTTATATGTTAGTGAGATATAATACCGTCTTAATCTTACTTCGAAAGATTCATTCTTCCGGTTTAGCTCTGATACCAACTGTAACGCCACGCCCATTTTCACTCGCCGAAAATCAAAGTCTATTTTTTTTTTTAAATAAAAGAGTGAGAGAGAGCGAGAGCGTCACGACGCGAGCTAAGTCCGAGCTTCCAAAGCCCGTCCCTTAACTGGCTAACCATACATGTGCGTTGACCAAGTCCACTAAAATGATTCACAAGTACTCAAGTTACACATGCAAAATAAAATATAGATGCGGAATTATAATAGAATCATAATTCTATTCCATTTTAGATAGCAAGGAATTCCATTACTTAACGATAATTATCTTGAGTTAAAATATCCAAAATTGACATTCCAAAGCATAGCAAATAATCTACGTTATTACAGTACCAAATACTAGCTACTCAAATTACATTGTCCATGAATAGCTTAAACAAAATGAAACTAAAACATCCAAGCTCCTAAGCTTGGCTTCTATCACGTCCATTGTCTCGTCCATTTCCTGTGTCATCAACTAGGGGAGAAGTAGGGCGTTAGACAACGCGCCCAGTAGGTACTCCATGTAGGGTCGACACATGGTTAGTATAGAAATCATATAGATATAGATAATATCAAAAACATGCAAGTCAATGCGATGCCATGAGTCTCACCCATCAGCTATATCACAATCACATACATCCTCTTGATGGAAACTCCTCATCAAGGTATCCCCCACGAATGCCTTACTGACGCCCCGACGGAGCATGAGTCTCCGGTTACCTCTTGATGGATAATGCACATCAAGGTACCCTCACGAATGCCTCACAGACGCCCCGGCGGAGCGTGGGTCTCCGGTTACATTTCATCCCTCCCATGCCATGCATGAGATGCACATGCCAACATGCTATGTAATAACACAATCATAGCATAAAAATCCCATCACTAAGACATACATTTGAAACGAAAATAATTCAAGTAAAACCTTCACATATACATATACTCCATGGTTTTCAATGAGGTAGGAATCCTACCAATGACCAACTAATGTGTCCTTGCGTTTTCATCCGAAAACCGCTCACCGATCGTACACCGCTTGTGAGGTCCCGTTACCTTATTATATATCAATAAATTAAAACAATGATCCTTTTTTATTTCCACCCATGCTTAAGTCCATAAACATGCCTTAGTGGGGTTCGGCCATACAATATGGCCGAACCTCACTCACTTGGTTTGGGTCTCTCTTTTGATTCATTGACCAATCATACCTGAGTTAGTCATTTAGCATTAATAAAACCCTAAGTTCACAAAACTTTCTCCATGGGGTTCGGCCATACACCATGACCGAACCCATGGTCCATCGTTTTCCACCCTTTACAACATTTGAGACCATTTACATTGCTAATATTCTTCCATCATTCTCACCCTTAAAAACCCTTTTAAAATCACTAACATACATCTATGATTTTCATCCTTTAAACCCATTAAAAATCATTAATAAACCTCCATGGGGTTCGGCCACGTTGGTTCATCATCTTCTCTTCAAATCATATAACCATGTTTATATATCCTTTGATGGGGTTCGGCCATACATGTAACGCCCCGCCGTTTCCGAGATTTCAGAGTCAATTTTTTTTTTTTTAAATAAAACCGGACAAGGGAGGAGAGACGTCACGATGCGAGTTAAGTTCGGACTTCCAAGTCCGACCCTTAACTGGCCACCCAAGTGTGCATGGACTAACCCACGATAACAAACCACACATGGAATTAAACAATGGCTTGCGGAATAACCTAGACTAACTGCAGAAATAGATTGAATAGATAGCAAGTACCAGTCTCAATTAATAAATAACATAAACCAACCATCCATTGTTAATAACCTAAACAAACCATAGCAAGGTATCAACTTATTACATGTCCACAAAATATAACTAAAAAGACAGTAATAAGGAAATCCCAATCAATAATCAAACGCTTAGGCTTGGCACCCTCCTGATCATCGACCTTCTCTTTCCCTTTTCTTTTCCTGCATTATCCTCTGAAGATAGAATTAAGGCGTTAGATCAACGCGCCCAGTAGGTTCCCGATCAAGTACCACATGGTTAGCTTATAAATCATGCATATATGTATGCAAATGTAATGAGCTCCACTCCATCACACATACATATGGCCATCACTTGACGTGTCTCATATCAACCTATTAATTCTCCTGGCGGGACTTTCACCACAGAAGGAGGCCCCACAGTTGCATCTCGGGCATTCCGACGGAGTGTGGGCTCCGGTGTCAATAACCACCTGATAATTCTCCTGGAGGGACCCTCATCGCCTAAGGAGGCCCCACAGTTGCATCACGGGTATACCGACGGAGTGTGGGCTCTGGTTTCCACAATCATCATCCCATGCCATGCATGTGATGTCAATGCATTGTATGTCATTTGTAAATACATAACTCATCATTCAAAACCACATTTGAAACGTAAATCAAATACAACATATCTCATAAAAACATAATAAAACCAAATCATAATTGTGGTTACAAGTAGGTAGGAAACCTACTGAAGATTCACTTCAGCGTCCGTTCTTTCTTAGGCTTTACCTGGTCACGACTCGCACGTCATTCAACTTCCGTTACCTTGTCCATATAACAATAAGTAAATCATACTATCATTTAATTATTCATTCACATCTAAGACCCAAAAACATCTTGTGGGGTTCGGCCATACCCATGGCCGAACCTCACCCACTTTAATTTGATCTCTTTATCCATTCATAATTATATCATGCTTAAACTTTAGAACCACTAATTATTTCCATGAAATGTAATCATAAAACCCATAAACATGGTCATGGGATGGCCAAACCCTATGGCTTTCCCATTTAAACCTTTTCATCATATCTTAGCCATAGAAACCCTATGGTTCGGCCATGAAATGGCCAACCCATATCATGTCCAATTGTTCGCTTAGAACCCTTTTTAAATACCTCATATTGTTCCATAATCTTCAAACTTGAAACCCTTTGATTCAACCAAAACAGTCCATATAAAATGGTTCATGGGGTTCGGCCATACACATGGCTGAACCCAATGATTCCCTCCTATGTTCTTAATTTAGGTTTTACACCCTTTACCAAGGTAGTTACATGTTTCAGCCATCCATAGGCTGAGCCAAATCAGTAACCATAACTCCAAGTAATTCACATAAAACAACCCATACAGCAACCCATGGGGTTCGGCCATTCACATGGCCAAACCTCATGGTTCTTTGGATGCAATTCTTCCAATGATCTTACATAATTTATCATGCATCTTAGCCATAAAAACAGCAAGGTTCAACCATCCATTGCCGATCCCATATAGTTAATTAATTCCATTTTACAATCCTTTTAAACATCAATACACTTGGTATAGTTTTTTATCCCCAAAAACCATACCATTCACCAATGATTTCCATGGGGTTCGGCCATCCCAAGTGGCCGAACTCCATGCTCTAAATTTCCATCCTTTTCAACCTCATCATCTTACTTTAGATCACTGATAAATTCATCATAACATGACCTAATTAAAACAAGTAAATACTTCCACCACCGGTATGGTTTTGCATGGTTTTTAACCTTCCAAAAACCATCAAAATATCAACATCAATTCATGGGGTTCGGCCATCTAAGGTGGCCGAACCCAATGATCCATTTTATCAATTTACACCCAAGGTTTAGACCCATGATGCATTCGGCCATTCCTTGGCCAATCATGATATCCAAATCCATGTTTTAAACCTTTTTAAAACATGCATTTTAAGTCTAATAGAAACATCTAAAACAGTCCTACAATTGTATGGTTTCTATGTTTCAAAGACCATCAAAGCCAACCAATTATTTCCATGGGGTTCGGCCCTCCATGGTGGCCGAACCCAATGATTCTTTTTTATAATTTTTAAACCTCCATTACCCAAGGTTTATACCTTGATGCATTCGGCCATACCCATGGCCCAAGACATGTTCCATTTGTTCCATCTTAATAAACAAAATACCCATGGGAATACTTACCAAATTCCAAGATTTTCTTCTTGCCTTTGCTCTTTACTTCCTATTTTTCTTAGCCTCCCTTCCTTTGCTGGTTTATGCTTGATCAATTGGTGCAAACACCACTGCTGGTTCAGCCAAGAGAAAGAGTTTGGAAAGAGGGAGAGAGAGATGGGGATACTTAAGATTTTCTATGTGAAAATTGGCCAAATGAGGTGGTCTATCCCTTTTGTAATTCAGCCACAACATCCATTCATTTCCCTCATTAAACCTTGATAAAACCAATGAGGCATTGGGTGCCATCAAAAGCACCCCTTGGCATCAAACGTTGCATCTATTCATTTCAACCCATGCATCTCATGAGATAAGATGCATGCCGCCCAAGCTTGATGCAGCTGTGGGGCCTCCTTAGGCGATGAGGGTCCCGCCAGGAGGATTATCAGGTGGTTATAGACACCGGAGCCCACACTCCGTTGGAATGCCCAAGATGCAACTGTGGGGCCTCCTTCGGCGGTGAAACTCCCGCCAGGAGAATTAATAGGTTGATATGAGACACGTCAAGTGATGGCTATATGTATGTGTGATGGGGTGGGGCTCATTACATTTGCATACATACATAGCATGTTTTTATATGTTTTTGATAATCAGATATTTGATATATGCATGATGTATAAGCTAACCATGTGGTAGCCTTGATCGGGAACCTACTGGGCGCGTTGATCTAACGCCCTAATTCTATCCTCAGAGGACAATGCAGGAACAATGAAAAGGAAAGAGAAGGTCGATGATCAGGAGGGGAGCCAAGCCTAAGCGCTTGAGTGTTGATTGGGATTTCTTTATTACTGTCTTTTTAGTTATATTTTGTGGACATGTAATAAGTTGATACCTTGCTATGGTTTGTTTAGGTTATTAACAATGGATGGTTGGTTTATGTTATTTATTAATTGAGACTGGTACTTGCTATCTATTCAATCTATTTCTCCAGTTAGTCTAGGTTATTCCACAAGCCATTGTTTAATTCCATATGTGGTTTGTTATCGTGGGTTAGTCCATGCACACTTGGGTGCCAGTTAAGGGTCGGACTTTGGAAGTCCGAACTTAACTCTCATCATGACGTCTCTCCGTCCTTGTCCAGTTTATTTAAAAAAAAAAATAGACTCTGAAATCTCGGAAAGGGCGGGGCGTTACAATACATCATGGCCGAACCTCATCTAACCCTTCCTTTGTCTTTAATGGTCCATGCATATCAACCTTAGGGTTTGGCCATGCAAGGCCAACCCATGATCTTTGATCATAATACCTTATCTTAGACCTGCATGAGATCTTTTCCATACATACATAACAATTAGGGTTTGGCCATGCAAGGGCCGAACCATGATCCTTGACCATTCTTTTCTTACTTATTAAAATCTCATCAAGTACTTACCGATTCCGCGAATCCTCCGGTTTCTTTCGTTCCGACTTGCTCCTCTACTATTTTCCTTCCTTAGTCTTTCTTCTTTCTTCCTCCTCGATCTTTGGCCGAGAGTGACCTTGAGAGGTCTTCAGATGAAAACCCAAGGAGAGGGTTCGGCCAAAGAGTGTAGGTTTGAGAGAGGGTCAGCCTTGAGTGAGAAGGAGAGGAGCTTGAGATAGAAAATACTCTAAGTGCTTCTTGTCTTGCGAGGGGGATCGGCCAAGAGAGAGAGGGAGAGAGTGAAAGGAAACTCCAAGTCTTTTCTTGTTCAATGAGGGTCGGCCTTGAGTGGTGTCTTTTGGGTGATACCCCTTTGTAACAACTACACCTCTTCACCTCCCTCATTAATACTTTCTTTGGGGGTTTCATCCCATGAGATGAAACTCCAACCATGTGCCTCCTGGGTTTCCATCATCAGATGGAAACCCTCCATCTCCCCAACGTGTAGCCCTGGTTATCCTTGTGTAACGACAACAACCTTTCACCTCCCTCATTTAATGCTTCCTTTGGAGTTTCATCCCATGAGATGAAACTCCCACCTCTCCAACGTGTGTAACCTTGATTTGGTCTTATGAGACGCAACTCTCCACCTTCCCACTCCACCCACTTAAAATGAAAGTCCCATTAACTTCTCATTCAACTCATCTCTTGAACTCAAGTCATATCTTTAATTCAACTCATTTAACTCACTTAAAATCAACTCAATTATTTGATTCCATTTCCAATTTAATTCAGCCACAATTTAATTAAGCTTGAACTCACTTGGTGGTAGACCAAGTCAACCATGACCCATTGGGTCCCAATTGGGCATTTGACCCAATTGACAACCTTGACCAATTAAATAAATGTTACCCATTTATTTCAATTGGACCTTATCCATAAGCCGTTGGATCTTAATTGGTCAATTGACCCAACACCTTGCCCATCTAAGGTCTATCTCCATTAATTCACAAATTAAATGGACAATTTTCATATATATTCATGAATTGAAAATCCGGGGTGTTACACTTAATCTTACTTCGAAAGATTCATTCTTCCGATTTCGCTCTAATACCAACTGTAACGCCCCGTCCTTTTTCACTCGCCGAAAATCTGAGTTTTTTTTTTTTTTTTAAATAAAGAGTGAGAGAGAGCGGGAACGTCACGAAGTGAGCTAAGTTCGAGCTTCCAAAGCCCGACCCTTAACTGGCCAACCATACGTGTGCGTGGACCAAGTCCACTAAAACGGTTCACACGTACTCAAGTTAAAAATGCAGAATAATTAGTAGATGCGGATATATAATAGGATAACTATCCTTTTCCATTTTAGATAGCAAAGAAGTCCATCACTTAATAATAATTATCTTATGTTAAAATGTCCAAAATTAACATTCCAAACCATAGCAAATAATCTAAGTTATTACAGTCCCAATGTTAGCTACTCAAATTACATTGTCCATGAATAACTTAAATAAAACGAAACTAAATCATCCAAGCTCTTAAGCTTGGCTCCGATCTCGTCTTCGTTCCTTTCATTTCCTGCGTCATAAACTAAAGTAGAAGTAGGACATTAGACAACGTGCCCAGTAGGTACTCCAAGTAGGGTCAACACATGGGTTAGTACAAAATCACATAGATAACATAATATAAAAAACATGCAAGTCAATGCCATGCCATGAGTGTCATATGCCATGAGTCCCACCCATCAGCCATATCACAATCACATACATCAAGGTATCCCCACGAATGTCTTACGGACGCCCCGACAGAGCGTGGATCTCCGGTTACAAATCAATCATACAACCCTCCTGATGGATAATGCACATCAAGATACCCCTCACGAATGCCTTACAGACGCCTTGACGGAGTGTGGGTCTTCGGTTACAAATCAATCATACAACCCTCTTGATGGATAATACACATCAAGGTACCCCTCACGAATGCCATGCATGAAATGCAAGTGTAGACATGCTATGTAATAATACAAATCATAGATTAAAATCCCATCATTAAGACATATCATTTGATACCAAAATAATTCAAGTAAAACATTCACATATACATAATCCATGGTTTCAATAAGGTAGGAATCCTACCAATGACCAACTAATGTGTCCTTGCGTTTTTGTCCGAAACCCGCTCATCGATCGCGTCAAGCCGATCCTACACCGCTTGTGAGATCCCGTTACCTTATTACATATCAATAAATCAAACCCATGTTCCATTTGATTTCCAACCATGTTTAAGTCCATAAACATGCCTTAGTGGAGTTCGGCCATACAACATGGCCGAACCTCACTCACTTGGTTTTTGGGTCCCTCTTTTGATTTAACCACTCACACATAAGTTAATCATTTAAAACTAACAATACCCTAAGTCCACAAAACATCTTCCATGGGGTTCGGCCATACACCATGGCCAAACCCATGGTCCATCATTTTAATCATATTTCCATCTTAGCCATCATTCTATCCATAGCTATTCACTTAGCATATTTACATATGACTTAAGTCCCAAAAATGATCCACACATGATTCATTAATCATAACATAAAACCCTAATAGATCCCTTCATTCCTTGGCTTGATCACTCATTCATTTAAACATGCTTAGATCCATAAGTGACCCATTAAAATGGTTCATAGGGTTCGGCCATACACCATGGCCGAACCCATGATGTCTCATTTCCCATCTTCTCCTTTAAATCATTTACAATCTTAGGTTCATAACAAAGTCCCTCCATGGCGGGGGGGGGGGGGGGGGGGGGGGGGGGGGGGGGGGGGGGGGGGGGGGTGGTGTAACGCCCCGCCCTTTCCGAGAATTTTAGAGTCTAATTTTTTTTTTAAATAAACATCGGAAGAGAGCGGACGGCGTCACGACGCGAGTTAAGTTCAGACTACCCAAGTCTGAACCTTAACTGGTCACCCATGTGTACATGGAATAGACCATGATAGTGAATCACACATGGAACTAACATCAACATGCGGAATAATCTAGATTAACTGCGGAAAAGAATGACGAGATAGCAAGTAACAGTCTTAAACATTAAATAACATAGATCAACCATCCAAAGGTTATTATCCTAATCAAACCATAGCAAGTAACGAATTATTACATGTCCAACAAAAATATTCAAATGACAATAATATAACGTAATCCAAATCCATCATTAAAGCACTTAGGCTCAGCTCCCTTCCCGGTCAATGACCTTTCCTTTCCCTTTGCTTGTATCTGCAATCTCCTCTGAGGATAGAATTAGGGCATTAGATCAACGCGCCCAGTAGGTTCCCGAATCAGTGCTACCACATGTTAGCATATAAAACATGCATATACATATCATAATACATGATCATCAAAACAGGTAAAACAATGCTATGATGTATGCACATGCAATGAGCATCCCCCATCATGTACATTCATAGCCATCACTTGACGTGCCTTGCACCGTCAAGGTAAAATACAATACAACTTCCATCGCTTCATCATTAACTGATTCATATCACGTATTAGTCCTCCTGGCGGGACTCTCATCGCCTAAGGAGACCAATGTGACTACGATCATCATGTTACTCCTCCTGGCGTGACTTGCACCACCGAGGCAGGACGTAACTTATAACTTGAAACACTGTAGAACCTCATTCATTATCCCATGACTATGCATGAGATGCCAATGCCTGTATGCCATTTGTTAATGCATAATATATCATTTGAAACACATATATTAAAACAAGAGTATCATAAGAAAAACTGGGTAAAACCGTGGTTACAAGTAGGTAGGAAACCTACTGAAGAATCACTTCAGTGTCTGTTCTTTCTTAGGCTTTATCCGGTCACCGCTCGCAGTCGTGCACCGTCACAGATATCCGTCACCTTATTCACATAAATCATGGACCAACTTTTAATCCCTTACTTTATTTGATTCCCATTTTTGAGTCTAAGTCCACAAATACCAACTCATGGTTGTGACGTTTATTTACAAACATGCCATTGCTACCAATACCTTGATTAAACTTTACAACTTACCTACAACCTTAACATGGTTCAGCCATGTTTTGGCCGACCAAATCAGCAACCATAATTCCCTTTTTAATCACACACACATCCATAAAATGAACCATGAAAACGGTCCATGGGGTTCGGCCATACTCATGGCTGAACCCTTATGGTTCTTTGCTCAATAATGTCCTTTATTTACATACTAATTGGCTCTACCCCTTAGCCATGTTAAACCCATAGTTTAGTCATCCTATGGCCAACCCAAAATCAGTAACCATAACACATAACAATCTCCACAATTTGGCATGGTTTTATCTCTCCAAAACCATACCAACTTATCAACCAATTTTATGGGGTTCGGCCATCCAATGTGGCCGAACCCTATACCCATGCTTTGGACCCTTTTTCACTTACATTTCATGTCCATTAAATCATGTAAGAATCAGCATAATTTTATCGGATTTTACCTTTCAAAAACCATACAAAAACAGTCCATAAAAAGTCTATGGTTTTACATATTTTCCAACATGAAAACCCACATTCTTTTACATGGGGTTCGACCCTCCATGGTGGCCGAACCCAATGGTTACGTTTACTGTTTTTAAACCTCAGATAATCATGTAATAACAGTATATTAAAATCAGATTTTACCTTTCAAACAAAATCCAAACATTAGCCCAATTTCATAGGGTTCGGCCATGCTCATTGGCCGAGCACCATGAAATTGGTTTTGAACATTTAACCCTTTATCTTGGGTTTGAAACCAACACCCAAATCCATGTTTTATCCTCCTTAAAACATGCATTCCAAATCCAACAATAACATCTAATATCAGTCCCAAATCATAGGGTTTTAATTTCCAAAAAATATCAAAAACAACCATTTGTTTTCCATGGGGTTCAGCCATGCTAAGTGGCCGAACCCAATGGTCCATTTCCTTCTTTTAATCCACTGATTTTAGACCATATAAACTTCAGTCCCTATGTCATTCAGATCCATGTTTTTAACCATTCTAAAACATGTATTTAAATCTTAAATCAAAACCCAAAAACAGTCCACAAAATCCATGGTTTTCATGTTTCAAAACATGAAAACCAAGGCATCTCTTACATGGGGTTCGGCCCTTCATGGTGGCCGAACCCAATGGTTATTTTTACCATTTTAAATCCTCCACTAATCAAGGTTAAAATCTTGGTGTATTCGGCCATAACCATGACCCAATACATACCCTATTTGTTTTATGTTTTTAAACCAAAATATCATAAAGATACTTACCAAATTTTCCAAACTTCCTCCTTGTCTTTGATCCTTGTTTTCTCCCTTTTATTTCTTCTTTTCTTTTGCTGTTTTGTGCTTGAATATTTGATGCCAAAACCTCTGCTATTTCAGCCAAGAAGAACAACGAATTGGAGAGAGGAGAGAGGGAGAGAGAGATGAGGAAAATCTTAGGCTTTGCAATGATAAATTGGCCAAGTGATGGTGTTCATTGATTTTGTATTTCAGCCATCAACACCCCCATTACTCCTCATCAAGCCTTGCACAAACCAAGGAGTAACTTGCAGCCAAACAAAGCACCCCTTGGCATTCTACCCATGCAGCCATTCATATTCCCAAACAACTCACCTCAAATCCATGCATTTACATTAAATTTTCACCATGGAACTCACCAAAACAAGTCCCCAACGTGTGGGACTTGTTTTGGTTGGGTTGAGGCCAGCCAACCTCTTCAACTTACCCTTAAACTCACTGATTTACAGTCCCTTGAATTTCCATTTTGACTCACCCAACTCAAGGTATTTTTATTCCAACCCAACTCATCACATTTAATGCACATGAGTTAACTCACCTTTTGATTTAATTCCAACTCACCTCAGTCCCACTCAAATGATTTGACTCGTGTTTTAGTTCCCTTGAGGGTTCACATGGTCAACAATAGTCAACTCGACCCTTTGGGTCCACTTTTAGTTCCTTGACCCATTTTTGACTCCATGACCCAATTATGGTATTTTGGTCATTTGTAAATGGTTTTCACATATGGATCAAGCCTACCCATTTCTTCTCCACTTGATTTCCAATCAAATAGGCTTAACCCCATTTAATTTAAATTTACAAAATGGTCAAATAATCCAATAAGACCCGATGGGTCCCATTTGGGCCCTTTGACCCATTTAGCCATTTTTGACCCAAATGATGAAATTACCCAACCAATCAAACTTAACATACATAATGTGCTCATATTATTTTATTTTGAGCAATAGGCCCCACTATTTACTTACTTAACATCACAAAATAATTAATTTACCAACACAGGGGCATTTTGATAATTTTCCACTTCATTGAGAAATTGGGGTGTTACAGGGGGGGGGGGGGGGGGGGGGGGGGTTTAATCATACACTTAGATTCATCATTTAAAACCCAAAGATCCATAACAAATCCATTAATATTTCTCCAAGGGGTTCGGCCATGTTGATGGTTCTTTACTATTTACAACATTTTAGTTCATGCTTTGCAATATTTAAGTCCTACTTAGAATCACCAATAATCTCCCATCATTATCATCCTTTAGAACCTTTTAAAATCACTAACATACATCTATGATTTTCATCCTTTAAAACCTATTAAATTCAGTAACCAACTCCCATGGTTTTCATCCTTCAAAACCCATAAAATTACTAACATACTTCCATGGGGTTCGGCCATACAACATGGCCGAACCCTATGGTTCATCATTTCCTTTTAAAAATCATACATCTAAGATTTAATCCTTTGATGGGGTTCATCATACACCCATGTCCATGAAACAATCCTTCATGGGGTTTGGCCATACAACATGGCCGAACCCACGGTTCCTCATTTTATTAATTCCCACCTTAAATACCATATGTCCATGATTTGATCATTTGATGGGGTTCGGCCGTACATCATGGCCGAACCTCATCCACCCCTTTTTTTGTCCTTAATGGTTCTCATACATAAAACTTAGGGTTTGGCCATGCAAGGGCCAAACCATGATTCTTAATCATCCACCATTTCCTACATGGGACATGCATAAGGTCCTTTAGCCATAATAAGATTAGGGTTCGGCCATGCAATGGCCGAACCATGTTCCTTGACCATCTTTTCTTACTTAATAAAATCTCATCAAGTACTTACCGATTCCGCGACTCCTCCGGTTTCTTTCGTTCCGACTTGCTCCTCCGCTCTTTTCCTTCCTTAGTCTTTCTTCTTTCTTCCTCCTTGATCTTTGTGAGAGGGTCGGCCCTAGGGTTCTTGTGAGAGGGAGAGGAGCTTGAGATGGAAAACTCTAAGTCCTTTCTCCTTTGTCTTTGAGAGAGGGTCGGCCTTGAGTGAGAGGGAGAGAAGCCTGAGATAGAAAATACTCCAAGTGTTTCTTGTCTTGAGAGGGGGATCGACCAAGAGAGAGAGGGTGAGAGTGAGATGAAGCAAAGAAATTTCTTTGTTGTGCAATGTAATTCGGCCAAAGGTGGTGTGTCTTTTGGGTGGATGCCCCTTTGTAACAACTATGACTCTTCACGTCCCTCATTAATACTTCTTTTTGGGGGTTTCATCCCATGAGATGAAACTCCAACCGTGTACCTCTTGGGTTTCCATCATGAGATGGAAACCCTCCATCTCCCCAATGTGTGCTCTTGGATATGGCTTGTGTAACAACAAAAACCCTTCACCTCCCTCATTAATGATCCCTTTGGAGTTTAATCCCATGAGATGAAACTCCCACCTCTCCAACGTGTGTACAACTTGGGTTTGGTCTTATGAGATGCAACTCTCCATCTACTCTCCTAACTCACTTAAGATGAAAGTCCCATTAACTTCCCATCCAACTCACCTTAACTCAAATATTTTTAATTCTTTTAAACTCAAGACTTGTACTCATTCATTAACTCAAATCCTCGATTCCATTTCCAATTTAATTCAGCCACACCTTAATTGAGCTTGAACTCCTTTGGTGGTCGACCAAGTCAACCATGACCCATTGGGTCCCAATTGGGCATTTGATCCAATTGACAACCTTGACCCAATTAAATAAATCTTACCCATTTATTTCAATTGTAACGCCCCTCCCTCTTCGAGAATTTCAGAGTCTAATAATTTTTTTTTTTTTAATAAACATCGGAAGAGAGCGGGCGGCGTCACGACGCGAGTTAAGTTCAGACTACCCAAGTCTGAACCTTAACTGGCCACCCATGTGTACATGGGATAGACCATGATAGTGAATCACACATGGAACTAACATCAACATGCGGAATAATCTAGATAATTGAGGAATAGAAAGACGAGATAGCAAGTAACAGTCTTAAATATTAAATAACATAGATCAACCATCCACATGTTATTATCCTAATCAAACCATAGCAAATAACTAATTATTACATGTCCAACAATAGTATTCAAATGACAGTAATATAACGTAATCCAAAATCCATCATTAAAGCACTTAGGCTCAGCTCCCCTCCCGGTCAATGACCTTTCCTTTCCCCTTGCTTGTACCTGCAATCTCCTCTGAGGATAGAATTAGGGCGTTAGATCAACGCGCCCAGTAGGTTCCCGAATCAGGGCTACCACATGTTAGCATATAAAACATGCATATACATATCATAATACATGATCATCAAAACAGGTAAAAACAATGCTATGAAATATGCACATGCAATGAGCATCCCCCATCATGTACTTTCATAGCCATCACTTGACGTGCCTTGCACCGACAAGGTAAATTACAACACACCTTCATCTCTTCTATAAGCGATGTACATGTAATGAGTAACCCCCATCATGTACCATCGTAGCCATCACTTGACGTGCTTTGCACCGACAAGGTAAATTACAACAACATTCATCTCTTCTATACAATATGTACATGCAATGGGCAACCCCCATCATGTACAATCGTAGCCATCACTGTAGAACTTCATTCATTATCCATGACTATGCATGAGATGCCAATGCCTGTATGCCATTTGTTAATGCATAATATATCATTTGAAACACATAATTAAAACAAGAGTATCGTAAACAAACTGGGTAAAACCGTGGTTACAAGTAGGTAGGAAACCTACTGAAGAATCACTTCAGCGTTCGTTCTTTCTTAGCCTTTAACCGGTCACGACTCGTTCGTCGTTCAACTTTCGGTACCTTATTATGCAACAATAAGTAAATCATAATCTTATTTACATGTCCATTCACATATGAGACCTAAAACATCTTATAAGTACTTTTGATCAATCTCTTCATTTGGCTTGTATTCACAGATTTACCATTGCCACCAATACCTTGATTAAATTCTACAACCTTAACCGTAACCTTAACATGGTTCAGTCATGTTTTGGACGGCCAAAACAGCAAACATGATTCCATTTTTAATCACACATACATCCATAAAATGGCCCATGAAAACAATCCATGGGGTTCGGCCATACTCATGGCCGAACCCTTATGGTTCTTTGCTCAATGATGTCCTTTGTTTAAATATTAATTGGCTCTACCCCTTAGCCATATTAAGCCCATGATTTAGCCATCCCATGGCCAACCCAAAATCAGTAACCTTATTACACAAAGACCTCCCAAAAACAGTCCACAAAGGTCTATGGTTTCCATATTTTCCAACATGAAAACCAACCCTCTTTTACATGGGGCTCGGCCCTCCATGTTGGCCGAACCCAATGGTCATTCTTACTCTATTTAAACCTCCAATAATCATGTATAAACAGTATATTAATATCAGGTTTTAACTCTCAAAGAAACCATCCAAAACAGTCCATAAAAAGTCTATGGTTTACATGTTTTTCCAACGTGAAACCAACATTCTTTTACATGGGGTTCGGCCCTCCATGGTGGCCGAACCCAATGGCTATGTTTACTGTTTTTAAAACCTCAGATAAACATGTATAAACAGTATATTAACATCAGGTTTTAACTTTAAAAGAAAGCATCCAAAACAGTCCATAAAAAGTCTATGGTTTACATGTTTTTCCAACATGAAACCAACATTCTTTTACATGGGGTTCGGCCCTCCATGGTGGCCGAACCCAATGCCTATGTTTACTGTTTTTAAACCTCAGATAAACATGTATAAACAGTATATTAACATCAGGTTTTATCTTTAAAAGAAAGCATCCAAAAACCAACATCATATCATGGGATTCGGCCATCCAAGATGGCCAATCCCCATGGTCCATCTTTTCCAATTTTAATCTACTGATTTAGACTACATAACTTCAACCTTTTCTGATATCCAAACCCATGTTTTAACTCTCTTTAAACATGCATTTTAAATCTATTACAACCATCTAACATTACTCCTAACTTATATGGTTTTAACTTCTAAAAAAAATATCAAAAACAACCATTTGTTTCCATGGGGTTCGGCCATGCTAAGTGGCCGAACCCCAATGGTCCATTTCCATCTTTTAATCCACTGATTTTAGACCATATAAATTTCAGTCCCTATGTCATTCAGATCCATGGTTTTTAACCATTCTAAAACATTTATTTAAATCTTAATTCAAAACCCAAAACAGTCCACAAAATCCATGGTTTTCATGTTTCAAAACATGAAACCAAACCCTCTCTTTACATGGGGTTCGGCCCTTCATGGTGGCCGAACCCAATGGTTATTTTTACCATTTTAAAATCCTCCACTAATCAAGGTTAAAACCTTGGTGTATTCGGCCATAACCATGGCCAATACACACCCCATTTGCTCCATGTTATTATACCAAAATAACAAATAAATACTTACCAAACTTCCAATCTTTCTCTTTGCCTTTGGTCCTTGGTTTCTCCCTTTTATTTCTTCCTTTCTTTTGCTGTTTTGTGCTTGATCTACTGGTGCAAACACCTCTGCTATTCCAGCTAGGAAAAACGAATTTGAGAGAGGGAGAGAGAGAGAGATGGAAATTCTTGGATTTCCAATGTGAAAAATGGCCAACCTTGTGTGCTTATTGTTTTTGTAGTTCAGCCCCCAAAACTCCTCCACTCCCTCATAACTTCTTGCACAAACCAATGGGTATTGGGTGCCATCCAAGGCACCCCTTGGCAGCTACCTATGCAGCCATTCAAATCCCCAAGCATCTCATCACAATCCCATGTATTCCCATTTAATACATCATGGAAATCACCCCAAACAAGTCCCCAACGTGTGGGACTTGTTTGGGTGGTTAAAGCTGGGCCAACCTCTTCAAATTCTCATTAGACTCAATGATTTACAATCCCTTGAATTTTCATTTTGACTCACCCAACTCAAGGTATTTTTATTCCAACCCAACTCATCACATTTAATGCATTTCATTTAATGCACATGAGTTAACTCACCTTTTGATTTAATTCCAACTCACCTCAGTCCCACTCAACTGATTTGACTCGTGTTTGAGCTCCCTTGAGGGTTCACATGGTCAACAATAGTCAACTCGACCCGTTGGGTCCACTTTTAGCTCCTTGACCCGTTTTGACAACATGACCCATTTATGGTATTTTGGTCATTTCTAATTGGTTTTTACATATGGATCAAGCCTACCCATTTTTCCTCCACTTGATTTCCAATCAAATAGGCTTAACCCCATTTAATTTAAAATCACAAAACGGTCAAATAACCCAGCAAGACCCGATGGGCCCCATTTGGGCCCTTTGACCCATTTAGCCATTTTTGACCCAAATGATGAAAATTACCCAACCAATCAAACTTAACATTCATAATGTGCTCATATGATTTTATTTTGAGCAATGGGCCCCACTATTTCCTTACTTAACATCACAAAATAATTAATTTAACAACTCAGGGGCATTTTGATAATTTTCCACTTCATTGAGAAATTGGGGTGTTACATCAATTGAACCTTATCCATAATCCGTTGGGTCTTAATTGGGCAATTGACCCAACTCCTTACCCATCTAAGGTCCATCTCCATTAATTCACAAATTAAATGGACAATTTCCATATATATTCATAAATTGAAAATCCGGGGTGTTACAACATCTGTTTGATTCTAAACTGATTAGAATTTGAAAAGGAACACAGAGGTTACCTTCGCTTAATGCTCTGGGGTTGAAAATCCGAAACTTGAAAAATCTTCCTTCTTAAGCTTACGCTAAAATTTTGAAAGGACCAGAGAGGGAGATAGTCTGGTTTTCACAGAGGGTTGAATTCTAATTGGGGTTAATCCAGCTGGGAGGGGGGTAGAAATTTATAACCCTCCACCATGGCCCGGAAGATGGACACTTCACCGGCAGCCCATGGGTGATTGCATGGGTCGACACGGCCACGTACCAATGGTAACAGTAAAAATAGTAGAAATTATTTGCAAATAAGTCCTTCTAGGTTTTTGCAATTTAGTCCATTTTTTGTCTTAATTAAATTTTAACTGAAAACATGATATAAATAATTTAGTTAATTTAATCCAACTTAACAAAAATGTTGCGTTTTATAAACTCTACTTATCATAAAATTTTGGAGACTTAAATTTCACTAAAAACAATATGTTTAAACAAAATTCATATTTTGACACTATTTACTTAATTCAACTTGTATTAAATAAAAGGGTTTAAAGTCTTTATTTTCAAATTTTGAAGAAATAATCTAAATAGTTATATTAAAGCCTAAACTCACATATTTTTCTTAAAATTTTATTATTTCTAAAATCGTCTAAAAATATTTATTTCTTCTCTTTTGGGCCCTTATCGGTTAGTTTAAAATAACATTTTTTGAAAATAAAATAACACTATAATAATAAATTAAAATCCTTGATTAAGGAATTCAATATTACTCAACAGTAATCCGATAATTATATAGATAGTAGAAATAACGTCGATAAATGGCAAATTACCATTTTGCCCTTCCAACTAGACGACTTGGATCTTCTAGCTTTCAAGCTCAGACTGGGCCAAAACTGGATTTTTTGTAAGGCCCCAACCGTAATCTTTAAGATTAACCGGTTAAAGTATGATTTATCATACTGATTAAGCTTAATTCGCGTCAGGGTATTACAGATAGCATTAGAATTTATGCATTGCGTCAAGATTGGGAATGAAGGATTTGATGGTTTTGTTTATTTTACCGATAATGTTAAAAAAAAAAAAATTACTTATCTGCCCCCAGCCACAAATCTGTGATGTAAGACCCATTAGTTGTGTCGATGCGTTGGATCACGCCCCGCTCAGATTGTAGAAGGAGCGGGGTGTTACATGCTCAAAGTATCTGTAACGCCCCTTCCTCTCCCACCTAGATCAGAGTAATAAATTAATGAATATTTCGGTAAGGAAAGATAGAAACGTCACAACATGAGTCGAGTCCGAGTCTGAAGACCCGACCCTCGACTAGCCCAACATAGCAAGTGTGTGGATTGAAGTCCACTATAACATTTACAACTTGTTGAAATAACAACGGAACTTAAAAACATTTGAGAAGCGTATGAATAATATAATACATATCAATCAAAGTGAGGAAGTTCCCAACATAAACCAAATGCAACATCCAAACATATATAAGAGTTCAAAAAAAAAAAAATTGATATTACAATCCATCGACATTTTTCTTACGAATTACAATGTTTCGAAAACATCAAATTACTCTAAGTCACCCAAGCCTTTCTCGATGTAAGTCCTCCTCAGGCTCGACTGAAAATTGATCCGGTCTCATCTTTCTTTCCTTGACCTGCACCTACATCTAAAGGGGGAAATTATGGGCTTAGTCAACACGCCCAATAGGAGTTCCGATTAAAGGGAAAAGGAGGGTGCACATAGGAGTGTTATAGTAAAATCATATAATAAGCATATAACTGTAAAATCATCATATTTTCCCAAATGAACTCATAATAGTAAAACTCATACCAAAACCATCTCCATTTGCATATAAAAATATCATATTCACAATTAAACATTTATAATGAAATGTCATGCCATGGGTGTCATGATCAATGTATGCCTTTATCATGCCCCATGCAGGTTTTCGGGACTTCTTTGACCCAGGAGCACTATGGCCCAATATTGTGTTTTTGAGACTTTTTTCTGACCCAAGAGCTATAATGCCCAATCATTGTTACAATTTTCAGGACTTCTCTTACCTAGGAGCTGTAACGCCCAATCAATGTTACAATTTTCGGGACTTCTCTGACCCAAGAGCTGTAACGCCCAATCAATGTTACAGTTTTCGGGACTTCTTTGACTCAAGAGTTGTAACGTCCAATCAATGCTACAGTTTTTGGGACGTCTCTGACCCAAAAGCTATAACGTACAATCAATGTTACAGCTTTGGGACTTCTCTGACCCAAGAGTCGTAACGCCCAATCAATGTTACAGTCAATGCAATGCCCCATCCCATACCATGTGATGGGGTGCATAAATGTATAATGATGAAAATTCTCAATGTATCGCATAACCTCAAATCTTCTGTAAATGAATGCTAATGTCAATGCATCATACATGTTCAATAGTCTGATCCAGTTCATATATTCTCAAATCTTTTCATAACATCTATTCCCCTAATATCTCATGAGTTCATATTGACTTAATACCATTCTTATTGAATGTAACATAATTCATACATCATATAGTTCATATAATTTCTTCACATTCCTTTTTACTACTCATATTCTTAACTATCATAAAGTTCCAGTCAATACAACATAACTCATGATACATTTTCATACATTTATTTTCACATAAAAATTCCATTCATATTCCAAAGTCTACCTTAATGACCATTTTCACAAAACCCCACCTTCAATTGTATTGTTCGCATATACAAAATACTTCTTTACATCATAGTTCAGATCGTGAAATTCTCATTCTTCAATTTGTATTCATAGTAATATGAAAACTATTACATTCATATAATTCATCATAATGGTTATAATTGAAAATCATAATAGCATAGGATTACACCTAAGTGCTTCAACAGATTAGAGAAACCTACCTGATTTGAGATGATCAGCGGAGAGGATAGCTTATGAAGTCGTACCCACGGGGTTGAGACTGCCCTTACTCTCTACGTTCGTACATGTGTCAAACATGAACAATTTATCATTAATTTCAACTTGATTAATTGTCTTACTAATTTAATTTACAATGACCTTAATTAAAGCTCAGAACTTAATTTTGTATGATTTCAATAAGTCTAGAGGACTCAGACAGTCAACTGGATCTCGGATTTAAAAATTGGAAAAACTGAATTTTATTGTCAAGCCAATCGGTCGGAAAGGCGATTGGTCGCCTAGGCTGTAGCTTCTGTTATTTTGAACTTCTCGTTGACCGATCGATCAGTGGTCGCGGTAAATGTACATTTTCCAGATTTTTATATGTTTCCCCATTTTTTATTTCTTCTCACTCTAGATCCATAATACACCGAATTTAAGCTTCCTAATGGAATCCTTTAGCATAAATAAGATTTGATTTAACATACCTCTTTGATTTGGCGATTTCGTGGATGTATCGGAGATGGATCGGGTTTGGTTTTGGGGTCTTCTTTCTCCTTCTTTGTTTTTTTTTCCTCCATGCTCTCGGATCTTTCCTCTTTCTTATTTTTCTTCTTCATTCTCTCTTTTGGTTTTGGAGATGGAGAAGAGAGGAGAGGGAAGAGGAGGGTACCACCGAGTGGAATGGAGAGGAAGTGGGGAAAGCTCCTTTTGTTGTCGATCTTTTTTCTCTCTTGTTCTCCTCCCTGAGGTATCAACAATGGAGGTGAAGAAGGGAAAGGAGAGGACCGTTCGCATGGAGGGAGAGAAGAGAAAGTGTCACGTTAGGGAATAGGGAAAGAGGGAATGAAAGGAATGGGGGAACTGATGGAGGAGGGAGAGGAATGAGCACTTGTTCATTTCTCTCTCCTCTTTAGTCAAAAGGGATGGGTAGTGGTGGAGTGCAACAATGGTGTTGCATTAAATGAGGTGAAATGACATACGAGGTAGTGGTTGGGTTGCCATGTGGCATACTGAAAGTTCCCATTTTCAATGTACTAGAACATCATATTGACCCTAAACGGGGTGGGTGAATAGGTCAATCCTATTTTTAATGGTGTTTACAAATTTCTTGATTGATTTGAGTACAGCAGGACATTTATCAAGAGATTTGTTTAGTGTGATAAATTCTCTAAGTGATCACACTAAGATTTTGACCCTTTACATAATGCTTGATTATAATGCTTGTACACAATATTTAAAATAGGATAATCAATATGCAAATTGATGTGTGTTGAGAAAAGTACTTAAATAGTAAATACAAACACAGAAATATCAAACACCATAAGACCAATTTAAAGTGGTTCGGTTAGCCAACCTACATCCACTGTTAGGACTCGCTCAACCTTGAGCTATCTCCAAAATCCACAAAGTGGGGACTTATACTCTCACAATTAAAGTGGAATTCCACCTCACTCAATCGGCTAGGAATTTCACCCACCACTGTTGATTAGGAATTCCACCTATCCATTTGGTCGGGAGTTCCACCCACCTCTATGCTAGAGACAACGCTCTATAATTTTTTATTTTTGTTCTGGGGTACCTCCCTTTAATCCACTTTCGGAGCAAAGGTTTTAAGGAAAATTAAAAAAAAGAAGCACTTGCCATTGAAGCTCTTTCTTCTGATGTGTACTTCTTCGAGATCCCACCCATGTAAACTGACGTTCCGCCTCGTAGTAGTCATTTAGTAATCATAGTCCAGGGTGTCAAGAAAACTGGTTCTACAAAAGGTTTCCTAGTTTATGGTTCTCTCCATCTCATTTTCAAACTCAATCCCCAAATTGGTTGTTTATGAGTTTTCATCATTCTATCTCTCTCTTACAACTCAATCCATTTGATTGGTTGTATTTGATTCCACTGGTGTATGCACGAGAGAGAGAGTGATCCTTATGTTGGCCCCTGTTTAAGGTCACTGGTGAAGATGAGGGTCAAACTGATCTGTCCGAAGCATACCAACTGGTTGCATAAGGATTGGTTTATAAAGCGAAGGTAACCAGTTGAAGTAACGGTAATGTACTGATAGGTCGGTCGTACTGAGGGGTCCGTGACTAGAAATGTTACCATTACAATTCCTACCGTTGTGCATTAAATGCACTCACAACGGTAATATTCTGTCCTGGTTGACATGTCGTTGTCGCTTATGGGTCGACACTTATGGTATCGAGAGGTCGGTCCATACGAGAGGCTCATTCTTGTGCAAAACATGTTTGACAGTAGTTTCCACTTTGGAAAGCTGTTACCAAGAACGACCTATCGCCCATTACCGAGGGTCGGTCCTGGTAGTCTCGATCGGCCTTTGATTGCTGATATGTTTTTTTCTTTGATAGTCTACTTGAGTTCAGATATCTTGATCGAGGATTCATTGACCACGAAAGGTCGTTTCAGCCTTTCACCAAGGGGTCGGCGCATACGAGACTCTCAATCAGAGGCAAACCCATAATGATAGTTTAATGTTCCAGAACCTAATGTCATTTGGGCTGACCAGTCTTTGACCACGATGGGTCGATCCTGACTGTACCGAGGGGTCGGTGAGATGCCACTAGTCGTACTGACAGTGAAACCAAATATATATTTCCAAGTTGGGTTCCAATTCACTGTCAACCTTCCTCACTAGGTTTCATATGTTTTAACAATTTGTTTGGTTAAGCCTAGGTATAGTCCTCTCTAAGGTGTGGGTATCACTTAAAGTCATATATGGCCATAATACCTGTTTTGTGATTGCCATAATGATGAGCTTCAATCCGGTGGAGCATGATGTTTTCTTTTGATCATCTTGAGTCTTCAAGCTTCCAGCAAGTACTTCTTTCCAAGTCATGGAATTGACAAACATATGGGCTTGGCCAAGCCGAGTCACTAACAATCTCACCCTTCGTCAATTTCATGACAAAATGTAGAAGCTTACCCATTTACAAACTCACCCTTATTACAACACATTTGAATATAAAATATTACATTGATTACATGTACATATTAAAATGGAAAACAAGACTATGGTCTTTGCATATTATTGTTTAGCTTGCTTCATTTCATTTTCCTACTCAAGTACATAAGCAAGCAACACTAGAAAATCATTAAAGGGGTTAGTCCCAAAAAATAGAGATGCATTCATGGACTAAAAGATTTGTATTAAGCTTCCCCATACTCCCTGATTTCTTAGTGACCAACACTCCCCATATAGCTTATTCAAGCTATCTGTGTTTAGAAGATTTCTCCCCCCCAATCTTCTTTCAGTTTGAATTTCCCAAACACTAACCAAGCATAGACATTCTCCATATGTTCATTGGTTTTGAGGTCTTCTAGCTTCTACTAATTTATCCCCGATTTTGTCATTCAATTGACAAAGATTAGTAGGCAGACATCGAGATTTAAGCACTCCCCCATGCTTCTTCGTATTTAGTGCTTGACTAGGTTCTACTCTAACTCGTGGTTTTCCCTTTGGTTCAATGTACACTTCTCTTGTATCAAGATTAGTTTATCCTTGCACAAACTAAGATTTTAGCATTGCTACTATCATCCATGAGTGGAGCAATTGTCCCAGCATTCTTAGGGTCTTCTCCCCCATTCTCCAGGTTTTCTCCCTCGGCTTTCTCTACCCAATTCCCCCATAAACTTAACTGCCTCTAAGTTTATATCTCTCCAAGCTTTCTAGCAAGCTTCCATCATCTTCCTCCTTAAGCTGTCATGACCAGTGACAGATGTTAATTAGCACATATTTTGTGCTCCCCATTCTCCAAGGTGTGTACAATTTCATAGCCCGATCTAAAATCCCTAACAACCTGCATGTTAGTCTATTTTACAAAATCCATGTGAAATATAGACAAGAGATATAAGCAATACACACATCGTATTAAACCATATCATTTCATTCATGAGTACATATGGTTAAGACGGGAGCCACATGGATGCTTAGACAAAAATATCAACATAGTTTTTCCAAAAACATAAAATATAATTTATGAAAAACTATTCTAAGCCGATCCATCCGAAGGGGGAGATGTTGGAGGAAAAAATGATTTTCGTCGGTTACTCTTTTTGCGTCCTACCATGATTGAAGAGAGGTTTTGAATTGATTCATTCATGGAGGTTGCAAAGCCTCCAATCTTTCTTTCCAACTCCCGGTGTCTTTCAAGGAAGCGGAAAGTTCTCTTTAAAAGAGCTTTATCCGATTCGACTTTAGCATCTTCCATTTCCCTTTTTATTTCTCCTCTTTTTCCTTACGAGTAACAGATTTTCTGATAGGTGTATCATAATCACTGCTTGCTTAATCTGGAGAAGTGAGATCCTTTTGAGTTTGTCATTTTCCACTCACTCCTTCTACTTTGGCCTCAACTGTAATACCTCGCCCTTTTTCACATGCATAAATCAAAGTATATATATTATATATATATATATATATATTTAATAAGTGAGAGAGGACGGACCGTTACAACGCGAGTCTAGTCCGAGTTTCCAAACCCCAACCCTTGACTTGCCACTTGGCTATTCAATCTCCTTCTTTTCTTTTGATCTTTCTCTTCTGCCTTAGTTCTTCTTCTCCTTCCTTTGTTATTCAAAATCTTCAAGTGTATGGAGGTAGAGGTGGGAAAGAGGAGAGGAGTGGAGAGAAGCTTTTGCTTGCTCAAGAGAGGGGGATCGGACAAGGGGCTTGGGGTGCCCTTTGGTTTGGGTTTTTTATATTAGACCCTAATCTTTTTCCTACCTCTCATAATGACTTGCTCTAAACAATGAGGCTCTTCGTTTCCCAAGGGTGACTTCATTGCTTTTGAGGTGAAGACCCTTGGGTTCCCAAGTGTCTAGGTACAATGTACCTAGACATGATTCCCCAACTCTTAATCTTCACCCTAGATCTTTCCTTAGATGAAATCCTAGCCTTCCATCTTATCCTTTCATCTTCCCAACTTAAGACCTCTTAAAAGAAAACCCTAATTCAAGATTCAAAATTTAAAAGTGGTTGACCAAGTCAACCCATGCCATGGTCGACCATGCATGTGGTGACTTGGTCACCACATGGCACTTGGGTCCCACTTTTGCCATGTCATTTGATGTGTCACCTTCACTTGTATGCCACCTCAATTCTACTTTCCACCTCACTTGATGACGTGGCACCCTTGCTTAGTTGGCTTCCATATACCATTTTATTTTATTATTTTAATTCCATTATCCCCCTCTTATTATGTAATTTATGTATGATGATCTAATTCATCAATTATTTTTAAATTAAGATCACCTATGACCCATTGGGTCTTAATTGGGTAATTGACCCATTTCCTTGCCCATCTAATGTCCATTTCAACTTTTTAATTTAAAATTTAATTAAATTTCTCTGTTAATAAATAAAATTGCAATCCAAGTGGGCCCATCCAATAAATTTTTATAAGCTGAGGAAAATCCGGGGTGTTACAATATTACCCTCTTTTGGAATTTTCTTCCCGAAAATTGGGCGAAAGTAGGGTTTCAAACAAATCGTACAAATAGCTCAGGATGAGCTGCTCTCATTTATGACTCCAGTTCCCAAGTGGCTTCCTCATTACCGTGTCGGTCCCATACCTCTTTGACGAATGAAATCGCTCTGTTCCATAACACCCTTTGCTCTATATCAATTACTCGGACTGGCCTCTCGATGTAAGATACGTCTCTTTGCACTTCTAAGTCTTGAACATTCAGCACGTGTGATGGGTCATAGTTGTACTTCTTCAGCATGGAAACATGGAATACATCGTGAAGTCCTGACAACTGTGGAGGGAGTATCAGACGATAAAGCCACTTCCCCTACCTTCTCATGGATTGGGAAGTGTCCCACAAATCTGGCTGACACCTTCCCTTTCTTTCCAAATATCATGTGTGTCCCTTTCATGGCGAGACCTTCAACAATCCTAGGTCTCTCACTTCAAACCCAAGTCCTTCTTTTGAAGCATCACAGTATACTTCATATCCCTTGTCTCTCTCTGGCAAAATTAGAATGGGAGCGGTGATAAGCTTCTGTTTCAGATCCTCAAACCTTCGATTGCATACGTCAAACTATTCAAATTTGACTCCTTTCTGAGTTAGTCGGGTGAGTGGAGCCACAATCTTGGAGAAGTCCATAATAAATTTTCGACAGTAGCTAGCCAATTCGAGAAAACTGGACATTTCGGACACATTCTTCAGAGCTTTCCAGACTCTAACTGCAGCCACTTTAGTCGGGTTCACAACTATTTCTGCTGCTGATATGACGTGCTCCAAGAAGTCGACCTCAAATAGCCAGAACTCGCACTTGCTTGTTTTTTCATATAACTGATTCTTCATCAGTGTGTCCAGGACTATCCTCAGATGCTCAACATGCTCCTCCTGACTAGTGGAATAAACCAGAATATCGTCAATGAAGACAATCACGAACTTATCCAGGGCAAAATATTCTGTTCATCAGATCCACGAACACGGCTGGTGCATTTGTGAGTCCAAAAGGCATGACCACATATTCGTACAGTCCATACCGAATTCTGAAGGCCGTCTTTTCTATGTCCTCATCCCTGACACGGATTTGATGGTAGCCTGACATAAGATCAGTCTTCGAGAAATGGCTGGAGCCTCTGAGTTGATCGAACAGATCATCAATTATGGGCAGAGGGTACTTGTTCCTTACAGTCAGATGATTCAACTTGCTGTAATCCACACCATCCGAAAAGTACCATCTTTCTTCTTTACGAACAATACCGGTGCTCCCCATGATGAGGTGTTGTGCTGGATAAATCCCAGTCGAGCAACTCATCAATTTGTTTTCTTTAGATCTGACATTTCTACAGGGGTCATCTGGTAATGAGGCAATGATACAGGAGTAATACCAGGGTAGAACTTAATCTTGAAGTCAATCTCCCTTTTTGGAGGCAAACCAAGGAGTTCTGTCGGGAATACCTCTGCGTTGTCTTTCACTACCGCAGGTAGTTCAGCAACCGGTGCCTTGTCTAGGCTGATACTATTCAGTACGAAATGGTTCATTTCTTCATGTAATCTCCTGGTCATAGGAATGCTCTATCTGTTGGCATGTACTATAAACCGTTTTCCCTCGGGTGACCAGAATTTCACTCTGCGAAGGGGAACTCAGTGCTGGCCTGAATGGGAGCCAACCAGTCTATGCCAAATATGATGTCGTATTCTGTCATCTCCATTACCAGATAGTTGAATTGAAATCCGAACTCAGCAAGTTCAGTGTCCACGGAGGTGCAAATTAGACCTAGTGATGTGTCTCCAACAGGGGATACAATAGTGAGTGGAGTGGAAAGCTGTTATACTAAGATACCATTAGCAAATATAAAGGACTAGGATGCTCCTGAATCAAATAACGCAATAGCATAAGAACTACCAGCTCCTACCATACCTTGAATCATCGAGTGGTCCACCATCTCTGATGGCGGAACTGGAGTATACAGCCATCCAGATCCTGCCTGAATGGATGCCCGTCCTGTCTGGTTGTGTGCCCTGGACACTTGCGACTGAGCTGGCCAAGCTGGGGGACGGAAAGAACCCCTGGAGTAAGAAAGTCTGATGTTCTGTGGACACTCCCTCTTGATATAGCCCTGCTAGCCACACTGATAACCGGCGATAACACCTTGAGGAGACTGAGAGATTGGTCCTGATGTGGAGAGCTGGCTGGGACGAAACCCACCATTGGAAGTAGTGGAGGCTCAGGGTTACCCAGAGTTGGGTCTGAATTTCTTGCGAGGGCGAAAAGAATTTCCCCTGCTCTGGCTTCGTCTATTCTCCACAATTCTAGTTGTCTCCATAAGCTCTTGTTCGGCTATGCTGGCTCGACTGACCACCTCTGCCAAAGTAGCTGATTTGAAAATAGTGACTTTGGCTCTGATGCTAGGTCGCAAGCCTCACTCAAACTTTCGGGCCTTCTTATATTCCGTGTCCACCATGTATAGAGCATAGCATGATAAGCGGAGGAATTCTTGATAGTACTCTGCGACGGTCATGGGGCCCTTGACCAAAGCTATGAATGCCTGTGTTTGGCGCTCCTTCTCCTCCTCTGGAAAGTAATGATCCAGAAACATCAAAGCGAACTGGTCCCAAGTCATCTCCATTCTATCGCCGCTGGAGTCTGCGCTTGTTGTTGTTCTATGACCTTCCACCATTTGCCTGTATCGTCTACCAGTTGTGAGGTAGCCAGTAGTATTCAGTCCTGATCATTGGTGATCTGAAGTAGCTTCAAGATCTTCATGATATTCTCAATCCAATTCTCTTCTCCTACGGTCCCTCATTCCCACTGAAATAAGGGGGATGCTGCTGTTGGAAATCTCTAACCATTGTTCGATCCTGGGATTCATTAGAAGTAGTGCCTCCATTGTCGTTCTGGTGTTGCTGTAGAACGGATGTGACTACTGCCTGCACTAGGCTCTGCAGCTCGAGAGGTACCACAGGAATATTCGCACTGTCCTCTCTCTCTTCCCGATTCGGGTTCTGTCGGGTATTTCTTATTCGTGGAGACATTTTCCTAAGTCATCGAAACATTGGTTGGCTTAGTTTTTCTCCTAAGGATTTGTGTTCAAATACTTTGAAGCTATACTTGATCAAATAATCATAGGGAGGGAGAAGTTCTGTTTAGTTCTCCTATATATCACTTTGTGTTCCTTACTTGGGGAAATTGCCTAAGTGACATCTTATATTTCTTGTTTTGGGGAAATTTCCTAGATATCACATAGTATTTCTCATTTGCCGGAAATTTCCTAAGTACAGTATCTCTTATTTGAGAAAATCTGTCGGGTATTTCTTATTCGTGGAGGCATTTTCCTAAGTCATCGAAACATTGGTTGACTTAGTTTTTCTCCTAAGGATTTGTGTTCAAATACTTTGAAGTTATACTTGATCAAATAATCATAGGGAGGGAGAAGTTCTGTTTAGTTCTCCTATATATCACTTTGTGTTCCTTACGTGGGTAAATTTCCTAAGTGACATCTTGTATTTCTTGTTTTGGGCAAATTTCCTAGATATCACATAGTATTTCTCATTTGCCGGAAATTTCCTAAGTATAGTATCTCTTATTTGAGAAAATCTGTCGAGTATTTCTTATTCGTGGAGGCATTTTCCTAAGTCATCGAAACATTGGTTGACTTAGTTTTTCTCCTAAGGATTTGTGTTCAAATACTTTGAAGTTATCATGGCTAATTACTTATCTTAATCCTCCATTCCTTTAATCATATTAGGTCCATACATGACCCATAAAAATTGGTTTATGGGGTTTGGCCATACACCATGGCCGAACCCTATGATATCTAAATTCCAATTATATCAATTACCATCCTTGAATCCATAAATCAAGGTTCCTTCCTTTTTTATCCAAAAATCCATCATTAAAACCTTTCTAAATTAATAACCATCTTCCATGGGGTTCGGCCATGCACCATGGCCGAACCCTATAGTTCATAATCTTCTCTTTAAAAATCATTAATCCTTAATCTTCCACTTAATCAATCACCATATTAAGTCCATCTATATTTTTCCATGGGTTCGGCCATACACCATGTTCGAACCCATGATCCATAATTCTTATCCATTTTAAACCCTTTAACATCATCAACATTCATCTATGATCTTCCATCATTTAAATCCATTATAATTCACTAATGTCCTTTCCATGGGGTTCGGCCATACAACATGGCCGAACCCTATGGTTCATTACTTCCTCTTAAAAATCCTTAAAACCCATATAAATTCCTTAATAACTTTTCCATGGTTTTCATCCCTTAAAAACCCATAAAAATAAACAAAGTCTTTCCATGGGGTTCGGCCATACATATGGCCTAACCCTATGGTTCATCCTTCCATTAAATTATTATATTCATCTCCCAATTTTCTTCCATGGGGTTCTGCCATACACCATGGCCGAACCCTATGGTTCCTTTCTTTAAACAAAATTATCAAAATACTTACTGGTTCCGCGACTCCTCCGGTTTTCCTTTGCTCCGCCTTGTTCTTCCGATCCTTTTCTTCCTTAGCTTTTCCTCCTTCTTCTTGATCTTTAGCCGAGACTGATCTTTGATGAAATCCCTTGAACGTGTATGCCGTGCGCCCCTTCTTCCTCTTTTTTATAAAATTCCACTCGGTCCTAACTTAGAAGGTGCCAACCCTTCAATTTAGCACCTTCCTAAATACCTCTCTTAATCAAGGGAAAGGACTCCTTTTAAAGATACTCCAACACCTCATTCGCATATCTCATATGCAGCCAAGCAACCTTCCTTATTTAGCAATCCCCTAGTTTCACTCTTAACTAAGGAAAAGACCCCTTTTTAAAAAGACTCTAGCGCATAATCATGGATTGCATATCTCATACACGGCCATGCACAATATCCCATTCCTAATCCTTACAACCATATGCAATCTTCCAAATTAACTCTATGTGCATGCCACTTAATCTAGATCCCTTATTTATAGACATATTGCATTACCATTTTAATTCAGCCCCATTTAATTTAAATTGAACCTTATACCATAACCGTTGGGTCCTAATTGGGCAATTGACCCAACACCTTACCCATCTAAGGTTCATATCCGTTAATTCACAAATTAAATGGGTAAATTTCATATATATTGATAAACTAAAAATCCGGGTGTTACAGCTATTCATTTTCTTAACATCATTAGGCAAGGAAAGCCAATCACCATAAAATTTAAATAAAACTAAAAATTATCAAGCCATAGCAAATAAGTTCTAAAGTGTCCTAAATAGTCTAAATTATTACCACCCAAAATGCAAGTCCTCCGAATACATCATTGAAATCAAACTATGTAAATTAAACTTCAATCTTCCAAGTTCATACTAATTTTTTTTCCGTCATGCTTGGCTCCGTTCCAGTCCTACGTCATTTTCCTTAGCATTTCATGTTTCAGCATCTATAGGGTAGAAGTAAGGCATTAGTCAACATACCCAATAGGTATTCCAATTAGGGTTAGGGTACACATAGGAGTAAATATTAGAATATTCATAAATCAAGGGTTTATACATTATTAATGGCATATTTGTAAAAATATCTTGTAAGTAATAAAACAATGCATGACGTCCATATCATAATCATGCTAACGTAAGTGTCATGTCATGGGTGTCAATGCCAAATGAAATCCCACCCAATGTCCATACCCAATCACATTGTAAATCAATCAATGGTTTCATTGGCCAATTATGTCCACAGTGTTTGAGGCAGCAACCACCAGGGCACTGTATACCCGTCCACAAATTAACCGGGATTGCCGGCGGAGTATGGGCTCCTCCCTCTGCGCAGGGTTTCGGGACTGACTACCCAGGAGCTCTTTGTCCTAATTACGCCGTACTTTTTTATCAATCGGACGCGGCCAAATCTCAACGGTTCATATGGCTTCATATAAGCTAATCTCAAGTCCAAGTCTTGCCCAGACCGCTCAGAACTTGGCTTGTTGGTCATATGTGTATTCTTCCATGCCATGCATGACTTAATGTAAACAAGAATGCCATTTCATTTAAAATACATCATATCATTGAAAATCAACTCATAATCATATACAATTTATTTAGCCGATGTATTCATCATATTTTGAATAAAACAAGTGCCATATTATACTCCATAGTGTTCTCAATGAGGTAGGAATCCTACCAATGTCCGATATACTATCCTTTCTTGTCTTGCAAGGATAACGTTAACGGTCGTGTGAGATGAATCGCGATCCCTTTGTGAGCCTCTTTACCTCATTAAATTCAAACATACATATTAGTTTGATTTTCCATTTTAATTTCATCATCCCTATTTCCATCTAAGTTCCATGTTCATTTCTCAACGCATTTACCTATCATAGTCCTTAAATGGTCTCCATGACAAAATAGAGTTCGGCCATGCAAGAAGCCGAACCTTGTTCTTTGATTCTTTTCTCCTTGAAATCCATCCTTAATCATGTTTAAACATGGATTCCATCTTCAATGCTTAATATATTTCCTACCCACTAGCCAAGGTTAGCGTTCGGCCATACAACATGGCCGAACCATCATGCTTGGTTTTCATCGTTTTGATGATCACATGTTCCTTTACAACGTTTCCCATTTCTTGATGGGTTTCAATATCCTTTTACCTTAGGCACTTTCTTACTTTTCTTAATTCATCCATCCAATCATAATCATAGCATGGGTTCGGCCATTCATTATGGCCGAACCTATGATCCCTTATGTTTTATTATTCCTCCCTCTTACAAGTTCTTAACAAGGATTCATCAAAACCCTTAAAATGTTAGACTTATGGATTTGACCATATCTTGGCCGAATCCATGATGATTTGGATTAATCTCATGGTTGTTTTGTTTCAACCCATAACCATCCTTTGGATGGATTTCCAACTCCATGACCTTGTAACATTTTTGGCCGTTCATTCCAACCAACATGGAACCCATGGGTTCGGCCACACCATGGCCGAACATATGGTTTCCTTATATTAATCCCCATTGATTTTATTAATTCTAGACATACCTTATCTCCCTAGACCTTTCCTTCAATGAGTTGCTCCTCCTCTTTGGCTCTTCAATCTCCTTCTTTTCTTTTGATCTTTCTCTTCCTCCTTAGTTCTTCTTCTCCTTCCTTTGTTAGTCAAACCCTTCAAGTGTATGGAGGTAGAGGTGGGAGAGAGGAGAGGAGTGGAGAGAAGCTTTTGCTCGCTCAAGAGAGGGGGGTCGGCCAAGGGGCTTGGGGTGCCCTTTGGTTTGGGTTTTTTATATTAGACCCTAATCTTTTCCATCCCTCTCATAATGACTTGCTCTAAGCAAGGAGGCTTTTGGTTTCCCAAGGCTGGCTTCATTGCTTTTGAGGTGAAGACCCTTGGATTCCCAAGTGTCTAGGTACAATGTACCTAGACAAGATTCCCCAACTCTTAATCTCCACCATAGATATTTCCTTAGATGAAATCCTAGCCTTCCATCTTATCCTTTCGTCTTCCCAACTTAAGACCTCTTAAAAGAAAACCCTAATTAAAGATTCAAAATTTAAAAGTGCTTGACCAAGTCAACCCATGCCATGGTCGACCATGCATGTGGTGACTTGGTCACCATAGGCACTTGGGTCCCACTTTTGCCATGTCACTTGATGTGTCACCTCCACTTGTATGCCACCTCAATTCTACTTTCCACCTCACTTGATGATGTGGCATCCTTGTTTCGTTGGCTTCCATATACCATTTTAATTTATTATATTTATTCCATTATCCCCTCTTATTATGTAATTTATGTATGATGATCTAATTCATCAATTATTTTTAAATTAAGATCACCTATGACCTATTGGGTCTTAATTGGGTAATTGACCCATTTCCTTGCCCATCTAATGTCCATTTGAACTTTTTAATTTCAAATTTAATTAAATTTCTCTGTTAATAAATAAAATTGCAATCCAAGTGGGCCCATCCAATAAATTTATAAGCTGAGAAAAATCTGGGGTGTTACATCAACTAAAAAGGTTGTCTCCTTAATAATCACTCCTCTAGGCTTTCTGGTTAGGGTTGGAGGTGATTTCTTCTTGTTAGATTTCCTCCTTAAATCTTCACTCGACGTCCTATAGTATTCAGGAGAGATGATGATTCTCCATAAAGCCACTTAGATTTTGTTTTCTTAGACTGGGTGGCATGATCATTCTCCGAATCAGAGGACACTATAATTACTGTGGGCTTGTCCCTTGTCATTTTCACCTACTGGAAACGGAAGAAATGAAAACCCTCTGTTTTTCATAGAGATTTCGTTTCAGGAGATCGTAATGGCTGGCCTAGGGCACGAGAGGAGAAAAGGAAATCGCAGAGCTTCAGCAGGAGAGGTAAAGATGATTTTCAAATGATCTGTCGTTTTCGCAGAAAAGAGATCTTTTAAACTTACTCTTTCTGATATGCCGACCAGTCGTGACCAACGACCTATCTGTGTCGATATGTCGATATATACCAACATGTCTCCCTTTGCGATTTTTCCCCCTATCAGACAGTGTTCTAAATTCCAACAGTACCGACCTATATGTTCCTCCGACTAGTCTATCCTTTGACCTGGGTTTTATAATGAAGGATGACTGAGTATGTGTGTGTGTGTTCTTGCGATGTTCATAGTTCATCGAGCTTTGCTTATACGCCTTTTAATACTAGTGATGATACATACATTCACATCGTATTCGTGCCATTTGATGATTCAATTCACCATTCTAAAAATAGGCACAAAACATGGATTTCGAATCTCTTTTCCTGGATCCAAATCATTCCAAGATTCTTGGACACATTTAATTCACCAAGTTAAGTATATTGTCCAAGTGTGTGATGTCATAAGATGCGGCATTTTCAGGCTTTAGCAAGGCAAGACATATATGAACATAATTCATTCCACATAATTTACAGATTGATGTACATTGAAATGAAACTCAAAGCACATTAGTCATACATTCATTTCTTGATTTGAGTACTAATCAAGCATATAGCAATGAGGTATGACCCTTCACACACAACTCTTATGCCTATTATCATGTTATTACCTAGAACATGATAAACAACTTACCATTCTTTCAAGAAAGTTCTAATTTCTTGAAAAGAGCTGGTACTTAAATGGATTATTCAATCATTACTTTTGGTAAGTCACACCAAACTAAATATCCATTTAACGACATAGATCATGTTTCATTCCACATGGAATTCACAACTTTTAGAACTTTGAAATGAAACAACACTGTGTATGTCTATTAAACCAGTTTTAATCACATACATACCCTATACATGAGGTAATGCACACACTACATTCATTTCCTAAAGATGCACAAATTACATGGCATATGAAATGAAATGAGATAAGTAGATTCCAATACAAGAGTGTGTACCAACATGTACAGACAAGTATCTTGTATAAGATTAATTCAACAATCAAAGAAGAACATGGATTAAAGACAAGATACATGATGATTCCAAAACATGTTTCAAATGTGGTACCAACAGTGGTATCCCTTTACACATTTGAACCTAACATTGTGAGACTTGGAATCTAAGTTCACAATTTCGTGATGGCCTATTGTCAAATCTGGTTTTAGCCATGGGTGCCTTCCCATTTGATCCTATGGTTCCACATTCCAGATTTTATACCATGATGTTGATCTCTAAGCATCTTGGTACATGGCCTTGTAGGACACTTGGAGGATACTACCTTCATTAAGTTCCTTTATTCCATCCTCTTAATCTCTTAGAAGATATAACTTGGATTGTTTCAATGGATGAATTTAATCAATCACCTGTATTTTTTCAGCACACAAATTTATTGATAGGTCATGTTATCCATTGGGCTAAAAGAGGCAATTTTTCAGTGGATTCTTTCAGTCTCTTTTGTTGTTTCATGTCTTTTAAATATTTTGACAGCATATCATGAAACAACATTGATGAATGCTATATATGATTGGTTTATGTGCATATCTAATTCATCACAAATCCAAGAAGTTTTGGTCTTTGGGCTGAGTGGTCACGGAAGTTGAAGGTTTATCCAATACCTCTTCCATGGCACATACTACTTTCTATTCACCTATTTCCAACTATGTTTTAATGATGAAAACATTTTATAGTTCTTCATTCCATTTTTCATCAAAAAAAAGAGTCTTGAAAATATCATAGCTTTCTCTTATAGCCATTGTTCTAGTACAGATCAACTCAAATGGTTAGATCTTTTCTCAAGACCACCTTGCACTGATACCAATTGAAAGTTCCCATTTTCAATGTGCTAGAACATCATATTGACCCTACAGGGCAGGGGGGGGGGGTGAATAGGTCAATACCATTTTTAAATGTGTTTACAAATTTCTTGATTGATTTAAGTGCAGTGGAACATTTATCAAGAGATTTGTTTAGTGTGATAAATTCTCTAAGTGATCACACTGAGATTTTGACCCATTACATAATGCTTGATTATCAATGCTTGTACACAATGTTTAAAATAGGATAATCAATATGCAAAGTGATGTGTGTTTAGAAGAGTACTGAAATGGTAAATACAAACACACAAATATTAAACATCATAAGACTAATTTAAAGTGGTTCGGTTAGCCAACCTACGTCCATTGTTAGGACTCGCTCAAGCTTAAACTATCTCCAAAATCCACTAAGTGGGAACTTACACCCTCATAATTTGAGTAGGAATTCCACCTCAATCAAATGGCTGGGAATTTCACACACCACTGTCGAATAGGAAATCCACCTATCCATTTGGCCGGAAGGTCCACCCACCTCTGTGACAGAGACAATGGTCTAGAATTTTTTATAGTGGTTCCGAGGTACCTTCCCTAAATCCACTTTAGGAACAAAAGTTTTAAAGAAAATTAAAACCAAGAAGCACTTTCCTTTGAAGCTCTTTCTTCTGATGTGTGCTTCTTCGAGATCCTACCCATATAAGCCAACGCTCCGCCTCATAGCCATTGTTTAGCAATCACACTCCAGGGTATCGAGGAAACTAGTTCTACCAAAGGTTTCCTATCTTATTGTTCTCTCCTTCTCACTTCCAAACTCAATCCTCAGATTGGTTGTTTATGAGTTTTCGTCCTTCCTCTCTCTCTTTTACAACTCAATCCATTCGATTGGTTGTAATTGATTCCCCTAGTGTAAACACGAGAGAGAGTGATCCTTCTGTTGGCCTTTGTTTAAGCTCACTGGTGAAAATGAGGGTCCAACTGATCTGTCCGAAGCATACCAACTAGTTGCATAAGGATTGATTTATATAGAGAAGACAACAGATTGAAGTAACAGTAATGTACCGACAGGTCGGTCGCACCGAGGGTTCGTGACTATAAATGTTACCGTTACAATTCCGACCGTTGTGCATTAAGTGCACTCCCAACGGTAATATTATTTCACGTTCGACATGTCGTTGTTGCCGATGGGTCGACACTTATGGTACCGAGAGGTCGGTCCATACAAGATGCTCGTTCTGGTGCAAAACATGCTTGACAGTAGTTTCCATTTTGGAAACCTGTTACCCAGAACGACATGTTGCCCATTACCGTGGGGTCAGTCCTGGTACTCTCTATCGGTCTTTGATTGCCGATATGTCTGTTTCTTAGAGAGCCCACACGAGTTCAGATTTAAAAAAGTCAAGATCTTGATCGAGGAGTCATTGACCATGAGGGGTCGTTTCCGCCTTTCACCTAGGGGTCGGCGCATACGAGACTCTCAATTAGAGGCGAACCCAGAATGACAGTTTAATATTCCAGAACCTAATGTCATTCTGGCCGACCAGTCCTTGAACACAATTGGTCGATCCTGACTGCACCTAGGGATAGGTGAGATACGACTGGTCGTGTTGACAGTGAAACCAAATACATATTTCCAAGTTGGGTTCCAATTCACTGCCAACCTTCATCATTAGGTTTCATATTTTTTAACCATTTATTTTTTTAGGCCTAGGGATAGTCCTCTCTAAGGTTTGGGTTCTACCTAAAGTTAACTTTGGCCATAATACATGTTTTGTGATTGCCATACGATGAGCTTCAATCCAGTGGAGCATGATCTTTTCTCTTGATCATCTTGGGTTTTCAAGCTTCCAGCAAGTCCTTCTTTCCGAGTCATGGAATTGACAAACATAGGGACTTGGCTAAGTCGAGGAACTAATACATACCACCTCATCACTTCCCGCCATGTCATCACTTATGTGAAGCGTCCGCCACCTCATCAATTAACTTCCATTAATTAATAATCTACCCTATTAAATAATATTAGATATAAAATCTAATAACTTAATTAAGTCACCCTTAATCTCACTTAATCATTAATCACGCTTCTAATTTCACATCTTAATTAATTATTCTGTTGATCTCACTCCATTACATAATACATAACTAAATTACCCAATTAATTAAGTTACCATCAATTTCTCTTAATTTGTTAATTATCTCTCTAATTAACTTCAAAATTTCTACAAATCTCCAATCTAAGTTTGAATCTCAATGTTTCATCCAAATTAATCAGAGAAATTACAGTGGGTCCTCGAGTCAGAACTCTAGGTCGTCACAATACTACCATGGAATTTTCATCCCGAGAATTAGACGAAGCTTATGTAACAAAGTCCCACAACTCCGTATACTCCACGTTACTCGACATATCTATATTGTAATAACCCGAATTTTTGATAAATATATATATTGGCATTTATTCATTTTAAATTGAAGTTTGATGTAATAAAATACCAAATGGACCAAATTTTGGGACAATGGCCCAAGGATGGCCCAATTGGGCCATGGGTTGGATGAAATCCATTAAATGGGTCAATGAGGACTAATCGGGTCAACGATGGTCAAAGTGGGCCCGATAGCCATGTGGGGCCCAATGGATCAAAATCGGTTCAAACCCTAAGGTAAGTGGAAAATGAGGGAATCTAATTGGGCCATGGGCCCAATGGTTACCCAATAGACCTTGAATTGGAATTGGTTCATTTAATCGGGCAACGGTAAGTAATTGGGTCAAGATTAGTCAAATTGGGTCAAAGAGCCATATGGAACCCGATGGGCCAAGGTAGGTAAGCCCTAAGATAAATGGGTAAGACAAGAATATAATTGGGTCATGGACCCAATGGTGATCCAATTAAGATAAATTAAATGGATTAGATAATTATAAAATTATCTAAGTTAAGATGTATCAAGATTAAGTGATATGGCCAAATGGGGCCCACCTCCACCTCACCAATTGAGGTGGCATGTGGACCAAGGAAAAAGTGGGACCAACCATCATGGTTGACTTGGTCAACCATGGATAAATTTAAGAATGACTAAGGTAGATTAAGGTAAGTTAAATTGATTAAAATTATTGTAAAATTACCTAAGTTAAAATTAATGGAATTAATATAACATGGCCAAGTGGGGCCCACCTCCACCTCATCAAGTGAGGTGGCGGGTGGGGTAGGTACATGTGGGGGCCGTCCACCATGGTTGACTTGGTCAACCATGGGTGGATTTATTAGATAGATAATTGATGGAATTAAATTGGATAGAAATTAATTAACCTAAGTGAGGACTTAACTTAATTAATTAGGTTAATTAATTAAGGGTCAACATAGGCAAGTCAAAGAGGACATGGGAGCCATGCTTGGTGGTTGGGTCTCAACCACCACCAAAGTCAAGCTAGCCCATGTTGGTTGGTGAGCAAAAAATTAATGTGGAGTCTAGGTTACTCCACCCACCCTCCATCTCCTCCCCAACTAACCCATTTCACTCATCTCCATCTTCTCCACTCTCAAAAAACGTCCCATGCACTAGGGAAAAGAGTGAAGAAAACTTAGAAGAAAAAGAAGAGAAGAAGAGAAGAAAAGAGGTGGAACCTTGGATTCACCACTTGAAGATCAAGAGCTACCATCTTCATCATCTTCCCCTCTTCCCCTCTCTCAATCTAACACTATCTTAGCCAATCCAAGCATGTCCCACCATTGATCAAGTCCATCTAGCCGATCAAACAAGGAGAGGAAGAAGAAAGGAGGCCAAGGAAGTTGACGGGAGCGACAAAGACCGGAGGAGTCGTCGGATCGTAAGTATGTTCTAAACAAGATTTTATTTTCTAGGAATATAGAATCCATTTCTTAGACTAAATGTGGCCAAAAACGTGGTGGGCCATGGATCTAAGATCAATCAAAAGATAAGATAAGAAATGGATAAAAATGGAGGAATGGATTAAGAAATGGAAGAATGGAATTTCTAAATGGAATTTTTAAGTCTTTATTAAGCATAGGAAAATGGAAATTTTGATGGATTGGATGGACCTTACATGGCTGAACACCATGGTAAATGGTGATGAATTTATTAGGATGTTAAGGTTTAAAATTTTGGAGAATGGTTAATGAGAAAACATTAGTATTTATGATTTTAAATAATGGAAGGCATGGGGATGATCTAAAATCTTTGGATCTCTAAGGTTGTATTAAAGCATGGAGAGTATGGAATTTTAATGAATGGATGGACCATAGGGTTCGGCCATGTAGCATGGCCGAACCCCATGGTAAATAGGGATGATTTTAATTTGGATTTTTAAGGTTTAAAACTATGTTAGATGTTAATGTTTTTTTTTTTTTAAAAAAAATGGATGAATGCTAGTGATTATAAAGAGGATTTTAAAATGAGGAAGTTTCATGAAGATATGAATGGTTTTTCATGGCCTTGAAAAGGCATAGATTGGAATGAACCATGAGCAATGGGTTCGGCCATGGGTATGGCCGAACCCTATGGTGTGATTTAATGATTTTGATGAAGGTAAAAAGAATGGGAAATTTTGTAGAGAGATCATAAATTTAAATGGACTTATTGAGTCTAGAAAGTGATGATTTAGTGATTTTAAAATGGATTATTTTTGGGACAAAACATGAGTCTTTGAAAATGGCATCCATAAAGGTGAACCCTAGAGTGGTGATTAGTGGTTTTAAAAAAATGGAAAATGGTGTAGAGGAATACTAGATTTTAATGGATTGTGAGGTTTTAAATGGGATGAAAATGGGGACTTGAATGGATAATTTAAATTCATTGGAGATTGGATTAAAGGGAGTAAGATGGACCCAAGAAAATGAAGATAGGGTACCATGGGTTCGGCCATGGTGTATGGCCGAACCCATGATCCCTTTGTGGGCCACCTTGAGGGCCAAATGTGAAAGGACATATGGAGTTAAATGTTTTTCAAAAATTAAACAATAGGTGGCTGATTTTGGATATGTTATGGAATTATAAATGGGTCTAAGTTATGGATGAAATTTAGACTTAAAATAGACATAAGTGGGTGAATGATTAATCATAGAGGAGAGAGTGGCAAAATGGTAATTATAGCCACTTTGAAGAACAATGGGTTCCGCCATGGTACATGGCCGAACCCTATGTGGATTAGAAGTAAAATTCAATGCAATATGAATGATGAAAAGAAACGTATAGATGCTGCGTTTTAGGCTCGCTCATTTGAATATTCGAAATGGTCAAAATCGAATTTTATGTATGTGATTAAACCAATGGATAATGGGCTAAGTTAAGGGCCGATTTTCGATAAACTTATAATGTAATTAAAGATCATTGAATGGATCTAGGGTTATAATTAGTTAAGAACTTAACCATGGATAATGTATGGACTAATTCGGTAAATGTAATAAGGTATCGGACGTCGCAAAACGGTACGCGATCGGCGACCGGATTATTGAACGGAAAGCGTAACGGAACGCGACACGGTATTCGGTAGGATTCCTACCTTTTTGTAAGCGATGGATATGTGATGGTGTTTTAAATTATTTTGACTTGGCTTATTATGGATTTATGATTATAATTTATGATTTATGGGACTTGCACTATGATGGGTTTTAAATTACGAATTACATGATAGTATCATGGATTATATTTTAATATTATGCATCATATGACTATGTATGGTATATCGAATATGGTCTATCTATATACTACATAGCATAATGCACCTACATCTCATGCATGGCATGGGCAGAAAAAAATAAACAAACCGGAGTCCATGCTCCGTCGGGGCGACCGAGAATTAGACATGGGGATTGCCTGAGGGCTATAACCGGAGTCCATGCTCTGTCGGGGCGACCGAGAATCAGACATGGGGATAGCCTGAGGGCTATAACCGGAGTCCATGCTCCGTCGGGGCGACCGAGAAGCAAACATGGGGAAACAGGATATTGTATGATCATATAGATAATGGGTGGGACACATGACATAAGCACCCATGACATAGCATTCATCACATACGTATTTTGTTGTATTTTATGTTATCGATATGTGTGTATCACTAATCCATGTGCTAGCCCTACTCGGAGTCCTACTGGGCGCGTTGACTAACGCCCTACTTCTACCCTAGCTGATGACGCAGGAGAGACAGGAAGCGGTGGACATACCGGAGGCCAAGCTTAGGAGCTTGGAAAGCGCAGTCCTAGTTTATATTATGTTTACATTTTGGAGATGTAATTATAAAGTAACTTAGCTTGTCGGGTTGTATAAATTTACATTTCTAGCGATGGTTTGGATGTTACTTATGGAAGATACATTTTATGATATAATCATGAACATAGGGGCATTTTGGTAAATTCAATGTTGTATCTTCCCTTCTATCTAAAAACCGGTAGGATAGACTCTATTATCATGTTCCGCAATAATTATAATCCGCGAGCTTACTTCTTACGCGTGAACCGTTCTCGTGGACTTAGCTCCGTGCACGCGTGGGGTTGGCCAGTTAAGGGTCGGGCTTTATAAGCTCAGACTTAACTCGCGTCGTGGCGTCCGCGCCCTCTCTCACTCTTCTATTTCAAAAAAAAAATATATACTCTGATTTTTGGAAAACGGGTGAGAAAAGGGCGGGGCGTTACATATATCATAACATAGAACTATAAATAATCAACAACAGTTCTAATAAAACCAATCTTGGTTTTGGGGAATTTCTTATGTATCATATCATGCATTGTGTTTGGGGAAATCACCAAATCTTCACTCTTTGTTTTCTTTTGTTTCTAGGGGAAATCTCTAAATTCCTGTTGTTTGTTTCTCAATGTGGGGATATCAGGGGAGTGCATCCTACTTTGCTATGTTTGGTATGTCCAGTTATGATGACTGTACTATATTTTGCTATCTTCTATTGTCCTTCTCAGATTGATTGTTCAGCCTGAGTCAATCGAAGTAAATTAATCCAGCCCCCAGTCAGCAGACTCCGAAGAGTCGGTCAATTGGGATTCTTATCTGTCAGTGAGACATGAAACCGTCTTAATCTTACTTCGATGATTCAACTTCCCGTTTCGCTCTGATACCAAATGTAACGCCCCGCCCTTTCCGAGAATCTGAGTCTAATTTTTCTTTTTTTAATAATATTATAACACCGGAAGAGGGTGGACGACGTCACGACGCGAGTTAAGTTCGGACTTCCAAAGTCAGACCCTTAACTGGCCACCCATGTGAACATGGACTAAACCCATGACAACAATCCACACATGGAACTAATCAAGTCATGCGGAATAAACTAGACCAATTGTGAAAATAAACTGAATAGATAGCAAGTACAAGTCTCCCATTAAAACTAGTTAATCCAAATATCCATTATCAAACTATAAACAAACCATAGCAAAGTTACTAGCTATTACATGTCCATAAATTGTAATTCAAATGACAGTAAAATATAAGTCCATTCCAACACTCAAGCACTTAAGCTTGGCTCCCCTCCAGGTCCACGACCTTCTCTTTCCCTTTTCCTTTTACTGCTTTTCTTGCATCATCCTCTAAGGATAGAATTAGGGCGTTAGATCAACGCGCCCATAAGGTTTTCCGATCAAGGCGACCACATGGTTAGTATATAAAACATGTATATATCATAGTATGTGATCAACAAAACATCTGAAATCAATGCTATGTATGTAAGTGCAAATGTAATGAGTCCCACCCATCACCCATATACATAGCCATCACTTGACGAGACTCATCATCAAGGTAATCACAATACTCTTTCATTTCTTCTTGATGATATTCCTCCTGGCGGGATCCTCATCGCCTAAGGAGGCCGATGTGACTCTCATCATGATAATATTCCTGCCTAAGGAGGCCAATGTAATTCTTATCATCATGATACTCCTCCTGGCGGGACCCTCATCGCCTAAGGAGGCTTTCTATAATCATCATCTCATGTCCATGCATGAGATGCCAATGAATATATGAAGCATGTAAATGAAACTCGTCATTCAAATCCAAGATGATAAATAATAGTATAACAAATGTCTCATAAAAGCCATCATAAAACCAAGTATAAATGTGGTTACAAGTAGGTAGGAAAGCTACTGAAAATTCGCTTAAGTGTCCGTTCCTTTTAAGCGTCACCCGTTCACGACTAACGCGCCGTTAAAGAGATCCATCACCTTGTTCACATAAACCATGAATCAACTTTAATCCCATGCATTTATGATGTTCTGTCTTAACTTGCTGACAAGTTAAACAGTGCGCCACAAATTCCGCCACATCTCTTTTGAGTCCGTGCCACCAATAATGCCTCTTCAGATCGTGATGCATTTTGGTGTTGCCTGGATGAATGGAGAGCTTGGATTGATGTGCCTCAATCAATAGCTCTTTCTTATAGTTCTTTGGCACATATACTCTTCCCCGGAATAAAAGACCCTGTCCTGGTCGTAATTCCCATTCCGGTATTACTATGCCAGTAGACATCTTAGCCCAAATCTCTTCCACTTCCGGATCTGCTCGTTGTTCTTGTTCAATCTTGGTGACCATATTGGACCGTATGATTAAATTATACATACTCCCATGGTTGTTGATATGGAGTTTGAACTCTCGAATGGTGTTCAACATCTCCCATTCCGTTCTGATCAAACATGCCACGGATGTATGTGATATACGGCTGAGGGCATCCGCCACCTTGTTTGCCTTGCCTGGATGGTATCGGAGTTCAAATTCATAATCCGCCAGATACTCCATCCATCTACGCTGTCTCAGGTTGAGTTCCTTCTGATCAAATAAGTATTTCAAACTCTTATGATCAGAAAATACCTCCAATTTCTCGCCGTAAAGGTAACGTCTCCAACTTTTGAGCGCGAAAACCACTACAGCTAATTCCAAATCATGTGTGGGGTAATGACGTTCATGTATTTTCAACTGTCTTGAACCATATGCCACCACACGATGACTTTGCACGAGTGAACACCCCAGTCCCTTTCCTGAAGCATCGCATTGTACTTCATATCCTTTGCCTCTTTCCGGCAAAATCAAAATAGGAGCGGTTGTAAGTCTGTCTTTCAGCTCTTCAAACCTTTGGTTGCACAGATCTGACCACTCATACTTGACTCCTTTCTGAGTGAGTCGAGTCAATGGAGACGCTATTTTGGAAAAATCCATGATAAATTTCCCGATAATAACCCGCCAATCCTAAGAAACTACGGATTTCGGTTACATTCTTTACTGTTTTCCAGTCTATCACTGCCGCCACCTTAGCTGGATCAACGGCTATACCTTCTTCGGATATAACATGTCCCAAGAAATTCACTTGAGATAGCTAGAACTCACACTTACTGGTCTTGGCATATAGCTTATTCTGCCTCAAAGTATTCAAGACTATTCATAGGTGCTCTGCATGTTCCGCCTGACTCTTGGAATAGATCAGGATATCGTCGATGAACACGATTACAAACTGGTCCAGATACGGAAGGAAGATCCTGTTCATTAAATCCATGAACACAGCCGGCGCATTTGTGAGACCAACTGGCATGACTACAAACTCTATAGTCCATACCGCGTCCTGAAGCCTGTCTTCTCTATATCTTCGTCCCTAATCCGAATTTGATGATAACCAGACATCAAATCAATCCTTGAAAAATGGCTGGAACCCCTCAATTGATCGAATAAATCATTGATCCTGGATAGAGGGTACTCGTTTCGGACAGTTAGCTGATTTAGTTTCCGGTAATCCACGCACATTCGGAGTGAACCATCCTTCTTCTTTACAAATAACACTGGAGCTCCCCATGACGATGTGCTGTTTCGGATGCAACCCAGCCTAAGCAGTTCATCAATCTGCTTCTTTAGCTCAGACATCTCTGCTGGCGCCATCCGATAATGTGGTAATGACACTGGTACAGTGCCAGGGTATAACTTGATTTCGAAATTAAGCTCCCTCATGGGTGGTAAACCAGGGAGTTCTTTTGGAAACACATCAGCAAATTCTTTTACAATTGCCGGAAGTTCAGTAATTGGTACCTTGTTTATGATGATATTATTCAATACTACGTGGTTCAACCCTTCCTGCAGTCCACTCTGCTTGTCTGCACGAACCACATACTGCTTCCCTCGGGTGACCAAAATGTCACTCTTCGGCGATAACAATCAATGTTGGCCTGGAACTTAGCCAACCAATCCATGCCGAAGATTATATCATACTTAGTCACGTCGAGTACCAGATAATTGAACTCAAATATGAGTCCAGCTAGTTCAGTATTAACTGTCGTGCATATAAGTCCCAATGCCGTGTCTCCGATATGGGACACAATTGTGAGTGTTGTGGCTAATCTTTGAACTAAGGTACCGGTAGCAGTTATAAATGATCCAGCTATGAAGGAGTGTGAAGCTCCAGAATCAAATAGTGCATATACATAAGAACTACTCACTACCGCCATACCTTGTATTACCGAGTGATCCTCATCCGCTGGAGGTACTAGAGAAAACAATCGTCCAGCTCCATTAGGATTAGGCACCCGTCCTCCCCGATTATGCATCCTGCCTCCCCGGAGTTAGCTGGTCTGGCCAGAGGTCGGAATGATCCTCGGGAGTAAGAAAGTCGGTTGAGTTTTGGACAGTCCTTCCTGAGGTGTCCTGGCTGGTCACAGTGGAAGCAGTTGCCCATCCCTCTAGAAGCCTGAATGACTGCTGCAGATTGAGAGGGTTGGTTGGTACGAAAGCCCCTAGTGGATCCAACAGATGGTGAGGGTCTGCTGAAGTTCGGTCGGAACTTCTTGTTAGGCTGATACGTACCCCTCCCACTCGGTGCTCGACTGTTGTCAACTCTTGTGAACTCAGCCAATTCCTGCTCAACAATGGTGGCTCTGCTAACCACTTCCGCCAGCGTAGCTGCTTTTAACACGGTCACTCTGGCCCTAATGTTTGGCTGCAACCCACGCTTGAACTTACGAGCACGTCGATACTTCGTGTCCACAATATAAAAAGCATAAATTGATAGGCTGAGAAATTCCTGATGGTACTCAGCTACTGTCATCAAGCCTTGCACTAATGACAAAAATGCTTGGATCTGGCGTTCCTTTTCTTCTTTCGGGAAATAGTGATCTAGAAACGTCGCTGAGAATTGCTCCCAGGTCATAGCGGTCCTTTCCCTTTCTAGCACGAGTGCCTGCTGTTTCTCCACTATCTCCCACCACTTACCAGCGTCATCTATCAGCTGTGACGTGGCCAGTAGAATCTTGTGGGCATGACTCTTGATATTCAATAGAGTCAGTATTTGAGAGATCTTTTTCAACCAGTTCTCTGCTCTAACAGGCCCCTCTCTCCCCTTGAAGTAAGGAGGGCGCTGTTGTTGAAAGTCTCTGACCATGCTTCTGTCATTGGCTCACTCGTGCTTCCACCTCCATTCATATGTTATTGGAGGACAGAAGTAACTACTGCCTGTACCAAGCTTTGTAGTTCAGGATTTACAAATGGTAAACTCACGTTGTTGTTGCTGTTCCCCTCTTCCTCCCGTCGATATGAAGGGTCACTATCCTCCTCTTTTCGCTGAGAGTGATGCGATTCTTCCTCATGTACTAATTTCTCCTTATCGTGTACTGATTTCTCCTTATCATGTACCGATGGCTCCTTCTCATGTACCATTTTCTCCTTCCCTTTATCGTCTTGTTGAGTCTTTCTTTTTGGAGCCGTTTCGCCAAAGCCAATTTGTAATACTTTCTCCTTCCCTTTTTTATTCTGTAGACTCTTTCTCGTTGGAGCCATTTCTTCCTAATTTATGGAAACATTATTGGCTTAGTTTTCTTCGCAACATACATTAAATGCTATAAATCCTCATAGAATCATAAAATTGCATATTTTATATATATTCATATTTCATCTTTGTACAAGGGTTGGTAGGGTTAAAACACACCCTTCAAACAACAAAATGTACCCGCAACCCTTACAAAATAACCCTCTTTTTAATGACCTTTCTTACTACCTCTTAGCCTAATCTTCCGTAGAAGACCCTACATCATCTCAAACATAAAGAAACTATCAGGGCATGTCATCGACATGTGTCCCAATACTCCACATGTCACATCATCCTCAAACATAAAGAAACTATCAGGGCATGTCATCGACATGTGTCCCAATACTCCACACGTCAAGCAGGGTATTAACCCCGGTCCTCCAATATAAGGACAGTTAGTCCTTTTTTTCCAGTGCCCATGTAGTCCACAAGCTGGGCAAACAACCTCAAGAGGGTGGGGGCAGTATGTACAGCTGTTCCATCCTGGTTGTACAACTCGCACATATAGTCAGGATCTATCTCCCCCGCCATCTCTCTTATCCTTGGAAAATCTTCCATAAGCTCTTCTGGAAGAGGTGCTAGATCCACTTCCACCTCCTCGAGTAAACCCCCTTGATTGTCCATGTTAACTTCCACGTTGGTGTTGTTGGAAGCAGACACCAAATCTATTGGACAACTAGGGGTTCCTTTATCCTACAACTCCGTATGCTCCACGTTGCTTGACATATCTGTATCATAACACAGAACTCATAAATAATCACAGCAGTTCTAATAAAACCAATCTTGGTTTTGGGGAATTTCTTATGTATCATATCATGCATTGTGTTTGGGGAAAATTGCCAAATCTTCACACTTTGTTTTCTTTTGTTTCTGGTGAAATCTCTAAATTCCTGTTGTTTGTTTCTCAATGTGGGGATATCAGGGGAGTGCATCCTACTTTGCTATGTTTGATATGTCCAGTTATGATGACTGTACTTTACTTTGCTATCTTTTATTGTCGTTCCCAGATTAATTGTTCAGCCTGAGTCAATTGAAGTAAATTAATCCAGCCCCCAGTCAGTGGACTCCGAAGAGTCGGTCAGTTGGGATTCTTATCTGTCAGTGAGACATGAAACCGTCTTAATCTTACTTCGATGATTCAATTTCCCGTTTCGCTCTGATACCAACTGTAACGCCCCGCTCTTTCCGAGATTTAGAGTCTATTTTTTTTAAAAATAATAATATAATAACACCAGAAGAGGGCGGACGACGTCATGACGCGAGTTAAGTTCGGACTTCCAAAGTCCGACCCTTAACTGGGCACTCATGTGAACATGGACTAAACCCATGATAACAATCCAGACATGGAACTAATCAAGTCATGCGGAATAAACTAGACCAATTGCAGAAATAAACTGAATAGATAGCAAGTACAAGTCTCCCATTAAAACTAGTTAATCCAAATATCCATTATCAAACTATAAACAAACCATAGCAAAGTTACTAGCTATTACATGTCCATAAATTGTAATTCAAATGACAGTAAAATATAAGTCCATTCCAACACTCAAGCACTTAAGCTTGGCTCCCCTCCAGGTCCACGACCTTCTCTTTCCCTTTTCCTTTTACTGCTTTTCCTGCATCATCCTCTAAGGATAAAATTAGGGCGTTAGATCAACGCGCCCAGTAGGTTTTCCGATCAAGGCTACCACATGGTTAGTATATAAAACATGTATATATCATAGTATATGATCAACAAAACATCTGAAATCAATGCTATGTATGTAAGTGCAAATGTAATGAGTCCCACCCATCACCCATATACATAGCCATCACTTGACGAGACTCTCATCATCAAGGTAAATCACAATACTCTTTCATTTCTTCTTGATGATATTCCTCCTGGTGGGACCCTCATCGCCTAAGGAGGCATTCCATAATCATCATCCCATGTCCATGCATGAGATGCCAATGAATATATGAAGCATGTAAATGAAACTCGTCATTCAAATCCAAGATGATAAATAATAGTATAACAAATGTCTCATAAAAGCCATCATAAAACCAAGTATAGATGTGGTTACAAGTAGGTAGGAAACCTAATGAAAATTCACTTAAGTGTCCGTTCCTTTTAAGCGTCACCCGTTCACGACTAGCGCGCCCTTAAAGAGATCCGTCACCTTGTTCACATAAACCATGAATTAACTTTAATCCCATGCATTTATTTTGATGGGGTTCGGCCATACAGCATGGCCGAACCTCATCATCTAAATTTGGTCCCTATTTACAATTTTTGCCATTATTTTAAAGTCCCCAGATCGAGTCCCTTGATTTAATAATTCCATCCATTAGCTTTATTAAAACAGTCCATTAAAAATTAATATCCAAAAATATTTATAAGTGGGGTTCGGCCATACATCTTGGCCGAACCTCACTTATTTACTTAGGTCCTCTCTTTCATCTCTTGATTGTTACCCTTATTCACAAAACTGCCATTGCTACCAATACATAATTATATCATGCTTAAACATTTAAACCACCAATTATTTCCATGAAATTGATTCATAAAAGCCGAAGCCATGGTCCATGGGGTTCGGCCATACATATGGCCGAACTCTATGGTTTTCACATTTGAATCTCTATATCAAAACTTAGCCATAGTAACCCCATGGTTCGGCCATGAAATGGCCGACCTATGTCTTGTCCAAATGTTCACTTAGAACCCTTTTTATACCCTTCATATTGTTCCATGATCTTCAAGTTTGAAACCCTTTAATTCAACAAAACAGTCCATATAACTCACCATCCTTCCCATCCTTTAAATCCATATAAAATGGTCCATGGGGTTCGGCCATACCCCTGGCCGAACCTTATGGTTCACTTGGTTCAGTACTTCCCATGATTACTCATGGTTTTGACATGCTAATTTAACCATAATCAATATATGGTTCAGCCATACATTGGCCAACCCAATATATACACTTTATCTTCATTTTTAAACACCTTAACCCTTCCACAACTTGTATGGTTTTATCTCTCAAAACCATCAAAATCACCATAAGCTTGACAACTCCTTTCATGGGGTTCGGCCATCCCCAATGGCCGAACCCTATGGCCTATGTTTTGAACCTCTTTAACATATAATTTGAGCCTTATTAAAACATGTACCAACCTCCATGGTCTTACATGTTTGTAGCCTTCAAAACCATCAACCTAACCAAATAAATTTCATGGGGTTCGGTCAACCAAAGTGGCCGCTTATGAAACATCAAAATTCATATTTTGAACCTTTGGTAGATTCGGCCATCCCATGGCCAAATCATGTTCCATTTATCCCATTTTATTAAACAAAACTCCATGGAAATACTTACCAAATTCCTTTGCTTCTCTTCTCTCCTTTTGACCTTGCTGCCTTCCTTCTTGCTTCCTTAGTCTCTAACCGATTAGAAGCTTGAATCAATGGTGAAAACACCAAGGTATAATTCGGCCTAGAGAGTGTGTTCTTGAGAGAGGGAGAGAAATGAAAGTCTAAGGTTTCCTTGGAATGAAAATCGGCCAAGTATGGTGGTGTATTCCTTTTGTTAAACAACCCCACTTCTTCTCATTAATCCACATCAATACTTGATCAAACCAAGGAGGCATTTGATGCCAACCAAGGCATCCCTTGGCACCAAACAATGCATCCTTTGAGATGAAAAGACCCCTCCATCTTTCATCATTAAAGCCGCCCCCAACCATGGTGACCCTTGGCTTGGCCAAGGCACCACTTCATTTCCAACGTGTGCCATCACTTGACTTTGAGTCTTTGAGATCAAGACAACTACTCACCTTCCATTTGACTCACTTGAACTCAAGGTCCCTTTGATTTCCAACTCAACTCACCCAACTCACTACACTTAATGCATTTCATTTAATGCACTTGAGTCAACTTATTACTTGATTTAATTCCAACTCACTTCAGTCCCAACTCAAACTGATTTAACTCATATTTGAGCTCACTTGAGGGTCTACACGGTCAACCATGGTCCACATGGTCAACACGACCCATTGGGTCCCCATTTAGCCCATGAATCCAATTTGACGCCATGACCCAATCATGGGTTGTTTTAGCCATTTGCATGTGATTTTCATATGTGCCTCAAGCCTACCCATTTATGTTCCATTTAGTTTCCAATCATTTCAGCTTAACCCCATTAAATTTGGGCTCACCCAATGGTCAAACAAGTCCATTATGACCCATTGGGTCCCAATTGGGTCCTTTGACCCAATTAACCACATTGACCCAATTTGATGTTCATTACCCATTCATGATAAATTGACCCTTATAATATGTTCATATGGTCTTAATTTGAACATTGGGCCCCATCATTTTCTCATTTACAATCACATTTATTAAATTCGCCAATCAGTGGCATTTTCGTAAATATTCATATCATTGAGAAATCGGGGTGTTACAGCTTAGGTCCTAAGGTGTCTCCATAAAAATAATTCCAAATGGAATATTCTTATCTCCGATTCTTGTTCTCAAGTAGGTGCTTCACTTGTCATATGATTCCCTAATTTCTTTGATGACTGACACTGCTCTTCTTTCTCCGTACTTTTGTGGTGAATTCAAAATGTGGTTCACCTAACGTGTCTATCTCAATATCATACTTACAACATCACTCATTATTGTTTGACATTTAGCCATCAAATCAACCAACCAACAGTGCAATCTAGTACACTATTTCAATTCATTATTTGTCAGTAATTCTCACTTCATTCGATGCAATGATATTCTCAGTACATACCTATACCACGTGTTCACTCATCTACTCTCAATGTAAAATTAGTGATAATCTCACCCCTCGCCCGTAGCTTGCTAGTGAGGTAGCCTTCCAGTGTGAGAGTCTCCGCTCATCCAACACCCGTCCACAAGGACTGCTGGGCTTCTTCGCCTCAGACCTCCCCATCGAGAAGACAAACTAGTGTCACACTCTCCAATCAAATCTTCTGCACAGAGTCTTATCTCATAAGACACAAATCACAATTGCAAATCTGAACACATAATGTGCGGCCATCATACTCGTACATAAGACCCAAGCACTCCAATCCAACGTGTGGAAATCAAATCGAACGAACTTGTCAATAGACATCCTAGTGATCAAATATATCATCCACCGGTGTGTAACACCCCAGATTTTTAGGTTAACAATATTTATGGAATTTACCATCTTCATTGTGAATTAACAGATATGAACCTTAGATGGGTAAGGTGTTGGGTCAATGGCCTAATTAAGACCCAACGGTTATAGTATAAGGTTCAATTTAAAGTAAATGGGTAAGGTGCATTTAATTGGGTCAAGGTTGTTATTTGGGTCAAAATGCCCAATTGGGACCCAATGGGTCGTGGTTGACTTGGTTGACCACCAAGTGAGTTCAAGCCTAACTTAATTGGGGCTGAATTAAAATGGGAAGCCAATCAAGTGAGTGAGTTGACTTTAAAGTGATGAGTTAAATGAAGTGAGTTGATTTGAATTAAATTATATGAGTTAGGTGAGTTGGAATGAGAGTTTCATCTCATGGATGAAACCCCCACTTGAGTCATTAATGTAGAGGTGGGGAGTTTTGTTTATTTTAAATTCAAAAAAAAAGGATACACGTTGGAGCCTTGGACTTTCATCTCATGGATGAAACTCCCACATGGAGAATCAATGGAGGTGGACGGTTACACATTTCAAACGAAGGCACACATTGGAGCCTTGGAGTTTCATCTCATGGATGAAACGCCCACATGGAGAATCAATGGAGGTGGACGGGTACACATTTAAAACAAAGGCACATGTTGGAGCCTTGGAGTTTCATCACATGGATGAAAGTCCCACATGGAGAATCAATGGAGGTGGACGGTTACACATTTCAAACAAAGGGACACCGTTGGAGCCTTGGGAGTTTCATCTCATGGATGAAACCCCCAAGTGGAGCATTAAGGAGAGAGGTTAAGAAAATGGGAGTTACACCAAGGGCTTTACAAAAGCCATCATCCTTGGCCAACCACATCATTGGAACAAAACAAATTTGATAGTCTTCTCACTCTCTCCCTCTCCCTCTTGGCTGTTTCTCTCCCTCAAACCCTCTCTTGGCCGACCAGTCCTCAAGACAAAAGACTTGGAAAAGTGTTTGATCTAAAGCTAGCACACAAGGCCGAACTCTCTCACTCCCTTTCAAGTCTCACTCTTGGCCAAAGAAGTAAGAAGGAAGGAGGAAGAGGCTAAGAAAGGAAAGGATAGGAAGAACAAGTCGGAGCGAAGGAAAACCGGAGGAGTCACGGAACCGGTAGGTATTTTGATAGATTTTTAATAAGTAAGGAAACATGGTCCGGTCATTACATGGCCAAACCTTAAATGGTATACACAAGAATCCCATCAAAGGTTATGATCATGGTGATTGAATTTAAAAGAGGAAATAAGGAACCCCATGGAAGAAAAATCAATGGACGAATGTGATGTTTTAATGGAAAGGATGAACCATAGGGTTCGGCCATGGTGCCCATGGAAGGGCATTGGTTATATTTTTTTAATGGATTGGAAAGATGGAAATCATAGATGTATGCTTATGATTTTAAAAGGTTTTAAAGGGTTTTAGATGGATGTGTGAATGGGAACCATTAAAAGATCAAACCATATGGGTATGATACAATTTTAAGAAAAATAAGGAACCATAGTGTTCGGCCATGTTGTATGGCCGAACCCCACAAAATGTGTTTATGGATTTGGACATTATTGTAAATCAAATGGGATTTTAGTTTGACTTGCTGATATGTAAACAAGGTGACGGGACCTCACAAACGGTATACGGTCGTGAACAGTTTTCGGACAAGAAAGCAAGGTCAAACTAGTTGTCATTGGTAGGATTCTACCTCTTTGAAATGGGTTTGTGTATGACGGTTTTAATCTTATTTTGATGAAGTTATGTTGTAAAATGATAGCTTCCAAATGTGAGTTTTAATGCTATGTTTATAATATAAAATAACATGTGTTTCATTAGCATCTCATGCATGGCATGGGGTGAAGGATTGGTAACCAGAGGTCACACTCCAACGGGGCGCCCGTAAGACCACTGTGGGGATACCTTGATGAGGAGAATTCCATCAAGGGGATACATTTGATTGTGATGGGTGGGACTCATTGCATAAGACATATGGCATGGCATTGTTTTTACATGGTTTTATGATTATGTTATATATATGGATTTTGTACTCACCATGTGTTAGCCTTACTTGGAATTCCTACTGGGCGCGATGTTCTAACGCCTTACTTCTACCCTAGTGAATGACACAGGAAACGAAGGGAACGATGAGCGTGATCGGAGCTAAGCATAGAAGCTTGAATGGGTTTAATTTTATATTTGATTAAGTTATTTATGGACTTGTAATTTGAGTAACTAGATTTCGGGCATGTAATAACTTAGATATTTTGCTATGGTTTGGATGGTTTAGTTTGGATATTAAGTTAAGTTTAATTATGGTTAAAGACTTGAAGTACTTTGCCATCTAAAAAGGAATAGATTTAGGTTCTATTATAATCTGCAGTCTATGATTTAATTCCGTAAGTTAACATGTTATGTGTGAACCGTATTCATGGACTTAGTCCATGCACACATAGGGTTGGCCAGTTAAGGGTCGGACTTTAGAAGTTCGAACTTATCTCGCGTCGTGACGTCCCGCTCTCGCTCACTCTTCTATTTATAAAAAAAAGATAGACTCTGATTTTCGGAAAGCATAGTGAAAAGGGCGAGGCGTTACAGTTGGTATTAGAGCGAAACGGGAAGGTTGAATCTTTCGAAGTAAGATTAAGACGATTTCATGTCTCACTGACAGATAAGAATCCCAACTGACCGACTGTTCGGAGTCCGCTGCACGGGGGCCGGATTAATTTGCTTCCTTAGACTCACGCTAAGCATCTAATCTGAGAACAACAATGAATGATAGCAAAGGAAGTACAGTGAAAATAATTGGATTTATCAAACATAGCAAAATAGGATATATTTCCCGATATCCCCAAATTGAGAAAACAAATATGAGATACTTAGGAAATTCCCCCAAAAACAAAGAGAAAAACCAAGAGTGCTTATTTGGCAATTTCCCCATATTATGAAAACACAACTTTACGAAGGAGCTAAGTCAATGTTGTTTCCAATGACTTAGGAAAAATGCCTCCAAAGAGAAAGACCAAGAGAAGGACCCGACAAAATCCAAATAGTAGAACAACCTCAAAATGAGGAGGAACAAGAAAATAGCATGAATATACCAGTGGTACAACCCGAACTTCAAAACCTGGTTCAAGCGCTGGTCACTTCGGTTCTTCAACAACACTTGAACGGAAATGGAACCACCAGCGAGACCAATGACAGGAGCATGGTCAGGGATTTCCAGCAACAACGCCCTCCTTACTTCAAAGGGAAAGAAGGGGTTGTCGGAGCGGAAAATTGGTTGAAGAAGGTCACTCAGATCTTAACCCTACTCAAGATTTCGAGTCATGATGACAAGATTTTGCTGGCTACATCACAACTGATCGATGATGCCGGTAAATGGTGGGAGGTGGTAGAGAAGCAGCGAGCACTCTTTCCAGAAAGAGAAAGGACTGCAATGACTTGGGAGCAGTTCACAGCTACATTTCTAGATCATTATTTCCCTGAGGAGGAGAAGGAACGCCATACTCAAGCTTTTCTATCTTTGGTACAAGGTATGACGGTGGTAGAGTACCACCAGGAGTTTCTCAGTTTGTCTTGTTATGCATTCTATATGGTGGATATAGAGTATCGAAGGGCACGCAAGTTTGAGCGGGGCCTTCGGCCAAGCATTAGGGCCAAGGTAACCATATTCGAGGCTACACTGGCAGAGGTGGTCAGCAGGGCCACTATAGCAGAGCAAGAGATGGCTGAGTTAGTGCATTTTGACAACCGCCTAGCTCAGAGTGGGAGGGGTACATTTCAGCCCAACAAGAAGTTCCGACCGAACTTTAGCAAATCCTCACCATCCACTGGGTCAACAGGGGGCTTTCGTCCTAATCATCCCTCCCCATCTGCATCAGTCACTCAGGCTCCCAGAGGGGTGAACAACTGCTTTCATTGTGATCAGCCAGGCCATTTTAAGAGGGAGTGCCCACAACTCAACAAACCCTCTTATTCCAGAGGTTCATTTCGCCCACGAGCAAGGCCAGCTAATTCACGAGGAGGCAGGACATTTAACCAGGCGGGATGGGTACATACAGGATCTGGACGGTTGTTTACCTTAGCTCCTCCAGCAGCGGTGGATCACTCCGTGATTCAAGGTATGGCTGTAGTCAGTAGTTCCTACTCCTTTGCACTATTTGATTCTGGAGCATCTCACTTTTTCATATCTGCTGCATTCATATCCGCAACTGGAACATTAGTACAAAAACTGTCCACATCACTCACTATTGTATCCCCCATTGGAGACACAACATTGGGGCTTATATGCACAACAAGGAATACGGAACTCGCTGGACTCAGATTTGAGTTAAATTATTTGTACTCGACTTGAACGAGTACGATATTATCTTCGGTATGGACTGGTTGGCAAGCTTTCAGGTCAACATTGATTGCTATCGCCACAGGGTGACATTTTGATCACCCGAGGGAAAGCAACACATGGTGCGTATAGACAAACAGAGCAGACTGCACGAAGGGTTAAACCACCTGGTATTGAACAGTATTAGAATCAACAAGGCACCGGTGGCTGAACTTCCAGCGATAGTAAAGGACTATGCAGATGTATTCTCAAAAGAACTCCCTAGCTTGCCTCCCATGAGGGAGATTAATTTTGAAATCAAGTTATACCCTGGCACTTCACCAGTGTCATTACCACACTACCGGATGGCACCAGCAGAGATGTCGGAGCTAAAGAAGCAGATTGATGAACTGCTCAGACTGGGTTGCATCCGGAACAACACATCGTCTTGGTAACTCCAGTGTTGTTTGTGAAGAAGAAGGACGGTACACTCCGTATGTGTGTGGATTACCGAAAACTAAACCAGCTGACCATCAGAAACAAGTATCCTCTACCTAGGATCGATGATGTATTTGATCAACTTAGAGGTTCCAGCCACTTCTCTAAGATTGATTCGATGTCCGGATACCACCAAATCCGGGTTAGGGAGGAAGACATAGAGAAGACAGCCTTCAGAACGCGGTATGGGTTATATGAGTTTGTAGTCATGCCGTTTGGACTCACCAATGCACCGGCTTTGTTCATGGATCTGATAAACAGGATCTTCCGTCATCATTTGGACCAGTTTGTCATTGTCTTTATCGATGACATCCTGATCTATTCCAAAAGTAAGGAAGAACATGTTGAGCACTGGAGGATAGTTCTGGACACTTTGAGGAAGAACAAGTTATATGCCAAAGCAAGCAAGTGTGAATTTTGGCTATCTAAGGTCAACTTTTTGGGGCATGTTATATCAACAGAAGGTATAGCCGTGGACCAGGGCAAGGTGGCAGCAGTACGAGAGTGGAAAGCACCGAAAATGTGACTAAGATCAGTAGCTTTCTGGGATTGGGTGGTTATTACAGAAAGTTTATCATGGACTTCTCCAAAATTGCATCATCATTAACTCGACTCACTCAGAAAGGAGTCAAATATGAGTGGTCAAATCTATGCAATCGGAGATTTGAGGAGCTGAAGAAGAGACTTACAACTGCTCCTATCCTAATTTTGCCGGAAAGAGGCAACGGTTATGAGGTACATTGCGATGCTTCAGGATAGGGACTGGGTTGTGCTCTCAGTCAAAGTCATCGTGTGGTGGCATACGGTTCAAGACAATTGAAAATACATGAACGTCTCTATCCCAGGCACGATCTTGAACTAGCCGCAGTGGTCTTCTCTCTCAAAAGCTAGAGACACTATCTATATGGCGAGAAATTTGAAGTGTTTTCAGATCATAAGAGCTTGAAGTACTTGTTTGATCAGAAAAAACTCAACCTGAGGCAGCGCTGATGGATGGAATATCTGCTGGATTATGAGTTCGCGCTTAGATATCACCCTGGCAAGGCGAACAAGGTGGCAGATGCCCTCAGCCGCATATCACATGCATCAGTGCCATGTTTGATCAGGACAGAATGGGAGATGCTGAATTTCATACGAGAGTTCAATCTGTATATCAGTAACCATGGGAGTATGTACAATTTGATCATACGGTCCAACATGGTTACCAAGATTGAACAGGTACAGTGAGCAGATCCGGAAATGGAGGAGATATGGGCCAAGATGTCTACTGGCGTGGTCATACTGGAATGGGAATTATGACCAAGACAAGGTCTTGTATTCCGAGGTAGGATATATGTGTCTAAGAGCTCCAAAAAAGAGTTACTGATTGAGGCACAACAGACCAAACTCTCTATTCATTCGGGCAGCACCAAGATGTATCACGACTTGAAGAGACATTACTGGTCGCACGAACTCAAGAGGGATGTGGCAGAATTTGTGGTTCATTGCTTAACTTGTCAGCAGGTTAAGACGGAACATCAAAAGCCACCAGGGTTACTCAAACCCTTACCAGTGCCGGAATGGAAATGGGAGCACATCTCCATGGATTTTATAACAGGGTTGCCAAGGTCCTCAAAGGGCAACGATGCGATATGGGTTGTGGTAGACTGATTTACTAAGTCTGCAGACTTTATTCCCATCAGGATGACAGATTCATCTGAGACCTTGGGTCAAAGATATATCAAGGATATCATCAGATTACAAGGTATTCTCCGGACTATTGTGTCCGACAGAGATGGTCGATTCACCGACAGAGTATGGCAGAGCATGCAGTCCACCATGGGAACAGATCTACTGACTAGTACAATATTCCATCCACAGACTGATGGACAGTCTGAGAGGACAATACAAACATTGCAGAATATGCTGAAAGCATGCATGCTAGATTTCAAAAGTGGATGGGAGGATCACTTTCCGTTGGTAGAATTCTCATACAACAACAATTCCAAGGCAAGCCCCCAGATGGCTTCATTTGAGGCATTATATGGTAGACCATGTAGATCACTTGTGTGCTGGACAGAAGACGGTGAGCCTGCACTGATTGGACCTGAGTTAGTCGCAGAGACTACAGCACAGATCCAGTTGATACGGCAACACCTATTGGTTACACAGAGTCGTCAGAAGAGCTATGCTGACAAGAGGAGGACGTTCCTTGAATTCGAGGTGGGGGACATGGTGTTCTTGAGAGTCTCGCCACAGAAGGGACACATGAGATTTGGAAAGAAGGGGAAATTGTCCCCTAGATATGTGGGGCCGTTTTCAATCATAAGGAGGATGGGGGAAGTGGCTTACCAATTGGCACTTCCTTCACAGTTGGCATATTTGCACGATGTGTTTCATATATCTATGTTGAGGAAGTACAATCTTGATCCCTCACATGTGTTGAACATACAAGACATAGAAGTGCAAAGCGACGTGACATACATCGAGAAGCCTGTCAGAGTGGTGGAGACAGAGTAAAGGGTATTACGAAACCGAACGATTCAGTTCGTCAAGGTGATATGGGATCGACATGGAATTGAGGAAGCCACTTGGGAACTCGAGTCAGAAATGAGAACAGCTCACCCTGAGCTATTTATGTAATTTATTTTGGAACCCTAGTTCGCTCGATTTTCGGGACGAAATTTTTAAAAAGAGGGTTGTATTGTAACGCCCCGGATTTTTAGGTTAACAATATTTACGGAATTTGCCATTTTAATTGTGAATTAACGGATATGAACCTTAGATGGGTAAGGTGTTAGGTCAATGGTCCAATTAAGACCCAACGGTTATGGTATAAGGTTCAATTTAGAGTAAATGGGTAAGGTGCATTTAATTGGGTCAAGGTTGTTATTTGGGTCAAAATGCCCAATTGGGACCCAATGGGTCGTGGTTGACTTGGTTGACCACCAAGTGAGTTCAAACCTAACTTAATTGGGGCTGAATTAAAATGGGAAGCCAATCAAGTGAGTGAGTTGACTTTAAAGTGATGAGTTAAGTGAGTTGAGTTGATTTAAATTAAATTATATGAGTTAGGTGAGTTGGAATGAGAGTTTCGTCCCATGGATGAAACCCCCACTTGAGTCATTAATGGAAAGGTGGGGAGTTTTGTTTATTTCAAATTCAAAAAAAAAAAGGATACATGTTGGAGCCTTGGAGTTTCATCTCATGGATGAAACTCCCACGTGGAGAATCAATAGAGGTGGACGGTTACACATTCCAAACAAAGGCACACGTTGGAGCCTTGGACTTTCATCTCATGGATGAACTCCCACATGGAGAATCAATGGAGGTGGACGGTTACACATTTCAAACAAAGGGACACGTTGGAGCCTTGGAGTTTCATCTCATGGATGAAACTCCCACATGGAGAATCAATGGAGGTGAACGATTACACATTTCAAGTAAAGGCACACGTTGGAGCCTTGGAGTTTCATCTCATGGATGAAACTCCCACATGGAGAATCAATGGAGGTGGACGGTTACACATTTCAAACAAAGGCACACCTTTGGAGCCTTGGGAGTTTCATCTCATGGATGAAACCCCCAAGTGGAGCATTAAGGAGAGAGGTTAAGGAAAAATGGGAGTTACACCAAGGGTTTTATCAAAGCCATCATCCTTGGCTGACCACATCATTGGAACAAAACAAATTTGATAGTCATCTCACTCTCTCCCCCTACCTCTTGGCTGTTTCTCTCCATCAAACCCTCTCTTGGCCGACCACTCCTCAAGAGAAAAGACTTAGAAAAGTGTTTGATCTCAAGCTAGCACACAAAACCGAACTCTGTCTCTCCCTCTTAAGTCTCATTCTCGGCTAAAGAAGTAAGAAGGAAGGAGGAAGAGGCTAAGAAAGGAAAGGATCGGAAGAACAAGTCGGAGCGAAGGAAAACCGGAGGAGTCACGGAACCGGTAGGCATTTTGATAGATTTTTAATAAGTATGAAACATGGTCCGGCCATTACATGGCCAAACCTTAAATGGTATACACAAGAATCCCATCAAAGGTTTTGATCATGGTGATTGGATTTAAAAGAGGAAATAAGGAATCATAGGGTTCGGCCATAGTGTATGGCCGGACCCCATGGAAGAAAAATTAATGGACGAATGTGTTGTTTTAAAGTGGAAAGGATGAACCATAGGGTTTGGCCATGGTGCATGGCCGAACCCCATGGAAGGACATTGGTTATATTTTTTTAATGGGTTGGAAAGATGGAAATCATAGATGTATACTTATGATTTTAAAAGGTTTTAAAGGGTTTTAGATGGATGTATGAATGGGAACCATTAAAAGATCAAACCATATGGGTATGATACAATTTTAAGAAAATAACGAACCAGAGGGTTTGGCCATGCTGTGTGGCCGAACCCCATGGAAGAGTATTTGATGATCATGGAAGATTTAAATGAAGTCATATGTATGGACTTGAAGTTGTAAATAAAGATCCAAGGATATGATATAAACCATCCCATGGAGGGACTTGTTTATGAACTTAAGATATCATGGGTTCGGCCATAGTGTATGGCCGAACCCCATGAACCATTTAATGAACCATTTGATGGAACATGTTAAAGGAACATTTAGAGTTATTATGCATGTTTAAACGAATGGAGGATTGAACAAGGAAATAAGGGATTTAATTATATATATCTATGTTCATGGATTATGTTAATGGTTATGGCTTTGTATAAATGGCAAAGTTGTTAATATAGGCAAGAAAATGAAAGATCATGGGTTCGGCCATGGTGTATGGCCGAACCCCACTAAGGTTGGTTTATGGATTTATGTTAAGGGTTTAAATGATTAATTTAGTGATGAATGATTAATAAGTCAAGAGAGGCACTAAAACCAAGTGAGTGAGGTTCGGCCAAGGTGTATGGCCGAACCCCACAAAGTATGTTTATGGATTTGGACATTATTGTAAATCAAATGGGACTTTAGTTTGACTTTTTGATATGTAAACAAGGTGACGGGACCTCACAAACGGTATACGGTCGTGAACTGTTTTTGGACAAGAACGCAAGGTCAAACTAGTTGTCATTGGTAGGATTCTACCTCTTTGAAACCATGGGTTTGTGTATAACGGTTTTAATCTTATTTTGATGAAGTTATGTTGTAAAATGATAGTTCCCAAATGTGAGTTTTAATGCTATGTTTATAATATAAAATAGCATGTGTTTCATTAGCATCTCATGCATGGCATGGGGTGAAGGGTTGGTAACCGGAGGCCACACTCCGACGGGGCGTCCGTAAGACCACTGTGGGGGATACCTTGATGTGTATTATCCAATCAAGAGGTAACCGGAGGCCACACTCCGACAGGGCGTCCGTAAGACCACTGTGGGGATACTTTGATGAGGAGAATTCCATCAAGAGGATACATTTGATTGTGATGGGTGGGACTCATTGCATAAGACATATGGCATGGCATTGTTTTTACATGGTTTTATGATTATGTTATATATATGGATTTTGTACTCACCATGTGTTAGCCTTACTTGGAATTCCTACTGGGGACGTTGTTCTAATGCCCTACTTCTACCCTAGTGAATGACACAGGAAACGAAGGGAACGATGAGCGTGATCGGAGCCAAGCATAGAAGTTTGAATGGGTTTAATTTTATATTTGATTAACTTACTTATGGACTTGTAATTTGAGTAACTAGATTTCGGGCATGTAATAACTTAGATATTTTGCTATGGTTTGGATGGCTTAGTTTGGATATTTAAGTTAAGTTTAATTATGGTTAAAGACTTGAAGTACTTTGCTATCTAAAAAGGAATAGATTTAGGTTCTATTATAATCTGCAGTCTATGATTTAATTCCGCAAGTTAACATATTATGTGTGAACCGTATTCATGGACTTAGTCAATGCACATATAGGGTTGGCCAGTTAAGGGTCAGAATTTAGAAGATTGAACTTATCTGGCGTCGTGACGTCCCGCTCTCGCTCACTCTTCTATTTATAAAAAAAAAAAAAATAGAATCTGATTTTCGGAAAGCATGTGTAAAGGGAGGGCCATTATACGGTAGCTATCAAATGATGCACTTTCTTGTGGTCTACACCACTCAATCACATCATAATCACTCATGTCTCTCCATGAATCTCAAACACTTCCATACATCTATCAACATACCGTGTCAATCTCATATTTCAAGAAAAATTCACTCAATCGCAACATTGATCTATGCACTCGTCAAACTACAAACCTTTATAATCATTGGATACATCACATTATCACAATGTCTTTTTTTTAATCCTTTGGAAATATATTCAATAATTCAAAAGTACTAGACGAGATCTTCTGATACTAACATATTCATCTCATCATGCGCTCAACGATAAATTGAGAAGCTTTTAACCTTCAGGAGTAGGGTTAGACAAGCTTGAAAATACTGAAGGCTTCCTTGACATGATTATGACACAGTGTACGAAAGCACTAAATTTTATGCCGTTCTCATTCTCACAAGTGGATCGAGAACATCTATGTTATCAGTTCTATATCTCATAGCTCTAGGCACTCGGTTGTTAAACCAACCAAATGAAAACTGTAAATCCGATATGCTATCTCATTATTTTATTAATCAGTAGACTTCACACTACTCAGAAGAAAGATACCTCCAGTTCATATTGTAGCGGGTTGCACCTCAAAACCGAATAAAGAGTTCCACGTACACCAAATACTTTATCGCTTGTGTATAAATCGTAACATGACTACCACCTTTTTATTTATAATCTATATAACATAGAATGGTAAACAAGATACATTGTTACTCACGCTGAGTAGATGGCCCCAATTTTCGTTATTCATAACTATAAGGTCCAGTCCTACTTTGTCCAAGATTATTCCCTAGTCTAAGGATTTAGTGGAAATCTCTCTTTCATTCAAGGCATTCTACCTCAACACTTGAAACTGTTCATTGTCTAACCTGTAATGGCTCGGAATTTGTAAATCAATGAATATGTGAATATTATCTATTTTAATGATGAAAATTGGAAAATTGGTGGAATAAAGGGTAAATGGGCCAAAACTTGGACAAAGGCCCAAGTATGGCCCAATGGACTGTGGAGTTGATTTAAATTCATTTAAAGGGGCAATGAGGGTTAGATGGGTCAAGAATGGTCAAATTAGGTCAAATACCCATTTGGGACCCAATGGGTCAAGGTAGCTAAGCTCTAAGGTAAATGGGTAAGATGAAAATGTAATTGGGCCATGGGCCCAATGGGGATCCATTTAGAATGAATTCAATGAAATTTAAATCACCTAAGTTAATTTAGAATTAAACCAAGGTGATGTGGCCAAGTGGGACCCACCTCCACCTCACCAAGTGAGGTGGCGTGTGGACCCAAGGTTTAGTGGGGCCGACCACCATGGTGGAATTAGTCAATTATGAGGTGTACTGTGATGCCTCAGGAGAGGGACTGGGGTGTACACTCAGTCAAAGTAATCGGGCAGTGGCGTACGGATCAAGACAGTTGGTATCAGAGCGAATATCGGAACTTAACTCGCGTCGTGACGTCGGCGCCCTTTGTCACTTTTATTAAAAAAAAATAATGTACTCCGATTTTACGGTGAAAAGGGGCGGGCGTTACATAACCCTCCACCGTGCATCATCCTCGAGTAGGGTTCACGTAACTTTTCCTTTCAATTAACTCTCAAAAGTTAATCTTTTAAGGTAATAATCATTGTGTATTGGATGTATGCTACCAAAGGGCTAGATTGTAGAGCTTGCACAAGCTAATCCAAAGCAGAAATCATAAAAGTGCATAAGAAGAATTTACAAGGTTCCTTATTTCAAATGAGGTTTTTGCATGGAAAACATTAATGCTCGTCATACCTCGGATCACTGGGTGACAAGTTGTTTCCGGTGTGGGGGTGAGAGAATCCAATTGTCCTGGTGTGTGACTAAATTTTTTTGCGCTTGAGGTACTTCACTGCGTTGTGGGCAGTGAAAGTCACTTGGGAGCTAGATCAAGATGGACCCTAGAGAGGGGGGAAAGGGGGGGGGGGGTGAATAGGTCAATCCCAATTCGTTGGTCCTTTCTGAAATTTCTTGATTGATGTCTTTATGCAGCAAATATTTCAATCGAGTTTTTGTGTGTTAACAACAATGACTATCAATTACATGATACGTTAGCTCTAGCACCATTAGATCAAGGACACGAGATTTATAGTGATTCGGTTAGCCAACCTACATCCACTGTTAGGACTAGCTCAACCTTGAGCTATCCTCAAATTCACTAAGTGGGGACTTACACCCTCACAATTAGAGTAGGAATTCCACCTCACTCAATTGGCTGGGAATTTCACCCACCACATGTGCCAGAGACGACGCTCTAGATTTTTTATAGTGGTTCCGGAGCCAAGCCTCCTTAATCCACTTTCAGGGTAAATGTTTTAAAACAAAATTAAAACCAATAAGTACTTGCCTCGTAGCTCTTTTTTGAAGATGTGTTTCTCAAAGATCCACCCAATGTGTGCCCGAGTTAATCCCGACGCTCCGCCTTGAAGCCATCGCTGAGCAATCACAATTCGAGGGTGACTAGGAAACTACTTGTATCCTAGTTGGTATCTTTTATTTTCTCCTTTCTTTCTCTCTTTCACTAACTCAATCAAAGATTGGGTGTGTATGATTCTCAGGTGTAAATAAGAGAGATGATCGTTAGAGATGATCATTCCGTAGAGTGTATGATTTTTCTCAGTTCAGGGAAGATCAGTAAATGATCACACAACTCTCATCCTTATAGAGGAGTGAACACAATTTTTCAACTTGTCCAGTACAAGCAGGTCGGTGTTCATGTTTGTTATCGTTCAACAACCAGACCGTTACACATTAAATACACTCCCAACGGTATAATTATTTCTTGCTCGACAGGTCGGTGTCGCCGATGCGTCGATAGTCGTGGTACCAAGAGGTCGGTCCATACAAGGGTCTCGATCTGGGGCAACACCATGCAGTCAGAGTTTCATGTCCCGAAACTTGTCCTACCCAGAACGACCTGTAGCCCTTTACCGAGGGGTCGGTCCTAGTACTCTCGATCGATCTTGAACTACCGATATGTCTATTTTATCAAGAGCCCACTTGGGTTCAAAGTCCAGAACTTACAAGTTTTTCATCGACGAGTCGTTGACCATGAGAGGTCGTTAAGTTCATCACTGAGGATTCAGTGCATATGAGTCTCTCGATCAAAGGCATACCCAGAATGATAGTTCTATGATCCAGAACCTTTGTCAATCTGGCCAACCAGTCTTTGACCACGATGGGTCAATCCTGTCTCCACCTAGGGGTCAGTGAGAACGACTGGTCGAGCTAACAGTGAACTTAATTCATTTTTCCAAGTTCGCTTCTAATTCACTATCAAGCTTCCTCTCTAGGTTTTTTATGATTTTACCATTTCTTCAACTAAGCCTAAGAATGGTCCTCCAAAGGTATGAGTACCACCTAAAGTCATCTATGGCCAAATACTTATTTTTGTAATTGTCATAACGATGAGCTTTAATCTGGTGGAACATGATCTTTATTCTTGATCACCTTGAGTCTTCAAGCTTCTTAGCAAGTATTTCTTCCTGAGTCATGGAATTGACAAACTTAGGACTCGGCAAAGTCGGGTTACTAATAGGCAGTTGCTCTTGATATGATATGTTCGTCCACAATGGTAACATGAGAACTTACTCCCCAAAGACTCACTGCAAACTTTTGGTGGAGCTGTGGACAACCCCTTTTGATATGACTGGTCTATCCACACTAATAACACGTGAGAATATTTTCAGGAGGTCCATTTGTAGACGTGGAGGCCAAAGGGCTAATGAAGTTCTGGCGGTTAGTGAGTGGTACTTCACAGACTGTGGACAATTTCTCTTGAGGTGATCCGTCTGTCCACATTTATAGCATGAGAAGGGCTTTCTAGAAGGCTGCACTATAGAGGTGGAGGTTGAATTATGTTTTGCATCTACACGAAATTTCTTGCGTGGCCGGTAATACTCACTGCCACCTTGTCTCTTTTTATTTTTCATGGAGTTAGTAGAATCTGTGGTGGCCATGTTCCCTTGTGTCCGATTCAGAACTTCTTGTGCCTCAACTTCTTTCTCAGACTTGAGAAGGTAATTTCCTAGGAACAAGCCCTTGAAATTCTCCTAGGCTATTTCTGTCATCACCAAGTTTCCTTTTGTGGATCTCCACCATTGGCCGACATCATTGACCAGTTGTGAGATAGACAAGAGTATTCTGTCTTGGTCTTCCATGATTCTTAATTGCACGAAGATTCGAGTAATATTTTCTATTCAGTTCTTTGCCCCATAGTTCCTTCAATGCCATTGAAATGGCGAGGATGTTGCTCTTGAAAGTCCCTCATAATGATCCAGAGTCATATGCTTATGGCACTAATTGAGCCGGGTGCTGCCATAATGCCCACCAATGCTTGTATAAGACTTTGGATTTTGGGTGGCACGGAAGAGGTACTGCCACGGGTTTCACCAGTGTTCTTCGGATTTGTATGGATTTGTTGAGATTTTCTCCTTGGTTCCATTACCTATGTCCAAGAAGTAAGAATCACACTTTATTCACGTACAGGTTATAACACTACTTATATAACTTCATTTCTAATTCTCATACAATAAACTACTTAAATTAATTATACCTCGACATTCAAATGTTGTGAATCTCAAACTAATAATCTCCAATGACATTATTGTTTCTCCCACGAAACTACTAGTATCTAGTTATCGCTATTCAGTACTGGATTTGTGGGAACCCAAGAGTCGGACTCACAATCGTAGTCGCGGCCCAAGGTGCTCTCTACTTATCCTAAGTCCAAAATGGATCTACCCAACACTCGACATACTATGTCCACCGATTTCTCACAGAATACCACCGGCCATCTACTCAGATTAAGCCGACCGGACTCATTTGATAGACTCCCATAGATTTTCCAATGAGCCTATTTCCATAATATAGTCGTAAGCGAGGCCCATCGAACAACTATACATGTCATCAAGCAATCCAATCTACAAGCATTAAACATTGACATAGATTCATTACACACTCATACAGACGATAACATATTGAAAGTTCCCTTTACAAGGGGTGCTAGAACAATATGATTGATCTGAGAGAAGGAGAGAGGGGGCGGGGCTGTTGGGAGGGTGAATAGGTCAATCCCATTTTCCATGGTGTTTAAAAATTTCTTGATTGTTTTAAGTGCAGCGGAATACTAATCAAGAGTGAAAGTTCTCTTGGGAGGTAGAAACACCCGATTGACCCTAGGGGGGGGGGGGTGAATTGGTCAATATAAATTCGTTGGTCCTTTTTAAATATACTTGATTGATTAGTTAAAGCACAACAGATACAACAATCAAGTATGTGTGTGGTTATCAAATCTGATTATGGAATCAACATTAAATAGCTCTAACACCACAAACACAAGGACACAAAATGTATAGTAGTTCGGTTCGCCAACCTACATCCACTGTTAGGACTCGCTCAACCTTGAGCTATCCCTAAATTCACTATGTGGCGACTTACACCATCACAATTAGAGTAGGAATTCCACCTCACTCAATTGGCTTGGAATTCCACCCACCGTTGTGCCAGAGGCGACGTTCTAGAGTTTTTTATAGTGATTCGGGAGCAAATCCCCTTTAATCCACTTTCAGGATACAGGTTTTAAAAACAAAATTAAAACAAAGAAGCGCTTGCCTTAAAGCACTTTCTCGCTGATGTGTGCTTCTTGAAGATCTCACCCAATGTAGTGTGGCGCTCCTTCTTGAAGATGTCGTATAGCAATCACAAGCTTAGGGTGATAATGAAAGTTGGTTCAACCAAAGCATTCCTAGATTAAGTGTTTTCTTCCTCTTTTCCTCACTAACAAACTCATTCAATCGATTGGTTGACTAAGGTTTTTCTTTCATCATCTCTTTCTCACTGACAAACTCAATCCATGGATTGGTTGATTATGATTCTTTTTTCGAGAGTATTGATCGTTCCTTAGAGTGTATAACTCCTTTCAGCTCAAGGAATATAGTAAAACAATCATACAACACTCATATTTGTAGAGGAGTCTTAACGGTCTTTTTCGTTTGTCCAACACCAACAGGTTGGTTGCATCGATGGGTCAGTGATCATATTTATTACCGTTCAACTAGCCGACAGTTGCGCATTAAATGTCACTCCCAACGGCAAAATTACTTTCAGTTGACAGGTCAGTGTCGCTGATGGATTGACAGTCATGGTACGGATGGGTCGGTTCATACGAGAAGCTCGTTCGGGTGCAAAACATGCTTGACAGTAGTTTCCACTTTTAGAAACCTGTTACCCAGAATGACCTGTCGCTCTTTACCGAGGGGTCGGCCATGTTACTCTCGATTGGTCTTAGCATACCAAGATGTCTTTCATCGAGAGCCCTTTTATGAGTTCACAGTCCAGAACTCACAAGTTTTATACCAATGAGTCGACGACCACGATGGGTCGATTAATTTCATCACCGAGGGGTTGGTGCATACGAGACTCTTGGTTAGAGGTATACCCAGAATGACAGTTCGACGTTTCAGAACTTTTTTCAATCTGGCCGACCAGTCCTGACCACGATGGGTCGGTCCTGTCACCTCCGAGGGGTCAGTGAGATAGACTGGTCGAGCGGACAATGAACATAATTCATATTTCCAAGTTCACTTCCAATTCACTGTTCAACTTCCTCTCTAAGTATGTTATGTTTATTACCAACATATGCAATTAAGCCTAGGAATAGTCCTCTCTCAGGTTTTAGTTCCACCTAAAGTCATCCATGGCCGTATACCTGTCTTTTGTGATTGCCATACCGATGAGCTTTGAGCTTGGTGGAGCATGATCTTCTTTTCTTGATCATCTTTGAGTCTTCAAGCTTCTCAGCAAGTGCTTCTTCCCGAGTCATGGAATTGACAAACAGGGACTCGGCCAAGCCGGGGCATTAACAATCTCCCCCTTTATCAATTTCATGATAAAACCTAGAAGCTAACCTAATTACAAGCCCACCTTTTATTACAACACATTTGAATACAAAATATTACATCAAATATATGTATACTCAAATGGATAACAAGACTATGGTCTTCGCATATTCTTGTTCAGCTTGCTTCTTTTTATATTTTCCTGTTCAGGCACAAAAGCAAGCAACGCTAGACAATCATTTGATGGGTTAGTCCAAAACAAAAACATCTATGAACTAAAAAGGATTAGCACTCACTCTTCCTTTACATCAATGATTTGCTAGCCACCAACATTGTCCAGTGTTGAGAAGATTTTCTCCCCCAATCTTCTTGATTTTTAACTTCCCAAACTCCAAGCATAGACATTCACCCTATGTTAATTGACTTCTTCATCTTCTTCCCTTTATGGCTCTATCCTTTTAAAGGCCCAAGCACTTCGGCTTTCACCAAACACCAATTATTCCCCATAATTGGTCTATTGGCTTCTACTATATTCTCCCCCATTTTCTCATTCAATTAACAAAGGGTTAGTAGGCAGGCAATGAGTTCAAGCACTCCCCCATGCTTATTGTATTTAGTGCTTAACAAAGATCTATTCCAAGTCATGGTTCTCCGCCATGGTTTAGTGAACACTTTTCGTGCATCAAGGTTTGGTTGCCCTTGCTTAAGCTGAGTTTCAACTGATTTCTTCATGAGTTAAGCTAATGTCCTAGCTTCTTTTGAGTTTTCTCCCCCATTCTCTAAGCCATCATTGTAGTTTTTCTCCCCAGCTCCCCCATAAGCTTAGCTGCCCCTAAGTCCAAGTTTCTTTTTAAATTGCATTCTCCGTCCTCCATAAATTGTCATTGCTATGACAGTAGCTATTTAACACATATTTTGTATTCCCCCATACTCCAAAGATGTGTGTAGCATCATAGTCCGATCCCTATCTCCCTAACATGCGAATACAAAACAATCACATTCAAACCTGCATGCTAGTCTAGTTAACAAAGACCATGTTAATCAGAGACAAGAGACACAAAGCATTCAAATAGAATACTATACACATCATACTAAACCAAACCATATCATTTCATAGATAGACAAAATGTGCATTAAGTACATATGGTTTTGATAAGGGGGCATTAAGGATGTTTAGACAAAATATCAAAAGTATAGTTTTTCAAAAAAAGAGAAAAAACTATTCTAAGCATAGCCATCTTGAGGAGGTGCTGGAGGATGAAGAGATGGAGTATCTGGAACATTGTCAAAGAGGGAGACAGTAGAGACTAGATCACAAACAGTGAGCACAAGACTATCTAGACTTCTTTCTAGGTAGTAGATTCTCCTTTCCAATCTGAAGACTTTCCTACCTATATTGACATCCTCTTGAGGAGGGTATTCGAATTCTTCTTCTTCGTCAGAGTCTCTCCAGAACTCTTCAGAGTCGTCACTCTCTTCCTCACTGTCAACATGGTCTTCATTCCCAATTGGAAGACCATTCCTTCACTCTTCTACGAAGATGACACCTTTGTCTATGATGGGGTCTTCTTCCACCTCTGGTTGGGTTTCCTGTTGATCCTGAATAAACACAGGATAATCAGAGCACGACCCAAGGCAAGAACGAGAGGCCGTCCTTTTGGTTCGTTTGGTCCATCGATTGGCACGACTGGATTCTCCATGTTCTATAGAGTGTTTAGGACGTGTCAGGGCTACCATCTTCCTAGGCATGGTTTTTCCTAGAGGAAATCCTCAACCAGTGGCTCAAAGAAGGATGAGATGAAGACTGAGCCAAACCTGATCTTTCGGAAATCACACAAACGGTGATTTTCAGGCTTCTAGAGACATGGGGAACAAAAGCCCTATGGTTTTTCCGGCAAGAAATCACTCCGAGAGGTCCTATCGACTGGTCTAGGGCAGGAGAGGAGAAGGAGGGACCACAGACCTTCGCAGGAGGGGAGACTGCAAATTCGAAAGTATTGTCGCTGTTGCAGAACATGACCCCTTTTTATTTTAAACTTTCTGTCTCACCGATATGTTGGTTCCATCGTCTGGTCATCCTTTTCGACATTTTCCCCCTTTTTCAACAGTGTTTGATTTAGCACAGTATCGACATGTCTGTGACACCAACAGTCTATTCATCGACATGTCAACTACACCAAGAGGTTCAGATGGCAGAGCAATCATCCTTGATATGTGTAACTTGATGGAGTCCTATTCTAAGCACGGTATACATAGATTCATGCATAGATATGCCAGACATAATTTCATCACATCATGCACATAATAAAAAATTCTCATTAAAAAATATATACATTTCAAAATACTTTGAATGGAATGTATGGCTTTCCAAATAGAATGTGTACTATAGCCAGGAAGAGTACATTCTAGACTTGTAGTTAGCCAGTTCCTCTCCTCATATCATAGCACTTTTCCGCTATGTAAACTCACATGGTCTCTTGTGAGTACATTTGTAGTGTTCTAAGATATGGAAGTGAATCTTAAACCAAAACAAAACATGATTAATGGTCTATCTCCTAAATACAAAGATTATGGCATTTGGCGTTGCATACACACCCCTACGATCGTACCCTTGAAGACCAAACTTTGGTTCATCAACTCTTTTAAAACATGATTCGTTTGTCTTAACAAAGAGTATTACCTTGTATCCACCTTCCTTAGGCTTCTTTTAAAGTTAGGTGTTGGTGCATGTCTTTTAAGTCGGCTTTGTTTGATTTTGCCTTTGTTCTTTCCTCACCAAGTATCTCTTCCAAAAGGTAGCAATTTCTTCTGAAATGCCCCATCTTGACATAAATGGCACTTACCCGTTGAAGGACGAGAGATACTTGTTTTCTTGAGCACCTCATGGTTCATAGGCACTTTGGTGGATGAGGCACCAAGTCCAGACCTATCACCATATTGTCTACCCGATCCAAGGAGTCTCATAAGTCTTTCATCTCCTTAGGTAAACCTATCTTGGAATTTTTCTTTGTGAATTTTTAATTCTTTAACTTCAAAGACAGTTTTTTTACATCTTCTCCAAGAAATTTATTTTGATGCCACAGATTCTCGACATCTTTCCAATGTATACTTATTTCTTCTTGAAGACTTTTATTAATCTCTTTTAGATTTGTGTTTTCATTGTCAGAGAGCTCCAGCTTAATTGTTAAGAGAGATTTTTCAGTTTTTAAATTTTCCACTTGATTAAAGAGGGTCAAGTTTTCATTTTTAACCTTGTTGAGTTTTTTAGCCAACCTCTCACTCTCTAGGAACAGGGCATTGTAGGAAGCTTGAAGATTTTCATCATAGTCACTCTCATATTCCTCTGTTACAATTGTGGAATTTTCATGATCATTAATGATCGAGGCTATGAGACCTTTTGACAACTATTTTTTGTTGAGTCTCCTCATCTGAATCGTTCTCTGATTCAGAAGTTTCCACATGGGTCATACCCACATTCATAGCCTTCTTTATTTTGTCTAAGGGACATTCATTCATGTAATGTCCTCTCCCCCCACAATTGAAACAGGTCTGCTCCTTGACATCCTCTTTGTCTCTCCCTTTCCCTCTAAACTACTTTTGCCTTCTTGGGTAATTTTTACTTGGTTCACCCTTACCCATTCTTCTCAAGTTATTTCTTTTTGCAAAGTTTTTATAAAACTTTTTGGCAAACATTGCCATTTTATCACTTGAGAGTTCATCTTCCAAAATCTTTTCTTTTTCTTTAGTCTTCTTTTGTTTTAAGGAAGATTTCAAGGCAATTGATGTATCATTTGGTTGTTCAAAGTGTAGTTCACAGGTTTGTAGTGAACCAACCAAATCATCAATGTTCATTAGGAACACATCTCTGTTGTCCTCCATAGCCACAACCTTGGGCTTGAATCTTTCTGCAAGATTCCAGACAATTTTGGTACATACCTTGTCCTCGGGTATCCCTTCCCCTAAAGAGTACATTTGATTTACAACGTCGCTTATCTTGCAATAGAAATCCATGAAGACTTCATCCTCCCTCATCTTAAGAGTATCAAATTGATTTTGGAGGATCTGAAGTTTGGACCTCTTGACTATTGAGGTGCATTCATGGAGTTCTCTCAAGGACTTCCCATGCATCTTTTGCAGTCTTACAGGTCATGATCCACCTGTATTCAGCGTCAGAGACTTACAATTAAGGGCATTCATGGCTTTGCCATCAGCTGTCTGAGAAGCTTTCTCAATGAGGCTCCAAGAGGGATAAAGTTTGGGTGTTAACAACACGGTTTTGCCAGATGCTATCATTTTCTCTTCCATGGGTTCTTTCCATCCAGTCTTTACAATATTCAATACTGGTCAATCTATGGAAACAAAAAAACTTCTCATTTTGGCCTTCCATGTAACGCCCCACCCTTTTCGAGAATTTCCGAGTCTAATTTTTTTTTTTAAAAGTAATAATAAAACATCGAAAGAGAGCGGGCGGCGTCACGACGCAAGTTAAGTTCAGACTACTCAAGTCTGAACCTTAACTGGCCACCCATGTGGACATGGAATAGACCATGATAGTGAGTCACACATGGAACTAACATCAACATGCAGAATAAATCTAGATTAATTGTGGAATAGAAAGACGAGATAGCAAGTAACAGTCCTAAAAATTATTTATCATAGATCAGCCATCCAAATGTTATCAACCTACTCAAACCATAGCAAGTAGTGAATTATTACATGTCCCACAAAAGTATTCAAAAGACAGTAATATAAAGTAGTTCAGTCCTTCATTCAAGCCCTTAGGCTTGGCTCCCCTCCCGGTCAACGACCTTTCCTTTCCCTTTGCTTGTACCTGCAATCTCCTCTGAGGATAGAATTAGGGCGTTAGATCAACGCGCCCAGTAGGTTCCCGAATCAGGGCTACCACATGTTAGCATATAAAACATGCATATACATATCATAATACATGCTCATCAAAAACAGGTAAAACAATGCTATGATGTATGCACATGCAATGAGCATCCCCCATCATGTACATTCATAGCCATCACTTGACGTGCCTTGCACCGACAAGGTAAATTACAACACACTTTCATCTCTTCATCATTGACTGATTCATATCACGTATGAGTCCTCCTGGCTAGACTCTCATCGCCTAAGGAGACCAATGTGACTATGATCATCATGTTACTCCTCCTGGCGTGACTTGCACCACCGAGGCAGGACGTAATCCATAAATTCAACACTGTAGAACCTCATTCATAATCCCATGTCTATACATGAGATGCCAATGCCTGTATGCCATTTGTTAATGCGTAATATATCATTTGAAACACATATAATAAAACAAGAGTCTCATAAGAAAACTGGGTAAAACTGTGGTTACAAGTAGGTAGGAAACCTACTGAAGAATCACTTCAGTGTCTGTTCTTTCTTAGGCTTTATCCGGTCACCGCTCGCAGTCGTGCACCGTCACAGATATCCGTCACCTTATTCACATAAATCATGGACCAACTTTTAATCCCTTACTTTATTTGATTCCCATTTTTGAGTCTAAGTCCACAAATACCAACTCATGGTTGTGACGTTTATTTACAAACATGCCATTGCTACCAATACTTTGATTAAACTTTACAACTTACCCACAACCTTAACATGGTTCAGCCATGTTTTGGCCGACCAAATCAGCAACCATAATTCCCTTTTTAATCACACACACATCCATAAAATGAACCATGAAAACGGTCCATGGGGTTCGGCCATACTCATGGCTGAACCCTTATGGTTCTTTGCTCAATAATGTCCTTTATTTACATACTAATTGGCTCTACCCCTTAGCCATGTTAAACCCATAGTTTAGTCATCCTATGGCCAACCCAAAATCAGTAACCATAACACATAACAATCTCCACAATTTGACATGGTTTTATCTCTCCAAAACCATACCAACTTATCAACCAATTTTATGGGGTTCGGCCATCCAATGTGGCCGAACCCTATACCCATGCTTTGGACCCTTTTTCACTTACATTTCATGTCCATTAAATCATGTAAGAATCAGCATAATTTTATCGGATTTTACCTTTCAAAAACCATACAAAAACAGTCCATAAAAAGTCTATGGTTTACATATTTTCCAACATGAAAACCCACATTCTTTTACATGGGGTTCGGCCCTCCATGGTGGCCGAACCCAATGATTACGTTTACTGTTTTTAAACCTCAGATAATCATGTAATAACAGTATATTAAAATCAGGTTTTACCTTTCAAACAAACATCCAAACATTAGCCCAATTTCATAGGGTTCGGCCATGCTCATTGGCCGAACACCATGAAATTGGTTTTGAACATTTAACCCTTTATCTTGGGTTTGAAACCAACACCCAAATCCATGTTTTAACCTCCTTAAAACATGCATTCCAAATCCAACAATAACATCTAATATCAGTCCCAAATCATATGGTTTTAATTTCCAAAAAATATCAAAAACAACCATTTGTTTCCATGGGGTTCGGCCATGCTAAGTGGCCGAACCCAATGGTCCATTTCCTTCTTTTAATCCACTGATTTTAGACCATATAAACTTCAGTCCCTATGTCATTCAGATCCATGTTTTTAACCATTCTAAAACATGTATTTAAATCTTAAATCAAAACCCAAAAACAGTCCACAAAATCCATGGTTTTCATGTTTCAAAACATGAAAACCAAGCCATCTCTTACATGGGGTTCGGCCCTTCATGGTGGCCGAACCCAAATGGTTATTTTTATCATTTTAAATCCTCCACTAATCAAGGTTAATGTAATAACCCGAATTTTTGATAAATATATATATTGGCATTTATTCATTTTAATTTGAAGTTTGATATAATAAAATGCCAAATGGACCAAATTTTGGGACAATGGCCCAAGGATAGCCCAATTGGGCCATGGATTGGATGAAACCCATTTAATGGGTCAATGAGGATTAATCGGGTCAACGATGGTCAAGTGGGCCAGATAGCCATGTGGGGCCCAATGGATCAAAATCGGTTCAAATCCTAAGGTAAGTGGAAAAGGAGGGAATCTAATTGGGCCATGGGCCCAATGGTTACCCAATAAACCTTGAATTGGAATTGATACATGTAATTGGTCAATGGTAAGTAATCGGGTCAAAGATGGTCAATTTGGGTCAAAGAGCCATGTGGGACCCAATGGGCCAAGGTAACTAAGCCCTAAGATAAATGGGTAAGACAAGAATCAAATTGGGCCATGGGCCCAATGATGATCCAATAAAAGGGATACAATTAATAAAATTTAGATCACCTAAGTTAGGTGATAAATGGACCAAGGCAACATGGCCAATGGGTCCCACCTCCACCTCACCCATTGAGGTGGCGTGTGGACCAAGGAGAAAGTGGGACCAACCATCATGGTTGACTTGGTCAACCATGGATAAAATTAAGAAGACTAAGGTGGATTAAGGTAAATTAAATTGATTAAAATTATTGTAAAATTACCTAAGGTAAAATCAAGGGAATTAAAATAACATGGCCAAGTGGGGCCCACCTCCACCTCATCAAGTGAGGTGGCGGGTGGGGTAGGTATATGTGGGGGCCGTCCACCATGGTTGACTTGGTCAACATGGGTGGATTTATTAGATAGATAATTTAAGGGAATTAAATTAGATGAAAATTAATTAACCTAAGTGAGGGCTTAACTTAATTAAGTTGATTAGTTAGGGTCAACATAAACAAGTCAAAGAGGAAATGGGAGCCATGCTTGGTGGTTGGGTCTCAACCACCACCACCCAAGCCAAGCTAGCCCATGCTTGGTGGGTGGGGAAAATTAATGAGGAGTCTAAGTCACTCCAACCACCTCCATCTCATTTCAAACTACCCATTTGACTCTAGCCCTCCACACACACAAGGAAATTCGTTCCTCACCTTGCAAGGAGAAAGTGAAGAAAACTTAGAAGAAAAAAGAAGAGAAGAAGAGAAGAAAAGAGGTGGAACCTTGGATTCACCTCTTGAAGATCAAGAGTCACCATTCTTCATCATCTTCCCCTCTTCCCCTCTCTCTAAACCTAACACTATCTTAGCCAATCCAAGCATGTCCCACCATTGATCAAGCACATCTAGCCGATCAAAGATCAAGAAGAAGGAGAAAAGAGGCCAAGGAAGTTGACGGGGGAGCGACAAAGGCCGGAGGAGTCGTCGGATAGTAAGTATGTTCTAAACAAGAAATTTATTATTTAGGGTTTTTAATTTTAAAATCCATCCTTGCCATATGATGGTGGCCAAATTATTTTAGGCTATGGAATGGATCTAAAATCCATCAAATGGAAGGCAAAGAAATGGAAGAGATGGTCTAAGAAAAAAATGAAATGAATGGATTAAGTATGGAAAAGATGGAAGTTTTAATGGATTGAATGGACCTTAGGGTTCGGCCATGCTATGGCCAATGTGGGATGAATTTATTAAGATGTTAAGGTTTAAAATTTTGGAGAATGGCTGATGAGCTTTAGGTTTTTAAATGAGTAAACATTAGTGATTTATGATTTCAAATTTTTGGAATTCTAAGGTTGTATTAAAGCATGGAGAATATAGAATTTTTAATGAATGGATGGACCATACATGGCCGAACCCCATGGTAAATGAGGATGATTTTAATTTGGATTATATTTTAATATTATGTATTTTAATTAGGGTCTTTATAAGAATAAAAAGTTGGAGAATGGTTTAGGGTTCCAAGGATTTAAAGGGTTAAATGTAGGCAATTTTTGGAAAAAAAAGTTTTATGATGGAATCCATGGATGATATTTTAGAATTCTTATAAGATTAGAAGTATGGAGAATGGTTAATGAAAATTAGTTTTCAAATGATTAAAAATGGGTGTTTTTAAAGGATTGTTAAAATGAGAAAATAATGAGGAAATGTTGGTGGTTTTAATGGACTTTAAATGTGATTAAAGGACCCAAGTTAAAAATGAGGGAAAGGCATCATGGGTTCGGCCATGGTGTATGGCCGAACCCATGACCAATGTTTTAGGTCATTTGTGGACTAAGTCATGAGTTATACATGGATTAAACGAATGAAAATTAGGTTAAGTTAATAGTAAAATTTAAATGGATTACAAAGTGTATGATATAAGTTTCTAAAGGGCCAAAATGAATGAAGGTTAGGGATATTGAAATGGATTATTTTGGGACAAAATATGAGTCTTTGAAAATGGCATCCATAAAGGTGAACCTTAGGGTGGTGATTAGTGAGTTTTAATGAAGTTAAAAGGAATGGAAACTGATGGAAAGAGATGATAAATCTAAATGGATTTATGAGTAGGTATGTAATGTTTTAAATAAGAGAAAAAAAAATGGGATTTTAAATAAATGATTAATCTCATTTGGTGAATGTAAAATGGACCCAAGGGAATGGAAATAGGCACCATGGGTTCGGCCATGGTGTATGGCCGAACCCATGACCCATTTGGAGGTCATGATTGTGGGCCACCTTTAAGGCCAAATGTGAAAAGTTATATGGGGTTAAATGTTTTTCAAAAATTAAATAATAGGTGGCTGATTTTGGATATGATATGGAATCATAAATAGGTCTAAGATATGGATGAAATCTAGACTTAAAATAGACATAAGTGGGTGAATGATTTACCATGGAAGAGAGAGTGGCAAAACGGTAAATAAGTGCCCCATTGAAGAACCATGGGTTCGGCCATGGTACATGGCCGAACCCTATGCGGATTAGAAGTAAAATTCGATGCAATATGAATGATGAAAAGAAACGTATAGATGCTGCGTTTTAGGCTCGCTCATTTGGATATTAAAATTGGCCAAAATCGGATTTATGTATGAAGTCTAAAACCAATGGATAATGGCTAAGTTAGGGACTTAATCATGAATGACTTATGGACTAATTCGGTAAATGTAATAAGGTATCGGACGCCGCAAACGGTACGCGATCAGCGACCTGATTATCGAGCGGGAAGCGTAACGGAACGCGACACGGTATTCGGTAGGATTCCTACCTTTTTGTAAGTGATGGATATGTGATGGTGTTTTAAATTATTTTGACTTGGCTTATTATGGGTTTATGATTATAATTTATGATTATGGGACTTGCACTATGATGGGTTTTAACATATGAATTACATGATAGTATCATGGATTATATTTTAATATTATGCATCATATGACTATGTATGGTATATCGAATATGGTCTATCTATATACTACATAGCATAATGCACCTACATCTCATGCATGGCATAGGCATAAAAAAATAAACAAACCGGAGTCCATGCTCCGTCGGGGCGACCGAGAATCAGACATGGGGATTGCCTGAGGGCTATAACCGGAGTCCATACTCTGTCGGGGCGACCGAGAATCAGACATGGGGATAGCCTGAGGGCTATAACCGGAGTCCATGCTCCGTCGGGGCGACCGAGAAACAAACATGGGGAACAGGATATTGTATGATCATACGGATAATGGGTGGGACACATGACATAAGCACCCATGACATAGCATTCATCACATACTTATTTTGTTGTATTTTATGTTATCGATATGTGTGTATCACTAATCCATGTGCTAGCCCTACTCGGAGTCCTACTGGGCGCGTTGACTAACGCCCTACTTCTACCCTAGCTGATGACGCAGGAGAGGCAGGAAGCGGTGGACATACCGGAAGCCAAGCTTAGGAGCTTGGAAAGCGCAACCTAGTTTATATTATGTTTACATTTTGGAGATGTGATTTTAAAGTAACTTAGCTTGTCGGGTTGTATAAATTTACATTTCTTGCAATGGTTTTAGACGTTACTTATGGACGATACATTTTGTGATATAATCACGAATATAGGGGGCATTTTGGTAAATTCAATGTTGTATCTTCCCTTCTATCTAAAAACTCGTAAGATAGACTCTATTATCATGTTCCGCAATAATTATAATCCGCGAGCTTACTTCTTACGCGTGAACTGTTCTCGTGGACTTAGCTCCGCGTACGCGTGGGGTTGGCCAGTTAAGGGTCGGGCTTTAGAAGCTCGGACTTAACTCGCGTCGTGGCGTCCGCGCCCTCTCTCACTCTTCTATTTCAAAAAAAAAAAAATAGACTCTGATTTTCGTAAAACGGGTGAAAAAGGGCGGGGCGTTACAGTTAAAACCTTAGTCTATTCGGCCATAACCATGGCCCAATACACACCCCATTTGCCCCATGTTATTATACCAAAATAACATATAAATACTTACCAAACTTCCAATATTTCTCTTTGCCTTTGGTCCTTGGTTTCTTCCTTTTATTTCTTCCTTTCTTTTACTGTTTTGTGCTTGATCTACTGGTGCAAACACCTCTGCTATTCCAGCTAGGAAAAACGAATTTGAGAGAGGGAGAGAGAGAGAGATGGAAATTCTTGGATTTCCAATGTGAAAAATGGCCAACCTTGTGTGCTTATTGTTTTTGTTGTAGTTCAGCCACCAAAACTCCTCCACTCCCTCATCAATTCATGCACAAACCAATGGGTATTGGGTGCCATCCAAGGCACCCGTTGGCAGCTACCCATGCAGCCATTCAAATTCCCAAGCAACTCACCTCAAACTATGCATTTCATTTATCATTGATCATGGAACTCACCCCAAACAAGTCCCCAACGTGTGGGACTTGTTTTGGGTGGTTAAAGCTGAGCAAAACTCTTCCAATTCCCACTTGAACTCACTGATTTACAGTCCCTTGATTTTCCATTTTGACTCACCCAACTCAAGGTATTTTTATTCCAACCCAACTCATCACATTTAATGCATTTCATTTAATGCACATGAGTTAACTCACCTTTTGATTTAATTCCAACTCACCTCAGTCCCACTCAACTGATTTGACTCGTGTTTGAGCTCCCTTGAGGGTTCACACGGTCAACAATAGTCAACTCGACCCGATGGGTCCACTTTTAGCGCCTTGACCCGTTTTTGACTCCATGACCCAAATATGGAATTTTGGTCATTTGTAAATGGTTTTCACATATGGATCAGGCCTACCCATTTTTACTCCACTTGATTTCCAATCAAATAAGATTTACCCCATTTGATTTAAGTTCACACAACGGTCAAATAATCCAATAAGACCCGTTGGGTCCCATTTGGGCCTTTTGACCCATTTAGCCATTTTTGACCCAATTGATGTATATTACCCAACCAATCAAACTTGACATTCATAATGTGTTCAGATGATCTTAATTTGAGCAATGGACCCCACTATTTCCTTACTTAACATCACAAAATAATTAATTTAACACATCAGGGGCATTTTGGTAATTATCCATTTCATTGAGAATTTTTTGACCCAATTAACCATTTTGACCCAACTTGATGTTCATTACCCATTCATGATAAATTGGCCATTATAATACGTTCATATGATCTTAATTTGAACAATGGGCCCCACCATTTCCTCATTTGTAATCACATTTATTAAATTTACCCATCCAGGGGCATTTTCGTAAATATTCATGTCTTTGAGAAATCGGGGTGTTACATTCCATGAGGCATACTTTGTTCCATTGAAGTATGGATGTTTGGATATTGCATGACTGTCTCCCATGGTGTTCTATCTTGGATCAACTCGAATGGTAAAATTCTTGTAATGAGCACTAGGCTCTGATACCAATTGAAAGTTCCCTTAGGAGATAGAACAACCCGATTGACCCAAATGGGAGGCGGGGGCAGGGGGTGAGGTGAATAGGTCAATCTACTTTCGTTGGTCTTTTTAAATTTATTTAATTAATTAGTTAAAGCACAACGGATACAACAATCAAGTGTGTGTGTGTTATAAAATGTGATTTTGGAATCAACACTAAAAAATAGCTCTAACACCACAAACACAAGGACATAAGATGAATAGTGATTCAGTTCGTCAACCTACATCCACTGTTAGGATTCATTCAACCTTGAGCTATCCCAAAATTCACTATGTAGGGACTTACAACTTCACAATTGGCAGGGAATTCCGCCCACCACTGTGCCTGAAACGACGCTATAGAGTTTTTTATAGTGGTTCCGAAGCAAATCCCCCTTAATCCACTTTCGGATTATAAGTTTTAAAACGAAATTAAAACCAAGAAGCACTTGCCTTAAAGCTCTTTCTCGTTGATGTGTGCTTCTTTAAGATCTCACCCAATGTAGTCTGATGCTCCTTCTTGCAACCGTTGTATAGCAATCACAAGCTCAAGGTGACAAGGAAACTTGAGTCAACCAAAGCTTTCATAGATTAGGTGTTTTCTTCCTCTTTTCCTCACTGACAAGCTCCATCAATAGATTGGTTGATTAAGGCTTTTCTTTCCTTTTCTCTTTCTCACTGACAAACTCAATCAATAGATTGGTCGATTATGATTCTTCTCTCGAGGGTGTTGATCGTTCCTTTGAGTGTATAACTCTTTTCAGCTAAAGGAAGATAGTAAAACAATCACACAACACTCATATTTATAGAAAAGTCTTAACGGACTTTTTGGTCTGTCCAATATCTACAGGTCGATGGCACCGATGGGTCGGTGATCATATTTATTACCGTGCAACCACCCGACCGATCCGTATTAAATGTACTCCCAACGACATAATTACTTCCCTTTGACAGGTCGGTGTCGCCGATGGGTCGGTCTATACGATAGGCTCGTTCTGATGCAAAACATGTTTGACAGTGTTTTCCACTTCTAGAAACCTGTTACCAAGAACGACTTCTCGCCCTTTGCCAAGGGGTCGGTCTTGTTACTCTCGATCTGTCTTGGCATACTGAAATGTTTGCTTCATCTAGGTCCCTTATGAGTTCATAGTCCAGAACTCACAGGTTTTATACCGACGAGTCGACGACCACGAGGGGTCGATTAAGTTCATCACCGAGGGGTCAGTGCATACGAGACTCTCAGTCAGAGGCATACCCAAAATCACAGTTTGAAGTTTCAGAACTTTTGTCAATCTAGCCGACCAGTCCTTGACCACGATTGGTTGGTCTTGGAATAGTCCTCTCTTAGGTGCGGGTTCCACCTAAGGTCATCTATGGCCACTACCTGTTTTTTGTGATTGCCATACCGATGAGCTTTGAGCTTGGTGGAGCATGATCTTCTTTCTTGATCATCTTTGAGTCTTCAAGCTTCTTAGTAAGTGTTTCTTCCCAAGTCATGGAATTGACAAACAGGGACTCGGCCAAGCCAGGGCAATAACAAGAGATTTCGTTAGTGCAATGGATTGTTGATCTTTTCTTTAAGTAATTACACTAAGATTATGACCCTTTATATAATGTTTGATTATCGATGCTTGTGTTCAATACATTAAAATAAGATAATCAATATGCAAAACGATGTGTGTTAAGAAGAGTACTTAAATACTAAATACAAACACACAAAAATCAAACACCATAAGACCAATTTAAAGTGGTTCTGTTAGCCAACCTACATCCACTGTTAAGACTCGCTCAACCTTGAGCTATCCCCAAAATCCACTAAGTGGGGACTTACACCCTCACAATTAGAGTAGAAATTCCGCCTCACTCAACCGGCTGGAAATTTCACCCACCACTGTCGAATAGAAATTCCACCTATCCATTTGGCTAGGAATTCCACCCATCACTGTGCCAGAGACGACGCTCTAGATTTTTTTTAGAGTGGTTAGGAACCAAGCTTCCTTAGTCTACTTCCGGAACAAAGGTTTTAAAAGAAAATTAAAACCAAGAAGCACTTCCCTTTGAAGCTCTTTCTCTTGATGTGTGCTTCTTCAAGATCCCGCCCAATATGTGCCGACGCTCCTCCTTTTAGCCTCCGTTTAGCAATCATAATCCAGTGTGTCAAGGAAACTGGTTTTACCAAAGGTTTCTTAGATAATGTTCGTTTGTTCCTCTCTCTCGCTCTCACAAACTCAATCCATATGATTGGTTGTATTAGATTCCCCAAGTGTAAGCACAAGAGAGAGAGAGTGGTGATCTTTCTGTTGTTGTTTAAACTAACTGATAAAGATAAGGGTCCAACTGATCTTGCCGAAAGATGTCAACTGGTTGCATAAAGATCGATTTTTATAGAGAAGGCAACCAGTTGTTGTAATGATAATGTATCGACAGGTCGATCGCACCGAGGGGTCGGTAACTAGAAATGTTACCGTTACGAACCCGACTGTTGTGCATTAAGTGCACTCCCAACGGTAATATTCTTTCCCGGTCCACATGTTGTTTTTGCCGATGGGTCGACATTTATGGCACTGAGAGGTCAGTCCATACGAGAGGCTCATTCTGGGGCAAAACATGCTGACAGTAGTTTCAAGTCTACAAACCTGTTACCAGAACGACCTGTCGCTCTTTACCAACAGGTCGATCCTGGAACTCTCGATCGGTCTTGAATTGTCGACATGTTTGTTTCTTCGAGAGTCCACTTGAGTTCAAAGTTTCAGAACCTATGTCAATCTGGCCGACTAGTCTTTGACGATGGGTCGATCCTGTTTTCACCGAGGGGTCGGTGAGATAGACTGGTCGAGCTGACAGTGAAACCAAATACATATTTCCAAGTTGGGTTCCAATTCACTATCAAGCTTCCTCACTACTCTTTTTATAATTTAATCGTTTGTTCTTCTAAGCCTAGGGATAGTCCTCTCTAAGGTGTGGGTACCATATAAACTCATCTATGGCCATAATACATGTTTTGTGATTGACATAATGATGAGCTTCAATCCGGTGGAGCATGATCTTTACTCTTGATCATCTTGGGTCTTCAAGCTTCCAGTAAGTGCTTCTTTCCGAGTCATGGAATTGACAAACATAGGGACTTGGCCAAAACGAGGCATTAACTATCTCCCTCTTTGTCAATTTCACGACAAAACCTAGAAGCTAACCCAATTACAAACCCACCCTTATTACATCACATTCGAATAGAAAATATTACATTGATTACATTTACATATTGAAATGGAAAACAAGACTATGGTCTTCACATATTCTTCTTCAGCTTGTTTTAGTTAATTCCTCATGTTCAAGTACATAAGTAAGCAACACTAGAAAATCCTCAGAGAGGTTAGTCCCAAAACATAAATATTCATTCTTGGACTAAACAAGATTTGTATTCAAGCTCCCCCATACTCTCTGATTTCCTAGTGACCAACACTACCCATAACTTATCCAAGCTATCAGTGTTGAGACGATTTCTCCCCCAATCTTCTTGAGTTTGATCTCCCGAACTTCAAGCATAGATATTCTTCCTATGTCCATTGGCTTTGATGTCTTTTAGCTTCTACTAATTTTCTCCCCCATTTTATCATCCAATTGATAAAGATTAGTAGGCAGACATCGAGTTTTAAGCACTTCCGCATGCTTCTTGCATTTAATGCTTTCATGAGTTTTTCTTCCAACTCATTTTATTTTTCCCTACAGTCCAATGCATATCTCATGCATAACTGTATTTCTCTTTTCTTCCTGTGGGGTCAAGCCATTTTTTCCAGCTTCCCTCTTTGGAGTTTTTCACCCCCATTCTCCAAGCTACCTTCTATAACTCTTTCGGCCTAGCTTCCCCATAAACTTAGCTGCCTCTAAGTTTAGTTTTCATCAAGCTTGTGTCAATCTTCCTCATCACGCTGTCATGACCAGTGACAGGTGTTAATCAGCACATTTTTCTGCTCCCCCATACTCCAAGGCTGTGTGGAGCATCACATTTAGATCCATATCTCCCTAACACGCCAATACAAAACCAACTCATCCAAACCTGCATCGTAGTCTATTTAACAAATACCATGTTAAACATAGACAATAGATGTAAGGCATACAACAATACACACATCATACTAAACCATATCATTTCATTGATAAAAATCTGTATCTGAGTACATATGGTTTTGATAAGGGGGAAACATGGATGCTTAGATAAAAGTATCAAAGTATAGTTTTTCACAAAGAAAGAACACGAAAAACTATCCTAAGCGGAGCCATCTTGAGGAGGTGATTGAGTGAAAGGGGATCAACGTTGAAATCCAAGAACAATGTCATCTCTGTGGATTTTTTAACGGAGTTCCTGGATAGACACCTTGATCTCATATACCAATTCTTCAAGGTCATGTATCCTCTTTTCAAGCAAGGACACTCTTTCATCAAGAGTGATATTCCTTTGTCGAGGAAATTGAAATTCTCTTAAAAAGACCTCAGACATACGAGCTTCTTCCTCTTCGGGATCCTCGATTGAAATCACTTCTTTTTCGGCTCCAATGTCTAGTACAGATTTGGTTTGAGACCTTAGATGACACCGACAACTGGATTCGGTTTTTGAGCTAGGGCTCCCTCATTGAAAGGTCTTCTTAGGAACAAAACCCGCAGAACTAGGTTCGTGAACATCCTGTACAAACCTAGGTGATTTCCTGAGGAAATGGGAGCTAGACTCAGGGATTTTTCTGGTGGTCGAAAGATTTAGCTGTCTCTTTTTTTGACATGGTTGTTTGGGAAGAGCTGACCAAGGCTTATCCAAACACTAAATCTCACAACACCGTGACACCCTTGTTTCTTAAAGTGAAAGAAGCAAAAACCCTATGGTTTTTCGGTGAGATTTTACTTCGGGAGGTCCTATTGGCTGGTCTAAGGCACGGGAGGAGAGGAGGAAATCGCCAGAGCTCAGCGGGAGAAGAAACGACGATTTTGAAATGATTTATCTTTTTCGTAAAAAGAGACATTTTTAACTTACTCTTTTTGATTCACTGAAGGGTCGTAACCAACGACCGGTCTGTCTCGATATGTCGATAAATATTAACCTATCTCCCTTTTCGATTTTTCCCCTTTTTAGACAGTGTTCTGAATTCCAACAATACTGACGTGTCTATTACTCCCACTCGTCTATCATTCGACCTGGGTTTTATTTGAAGGATGACTGGGTATATGTGTGTGTGTGTGTGTGTGTGTGTTGTAACACCGATTTCTCAATAAGATGGATAATTATGAAAATGCCCCTGGATTGGTAAATTTAATAATTATGATGTTAAATGAGAAAATGGTGGGGCCCATTGCTCAAACTAAGATCCTATGAACATATTATAAGGTTCAAATTATAATGGATGGGTAATGTACATCAAATTGGGTCAAAATAGTTAATTGGGTCAAAGAATTCTCAATGATTAGAATAATTATGAAAATGCCCCTGGATTGGTGAATTCAATAAATATGATTGTAAATAAGGAAATGGTGGGGCCCATTGCTCAAATTAAAATCATATGAGCACATTATGAATGTTAAGTTTGATTGGTTGGGTAATTTACATCAATTGGGTCAAAAATGGCTAAATGGGTCAAAGGGCCCAAATGGGGCCCATCGGGTCTTACTGGATCATTTGACCATTTTGTGATTTTAAATTAAATGGGGTTAAGCCTATTTGATTGGAAATCAAGTGGAGAAAAAATGGGTAAGCTTGACCCATATGTAAAAACCAATTGCAAATGACCAAAACACCATAATTGGGTCATGGAGTCAAAAACGGGTTAAGGAGCTAAAAGTGGACCCAACGGGTCGTGTTGACTAAGGTTGACCGTGTGGACCCTCAAGGGAGCTAAAACACGAGTTAAATCAGTTGAGTGGGACTGAAGTGAGTTGGAATTGAATCAAGTAGTGAGTCAACTCAAGTGCATTAAATGAAATGCATTAAGTATGGTGAGTTGGACATGTGAGTTGGGTGAGTCAAAATGGAAGTCAATGGGACTGTAAATCAGTGAGTTGAGTGGGAATTTGAAGAGGTTGGCTGGTCTTAAACCAACCAAAACAAGTCCCACACGTTGGGGACTTGTTTTGGTGAGCTCCATGTTGAATGATAAATGCAAATGCATGGGAATGAGAAAAGATTGCATGGGGCTGCCAAAGGGTGTGTTGGAAGTGCCAAGGGGTGCTTTGCTTGGCTGCAAGTGACTCCTTGGTTTGTGCAAGGTTTGATGAGGAGTAAATGGGTGATGTGGGGCTGTTTAAACAAAAGCAGCCAGCACCCTCACTTGGCCGATTTTATCATTGCAAAGCCTTGGAATTTCATCTCCTCTCCCTCTCTCAAGAACACCTCTCTTCGCCGAATTTTATCTTGGTGATTTCACCAGTGGTTCATGCTTCTAACCAGCTGAGACGAAGGAAGAAAGAAGGAAGGAAATAAGAGGGAAGAAGGCAAGGAGCAAAGGCATAAGAAAAGCTTGGAATTTAATAAGTATTTCCATGGACTTTTGGTTAATAAAATGGGTGTGTGTTGGGCCATGGTGATGGCCGATTACACCAGGGTTTTAACCTTGATTAGTGGAGGATTTAAAACGGTAAAAATAACCATTGGGTTTGGCCACCATGAAGGGCCGAACCCCATGTGAAAGATTGCTTGGTTTTCATGTTTTGGAAACATGAAAACCATGGGTTTTATGGACTGATTTTTGGGTTTGATTTAAGAATCAAATACATGTTATTGAAAGGATTATAAACCTGTATCTGAATGTCAGAAAAGGCTGAAGTTTTTATGGTCTAAATCAGTGGATTAAAAAGATGGAAATGGACCATTGGGTTTCGGCCACTTTGCATGGCCGAACCCCATGGAAACAAGTGGTTGGTTTTGATGGTTTTTGGAAGTTAAAACCATATAAGTTGGGACTGATATTAGATGTTTGTATTAGATTTAAAATGCATGTTTTAAGAAGGTTAAAACATGGATTTGGATGTTTGGTTCAGACCCAAGATGAATGATTAAATGTTTCAAAACCAAAGGGCATGCTGTTCGGCCAATAAGCATGGCCGAACCCTATGAAATTGGGTTGGTTTTTCGATGAATTTTTAAAGGGTTGAACTCGGTAATAATATGCTGTTTATTACATGATTATTTGAGGTTTAAAAATAGAAAAAAATAACCATTGGGTTCGGCCACCATGGAGGGCCGAACCCCAATGTGAAAGATTGTTGGTTTGCATGTTGTGAAACATGGAAACCATGGACTTTTATGGACCGTTTTGGATGGATTTAATTAGAGGATTCTAAGAGGTATAAAGGCAGCGATATGATACTGATATTGCATGATTTAAATAACACCTAATGCATGTTTGAAGGATCAATTCATGGACATAGGGTTCGGCCAACTTGAATGGCCGAACCCCATGAAAGAGATTGATGATTGTTATGAATTTAAAGAGTTAGAAACCATGCATTATCATGGGGTTTCTATGGGATTTTAAATAGAATTATGGTTGCTGGTTTTTATGGCTAAGATGCATGATAAATGATGAAAGATCATTCGGAGAATTGGATTCAAAGAACCATGAGGTTCGGCCATGTGAGTGGCCGAACCCCATGGGTTACTTTATGGTTTTTATTTGGTTTACATAGGGTTATGCTTACTGATTGGGTTGTATGATTTTGATTCAAGAATCATGTATGTATCTATGTACGTAATATCAATAAATAACCAAGCATGTTGATGGACTTTATGCTAATTCATAATGAATGGGTTAAATAGCGTAAGCTTATGAGTAGTAGTTGGTAATGGTTCTATGTTGATTTTAAAGGTTTAAAATATCCTAATGGAGAACCATGTGGTAATGGATAAAGGAACCATTGAGTTCGGCCAAATGTATGGCCGAACCCCATGGAGTAAGTTTGGTGGATTAAAGGTTGGACAGACCAATGGAAAATCTGTGAATACAGTCAAATGAAGGGATTGATCAAAGGACTTACGAGAGGGATCAAATCTAAAGTGGGTAAGGTTCGGCCATGGGTTTGGCCGAACCCCACAAGATGTTCTTTTGGGTTTTATATGAGAACGGACATTTAAATGCTAGTATTGATTTACTGTTACATGATAAGGTAACGGAACGTGAACGACGAGTGAGTAGTGACCAGGCGAAACTCAAAAAGGAACGGACACTTAAGCCAGTTTAAGTAGGTTTCCTACCTACTTGTAACCACCGTTTTACCCCAGTTTTCTTATAAGACTCTTGTTTATTTTATGTGGTTTCAAATGATATATTATGCATTATCAAATGGCATACAGCATTGGCATCTCATGCATAGACATGGGATGATGGATGAAGTTCTACAGTGTTACAAATATGGGTTACGCTCTCTTCGGCGGTGCAAGTCACGCCAGGAGGAGTAACATGATGATCACAGTCACAATGGTCTCTTTAGGTGATGAGAGTCCCGCCAGGAGGACTAATATGTGATATGAATCAGTCAATGATGAAGAGATGGAAGTGTATTGTGATTTACCTTGTCGGTGCATGGAACGACAAGTGATGGCTATGAAGGTACATGATGGGAGGGTCTCATTGCATGTGCATACTTCATAGCATTGTTTTACCTGTTTTAACTAATCATGTACTATGATATATATGCATGTTTTATATGCTAATCATGTGGTAGCCCTGATCGGGAACCTACTGGGCGCGTTGATCTAACGCCCTAATTCTATCCTCAGATGAGAATGCAGGTACAAGGAAAGGGAAAGAAAAAGTCGTTGACCGGGAGGGGAGCCAAGCCTAAGCGCTTGAATGTTGGACTGGACTTCTTTATATTACTGTCATTTGAACTATATTTTGTTGGACATGTAATAAGTCATTACTTGCTATGGTTTGATTAGGTTAATAACTTTGGATGGTTGATTTATGTTAATTAATGTTTTGAGACTGTTACTTGCTATCTAGTCTTTCTATTCCGCAGTTAATCTAGTTTATTCCGCATGTTTTGTTAGTTCCATTTGTGATTCATTATCATGGTCTAGTCCATGTACACATGGGTGGCCAGTTAAGGTTCAGACTTGAGTAGTCTGAACTTAACTCGCGTCGTGACGCCGCCCGCTCTCTTCCGATGTTGTTTATTATTTTAAAAAAATTAGACTCTGAAATTTCTCAGAAAGGGCGGGGCGTTACATGTGTGCTTGTGATGTTCATAATTCATCGAGCTTTGCTTATACACCTTTTAATGCCAGTGATGATACATACATTCACACCGCATCCGTGCCATTTGAATATTCAATTCACCCTTCTGAAGATAGGCACAAACCATGGATTACAGATTTTTTTTCCCGAATCCAAATCAATCCAAGATTCTTGGACACATTTATTTCACCCATTAAGTATGATGTCATGAGATGCGGCATTTTCAGGTATTTAACAAAGGCAAGGTGTATATGAACATAATTCATTCCACATAATGTATAAATTAATGAACACTGGAATGAAACTCAGGGCACACTAATCATCCATTCATTTCCTGATTTGAACACATGATCAAGCATTCAGAAATGAAGTATGACACTACATAAACAGCTCTTATTTCTATTATCATGTTATTACCCAAAACATTATAAACAGTTTTACCATTCTTTCAATACTGTTCTAATTTCTTGAAAAGAGCGATATTTAAATGGATTATTCGGTCATTACTTTTGTTAGGTCATACCAAACTAAAAATCCATTTAAAGACATAGAGCATGTTTCATTCCACATGGGATTCACAAGTATATGAACTTTAAATGAAACGACACTGTATATGTGTACCATAATAGTTATAATCACATACACATCCTATGCATGAGATAATGCACGTACTACATTCATTTCCTAATGATGCACAAATCACATGGCATATGAAATGAGATGACATGAGTATATGCCAATACTATAGTGCAGACCTACATGTACAAATGAGTATCTTGCCATAAGATCAATCCAACAATCAAACAACAATATGGATTGAAGGCAAGATACAAGATGATTCTAAAACATGTTTCAAATGTACACAATGTAACGCCCCACCTTTTTTCACTCATCGAAAATCAAAGTCTATTTTTTTTTTTAATACAAGAGTGAGAGAGAGTGGGACGCCACGACGCGAGCTAAGTCCGAGCTTCCAAAGCCCGACCCTTAACTGGCCAACCATACGTGTGCGTGGACCAAGCCCACTAAAAATGTTCACACGTACTCAAGTTAAACATGCGGAATAAATCATAGATGTGGAATTATAATAGAATCATAATTGTATTTCATTTTAGATAGCAAGGATGTCCATCATTTAATCATAATTATCTTACGTTAAAATATCCAAAATTAACATTCCAATCCATAGCAAATAATCTACGTTATTACAGTCCCACAAACTAATTACTCAAATACATTATCCATGAGTAACTTAAACAAAATGAAACTTAATCATCCAAGCTCCTAAGCTTGGCTCTGATCATATCCGTCGTTCCGTCCATTTCCTACATCATCAACTAAGGTAGAAGTAGGGTGTTAGACAACGCGCCCAGTAGGTACTTCAAGTAGGGTCAAAGACATGGGTTAGTATAAAAATCTAGATATAATACATCATACCGTACTTGTAAAACATCGTATCCAAAACAATGTATGATAATAGAGATCCAATCATACAGATAAAACCAGAAACAATGCATGATAATAGAGATCATAATCATGCTAATACAATGCCATGCTTTGGGTGTCATATGACATGAGTCCCACCCATCTTCCATATCACAAACACATGGTATCCTCTTGATGGAATCTCCTCATCAAGGTACCCTCACGAATGCCTTACGGAAGACCCGACGGAGTGTGGTCTCCTGTTACAAATCAAACATACAACACTCTCGATGGATAATGCACATCAAGGTACTCTCACGAATGCCTTACTGATGCCCCGACAGAGCGTGGGTCTCCGGTTACCTCTTGATGGATAATGCACATTAGGGTACCCCTCACGAATGCCTTACGGACGCCCCGACGGAGCGTGGGTCTCCGGTTACATTTCATCCCTCCCATGCCATGCATGAGATGCAAATGCCAACATGCCATGTAATAATACAATCATAGCATTTAAAATTCCATAATTGAAACATATTATTTGATACCAAAATAACTTATGTAAAACATTCACATAAACATATACTCCATGGTTTTCAATGAGGTAGGAATCCTACCAATGACCAACTAATGTGTCCTTGCGTTTTCGTCCGAAAACCGCTCACCGATCGTGCACCGCTTGTGAGATCCGTTATCTTATTACATATCAATAAATCAAACCCATGTTCCATTTGATTTCCAACCATATTTAAGTCCACAAACGTACCTTAATGGGGTTCGGCCATGTTCACTTGGTTTTGGGTCCTTCTCTTTAATCTGTGATCAATCTAACCGATGTGGGTCTAAGATCATGCCATCTTTGATTCATTAATCCAAACACATATAAGTTAATCATTTAACATTAATAACACCCTAAGTCCACAAAATATTCCCCATGGGGTTCGGCCATACACCATGGCCGAACCCATGGTCCATCATTTTAATCAAAATTCCATCTTAGCCATCATCCTATCCATAGCTAATTTCTTAGCTTATTTACAAATGACTTAAGTCCCAAAAATGATCCATACGTGATTCCTTAATCCAAAACATGATCCATGGGGTTCGGCCATACACCATGGCCGAACCCATGGTCCTTCACCATTTGGCCATTCTTTCCTTCCATTGGTAATCACTTTACTTACCCATACTTAAGTCATAACATAGATCCGTGACTAAACATTTCATTCATTTAAACATGCCTAGATTCATGAATAACCCATTAAAATGGTTCATGGGGTTCGGCCATACAACATGGCCGAACCCATGGTGTCCCATTTTAATCCTCTCTTTAAATCATTTACTACCTTGGGTCTATGAATCAAGGGTTTAATCATACAATTAGGTTCATCATTTAAAGCCCAAAGATCCATAATAATCAATTAATATTTCTCCATGGGGTTCGGCCATACAACATGGCCGAACCCATGGTCCTTGGTTCTTCCTTATTTCCTCATTTTAGATCATGCTTTGCAACATTTAAGACCTACTTAGAATCACCAATAATCTCCCATCATTATCATCCTTTAAAACCTTTTAAAATCACTAACATACATTTATGATTTTTATCCTTTAAAACCTATTAAGATTATTAACCAACTTCCATGGTTTTCATCCTTCAAAACCCATAACAATTACTAACATACTTCCATGGGGTTCGGCCATACAACATGGTTGAACCCTATGGTTCATCATCTTCTCTTAAAATTTATACATCCAAGATTTAATCCTTTGATGGGGTTCAGCCATACATCATGGCCGAACCTCATCCAACCCTTCCTTTGTCCTTAATGATCCATATTACCCATTAGGGTTTTGTCCATCTTTTCCACCTCATTTCTTGGATGGATTTTTACATCCATGGCCCATAACATTTTTTGGCCAACTTCCTAGTCCAAAATTAAATGTTCTTTTAACCTCTTTCCAATTAATAAAATCTTGTAAAGTACTTACCGATTCCGCGACTCCTCCGGTTTCTTTCACTCTTTCTTGCTCCTCCAATCTTCTCCTTCCTTAGCCTCTTCTTCCTTCCTTCTTGATCTTTGGCCTAGAGTGTGAGTTTGAGAGGGAGAGGGTCTAAGATGAAACTCCAAGGAGATGGTTCGGCCTTGGTGAACGTTTGAGAGAGGGAGAGGAGGAGAGAATGGAAACCCTAAATCTTTTTCTTGTTCAATGAGAGTGGTCGGCCAAGGGAGTGCTTGAGAGAGGGAGAGAGAGATGAAATGAAGGAAAGAAATCTCTTGGTTGTGAAGAGATGGATCGGCCAAGGTGTGTGTCTCTTGGGTTATACCCCTTTGTAACAACCAAAACCCTCTAACTTCCTCATAATGATGGTGTCTTCCCAAGTGTCCCTTGGCTTGGCCAAGCCACCACTTGAGATGGAACACCCCTCCATCTTCCAACGTGTGACCATGGGTTTCATCTCATGAGATGAAACCCTCCACCTCCCCAACTTGTGCATTGGATATGGTTTGTGTAACAACAAAACCCTTCACCTCCCTCATTAATGATCCCTTTGGAGTTTCATCAAATGAGATGAAACTCCCATCTCCAACGTGTACACCTTGCTGTGCCTTTTGGGTTTCCTCCTTTGAGATGGAAACCCTCCATCTTCCCACTCCACTCACTTAAAATGAAAGTCCCATTAACTTCCCATTCAACTCATCTCTTTAACTCAACTCATATATTTAATTCAACTCATTTAACTCATTTAAAATCAACTCAATTACTTGATTCCATGTCCAATTTAATTCAGCCACAATCTAATTAAGCTTGAACTCACTTGGTGGTCGACCAAGTCAACCATGACCCATTTGGTCCCAATTGGGCATTGGACCCAATTGACAACCTTGACCCAATTAAATAAATCTTACCCATTTATTTCAATTGAACCTTATCCATAATCCGTTGGGTCTTAATTGGGCAATTGAACCAACTCCTTACCCATCTAAAGTCTATCTCCATTAATTCACAAATTAAATGGACAATTTCCATAAATTGAAAATCCGGGGTGCTACACACAAGCAGTGGTATCCCTTCTCACATTTGAACATACCATTGTAAGACTTGGAATCTAAGTCCACAATTCAGTGATGGCCTTTTGTCAAACCTGGTCTTAATCTTGGGTGCCTTCCCATTTGATCTTATGATTCAACATTCCAGATTTTGTACCATGATGCTGGTCTTTCAACATTTCGGTACTTAGCCTTGTAGGACACTTGGAGGTCACTACTTCATCAAGTTCCTTTACTCGATCATCTTCTTCTCTTAGAGGATTTAGCTTGGAATTTTTCAATGGATGAACTTAATCAATCACCTATATTCTCAGTACACAAATGGTCGATAGGTGATGTTATCCATTGGGCTAGAAGAGACAATTTTTCAGTGGATTCTTTCAGTTTTTTTTTGTTCTTTCATGTCTTTTAAATATTTTTACAGCATATCATGAAATAATACTGATGAATACTATAGGTGTTTTGTTTAGGTGCATAACTAATTCATCACTAGTCCAAGCAGTTTTGGCCTTTGGGCTGAGTGGTCATGGAGGTTGAAGGTTTATCCAATACCTCTTCCATAGGCACAGACCACTTTCTATTTACCTATTTCCAAACATGTTTAGTGCTGAGAACATTTTATAGTTCTTCAGTCCATTTTTCACCACATGAGGAGATTTGAAAATATCATGACTTTCTCTCATAGACATTGTAGCATGGATCAATTCGGATGGTTAAATCCTTTTTCATGAGCATGAGGCACTGCTACCAATTGAAAGTTCCCTTTACAAGGGGTGTGTAACACCCCGATTTCTCAATGAAGTGGATAATTACAAAAATGCCCCTGGTTTGGTAATTAATTATTTTGTGATGTCAAATAAGGAAATGGTGGGGCCCATTGCTCAAAATAAGATCATGTGAGCACATTATAAATATCAAGTTTGATTGGATGGGTTATGTACATCAATTGGGTTGAAAATGGCTAAATGGGTCAAAGGGCCCAATTGGACCCAATGGGTCAAAATGGATGATTTGACCATTGTGTAAGCTCAAATTAAATGGGGTCAAGCTAAACTGATTGGAAATCAGGTAGAGTAAAAATGGGTAGGCCTGATGCACATGTGAAAACCAAGTACAAATGACCAAAATACCCATAATTGGGTCATGGAGTCAAAAATGGGTCAAGGAGCTAAAGGGGGACACAACGGGTCGGGTTGACTTTGTTTACCATAGCCGACCGTGTGGGCCCACAAATGAGTTCAATGGTGAGTTAAATCAGGTTAAGTGGAACTGATTTTATTTAATTTGAATTAAGAATGAGTTGAATGCATTAAAATGAGATGCATTAAGTGTGTCAAGTGGTGTGAGTTGAGTTAGAATAAAAGGGCTTTGAGTCAAGTGAGTTAAATGGATATTGAAAGGTGTTGTTAATCACACACAACCCTTGGAGAATCAATCCCAACCGTTGGGAGTGAAAGGGTGCTTTGGAAACTCCAAAAGACACCAAGGTTGGGGCGGCACCCATTCATTGAATGGGTGCAACGTTTGGCACCAAGGGGTGTCTTGGTTGACACCCAAAGCCCCATCGGTTTTGGTAAAATTAATTGAGGGAAATAAATGGGAGATTGGGGGCTGAAACTATAAAAGGAGAATGTTACCATTCTTGGCCGATTGTCACTTTGGAAATCCAAGATCCCACCTCTCTCTCCCTCTCTCCAATTCGTTTTTCTTGGCTGAACAACAGAGGTTTTGGGCACTAGTTAATCAAGCATAAACCAGCAAGGAATTAAGGAAAGAAAGAAGAAATAAAAGGGAGAAACCAAGGATCAAAGACAAGAAGAAAGCTTGGAAAATTTGGTAAGTATTTATGTGTTATTTTGGTTTAATAATATGGAACAAATGGGGTGTGTATTGGGCCATGGTTATGGCCGAATACACCAAGGTTTTAACCTTGATTAATAGAGGTTTAAAAATGGTAAAGATGACCATTGGGTTCGGCCACCATGGAGGGCCGAACCCCATGTAAAAGATAGGTTGGTTTGATGTTTTGAAACATAGAAACCATGGAGTTTTTATGGATTGTTTTTGAGGTTTCTTTAAGATTCAAATGCATGTTTTTAAAGAGGGTTAAAAACATGGACTTAGATAACATAAGGACTGAGGTTATCATGGGTCTAAACAGTGGAGTAAAATTGATGAATTGGACCATTTGGATCGGCCATCTTGGATGGCCGAATTCCATGAAATGTTATAGTCATTTGGACAAAGTGATGAACTTATTTGGATGGTTTTGAGAGGTAAAAATGCAGTAGTGTTATACTGATTAATACTTGTCAAAATGAGACTTAAAACATATACATAAGGACCATGACATGGACATAGGGTTCGGCCACATTGGATGGCCGAACCCCATGATAGTTTTTGATGATGTTGGTGAGTTTAAAACCATATAAAATATGGTGTTTGATGTAATTTGATGAAGTTTAACTTGCTGTTATTGGTTGGCCAATATAGGGCTGAACCATGTCAATATTAGGGTTAAGTTATTGATTCAAAACATGGGAAGAGGATGGACCAATTAAATCAAGGGAACCATTGGGTTCGGCCATGTGCATGGCCGAACCCCATGGGGCTGTTTTTGGGATGAATGGACTAAGTATATGGGTTAAGTTTGTTATTATTTCCATGATTCATAAAGGTTTTGAAGTATTTTAATGGAGAACCATTTGATGACAGATAAGTGTGGAACAAAAATCAGATTTGGTGAGGTTCGGCCATGAGGTATGGCCGAACCCCACTAAGGGTCTTTGGTGACTCTATTGTGTAGCCGATTTTGTGATTGAATTATGGGAAAGAATGATTAATTGATCAAAGGTGGAATAATCATATGTATTGTTGCATGAACCCTACCAAGACATGTTTAAAGGGTTAAGTATTTAAGAGTTGATTAAATAAAGTAGGAAGTTAAATCCTAATTTGGTGATGTTCGGCCAAGTGCATGGTCGAACCTCACATGATGTGGTTGGGTCTTAGATATGAATGAACAAGTAAGTGATAGTATGATTTGCTGATTGTTATATGGACAAGGTACCAGAAGTTGACGGCGTGCGAGTCGTGACCGGGTGACGCAAAAGAAAGATCAGTTACTGAAGTAAATCTTCAGTAGGTTTCCTACCTACTTGTAACCACTATTTATGATTTGGTTTTATGATGTTCTTATGAGATATGTTGTATTTGATTTACGTTACAAATGTGGTTCTGAATGATGAGTTAAGTATTTACAAATGACATACAATGCATAGACATCTCATGCATGGCATGGGATGATGATTATGGAAACCGGAGCCCACACTCCGCCGGAATATCCGAGATGCAACTGTGGGGCCTCCTTTGGCGGTGCAAGTCACGCCAGGAGAATTGACAGGTGGTTATGGAAACCGGAGCCCGCACTCCGTCGGAATGTCCGAGATGCAACTGTGGGGCCTCCTTCGGCGGTGAAATGTCACGCCAGGAGAATCCAACAGGTTTATATGAGACACGGCAAGTAAAGGCTATATGTATGTGTGATGGGGTGGGACTCATTACATTTGCATACATACATAGCATGATTTTTATATGTTTTTGGATAATCAGATATTATGATATATGTGCATGTTTTTATATGCTAACCATGTGATAGCCCTAATCGGGAACCTACTGAGCGCATTGATCTAACGCCCTAAATCTATCCTTAGAGGATAATGCAGGATCAAGGAAAGGTAAAGAGAAGGTCGATGACCGGAGGGGAGCCAAGTCTAAGCGCTTGAATGATGAACAAGATTGCTTATTTACTGTCATTTGAATTATATTTTGATGGACATGTAATGAGTTAATCCTTGCTATGGTTTGATTAGACTATTGACTATGGATGATTGTTTTATCTTATTTATCAATTGAGACTGTTACTTGCTATCTATTCATATGATTCCGCAGTTAGTCTAGTTTATTCCGCATGTTGTTGTTAGTTCCATGTGTGATTTATTATCATGGTCTAGTCCATGTACACATGGGTGGCCAGTTAAGGTTCAGACTTGAGTGGTCTGAACTTAACTTGCGTCGTGACGCCCCAGCTCTTGTTCACTCTGTGTTTCTTTCAAAAGAAATTTTCAGACTCTGATTTTTAAGAAGGGTGAAAGGGTGGGGCGTTTACAGGGTGCTAGAACAATACGATTGAATCTAAAGGGGGATGAATAGGTCAATCCCATTTTCCATGGTGTTTACAAATTTCTTGATTGTTTTAAATGCAGCGGAATATTAATCAAGAGACTTTTTTAATGTGATGGATTGTTGATACTTTCTTTAAGCAATCACACTAAGATTATGACCCTTTACATATTGTTTGATTATAGATACTTGTGTTCAATGAATTAAAATAAGATAATCAATATACAAGGCGATGTGTGTTAAGAATAGTACTTAAATACTAAATACAAACACACAAATATCAAACACTATAAGACCAATTTAAAATGGTTCGATTAGCCAACCTACATCCACTGTTAGGACTCGCTCAACCTTAAGTTAACCCCAAAATCCACTAAGTGGGGACTTACACCCTCACAATTAGAGTTGAAGTTTCACCTCACTCAATCGGCTAAGAATTTCACCCACCACTGTCGAATAGGAATTCCACCTATCCATTTGGCTGGGAATTCCACCCACCACTGTGCCGGAGACGACGCTCCAGATTTTTTTTATAGTGGTTCCGGAACCAAGTTCCCTTAATCCACTTTCGGAACCAAGAAACACTTGCCTTTGAAGCATTTTATCTTGATGTGTGCTTCTTCAAGATCTCACCCAATGTGTGCCGACACTCCTCCTAGTTGCCGCCATTTAGCAATCACAATCCAGGGTGTCATGGAAACTAGTTTTGCCAAAGGTTTCTTAGATAATGGTCCTTCGTTTCTGTCTCTCTCAAAAACTCAATCCATATGATTGGTTGTATTAAATTCCCCAAGTGTAAGCATAAAAGAAAGAGTGATCCTTCCGTTGGCCCTGGTTTAAGCTCACTAATAAAGATGAGGGTCCAACTGATCTTGCCGAAGGATGCCAACTAGTTGCATAAAGATCAGTTTTTATAGAGAAGGGAACCAGTTGTAGTAACAGTAATGTACCGACATGTCGGTCGCACCGAGGGGTCGGTGACTAGAAATGTTACCGTTACAAACCCGACCGTTGTGCATTAAGTGCACTCCCAATTGTAATATTCTTTCCTGGTTGGAATGCCGTTGTCACCGATGGGTCGACATTTATGGCACCGAGAGGTCGTTTCATAATAGAGGCTCGTTTTGGGGCAAAACATGCTGACAGTAGTTTCAAGTCTAGAAATCGGTTACCAAAACGACCTGTCGCTCTTTACCGATTTCAAGTCTAGAAATCGGTTACCAAAACGACCTATCGTCCTTTACCAAGGGGTCGATCCTGGAACTCTCGATCGGTCTTGAATTGTCGACATGTCTGTTTCTTCGAGAGTCCACTTGAGTTCAAGGATTCAAAACTCAAGATCTTGATCGAGGAGTAGTTGACCACGAGGGGTCGTTTTAGCCTTTCACCAAGGGGTCGGTGCATATGAGACGATCGATTAGAGTTATTCCCAGAATGACAGTTCAATGCTCCAAAACCTATGTCACTCTGGCCGGCCAGTCTTTGGCCACGATGAGTCGATATTGACTTCACTGAGGGGTCGGTGAGATAGACTGGTGGAGCTGATAGTGAAACCAAATACAAATTTCCAAGTTGGGTTCTAATTCACGGTTGATCTTCCTCACTAGGCTTTTTATGATTTAACAATTTGTTCTTCTAAGCCTAGGGATAGTTATCTCTAAGGTGTAGGTACCACCAAAAGTCATCTATGGCCATAATACCTATTTTGTGATTGCCATAACGATGAGCTTCAATCTAGTAGAGCATGATCTTTACTCTTGATCATCTTGGGTCTTCAAGCTTCCAGCATGTGCTTCTTTCCAAGTCATGGAATTGACGAACATAGGGACTTGTCCAAGCCGAGGCACTAACACATATCATACAATTATAAATGTTACTATTCATCAACCGTATCAAGAAAAATCAACATACGTAATCTGCATGGACCATCCATCAAAATTCTTAGGCCTACTATGATTCAGTCGCCCCATGAACCTAGGGGTAGGCTCTGGATACAACATTCTCTCAATACTAGGCTTATACTACATTGCTTTAGGGAAAACTCCATGTTGTCGTCCCATACTTTAATTTGAAAATTCCCTAATCTTCGTGTGAAATTCATCTGAGACAAATTCCATGGTTTGTTGTAATTTGACTCAAGAAACTTCCAAATTTTTCTTTTCATGTTCACTTTGCTGAGGTCTGATACCAACTGCAACACCCCTCCCTTTCCCACTAGATCAGAGTAATAAATTATGAAAATTCCGTGAGGAGAGAGAGAAACGTCACGACCCGAGCCGTGTCCGAGTCTGAAGACTCGACCTTCGACTGGCCCAACTTAGCAAGTGTATGGATTGAAGTCCACTATAACATTTACACCTGCTTGAAATAACAGCGGAACTTAAAAACATTTGAGAAGCGCATGAATAATATAATACATATCAATCAAAGTGAGGAAGTTCCCCACGTAAGCCAAATGCAACACCCAAACATATATTAGAGTTCCAACAAAAAAATGATATTACAATCCATGGACATTTTTCTTACGAATTACAATGTTTCCAAAACATCAAATTACTCTAAGTCACCCAAGCCTTTCTCGACGTAAGTCCTCCTCAGGCTCAACTGCAACTTGGTCCGGTCTCATATTTCTGTCTTTGACCTGCACCTACATCTAAAGGGGGAAATTATGGGCTTAGTCAACGTGCCCAGTAGGAGTTTCGATCAAAGAGAAAAAGGGGTGCACATAAAAGTGTTACGGTAAAATCATATAATAAGCATATAACTGTAAAATCATCATATTTTCCTAAATGAACTCGTAATAGAAAGTCTCATATCAAAACCATCTCCATTTGCATATAAAAATATCATATTCACAATTAAACTTCACATTTATAATGAAATGTCATACCGTGGGTGTCATGATCGATCTATGCCCTTATCATGCGCTATGCAGGTTTTCAGGACTTCTTTGACCCGTGAGCACTATGGCCAATATTGTGTTTTCGGAACTTCTTTCTGACCCATGAGCTGTAACGTCCTATCAGTGTTACAGTTTTCGGGACTTCTCTGACCTAGGAGCTGTAATGCCCAATCAATGTTACAGTTTTTGGGACTTCTCTGACCCAGGAGCTGTAATGTCCAATCAATGTTACAGTCAATGCAATGTCACATCCCATACCATGTGATGGGGTGCATAAATGTATAATGGTGAAAATTTTTAATGTATCGCATAAGCTCAAATCTTCTGTAAATGAATGACAATGTCAGTGCATCATACATTTTCAATCGACTCATCCAGTTCATATATTCTTAAATCTTTTCATAACATCTATTCCCCTAATATCTCATGAGTTCATATTGACTTAATACCATTCTTATTGAATGTAACATAGTTCATACATCATATAGTTCATATAATTTCTTCACATTCCTTTTTGCTACTCATATTCTTTAACTATCTTAAAGTTCCACTCAATACATCACAACTCATGATACATTTTCATATATTTATTTTCACATAAAAATTCCATTCATATTCCATATAGCATATATTGAAATTATCATAGTCACAAAGTGTACCTTAATGACCATTTTCACAAAACCCCATATTCAATTGCATTGTTCGTATATACAAAATACTTTTATACATCATAGTTCAAATCATGAAATTCTCATTCTTCAATTTGTATTCATACTAATATGAAAACTATTACATTCATATAATTCATCTTAATGGTTTTAAGTGAAAATCATAATAGCATAGGATTACACCTAAGTGCTTTTACAAAGTAAGAAAACCTACCTAATTTAATATGATCAGCGGAGAGGATAACTCGTGAAGTCGTACGTGTAACGTCCCGCCCTTTTTCACTCGCTTTCCGAAAATCAGAGTCTATTTTTTTTTTTAAAATAAATAGTGATAAAGAGCGGGACGTTACGATGCGAGCTAAGTCCGAACTTCTAAAGTCCGACCCTTAACTGGCCAACCCTATGTGTGCATGGACTAAGTCCATGAAAACGGTTCACACATAATAAGTTAACTTGCGGAATTTAAAACATAAACTGCGGATTATAATAGAACCTAAATCTATTCTTTTTTAGATAGCAAAGTACTCCGTCAATTATAAATGATTAACTTAACTTAAATAACCAAAGTAACCATTCACAAACCATTGCAAATATCTAAATTATTACATGTCCGAAGTCTAGCTACTCAAATTACATGTCCATGAGTAACATAAATAAAATACAATCCAATCACATATCCAACCTCCTATGCTTGGCTCCGATCACGTTCATCGTCCCTTTCCTTTCCTGTCTCATCCACTAGGGTAGAAGTTGTAATAGCCCTAAATTTTAAATCAATATATATTTGGCAGTTATTTACTTTAATTTAAATTTTGATGTGATGGAATGCTAAATGGATCAAATTTTGGGGCAAAGGCCCAAGTATGGTCCAATGGACCATGTGGTGAATAGAACTCATTTAAAAGGGGTCAATAATGGACAAAGTGGGCCCGATAACCATGTGGGACCCAATGGATCAAAATTGATTTAAACTCTAAGGTAAATAGTAGAAAATAGTTTAATTGGGCCATGGGCCCAATAGTGACCCAGTTGAATGGAATTAAACCCCCCTAAGGTAATGATGAAATGATTAAGCTAACATAATCAAGTGGGACCCACCTCCACCTCATCAAGTGAGGTGGCGGGTTGGCTAAGGAATTGGTGGGGCCGGCCACCATGGTTGACTTGGTCAACCATGGGTGGTTTCATAAAGAATTGAAGGGAAATAAATAGAAATTAAATTATAAAAATTAAAGGGGCTAAGTTAAGTAATAAATTAAATAATGGAGTGAGTCACATAGGAGAGGGGGTGAGTCAAGATGGTTTCCATCTTACTTGACTCACCAAACTCATTGGAATGATTGGTGACTCAAACCCATTCCAACCACCCCCACTAAGGGGACAATGACCCTAAAATTGGGGGCATGCAAGACCATACCCCCCCCTTTCATGATTTCTTGGTCGATGGGACAAGACCAAGATTACATGGGAGATGGTTTTCCATCTCTCTTTTCTCTTATCACTCTCTCCCTCTCCTCTCCAAAACCGTCCTCCCCTCTCCTCCAAAGAAAACACCAAAGAGAAAAGAAGAGAAAGGAACTTAGAAGGAAGGGAAGAAGAAGCTAAGAGCTGGCCGATCACTCCTAAGACCCAAGACTTGAGATATTTTCCCATTCCCTCCTCCGTTTTTCTCTCTCAAAACTGCTACACCTTGGCCGAACCAAACCTTGGTGACCTTACCTTAATCAAGCTCACATTGGCCAAGTATCAAGGAGGAAGAAGAAGGAGAAAGGCTAAGGACCAAGAGGAGAAAGAGACAACCGGGAGAACCAAGGATTGTAAGTATTTCCTAACATGCTGTTATGGTTCTTTTAAGAGAAATCGCGAAGGAAGGAAGTACAAAACATGTAATGGAAAGGACTGACAAAACCGTCAGTAGACTGAATCAGAGATTCAGTCGACTGAACAGACAATGAACGAACCAGAAACAAAGTTCTGGGAGTTTCAGTCGACTGAACTGATAGTGAACGAATCAGAAAACGAGCTTCTGGGAGTTTAAGCCGACTGAACAAGGGATTCAGGCGACTGAACTGAGGATGATGACATGATAATAGAAGGAGTTTCAGCCGATTGAATCTGATGATTCAATCGACTGAACACAAATGTCTCGGATGAAAAAAGGGTTCTGGAAGTTTCAGCCGACTGAACATGTGATTCAGTCAACTGAAGGGATGCTTATTAACACGTAAATGGATGATTGATAGTTCAGTCGACTGAATCCATGATTCAGTTGACTGAAAATGAACTGACAGAATAAACAGACAATCTGATTCAAAGTCAGCCGAGTGAATCTGTGATTCAGTCGACTTAACTCCTGATTCAGTCGACTGAACTCCTGATTCAGTCGACTGAATTGAAGAGTACGGTTTTGAGTATTTTCAGTGGTCGCTATTAATCCGGTAGGATAAATGGTGGTTATGTTAAATTAAAAGGACTAATTTTAATGATCCAATTGGTAAGTCATTAATGGATCTAAGTGTATGGATCAGTTATGGATTAAATTATTTATGTGTTTTAATCAATGGGAAAAGAGGCTAAGTTAAGGGCTGATTTATGATAATCTTGTAACGTGGTTAAAGATCATTAATGAATATAGGTTTATGATCAGTTAGAGACTTAATCATGGATAAGATATAGACTAATTTGGATAATGTATAATAAGGTCGAGGTATCGTAAACGGTACGCGATCGGCGACCGGAATTATCGGACAAAAACAGAAAGGGACGTTATCGATATTCGGTAGGATTCCTACCTTTTTGTAAGCCTTGGATTATGTGTTATGTATGGGTTTTCCCTGTATTTATTTTAGTAAGCATATGATTGTTTTAATATGGGTTTTAAGATTATGATGTGAATATTAATGTTTTACTTGACCTATTGGTGGTAATCAAATCATATGTTTTATTGATTTGATTTTTAAAGCCATGGTTTGTACTCTCATATTTATTACATGGCATATGGCATCTACATCTCATGCATGACATGGGAGGGATAGGACAGGGGAAGGATGAAATGGAACCGGAGACCATGCTCCGTCGGGGCGACCGAGAAGCAACCATGGGGATAGCCTGATAGGCTATAACCTGAGACCATGCTCCGTCGGGGCGACCGAGAACCAAATATGGGGATATCTTGATGTGATTCATCCATCAAGGGGGCACCATAAGGAACAACCGGAGTCCATGCTCCGTCGGGGTGACCGAGAAGCAGCCATGGGGATAGCCTGATAGGCTATACCGGAGACCATGTTCCGTCGGGGCGACCGAGAAGCAGCCATGGGGATAGCTTGATAGGCTATAACCGGAGACCATGCTCCGTCGGGGCGACCGAGAACCAAACATGGGGATATCTTAATGTGATTCATCCATCAAGGGGGCACCATAAGGAACAACCGGAATTCATGCTCCGTCGGGGTGACCGAGAACCGGCATGGGGATAGCTTGATATGCTATAACCAGAGTCCATGCTCCGTCGGGGCGACCGAGAAGCAAACATGGGGACACCTTGACGAGGTTTTGCCGTCAAGGGGGATATGATATTTTATGATGATGATATGGATGATGGGTGGGACACATGACATAGGCACCCATGGCATGGCATTTATCATATGGTTTTATTATGTTACTATCAATATGCTTGTTATCACTAATCCATGTGCTAGCCCTACTCGGAGTCCTACTGGGCGTGTTGTCTAACGCCCTATTTCTCCCCTAGCTGATGACGCAGGAGACGGAGGAAACAGTGGACGTGACGGGAGTCAAGCTTAGGAGCCTGTGAAAGCGGCTACTTTGTTTATTAAAGTTTTATTTTGGAAAAGTTGTAATTAAGTAGCCTAGTTTTGTCGGATTGTAATAATTTTGGATTTCCTGCTATGGTATGGATCTCATATTTGGACTTTATGATTATGAGGGATTTTGTTAATTTAACGATGTATCTTCCCTTCTATCTAAAACTGGTAGGATGGTATCTATAATAATGTTCCGCATATAATGATATTCCGCGAGCTTACTTCCTACGCGTGAACCGTACTCGTGGACTTCGTTCCGCGTATGCGTAGGGTTGGCCAGTTAAGGGCCGGGCTTTAGAAGCTCGGACTTAACTCGCGTTGTGACGTCCGCGCCCGTTGTCACTTTTATTTCAAAAAAAAAAAATAGACTCTGATTTCGGTGAAAATGGGGCGGGCGTTACAGTTGGTATCAGAGCGAAATCGGAAGAATGAATCTCTCGAAGTATGATTAAGACGGTTTCACATCTCACTGACGGATAAGAATCCCAACTGACCGACTCTTCGGAGTCCACTGCACGGGGGCCGGGTTAATCTACTTCGATTGACTCGGACTGAAACATTCAATCTGAGTGCCACATTTGACATAAGAAAATGATAGCAAGGGAAAGAAATTCATTCTAAGTTAGATTTATCAAACATAGCAATATAGGGCTTATTTCCCCCGAAAATGAGAACATGGTACTTTGATACTTAGGAAGTTTTCCCCAAAGCAAGGTACAATCACTTAGAAATCTTTCCCCCGAATTGATGAAACAGTGATAGCTTATCAAACGTAGCAAAAATAGGATGCATTTCCCCAGTATCCCCAAGTTGAACAACAAACAGTAGGAGTTTAGAGATTCTCCTCCCAGAAACAAAGGAAAACCAAGTGTGTTTATTTGGCAATTTCCCCCCAAATGGAAAGAAAAACAGTGATACTTAGGAAAATTTCCCCCAAAATGAGAAAACAAATCTAGTTTTCCCCAATTAATGGAACAGTGATGGATTTATCAAACGTAGGAAAGTTTCCCTGTTCTCACCAAATGGAACAAGCATTGGTACTTAGGGATGTTATTCCTAAAACTGAGTGTGCTAATTTGGAAAATTTTCCCCAAAATACGTTGTGTTATATATAGGAAAATCCCCAACACCTAGATTGGTTTTATTGGAAGTTACTGTGGATGAGGGTTGTGTATTCTATTGTATTCTATGATACAGATATGTCCAGTGACGGAGAGTATATGGAGTTATGGGATAAGGGAACCCCTAGGTGTCCCATAGATTTACTGTCCGCTTCTAGCATAGAAGTTGGCATCGACTTTCAGGAGGGACCTCTCGAGAAAGAGGGATAGAGTTTAGTATCTCTTCCTGAAGAGAATGTGGGAGATTTTTCCGATGATAAGAAAGTTGGTAAGGGAAATAGGACCCGATTATTGGTACAAGTTGTGCAACCAGGTTGGGCACAATTGCGCATACAGTCCCTACCCTTTTGAAGTGGTATGCCCGGTTTGTGGGCTACATAGACACGGGAAAGAAAGGACTAACTGTCCTTATGTTGGAAGATCAGGGGTAATACCTTGTTTGACATGTGGAGTGCTGGGTCACATGTCGATGTCGTGCCCTGACAGTTCTTTTGTGTTTGAGGATGATGCAGGGTCTTCTACGGAAGGCTAGGTTGGGGAGTAGTAAGGAAGGTCATTCAAAGATGATTATTTTGTAAAGATTGTGGGTACGTTTTGTTATTTAAAAAGGTTTATTTTAACCGTATCAACCTTTGTGATATGATAGAAGTTTGAATGACTTTTAAAGGAAATATGCAACTTACGAATTTATGAAGGAACTAAGCCAGTGAATTTCTTTTATGACTTAGGGAAAATGCCTCCGAAGAAAAGAACCCGACAATACCCGTGTGTGAAGAAGAAGTACAACAGCCTCATTCGAAAGAAGAGGTACAACAACCTCATCAGGAGGAAGCACAAAATAGCGTGAATATTTCAGTGATAACACTAGAGCTACAAAACGTAGTGCAAGCTCTAGTCACTTACGTGATTCAACAACTCTTGAACGGAAATGAAACATAGGACCGAAGAGGTCAGAGTGGGGTAAATGCCTTTCGCCCTCACAAGAGATTCAGACCCAACTTTTGGAGACCTTCAGCCTCTACTGGAAGTTCCTGTTTCCAGTGTGGTCAGCAGGGGCATTTCAAAAGAGAGTGCCCACAGAACGATAAATCTTCGTACTTCAGAGGTTCTCGTCGGTCAGCCTCTACTGGAACTGTTTCCAGTGTGGTCAGCAGGGGCATTTTAAAAGAGAGTGTCCTCAGAGCTATAGATCTTCGCACTTCAGAGGTCCTCGCCATTGTCTAGCTCGATCAGCTCAGCCACAGGGGCCTAGAGCACATGACCCGACAGGAAGGGCACCTATTCCGACAGAGTCGGGATAGCTGAACGCTACGATTTCTTCTCCAGAGACAATGGATCATTCGGTGGTTCAAGGTATGGCAGTAGTTGTAGTTCATATGCTTATGCATTATTTAAATTGAGAACATTCTACTCTCTTGTACCTACTGCCTTCAAGTATGTTATTAGTACAATAAATGTTCACTACACTTACTGTATTATTCCTTGTTGGTAGACGATGATGACTATTAGTGAGTGTGTCGGTTCCCCGATAGATACAGTTGGCTCTATAAGTTAACACGTGAGTCTTATAATAGACATTTGATTTCGTAGTCGACGCATGGGTAGTATGTTAGACCTGTTAGCCCTTCGGTAGACTGAATAGTCCTACGAAGGTATTAATATGCCCATGAATGGATTATACCCATAGGAGGGTTATATTCATGGATGGTTATTAACCATGGACGAGGGTTCCCATGGTGGTTTGGATTGATGTCGGGTATTGGTATCGTAGAAGTTAGGAACAAAAAGGTTAGTCACATAGTAACTTATGTGCAAATGAAGAGGTGTTAAGTTGTAGAGATGTATTTAATGAGAAAGATAAAAGTCTATTGAAACTCGAATGGGAAGCTATGGACGACTGCCGGGTTAGTCTGGCTAGCTGACTCTGTAGTTAGCTGATGGAGTTCCAGGAGAGTGCAGCTAGAAATCTAGTTGAAATGGAATCAGCAAAGGACTTGAGCATAGGCTCGTACTGGTAGGCTACCTTACACAGAGAATAGACGAAAGAACATGTTGGATGAATACGTATGGGAAATGTCTTGGTAGCGGGTAAAAGTGAAATAGAATACGTTAATCTACATAAGAACGCAAATGGATTCATGAGAAAAAGGAGATAACATGAGACAGAGTAAATTCTGCAAGAATGAAACTCATAGGTTGAAATGAGAGGTGTTGATGTAATTAAGAGATACTTACACGATTGAACGGGAACAACGAATAGACCCAGAAATGGAGGAGATATGGACAAGATATCTACAGGCGAGATGGTACCGGAATAAGAATTACGACCGGAACAGGGCCTTTTATTCCGAGGTAGGACATATGTACCTAAGAGCTGTAGAAGGGAGTTATTGGTTGAGGCACACCAAGCCAAGCTCTCTACCCATTCGGGCAATACCAAGATGTGCAAGGATCTTAAGAGGCACTAATGGTGGCATGGACTCAAGAGAAATGTGGCAGAGTTTGCTACTTGCTGTAATAACTTGTCAGCAGGTTAAGGTGGGGCATCAGGAGCCACCGGGGTTACTCAAACCCTTACCAGTGTCGGAGTGGAGATGGGAACATGTAGCCATGGACTTTGTAACAGGGCTACTAGGGTCATCAAGGGGCAACGATACAATATGGGTCTGCGGTACATCCGAAATATTATCAGACTACATGGTGTACCCCGGACTATTGTGTCCGACAGAGATGGCCGATTTATTAGCAGAGTATGGCGGAGCATGCAGTCGGCTACGGGGACCGACGTGTTGATTAACACAGCATTGCACCCACAGACTAATGGACAGTCGGAGAGGACAATACGGATATTGGAGGATATACTGAGAGCGTGTATACTGGATTTTAAGGGTAGATGGGAGGATCATTTGCCATTGGTGGAGTTCTCCTACAATAGCAGTTACCAGGCAAGCCTCCAGATGGCTCCATTTGAGGCCTTGTATGGTAGACCGTGTAGATCGCCAATGTGTTGGACAGAGGCCAGTGAGCCTGCGTTGATTGGGCCGGAATTTGGTTACGGAGACTACAACACAGATTAAGTTGATACGACAACATCTATTCACTACATAGAGCCGTCAGAAGAACTATGCCGACAAAAGGACAAGGTTCCTCGAGTTTGAGGTGGGAGACTTAGTGTTCTTAAAAGTCTCACCACGGAAGGGGCACATGAGGTTCGGGAAGAAGGGGAAACTGTCGCCTAGATTTGTGGGACCGTTTTCGATCCAGAAGAGGGTGGGGGGGGAGTAGCTTATCAGCTGGCATTCCCTCCACAATTATCATCTCTACATGATGTATTCCATGTATCCATGTTAAGAAAGTACAATCCCGATCCTTCTCATGTGTTGAATGTTCAAGACATCGATGTACAAAGCGATGTGACATATGTGGAGAAGCCGGTCAGAGTGATCGGAAGCGAACAAAGGGTGCTGCGGAACCGTGCCATTTAGTTCGTCAAAGTGGTATGGGAACGATATGGCAATGAAGAGACCACTTGGGAACTTGAGTCGGAGATGAAAACCGCTTATCCGGAGCTCTTCGCATGAGTTGTTCTGAACCCCTACTTCGCTCGAATTTTCGGGACGAAGATTTCAAAAAAGGATTCTATTGTAATAGCCCGAAATTTTAAATCAATATATATTTGGTATTTATTTGCTTTAATTTAAATTTTGATGTGATTGAATGCTAAATGGATCAAATTTTGGGGCAAAGGCCCAAGTATGGTCCAATGGACCATGGGGTGAATAGAACTCATTTAAAAGCGGTCAATAATGGTCAAAGTGGGCCCGATAACCATGTGGGACCCAATGGATCAAAATTGATTTAAACTCTAAGGTAAATAGTAGAAAATAGTTTAATTGGGCCATGGGCCCAATAGTGACCCAGTTGAATGGAATTAAACCCCCCTAAGGTAATGATGAAATGAGTAAGCTAACATAATCAAGTGGGACCCACCTCCACCTCATCAAGTGAGGTGGCGGGTTGGCTAAGGAATTGGTGGGGCCGGCCACCATGTTTGACTTGGTCAACCATGGGTGGTTTCATAAAGAATTGAAGGGAAATAAATAGAAATTAAATTGTAAAAATTAAAGGGGCTAAGTTAAGTAATAAATTAAATAATGGAGTGAGTCACATAGGAGAGGGGGTGAGTCAAGATGGTTTCCATCTTACTTGACTCACCAAACTCATTGGAATGAGTGGTGACTCAAACCCATTCCAACCACCCCCACTAGGGGGACAATGACCCTAAAATTGGGGGCATGCAAGGCCATACCCCCCCCCTTTCATGATTTCTTGGTCGATGGGACAAGACCAAGATTACATGGGAGATGGTTTTCCATCTCTTTTCTCTTATCACTCTCTCCCTCTCCTCTCCAAAACCATCCTCCCCTCTCCTCCAAAGAAAACACCAAAGAGAAAAGAAGAGAAAGGAACTTAGAAGGAAGGGAAGAAGAAGCTAAGAGCTGGCCGATCACTCCTAAGACGCAAGACTTGAGATATTTTCCCATTCCCTCCTCCGTTTTTCTCTCTCAAAACTGCTACACCTTGACCGAACCAAACCTTGGTGACCTTACCTTAATCAAGCTCACCATTGGCCGAGTATCAAGGAGGAAGAAGAAGGAGAAAGGCTAAGGAGCAAGAGGAGCAAGAGATAACCGGGAGAACCAAGGATTGTAAGTATTTCCTAACATGTTGTTATGGTTCTTTTAAGAGAAATCGCGAAGGAAGGAAGTACAAAACATGCAATGGAAAGGACTAACAAGACATTCAGTCGGCTGAATCAGAGATTCAGTCGACTGAACAGACAATGAACAAACCAGAAACGAAGTTCTGGGAGTTTCAGCCGACTGAATCAGAATCAGAGATTCAGTCGACTGAACTGATAGTGAACGAATCAGAAAACGAGCTTCTAGGAGTTTCAGCCGACTGAACAAGGGATTCAGGCGACTGAACTGAGGATGACATGATAATAGAAAGAGTTTCTGGGAGTTTCAGCCGACTGAATCTGATGATTCAGTCGACTGAACACAAATGTCTCGGATGAAAAAAGGGTTCTGGAAGTTTCAGCCGACTGAACATGTGATTCAGTCGACTGAAGGGATGCTTATTAACACGTAAATGGATGATTGATAGTTCAGTCGACTGAATCCATGATTCAGTCGACTGAAAATGAACTGACAGAATAAACAAACAATCTGATTCAAAGTCAGCCGAGTGAATCTGTGATTCAGTCGACTTAACTCCTGATTCAGTCGACTGAACTCCTGATTCAGTCGACTGAATTGAAGAGTACGGTTTCGAGTATTTTCAGTGGTCGCTGTTAATCCGGTAGGATAAATGGTGGTTATGTTAAATTAAAAGGACTAATTTTAATGATCCGATTGGTAAGTCATTAATGGATCTAAGTGTATGGATCAATTATGGATTACATTATTTATGTGTTTTAATCAATGGGAAAAGAGGCTAAGTCAAGGGCTGATTTATGATAATCTTGTAACGTGGTTAAAGATCATTAATGAATATAGGTTTATGATCAGTTAAAGTCTTAATCATGGATAAGATATAGACTAATTTGGAAAATGTATAATAAGGTATCGAGGCATCGCAAACGGTACGCGATCGGCGACCGGAATTATCGGACAAAAACAGAAAGGGACGTTATCGGTATTCGGTAGGATTCCTACCTTTTTGTAAGCCTTGGATTTTGTGTTATGTATGGGTTTTTCCTGTATTTATTTTAGTAAGCATATGATTGTTTTAATATGGGTTTTAAGATTATGATGTGAATATTAATGTTTTACTTGACCTATTGGTGGTAATCAAATCATATGTTTTATTGATTTGATTTTTAAAGCCATGGTTTGTACTATCATATTTATTACATGGCATATGGCATCTACATCTCATGCATGACATGGGAGGGATAGGACAGGGGAAGGATGAAATGGAACCGGAGACCATGCTCCGTCGGGGCGACCGAGAAGCAGCCATGGGGATAGCCTGATTGGATATAACCGGAGACCATGCTCCATCGGGGCGACCGAGAACCAAACATGGGGATATCTTAATGTGATTCATCCATCAAGGGGGCTCCATAAGGAACAACCGGAGTCCATGCTCCGTCGGGGCGACCGAGAAGCAGCCATGGGGATAGCCTGATAGGCTATAACCGGAGACCATGCTTCGTCAGGGCGACCAAGAAGAAGCCATGGGGATAGCCTGATAGGCTATAACCTCTTGATGGGATTCTCATCATCAAGGTACCCCCACATAGGTCTTTCGGACGCCCCGACCGAGTGTGGCCCCTCCGGTTTCTTCTTGATGGAAAATGCACATCAAGGTACACCACATAGTTTTTTCGGACGCCCCGACGGAGTGTGGCCCCTCCGGTTACATATCCTTCACCCCATGCCATGCATGAGATGCTAATGAAACACATGCTATTTTATATTATAAACATAGCATTAAAACTCACATTTGGAACATATCTTTTACAACATAAATTCATCAAAATAAGATAAAAACTATCATACATAAACCCATGGTTTCAAATTTAGAATCCTACCAAAAACCACTAAAGTGTTCTTGCTTCTTTATCCGGTAACAGCTCACGATCGTGCACCATTTGTGAGGTCCCGTCACCTTATTACACAACAATCAATCAAATCATGTTCTATTTGATTTCTTATTTATGTCTAAGTACATAAACCCAACTTGTGGGGTTCGGCCATACACTATGGCCGAACCTCACCTCTTTGGTTTTAGTTCCCTCCTTTGAGTTTTTGAATCTTTTAAGTCCAATCATTCATGACCAAGTTAATCCTTTAAACTCTTAACATAAATCCATAAACCAACCTTAGTGGGGTTCGGCCATACAACATGGCCGAACCTCACTCACTTGAGTTTGGTCCCTCTTTGTAATCCTTTGATCCAAAATCTTGCCATTTTTGAATCATAACTCTAATCACTGATACAATAATTATTAAACATTAGTAACCACTTAAGTCCACAAAACTTTTCTCATGTGGTTCAGCCATACACCATGGCCGAACCCATGGTCTATCAGTTCCTCCCATATTTACACATTTGCCATTATTCCCATCCCTTCATGCTTAGGTCCAAAATTGATCATTCATAAAGACCCTAAGTCCACCAAATATACCTTAGTGGGGTTCGGCCATACAACATGGCCGAACCTCACCATCTTGGTTTTGGTCCTTCCTTTGAGTCTTTTAATCCTTTAACTTAATCATCTAAACTTGGTAACCACCTAAGTCCATAAAAAAAAACACTCCTCATGGGGTTCGGCCATACACCATGGCCGAACCCATGATCTTTCATTTTAGCCTATAATTACAACATTGCCATTTATACAAATTCATAACCATTAACATAATCCATGAACATAGAGATATATAATTAAATCCATTATTTCTTTGTTCAATCCTCCATTCATTTAACATGCATAACAACTTTAAATGTTCCTTAAAATTGTATCATAACCATATGGTTTGATCTTTTAATGATTCCCATTCATACCTCCATCCAAAACCCTTTAACTACTTTTAAAATCACAAGCATGCTTCTATGATTTCTATCTTTCAAATCCATTAAAAATATATAACCCATGTCCTTTGCATGGCCGAACCCTATGGTCCATCCTTTCCATTAAAACACAATATTCATCCCCTAATTTTTCTTCCATGGGGTTCGGCCATAGTATGGTTCTTTATTTAAATAAAATCCATAAAAATACCTACCGGTTCCGCGACTCCTCCGGTTTTCCTTCGCTCCGACTTGTTCTTACGATCCTTTCATTCCTTGGCCTCTTCCTCCTTCCTTCTTACTTCTTGGGCCGAGAGTGAGACTTGAGAGAGAGAGAGAGAGAGAGTTCGGCCTTGTGTGCTAGCTTAAGATTAAAAACTTTTCTATGTCTTTTGTCTTGAGGAGTGGTCGGCCAAGGGTGATACCTTTTGGTTAAGTCCTTTGTGTAACTCCCATTTCCATTAACCTCTCCCCTTAATGCTCCAACGTGTAAGCCATTGTTTGAATTTGAAAAGTGTAACCATAATCCCTCCATTATCTCTCCATATGGGAGTTTCATCCATGAGATGAAACTCCAAGGCTCCAACGTGTAAGCCATTATTTGAATTTGAAATGTATAACCGTCCACCCCATTTGTTTGAATTTCAAATGTATAACCGTCCACCCCATTTGTTTGAATTTGAAATGTGTAACCAAAACTTCCCATCTCTCCAACGTGTAACCCATGGTTTGATTTTTTTTTTTTTTGAAACAACAACCCTTCATCTTCACACTTCACTCACTCTTTAATTCAACTCATCACTTTAATTTAACTCATTTCAAATCAAACCAACTCACTTAACTCATCACTTTAAAATCAACTCACTCACTTGATTGCCTTCCCATTTTAATTCAGCCCATTTAATTAAGCTTGAACTCACTTGGTGGCCAACAAGTCAACCACGATCCATTGGGTCCCAATTGGGCATTTTGACCCAAATAGCAACATTGACCCAATTAAATGCGCCTTACCCATTTACTTTAAATTGAACCTTAACCATAACCGTTGGGTCCTATTTGGGCCATTGATCCAACACCATACCCATCTAAGGTTCACATCCGTTAATTCACAATTAAAATGGCAAATTCCGTAAATATTAATAACATGGAATTCCGAAGTGTTACAGTACGCACGAGGTTGAGACTACCCTTGCTCTCTACGTTCGTACACATGTGTCAAACACGAACAGTGTACCATTAATTTCAATTTGATTAATTGTCCTACTAATTTAATTTAGGATGACCTTAATTAAAGCTCAGAACTTAATTTTGTATGATTTGGAGATGGAGAAGAGAGGAGAGGGAAGAGGACGGTACCACCGAGTGGAATGGAGAGGAAGAGGGGAAAGCTCCTCTTGCTGCCAGTCTTTCTTTCTCTCTTGTTCTCTTCCTTGAGGTATCAGTAATGGAAGTGAAGAACGGAAGAGGAGAGGACCGTGCGCATGGAGGGAGAGAAGAGAAAGTACCGTATGAGGAAGAGGGAAAGAGAAAATGAGAGGAATGGGGGAACCGTGGAGGAGGAAGAGGAATGAGCACTTGCACATTTCTCTCTCCTCTTTAGTCAAAAGGGGTGGGTGGTGGTGGAGTGCAACAATGGTGGTGTATTAAATGAGGTGAAATGACATATGAGGTGGTGGTTGGGTTGCCATGTGGCATACAACCTCATCACTTCCCTCCATGTCATCACTTATGTGGCTCGTCCACCACCTCATCAATTAGTTTCCATTAATTAATAATCCACCCTATTAAATAATATTATATTTAAAATCTAATAACTTAATTAAATCACCTTTAATCTCACTTAATCATTAATGAAAGTTCATTTTCCAATGGTGCTAGAACAATACGATTTACCCTAAAGGGGGGGTGAATAGGTCAATCTAATTTCGTTTGTCATTTTTGAAATATTCTTCATTGATTAGTTAAATGCAGCGGATACAATAATCAAGAGTGCGTGTGTTAACGAATGTGATTAAACAATCAACACAAGAAAATAGCTCTAACACCACAAACACAAGGACACACGATGTATAGTGGCTCGGTTCGCCAACCCAACCTTGAGCTATCCCCAAATTCACTATATGGGGACTTACACCCTCACAATTAGAGTAAGAATTCCACGTCACTCAATTGGCTGGGAATTCCACCCACCACTGTGCCAGAGAAGACGCTCTAGAGTTTTTTATAGTGGTTCCAAAGCAAACACCCTTAATCCACTTTCGGGTTACACGTTTTGAAAAACAAAATTAAAACCGAGAAGCAATTGCCTTAAAGCTCTTTCTCGCTAATGTGTGCTTCTTGAAGATCCCACCAAAGTTGTGTCGACGCTCATTCTTGCATTCGTAGTGTAGCAATCACAATCTCTGAGTGATTGTATCCATCTTCCCTGGGTTTCTTTTAAGATTAAATGTTGGTGGATATATTTTAAGCATCGATTTTTCAGGATTTTGTCTTTGTGCTTTTATTTCCAAGTATCTCTTCAGATGATAGCAATTTCTTTTGAAATGTCCATCCTTGTGGTAGAAATTGTACTTGCCTGTTGAAAGGCGAGAGATACATGTCTTTCTGAACACTTCATGGTTCATAGGTACTTTGGTGGATGAGGTACCAAGACCAGACCTGTCACCATAATTTTTACCTGCCCCAAGGAGCCTTTCAAGCCTTTATTCTCCAGGAGTGAACTTATCTTGGAATTTTTCTTTGTGATTTTTTAAATCTTTCACTTACAAAGATAGTCTTTTAATATCCTCTTCAAGAATTTTATTACTCTCTTTTCGGTTTGTGTTTTCATTATTAGAGAGTTCCAGCTCGGAGATTAGGAGAGATTTTGTTGTTTTTAAATCTTCCACTTGATTAGAGAGGTTCAGGTTTTCATTTTTGACCTTGTTGAGTTTTTTAGCCATCCTCTCACTCTCAAGGAAAAGGGCACTGTAGGAAGCTGGATGATTTTCATCATCTTCACTCTTATCTACCTCTGTTTCAATTGTGAGATTTTCTTGATCACATATGATCGAGGCTATGAGACATTTTGATACATCAACCTTTTGTTGAGTCTCATCATCTGAATCACTTTCTGATTCAGAAGTTTCAACATGGGTCACACCCACATTCATATCCTTCTTTACTTTGTTTGAGGGACATTCATTCATGTAGTGTCCTCTACCCCCACAATTAAAACAGGTCTGCTCCTTGACATCCTCTCTATCTCTCTCCCTTGCCCTCTGTTTTCTTCTTGCCTTCTTGGGTATCTTTTAGTTGTTTCACCCTTATCCATTCTTCTTAATTTATTTCTTTTTACAACGTTTTTATAAAACTTTTTTGGCAAACATTGCCATTTCATCACTTGAGAGTTCATCTTCCAAAAATTTTTCTTTTTCTGTAGTCTTTGTTTGTTTTAGGGAAAATTTTAAGGCAATTGATTTATCCTTTGGTTGTTCAAAGTGTAATTCATAGGTTTGCAATGAACCAACCAAATCATCAATATTCAATAAGGACACATCTCGGTTGTCCTCCATACCCACAACCTTGGGTTTGAATCTTTCTGCAAGATTCCGAAAAATTTTAGTACATACTTTGTCCTGAGGTATCCCTTCTCCTAAAGCGTAAATTTGATTTGCATTGTCGTTTATCTTGGAATAGAAATCCATGAAGACTTCATCCTCCCTCATCTTAAGAGCATCAAACTGGTTTTGGAGGATCTGAAGTTTAGACCTCTTAACTATTGAGGTGCCTTCATGAGTTCTCTCAAGAACTTCTCATGCTTCGTTTGCAGTAATACATGTCATGATTCTCTTGTATTCACTGTCTGAGACTGTACAATTAAGTGCATTCATGGCTTTACCATCTACTGTCTGAGCTGCTTACTCAGCAAAGGTCCAAGATGCGAAGGGTTTGGGTGTCTTGGATATGATTGAGGTATTTACTACCGTTTTTTCTTCCATGGGTTCTACCCATCCAGTCTTTACAATATCCCAAACCGACGAGTCAATGGAAACAAAGAAACTTCTCATTTTGGCCTTCCACGAGGCATAATTTGTTCCATCGAAGTACAGAGGTTTGTTATTACGTGACTGTCTCCCATAGTGTTCTAGATTGGATCTACTCGGATGATTAAATCCTTATAACGAGCATTAGGCTCTGATATCAATTGAAAGTTTCCTTTCCAAGGGTGCTAGAACAATACGATTGACCCTAGAGGAGAGGTGAATAGGTCAATCTAATTTTGTTGGTCCTTTTTGAAATTATCTTGATTGATTAGTTAAATGCAGTGGATACAACAATCAAGAGAATGTGTGTTAGCAAATGTGATTAAACAATCAACACAAGAAAATAGCTCTAACACTACTAACATAAGGACACAAGATGTATAATGGTTCGGTTAGCCAACCTACATCCACTGCTAGAACTTGCCCAACCTTGAGCTATCCCCAAATTCACTATGTGGGGACTTACACCCTCACAATTAGAGTAGGAATTCCACCTCACTCAATTGGCTGGGAATTCCACCCACCATTATACAAAAGACGACGCTCTAGAGTTTTTTATAGTGGTTCCGGAGCAGGTCCCCCTTAATCCACTCTCGAGTAGCAGGTTTAAAAAACAAAATTAAAACCAAGATGCACTTACCTTAAAGCTTTTTCTCGCTGATGTGTGCTTCTTGAAGATCCCACCCAAGTTGTGTTGCTCTTTCTTGCATTCGTTGTGTAGAAATCACAATCTCTGGGTGACAACAAAATTTGGCTTAAACGAAGCTTTCCTAGTTCATGTCTTTCTGACTTGCAAACTCAATCTGAAAATTGGTTGTTTATGATCTTTCTCTCCTCATCTCTTTCTCGCTTGCAAACTCAATCCGAAGATTGGTTGTTTATGATCTTCCTCTCCTCCTCTCTTTTTCACTTGCAAACACAATCAATCGATTGGTTGTTTATGATCTTTCCCACAAGAGTGTTGATCGTTCTTTAGAGTGTATAACTTTTTTCAGCTCAAGAAAGATAGTAAAATGATCACACAACACTCATATTTATAGAGGACTTTTAACGGTCAGTTAGACTGTCCAGGATGACAGATCGGTGGCACCGATCGGTCGATGTTCATATTTATTACCGTTCAACCACCCGACTGTTGCAATTAAATGCATCCCCAACGGCAAAATTACTTCCTGGCAGTCATGTCGGTGTCGCTGATGGTCAATAGTCATGGTACCAATGGGTCGGTCCATACGAGAGGATCGTTCTGGTGCAAAACATGTTTGATAGTAATTTCCACTTTGGAAACCTGTTACCCAGAAGGACCTGTCGCCCTTTACCGAGGGTTAGTTCTGTTATTTTCGATCGGTCTTGATATACCGAGATGTCTATTTTATTGAGAGCCCTTATGAGTTCACAGTCTGGAACTCATAAGTTTTATACCGACGAATAGTCAACCACGAGGGTCGTTCAAGTTCATCATCGGGGGTCGGTGCATACGAGACTCTCGGTCAGAGGCATGTCCAGAATGATAGTTCGAATTTCCAAAACTTATGTCAAACTGGCCGATCAGTCTTTGACCACAATGGGTCGTTCCTGACTACACCTAGAGGTTGGTGAGATAGATTTGTAACACCCCAATTTCTCAATGAAGTGGATAATTATGAAAATGGCCCTGGTTTGGTAAATTAATTATTTTGTTATGTCAAATAAGGAAATGGTCGGGCCCATTGCTCAAATTAAGATCATATGAGCACATTATAAATGTCAGGTTTGATTGGATGGGTTATATACATCAATTGGGTCGAAAATCGCTAAATGGGTCAAAGAGCCCAATTGGACCCAATGGGTCATAATAGATAATTTGACCATTGTGGAAGCTCGAATTAAATGGATTCAAGCTGAATTGATTGGAAATCAAGTATAGCAAAAATGGGTAGGCTTGATGCTCAAGCAAAAACCATTTAAAAGTGGCAAAATCAGCCCATTAATGAGTCATGTTGTCAAAATGGGTCAAAGGGCTGATGGGGACCCAATGGGTCGGGTTGACTAGGTTGACCACGATGACCATATGGGCCCTCAGATGAGCTCAAGTGTGAGTTAGTTCAGCTTGAGTTGGATTGATTTGGATTGAGTTTGATTTAAGAAAAGAGTTGACTCAAACTTGGTGCATTAAATGTGATGAGTTGGATGAGTTGAGTTGGAATAAAAATACGATTAATCAAGTGAGTCAAGAGGAGATGAAAAGGTGTCTTAATCTCACCCAACTCTTAATCAAATCAATCTCAGCCGTTGACAGTGAAGAGGTGCCTTGGCAAAGCCAAGGGACATCAAGGTTGGGCGACGCCAATTCATTTAATGGATGCATTGGTTCATTTCCAAAGGGTGCAACGTTTGGCACCAAGGGGTGTCTTGAATGACACCCAACATCCCATCTTGTTTAGCAAAATTAAATGAGGGAGGATGAATGGATGATGGGCTGAAACTACAAAAGGAAAAGGTTACCATTCTTGGCCGATTTTCACATTGAAAATCCAAGAAATTCCCATCTCTCTCTCCCTCTCTCCAAATTCGTTTATTGGCTGAACAGCAGAGGGTTGGCACCAATTAATCAAACATAAACCAGCAAAGGATTAAGGAAGAAAGAAAGAAATAGAGGGGAGAAGGCAAGGATCATAGGGAAAGGAAATTTGGTAAGATTTCTTAAGTGTTCAGGTTAAACAAGTTGTAAGAAAAGGGTGTGTATTGGGCCATGGTTATGGTCGAATGCACCAAGGTTTTAACCTTGAGTAATAGAGGTTTTAAAATGGTAAAAATGATCATTGGGTTCGGCCACCTTAGAGGGTCGAACCCCATGTAAATGATTGGTTGGTCTTGATGTCTTTGAAACATAGAAACCATGAAGTTTTGTGGACTGTTTTTTATGTTTCTTTAAGACTCAAATGCATGTTTTAAAGAGGGTTAAAAACATGGATTTAAATGACATGAAGGACTAAAGTTATCATTGTAACACCCCAATTTCTCAATGAAGTGGAAAATTACGAAAATGCCCCTGAGTTGTTAAATTAATTATTTTGTGATGTCAAAATAGGAAATGGTGGGGCCCATTGCTTAAATTAAGGTCATATGAGCTCATTATAAATATAAAATTTGATTGGATGGGTAATGAACATCAATTGGGTCGAAAATGGCTAAATGGGTCAAATGGCTCAATTGGACCCAATGGGTCAAAATGGATGATTTGACCATTGTATAAGCTCAAATTAAATGAAGTCAAGCTGAAATGATAGGAAATCAGTCATAGCAAAAATGGGTAGGCTTGAAACACAAGTGAAAACCAATTACAAGTGACCAAAATACCCATAATTGGGTCATGGAGTCAAAAAGGGGTCAAGGAGCTAAAGGGGGGACCCAACGGGTCGGGTTGACTAGTTTGACCACAGATGACTGTGTGGGCCCTCAATTGAACTCAAGTGGCAGTTAATTTAGCTTGAGTTAGTTTGATTTAAGAAAAGAGTTGACTCAAATATGGAGCATTAAATGTGATGAGTTGGATGAGTTGGTTTAGAATAAAAATATTCCGAGTTTAGTGAGTCAAGAGGAGATGGAAATGAGTTGTAATCTCACACAACAATTAATCAGAATCAATCTCAGCCGTTGGTATGAAAGGGTGCTTTGGCAAAGCCAAAAGACACCAAGGTTGGGGCGGCACCTATTCATGAAGGGATGCAATGGTTCATTCCCAAGTGATGCAATGTTTGGCACCAAGGGGTGTCTTGGTTAACACCCAAATGCCCCATCGGTTTTAACAAAATTAATTGAGGGAGGATAAATGGGAGTTGAGGGCTGAAACTACAAAAGAAAAACCTTACCATACTTGGCCGTTTTTCACACAAAGAAAACCAAGAATTCCCATCTCTCTTTCCCTCTCTCCAATTCGTTTTCTTGGTTGAACAGCAGAGGTTTTTGGGCACCAGTTAGTCAAGTATAAACCAGCAAGGAATTAAGGAAAGAAAGAAGAAATAAAAGGGAGAAAACAATGATCAAAGACAAGGAGGAAGTTTGGAAAATTTGGTAAGTATCTATATGTTATTTTGGTTTAATAACATGAAACAAGTGGGGTATGTATTGGGCCATGGTCATGGCCGAATAGACTAATGTTTAACCTTGATTATGGAGGATTTAAAATGGTAAAAATAACCATTGGGTTCGGCCACCATGGAGGGCCGAACCCCATGTAAAAGATTGGTGGTGTTCATGTTTTGAAACATGGAAACCATGGAATTTTACGGACTGATTTTAGATGATTAAAGGTGTATGTTTTAAAAAGGTTAAAACACAAATTAGGAGTTTGATTTAGACCTAGTTGAATGATAAAGAAATGCAAAACCAAAGTTCATAGGGTTCGGCCACCATGGAGGGCCGAACCCCATGCAAATGATGGTTGGTTTTAAGGTGTTTGAAACATGGAAACCATAGAGCTTTGGTGGACTGTTTTTGGGTTTTACTTAAGATTCAAATGCATGTTTTAGAAAGGGTTAAAAACATGGATTTGAATGACATAAGGACTGAAGTTAATATGGGTCTAAATAGTAGATTTAAATTGATAATATGGACCATTTGGATCGGCCATTTTGGATGGCCGAATCCCATGAAATATTATGGTCTTTTGGGACAAGTAGATGAATTTATTCGGATGATTTCTAAGTGGTATAAATGCAGCAAGATGATACTGATATTGTATGTTTAAATAACACCTAAAGCATGTTTGAAAGACCAAAACGTGGACATAGGGTTCGGCCACCTTGGATGGCCAAACCCCATGTAAGTAATTGATGTGATTTGGTGAAGTTTAAATTACTGTTTTGGTGGATGGTTATGTGGCTGAACCATGTGCAATTCATGGTTGGGTTAGCATGATTAAATCATGAATAATCATGGGAAGATGAGGGATCAATCAGATCAAGAGAACCATTGGGTTCGGCCATGTGCATGGCCGAACCCCATGGGGCTATTTTTGGGATGAATGGATCAAGTTTATGGGTTATTTTATGTATGTTAAATGGAAATAAACTTGCTGATTTTGGGTTGGCAATGGGATGGCTGAACCATGTAGATAACATGGCTAAATAGTAGAGCCTAACTTGTAAACAATTGATGGGATCATTGAGTAGGAGGATCATAGGGTTCGGCCATATGAATGGTCGAACCCCATAGATTGTTTTGTTGGAGATTATGAATTGTTTGAGTTGGATTAAGTAAACATAGGGATTGATCAAAGGACTTACAAGATGTTTTGGGTCTTATATGTGAATGGACATTAAAATGATAGTATGATTTACTTATTGTTACATCACAAGGTGACGAGAATTGAACGACGTGCGAGTCGTGACCGGGTGAAGCTCAAAAAGGAACGGACACTTAAGCAAAGTTTAAGTAGGTTTCCTACATACTTGTAACCACAGTTTTACCCCAGTTTTCTTATGAGACTCTTGTTATTTTATGTGGTTTCAAATAATATATTATGCATTAACAAATGGCATACAAAGCATTGGCATCTCATGCATGGTCATGGGATGATAACTGAGGTTCTACAGTGTTGCAATTTATGGGTTACGTCCTCCTTCGGCGATAAGAGTCCCGCCAGGAGGAGTAACATGATGGTTATAGTCACATTGGTCTCCTTAGGCGATAAGAGTCCCGCCAGGAGGACTAATACGAGATATGAACCAAGTCAATGATGAAGAGATGAAAGTGTATTGTGATTTACCTTGTCGGTACAAGGCACGTCAGTGATGGCTATGAAAGTACATGATGGGGGAGGCTCATTGCATGTGCATACTTCATAGCATTGTTTTACCTGTTTTTACTAATCTTGTACTATGATATATATGGATGTCTTATATGCTAATCATGTGGTAGCCCTGATTCGGGAACCTACTGGGCGCGTTGATCTAACGCCCTAATTCTATCCACAGAGGAGAATGCAGGTACAAGAAAAGGGAAGGGAAAAGATGTTGACCGGGAGGGGAGCCAAGCCTAAGCGCTTGAATGTTGGACTGGATTTCTTTATATTACTGTCTTTTGAACTATATTTGTTGGACATGTAATAAGTAATTACCTACTATGGTTTGATTAGGTTAATAACTTGAATGGTTGATTTATGTTAAATAATGTTTGAGACTGTTACTTGCTATCTAGTATTTCTATTCCGCATGTTGATGTTAGTCCCATGTGTGATTCATTATCATGGTCTATTCCATGTACACAGGGGTGGCCAGTTAAGGTTCAGACTTGAGTAGTCTGAACTTAACTCGCGTCGTGATGCCGCCCGCTCTCTTCCGATGTTTTATTATTATTTTTAAAAAAAAATTAGACTCTGATTTCTCGGAATGGCGGGGTGTTACAATCATGGGTCTAAACAGTGGATATAAACTGATGAAATGGACCATTGGGCTCAGCCATCTTGGATGGCCGAATCCCATGAAGTATTATGGTGATTTGGATTGAGTTTTACAAAGTGGAAACCATGCAAAGTGCTGGATTTATTTGGATGGTTTTGAAGGGTAAAAACATGGTAACATTTTACTGATTATCATATGTTTAAATGAGATCTAAAATATGTTTAAGAGGACTAAAACATGGACATAGGGTTCGGCCACCTTGGATGGCCGAACCCAATGTAAGTATTTGATGTTTGGTATGGCTTTCAAGAAGATGGAAATCATATCAATTGTGGAGAGCTTATGTGTTTTAAATAAAGCTATTTATTTGACAAAAAGGATCTAAACCATAGGCCATGAGGTTCAGCTAATTGGGATGGCCGAACCCCATGAAATGGTATGACATTTCCATGAAAGTAATTGATGGTTTTGTGAGATAAAAACCATATATATGCGGCTGAACCACGTATTATTCATGGTTGAATTACCTCGTTAAAACCATGAGTAATCATGGTGATTATTGGACCAAGTGAACCATAGGGTTCAGCCATGTATAGGGCCGAACCCCATGGATCATGGTATGGGTTAAATGGACCACTTCATATGGATTATTTTGTGTGGAAGGTTTGTATTGAATTAAAAGGTTTCAAATGTAAAGATCATGGATCATGACAATGGGTTTTGGTGTGGATCCATTGCATGGAATTGATCAGTAGTTTTAAAGGTTAAATCCTAAGTTGGTGTGATGTTCGGCCATGGGCATGGCCGAACCCCACAAGATGTGGTTGGGTCTTAGATGTGAATGAATGAGTAAATGATAGTATGATTTACTGATTGTTATATGGACAAGGTACCAGAAGTTGAACGATGTGCGAGTCGTGACCGGGTGACGCTAAAGAAAGAACAAATACTGAAGTGAATCTTCAGTAGGTTTCCTACCTACTTGTAACCACAATTATGATTTGGTTTTATCATGTTTTTATGAGATATGTGGTATTTGATATTATGTTTCAAATATGGTTTTGAATATTGAGATATGTATTTACAAATGACATACATGTACATTGACATCTCATGCATGGACATGGGATGATGACTGAGGTTATACAGTGTTGCAAATATGAGTTACTGTCCTCCTTAGGCGATGAGAGTCCCGCCAAGAGGAGTAACATGCTGATCAGAGTCACATTGGTCTCCTTAGGCGATGAGAGTCCCGCCAGGAGGACTAATATGTGATATGAATCAACTCAATGATGAAGGGTCTTTCCACAGGTAACGAGGATTACTGTGGATTACCTTATCATGTGAGACCCGGATGGAAGTGTATTGTGATTTACCTTGACGGTGAGAGTCCCGTCAAGTGATGTCTATGTATGTGTGATGGGGTGGGGCTCATTACATTTGCATACATACATAGCATGGTTTTATATGTTTTTGATAATCATGTACTATGATATATATGCATGTTTCATATGCTAACCATGTGGTAGCCCTAATCGGGAACCTACTGGGCGCGTTGATCTAACGCCCTAATTCTATCCTTAGAGGATAATGCAGGATCAATGAAAGGGAAAGAGAAGGTTGATGACCCGGAGGGGAGCCAAGTCTAAGTGCTTGAACGATGAACAAGATTTCTTTATTACTGTCATTTGAATTATATTTTGATGGACATGTAATAAGTTAATAATTTGCTATGGTTTGATAGGCTATTAACTATAGATGGTTGTTTATTTTAATTATCAATTGAGACTGTTACTTGCTATCTATTCATATTATTTCCGCAGTTAGTCTAGTTTATTCCGCATGTTGTTGATAGTTCCATATGTGATTTATTATCAGGTTCTAGTCCATGTACACACGGATGGCCAGTTAAGGTTCAGACTTGAGTAGTCTGAGCGTCGTGGCGCTCCCGCTCTCGTTCACTCTATGTTTCTTTCAAAAGAAATTTTCAAACTCTGATTTTCAGAAGGGTGAAAAGGGCGGGGCGTTACAAGATTGGTTGTGCTGACAGTGAACATAATTCATTTTCCATGTTCACTTCCAATTCACTATTCAACTTCCTCTCTAGGCATGTTATGTTTATTACCAACATATGCAACTAAGCGTAGTATTCCTCTCTCAGGTGTGGATTCCACCTAAGGTCATCTATGGCCATATACCTGTTTTTGTGATTGTCATGACGATGAACATTGAGCTTGGTGGAGCATGATCTTCTTCCTTGAACATCTTCAGTCTTCAAGCTTCTTGGCAAGTGCTTCTACCCGAGTCATGAAATTGTCAAACAGGGACACGGCCAAGCCGGGGTACTAACAATTAATCACCCTTCTAATTTCGCATCTTAATTAATTATTCATTTGATCTCACTCCATTACATAATACATAACTAAATTACCCAATTAATTAAATTCCCATCAATTTCTCTTAATTTGTTAATTATCTCTCTAATTAACTTCAAAATTTCTATAAATCTCCAATCAGAGTTTGAATCTCAAGGTTTCATTCAAATTAATCAGAGAAACAGTGGGCACTAGAGTCGGAACTCTAGGTCGCACAATATCAAATTTTTAATTAATCATAATATAATATAAAATATTATATGTGTCAAATATCACGTGCCCTTAAGTTTAACTTGAGCCTGAGTCAAACTTTGACTTTCAGATTAGTTTATAACCTTAGAACCCAAGGCTTGAGATCAGCCCAAATTTAAATCAAATCTTATTTCTTCAGACTAAAATTGGGCTCTGGCCTTGGTTCCTAGTTTTCAACTTGTGCGGGGTTGGAACGAGTTGTTGCACCCAATTATATCACCCTTCTATAACACAGCCAGGATGCTAGGTTCAATTTTCTCATGGTAGTGTTGGGTTCCATGATGCTGGTGGTTTTTTTTGTCCATACTTTCCAAACAAATCTAAGTATAATTTCATCCATCAACCATATCAACTATCATATATTATTCACATTTTTTTTTAAATATAAAAAAAATCCCTTTTTATGATCAATGTGTCCAAACTTCTTAAAGCATCCGGTTAATCTTTGAAACATGTGCAAGCCTCTCTACTCATTTACACCGAATAGCTTTCTGATAAGTGATCCTTTGAAGTAGAGTAAGAGTCAAACTCACGACTTCCACTTCCTAAGACGGATTCCTTACCATCATTCCAACCCTCTTGAGTTTACCATCAAATTTTCTTTTGAAAAAGTGTACAATGATTTTTGTATTATCTATTAAAATAGATGGATAAGTTTGAACAAATTTATTTCAACTAAAATACTTTTATTATTAGGTTTGGTATTAAATAGAAAGGATATTTTTAAAAATAAGTTTTTTGTTAAGTAGATCTAATAAATGTGTTTATATCATATCATTGATGGGACACAAGATGTGATATGTCAATTTATTAAAAAGAAAATTTATCAAAACCCTTAATTCTTCCACAATTCCAAAATTTAATATATATTTTGAAAATATTAAAAAATCATTTAAGTTTTCAAAAAATATTAAAAGCTTCTCTTGGTTAAAAATTAAGCTTTACTTCACCATTACTAACCATATAAAATGCTCAAAATCACAAATAATCATTTATAGATAAAAAAAAAATGAGTTTATATGAGAAAGAATATGTCCGTTTTATTTTTTGTCTCTCAATTACAGTCTTGAAAGTTAGGTTTTTATTAATTTTATTTTCCTTTGAAGTAAATTTTCAAGAGGGAATTTTCAATTCACTTAAAAACTTGTGGATTAATATTTTTGGGGCATCACACTTACCTAGTTCTCTCAATCTTTATGATCATTTTTCTTTTTATTAATTTTCTTGATATCAATTTTTTTTTTATAAAATAAGGGATCATATTTGTTTTCCTTTTTTCCTTTTCTATAAGAAGGTTATTCTTATCATTTTATATGATGAAATTTATTGAATATAATTTAACCTATACTTTTGAAATTCTATAATATTTTTTTAAATTGTGAAAAAGGTTAGGAGAGTTTTTTTTTTCCATTTATTAAATTCACCTGCAGCATGACTTCCATGTACGGGCTTTAGTGGAGTGTAGTCTGTCTTGTAAAGGGGACGATTGCTCAATCCAGATATTTCACAAATCAGAACCCGCCATAAATATAAATTCGAAATCTCCATTTGCCCGCCTTCTTCCATTTCTCCTACTATCGGGAATGGCGGGATTTTCTTCTCCTCCTCCTCTCGAGCGTACATTTGCAGCTTCTCTTCTTCGCCTCTCTTCCGTTCTCTCCAACAATCCTCCTCAATTCTCTTCCTCCTCTTCCTTCCTCTTTCTTCGTTTTCTTCTTCTTCCTTTTCGCCTCCATCCCAGTCCGGTAAATTAAATTTTTGCAGCTGCTTCCACGAATCTCTACAGAGCATTTCTAATTCGTGTTCTTCTGCTCTCACTAGAGATGATTCCAGAATGATAATCGGATCCGATTCTGATCCCTTGCGATTTCTATCCATGGCCTCCTTTTACGTGATAATAAGATGAAGGTGAAGTGATCAATCTCACAAATCGGTTTTAATTTATGAATTTCCCAGAAATTTTGTAACGCCCGCCCTTTTTCACTCGCTTTCCGAAAATCAGAGTCTATTTTTTTTTTAAAAAAGTGATAGAGAGCGGGACGTCACGACGCAATCTAAGTCCGAACTTCTAAAGTCCGACCCTTAACTGGCCAACCATACGTGCGCATGGACTAAGTCTATAAACACGGTTCACACGTACTTAAATATATACATGCGGAATTAAAATTTAACTGCGGATTATAATAGAACCTAAATCTATTCCTTTTTAGATAGCAAAGTAGTTCAAGTCTTTAACCATAATTACCTTTAACTCAAATATCCAAAACAAACCATTCAAACCATAGCAAAATTATCTAAGTTATTACATGCCCGAACTCTAGCTACTCAAATTACAAGTCCACGAGTAACTTAAATAAAATATAGTAAAAGACATCCAAGCTCCTATGCTTGGCTCCAATCTCGCTAATCGTTCCCTTCATTCCCTGTGTCATTCACTAGGGTAGAAGTAGGGCGTTAGAACAACGCGCCCAGTAGGTATTCCAAATAGGGTCTACACATGGTTAGTACAAAAATCATATATATAACATATCATAAAAACCATGTAAAAACAATGTCATGCCATATGTCTTATGCAATGAGTCCCACCCATCACAATCAAATATATCCTCTTGATGCAATTCTCCTCATCAAGGTATCCCCACAGTGGTCTTACGGACGCCAAGTTTGTAATAGCCTGGATTTTTAAATCAATACATATGTTGGCTAATTATGTATTTTAATGATTGAAATTTAGAATTTTGATGGAATGGATGGTAAATGGATCAAAATTTGGACAATGGCCCAAGTATAGTCCAATAGGCCATGGATTGGAATAAGTTCACTTAATTGGGTCAATGATGATTAATTGGGCCCAATGGTAATCAAGGTAAATGGAATGGAGTTAATTAATTAATCACCTAAGTTAGTGGTGGATAAGCCAAGATGGCATAGCCTAGTGGGGCCCACCTCCACCTCATCAAGTGAGGTGGTGTGTGGACCAAGACTTAGGTGGGACCAACCACCATGGTTGAGTTGGTCAACCATGGGTGAGTCAAAGGTGAATTAAGGAAGATTAAAGTGAATTGAGTGGAATTAATTAGTTTAAATCACCTAAGTTAATTTTAAATAAATCAAGGTGGCATGATCAAGTGGGACCCACCTCCACCTCATCAAGTGAGGTTGCGGGTGGGCTAAGGAATTGGTGGGGCCGGCCACCATGGTTGACTTGGTCAACCATGGGTGGATTCATGAAGGAATTAAAGGGAAATAAATAGTAATTAAAGGGCCTAAGTTAAGTAACAAATTAAATAAATTAAGTGAGTTAAGAGGGGGCTGATTCACTTAAATAATTGGTGAGTCAAATGGATGATTTCCATCCCATTTGACCCACCCAAACCACCCAACTTAGACCACAAAAACTGTTGGCCATGGAGGGTGGATTGGCTAAGACAAAGACCCACAAAATAAGCTTGGCTTGAGCATGCATTGGCTCATGGTGGGTTGGTGGTTCCATCCCATCCCAACCACCCCCACTAGGGGACAATGGCCCTAAGATTGGGGGCATGCAAGGCCATGCACCCCTTAGCCTAGTCAAGGGACTCATGGGGAAGACTCCACCTTAATGAGGGTGGAGTCTAACCCAAGCAACTCAAATGAGATGGGGAGGGTCTAGAGTCTCATCTCATTCCCATCTCATCTCTCACTCTCCAAAACCGTCCTTCCCCTCTCTCCCCCAAGACCAAAAGAAAGAAGACACAAGGAAGAAGAAGAAAAAGAGAAACTTAGAAGAAAAGAGAAGAAACACCCCAAGCTTGGCCGACCACACTCCAAGGAACACCAAGACTAGAGATATCTTCCTTTCTCCCCTCCTTTCCCTCTCTCAAACCTACTACACCTTGGCCGAACCAAACATTGGAGATTGCATTGGATCAAGCCCACACCTTGGTCGAAGATCAAGGAGAAAGGGTAAGGATCAAGAGGAGCAAAAGACAAGCCGGAGGAGTCGCGGATTGGTAAGTATCTCCAAACAAGATGTTATGTTTTTAAGGATTAAAATGGAGTCCATTTTCTTGGATCAATGGTGGCCAAAATGTCATGGGCCATGGATCTAAGATCCATCCAAGAAAATAAGATGAAAGATGGACAAACTCTAAGGGGTAAGGTAGGATATTAAGTATGGAACAAATAAGGACAATATGTATATCTATGGGATTGTATATGCATGCATGGCATGATGGGTCAAGGATCATGGTTCGGCCATTGCATGGCCGAACCCTAAATGTTATGAATGCGTGGAAAGGACCACATGTATGGTTAAAGTATGTTGGATGATCAAGGTGTATCGTTTGGCCTTTGCATGGCCAAACCCTAGGTCTTATGTATGAGAACCACCAAGAGATATGAACATGGTTGTATGTGTTATAAATAAAATGATGAACCATAGGGTTCGGCCATGTTGTATGGCCGAACCCCATGAAAGGATGTTGGGGAGTTTAAAAAGGTTTTTAAGGATGAAGAACATGCAAGGGTGTTAATGATTTAAAAGTTTTTAATGGGTGTATGGTAAGGATTTTTAAAGGTTGTAAATGAAGGAAAGCCATGGAGAAGTATTAATGAATATCTATGGTTTTACACCTTACAAATGAGGATGAACCGTGAACCATGGGTTCGGCCATGGCGTATGGCTGAACCCCATGGAGAGATTTTGGTGGATTAAATATTTTTGAACCATGGAGATAATGAGGAAATGTTGGTGGTTTTAATAGACCTTAAGTGTAGTTAATGTTAATAAAAAATGATGATTTACATGTATGATGGAACCCCCTCAAGAAAGGACTGTTTGTGAATCTAAAATGTAGTAAAAGACCCAAGGAAAAGTGAGGAAAAGACATCATGGGTTCGGCCATGGTGTAGGGCCGAACCCATGACCCATTTGTGAGCCATTTTATGGGCTAAGTTTGGAGCTATGCATGATGTAAATGAATGGGGATTAGGTCAAGTAGATGGCTGATTTTTAATGTTTTTATGTCATGATTAATGAATCATGTATGGATCCATGTTTATGGATCAGTTATGGACCTAAGTGTGTGTAAGAAAAAGAAGTGTTTAACCATGGAAGAAGTAGTGGCAAAATTGTAATTATGGCCAAAAATGAAGAACCATGGGTTCGGCCATGGTGTATGGCCGAACCCCATGGGGGATGTTGGTGGACTTAGGGACTTTTAATGATGAAATTAATTGGTTAAATAAAACATGGGGTTGCTGGTTTTTAGACCATGTGATTTGTAACGCCCGCCCCCTTTTCACCGAAATCAGAGTCTATTTTTTTTTTTTTTTGAAATAAAGAGTGACAAAGGGCGCGGGACGTTACGACGAGAGTTAAGTCTGAGCTTCTAAAGCCCAGCCCTTAACTGGCCAACCCTACGTGTGCGTAAAACTAAGTCCACGAAGAACGGTTCACACGTAGAAGTAAGCTCGAGGAATATTTAAACTAAGTGCGGAATTATAATAGAGACTATCCTACCAATTTTAAGATAGCAGGGAAGATATATTCATTTAATTACTAAAATACCTCAAAATGATAACATCCGAACATACAGTCCAAACCATAGTAAGAAATAAAAATTATTACAATTCGACGAGCTAAGCTACTCAATTACATATTCCAAAATAAATTTAAATAAACTAAGTAGCCCGTTTCCCCAAGCTCCTAAGCTTGGCTCCCGTCTCGTCCTTCGTTTCCGTCATCTCCTGCGTCATCAGCTAGGGTAGAAGTAGGGCGTTAGACAACGCGCCCAGTAGGACTCCGAGTAGGCCTAACACATGGATTAGTGATAACAGGTACATAGGTAATAATATAATGAAAAGCCATAAAATGAATGCAATGTCATGGGTGTCTTATGTCATGTGTCCCACCCATCATCCATACCATCATGATATCCCCATGTTTGCATCTCAGTCGTCCCGACGGAGCATGGACTCCGGTTATATCTCAACACATCAAGATATCCCCATTTTTTCTTCTCGGTCGCCCCAACGGAGCATGGACTCCGGTTATATCTCAACACATCAAGATATCCCCATGTTTGCTTCTCGATCGCCCCGACGAAGCATGAACTCCGATTCCTTAATTTTCCCGCCCATGCCATGCATGAGATGTAATTGCGATATGCTATATAGTATTTAAATCATTGTAAATGTAATATGCCATATGCCATATAATATATATAAATCATAATCTTAAAACCCATCATAAAACCAATCATACAATTACCAAAAATAAATCAAGGAAACCATCATATAACACGTAATCCACAGCTTACAAAAAGGTAGGAATCCTACCAAATACCGATTAGCGTCCCTTTACGCTTCCGTTCACGAATCCGGTCGTCGATCGCGCACCGATTGCGATGTCCCGATACCTTATTATACATTACCAAATCAGTCCATATTTTATCCATGATTAAGTCCCTAATTCATGCCTTAGTGGGGTTCGGCCATACACCATGGCCGAACCTCACTATGTAGTTCTGTGGGTCCCATTTTAATCCATTGATTATCTTAATTACATGAGTCCAAAAATCAGTCATCCTAGGCTTTATTAATCACACATAAGGTTATTACTTAGAGCCCCTAGGTCCATGATTATCTTCCATGGTTAATCATTCATTTAACCACATACATTTTTGTTCATAATTGACCCATAACTTAGATCCATTAATGATCCGTAAGTTAGATCCGTTAACGACCCATCAACCATGTCATAAGATTATTAAAATCAACCATTTAATTAACCTAATCCTTATTCATTTAAACACATACATAACCCCATACTTAGCCCATCAATTGATCCATAGACTTGGATCCCTTAATGACTCCTTAGCCATGACATAACATCATCACAATTTAGCCACTTGATTACCTTAATCCCCATTCATTACTCACATGTATAATACCAAATTTAACCCATAAATTGACTCACAAATGGGCCATGGGTTCGGCCATACACCATGGCCGAACCATGATGTCTTTTCCCCCATTTTTACTTGGGTTTATATACACCATTTGGCTCCACCATAAGTCCTTCCTTGAGGTAGTTTCCATCATGCATTTAAATCACCAATCTTTGATCATCCATTTGGTACATTTTGGTCCATCAAAACCACCAACACATCCCCCATTATTTTTTTTCCATCTTTTACACTCATCATCATTACACATACATCACCATAGTGTTCAGAAGCATTTCCTCCATAAAATCTCTTCATGGTTTTTAAAACATTATTTCCACCCCTTTAAAACCTTATAAACTATGCTTAAACATCCATTCAACCCATCAACATTCTTAATCATTCTTCCCTCTTCTTACACCGTTTAAATTTTCAAACACATCACCCTAGGTTCATGGTCAATCATTCATTCATGCCTTTTAAGGCCATAAACCCATTTACATCTTCATGAATTTCCTCATTTAAAATTCTTATAAAAATCACTACATTTAGTCATTAACACCTTAAAATCATAATTCATCCTCCATGTCTTCCATTCTTTATAACCTCATTAAAATCATTCAATCACCTACCATGGTTTTGATCTTAAAAACCCCATTTAAATTTACTTAATTACTCACCATGATTCCTTCTAAAAATCACACACATCCATGCTTAAATAAATTTTAATACATAAAATCCTTAATGCATTCTTCATTTTTCTTGACCTAATTTACCCATTAGGGTTTGCCCATTCTTCCTCCTTTCATTGGATGGATTTGAGATCCAAGGCCCATGACAATTTGGCCACCAACCAATCCAAGAAATGGGTTCCATAATTACCTCCTAACCCTTAAAATGTAAAATTCTTGTTTAAGAATTACTTACAATCCGACGACTCCTCCGGCTTTTCTTTCTCCTCTTGATTTCCTTAGCCCTTTCTCTTCTTCTTCTCTTTGATTGGTCGGCCAAGATGAGCTTGATCAAATGAAAAACATCAAAGCTTGGGTCGGCTAAGATGGAGTGTGTTTGGGAGAGTAAAAGGAGGAGAAGATGGGAATAACTAACCCAAGGTCTTGGTTTTGGAGTGATGGGCCAAAGCTTGCACTTCTCCTCTCTTTTCTTCTCTTCTTCTCTTCTTCTCTTCTTAGTTTTCTTTTCTTCTTTCCTCCTTGGTGTGGGACGGCAATGAGAGAGCAAGAGTGGGAGAGAGTGAAATGAGTTAGATGGAAAAAGATGGAGAAAAGGGATAAGGTTCATCTCATTGGTTGAGTGACTTACACTCCACCCTTAACTCCTCCCACCAACCAACATGGGATTTTTTATGCTTTAATGGTGGTGGTTGGAATAAACCACCACCAAGCCCAATGTTTTTGAGCTTTGAAGATAAGATTGTTTGGGTCTTCCATTTGACCATTTGACTCACTTTTTGAATAGTTTAATTATTTAATTAATTAGATAATTAATTTGGGTTAATTAATTCCCACTTAACCTAATTTCTTTTTCTTAAATTCCCTCCATGTATCCACCCATGCTTGACCAATTCAACCATGGTGGTCGGCCCCACCAATCCTTGGTCCACACGCCACCTCACTTCGTGAGGTGGAGGTGGGTCCCATTCGGCCATGCTACCTTGATCATTCCATCACCAACTTAGGTGATTTAAATTTAATTAAAACCACTTCAACTACTTGGATCACCATTGGGCCCATGGCCCAATTACATTCACCTCCTACCCATTTACCTTAGAGCTTACCTCATCTTGATCGATTGGGTCCTAAATGGGTGCTGGGCCCAATTTGACCATCCTTAGCCCAATTGACCATCATTGACCCTTTAAATGAATTTAAATCCAATCCATGGTCCATTGGACCATACTTGGGCCTTTGTCCATATTTTGATGCATTCACCATCTATTCCATCAAATTTCCCAATTTCCATCATTAAAACAAATAATAGCCACATATTTCATTGATTTAAAAACTCCGGGCTATTACATGATTAAAATAATTTAGGGATTAAAATGGGACCAAAACCAAGTGAGTGAGGTTCGGCCATGGTGTATGGCCGAACCCCACTAAGGCATGTATGATGGACTTAAGCATGGTTGAAATATGGGTTAATTTGTTGATGTGTAATAAGGTATCGGGATCATCGCAAGCGGTGCGCGATTGGTGACCGAATTCGTGGACGGAAACGCAAGGGAACACCAGTCGGTATTTGGTAGGATTCCTACCTTATTGTAAACCATGGATTGTGTATATATAGATGTTTTCCTTGATTTATTTTGGTAATCATATGACATGTTTTAAGATTGGATTTTCAATGCCATGGTTTGTATAATTATATGACATATTGCACTTGCAACTCATGCATGGCATGGGAGGGATGAAAAGTAACCGGAGTCCATGCTCCGTCGGGGCGACCATAGGACACCCATTGCATGGCATTGTATTTTAAATTGCATGGCTTTGATATACTATTACCTATGTGCTTTGTTTTCACTAATCCATGGTTGGCCCTACTCAGAGTACCTACTGGGCGCGTTGTCTAACGCCCTACTTCCACCTTAGATGATGACGCAGGAAACAAAGGAGATGAAGGACGCGACCGGGGCCAAGCGTAGGAGCTTGGAGGAGAGAGTTAGTTTATTTACTTAAGTTTATTTTGGAAATGTAATTTGAGTAACTTAGCTCGTTGGAGTGTAATAACATAGACTATTGCTATGGTTTGGACTTTTATTTTGGACATTATAATTTTGAGGTATTTTAGTAATTTAAGTGATGTAATTCCTTGCTATCTAAAATTGGTAGGATAGACTCTATTATAACTCAGTATTTAGTTAATATTCCGCAAGCTTACTTTCTATGTGTGAACCGTTCTCGTGTACTTAGTTCCACGCACACGTAGGGTTGGCCAGTTAAGGGCCGGGCTTTGGAAGCTCGGACTTAACTCGCGTCGTGATGCCCGCGCTCTTTGTCACTCTATATTTCAAAAAAAATAAATATACTCTGATTTTCGGCTAAGTAGCATAGTGAAAAGGGGCGGGCGTTACAAAGTTGGAGTGTGGCCTCCGGTTACCTCTTGATGGGATAATACACATCAAGGTATCCCCACAGTGGTCTTACGGACGCCCCGTCGGAATGTGGCCTCTGGCTACATACTTCCCTCCCATGCCATGCATGAGATGTACATGTCCACATGCTATATAATAAAATAACTATAACATTAAAACCTCATATTTGAAATATAACATTTTAATAACATAAACCATCAAAATAAGAAATTAAACCATATTACTTAACCATGGTTTCAAAGAGGTAGAATCCTACCAATGACAACTAGTTTGACCTTGCGTTCTTGTCCGAAAACCGTTCACGACCGTATACCGTTTGTGAGGTCACGTCACCTTATTACATATCAACAAGTCAAACTAAAGTCCCATTTGATTTACAATAATGTCCAAATCCGTAAACACCTTTGTGGGGTTTGGTCATACACCATGGCCGAACCTCACTCACTTGGTTTTAGTGCCTTTCTTGATTTATTAATCATTCATCACTAAGTTAATCATTCAAACCCTTAACATAAATCCATAAACCAACCTTAATGGGCTTCGGCCATACAACATGGCCGAACCTTACTCACTTGATTTGGTCCCTCTTTGATCTATTACTCCATCACTACTTAGTTAATCACTTAACAATTAATCATCTACCATTGGTAACCACCTAAGTCCATAAAACATTCCTCATGGGGTTCCATACACCATGGCCAAACCCATGATCTTTCATTTTCTTGTAACGCCCCGCCCTTTCTGAGAATTTCAGAGTCTAATTTCTTTTTTTAATAAACATCGGAAGAGAGCGGGCGGCGTCACGACGCGAGTTAAGTTCAGACTACCCAAGTCTGAAGCTTAACTGGCCACCCATGTGTACATGGAATAGACCATGATTATGAATCACACATGGAACTAACATCAACATGCGGAAAAACCTAGATTAATTGCGGAATAAAAAGACTAGATAGCAAGTAACAGTCTCAACCATTAATTAAGATAAATCAACGATCCAAAGGTTATTAACCTAATCAAACCATAACAAGTAATGAATTATTACATGTCCAACAAAAGTATTCAAATGTCAGTAATATAATGTAATCCAAATCCATCATTCAAGCGCTTCGGCTTGGCTTAGCTCCCCTCCCGGTCAACGACCTTTTCTTTTCCTTTACTTGTACCTGTATTCTCCTCTGAGGATAGAATTAGGGCGTTAGATCAACGCGCCCAGTAGGTTCCCGAATCAGGGCTACCACAAGTTAGCATATAAAACATGCATATACATATCATAATACATGATCATCAAAACAGGTAAAACAATGCTATGAAGTATGCACATGCAATGAGCATCCCCCATCACGTACATTCATAGCCATCACTTGACGTGCCTTGCACCGACAAGGTAAATTACAACACACTTTCATCTCTTTATCATTGACTGATTCATATCATGTATGAGTCCTCCTGGCGGGACTCTCATCGCCTAAGGAGACCATTGTGACTATGATCATCATGTTACTCCTCCTGGTGTGACTTGCACCACCGAGGATGGACGTAACTCATAACTTGAAACACTGTAGAACCTCATTCATAATCCCATGTCTGTGCATGAGATGCCAATGCCTGTATGCCATTTGTTAATGCATAATATATCATTTGAAACACATATAATAAAACAAGAATCTCATAAGAAAACTGGGGTAAATTTGTGGTTACAAGTAGGTAGGAAACCTACTGAAGAATCACTTCAGCGTCCGTTCTTTCTTAGGCTTTATCCGGTCACCGCTCGCAGTCGTGCACCGTCATAGAGATCCGTCACCTTATTCACATAAATCATGGACCAACTTAATCCCTTACTTTATTTGATTCCCATTTTTTAGTCTAAGTTCGCCAATTCATGATTGAGACTCTAACTGATCGTAAACCTATGTTCATTAATGATCTTTAACCACGTTACAAGATTATCATAAATCAGCCCTTAACTTAGCCTCTTTTTCCATTGATTAAAACACATAATAATTTAATCCATAACTGGTCCATACACTTAGATCCATTAATGACTTACCAATCGGATCATTAAAATTAGTCATTTTAATTTAACATAACCACCATTTATCCTACCAGATTAACAGCGACCACTGAAAATACTCAAAACCGTACTCTTCAATTCAGTCGACTGAATCAGGAGTTAAGTCGATTGAATCACAGATTCAGTCGGCTGACCTTGAATCAGATTGTCTGTTTGTTCTGCCAGTTCAGTTTCAGTCGACTGAAACACCCATTCAGTCGGCTAAAACATCGTTCGTACCCCTTTCAGTCGACTAAATCACAGATTCAGTTGGCCGACTTTGTATTAGGTCATCTGTTTGTTCTACCAGTTCATTTTCAGTCGACTGAATAATATATTCAGTCGGCTGAATTATCAACCATCCATTTACGTGTTTAATAAGCATCCCTTCAGTCGACTGAATCATATATTCAGTCGGCTGAAACTTCTGGGACCGTTTTCTTATCCGAGACGTTTGTGTTCAGTCGACTGAATCATAAGATTCAGTCAGCTGAAAGTCCCAGAAACTTGTTCTATCATCAGCCACCATTAGTTCAGTCGACTGAATCCCTTATTCAGTCGGCTGAAACTCCCAGAAACTCGTTTCTGATTCGTCTATTATCAGTTCAGTCGACTTAATCTCTGATTCAGTCGCCCGAACCTCCCAGAACTTCGTTTCTGGTTCGTTCATTGTTTGTTTAGTCGAGATTCAGTCAGTTGACTATTTGTCAGTCCTTTCCATCTTTTAAACCACTGATTTGATCATAAAAACTTCAATTTTTTCTGACATTCAGATACAGGTTTATAATCCTTTCAATAATAAGTATTTGATTCTTAAATCAAACCCAAAAATCAGTCCATAAAACCCATGGCTTTCATGTTTCCAAAACATGAAAACCAAGCAATCTTTCACATGGGGTTCGGCCCTTCATGGTGGCCGAACCCAATGGTCATCTTTATCATTTCTAAACCTCCATTAATCAAGGTTAAAACCTTGGTATATTCAGCCAAAACCATGGCCCAATACACACCCATTTTATTAATCCAAAAGTCCATGAAACACTTACCAAATTCCAAGCTCTTCCTATTGCCTTTGCTCCTTGCCTTCTTCTTTTTATTTCTTGCTGGTTTAAGCTTGAATAATTGGTGCCAAAAACCTCTGTTGTTCCACTTAAGAAAATGAATTGGAGAGAGGGAGAGAGATATGGAGAATCTTGGCTTTTCAATGGTGAAAAACGGCCAAGATGGTGTTTGTTTCCTTTAATAATTCAACCCTCAAAACCCCTCCACTTCCTCATCAATTCTTACCTAAACCAATGGGACACTTGCTTCCAACAAATGCACCCATTGGCATTCCAACGTTGAAGGCTTGGGGTTTCCAAATGGAATAGAAACCCCCCATATTCCCATTTAATGTTTTGCATGAAACTCACCATAACAAGTCCCCAACGTGTGGGACTTGTTTTGGGTTTGTTTGAGATCACAACACCTCCTCATATTCCACTTAACTCACTGAATTTACAGCCCATTTGACTTCCACTTTGACTCACTCAACTCAATGGCTTAACTCACCATATTAAACACCATATATTAATTACACTTGAGTCAACTCATTCTTAATTCAAATTAAATAAAATCAGTTCCACTTAACCTGATTTAACTCACCATTGAACTCATCTGTGGGTCCACACGGTCGGCTTGGTCAACAAAGTCAACCCAACCCGTGGGGTCCCCCTTTAGCTCCTTGACCCGTTTTTGACTCCATGACCCAATTATGGGTATTTTGGTCATTTGTAACTGGTTTTTACATATGGGTCAGGCCTACCCATTTTTCCTCCACTTGATTTCTAATCAAATCAGCCTAACCCCATTTAATTTAAGTTCACATAACGGTCAAATAATTCAGTAAGACCCAATGGGTCCCAATTGGGCCCTTTGACCCATTTAGCCATTTTTTACCCAAATGATGAAAATTACCCATCCAATCAAACTTAACATTCATAATGTGCTCATATGATTTTAATTTGAGCAATGGGCCCCACTATTTCCTTACTTAACATCACAAAATAATTAATTTAGCAACTCAGGGGCATTTTCATAATTTTCCACTTCATTGAGAAATTGGGGTGTTACATTTCTTGCCTATATTTACAACTTTGCCATTTATACAAAGCCATAACCATTAACATAATCCATGAACATAGATATATATAATTAAATCCCTTATTTCCTTGTTCAATCCTCCATTCATTTAAACATGCATAACAACTCTAAATGTTCCTTTAACATTTTCCATCAAATGGTTCATCCTTTCCATTACCAATGTCCCTCCATGGGGTTCGGCCATGCACTATGGCCGAACCCTATGGTTCATCCTTTCCATTAAAACAACACATTCGTCCATTAATTTTTCTTCCATGGGGTTCGGCCATGCATTATGGCTGAACCCCTATGGTTCCTTATTTCCTCTTTTAAATGCAATCACCATGATCATAACCTTTGATGGGATTCTTGTATATACCATTTAAGGTTTGGCCATGTAATGGCCGGACCATGTTTCCTTTCTTATTAAAAAATCTATCAAAATACTTACCGGTTCCTCGACTCCTCCGGTTTTCCTTCGCTCCGACTTGTTCTTCCGATCCTTTCATTCCTTAACCTCTTCCTCCTTCCTTCTTACTTCTTTGGCCGAGAGTGAGACTTGAGAGAGAGAGAGAGAGAGAGTTCGGCCTTGTGTGCTAGCTTGAGATCAAAAAAATTTCTAAGTCTTTTGTCTTGAGGAGTGGTTGGCCAAGAGTGATGGCTTTGGTGAAGCCCTTTGTGTAACTCCCATTTTCCTTAACCTCCCTCCTTAATGCTCCACTTGGGGGTTTCATCCATGAGATGAAACTCCCAAGGCTCCAACGGTGTAGCCATAGCTTGGCTTGTGTAACCGCCACTTCTCCATTAATGACCCCTTTGGGGGTTTCATCCATGAGATGAAACTCCCATATGGCCAACGGTCTTGCCTTGACTTGGACCACAAAACGTCCACTTCCCATTGATGATTCATTTGGGGGTTTCATACATGAGATGAAACTCTCATTCCAACGTGTATCCTTAGGCTTTGAATTGTGTAACCCCCAAAACCCTTTCATCCAACTCGCCTAACTCATATAATTTAATTCAAATCTATTCAACTCACTTAACTCATCATCTTAAAATCAACTCAATCACTTGATTGCATTCTCATTTACTTCAGCCCCAATTAAGTTAGGCTTGAACTCACTTGGTGGTCAACCAAGTCAACCATGACCCATTGGGTCCCAATTGGGCATTTTGACCCAAATAGCAACCTTGACCCAACTAAATGCATCTTACCTATTTACTTTAAATTGAACATTTATTCCATAACCGTTGGGTCTTAATTGGGCCATTGACCCAACACCTTACCCATCTAAGGTCCATATCCATTAGTTCATAAATTAAATGGGCAAATTTCATGTATATTGATATCTTGAAAATTCGGGGTGTTACAAATTTAGTAAATGGCTTCAAATTTCTTGTTTTAGTTTTGAATTATCTGAAATTACATGATCTGACCTCCCGATCTATGCATCTACATCGGATCTTATTAATTTTAGTTTATCACTTGTTGTTCTCTTCGATCCACAGTAATTTGTTGGTCTTGATTAAAATCCTGCATTTTTAACCTCGTATTTTGTTCAAATTCCTGTTACTATTTTTAAACTCATGTGAATTGCTCAACAATTTTGCGTGTTTTGGTTTCTAATCTCTAGATCGGAGCTCCATTATTTTTTTAGCTCCCCAAATCTCTTTTTACAGCTTTCTCATATTGATTTTAGTTTTTCTTGAAGGATTTTAATGTTTCGATCTTCGATCCACACATCTGAGGTTGATTTTCTCCATTTCGGTTCATCTACTGGAATTTAAGACTGAAGATTCATTTTGTGCCTTTTTGTTTGAACTTTTTATTGTTCAATCTTTGTGATTTGAATTTAAGTGTAACATTTGCAATTGTCTATCCTGGTCTCTGATACGAAGCTTGATATTTTTCCTTTTTGCTAACGTATCTATTTTTTTCAGCTTTGTCGTTTTGATCTTGATATTTCAGCTTTAATGGTCTAATTCCAATCTACAAATCTTACTCTGTTTTTCTTTACTTCAATACATCAGATGCCTTTATCTTTGTTTTGACATGTTTTCTTCCCTATCATTCAGTTGGAATTTCTTCTGTGGATTTTTTTGAAACATTGGATATGTGAAATTTACTAATGTGAAGTCTCTCTCTCATATGCCTCATAACTGTTGGGAATGTTAGATTGTATTATCTTATTTGTATAAAGGCGGATTAGTACTTGTGCTTAGGGGTAATTTAGTCTTTTAATTATTTGTGTATATATTACCGATTGTAATGCAATGTAATGTACGGATTAGAATCTTAATATGGTCTCACGAGCATAAGGTTTTGCATTCTCGATCCTCTGCATCCCATGCAACGTCATTCGTCATTTAGTTATTGCATCACGATCCTCTGCATCCCTTGCAACGCCAGTTCTTCTCATCCTCTGCATCCCCTTGCAACGTCGTTGCTGCCAAGCCTTATTTTACCAAGGGATACACGACATTAAGCAAGGGCTAAGTTAAAGAGTCTTGGTACCTTCTAAGTTGGGACCAAGGGGAAGTTTAATGAAGGAAAGACAAGGGGCGCATGCTACCTTCTAAATTGGGACAAATTAGTAGTAATAAAATGAGGGAATGAGAGGCTCACGACAATACACAAATCAGCAAGGGGCTTGGCGCTAGTTTGCATATTGGCAGGCTACCTCACATAGAGAGTAGACGAATGAACATATTGAGCAAGTACGTATGGAAAATATTTTGGTAGCAGGTAAAGTGAAATGGAGTATATTGATTTACATAAGAATTGTAAATGGGTTCACAAGAAAAAGAGATAACATGAGACAGAATAAAACTCATAGGTTGATATGAGTGACTATGATGTAATTAAGTGGTACTTGACAAGATTGTACAGTAACAACGGTTAGATCCGGAAATGGAAGAGATATGGGCCAAGATGGTTATTGGCAAAGTCATACTGGAATGGGAGTTACGACCAGGACAAGCTCTTGTATTCCGAGGAAGGGTATATGTACCTAAGAGCCGCAGAAAAGAGTTATTGGTTGAGGCACATCAGACCAAACTCTCTATTCATCCGGGTAGCACCAAGATGTATCACGACCTGAAGAGACATTATTGGTGGCACGGACTCAAACGAGATGTGGCAGAATTCTTGACTCATTGCTTAACTTGTCAGCAGGTTAAGACGGGACAACAGAAGCCACCAGGGTTACTCAAACCCTTACCAGTGCCGGAATGGAAATGGGAGCACATTTCCATGGATTTTGTTACAGGGTTGCCAAGGTCATCAAAGGGCAATGATGCGATATGGGTTGTGGTAGACCGACTGACCAAGTCTGCACATTTTATTCCTATTAAAATGACAGATTCATCTGAGACTTTGGGTCGGTGGTATATTAGGGATATCATCAGATTGCATGGTATACCTCGTACTATTGTGTCTGACAGAGATGGTCGATTCACAGGCAAAGTATGGCAGAGCATGCAGTCGGCCATGGGAACAGATCTACTGATTAGTACGACATTTCATCCACAGACTGATGGACAGTCTAAGAGGACAATACAAACATTGGAGGATATGCTGAGAGCATGTATGCTAGATTTCAAGGGTGGATGGGAAGATCACTTGCCGTTGGTAGAATTCTCATACAACAACAGTTACCAGGCAAGCCTTCAGATGGCTCCATTTGAGGCATTATATGGTAGACCTTGTGGGTCACTAGTGTGTTGGACAGAGACCGGTGGGCCTGCACTAATTGGACCAGAATTGGTATCAAAGCGACTCGAAACATTGAATCTTTCGGAGTAAATTAATCTGGTCTCGTGCATTAATTTACTTCGTTAGACTTAGAAGGATGATAGCAAAGGAAGTACAGTCAAAATAATCGGATTATCAAACATAGCAACATAGGATATATTTCCCCAGAAACAAAGCAAAAACTCAAGAGTGCTAATTTGGAAATTTTCCCAAAGTAGGAAATACAAATTTTATGATGGAAACTAAGTCATGATATATAATTTTTTTTTAATGGCTGAGGGAAAGATGGCTCCAAGGGGAAGGCCAAGGAGAAATACCCGACAAAACCCCATGGGAATGATTATGGATTTTATGGACTTGATATGGTTAGGTTAATGGATCATTAATGGAGCTCTAACATGGATTGGTCATGGACTTTATAACACCCCGCCCTTTTCACTCTAATTTTCAGAGTTTATTTTTTTTTAAATATAATAATCAAGTGATCGGGGCGGAGTGTCATGACGCGAGTTAAGTTCGGACTTCTAAAGTCCGACCCTTAACTGACCAAGCCCATGTGCATATGGATTAAGTCCATAAGAATCGATCCACACATGATACAATAAACTTGCGGAATTAACTTAACCTTAATCTAACTGAGGTTATAATAGATCCTATGACTATTCCAATTTTCCATTCTTAGATAGCGAAGTACATAAATTATTCTCCAAAATTACTATATAACCTTAGTCTACTATTCATTCCAGACCATCCAAATAAACCAATCCATAGTAGCTACTTAACTACATTATTACATGCCAACACCATTAAATATAAAATTACATTGTCTAAATAACTTAAACAAAAAGTCCATAAACAGTCCATTCAAATTGCCCAAGCTCCTATGCTTGGTTTTCTTCTCGATCCACGTTCTTCCCTTTCCCTGCGTCATCCACTAAGGATATAGATAGGGCGTTAGATCAACGCGCCCAGTAGTATTTCCGAATAGGGCTACCACAAGGTTAGTATAAAACATGCAAATAATATAATAATACATGTATGTCAAAATTCCATAAAACATGCTATGTATGAAATGAACATGTAATGAGTCCCACCCATCACCATTCTACATAGCCTCCTCTTGACGGGATTCTCATTGACAAGGTACCCCACAGTGGTCTTTCGGACGCCCCGACTGAGTGTGGCCTCCGGATTCCTCTTGATGGGATTCTCATCATCAAGGTACCCCACAGTGGTCTTCCGGACGCCCCGACGGAGTGTGGCCTCCGGTTACAACGCCATCATCCCATGCCATGCATGAGATGTCTATGCAAACATGTCATTTGTAAATATAAAATTTCATTCAAATAACTTATTCGAATAAACATAAAACAGCAAATAAGATATGTGGTTACAACAAGGTGGGAAACCTACTCAATGTTACTTAGTTTGACCCTTCTTTTGAGCCGTCTCCCGTTTACGACTAGTACACCGTTCAAGCAATCCCGATACCTTATTTACATAGCAGTAAGTCAAGATACTAATCATGTGATTTCCATTTACATCTAAGACCCAACCACATCATGTGGGGTTCGGCCATGCCCATGGCCGAACATCACTAACTTAGGTTTTAACCTTTTAAAACTACCGATCCATTCCATATAATGGATCCACACCAAAACCTATTGTCATGATCCATGATCTTTACATTTGAAACCTTTTAATTCAATACAAACCTTCCACACAAAATACTCGATATGAAGTGGTCCATTTTACCCATACCATGATCCATGGGGTTCGGCCCTATACATGGCCAAACCCTATGGTTCACTTGGTCCAATAATCACCATGATTACTCATGGTTTTAATATGCTAATTCAACCATGAATAATACATGGTTCAGCCGCATATTAATCAACTAAAAACAGTAACCAAGTATCCCATTAATTGCCACAAGAACACCATAACTTTATATGGTTTTTATCTCATAAAACCATCAAATACTTTCATGGAAATGTCATACTATTTCATGGGGTTCGGCCAACCCAATTGGCTGAACCTCATGGCCTATGGTTTAGATCCATTTTTGTCAAATAAATATCTTTATTTAAAACACATAAGTTCTCCACAATTGATATGATTTCCATCTTCTTGAAAGCCATACCAAACAATCAAATACTTACATGGGGTTCGGCCATCCAAGTTGGCCGAACCCTATGTCCATATTTTGGTCCTCTTAAACATGTTTTAGGTCTCATTGAGACATATGGTAACAGTATAATGTTACCATGTTTTTACCCTTCAAAACCATCCAAATAAGTCCATCCCTTTGTATGACTTCCATTTTGTAAAACTCAATCCAAATAACCATAATACTTCATGGGATTCGGCCATTCAAGATGGCCAATCCCAATGGTCCATTTCATCAATTTAAATCTATGATTTAGACTCATGATACCTTCAGTCCTTATGTCATTCAAATCCATGTTTTTAACCCTCTTTAAAACATGCATTTGAGTCTTAAAGAAACATTAAAAACAGACCACAAAATTCATAGTTCTATGTTTCAAAAACATCAAAAACAACCAATCTTTTCCATGGGGTTAGGCCATCCAATGGGTCCGAACCCTATGGTCCATATTTTATCATTTTAAACATCATAATCCTAGATCTAAACCATTGATGGATCTGGCCATACAATGGCCAGATCTCATTTTCTTAACCAATCTATTAAACAAGGGTTCAAAATGCACTTACTAATACCGCGCCTCCTTCGGTTCTTTTGACTCCTTCTTTGACCTTTTATTTCCTTGACCTCTCCTTCTCTCTTACTGTTCTTTGGGCTGAGACTGATCTTGTTGCAAGCTCCTTGAGATAATTCAGCCAGATGACAAGGATTTGAGAGAGAGAGAGAGAGAGAAAAAGGGAACTTTGGTCTTGAATGAAATTGATAACCTTGTTACCAAAACCCTTTTGCTGATTTTTGTCTTGATGAAAGGATTCAATCCAAGGACTGATTAAACAACCAGCTGCTGCTCTTAGTTTTGGAAAGATGGAGGACATCCAAGAGAGAGGGATAGTGATAGAAAATTGAACCTCTTTTAGCTACTCAAATTCAGCCCAAAGTTGCCTCACATGTAACTCCCATATTAACCCCCAAGTCCTTTATGCTTACTTGGGGGTTTCATCTATGCAATGAAACCTCCCCAAGCATCCAACGTCTCTTTGGGTTGGATTTGTGTAACTCCCCTCCTTAACTCCTTCTCTCATTACCATTGCATGTGAGAGTTTCATTTGAAAATGAAACTCTCCTAGGCTCCAACGGTTTTAGCCCCTAGCTTAGTTTGTGTAACCTTCATCTTCCATTAGTGAACCATTTGGGAGTTTCATCTATGAGATGAAACTCCATGTCCATTCATCTCCATTTTTGGAGTTTCATGCATAAGCCATAATTCCCATGTTTCCAACGTTGTGGCCATTGTTTGGCCTAAGTTAACCACCACCTCTACAAAATGTAACTCCATAAAAACGGCACCTTCCATTTATTTCCTATCTTGGAGTTACATGCATGAAGTACCTCTCCCATGCAATTCCAACGTTTTTCATTGTTTAAAAACTTGCAATAAGCTCACACCACTCTCATTCACTCACTTAAAATATTTATTCATCCAACTCATTTATTTAACTGATCCAACCTAACTCATTCATTTAATTTAACTTAACTAATAACTTCAACTCATTCAAACTCCATTATTTATTTCAACTCAAACCCAACTCAAACATTTAATTCATCTTAACCCAATTAAATTTTGAGCTCAATTAATGGTCACACATGTCAACCACGACCCATTGGGTCCAATTTGGCCATTTTGACCGATTTGACCCAATTACAACTCTTGACCCGTTTGAGTACATTTCATCCATTTATTTATCTTGTAAATAAAACTACTAACCATTGGGTCTTGATTGGACCATTGGCCCAACACTTTACCCATTTAAATTCATATCAAAATAAATGACAATGGCAATTCCGTAAATATGAATAAATTCATGTAAATTGATATCTTTGAAATTCCAGGGTGTTACAGACTTAACATAAGTGATTGATTAAATATTAATTGGAGCATACCAATTTATGTTTATCAATTATATTATTGGACTACGAGTTATGTTAGCCATGGATGCCATTGTTGTAAATATAAGTGAAAGTGATGAATCATGGGTTCGGCCATGGTGTATGGCCGAATCCCGTGAGGAATATTTTATGAACTTAAATATTATAAATAAGGAAGGTAAATGACTATGGATATGTACAATGACATTATTGTAATTAACTGAATTAATGGACCATGGGTTTGCCATGGTGTGTGGCCAAACCCCATGGGGATTGTTTTGGTGAACATAGGGTTATGTATGTTGGATTAAATAAATGAATTATTAATTAAAGATTAGACCAATGGCAATTTGGTAGTATCAGCTGAAAATGATAAACCATGGGGATTGGTTTATGGACTTAAAATATTGTAAATCAAGTGGGATTTGGTTTTGATTGATTGTTATATTATAAGGTAACGGGACCTCACAAGGTGTTTGCGATCGTGAGCGGTTACCGGACGAAAGATGCAAGGACACGTAACTGTCTTTGGTAGGATTCCACCTCTTTGAAACCATGGTTTATGTACATTGTGTTTTATCTTATTTTTGATGAATTTATGCTGCAAAGGATGTGTTTCAAATGATGATTTTAAATGCTATGTCTATATGAGGAAAGAACATGTGTTTTAAATATGATTTTTAAATGCTATGTTTATGTTATGAAATAGCATGTGTTTCATTGGCATCTGATGCATGGCATGGGGTGGAGCATTTGTAACCGGAGGGGCCACACTCCGTCGGGGCATCCGAAAAACCTATGTGGGGTACCTTGATGTACTTTTTCATTAGAATCGGAGGGTCCACACTCCGCCGGGGCGTCCGGAAGACCAATGTGGTGGGTACTTTTATGTACATGTGATGAGTGGGACTCATTGCATTTGTCGTCATTGCATGGCATGGATTTATATGGTTTTTGACCTTACGATATTATTATATATGTTTTGTACTGACCATGTGTTAGCCGTAACTGGAATACCTACTGGGCGGGTTGTTCTAACGCCCTACTTCTACCCTAGTTGATGATACAGGAAAACAAGGGAACGATGAACGCAAGGAAGGCCAGGCATAAGAGCTTGGATAATTTATTTTATATGTTTTGAATAAAGTTACTTATGGACATGTATTTGAGTAACTAGTTTCTGGGAATGTAATAACTTAGATGGTCGGATGTTTATTTGGATGATTATGACGTTCTAATAATGATTAAGGACTTGATGTACTTTGCCATCTGAATGAAATAGAACTTGGTTCTATTATGATTCCGTAATTTTGATGTTAATATTCCGCATGTTTATATTACTATATGTGAACCATTTTCGTGGACTTAGTCCATGCACACATGGGGTTGGCTAGTTAAGGGTCGGACTTTGGAAGCTCGGAGTTAGCTCGCGTCGTAACGTCCCGCGCTCTATCACTCTACTTTGTTATAAAAAAAAAAAAATAGATTTTGATTTACGGGAAGAAGCGAGTGAAAAAGGGCGGGGCGTTACACTTACGTCCATTACCATTTTGCATCAGTCATTCTTGCAGCCCTAGCCCATCAGAAGGTCGGATTAAATCTATCCAGCAACGGCGTCCCTTGTAGTCGACCCTACATCCTGACTGAATCGAGCCTGATCAGGTTCTCCAACTCTTCTAGCACTGGCATAGATCTGACAGATTTGGTCTTTCCTAGTTGCTATCGGACCTGCTTGATTAACAGAATCTTTCATATGTTTTCTCTGTTGTCGTTGGTTTTGTAAAGTTTTTTTCCCACGTCTGATCTTCGTCTTCTCTTTCGACAAGATTTGCTTTGGCACCACTCCCTCCTCGGACTTTGTCTCTTGCACCTCCTTCTTGCAGTCCCCGCACCTACCCTCTCTCATAGCAAACATGACTTTGCAGAGCTACTACTTTGATGAGTTTTGCCTCTCTGCATCACCAGTTTTTCTCATCAATCCAAATTTGTTTGGCCAACCTTTGTTTGGTTGAGATTTGCAGAGCCCTTGCAAGCCTCCTACCCGAGCATAACCTATTCTTTCGTTGACCCTGTTTCAGATTCCTCGTAGCAAATCGTTATTGCAATCGGCAATTCACCCTTTTTTTCCCCTAAGTTTGCCTTGCATTAGCAGTTGTGAACAAAACCATCCATCAGATCAGTAAGATTTTTTTTTCCACTACAGTTTGAACAGTATTTGCTACAGTAGTTTGAACAATATTTTTGCTACAGTCACACAGTGTTTTGCTATAGTTCTGCACAATATCTTGTTATAGTCCCAAACAATTCAACTAGTTGATAACAATGACTGGTGAACTTGATGATTCCCTTCAGGCAATCAGTGTAAAGCTAACTAATAGTAACTATACTTTTTTGGCATATGTGATGAAAAAAATTGACTGGAAAGAACATATGGGGTTACGTCTCTAGAGTTGTTGTTGCTCCCACGGATACCAAGGTAATAGATTATGTGCAATCATTGGTTACTTGAAACACAAATAATTTCAAAATTATCACTTGGATCAATAACTTTGTTGAGCTCTCTATCGGTGCAACTTGCAAAGTTCTCCACAACCAAAGCAATTTGGGATCACTTAGAGAGGTTATATAAGCAGTCTAATGTTGCTAAGTGCTACCAAATAGAGAATGACATTCGCATGGTCAGGCAAGGAGATATGAGCATTCAACAGTTTTACTCAGTTATGACAACTTTTTTTGGGATCAACTTACATTAACAGAACTAGAAGGACTTAATTCCATCGAACTTTACTGCACTTATAGAGAAGATGTAACACCCCAGAATTTTAATCCGATAAATTAATATAATTTCCCTTAATGATGAGGAATGAATAGGGCTGATACAATGTATTAGGTCAAATGAGGAAAAAACTAATTAAGTAAGAATGTGACATTAGAGGAATGATGGAACAATTAAGCGAGATTTAAGAAAGACTAAATTAAGGGATGATTTAGTTAAATAATTTTGAAAATGGAGTGGAATATAATTAATTAAATTAATTGATGAAAATTTTGGTGATTAGTTATTTAAGTGAGGTCTAGGGTGATTTGATTTACCTCGTTAATTCCATTGAATATTAATTAATGGAGTGGGATTAAGGAAATAATTAACTAAGTTTGAAACTTAAGAGGTGGAATTTAAATTATGAAAATTAAATTGATGATGTGGCGACATGGCACATAAACGATGACGTGGCAAGGTGTGGTGAAGTGGCATGCCACATGGGATGTTAAGACAAACCCCTATAACTTAGGGCAACCAAAGGAAGGAAAAGCCACCACTTCTGTTTTTATCCCATTCACACGGTACTCCGTCACTTCCACTTTGTTTCACACGACACTCCCTCATTTCCTCCTCTCCTCCACACGACAAAGGTTCCCATCACCATTCCTCACCACCGTGCACCCCTTCTTCCACCTTCCACACGGTTTTCCACCTCTTTCCTCCATCAGTGAAACTCAAACAAGGAAGAAAGCAATAAAATAATGGAAGCAATGAAGAAGAAAGAAGGAAGAGAAATCTTTGAAAAAGCTTTACAAAAGGTTGGTATTTCTCCCTAGATGTAGTATTAAGATTTAATTTAAAGATTAGGATGGTTTAGAATCAACTCAAGACAAATTTGGATTAAGGAAATGGAAATTACAAAATTTGAGGATTTTTAGATTTTCCCACAACTCATGGAATTTGATTTAAAATCCATGAATTTGTTAATCAAATCATAAGTATTAAGCTTCTAAAATATGACCAATTATATGTGGAATCAATCTAAGGGGTTAGGAGTAAGAATCAAGGATAATGACCCACCGTAACGTAATTTTCTAGTTCAAGGAACTCAGCCCGCACTGTAGTTTTCTACAAGTGACTGTCTGAGGAAGACAGGTCTCGGAACCTCTTCGGACGTTCTGAGACAAGTGCCGAAGGCTTGGATAATCCTTGGGAATGAATGACGTTCCGAGGACCATTGAAAGGTATGAGGTCTCAGAACCTGGCTTGGACGTTCCGAGGCTTAGTTTCGAGAAGACCAATGAAACCCCGGATGTACTAAAAATTTAGGAAAAATCTGTTAAGTCCGAAAAAGGACCCGAGGTCTCAGAACCTGGATCGGAAGTACCGAGATCAAGTTCCGAGCAATCTAGTGTAAATTGAAAATCTACATGTCTCGAAAGTGCCGAGAGGAAGCTCATAAGTTCCGAGCATACCAATTGTATACTTCGGACGATCCAAAGGATAACTCGGATGTTCCGAACTTCGGAACAAGCCTCGAAAGTTCAGAACAGAGTGACCCAAGTTCCAAAATGACTGTGACCAGACTGTTTTGATCTTAACCCGACACTCTTGTTTTGGTCATTAATATGGGATCACCTAGGCTATGTTAGCCTTTATCTAATGGACTACGAGACGTAATGAGACCTGAGAGGTGGAGAAACAAAAATGTAAATATTAGAAATTTAGAACAATTAGTGGAAAAAAATTCTAATGATATGTATGTTATATTTTCTATGCATGAACAATGAACGAAGGGCCAAAGAGTGAACCCGGGATCGAACGAGTTATCTCTTGGATCGCTTGTATTTGCTGATCAGCTAAGATCAGGTAGGTTTTCCTACTTCGTTGAAATACAATGAGTGTGAATCTAATACCTTATTAATAATAATAAAATGATGCTTTAAATCCCTTTCAAAATCATGTGTTCTTGATTTACTAAACTGAGTTTATTTTCAATTGAAGCACTTTGGACTATTTCACAATCTAGAATTATATGATAGATGATGTATTTTGAAATGTACATTATAGAGTTCAATTACATGGAGTTTTGAACTACCTTGGGATTTGTAAATCATACATAAAGAAGCTATATGATTATGTTGAATAGAGTTAATGTATTTTGAAAGTATAAAGTATTTATGATGAAAAAATATTTTTTCATGTTCATGATAATGATTGAAGATATGATATATGTAAGGACATTAACATTCATTTGCATTCATACTCCTCATGCATGAAGCATGGGATGAGAAAGACATGAAATGAAAAGAAAGGACCAGTTTGTCCAAATGGACCTTAGGGTCATGATTATTGTTACGGGGTTACTGTCAACGAACTAAAGTGTTATGATTGACGAATCAAAGTGCTGAATTGTCCCGGGCATGCTTTGCTGTCGTGTATGTATGGCCAAGAAAGAATGTTTCATCGGTGGAACCGATTGAGTTTTAGGATGACATGTAACAGGACACCCCAAAGGATGAATATGAAATGAGTACACTGGAGGATGAAATTCCCCATTGTTCTAAAGAAAATGTTGAAATACCTATGCATAGGGCATGATAAGGGTATGCATGACTCAAGGCACCCATGGCATAACATGTTACCTATTGATGAACATTTACATGAATTGAGCATGGCATTTGAAATGCTGAAACGAATATGGTTTTCGTGAAAGGTTTTAAGAATGACATTTCAATACGGTATCTTCATAATGAAATGTATTATAATACATGGTTGATATGTGGTATTTTGGAAGGACAAGTCAATATAATTTCATTATAAGTACTATTTTGACATTGTTTGAGAATAAAAATTATGAGATGAGTAGGTATGAGTACAATACCTAATAATGAAGTAGATATTATGTTTTCAAGTATGAGCTTGCTAGAGTGAGTGAAATAGGAGATTCATAGTAAGATAAGTATTTTAAAGAAAGTAATATATCTATCTTGGAAGAAGATAGTTGTAATCTAGATATGAGATTTACGACCTAAGAGTGGTTTGAATAAAGTGTCGAAAAACTTATAACTTCATGTTATGATTTGGATTATGGTTTTATGTAATTTGAAGTACGATATGATCGAGATTTTGATAAAAGTACAAGTACGTATATTTTTGTCTTAGTATGACACACCACCATGAGGCATATTATGTGATCGGAATTCCTACTGGGTGCGTTGACTAAGCCCATAAATCCCCCCCCTCCCTCCTCCTCCTCCTCCAGATTGTGTATGTAGGTTGAAGTGCATAGATAAAATTAGATCAAGTGATGGTCGAATATGAGCAAGATGGACACGAGAATTGAAGCTTGAATAACTTGGCTTAATATACTTGCAATTTGGAAATTAGAAGACAATATAAATTTGTAAGGATGCTGTTATTTTTGGGAATGTAATATTCATGACTGAGATCATGTATTTAAGTTTCTTTCTATTTGACTCTAGTTTGTGGGACTGCCATACCATAGCCAACCCACATCCCTATCCATATCTCCCTTTAAAATTATCAAACTCTCCCATGGTTTTCATCATTCAAATTTATAAATCTAGACCATAACTTCCCATGGTTTTTTATCATTCAAACCATCATGAAATCACCATTTCTTTCCATGATCTAAAATCTAAGAACATAAACCCAATAAAATAAAACAAATCTCTCCATGGTTTTCAATCTTCCAAAACCCATGAATTAAACACTTATTTCCTTGGGGTTCGGCCATGCACTATGGCCGAACCCTATGGTTCTTTCTTTTCCATTTAAACCATTAATTCATCACCAATCTTCCTCCATGGGGTTCGGCCATACACCTTGGCCGAACCCTATGGTTCTTTTTCCTTAAACAAAATTATTAAGAACACTTACCGGTTCCGCGACTCCTTCGTCTTGTTCTTTCTCTTCCAATTTTCTTTTCTTTTCCCTTTGTTTTTTCTTGTGTATGCCGTGAACCACTTGGTGTTGCTGCTCTTGTACTTGCTGCTGCCTCCTTGAATTCAATGTGAATGGCGTGAATGGGAATTGAGTGAGAGAGAGAGAGAGAAATCGGCCTAAGGGGTTATCTCCTTATATAAGCTCCAATTAATCCAAATGGGGAAGGTTCCATGCGCCCCTCCCTTTCCTTAAATGGGAATGCTGACCTCCCTTGCTTAGATTAGTAATTGCCGACCTCCCTTGCTTGTGTTCCCCATTTTTTACACATATACCATATTGTAGATCAGTTTTGACCTTGTTAACTTCCGAATCAGGAAAAGTGGTAAACTACAAAGTTGTAGCCCTTGCAGTCTTCTTTCCAACGCAAAAAGAATCAATGAAATCGAACATTAAAGTAGAACTTTATAACCAAAATACTGAACATATGTCAAACCTTCCTTATTTTCTCCCTTTCTTATTTTCTTTCTTTTTCCTTAATCCCTATTTAAAATGTGCTATGTGCCCTTACTCCATTCTCTTATTGACTCATGAATGCCGTGTGCCTTTTGTTAAAAATACTCCCAAATCCATTTACACATTTTTAATCAAGAAGCCCCTCTTAAAAAGATCTCTTGCGCATAAACATAGATATCTTCTTTATTTAATCTTAGATATTTTCTCAAAGTACTCTAACATATCAATGTGGATATGAAAATCCCACATACACGGCCAAGCCATTAATCCAAAATTCCCTCTTGAGCATATTCATAATCCATTTAAATTCAGCCCCATTTAATTTTATTAAAACCCTTTCCATAATCCATTGGGTCATAATTGGGCAAAGACCCAACATTTTTACCCATCTAAGATCCCTATACAATAATTCACAAATATAAATGGGTAATAATAATAACTTGAAAATTCGGGGTATTACATCCTCATTAATATTATCTTTGGGGGTTTCATCCCATGAGATGAAACTCCCATCTCCCCCAACGTGTAGCCTTGGATATACTTTGTGTAACAACCAACCTTTCACCTCCTTTATTTAATGCTTCCTTTGGAGTTTCATCCCATGAGATGAAACTCCCATCTCCCCAATGTGTTTACACTTTGGGTTTAGTCTTATGAGATGCAACTCTCCATCTTCTGACTCCACTCACTTAAAATGAAAGTCTCATTAACTTCCTATTCAACTCATCTCTTTAACTCAACTCATATCTTTAATTCAACTCATTTAACTCACTTAAAATCAACTCAATTACTTGATTCCATTTCCAACTTAATTCAGCCACACTTTAATTAAGCTTGGCTCTCTTGATGGTTGACCAAGTCAACCATGACCCATTGGGTCCCAATTGGGCATTTTGACCCAATTGACAACCTTGACTCAATTAAATAAATCTTACCCATTTATTTCAATTGAACCTTATCCAATATCCGTTGGGTCTTAATTGGGCCATTGACCCAACTCCGTACCCATCTAAGGTCCATCTCCATTAATTCACAAATTAAATGGATAATTTCCATATATATTCATAAATTGAAAATCTGGGGTGTTACATCTTTAATCCAGACCATTCATTTCATGCATGAAATTTAGGTAAATCCTAGAGCCTACTTTCTAAATCCATTGCATACATTTATCATATTAGATATAGGCCATTCAATTGATCAGGCATCTAGATTAACCCTCGCATCTCAGCCCTCCATATGAAATCTTACCTTTTATATAATTCATCTTAACTATTCATCACTAGGACCATTAGATCTAAACCCTTTTTAATCCAAGCCATTCACCCATAAAACCCAAGATGTAGTTCAACATGGATCCCAAGCAACCCAACCTCATCCATTTGAATTTTCCATGTCACATACACCTCACAAACGATTTTCTCAAATGTTTAAAACACTCCATTCAAATTTCACAAGTCAACCCTTAGCCACATCATCATACACTCATCCATCCATTCATTCAAGTTGACTTTGCATCTCATCCATCATTCCCTGCTTGGCCACCAACTTACTTCCCCCACAAGACTCTAGTCGACCAAACCCTATGTAAACCCTATGTAAGATAATTTAATGTTAGCCTTTTACCCAACACCTAAATCAAGATTAAATCCTAGCCATCCATTCACCTGAGGCCTATAAATAGAGCACTAAGGCACCACAAAACTCAAACTGGGTTAGGAGCTGGAGGATATCAGTGGAGTTGGAACACAGAGAAGACAAGAGAGGAGCAAAATTCAAAAATTGAAAAAAATATGATATTTTAATTTGTAATTTCATTTTTTTAATCTCTGCCTTTGATGTATTCTTCTAAAGAGTTGTAATACTTACATTTAATAAATCTGACATAAGCTTTTAGAATCCTTCAACATCCAATTTTCGAGTTTCCTTTATGATTGTCTAATTTAATTTTAATTTTATATTCTTTGTTTAATTACTTGGGCATAGTGAAATAGTTATAACTTAGATTTCTTTTGATTCAGATCTAAGGTTCCGTTGGGACATCATGAAATAGTTAGATCTTGAATTTAATTGTTTAAATCTAAGGATCTAAGGTTCACTTAATTACATTGGGGAATATGGATTTTAATTTTAATGAAAGATTTGAACTAAAACTTGGATTTTTACTCGAATTCCATGGTCTAGATCTCTTGTTAGTTAATATTAATGGGTATGATAGTCGATGGTTATGATTAATCTAATCCAATTGTAAAATATGTTATGTTATTTATTTTATTTTATTCATTTTATCTGTTCAATTTATTTTACTTGTTTATTTGTTTTCCTTGTTGTTTATTCATGTTATTCATTTTATTTATTTAATCTCTGTATGTAATCCATTTTTTTCAAGATTTGTTAACTAGGTGGGACATATAATATTTGATCTTAATCTTATGATTTTAAACTAAGATGAGACTATTTAAATTTTTGTTTCACCGTTTTAATAAAAATATGATAGATTTGATTTCAATAAAATGGATCTAATTTAGATTTTGTTCAATTCAAAAAGTTAGATACATGTTTTAAAATTTTGTTTCTTCAGATATAAGTTTTTCTAAAGTCCATGTATTAGAACTCTTTTTCAAATTTTAGAATTAATTATATTTCATAAATCAGGTGCCAATTTAATTTTTAAACATATATTTTGTTGATTTCCTTTGGGTTTGACCACGCACTCACACTGCTATATTATACATGGTTCGTACGCTTGCTAGTAATAAATGTAAAACATGATGAATCATACAACAAAAGCTAAATACTTTAAATGGGAACTAGAAATATGTCCAAGCCAAAAATGTCATAAATAAAAACTAGATGAACTGGAACCCAAATGAAAAGATGACAAATCAACTGAAAATGCAGCTACATCAGGAACACAGAGCTACTATAGCATATATAATCCTCCTTCTCGACCGCCGGTCCCAATCAGCTTCTTGGAATGAGGATCCTGCATAGAATACGAAGTGGGAGAAAAATTAACAATATACCCAGAATCACATAGTTGACTTATAGAAATCAAATTCAGAGTGATATGAGGTATGCAATAAACTCAAAAAGACGCAAAGGAGATGACATAATAGAATCAACACCTGCCAATGCAAGGAAGCATCATTGGCAGTTAAGACAGAAATAGATGATGATGAAGGAGATAAAGATGTGAATAGAGAAATATCATGAGTCATATGATGAGTAGCTCCTGAGTCAAAGACCCAGGTGGAAAGGAGAAATACCTGAAGAAGCTAAAGGAGGCAAACCTATGGAAGGAGAAATAGTAGACAAGGCATCAAGCTCTTGAGAAGAGAGAAATTTCTGCAATTGGTCTGTAAGTGTAGAGAATGAAAGAATTGAAGGTGATGCCTAATTCATAGACAGAACAACCGTGGTTGTGTAACACCCCGGATTTTTAAGTTATCAATATATATGAAATTTGCCCATTTAATTTGTGACTTATTGGATATGGACCTTAGATAGGTAAGGGGTTGGGTCTTGGCCAATTAAGACCCAACGGATGGTGAATATGGTTCAATTGAATTACATGGGTGAGATTTATTTAATTAGTTCAAAATTGTCAATTGGGTCAAAATGCCCAATTGGGACCCAATGGGTCGTGGTTGACTTGGTTGACCACCAAGTGAGTTCAAGCTTACTTAATTGGGGCTGAATTAAGTTGGAAATGGAATCAAGTAATTGAATTTATTTTTAAGTGAGTTAAATAAATATAAATTAAAGAGGTGAGTTGAGTTAAAGAATGAGTGGAGTGGGAAGGTGGAGAGGTGCATCCCATGAAGACCAAGTCAAGGTTACACGTTGGAGGTGTGGGAGTTTCATCTCATGGGATGAAACTCCAAAGGCTCATAGATGAGGAGATGAAATGGTTTTGGGGGTTACACAATTCAAACCCAACGGTCATATGGTGGGGAGTTTCATCTCATGGGATGAAACCCCCAAAGTAAGTATCATTGGGTTAACTTAGGTCACACTCCACATTAACTCCTCCCACCAACCAACATGGCATTAATGGTGGTGGTTGGGATAAAACCACCACTTAAGCCCATGGTTTTCAATTTGTGTTTCTTTAAGAGTGGTTTGTGCTTGTTGGAGTGGTTTGTGTTTGTTTGGGTGGTTTTGACCATTTGACCATTTTAATTTAGGTTAATTAACTTAGGTCAATTTGATCCTTAGGTTAAGTTAATTAATTTCTTCCCACTTAATTTAATCTCATTAAATTCCCTCTAAGATCCACCCATGGTTGACTAAGTCAACCATGGTGGTCGGCCCCACCACCCTTGGGTCCACACGCCACCTCAATTGGTGAGGTGGAGGTGGGCCCCATTTGGCCATATTACCTTGTTCAATTCATCACCAATTTAGGTGATTTAAATTTTATTAAATCTATCCTTCTTATTGGATTACCATTGGGTCCATGGTCCAATTTGACTATCGATGACCCAGTTACTTACCATTGACCAATTAAATGAATTAATTTCAATTCATGGTCTATTGGGTACCCATTGGGCCCATGGCCCAATTAAATTCCCTCCGATCCACTTACCTTAGGGCTTAGCTACCTTGGCCCATTGGGTCCCATATGGCTATTTGACCCAATTGACCACCCTTGACCCAAATTTATCATCATTGACCAATTTAAATGAATAAATCAAATCCATGGCCCATTGGACCACACTTGGGCCATTGTCCCAAAATTTGGTCCATTTGGCATTTTATCACATCAAACTTCAAATTTAAAATAATAAATGCCACTATATACTGATCCAAAAATTCGGGCTATTACAGGCCGAACCCCATGAAAGTATTTGATGATTTTGGTGAGATAAAAACCATATAAGATTATGGTGTTTTATGTGATTTGATGAAGATTAATTTGTTGTTATTGGTTGGCCAATATATGGCTGAACCATGTCAATGTTAGGGTTAAGTTACTGATTCAAATCATGAATAGATGATGGACCAATTAAATCAAGAGAACCATTGTACGAACCCCATGGGCTGTTTTTGGGTGAAAAGATTGGATTGAATTCCATTGGAAACTATGATGTGTTTATGTTTTTTATTTAAGAATTACCTAGGTTTAGGTATGGATTTAATATCAAGCTGATTAATCATGAATAAGATGAAAAATGGGGACAAAAATCAGATTTGGTGGTGAGGTTCGGCCATGTGGTATGGCCGAACCCCACTAAGGGTCTTTGGTGGCCTTATTGTGTAGCCAATTTTGTGATTAAAATATGGGAAAGAATGATTTAATGAATCAATAAAAATGTGAGGCTCGGCCATGGGTATGGCCGAACCCCACCAAGGTGGTTTGGTCATAGTCAAGGATGTTTAAGGAAAAGGTTGGTCTCAATGGCATAATGGTAGTTATAGGAGAAATGATCAAAGGTAGGTAGAATGATCATAGGTATGGTTGTATGGACCCAAAACAAAGGGGTATGGTTCGGCCATGCTGTATGGCCGAACCCTACCAAGGTATTTTTGTAGAATTTGATGCTTAATAGGGATTAAACAAATGAGAGACTAAAGGATAAATAAGTGAGGTTCGGCCATGGGTATGGCTGAACCCCACATAGTGCATTTTTGGGACTTAGACCAAGTTGGAATTACATAATGAATGTTTAATTTGCTGCTATGAAAATAAGGTATTGAGACTTGCGAGAACGGCGCACGAATCGTGAACGACTCACGATTAAGAAAGAACAAATACTTAAGTGAATCTTCAGTAGGTTTCCTACATACTTGTAACCATAATTATGATTTGGTTTTATTATGTTTTATGAGATATGTTGTATTTGATTTATGTTTCAAATGTGGTTTTAAATGATGAGTTATGTATTTACAAATGACATACAATGCATTGGCATCTCATGCATGGACATGGGATGATGATTGAGGATATACTGTGTTGTAATTATGAGTTATCGTCCTCCTTAGGCGATGAGAGTCCCGCCAGGAGGAGTAACATGATGATAAGAGTCACATTGGTCTCCTTAGGCGATGAGAGTCCCGCCAGGAGGACTATTATGTGATATGAAACAACTCAATGATGAAGTGTCTTTTCACAGGTAACGAGGATTACTGTGGATTACCTTATCGTGGGATTCCCAAATGAAAGTGTATTGTGATTTACATTGACGGTGAAAGTCCCATCAAGTGATGGCTATGTATGTGTGATGGGGTGGGGCTCATTACATTTGCATACATACATAGCGTGGTTTTATATGTTTTTGATAATCATGTACTATGATATATATGCATGTTTTATATGCTAACCATGTGGTAGCCCTGATCGGGAACCTACTGGGCACGTTGATCTAACGCCCTAATTCTATCCTTAGAGGATAATGCAGGAACAAGGAAAGGGAAAGAGAAGGTCGATGACCGGGAGGGGAGCCAAGCCTAAGCGCCTGATTGATGAACAAGACTTCTTATTTATTGTCGTTTGAGTTATATTTGATGGACATGTAATAAGTTAATACTTTACTATAGTTTGATTAGGTTATTAACTATGGATGGTTGGTTTATGTTAATTATTAATTGAGACTTTTACTTACTATCTATTCATTCTATTTCCGCAGTTAGTCTAGTTTATTCCGCAAGTTATTGTTTAGTTCCATGTGTGATTTGTTATCATGGTCTAGTCCATGTACACATGGGTGGCCAGTTAAGGTTCAGACTTGAGTAGTCTGAACTTAACTCGCGTCGTGACGTCCCTCCTCCCTTGTCCGGTGTTTCAGTAAAAAAAAAATAGACTCTGAATATGTCTCGGAAAGGGCGGGGCGTTACAGTTGGTATCAGAGTGAAACGGGAAGTTGAATCATCGAAGTAAGATTAAGACGGTTTCATGTCTCACTAACGGATAAGAATCCCAACTGACCGACTCTACGGAGTCCGCTGACTGGGGGTCGGATTAATTTACTTCGAGTGACTCAGACTAAACAATCAATCTAAAAACGACAATGAAAGATAGCAAAGTAAAGTACAATCATCATAACTGGATATATCAAACATAGCAAAGTAGGATGCACTCCCCTGAAATTCCCACACTGAGAAACAAACAACAGGAGTTTAGAGATTTCCTCAGAAACAAAAGAACACAAAGAGTGATGATTTGGTAACCTTCCCAAACAAAGTACATGATATTATGCATGACCATATTCCCCTAAAAACCAAGAGTGGTTTATTTGGAATTGTTGTTGAATATTCTTGTGTTCTACTGATATGATACAGATATGTCGAATAACGTGGAGTACTCGGAGTGGTACAGCGGAACCCCTAGCAATCCCATAGATTTGGTGTCTGCTTCCAACAACACCAACGTGGAAGCTAACGTGAACTTTCAGGAGGGGCCTCCCGAGGAGGAGGAATGGAACCTAGCACCATTGGAGGAATTGAACTTAGCACCGTTGGAGGAGTTGAACCTAGCACCATTACCAGAGTATCTTATGGAGGATATTCCTTGGTTAATGGAACCTTTCGAGGAAATTGAGGAGGATCTAGCATTCTTTCAGGAAGATCCTATGGAAGGTGTTCCTATAATATTGGAATTGGTTGGGGAGGTAGATCCCTACGATACATGTGAGTTGTGCAACCAGGACGAGCACAACTGTAGGTATTGTCCTCATCCTCTAGGCATTCTCTGCCCGGTTTGTGGACTGCATGGGCATGGAGAGGCGAGGACTAATTGTCCTTATATTGGAGGACCTAGGTTAATACCCTGCACGACATGTGAAGTATTGGGGCACACGACGATGACATGTCCTGATAACCGTTTCAAGTTCGCTGATGATGCAGGATCATCTACGGAAGAGTAGGCTAGGAAGTAGTATGAAGGGACGTTAAAAAGAGGGTTATTTTGTAAGGGTGCATTTTGTTCTTTATAGGGTTTTACTTAACCCTATCCACCCTTGTACAAAGATGAATTATGAATTTATATAAAGTATACGATTTTATGATTTTATGAGGATTTATGGCATTTAATGTATATTGTTGATGGAAACTAAGTCTATGATGTTTCCATGAATTAGGAAGAAATAGCTCCACAGAAAAAGGTTATAAAGAATCCGAAGGGAAAGGAAAAAGTTTTGCAAATCGGATTAGTCGAAGGGACTTCAAAAAGGAAGACCCGACAAGACGGTAAGAAGAAGGATGAGGTCTTCATAATCACACAACAAGGGAAAGTGGTACCCCAACGTGAGAAGATTGTACATAAGAAGGTGCAATCGGTACATGATCGGGAGCAGTCAGTTCATGATGAGGAGAGATCAGTTCATGAAAGATCACGTAATGAGGAAGAATCACATCATTCTCGGCGGGAAGAGGAGGATAGTGACCTTACATATCGACGGGATGAAGAGGAGGATAATGACTCATCACATCGACAAGAAGAAGAAGAGAACAACAACGTGTCTGTACCCTACGTACCTCCTGAACTACACAGTTTGGTGCAAGCTATAGTTACCTCTGTCCTCCAACAACATATGAATGGAGGTGAAGCACGAGTCAAACTAATGACCGTAACATGGTCAGAGATTTTCAACAACAGCGCCCAACTTACTTCAAGGGCAGAGAAGGGCCTGTCGGAGCTGAGAACTGGTTGGAAAAGATCTCTCACATACTGACTCTTTTGAATATCAAGAGTCATGCTCACAAAATCCTATTGGCCACGTCACAGCTGATAGATGACACTGCTAAATGGTGGAAAATTGTGGAGAAACAGCAGGCACTTGTGCCAGAAGGAGAAAGAATTGCTATGACCTGGGAGCAATTCGCAGCGACATTCTTAGATCACTATTTCCCAGAGGAAGAGAAGGAACGTGAGATTCAGGCCTTTATGACATTAGTGCAAGGCTCGATGACGATGGCTGAGTATCACCAAGAATTTCTCAGCCTGTCAATTTATGCATTTTATATTGTGGACACGGAATATCGGAGGGCTCGCAAGTTCGAGCGTGGGTTACAGCCAAACATTAGGGCCAGAGTGACCGTGTTCAAAGCAGCTACGCTGGCAGAGGTGGTCAGCAAAGCTACCATTGTGGAGCAGGAACTGGCGGAGTTTGTACGAGTTGACAACCGCCGGGCACCGAGAGGGAGGGGTACTTATCAACCCAACAAGAAGTTCCGACCGAACTTCAGCAGACCCTTGCCATCTGTTGGATCTACTGGGGGCTTTCGCCCCAACTAGCCTTCTCAATCTGTAGCAGTCTCTCAGGCATCTAGAGGAATAGGCAACTGTTTCCACTGTGATCAACCAAGTCACTTCAAAAAGGACTGCCCAAAACTCAACAGGCTGTCATACTCCAGAGGATCATTCTGTCCCCCAGCTAGACCGGTAAACTCCAGAGGAGGCAGAATGCAAAGTCGGGGAGGTCGAGGGACTAACCCTTCTGGAGCTGGATGAGTGTTTTCTTTAGTACCTCTAGAGGATGAGAATCATTCAGTAATACAAAGTATGGCAGTAGTGAGTAGTTCTTATGCATATGCACTATTTGATTCAGGAGCTTCACATTCCTTCATAGCTGCATCATTTATAACTGCTACTGGTACTCTAGTTCAAAGATTAGCTAAAACACTCACAATTGTGTCCCCTGTCGGAGATTCGGCACTGGGACTTATATGCACGGTGGTTAACACTGAATTAGCTGGACTCAGATTTGAGTTCAACTATCTGGTGCTTGACATGTCTGAGTATGATATAATATTTGGCATGGATTGGTTGGCTAAGTTTCATGCCAACATAGACTGTTATCACCGAAGAGTGACATTTTGGTCACTCGAGGGCAAGCAATACGTAGTTCGTGCAAACAAACAAAGTGGATTACAGGAAGGGTTGAACCACATGGTATTGAATAATATCACCATAAATAAAGCTCCAGTTACTGAACTTTCGACAATTGTACAAGAATTTACGGATGTGTTTCCAATGGAACTCCCTGGTTTACCACCTATGAAGGAGATTAACTTCGAAATCAAGTTGTACCCTGGCACAGCACCAGTGTCGTTACCACACTATTAGATGGCACCAGCAGAGATGTCGGAGCTAAAGAAGCAGATTGATGAACTGCTTAGGCTGGGTTGCATCCAGAACAGTACATCATCATGGGGAGCACCTGTGTTGTTTGTGAAGAAGAAGGACGGTTCACTTCGGATGTGTGTTGATTATCGGAAGCTGAATCAACAAACAGCCAGGAATAAGTACCCTCTACCCAGGATCGATGATGTATTCGATCAATTGAGGGGTTCTAGCCATTTTTCAAAGATTGACTTGATGTCTGGTTATCATCAAATATGGGTTAGGGAGGAAGATATAGAGAAGACAACCTGGTATGGACTGTTCGAGTTTGTAGTCATGCCATTTGGACTCACAAATGCACCGGCTGTGTTTATTGACTTAATGGACAGGATCTTCCGTCCATATTTGGATCAGTTGGTAATAGTGTTCATTGACGATATTCTGATTTATTCCAAGAATCAGGAAGATCATGCAGAGCATCTACGGATAGTTTTGAATACTTTGAGGCAGAATAAACTGTATGCCAAGGCCAGTAAGTGTGAATTCTGGCTATCTCAAGTGAATTTCTTGGGACATGTTATATCTGAGGAAGGAATAGCAGTGGATCCGGCTAAGGTGGCGGCAGTAAAAGACTGGAAAGCGCCAAAGAATGTAACCGAAATCTGCAGTTTCTTGTGATTGGCGGGTTATTATCGAAAATTTATCATGGATTTTTCCAAAATAGCGTCTCCGTTGACTCGACTCACTCAGAAAGGACTCAAGTACGAGTGGACAGATCAGTGTAACCGGAGATTTGAAACGTTAAAAGAGAAACTTACAAGAGCTCCTGTTTTAATTTTGCCGGAAAGGGACAAAGGTTATGAAGTACAATGCTATGCTTCAGGAGAAGGACTAGGGTGTTCACTCATGCAAGATCACCGTGTGGTGGTATATAGGTCAAGACAGTTAAAAATACACGAACGTCTTTATCCCACACATGATTTGGAGCTAGCTGCAGTGGTCTTCGCTCTCAAAAGTTGGAGACACTATCTGTACGGCGAAAAGTTTGAGGTATTTTCTGATCATAAGAGTTTAAAATATTTATTTGATCAGAAGGAGCTCAACCTGAGGCAGCGTAGATGGATGGAGTATCTGGCGGATTACGAATTTGAGCTTCGATACCATCCAGGCAAGGCAAACAAGGTGGCGGATGCCCTTAGCCGCCTATCTCATGCATCGGTTGCATGCTTGATTAGAACAGAATGGGAGATGTTGCACACCATTCGAGAGTTCAATCTTTATATCAACAACCGTGGGAGTATGTATAATTTGATCAACAGTCCAATATAGTCACCAAGATTGAATAAGAACAAAGAGCAGATCTGGAAATGGAGGAGATATGGGCCAAGATGTCCACTGGCGTAGACATACCGGAATGGGAATTACAGCCAGGACAAGGTCTTTTATTCCGGGGAAGAGTATATGTGCCAAAGAGTTGTAGGAAAGAGCTATTGGTTGAGGCACATCAATCCAAGCTCTCCATTCATCCGAGCAGCACCAAAATGTATCACGATCTGAAAAGGCTTTATTGGTGGAACGGACTAAAAAGGGATGTGGCGGAATTCGTGGCACATTGTTTAACTTGTCAGCAAGTTCAGACTGAACATCAAAAGCCACTTGGGTTACTCAAACCCTTATCAGTGCCAGAATGGAAATGGGAGCACATTTCCATGGACTTTGTGACCGGATTGCCGAGATCTTCAAAGGGCAATGATGCCATATGGGTTGTGGTAGACCGACTAACCAAGTCTGCGCATTTCATTCCTATTAAGATGACGGATTCATCTGAGACGTTGGGTCGTTACATCAAGGAAATTATTCGGTTTCATGGCATTCCCTGAACTATAGTATCTGACAGAGATGGCCGGTTTACCGGCAGAGTGTGGCAAAGCATGCAGTCAGCTTTGGGGACAGATTTATTGATTAGCACCGCTTTCCATCCACAGACTGATGGACAGTCAGAAAGGACGATACAAACCTTGGAAGACATGCTGAGAGCATGCATGTTAGATTTCAAGGGTAGATGGGAGGATCACTTGCCACTGGTGGAGTTCTCGTATAACAACAACTATCAAGCAAGCCTTCAGATGGCTCCATACGAGGCTTTATATGGTAGGCCTTGTAGATCACCGGTGTGCTGGACAGAGGCTGGTGAACCTGCATTGATTGGACCGGAACTAGTCGCAGAGACTACCGCACAAATTAAGTTGATACGTCAACACTTATTGACTGCACAGAGTTGGCAGAAGAGCTATGCTGACAAAAGAAGGAGGTTTCTGGAATTTGAAGTGGGAGACATGGTATTTCTAAAGGTCTCGCCACGGAAGGGACATATGAGGTTCGGAAAGAAAGGAAAGCTATCACCAAGATTTGTGGGACCGTTTTCCATCATGAGAAGAGTGGGGGATGTGGCTTATCAGATAGTACTCCCTTCACAATTCGCAGCTCTATACGATGTGTTTCACGTGTCGATGTTAAGGAAGTATAATCCAGATCCGTTGCATGTTTTGAATGTCCAGGATATTGAAGTACAAAGCGACGTGACGTACATCGATAAGCCGGTCAGGATAGTGGAGACCGAACAAAGGGTGTTGCGAAATAGAGCGACTCACTTCGTAAAAGTGGTATGGGACCGACATGGTGATGAAGAGGCCACATGGGAACTTGAATCGGAGATGAGAACAACTCACCCCGAATTATTTATGTAATTTACTTTGAGAACCCTACTTCGCTCGATTTTCGGGACAAAAATTTTAAAAAAAGGGTTATATTATAACACCCCAATTTCTCAATGAAGTGGATAATTACAAAAATGCCCTTGGTTTGTTGAATTAATTATTTTGTGATGTCAAATAAGGAAATGGTGGGGCCCATTGCTCAAATTAAGATCATATGGGAACATTATAAATGTCAAGTTTGATTGTATGGGTAATGTACATCAATTGGGTCGAAAATGGCTAAATGGGTCAAAGGGCCCAATTGGACCCAATGGGTCATAATGGATGATTTGACCATTGTGTAAGCTCAAATTAAATGGGGTTAAGTTGAACTGATTGGAAATTAAGTATAGCAAAAATGGGTAGATTGATGCACAAGTGAAAACCATTTAAAAGTGGCAAAATCAGCCCATTAATGGGTCATATTGTCAAAACGGGTCAAGGGGTTAATTGGGGACCCAATGGGTCGGGTTGACTATGTTGACCACGGATGACCATGTGGGCCCTCAATTGAACTCAAGTGTGAGTTAGTTCAGCTTGAGTTGGACTGATTTGGAGTGAGTATGATTTAAGAATAGAGTTGACTCAAATATGGTGCATTAAATGTGTTGAGTTGGATGAATTGAGTTGGAATAAAAAGATCATGAGTCAAGTGAGTCAAGAAGAAGTGGAAAGGAGTTCTAAGCGGCATCATGCATCTCATGAGATGCATGTGTTAAACATGAAGGGATGCAACGTTTGGGTGAAGGGGTGTCTTGGATGGCACCCAATATCCCATCGTTTTTAGCAAAGTTTAATGAGGGAAAATGAATGGAAGATGGGGCTGAAACTACAAAAGGGAAAGACCACCATTGTTGGCCGATTTTCATATTGAAAATCCAAAGAATTCCCATCTCTCTCTCCCTCTCTCCAAACTCGTTTTCTTGGCTGAACCAGCAGAGGTGTTTGCATCAATTGATCAAACATAAACCAGCAAAGGAAAAAAGGCAAAGGAGGATAGGAAGTAAAGAGCAAAGGCAAGAGGAGAAGCTTGGAAAATTTGGTAAGTATTTTTATAGATCTATGTTAAATAAAGAGTTTTAAGTTATGAATTTGGATGACATAATTTGGTCATGTATGGCCGAATTTGTCAAAGGTCTAAACCGTGGAAAATGGTGTCAAAAAGGGATGGAAATGGACCATAGGGTTCGGCCACTTTGGGTGGCCGAACCCCATGGAAATAATTGGTTGATTTGGATGGTTTTTGGAATTTAAACCATACAAGTATGGGACTATGTTTAGATGTTTTATTAGACTTAAAGTACATGTTTTAAAAAGGTTAAAACATGGACTTGAAGGTCATGAAGGACTGAAGGTACCATGGATATAAATTAATAAAATGGACCATTGGGGTCGGCCATCTTGGATGGCCGAACCCCATCAAGTGTCATGGTCATTTGGATTGAGTTGTTATAAAATGAAAACCATGAAAAGTGATGGACTAATTTGGAGGGTTTTTGAGAGGTAAAAATCCGATAATATTACACTGATTATTACATGTTTAAATGAGACCTAAAACATGTTTATGAGGACCAAGACATGGACATAGGGTTCGGCCACTTTGGATGGCCGAACCCCATGAAAGTATTTGATGATTTTGGTGAGATAAAAACCATATAAGATTATGGTGTTTTATGTGATTTGATGAAGATTAATTTGCTGTTGTGGGTTGGCCAATATATGGCTGAACCATGTCAATGTTAGGGTTAAGTTACTGATTCAAATCATGGATAGATGATGGACCAATTAAATCAAGAGAACCATTGGGTTCGGCCATGTGCATGGCCGAACCCCATGGGCTGTTTTTGGGTGAAAAGATTGGATTGAATTCCATTGGAAACTATGATGTGTTTATGTTTTTTATTTAAGAATTACCTAGGTTTAGGTATGGATTTAATATCAAGCTGATTAATCATGAATAAGATGAAAAGTGGGGATCAAAAATCAGATTTGGTGAGGTTCGGCCATGTGGTATGGCCGAACCCCACTAAGGGTCTTTGGTGGCCTTATTGTGTAGCCGATTTTGTGATTAAAATATGGGAAAGAATGATTTAATGAATCAATAAAAATGTGAGGCTCGGCCATGGGTATGGCCGAACCCCACCAAGGTGGTTTGGTCATAGTCAAGGATGTTTAAGGAAAAGGTTGGTCTCAATGGCATAATGGTAGTTATGGGAGAAATGATCAAAGGTAGAATGATCATAGGTATGGTTGTATGGACCCAAAACAAAGAGGTATGGTTCGGCCATGCTGTATGGCCGAACCCTACCAAGGTATTTTTGTAGAATTTGATGCTTAATAGGGATTAAACGAATGAGAGACTAAAGGATAAATAGGTGAGGTTCGGCCATGGGTATGGCCGAACCCCACATAATGCATTTTTGGGACTTAGACCAAGTTGGAATTACATAATGAACGTTTAATTTGCTGCTATGAAAATAAGGTATCGAGACATGCGAGAACGGCGTACGAATCGTGAACGACTGACGGTTAAGAAAGATCAAATACTGAAGTGAATCTTCAGTAGGTTTCCTACCTACTTGTAACCACAATTATGGTTTGGTTTTATTATGTTTTATGAGATATGTTGTATTTGATTTATGTTTCAAATGTGGTTTTAAATGATGAGTTATGTATTTACAAATGACATAAAATGCATTGGCATCTCATGCATGGACATGGGATGATGATTGAGGATATGCTGTATTGCAATTATGAGTTACCGTCCTCCTTAGGCGATGAGAGTCCTGCCAGGAGGAGTAACATGATGATAAGAGTCACATTGGTCTCCTTAGGCAATGAGAGTCCCGCCAGGAGGACTATTATGTGATATGAAACAATTCAATGATGAAGTGTTTTTTCACATGTACCGAGGATTACTGTGGATTACCTTATCATGGGATTCCCAAATGAAAGTGTATTGTGATTTACCTTGACGGTGAGAGTCCCGTCAAGTGATGGCTATGTATGTGTGATGGGGTGGGGCTCATTACACTTGCATACATACATAGCATGGTTTTATATGTTTTTGATAATCATGTACTATGATATATATGCATGTTTTATATGCTAACCATGTGGTAGCCCTGATCGGGAACCTACTGGGCGCGTTGATCTAACACCCTAATTCTATCCTTAGAGGATAATGCAGGAACAAGGAAAGGGAAATAGAAGGTCGATGATCGAGAGGGGAGCCAAGCCTAAGCGCTTGATTGATGAGCAGGACTTCTTATTTATTGTCGTTTGAGTTATATTTGATGGGCACGTAATAAGTTAATACTTTGCTATGGTTTGATTAGGTTATTAACTATAGATGGTTGATTTATGTTAATTATTAATTGAGACTGTTACTTGCTATCTATTCATTCTATTTCCGCAGTTAGTCTAGTTTATTCCTCAAGTTATTGTTTAGTTCCATGTGTGATTTGTTATCATGGTCTAGTCCATGTACACATGGGTGGCCAGTTAAGGTTCAGACTTGAGTAGTCTGAACTTAACTCGCGTCGTGACGTCCCTCCGCCCTTGTCCGGTGTTTAAGTAAAAAAAAAAAAAATAGACTCTGAATATGTCTCGGAAAGGGCGGGGCGTTACAGAAAACCCGAGGTGTTACACTTGCCATTATCCTATCATGGCTAATTACTTAGCTTAATCCTCCATTCATTTAAACATTCATAACACTCCAAATAACCCTTTAAAATGATCCATCAAATAGTTCATGGGGTTCGGCCATACAGCATGACCGAACCCATGGTCCACGGTTCTCCACCATTTCCTCACTTTTGGTTATCATTTACAACCTTTCAAACCCACTTAAAATCACCAATAATCTTCCATCATTATGGTCCTTTAAAACCTTTAAAAAAAAAACACTAACATGCCTCTACGGTTTCCATCCTTAAAAATCCTTTCACATCACCCATATACTTTCATGGTTTTCATGCTTAAAAACCCTTTTAAAAACCAATAACCCCCCTTCATGGGGTTCGGCCATACAACATGGCCGAACCCTGTGGCTCCTCATTTTTCTTTAAAAATAATCATAAATCTATGGTTTGATCCTTTAAAAACCTAATAAGATCATTAACCAACTTCCATGGTTTTCATCCTTCAAAAACCATAACAATTACTAACATACTTCCATTTTAAAACCTTTTAATATCCTTAACCCTTTCCATGGTTTAACCACCTTTAAAACCATAACAACTGAAGAGTCGGTCAGTTGGGATTCTTATCTGTCAGTGAGACATCATACCGTCTTAATCTTACTTCGAAAGATTCATCCTTTCCGTTTCGCTTTAATACCAACTGCAACGCCCCGCCCTTTTTCACTCGCTTTCCGAAAATCAGAATCTATTTTTTTTAATAAACAAAGAGTGATAAAGAGTGGGACGTCATGACGCGAGCTAAATCCGAGTTTCCAAAGCCCGACCCTTAACTGGCCAACCATATGTGTGCGTGGACCAAGTCCACTAAAATGGTTCACACATACTCAAGTTAACATGCAGAATAAACATATATGCGGAAATAATAATAGAATAACAATTCTATTCCATTTTAGATAGCAAGGACATCCATCACCTAATAATAATTACCTTAAGTTAAATATCCAATATTAACCATCCAAACCATAGCAAATATATCTACGTTATTACAATCCCGAATGCTAGCTATTCAATACATAGTCCATGAATAACTTTAAACAAAATATAACTTAATCATCCAAGCTCTTAAGCTTGGCTCCTATCTCGTTCCTTGTTCCGTTCTCTTCCTGTGTCATCAACTAGGGTTAACACATGGGTAGTACCAAAAATCAAGATATAATATGTCATACCATACTTGTAAAGCATCGTATCCAAAACAATGTATGATAATAGAGATCCAATCATACAGATAAAAACCAGAACTTTACATGATAATAAAGATCATAATCATGCCGATTCAATGCCATGCCATACTATCATATGCAATGAGTCCCACCCATCACAAATACATGGTATCCTCTTGATGGAAACTCCTCATCAAGGTATCCCCACAGTGGTCTTACGGACGCCCCGTCGGAGTGTGGCCTCCGGTTACATATCATCCCTCCCATGCCGTGCATGAGATGCAAATGTCCACATGCTATGCAATTGTACAAATCATAGCATTTAAAATCTCATATTTGAAACATATCATTTATACAAAATAACTCATCCAAAACAAGAATTAAAACCATCATACATATTCCATGGTATCAATGATATAGGAAACCTACCAATGATCAACTAGTGTGTCCTTGAGTTTTTGTTCGAAACTGCTCACTGATCGCGTCAAGCCGATCATACACCGCTTGTGAGATCCCGTTACCTTATTACATATCAATTAATCAAATACATGTTCCATTTGATTTCTTATCGTATCTTAGTCCAAAAACACCTTAGTAGGGTTCGGCCATATCCCCTTGAATTTGTCCCTCTTTTGATTTAACCACTTACATCCAAGTAAATCATTTTACAAACCCTAAGTCCACAAGATACAACTTTTGTGGGGTTCGGCCATACAACATGGCCGAACCTCATTTCCTTAATTTCGTGCCTTTCTTTTAGTCTTTTGATCTTTAAATTAAATCCAAGACCATGCCATCTTTGATTCATAAATCTAATTAACTATACAACAATTACTTATCATTGATAACAATAAAGTCCACAAAACAATCCCCATGGGGTTCGGCCATACACCATGGCCGAACCCATGGTCCATTATTTTCACTTATTTACATCCTTCCCATTATCCTATCATGGCTAATTACTTCGCTTAATCCTCCATTCATTTAAACATGCATAACACTCCAAATAACCCTTTAAAATGATCCATCAAATAGTTCATGGGGTTCGGCCATACATGTAATAGCCCGGAATTTTTAAATCAGTATAAATGTGGATATTATTTATTTTAATGATGGAAATTGGGAAATTTGATGGAATAGATGGTAAATGGATCCAAGTTTGGACAAAGGCCCAAGTATGGCCCAATGGACCATGGATTGGATTTAATTCATTTAATTGGTCAATGATGAGTAATTGGGTCATGGATGGTTAAATTGGGTCTAATACCCATTTGGGACCCAATGGGTCAAGATGATTAAGTTCTAAGGTAAATGGGTAGGAAATAAATTTAATTGGGCCGTGGCCCCAATGGCAATCCAATTAGTTGGAAGGGATTGAAGTGATTAAAATCACCTAAGTTAAAGTGTAATTAATTAAATTTAAATCGCCTAAGTTAGGGGTGAATAAATTAAGATGACATAACCGAGTGGGGCCCACCTCCACCTCACCAAGTGAGGTGGCGTGTGGACCAAGGATTGGTGGGGCCGGCCACCATGGTTGACTTGATCAACCATGGGTGGAGTAATGGAGAAGAATTAAAGAGATTAAAGGAGATAGGTGGGAATTAATTAACTTAACCTAATGATCTAATTAATTAAATGATTAAATTATTCAAAAGGTGGTCAAATGGTCAAATGGGAAGACCAAAAGCCATCTTATCTCCAAACACACAAAATGTTGGCTAGTGGTGGTTATCCCAACCACCACCATAAAGCATAGAAAATATCTTATGTGGTTGGTGGGAAAATTTATGGTGAAGTGTAGCTTAAGCAAGCCTTGGGGTAAGATGGGTTTTCTTTTCATTCTCTCCCATTTCATTCTCTTCCTCTCTTTCCCTCTCTCATAGCCGTCCCACACTAAGAAGAGAAAGAAGAAGGAAAGCTTGGAAAAAAAAAAAGGAAGAAGGAAACTTAGAAGAGAAGAGAAGAAAAGTGCAAACTTTGGGCCACCTCTTCAAGACCAAAGCTTGAGGTAATTTTTCCATCCCATCCTCTCCCTCTCTCTCTCAAGTACACCCAATGGTAGATGATTGATTTATTTATTAGGGTTCATAAGAATGGAAGCATGGAGAATGATTTAGGGTTTTATGTTTTTAAATGATTAAATGTGGGTAATTTTAAAGGGTTTTTATGAGAAAAATCATGGGAAATATTGATGATTTTAATGGCCTAAAAAATGGTGGATGAAGGTGAACCCTATGGTGATGAAATGTGGATTTAATGGGTGTGAAATTATGGAAAATGATGGAGAAGATTAACAATTTTTAAATGGACTTTAAACATTGTAAATGAGGTTTTAAAAAATAAAACCATGGAAAGATTTTATGGATGGAATATTTTTGAACCCTATGGTGATGAATGTGGAATGATGATGGATGTAAAATAATGGAAAAATAAATGGACAATGTTGGTGGTGTTGATGGACCAAAATGAACCTAATGTTGATAGTTGTAATGGGAATGTGGCTAAGTTAATGGACTTAAATGTGATTAAGGATGATGGTTTAAATGTATAAATTAAACCCCCTTCATGGAAGGGCTTATGATGGATTTAAATGTGCAACAAAGGTCCAAGAAAATGGGAAAAAGACATCATGGGTTCGGCCATGGTGTATGGCCGAACCCATGACCCAATTTTATGAGACAATTGATGGGCTAAGTATGGGACTATATGTGTGTTTAAATAAATAAAGATTAGGTTAATTAAATGGCTGATGTAAATGATCTTGTGATATGGTTGATGGATCAATTATGGACTCAAGATGTGGCTAAGAATGATGATTCAATTATAAGTCATTTTTATGGGCTAAGGAAGGGTTTATGTAGGTGGTTAATTAATGAAGATTAAGTTAAGAAAAAGGGTTGTTTTAATGATGTTATGGCATGATTAAATGGGTCACTAATGGACTTGAGTGTATGGATCAATTATGAGCAAAAAAGTACATGGGTAAATGAGTGATTAGTCATGGAAAACAGGTAGTGGCAAAACCGTAAATATGGGCCAAGATAAAGAACCCCATGGGAGATGACCATGTACTTAGGGACTCTAAGTAATGAACTTATGTGTGATTGATACAGTCTAGGGTGGCTGGTTTTTATACTTATGTAATTAAAATAATTAATGGAGAAAATGGGACCCACAAACCTAGTTATTGAGGTTCGGCCATGGCGTATGGCCGAACTCCACTAAGACATGATTTAGGGGCTTGATCATGGATACGATATGGATTGATTGGTAATGTATAATATGGTATTGGACATCACAAGTGGTGCGCGATCAGCGACCGGGTTTGCGGAAGGAAAAAGTAAAGGGACGCTAGTCGGTATTTGGTAGGATTCCTACTTTTTTGTAAGCCATGGATATGTGATGGTTCCTTTAATTTATTTTGATAATTATATGATTTGTCTTATGATGGGTTTTAAGGCTATGAATTTTATGTTAATGCTATGAATTATATTTTAAGGTTATGCATTATGTGTTAAGGCTATGTATGATATATTAAGGTTATGAGTTATATATATTACATAGCATAATATATTTACATCTCATGCATGGCATGGGCGAGAAAATAAAGAAACCGGAGTCCATGCTCCGTCGGGGCGACCGAGAAGCAGACATGGGGATAGCCTGATGTGCTATAACCGGAGTCCATGCTCCGTCGGGGCGACCGAGAAGCAAACATGGGGATAGCCTGATGTGCTATAACCGGAGTCCACGCTCCGTCGGGACGACCGAGAAGCAAACATGGGGATAGCCTTGTAACACCCCAATTTCTCAATGAAGTGGATAATTACAAAAATGCCCCTGGTTTGTTAAATTAATTATTTTGTGATGTCAAATAAGGAAATGGTGGGGCCCATTGCTCAAATTAAGATCACATGAGCACATTATAAATGTCAAATTTGATTGGATGGGTAATGTACATCGATTGGGTCGAAAATGGCTAAATGGGTCAAAGGGCCCAATTGGACGCAATGGGTCATATTGGATGATTTGACCATTGTGTAAGCTCAAATTAAATGGGGTTAAGCTGAACTGATTGGAAATCAAGTAGAACAAAAATGGGTAGGCTTGATGCACAAGTGAAAACCATTTAGAAATGGCAAAATCAGCCCATTAATGGGTCATGTTGTCAAAACGGGTCAAAGGGCTATTGGGGACCCAATGGGTCGGGTTGACTATGTTGACCACGGATGACCGTGTGGACCCTCAATTGAACTCAAGTGTGAGTTAGTTCAGCTTGAGTTGGACTGATTTGGAGTGAGTTTTAATTGAGAATAGAGTTGACTCAAATATGGTGCATTAAATGTGTTAAGTTGGATGAGTTGAGTTGGAATAAAAAGATCATGAGTCAAGTGAGTCAAGAGGAAGTGGAAAGGAGTTTTAATCTCACCCAACTCTTAATCAAACCAATCCTAGCAGTTGAGAGTGAAAGGGTGCCTTGGCAAAGCCAAGGGACACCAAGGTTGGGCGGCATCATCTCATCTCATGAGATGCATGTGTTAAACATGAAAGGATGCAACATTTGGGTGAAGGGGTGCCTTGGATGGCACCCAATATCCCATCGTTTTTGCCAAGGTTTAATGAGGGAAATGAATGGGAGTTGGGGCTGAAGTACAAAAGGGAAAGACCACCATTGTTGGCCGATTTTCACATTGAAAATCCAAGGAATTCTCATCTATCTCTCCCTCTCTCCAAACTATCTTCTTGGCTGAACCAGCAGAGGTGGTTGCACCAATTGATCAAGCATAAACCAGCAAAGGAAGGAAGGCAAAGAAGGATAGGAAGTAAAGAGCAAAGGCAAGAGGAGAAGCTTGGAAAATTTGGTGAGTATTTTTGTAGATCTATGTTAAATAAAGAGTTTTAAGTTATGAATTTGGATGACATAATTTGGTCAAGTATGGCCGAATTTGTCAAAGGTCTAAACCATAGAAGATGGTGTCAAAAAGGGATGGAAATGGGCCATAGGGTTCGGCCACTCGAACCCACTTTGAATGGCCGAACCCCATGGAAATAATTCGTTGATTTGGATGGTTTTTGGAATTTAAAACCATGCAAATGTGGGACTGTTTTTAGATGTTGTTATTAGATTTAAAATGCATGTTTTAAAAAGGTTAAAACATGGATATGGAAGTTTTATTTAGACCTAGATGAATGATTAAGAGGTTCAAAACCAAAGGTCACAGAGTTCGGCCAGTGAGCATGGCCGAACCCCATGAAATTGGGTTGGTTATTGGATGATTTTTAAATGGTAAAACTCGGTAATATTATATTGTTTATTACATGATTATTGAAACATAAAAATATGTTTATGAGGATCAAGTCATGGACATAGGGTTCGACCACCTTGGAGGGCCGAACCCCATGAAAGAATTTGATGAATAGTATGGCTTTGGAGAGTTAGAAACCATGTAAATTATGGCGTTTCTATGAGATTTAAATGAAGTTACTTATTAGTATTTTGGTCGGCCAATGTATGGCTGAACCCAGATAATATTGTAGTTAAACTATTGATTTAAATCAGGGATTGTTGATTATATAGTTAAATCAAGAGAACCATTGGGTTCGGCCATATGTATGGCCGAACCCCATGGGCTGTTTTTGGGTGAAAGGATTGGATTGAATTCCATTGGAAACTATGATGTGTTTTATACTTTAGATTTAAGAGTTACCTAGGTTTAGGTATGGATTTAATAGTAAGCTGATTAATCATGAATAAGATGAAAAGTGGGGACAAAAATCAGATTTGGTGAGGTTCAGCCATGTGGTATGGCCGAACCCCACTAAGGGTCATTGGTGGCCTTAATGTGTAGCTAATTATGTGATAAAGATGTGTGAAGAATGATTTAAAGGAGCAAATAAAGATGTGAGGTTCGGCCATGGGTATGGCAGAACCCCACCAAGGTGGTTTGGTCATAGTCAAGGATGTTTAAGGAAAAAGCTGGTCTCAATGCCATAATGGTAATTATGGGAGAAATGATCAAAGGTAGAATGATCATAGGTATGGTTGTATGGACCCAAAACAAAGAGGTATAGTTTGGCCATGCTGTATGGCCAAACCCTACCAAGGTATTTTTGTAGAATTTGATGTTTAGTAGGGATTAAACGAATGAGAGACGAAAAGATAAATAGGTGAGGTTCGGCCATGGGTATGGCCGAACCCCACATAGTGCATTTTTGGGACTTTGACCAAGTTGGAATTACGTGATGAATGTTTGATTTGCTGCTATGTAAATAGGGTATCCATACATGCGTATACGGCATACGAGTCGTGAACGGGTGACGATTAAAAAAGATCGAACACTGAAGAGAATCTTCAGTAGGTTTCCTACCTACTTGTAACCACATTTACACTTGTTTTCATGATGGTTTTTATGAGATATTGTCATACTATTACTTATTATATTTTGAAAGATGAGTTATGCATTTACAATTGACATACAATGCATTGGCATCTCATGCATGGACATGGGATGATGATTGAGGATATGCTGTGTTGCAATTATGAGTTACCGTCCTCTTTAGGCGATGAGAGTCCCGCCAGGAGGAGTAACATGATGATAAGAGTCACATTGGTCTCCTTAGGCGATGAGAGTCCCGCCAGGAGGACTAATATGTGATATGAGACAAGTCAAGTGATGGCTATATGTATGTGTGATGGGGTGGGGCTCATTACATTTGCATACATACTTAGCATGTTTTTATATGTTTTTGATAAACAGGTATTTGATATATGAATGATTTATAAGCTAACCATGTGGTATCCCTGATCGGGAACCTACTGGGTGCGTTAATCTAACGCCCTAACTCTATTCTTAGAGGATAATGCAGGAACAAGGAAAGGGAAAGAGAAGGTCGATGACCGGGAGGGGAGCCAAGCCTAAACGCTTGATTGTTGATCAGGACTTCTTTATTACTGTCGTTTGAGTTATATTTTGTGGACATGTAATAAGTTAATACATTGCTATGGTTTGTATAGGTTATTAACAATGGATGGTTGGTTTATGTTATTAATTAATTGAGACTTGTACATGCTATCTATTCAATCTATTTCCGCAGTTAGTCTAGTTTATTCCTCAAATCATTGTTTAGTTCCATGTGTGATTTATTATCGTGGGTTATTCCATGCACACATGGGTGGACAGTTAAGGGTCGGACTTTGGGAGTCCGAAACTTAGCTCGCGTCGTGACGTCTCTCCGTCCTTGTCCGGTGTTTATTTTAAAAAAAAAAAATAGACTCTGAATTTATCTTGGAAAAAGGGTGGGGCGTTACAAGCCTGATATGCTATAACAGGAGTCCATGCTCCTTCGAGGCGACCGAGAAGCAAATATGGGGATATCATGATGGTATGGCTGATGGGTGGGACTCATGACATAGACACCCATGGCATAGCATTCATCTTATTATTTTCATTATATTATTATCTGTATGCTTGTTATCACTAATCCATGTGTTAGCCCTACTCGGAGTCCTACTGGGCGCGTTGTCTAACGCCCTACTTCTACCCTAGCTGATGACGCAGGAGATGGCGCAGCGGAGGGGCGCAACGGGAGCCAAGCGTAGGAGCTTGGGGAAGGGGGCTACTTAGTTTATTTAAATTTATTTTGGAATATGTAATTGAGTAGCTTAGCTCGTCGGATTGTAATATTTAGATTTACTTACTATGGCTTGGACTTTATTTTGGACATTATGACTTTGAAGTATTTTAGTAATTAAATGAATGCATCTTCCCTGCTATCTGAAAATTGGTAGGATAGTCTCTATTATAATTCCGCACTTAGTTTAATATTCCTCGAGCTTACTTCCTACGCGTGAACCGTTCTCGTGGACTTCATTCCACGCACGCGTAGGGTTGGCCAGTTAAGGGCCGGGCTTTAGAAGCTCGGAACTTAACTCGCGTCGTGACGTCCGATGCCTTTTGTCACTCTTATTTAATAAAAAAAAAATAGACTCTGATTTCGGTGAAAAGGGGCGGGCGTTACAATACAACATGGCCGAACCCATGGTCCATGGTTCTCCACCATTTCCTCACTTTTGGTTATCATTTACAACCTTTCAAACCCACTTAAAATCACCAATAATCTTCCATCAAATGGTCCTTTAAAACCTTTAAAAAAAAACACTAGCATACATCTATGGTTTCCATCCTTAAAAACCCTTTCACATCGCCCATATACTTTCATGGTTTTCATGCTTAAAAACCCTTTTAAAAATCAATAACCACCATTCATGGGGTTCGGCCATACAACATGGCCGAACCATATGGTTCCTCATTTTTCTTTAAAAAGAATCATACATCTATGGTTTGATCCTTTTAAAAACCTAATAAGATCATTAACCAACTTCCACGGTTTTCATCCTTCAAAAACCATAACAATTACTAACATACTTCCATTTTAAAACCTTTTATTATTCTTAACCCTTTCCATGGTTTAACCACATTTAAAACCATTTAAACCAATGATTTTCTTCCATGGGGTTCAGCATACAATATGGCCGAACCTTATGGTTCATCATTCCCATTTAAAAATCATGTATCCAAGATTATAATCCTTTGATGGGGTTCGGCCACACATCATGGCCGAACCTCATCTAACCTTCTTTTGTCTTTAATGGTCCATGCATATCAACCTTAGGGTTTGGCCATGCAAGGCCAGCCCATGATCTTTGATCATAATACTTAATAAGATTTCATGGAGTACTTACCGATTCCGTGACTCCTCCAGTTTCTTTCACTCCTTCTTGCCCTTCCAATCTTCTCCCTCCTTAGCCTCCTCTTCCTCCTTGATCTTTGGCCGAGCGTAAACTTGAGAGGTCTTGAGATGAAACTTCAAGGAGAGGGTTCGGCCAAGAGAGTGTAGGTCTGAGAGAGAGAGGGAAACTTGGGATCAAAAACTACTCTAAGTCCTTTGTCTTTGAGAGTGGTCGGCCTTGAGTGAGAGAGGGAGAGAGTGAGATAAAACAAAGAATTCTCCTTGCTGCCCAATGTAAATTAGCCAAGGGTAGTGTCCTTTGGTTGATACCCCTTAGTAACTCCCATGACCTTTCATCTCCCCATTGATACTTACTTTGGGGGTTTCATCCCATGAGATGAAACTCCCACACCTCCAACGTGTAACCTTGACTTGGTCTTCGTGGGATGCACCTCTCCACCTTCCCACTCCACTTATTCTTTAACTCAACTCACCTCTTTAATTTATATTTATTTAACTCACTTAAAAATAAATTCAATTACTTGATTCCATTTCCAACTTAATTCAGCCCCAATTAAGTAAGCTTGAACTCACTTGGTGGTCAACCAAGTCAACCACGACCCATTGGGTCCCAATTTGGCATTTTGACCCAATTGACAATTTTGACCCAATTAAATAAATCTCACCCATTTAATTCGATTGAACCATATTCACCATCCGTTGGGTCTTAATTGGCCAAGACCCAACCCCTTACCCATCTAAGGTCCATATCCAATAAGTCACAAATTAAATGGGCAAATTTCATATATATTGATAACTTAAAAATCCGGGGTGTTACACAACCACGGTTGTTCTGTCTATGAATGAGGCATCACCTTCAATTCTTTCATTCTCTACACTTACAGACCAATTGCAGAAATTTCTCTCTTCTCAAGAGCTTGATGCCTTGTCTACTATTTCTCCTTCCATAGGTTTGCCTCCTTCAGCTTCTTCAGGTATTTCTCCTTTCCACCTGGGTCTTTGACTCAGGAGCTACTCATTATATGACTCATGATATTTCTCTATTCACATCTTTATCTCCTTCATCATCATCTATTTCTGTCTTAACTGCCAATGGTGTTTCCTTGCATTGGCAGGTGTTGATTCTATTATGTCATCTCCTTTGCGTCTTTTTGAGTTTATTGCATACCTCATATCACTCTGAATTTGATTTCTACAAGTCAACTGTGTGATTCTGGGTATATTGTTAATTTTTCTCCCACTTCGTGTTCTATGCAGGATCCTCATTCCAAGAAGCTGATTGGGACCGGCCGTCGAGAAGGAGGATTGTATATGCTAGAGTAGCTCTGTGTTCCTGATGTAGCTGCATTTTCAATTGATTTGTCATCTTTTCATTTGGGTTCCAGTTCATCTAGTTTTTATTTATGACATTTTTGGCTTGGACATATTTCTAGTTCCCATTTAAAGTATTTAGCTTTTGTTGTATGATTCATCATGTTTTACATTTATTACTAGCAAGCGTACGAACCATGTATAATATAGCAGTGTGAGTGCGTGGTCAAACCCAAAGGAAATCAACAAAATATATGTTTAAAAATTAAATTGGCACCTTTTAAAAAGATGTGATTATGAAATATAATTAATTCTAAAATTTGAAAAAGAGTTCTAATACATGGACTTTAGAAAAACTTATATCTGAAGAAACAAAATTTTAAAACATGTATCTAACTTTTTGAATTGAACAAAATCTAAATTAGATCCATTTTATTGAAATCAAATCTATCATATTTTTATTAAAACGGTGAAACAAAAATTTAAATAGTCTCATCATCTTAGTTTAAAATCATAAGATTAAGATCAAATATTATATGTCCCACCTAGTTAACAAATCTTGAAAAAAATGGATTACATACAGAGATTAAATAAATAAAATGAATAACATGAATAAACAATAAGGAAAACAAATAAACAAGTAAAATAAATTGAACAAATAAAATGAATAAAATAAAATAAATAACATAACATATTTTACAATTGGATTAGATTAATCATAACCATCGACTATCATACCCATTAATATTAACTAACAAGAGATCTAGACCATGGAATTCGCGTAAAAATCCAAGTTTTAGTTCAAATCTTTCATTAAAATTAAAATCCATATTCCCCAATGTAATTAAGTGAACCTTAGATCCTTAGATTTAAACAATTAAATTCAAGATCTAACTATTTCATTACGTCCCAACGGAACCTTAGATCTGAATCAAAAGAAATCTAAGTTATAACTATTTCACTATGCCCAAGTAATTAAACAAAGAATATAAAATTAAAATTAAATTAGACAATCATAAAGGAAACTCGAAAATTGGATGTTCAAGGATTCTAAAAGCTTATGTCAGATTTATTAAATGTAAGTATTACAACTCTTTAGAAGAATACATCAAAGGCAGAGATTAAAAAATGAAATTACAAAATAAAATATCATATTTTTTTCAATTTTTGAATTTTGCTCCTCTCTTGTCTTCTCTGTGTTCCAACTCCACTGATGTCCTCCAGCTCCTAACCTAGTTTGAGTTTTGTGGTGCCTTAGTGCTCTATTTATAGGCCTCAGGTGAATGGATGGCTAGGATTTAATCTTGATTTAGGTGTTGGGTAAAAGGGTAAGATTAAATTATCTTACATAGGGTTTACATAGGTTTGGTCGACTAGAGTCTTGTGGGGGAAGTAAGTTGGTGGCCAAGCAGGGAATGATGGATGAGATGCAAAGTCAACTTGAATGAATGGATGGATGAGTGTATGATGATGTGGCTAAGGGTTGACTTGTGAAATTTGAATGGAGTGTTTTAAACATTTGAGAAAATCATTTGTGAAGTGTATGTGACATGGAAAATTCGAATGGATGAGGTTGGGTTGCTTGGGATCCATGTTGAACTACATCTTGGGTTTTATGGGTGAATGGCTTGGATTAAAAAGGGTTTAGATCTAATGGTCCTAGTGATGAATAGTTAAGATGAATTATATAAAAGGTAAGATTTCATATGGAGGGCTGAGATGCAAGGGTTAATCTAGATGCCTGATCAATTGAATGGCCTATATCTAATATGATAAATGTATGCAATGGATTTAGAAAGTAGGCTCTAGGGTTTACCTAAATTTCATGCATGAAATGAATGGTCTGGATTAAAGATGTAACACCCCAGATTTTCAATTTATGAATATATATGGAAATTATCCATTTAATTTGTGAATTAATGGAGATGGACCTTAGATGGGTAAGGAGTTGGGTCAATGGCCCAATAAAGACCCAACGGATATTGGATAAGGTTCAATTGAAATAAATGGGTAAGATTTATTTAATTGAGTCAAGGTTGTCAATTGGGTCAAAATGCCCAATTGGGACCCAATGGGTCATGGTTGACTTGGTCGACCATCAAGAGAGCCAAGCTTAATTAAAGTGTGGCTGAATTAAGTTGGAAATGGAATCAAGTAATTGAGTTGATTTTTAGTGAGTTAAATGAGTTGAATTAAAGATATGAGTTGAGTTAAAGAGATGAGTTGAATAGGAAGTTAATGAGACTTTCATTTTAAGTGAGTGGAGTCGGAAGATGGAGAGTTGCATCTCATAAGACTAAACCCAAAGTGTAAACACATTGGGGAGATGGGAGTTTCATCTCATGGGATGAAACTCCAAAGGAAGCATTAAATAAAGGAGGTGAAAGGTTGGTTGTTACACAAAGTATATCCAAGGCTACACGTTGGGGGAGATGGGAGTTTCATCTCATGGGATGAAACCCCCAAAGATAATATTAATGAGGATGTAATACCCCGAATTTTCAAGTTATTATTATTACCCATTTATATTTGTGAATTATTGTATAGGGATCTTAGATGGGTAAAAATGTTGGGTCTTTGCCCAATTATGACCCAATGGATTATGGAAAGGGTTTTAATAAAATTAAATAGGGCTGAATTTAAATGGATTATGAATATGCTCAAGAGGGAATTTTGGATTAATGGCTTGGCCGTGTATGTGGGATTTTCATATCCACATTGATACGTTAGAGTACTTTGAGAAAATATCTAAGATTAAATAAAGAAGATATCTATATTTATGCGCAAGAGATCTTTTTAAGAGGGGCTTCTTGATTAAAAACGTGTAGATGGATTTGGGAGTGTTTTTAACAAAAGGACACGGCATTCATGAGTCAATAAGAGAAGGGAGCAAGGGCACATAGCACATTCTAAATAGGGATTAAGGAAAAAGAAAGAAAATAAGAAAGGGAGAAAATAAGGAAGGTTTGACATATGTTCAGTATTTTGGTTATAAAGTTCTAATTTAATGTTCGATTTCTTTGATTCTTTTTGCGTTGGAAAGAAGACTTCAAGGGCTACAACTTTGTAGTTTACCACTTTTCTTGATTCGGAAGCTAACAAGGTCAAAACTGATCTACAATATGGTATATGTGTAAAAAACGGGGAACACAAGCAAGGGAGGTCGGCAATTGCAAATCTAAGCAAGGGAGGTCGGCATTCCCATTTAAGGAAAGGGAGGGGGGCATGGAACCTTCCCCATTTGGATTAATTGGAGCTTATATAAGGAGATAACCCCTTAGGCCGATTTCTCTCTCTCTCTCTCTCTCTCAATTCCCATTCACGTCATTCACATTGAATTCAAGGAGGCAGCAGCAAGTACAGGAGCAGCAACACCAAGTGGTTCACGGCATACACAAGAAAAAACAAAGGGAAAGGAAAAGAAAATTGGAAGAGAAAGAACAAGCCGAAGGAGTCGCGGAACCGGTAAGTGTTCTTAATAATTTTGTTTAAGGAAAAAGAACCATAGGGTTCGGCCAATGTGTATGGCCGAACCCCGTGGAGGAAGATTGGTGATGAATTAATGGTTTAAATGGAAAAGAAAGAACCATAGGGTTCGGCCATAGTGTATGGCCGAACCCCATGGAGAGAAGTGTTTAATTCATGGGTTTTGGAAGATTGAAAACCATGCAGAGATTTGATTTATTTTATTGGGTTTATGTTCTTAGATTTTAGATCATGGAAATAAATGGTGATTTCATGATGGTTTGAATGATAAAAACCATGGGAATTTATGGTCTAGATTTATAAATTTGAATGATGAAAACCCATGGGAGAGTTTGATAATTTTAAAGGGAGATATGGACAGGGATGTGGGTCGGCTATGGTATGGCAGTCCCACAAACTAGAGTCAAATAGAAAGAAACTTAAATACATGATCTCAGTCATGAATATTACATTCCCAAAAATAACAGCATCCTTACAAATTTATATTGTCTTCTAATTTCCAAATTGCAAGTATATTAAGCCAAGTTATTCAAGCTTCAATTCTCGTGTCCATCTCGCTCATATTCGACCATCACTTGATCTAATTTTATCTATGCACTTCAACCTACATACACAATCTGGAGGAGGAGGAGGAGGAGGAGGAGGAGGGGGGGGGGGGGGGGGGGGGGGATTTATGGGCTTAGTCAACGCACCCAGTAGGAATTCCGATCACATAATATGCCTCATGGTGTGTCATACTAAGACAAAAATATACGTACTTGTACTTTTATCAAAATCTCGATCATATCGTACTTCAAATTACATAAAACCATAATCCAAATCATAACATGAAGTTATAAGTTTTTCGACACTTTATTCAAACCACTCTTAGGTCGTAAATCTCATATCTAGATTACAACTATCTTCTTCCAAGATAGATATATTACTTTCTTTAAAATACTTATCTTACTATGAATCTCCTATTTTACTCACTCTAGCAAGCTCATACTTGAAAACATAATATCTACTTCATTATTAGGTATTGTACTCATACCTACGCATCTCATAATTTTTATTCTCAAACAATGTCAAAATAGTACTTATAATGAAATTATATTGACTTGTCCTTCCAAAATACCACATGTCAACCATGTATTATAATACATTTCATTATGAAGATACCGTATTGAAATGTCATTCTTAAAACCTTTCACGAAAACCATATTCGTTTCAGCATTTCAAATGCCATGCTCAATTCATGTAAATGTTCATCAATAGGTAACATGTTATGCCATGGGTGCCATGAGTCATGCATACCCTTATCATGCCCTATGCATAGGTATTTCAACATTTTCTTTAGAACAATGGGGAATTTCATCCTCCAGTGTACTCATTTCATATTCATCCTTCGGGGTGTCCTGTTACATGTCATCCTAAAACTCAATCGGTTCCACCGATGAAAGATTCTTTCTTGGCCATACATACACGACAGCAAAGCATGCCCGGGACAATTCAACACTTTGATTTGTCAATCATAACACTTTAGTTCGTTGACAGTAACCCCGTAACAATAATCATGACCCTAAGGTCCATTTGGACAAACTGGTCCTTTCTTTTCATTTCATGTCTTTCTCATCCCATGCTTCACGCATGAGGAGTATGAATGCAAATGAATGTTAATGTCCTTACATATATCATATCTTCAATCATTATCATGAACATGAAAAATTATTTTTTCATCATAAATACTTTATACCTTCAAAATACATTAACTCTATTCAACATAATCATATAGCTTCTTTATGTATGATTTACAAATCCTAAGGTAGTTCAAAACTCCATGTAATTGAACTCTATAATGTACATTTCAAAATACATCATCTATCATAAAATTCTAGATTGTGAAATAGTCCAAAGTGCTTCAATTGAAAATAAACTCAATTTAGTAAATCAAGAACACATGATTTTGAAAGGGATTTAAAGCATCATTTTATTATTATTAATAAGGTATTAGATTCACACTCATTGTATTTCAACGAAGTAGGAAAACCTACATGATCTTAGCCGATCAGCAAATACAAGCGATCCAAGAGATAACTCGTTCGATCCTGGGTTCACTCTTTGGCCCTTCGTTCATTGTTCATGTATAGAAAATATAACATACATATCATTAGAATTTTTTTCCACTAATTGTTCTAAATTTCTAATATTTACATTTTTGTTTCTCCACCTCTCAGGTCTCATTACGTCTCGTAGTCCATTAGATAAAGGCTAACATAGCCTAGGTGATCCCATATTAATGACCAAAACAAGAGTGTCGAGTTAAGATCAAAACAGTCTGGTCACAGTCATTTCGAAACTTGGGTCACTCTGTTCTGAACTTTCGAGGCTTGTTACGAAGTTCGGAACATCCGAGTTATCCTTTAGATTGTCCGAAGTATACAATCACATTGGTATGCTCGGAACTTGGTTTCAGAACCTCCGAACCAAGTTCTGAGACTTCGGAACTTATGAGCTTCCTCTCGGCACTTTCGAGACAGTAGATTTTCAATTTACACTAGATTGCTCGGAACTTGATCTCGGTACTTGCGATCCAGGTTCTGAGACCTCGGGTCCTCTTTTGGACTTAACAAATTTTTCCTTAATTTTTAGTACTTCCGGGGTTTCATTGGTCTTCTCGAAACTAAGCCTCGGAACGTCCAAGCCAGGTTCTGAGACCTCATACCTTTCAATGGTCCTCGGAACGTCATTCGTTCCCAAGGATTATCCAAGCCTTCGGCACTTGTCTCAGAACGTCCGAAGAGGTTCCGAGACCTGTCTTCCTCAGACAGTCACTTGCAGAAAACTACAGTGCGGGCTGAGTTCCTTGAACTAGAAAATTACGTTACGGTGGGTCATTATCCTTGATTCTTACCCCTAACCCCTTAGATTGATGCCACATATAATTGGTCATATTTTAGAAGCTTAATACTTATGATTTGATTAACAAATTCATGGATTTTAAATCAAATTCCATGAGTTGTGGGAAAATCCAAAAATCCCCAAATTTTGCAATTTCCATTTCCTTAATCCAAATTTGTCTTGAGTTGATTCTAAACCATCCTAATCTTTAAATTAAATCTTAATACTACATCTAGGGAGAAATACCAACCATTTGTAAAGCTTTTTCAAAGATTTCTCTTCCTTCTTTCTTCTTCATTGCTTCCATTATTTTCTTGCTTTCTTCCTTGTTTGAGTTTCACTGATGGAGGAAAGAGGTGGAAAACCGTGCGGAAGGTGGAAGAAGGGGTGCACGGTGGTGAGGAATGGTGATGGGAGCCTTTGCCGTGTGGAGGAGAGGAGGAAATGAGGGAGTGTTGTGTGAAACAAAGTGGAAGTGACGGAGTACCGTGTGAATGGGATAAAAACAGAAGTGGTGGCTTTTCCTTCCTTTGGTTGCCCTAAGTTATAGGGGTTTGTCTTATCATCCCATGTGGCATGCCACTTCACCACACCTTGCCACATCATCGCTTATGTGCCATGTCGCCACATCATCAATTTAATTTTCATAATTTAAATTCCCACGTCATCGCTTATGTGCCATGTCGCCACATCATCAATTTAATTTTCATAATTTAAATTCCACCTCTTAAGTTTCAAACTTAGTTAATTATTTCCTTAATCCCACTCCATTAATTAATATTCAATGGAATTAACGAGGTAAATCAAATCACCCTAAACCTCACTTAAATAACTAATCACCAAAATTTTCATCAATTAATTTAATTAATTATATTCCACTCCATTTTCAAAATTATTTAACTAAATCATCCCTTAATTTAGTCTTTCTTAAATCTCGCTTAATTGTTCCATCATTCCTCTAATGTCACATTCTTACTTAATTAGTTTTTTCCTCATTTGACCTAATACATTCTATCAGCCCTATTCATTCCTCATCATTAAGGGAAATTATATTAATTTACCGGATTAAAATTCTGGGGTGTTACATCTTCTCTATAAGTGCAGTAAAGTTCGATGGAATTAAGTCCTTCTAGTTCTGTTAATGTAAGTTGATCCCAAAAAAAGCTGTCATAACTGAGTAAAACTGTTGAATGCTCATACCTCCTTGTCTGACCATGCGAATGTCATTCTCTATTTGGTAGCACTTAGCAACGTTAGACTGCTTATATAACCTCTCTAAGTGATCCCAAATTGCTTTGGTTGTGGAGAACTTTGCAAGTTGCACCGATAGAGAGCTCAACAAAGTTATTGATCCAAGTGATGATTTTGAAATTATTTGTGTTTCAAGTAACCAATGATTGTACATAATCTATTACCTTGGTATCCGTGGGAGCAACAACAACTCTAGAGACGTAACCCCATATGTTCTTTCCAGTCAATTTTTTTCATCACATATGCCAAAAAAGTATAGTTACTATTAGTTAGCTTTACACTGATTGCCTGAAGGGAATCATCAAGTTCACCAGTCATTGTTATCAACTAGTTGAATTGTTTGGGACTATAACAAGATATTGTGCAGAACTGTAGCAAAACACTGTGTGACTGTAGCAAAAATATTGTTCAAACTACTGTAGCAAATACTGTTCAAACTGTAGTGGAAAAAAAAATCTTGCTGATCTGATGGATGGTTTTGTTCACAACTGCTAATGCAAGGCAAACTTAGGGGAAAAAAAGGGTGAATTGCCGATTGCAATAACGATTTGCTACGAGGAATCTGAAACAGGGTCAACGAAAGAATAGGTTATGCTCGGGTAGGAGGCCTGGAAGGGCTCTACAAATCTCAACCAAACAAAGGTTGGCCAAACAAATTTGGATTGATGAGAAAAACTGGTGATGCAGAGAGGCAAAACTCATCAAAGTAGTAGCTCTGCAAAGTCATGTTTGCTATGAGAGAGGGTAGGTACGGGGACTGTAAGAAGGAGGTGCAAGAGACGAAGTCCGAGGAAGGAGTGGTGCCAAAGCAAATCTTGTCGAAAGAGAAGACGAAGATCAGACGTGGGAAAAAAACTTTACAAAACCAACGACAACAGAGAAAACATATGAAAGATTCTGTTAATCAAGCAGGTCCGATAGCAACTGGGAAAGACCAAATCTGTCAGATCTATGCCAGTGCTAGAAGAGTTGGAGAACCTGAGTCAGGCTCGATTCAGTCAGGATGTAGGGTCAACTACAAGGGACGCCGTTGCTGGATAGATTTAATACGACCTTCTGATGGGCTAGGGCTGCAAGAATGACTGATGCAAAATGGTAATGGAGGTAAGTGTAACGCCCCGCCCTTTTTCACTCGCTTCTTCCCGTAAATCAAAGTCTATTTTTTTTTATAACAAAGTAGAGTGATAGAGCGCGGGACGTTACGACGCGAGCTAACTCCGAGCTTCCAAAGTCCGACCCTTAACTAGCCAACCTATGTGTGCATGGACTAAGTCCACGAAAATGGTTCACATATAGCAATATAAACATGCGGAATATTAACATCAAAATTACGGAATCATAATAGAACCAAGTTCTATTTCATTCAGATGGCAAAGTACATCAAGTCCTTAATCATTATTAGAATGTCATAATCATCCAAATAAACATCCGACCATCTAAGTTATTACATTCCCAGAAACTAGTTACTCAAATACATGTCCATAAGTAACTTTATTCAAAACATATAAAATAAATTATCCAAGCTCCTATGCCTGGCCCTCCTTGCGTTCATCGTTTCCTTGTTTTCCTGTATCATCAACTAGGGTAGAAGTAGGGCGTTAGAACAACGTGCCCAGTAGGTATTCCAGTTACGGCTAACACATGGTCAGTACAAAACATATATAATAATATCGTAATGTCAAAAACCATATAAATCCATGCCATGCAATGATGACAAATGCAATGAGTCCCACTCATCACATGCACATAAAAGTACCCACCACATTGGTCTTCCAGACGCCCCGGCGGAGTGTGGACCCTCCGGATTCTTCCTGATGGAAAAGTACATCAAGGTACCCCACATAGGTTTTTCGGACGCCCCGACGGAGTGTAGCCCCTCCGGTTACAAATGCTCCACCCCATGCCATGCATGAGACGCCAATGAAACACATGTTATTTTATAACATAAACATAGCATTTAAAAATCATATTTAAAACACATGTTCTTTCCTCATATAGATATAGCATTTAAAATCATCATTTGAAACACATCCTTTGCAGTATAAATTCATCAAAAATAAGATAAAACACAATGTACATAAACCATGGTTTCAAAGAGGTGGAATCCTACCAAAGACAGTTACGTGTCCTTGCATCTTTCGTCCGGTAACCGCTCACGATCGTAAACACCTTGTGAGGTCCCGTTACCTTATAATATAACAATCAATCAAAACCAAGTCCCACTTGATTTACAATATTTTAAGTCCATAAACCAATCCCCATGGTTTATCATTTTCAGCCGATACTACCAAATTGCCATTGGTCTAATCTTTAATTAACAATTCATTTATTTAATCCAACATACATAACCCTATGTTCACCAAAACAATCCCCATGGGGTTTGGCCACACACCATGGCCAAACCCATGGTCCATTAATTCAGTTAATTACAATAATGTCATTGTACATATCCATAGTCATTTACCTTCCTTATTTATAATATTTAAGTTCATAAAATATTCCTCACGGGATTCGGCCATACACCATGGCCGAACCCATGATTCATCACTTTCACTTATATTTACAACAATGGCATCCATGGCTAACATAACTCGTAGTCCAATAATATAATTGATAAACATAAATTGGTATGCTCCAATTAATATTTAATCAATCACTTATGTTAAGTCTGTAACACCCTGGAATTTCAAAGATATCAATTTACATGAATTTATTCATATTTACGGAATTGCCATTGTGATTTATTTTGATATGAATTTAAATGGGTAAAGTGTTGGGCCAATGGTCCAATCAAGACCCAATGGTTAGTAGTTTTATTTACAAGATAAATAAATGGATGAAATGTACTCAAACGGGTCAAGAGTTGTAATTGGGTCAAATCGGTCAAAATGGCCAAATTGGACCCAATGGGTCGTGGTTGACATGTGTGACCATTAATTGAGCTCAAAATTTAATTGGGTTAAGATGAATTAAATGTTTGAGTTGGGTTTGAGTTGAAATAAATAATGGAGTTTGAATGAGTTGAAGTTATTAGTTAAGTTAAATTAAATGAATGAGTTAGGTTGGGTCAGTTAAATAAATGAGTTGGATGAATAAATATTTTAAGTGAGTGAATGAGAGTGGTGTGAGCTTATTGCAAGTTTTTAAACAATGAAAAACGTTGGAATTGCATGGGAGAGGAACTTCATGCATGTAACTCCAAGATAGGAAATAAATGGAAGGTGCCGTTTTTATGGAGTTACATTTTGTAGAGGTGGTGGTTAACTTAGGCCAAACAATGGCCACACAACATTGGAAACATGGGAATTATGGCTTATGCATGAAACTCCAAAAATGGAGATGAATGGACATGGAGTTTCATCTCATAGATGAAACTCCCAAATGGTTCACTAATGGAAGATGAAGGTTACACAAACTAAGCTAGGGCTAAAACCGTTGGAGCCTAGGAGAGTTTCATTTTCAAATGAAACTCTCACATGCAATGGTAATGAGAGAAGGAGTTAAGGAGGGGGGTTACACAAATCCAACCCAAAGAGACGTTGGATGCTTGGGGAGGTTTCATTGCATAGATGAAACCCCCAAGTAAGCATAAAGGACTTGGGGTTAATATGGGAGTTACATGTGAGGCAACTTTGGGCTGAATTTGAGTAGCTAAAAGAGGTTCAATTTTCTATCACTATCCCTCTCTCTTGGACGTCCTCCATCTTTCCAAAACTAAGAGCAGCAGCTGGTTGTTTAATCAGTCCTTGGATCGAATCCTTTCCTCAAGCCAAAAATCAGCAAAAGGGTTTTGGTAACAAGGTTATCAATTTCATTCAAGACCAAAGTTCCCTTTTTCTCTCTCTCTCTCTCTCTCAAATCCTTCTCATCTGGCTGAATTATCTCAAGGAGCTTGCAACAAGATCAATCTCAGCCAAAGAACAGTAAAAGAGAAGGAGAGGTCAAGGAAATAAAAGGTCAAAGAAGGAGTCAAAAGAACCGAAGGAGACGCGGTATTAGTAAGTGCATTTTGAACCCTTGTTTAATAGATTGGTTAAGAAAATGAGATCTGGCCATTGTATGGCCAGATCCATCAATGGTTTAGATCTAGGATTATGATGTTTAAAATGATAAAATATGGACCATAGGGTTCGGACCCATTGGATGGCCGAACCCCATGGAAAAGATTGGTTGTTTTTGATGTTTTTGAAACATAGAAACTATGAATTTTGTGGACTGTTTTTAATGTTTCTTTAAGACTCAAATGCATGTTTTAAAGAGGGTTAAAAACATGGATTTGAATGACATAAGGACTGAAGGTATCATGAGTCTAAATCATAGATTTAAATTGATGAAATGGACCATTGGGATCGGCCATCTTGAATGGCCGAATCCCATGAAGTATTATGGTTATTTGGATTGAGTTTTACAAAATGGAATTCATACAAAGGGATGGACTTATTTGGATGGTTTTGAAGGGTAAAAACATGGTAACATTATACTGTTACCATATGTCTAAATGAGACCTAAAACATGTTTAAGAGGACCAAAATATGGACATAGGGTTCGGCCAACTTGGATGGCCGAACCCCATGTAAGTATTTGATTGTTTGGTATGGCTTTCAAGAAGATGGAAATCATATCAATTGTGGAGAACTTATGTGTTTTAAATAAAGATATTTATTTGACAAAAATGGATCTAAACCATAGGCCATGAGGTTCAGCCAATTGGGTTGGCCGAACCCCATGAAATGGTATGACATTTCCATGAAAGTATTTGATGGTTTTGTGAGATAAAAACCATATAAAGTTATGGTGTTCTTGTGGCAATTAATGGGATATTTGGTTACTGTTTTTGGTTGATTAATATGCGGCTGAACCATGTATTATTCATGGTTGAATTAGCATGTTAAAACAATGAGTAATCATGGTGATTATTGGACCAAGTGAACCATAGGGTTCGGCCATGTATAGGGCCGAACCCCATGGATCATGGTATGGGTAAAATGGACCATTTCATATCGAGTATTTTGTGTGGAAGGTTTGTATTGAATTAAAAGGTTTCAAATGTAAAGATCATGGATCATGACAATAGGTTTTGGTGTGGATCCATTACATGGAATGGATCGGTAGTTTTAAAAGGTTAAAACCTAAGTTAGTGATGTTCGGCCATGGGCATGGCCGAACCCCACATGATGTGGTTGGGTCTTAGATGTAAATGGGAATCACATGATTAGTATCTTGACTTGCTGCTATGTAAATAAGGTATCGGGATTGCTTGAACAGTGTACTAGTCGTAAACGGGAGACGGCTCAAAAGAGGGGTCAAACTAAGTAACATTGAGTAGGTTTCCTACCTTGTTGTAACCACATATCTTATTTGCTGTTTTATGTTTATTCGAATAAGTTATTTGAATGAAATGTTATATTTACAAATGACATGTTTGCATAGACATCTCATGCATGGCAGGGGATGATGGCGTTGTAATCGGAGGCCACACTCCGTCGGGGCGTCCGAAAGACCATTGTGGGGTACCTTGATGATGAAAATCCCATCAAGAGGAATCCGGAGGCCACACTCCGTCGGGGCGTCCTAAAGACCACTGTGGGGTACCTTGACGATGAGAATCCCGTCAAGAGGAGGCTATGTAGAATGGTGATGGGTGGGACTCATTACATGTTCATTTCATACATAGCATGTTTTATGGAATTTTGACATACATGTATTATTATATTATTTGCATGTTTTATACTAACCTTGTGGTAGCCCTATTCGGAAACACTACTGGGCGCGTTGATCTAACGCCCTATCTATATCCTTAGTGGATGACGCAGGGAAAGGGAAGAACGTGGATCGAGAAGAAAACCAAGCATAGGAGCTTGGGCAATTTGAATGGACTGTTTATGGACCTTTTGTTTAAGTTATTTAGACAATGTAATTTGATATTTAATGGTGTTGGCATGTAATAATGTAGTTAAGTAGCTACTATGGATTGGTTTATTTGGATGGTTTGGAATGAATAGTAGACTAAGGTTATATAGTAATTTTGGAGAATAATTTTGTACTTCGCTATCTAAGAATGGAAAATTGGAATAGTCATAGGATCTATTATAACCTCAGTTAGATTAAGGTTAAGTTAATTCCGCAAGTTTATTGTATCATGTGTGGATCGATTCTTATGGACTTAATCCATACGCACATGGGCTTGGTCAGTTAAGGGTCAGACTTTAGAAGTCCGAACTTAACTCGCGTCGTGACACTCCGCCCCAATCACTTGATTATTATATTTAAAAAAAAATAAACTCTGAAAATTAGAGTGAAAAGGGCGGGGTGTTACAAAGTCCATGACCAATCCATGTTAGAGCTCCTGATCCATTAACCTAACCATATCAAGTCCATAAAATCCATAATCATTCCCATGGGGTTTTGTCGGGTATTTCTCCTTGGCCTTCCCCTTGGAGCCATCTTTCCCTAAGCCATTAAAAAAAAATTATATATCATGACTTAGTTTCCATCATAAAATTTGTATTTCCTACTTTGGGAAAATTTCCAAATAAGCACTCTTGATTTTTTGCTTTGTTTCTGGGGAAATACATCCTATGTTGCTATGTTTGATAATCCGATTATTTTGACTGTACTTCCTTTGCTATCATCCTTCTGAGTCTAACGAAGTAAATTAATGCACGAGACCAGATTAATTTACTCCAAAAGATTCAACGTTTCGGGTCGCTTTGTTACCAACTCTGGTCCAATTAGTGCAGGCCCACCGGCCTCTGTCCAACACACTAGTGACCCACAAGGTCTACCATATAATGCCTCAAATGGAGCCATCTGAAGGCTTGCCTGGTAACTGTTGTTGTATGAGAATTCTACCAACGGCAAGTGATCTTCCCATCCACCCTTGAAATCTAGCATACATGCTCTCAGCATATCCTCCAATGTTTGTATTGTCCTCTTAGACTGTCCATCAGTCTGTGAATGAAATGTCGTACTAATCAGTCGATCTGTTCCCATGGCCGACTGCATGCTCTGCCATACTCTGCCTGTGAATCGACCATCTCTGTCAGACACAATAGTACGAGGTATACCATGCAATCTGATGATATCCCTAATATACCACCGACCCAAAGTCTCAGATGAATCTGTCATTTTAATAGGAATAAAATGTGCAGACTTGGTCAGTCGGTCTACCACGACCCATATCGCATCATTGCCCTTTGATGACCTTGGCAACCCTGTGACAAAATCCATGGAAATGTGCTCCCATTTCCATTCCGGCACTGGTAAGGGTTTGAGTAACCCTGGTGGCTTCTGTTGTCCCGTCTTAACCTGCTGACAAGTTAAGCAATGAGTCACGAATTCTGCCACATCTCGTTTGAGTCCGTGCCACCAATAATGTCTCTACAGGTCGTGATACATCTTGGTGCTACCCGGATGAATAGAGAGTTTGGTCTGATGTGCCTCAACCAATAACTCTTTTCTGCGGCTCTTAGGTACATATACCCTTCCTCGGAATACAAGACCTTGTCCTGGTCGTAACTCCCATTCCAGTATGACTTTGCCAGTAACCATCTTGGCCCATATCTCTTCCATTTCCGGATCTAACCGTTGTTCCTGTTCAATCTTGTCAGGTACCACTTAATTACATCATAGTCACTCATATCAACCTATGAGTTTTATTCTGTCTCATGTTATCTCTTTTTCTTGTGAACCCATTTACAATTCTTATGTAAATCAATATACTCCATTTCACTTTACCTGCTACCAAAATATTTTCCATACGTACTTGCTCAATATGTTCATTCGTCTACTCTTTATGTGAGGTAGCCTGCCAATATGCAAACTAGCGCCAAGACCCTTGCTGATTTGTGTATTGTCGTGAGCCTCTCCTTCCCTCACTTTATTACTACTAATTTGTCCCAATTTAGAAGGTAGCATGCGGCCCTTGTCTTTCCTTCATTAAACTTCCCCTTGGTCCCAACTTAGAAGGTACCAAGACTCTTTAACTTAGCCCTTGCTTAATGTCGTGTATCCCTTGGTGAAATAAGGCTTGGCAGCAACGACGTTGCAAGGGCATGCAGAGGATGAGAAGAACTGGCGTTGCAAGGGATGCAGAGGATCGTGATGCAATAACTAAATGACGAATGACGTTGCATGGGATGTAGAGGATTGAGAATGCAAAACCTTATGCTCGTGAGACCATATTAAGATTCTAATCCGTACGTGCATTATGCTATGTAGTATATAGATAAACCATAATTTTGATATACCATACATAGCCATATAATGCATAATATTAAAATATAATCCATATGATTCATAACTTAAAAACACATCATAAGATAAATTATAATCATCAATCCATCATAAGCCAAATCAAAATAATTTAAAACACCATCACATATCCATCGCTTACAAAAAGGTAGGAATCCTACCGAATACCGTGTCGCGTTCCGTTACTCTTTCCGTTCTATAATCCAGTCGCCGATCGCATACCGTTTGCGATGTGCGATACCTTATTACATTTACCGAATTAGTCCATACGTTATCCATGATTAGGATCCTAACAAATCATAACCCTAGGTCCATTCAATGATCTTTAAATACATTATAAGTTTATCGAAAATCGGCCCTTAACTTAGCCCATTATCCATTGGTTTAATCACACACATAAATCCGATTTTGACCATTTCGAATATTCAAATGAGCGACCCTAAACACAGCATCTATACGTTTCTTTTCATCTTTCATATTGCATCGAATTTTTACATCTAATTCACATAGGGTTCGGCCATGGTACCCATGGTTCCTCAATGTGGCTAATAATTACCATTTTGCCACTTTCTCTTCCATGGTAAATCATTCACCCACTTATGTCTATTTTAAGTCTAGATTTCATCCATAACTTAGACCTATTTATGATTCCATAATATATCCCAAAATCAGCCACCTATTATTTAATTTTTGCAAAACATTTAACCCTATATGACCTTTCACATTTGGCCCTAAAGGTGGCCCATAATCATGACCTCCAAATGGGTCATGGGTTCGGCCATACACCATAGCCGAACCCATGATGCCTATTTTCCATTCCCTTGGGTTCATTTTACTCTCTTAAATCTAATCTCCAATGAATTTAATTTATCCATTCAAGTCCCCATTTTCATTCCATTTAAAACCTCACATATCATTTTTATAAATCCATTACAATCTTGCATTCTTCTACATCATTTTCCATTTATTAAAACCACTAATCACTACCCTAAGGTTCACCTTTATGGATGCCATTTTCAAAGACTAAGTTTTGTCCCAAAAATAATCCAATTTAAAATCACTAATCTTCATTTGTTTTGGCCCTTTAAAAACCATATCATACACTTTGTAAATCCATTTAAATTTACCCTTTACTTACCCAAATTTCCATTCGCTTAACCATATGTACAAATCATAATTTAGTCCACAAATGACCTAAAAACATTGGTCATGGGTTCGGCCATACACCATGGCTGAACGCATGATGTCTTTCCCTCATTTTAACTTGGGTCCTTTATCACATTTAGGTCCATTAAAAGGTCCCTCCATGAGGGGATCTCATCATACACTTAGATCACTTCTTTTCAGTCAACACTAACTACACTTAAAGTCTATTAAAAACACCAACATTTCCTCATGATTTTCTTATCCTAACACTCCTTTAAAATCACCCATTTTTAATCATTTGAAATCTAACTTTCATTAACCACTCTCCTTACTTCCATTCTTATAAAACACTAAAATTCAAAATCACTAGTGTTTTCTCATTTACAAACCTAAGTCTCATTAACCATTCTTCAAAATTTTAAACCTTAACATCTTAATAAATTCATCACCATTATTCACCATGGGGTTCGGCCATGCTACATGGCCGAACCCTATGGTCATCCATTCATTCCATTCTGTGCCTTTCAAGGCCATGAAAGATCACCCATATTTTCATGAAATTTCCTTATTCAAAACTTCTTAAATTTATCAACTTTTAATCATTTTAACATCTTGAAATCCTCATAAAACCATTGATCATTCTCCATACTTTTAAACCTTCAAACCCTAATTAAAAATCATCCAACATTGGCCATGGGGGTTCGGCCATGCTACATGGCCGAACCCTATGGCCCATTAATCCATTAAAATCCCATTTTCCTATGCTTAATAAAGACTCAAAAATTCCATTTTTCCATTTCCTCTTTTCTTAATCCATTCCTCCATTTTATCCATTTCTTAGCCTTCCATTTGATGGATTTTAGATCCATGGCCCACAACCATTTTTGGCCATGTTTAGTCTAAGAAATGGATTCCATATCCTATCTTTAAAAATATAAACCCTTGTTTAAGAAATTCTTACCGCACCGACGACTCCTCCGGTCCTTCTTTCTTCTTTGTTTTCCTTAGCCCTTTCTCCTTCTTTCTCTTCTTGATGATCGGCTAGATGAGCTTGATCAATGGTGGGACATGCTTGGATTGGCTAAGATAGTGTTAGGTTTAGAGAGAGGGGAAGAGGGGAAGATGATGAAGAATGGTAACTCTTGATCTTCAAGAGGTGAATCCAAGGTTCCACCTCTTTTCTTCTCTTCTTCTCTTCTTTTTCTTCTAAGTTTTCTTCACTCTCTCCTTACAAGGTGAGGGACGAATTTCATGTGTGTGTGGGGAGGCTAGAGTGAAAATGGGTAGTTTGAAATGAGGTGGAGGTGGTCGGTGTAGTCTTCACTCATCATTAATTTCCCCACCCACCAAGCATGGGCTAACTTGACTTTGGTGGTGGTGGTTGAGACCCAACCACCAAGCATGGCTCCCATGTCCTCTTTGACTTGTTTGACCCTAATTAATCAACCTAATCAATTAAGTTAAGCCCTCACTTAGGTTAATTAATTTCCATCCAATTTAATTCTATTAAATTATCTATCTTAATGAATCCACCCATGGTTGACCAAGTCAACCATGGTGGACGGCCCCCACATATATCTACCCCACCCGCCACCTCACTTGATGAGGTGGAGGTGGGCCCCACTAGTCCATGTTATTTTAATTCCCTTGATTTTAGCTTAGGCAATTTTACAATAATTTTAATCAATTTAATTTACCTTAATCCCCTTAGTCTTCTTAATTTTCTCCATGGTTGACCAAGTCAACCATGATGGTTGGTCCCACTTTCTCCTTGGTCCACACGTCACCTCCATGGGTGAGGTGGAGGTGGGCCCCATTTGGTCATACCATTTAATCTTGATACATCTTAACTTAGATAATTTTATAATTATCTAATCCATTTATCTTAATTGGATTACCATTGGGCCCATGGCCCAATTATATTTTGTCTTTCCATTTATTTTAGGGCTTACCTACTTTGGCCCATTGGGTCCCCTATGGCCCTTTGACCCAAATTGACTATCTTGACCCAATTACTTACCATTGACCCATTAATTGTATTAATTCCAATTCATGGTTTATTGGGTAGACATTGGGCCCATGGCCTAATTAAATTTTGTCTTTCCATTTAGTATTCCATCATGTCGAAATTCAAATTAAAATCAATTAATGCCGAATATATATTGATTCGAAAATTTGGGCTATTACAATCTCACAAGCGGTGTACGATCGGCTTGATGCGATCAGTGAGCAGTTTCGGACAAAAATGCAAGGACACACGAGTTGGTCATTGGTAGGTTTCCTACATCATTGATACCATGGAATATGTATGATGGTTTTAATTCCTGTTTTGGATGAGTTATTTTGTATAAATGATATATTTCAAATATGAGATTTTAAATGCTATGATTTGTATAATTGCATAGCATGTGGATATTTGCATCTCATGCATGGCATGGGAGGGATGATATGTAACAGGAGACCACACTCCGACGGGGCATCCGTAAGACCACTGTGGGGATACCTTGATGTGCATTATCCCATCAAGAGGTAACCGGAGGCCATACTTCAACGGGGCGTCTGTAAGACCATGGGGATACCTTGATGAGGAGTTTTCCATCAAGAGGATACCATGTGTTTGTGATGGGTGGGATTCATTGCATATGATAGCATGGCATGGCATTGAATCGGCATGATTATGATCTTTATTATCATGTAAGGTTTTTGGTTTTATCTGTATAATTGGATCTCTATTATCATACATTGTTTTGGATACAATGCTTTACAAGTATGGTATGATATATTATATATATTATATCTGGATTTTTTGTACTAACCCATGTGTTAATCCTAATTGGAATACCTATTGGGCATGTTGTCTAACGCCCTACTTTTACCCTAGTTGATGACACAGGAGGAGTCGGAGCCAAGCTTAGGAGCTTGGATGATTAAGTTATATTTTGTTTAAAGTTATTCATGGACTATGTATTGAATAGCTAGCATTCGGGATTGTAATAACGTAGATATATTTGCTATGGTTTGGATGGTTAATATTGGATATTTAACTTAAGGAAATTATTATTAGGTGATGGATGTCCTTGCTATCTAAAATGGAATAGAATTGTTATTCTATTATTATTTCCGCATATATGTTTATTCTGCATGTTAACTTGAGTACGTGTGAATCAATTTAGTGGACTTGGTCCACGCACAGGTATGGTTGGCCAGTTAAGGGTCAGGCTTTGGAAGCTCGGACTTAGCTCGCGTCGTGATGTCCCACTCTCTATCACTCTTTGTTTATTAAAAAAAAATAGACTCTGATTTTCGGAAAGCGAGTTAAAAAGGGTGGGGCGTTACAGGTTGTGCGATGGTGCATAGGTACTGACACTTGTTTTTGTTGTATTTTCAATAACACGGGACATTGGGCCTTCCAATGACCCTTCTACTTACAGTAACTGCAATCATCAATAGCAATTCTCCCACCTTGTACTGTTGAGTCTGAGAATTATAAGAGACTTGGATTGCACCCCTAAAATAGTTTGATTAGGCAAAGAGAGAAGAATAGGGGGAACTTCTTTAGCTAAGAGTTCGTGAACTACAAAATCAATAGGGGGAAGGGGACTATGATAAAGAATAGAGCCTCGAAGAGCTTCAAAATCATCATGGAGAGCCGACAATGTAATAACCCTACCCGGAGTAGCGGGTCAGTGGTAAGAGGGTAGAACTACTTTAGAAAATTTAGATTTATTTATGATAGTGTGTTGTTTTGTTTTATTAAAACTATCTTTGGGAAACACGCTTAAAGCTTAGAAATTGAACAATAGACCCCTGAGTGCCCACCCCTTCCCCTCAATTAAAAATTTACAAATTTATCCCCTTCGACATGAAATTAAGTGAATGGTAAATATAATTAGCAATTAGTTATTTTTAAAAAAAGTTAGAATTTCAATTAGAATTCTTTAATTAAAAACTTATAATTTAAAATTCTTGGAGGACCCATGGGACCCACATTCCTTGGTTGAATTTATTATATGAATTAGTTAGTAAAATTCTTTGACTTTGGGATTATTTAGTTGGGTTTTCTTTTTATAATTATATATATGTGTATGTGTTAAAATTTAAAACACCCAACTCGTGTGGGCCCTTGGACCCAAAACTTTTTTGCTCAAGTCTCTTGAAAAACCCTCTTTGCCTGCCCTTGCCATGTATAATCATGGTGTTTTCCCCAAAATTAGAAAAGAAAATTCATTGTCGTTCAAGCAATAGTTCGATCCTTTCCTCCCTCTCTTTCCCAATCAACGATAGAAACTACCAAATCCTAAACGGCAAGTCCTACCTCTCCACAACCTAGCAGACCCCTTTTCTTACTTAAACCCACTAAATCTCAGCCAAGTTCTTCTCCTTACTTCGATCTTTTTCAAGCAGCAACAACACCTCTCGTTTCCTCTATCACTTCTTTTCTTCCACTCCTCTTCGAAGATCAAGCATTAAAGGAAGTATCACGGCATTTACTTGAGCATTGAGCATGATTCATAAGGGTTGACAATATATATGTTATACATATGCTTTGAGAATGTTACTTTGTTTATATGCCTTGAGAAAATGATATGTAGTATACTCTTATACATGATGAACCTATGTTTTGAAGAGACATGCTTAGTAAATTTTGGATTATATGTATGTGCCATTGTTTTCTTCACTGAGCATGGAGCTCACACCCCTTACATTGCAGAAAATCTTGTGGAGTTAGGTTTGGATGAAACTCAAAATTAGGCATGCAAAGTAAGATGTTGTTGAAGAGAATTCGGACATCATAATTTATTGAAAGATTGAACGTCTAGATTATATATTTTATTCATGTTGGTTTGGGACCCTTTGAGGAATTTATTTGTTCATTTATTTGATTTATTGAGACTTGAACAATGAATTCAAGTGTTGAGTATATTTGAGAACTTTATATTATTAGTAGAATGGGTTGTGAGCAAAATGGTGAGATTAGACTTGATATTCATAGTAGATGTTATTCCTCTTATTTTTGTGGATGACATTAAAATTTGTGCGATGTGTTAAGTTTGGGCATGAAGGATTTGGTGGATTTGTTTATTTTATCTTTCATCTTTTTAAAAAAATATATATACTTATCTCCCCTAGCCACAAATCTGTGATGTAAGAGCCGTTAGTTGTGCCGATGCTTGAGTTCACGCCCCGTTCAGGTTGTAGAATGAGCGGAGTGTGACAGGTTGGTATCAAAGCTTGGTTGCAACCTTCAGAATGTGAGTACGAGGTTGGGCCTAAGATTAGAGACCAGTTAGACCCCTTTCCATCCTAGGTGAGTGAGGGTAGAAACTTTATGAGAGTAGAATTTTTGGGTTTTTAGAATTTGATATCTTATCTTGTGATTAACATGTTAGTAGTTGAGCTTGTTCATTGGAGGAAAGGAATGTTGGTGTTCGATTGCGTTATATTTTTGCTTAATAGTGAAACTAATGTATTTCTTTCGGCTTTACTAGAATGGCTAGATAGAGCAATCACTGCCGAAAGAGGGGAGGCAATGTCAAATCTGCAAATTGGAAGGCGGACGAAGAAGACTGTGTTGAGAGTGTAGTGGAGAGTACTACTTCATGAGGGTCTCAGAGACATCCTCCACCTCCACCTCCACCACCACTTTCTGTTCCCCCAGTGAATGTTGATCCAAATGTTGTGTTGAGGGTAACACAGGAAGTTTTAACCGTAGCACAACAGACTCACGGTACAAACTGTGCTCCCAGGAAACTAGAGAAGTAGTGGCAATTCGAGAATTCAAGTGCCAGCATCCTCCCATGTTCAAGGGAGATATGAAACCGGTAGTTGTGGAACATTGGTTAAAGAAAATGGAACTAATTATGGATAACATAGGCGTACAAGAGGATAATCTCCATATTATTCTAGCCACTATGCAGCTGTGTGACACAGTAGAAGAAGGGCGGGCCAATCTATAAGAACTGGATGAATAAGTGGATACTTGGGAACTTTCTCTAAAGATTTTCTGGCTAAGTACTTTTCTCCATGGGTCCGTCAGTCAAAAATTTCAAAGTTCTTTGACTTGAAGCAAGGCAATGACATTGTGGTTCAATATGGGGCCAAATTCAAGGAACTGGCACGCTATGCTACAGATTTAATTACTAAAGGGGAGATGAAGGCTAGGAGATTTGAGCAGGGAGTTCATCCCTTGATTAAATTTTCTATGGTTGGCTCAGGACTTTCCACCTTTGCAGAGGTGTTCCAAAGAGCCATAGAGATTGAGGAGGCAGCATCAGAAACCTTCCAGACTTGAAATCAAGGACCTTCTAGGGGGATGAAGCCTGATGAACGGAGCATCAAGAGGAGAAAACCTGATACTCCGGCTAATCGAAAGATTTCTTCTGGGCAGCGGCAGTTGTTAGATGGGCAGAAATAGGTCCAATGTTACAACTGTAAGCAATGGGGACAGATGTCAAAGGCATACCCTCAAGGTCCGCTGTGCTTTTACTGCCACCGGCCGGGACATACATCCAATTATTGTCCACAGAGGAGTAGTACAGGTGTAGGGCGTACACCTCTTATGAATTAGGGCCGTGTCAATGCTATCACACCTCAGACTGAGGATACATTAGATCCAACCGTGAGGGAAGGTACATTAGCTTATAGTTGATTTGTTAGTATGTCAGTTAATGTTGGAGCCTGATATTTGTTTACTCCTTTAGTTTTCCTCTTAGTTTGTATTTGGAATTGAGATAGCAGTTACACCATTTTTTTGATATGGTCACTAATGAAACAAGCACCTAGAGTAGGTTAGATCTGTAGATCTTGTGTCTTCATCCTTGGAGGTTAAAAAAAAAATTGAGTTTGATTTACTAGTACCAGACGTACAAGGTTCGAAGTGTTTTAGACATGGATGGGTAGTCTATATAGAGAAGCTTTTAAATTGGTTGCGGGTGCTTGTTTATACACCTAAGAAGTGAGTTTGTCGAGGAGTTGAGTTCTCCTCTAGAATTTGTCTAGAGGGCTTAAATCGTGGTATGAGCTTATTTATTTCTATGACGAGCATGGATTGAGTGCTTATTGAGTTGAAGATGAGAGTAATAATTTCCCCGTCCATAGGATTGAGAATTGTTAGGCATGTGTTGGTCAGAGATTTATGAATGGGGTGAGTCGTGTATTGGTTGTAGGGTTGTGATGTGTAACCGTAGGATGGCTTGGAAAATGACGCATGGATCGGTTAGACGTTACGATTGAGGTTGCTAGATGAGATTCTTAATCTTGAGATACTGGTTGGAGTAATGTAGATGTATGAAATATGTGAGAGCGAGAATCAACATTATGATGCACATATCCGGAGTTGTTTGATGAGCAAGGTACGTGCTTTAGCTAAATTCCGAGGACAAAATTTCATTGATGGGGTAGGATGTAAGAACCCTACCTGAAGTAGCAGGTCAGTGTTAAGAGGGTAGAACTAGTTTAGAAAATTTAGATTCACTTATGATAGTGTGTTGTTTTGTTTTATTAAAATTATCTTTGGGAAACACACTTCAAACTTAGAAATTGAACAATAGACCCCCGAGTGCTCACACCTTCCCCTCAATTAGAAATTTACAAATTTATCTCCTTCGAGTTAAAATTAAGTGAATGGAAAAATTAATTACCAATTAGATTTTAATTCCCAAAGTTAGAATTTCAATTAGAATTATTTAATTAAAATTTTATAATTTATAATTCTTGGAGGACCCATGGGACCCACATTCCTTGGTTGAATTAATTATATGAATTAGTTAGTAAAATTCTTTGACATTGGGATTATTTAGTTGGGTTTTCTTTTTATAATATATATGTGTATGTGATAAAATTTAAAATACCCAACTCGTGTGGGCCCTTAGACCCACACCTCTTTTGCTCAAGTCTCTTGAAAAACCCTCTTAGCCTGCCCTTGCCATGTACGAACATGGTGTTTTCCCCAAAATTAGAAAAGAAAACCTATTGTCGTTCAAGCAGTAGTTCGATTCTTTCCTCCCTCTCTTTCCTAATCCACGATGGAAACCACCAAATCTTAAATGGCAAGTCCTACCTCTCAACAACCTTGCCGACCCCTTTCCTACTTAAACCCACTCGATCTCAGCCAAGTTATTCTCCTTACTTCGATCTTTTCAAGCAGCAACAACACATCTCGTTTCCTCTATCGCTTCTTTTCTTCCACTCCTCTTCGAAGATCAAGCATTATTGGAATTACCACCGTCGCCCCAAGCCTCACTACTTGCAATACACCGGACCATCAAATTAGATCTGGGTATGAAACTCTTTCCTCACTCACACATTCACAAACTTGTAGGTGAGGAGAACAATTCACTTACATGTTTTGGTTTGAATATGCATTATATTCGAAAGTTGTGTGGTATATTGTGTTATGTGGAATGTGAATGCTGGATCTGGAAAATAGCCTTGGTTATTGTGAGAATAATGGTTGGAATCCAGTGCAAAAATTCAAGGTATTGTAAGGGAAATTTTGGGCTAAAGTGTTCAAATAGCTTGTGAGGAAACTCAGTCTGCCTGGAATGTGGAGACCAATTGTTAACCTTGTTCAAAGGTCCAGCATTCGTATTCGATTAAATGTGGTTGAGATGGCCTGTAGTGTTGTGTATTATGTGTAGTACAAGAATTTGAATGATACGGTATGATTATTGGAGATTGTTGAGTTGATATTATCATGCTATGTGGTGGTGTACAATGCATGACTTAATAGTTATAATTATGTGATATTATACAGTTTAGCTTCGATTATATGATGGCTAGACTAAATGCATATATTGGTGATGGAAAATATGACTGTCATGTTATTGGATATACATAGATGTTATAGACCATGCTAGAATAATTATGATTCATGTGGTTAGAGATTATTTCATGATTTGGCATCGCATGAGGCATTGCATTCTCATATTAACGGGTATGGTATGGGAGTATGATGGTACGAATGCGGAGCAACGAGTCGACAATTTGAGGGCTAATTGCACTTGGTTGTTGTAGTGCCATGTGTGACCCGAGTCTATTTGAGAGGTTGTTGGGATCTTATGGCAAAAGGGTAACCATGTTGGTCGTGTCCATTTCAGGGATGTGGGTCGTGTCCATTTGAGGGGTTGCATGTCCATTTGAGGGATTGCACTAGAATTGGTTACTTATGAGTCACCTTAGTTGTGTCCATTTGAGAGCTGCATGTCCATTTAAGGGGCTGCACTAGACCTGGGACGGTGCGCTTTGGATGGTTAAGGATGGTGTTGAAGGGTTTGAAGTATCATGGAATTGACTTGAGCATTGAGCATGATTCATAAGGGTTGACAATATATATGTTAAACATATGCTTTGAGAATGTTACGTCGTTTATATGCCTTGAGGAAATGATATGTAATATACTGTTATACATGATGGACCTGTGTTTTGATGAGACATGCTTAGTAAATTTTGGATCATATGTATGTGCTGTTGTTTTCTTCACTGGGTATGGAGATCACACCCCTCACATTCCAGAAAATCTTGTGGAGTTAAGTTTGGATGAAACTCAAAATTAGGCAAGCAAAGCAAGATGTTGTTGAAGAGAATTAGGACATCATAGTTTATTGAAAGATTGAACGTCTAGATTATATATTTGATTCATGTTGGTTTGAGACCTTTGAGGAACTTATTTGTTCATTTATTTGATTTATTGATACTTGAACAGTGAATTCAAGTGTTGAGTATATTTGAGAACTTTATATTATTTGTAAAATGGGTTGTGAGAAAACCGGTGAGATTAGACTTGATATTGATAGTACATGTTATTCCTCTTATTTTTGTGGATGACATTAAAATTTGTGCGATGTGTTAAGTTTGGGCATGAAGAATTTGTTCCATAGGGCCAATGGTGATCAAGGTAAATGGAATGGAATGAAGTGATTAAAATCACCTAAGTTAAATTGGAATAAATCAAGGTGGCATAATCAAGTGGGACCCAACTCCACCTTATCAAGTGAGGTGGCGTGTGGACCAAGACATAGGTGGGGCCGACCACCATGGTTGACTTGGTCAACCATGGATAAGTCAAAGGGAATTGAGGAGGATCAAGGTGAATTGAATTGAATAAATTGATTAAAATTACCTAAGTTAAGTTGGAATAAATCAAGGTGGCATAATCAAGTGGGACCCAACTCTACCTCATCAAGTGAGGTGGCGGGTGGGCCAAAGCAATGGTGGGGCCGGCCACCAACCATGGGTGGATTCATGGAGGAAGTAAAGATGAATAAGTGGAATTAAATTATGTAATTAAATGACCTAAGTTAGATATCAAATTAAATAAATGAGTTGCATTACATGGAGTGAGTTCAATGGTGGTGAGTCACCTAGGAAATGGGTGAGTCAAATGGGTGGTTTCATCTCATGGAAACCACCCAACCATCAAGACAAAACCATCCAAAATCGTTGGATGATGTGGAGTGCCAAGTGGAAAGCATGCTCCCCCCTTGGCTAGACCAAAAGCTTAGGTGGAGAGCATTCATTGGCCCATTATGAGGTGGTGGTTCCACCTCACCCAAAGCACCAAACCACCCATGGTAAAGGAGCCAAAACCGTTGGCCATGGGAGGGGTTGGGTGTGCCATGTGGAGGGCATGCACCCTCCATGGCTAGACAAGATCCTTAGAAGGTGGACATGCTAGGGCATACATTGGCCCATTGTGAGGTGGTGGTTCCACCTCACCCAAACCACCAAACCACTAAGAAAACCCAAGCCCAAAACCGTGTACATGGGGTGGTATACTAGACAAGAGGCCTAAGATTAAGGGCATGCAAGACCATACATTGGTCAAAGGAGAGGTGGTGGAGTCTAACCCAAGCAACCCAAAACAAGATGGGAAAAACTAGGGTTTCTCCATCTCATTTCTCATCTCACTCTCTCCCTCTCTCCCTCCCTCTCTTGGCCGACCCTTACACAAGGAGAAAGACAAGAAAAAGATTTAGAGAAAAGGAGGAGATCCCAAGCTTGGCCGACCACACTCCCAAGACCCATGACTTAGGATATTTTCCATTCTTTCCTCCTCTCCCTCTCTCAAACCTACCTCCATCTTGGCCGAACCAACCCTTGGTGATCTCATCTTGATCAAGCTCATATATTGGCCGAAGATCAAAGAAGAGGAAGAAGGAAGGCTAATGTAACGCCCCGCCCTCTTCGAGAATTCAGAGTCTAATTTTTTTTTTTAAGTAATAGTAAAACATCGAAAGAGAGCGGGCGGCGTCACGACGCGAGTTAAGTTCAGACTACCCAAGTTTGAACCTTAACTGGCCACCCATGTGTACATGGAATAGACCATGATTATGAATCACACATGGAACTAAAATCAACATGCGGAATAACCTAGATTAATTGCGGAATAGAAAGACGAGATAGCAAGTAACAGTCTTAAACATTAATTAACATAGATCAACCATCCAAAGGTTATTAACCTAATCAAACCATAGTAAGTAATGAATTATTACATGTCCCACAAAAGTATTCAAAAGACAGTAATATAAAGTAGTTCAGTCCTTCATTCAAGCGCTTAGGCTTGGCTTAGCTCCCCTCCCGGTCAACGACCTTTTCCTTTCCTTTACTTGTACCTGCATTCTCCTCTGAGGATAGAATTAGGGCGTTAGATCAACGCGCCCAGTAGGTTCCCGATCAGGGCTACCACATGTTAGCATATAAAACGTGCATATATATATATATATATCATATTACATGATCATCAAAAACAGGTAAAACAATGCTATGATGTATGCACATGCAATGAGCATCCCCCATCATGTACATTCATAGCCATCACTTGACGTACCTTGCACCGACAACGTAAATTACAACACACTTTCATCACTTCATCACTGACTGATTCATATCACGTATGAGTCCTCCTGGCAGGACTCTCATTGCCTAAGGAAACCAATGTGACTATGATCATCATGTTACTCCTCCTGGCGTGACTTGCACCACCGAGGCAGGACGTAACTCATAACTTGAAACACTGTAGAACCTCATTCATAATCCCATGTCAATGCATGAGATGCCAATGCCTGTATGCCATTTGTTAATGCATAATATATCATTTGAAACACATAAAATAAAACAAGAGTATCATAAGAAAACTGGGGGTAAAAACTGTGGTTACAAGTAGGTAGGAAACCTACTGAAAATCACTTCAGTGTCCGTTCTTTATTAGGCTTTATCCGGTTACGACTCGTTCGTCGTTCAACTCTTGTCACCTTGTGATACAATAATCAGTAAATCATATTGTCACTTAAATATCCATTCACATATAAGACCCAAAACATCTTGATTTGGTCCTTCTTTCAAGTCCTTCCCTTATTGCTCATATTTACAATTTTTGCCATTGGCTCATCTTTTATAATAATTTATGACCATAGAAATATTACCCGAAACAAATGTTTATAGGTGGGGTTCGTCGGCCATACACCTTGGCCGAACCACACTTATTTCACTTAGGTCCATCTTTCATCTCATGATTGTGACCCTTATTTACAAACATGCCATTGGTTCCAATAACTTTAACCTAGGTATTTAACTTAGGCTATACCATTTTTCCAAGGTTATTACATGGTTCAACCATCCATAGGCTGAGCCAAATCAGTAAGCTTACCACATTTAAATCTCATAAGAAACCCATAAACTTTAGTCCATTTATCCCAAAAACAGCCCCATTATTTAAATACCAATTGGCTCTACCCCTTAGCCATGTTAAACACATAGTTTAGCCATCCTATGGCCAACCCAAAATCAGTACCCTTATCACATAAAAATCTCCACCATTGGTATGGTTTTATCTCTCCAAAAACCATACCAAAAACAGTCCACAAAGGTCCATGGTTTCCATGTTTTCCAACATGAAAACCAACCCTCTTTTACATGGGGTTCGGCCCTCCATGGTGGCCGAACCCAATGGTTATTCTTACTGTTTTTAAACCTCCAATCATCATGTAATAAACAACATACATTATCGGGTTTTACCTTTCAAAAACCAACCAATTACTCAAACAAGATCATGGGGTTCGGCCATCCCATGTGGCCGAACCCAATGATACACTTACACCATTTTAATCAACTTAATCCAAGGTTTTATTTTCTTGAAGTATTCGGCCATTCCATGGCCCAAACATGACATCCAATTTCATGATTTAAACACCCATAACAGTTCATCATTTTATATGGTTTTAATTTCCAAAAACCATCACCATCATCCACTTGTTTCCATGGGGTTCGGCCATGCAAAGTGGCCGAACCCAATGGTCCAACTTATCAGTTTTAAACCGCTGTTTTATACCCATAATACCTTTAGTCCCTATGTCATTCAGATCCATGTTTTTAACCATTCTAAAACATGTATTTAAATCTTAAATCAAAACCCAAAAACAGTCCACAAAATCCATGGTTTTCATGTTTCAAAACATGTAAACCAAGCAATCTCTCACATGGGGTTCGGCCCTCCATGGTGGCCGAATCCAATGGTTATTTTTTTTTACCATTTTAAATCCTCCATAATCAAGGTTAAACATTGGTGTATTCGGCCATGACCATGGCCCAATACATACCCCACTTTATTAATCCAAAAATCCATGAAATACTTACCAAATTCCAAGCTCTTGTCTTGCCTTTTGATCCTTGCTTCCTATCTTTTATTTCTTTCCTTCTTCCTTAATTCCTTGCTGGTTTAAGCTTGAACAATTGGTGCCAAAAGCCTCTGCTGTTCCAGCCAAGAACACCAATTGGAGAGAGAGAGAAAGAGATGGGAAAACTTGGGTTTGCAATGACAAAAGTCGGCTAACCTTGGTGTTCATTGCTTTTGTATATCAGCCACCAAAACCCCTCCACTTCCTCATTAAATTTAGCACAAAACGATGAGTCTTGGGTGCTATCCAAGGCACCCCTTGGCAGCTACCCATGCAGCCATTCAGTTTCCCAAGCAACTCATCTCAAACCCATGCATTTCATTTACCATTCATCATGGAACTCACCCCAAACAAGTCCCCAACGTGTGGGACTTGTTTGGGTAGTTAAAGCTGAGCCAACCTCTTCCGATTCCCACTTAGCTCACTGAGTTTACAGCCCCTTCAATTTCCCTTTTGACTCACTTGAACTCAAGGCTATTTAGATTTCCATCTCAACTCACCCAACTCACATACTTAATGCATTTCATTTAATGCACATGTGTTGACTCACTACTTGATTTAATTCCAACTCACTTCAGTCCCACTCAACTAATTTAACTCGTGTTTTAGCTCCCTTGAGGGTCCACACGGTCAACCATAGTCAACTCGACCCGTTGGGTCCACTTTTAGCTCCTTGACCCGTTTTTGACTCCATGACCCAATTATGGTATTTTGGTCATTTGCAATTGGTTTTTACATATGGATCAAGCCTACCCATTTTTTCTTCACTTGCTTTCTAATCAAATAGGCTTAACCCCATTTAATTTAAGTTCATAAAATGGTCAAATCATCCATTTTGACCCGATGGGTCCCATTTGGGCCCTTTGACCCATTTAGCCATTTTTGACCCAAATGATGAAAATTACCCATCCAATCAAACTTAACATTCATAATGTGCTCATATGATTTTAACTTGAGCAATAGGTCCCACTATTTCCTTACTTAACATCACAAAATAATTAATTTAACAACTCAGGGGCATTTTCATTATTTTCCACTTCATTGAGAAACTGGGGTGTTACAGCTAAGGATCACAGAGGAGCAAAAGGAAATAGGAAGAGCCGCGGGATTGGTAAGTAATCCTCAACAAGACTTTATTTTTAAAAGAGTTAAAAAGGAGATCATGGAGTCGATTTCTCTTGTATTAATTAGTGACCAAAATATTATGGGCCATGGATCTAAAATCCATCCAAGAAAGGGGATGAGAAATAGACAAATCCTAATGGGTAAGATAGGTTAAGAAAAATAATGGAATACTAAGGACACTATGTATATCTATGGGTTATGTATGCATGCATGGCAAAAATGGGTAAAAGACCATGGTTCGGCCATTGCATGGCCGAACCCTAAATGTTATGGATACATGGAGAGGACCTCATGCATGTCAAAAGTATGGTGAATGATCAAAATGTATGGTTTGGCCTTTGCATGGCCAAACCCTAGCGTTTCTTGTATGAGAACCATCAAGTAACAAATCATGGAAATATGATTTTTGAATAAATAATGAACCATAGGGTTCGGCCATGTTGTATGGCCGAACCCCATGGAAGGTGATTAAGTAATTTTTAAGGGGTTTAAAGGATGGGAATCATGGAATGATGGTTAATGATTTTTGAGGTTTTGAATGGTTAAAAGTTAGTAAATTTTAAAGGGGCTAACTGAGGGAAACCATGGAGAAATATTGATGATTATTTGTAGTCTTAAATGTTGCAAATAAAGATGAACTATGGACCATGGGTTCGGCCATGTTGTATGGCTGAACCCCATGAAGAGATTTTGGTGGATATAAATGTTTTTGGAACCATGAAGATGATGGGGAATGTTGGTAAGTTTAGAAGGTTTAAAAGTGGTAAATGATAATGACATAAATGTATGTTTGAAACCCCCTCAAGAAGGGACCTTGTTGTGAATCTAAAATGTGATAAAGGATCCAAGAAAGAGGAGGAAATGACATCATGGGTTTGGCCATAGTGTATGGCTGAATCCCATGACCCATTTTATGAACCCTTTTTATGGGTTAAGTATGGATTTATGCATGTTTAAAATGAATGGGTATTAAGTTAAGGAAATGGATGATGTATAATGATTTTTATGTCATGGTTGATGAGTCATTGATGGATCCATGCTTATGGATCAGTTATGGACATAGATGTGCATGAATGGAAGAAGCGTTTAACCATGGAAAAAGGAGTGGCAAAAATGTAAATATGGCCAAAAATGAAGAACGATGGGTTCGGCCATGGTGTATGACCGATCCTCATGGGAGATGGTTGTGGACTTGGGGACTTTTAATGATGACCTTATTTGTTGGATAAATGAACAGAAGGGTGGCTGATTTTAGACCCACAAGATTAAAATAATCAATGGATCAAAAAGGGACCCAAAAACCTAATTAGTGAGGTTCGGACATGGTGTATGGTCGAACCCCACTAACGCATGAATGGTGGACTTAGACATGGTTGAAACATTGGGTTAATTTGTTGATGTGTAATAAGGTAACGGGATCTCGCAAGCGGTATGCGATTGGTGACCGAATTCATGGACGGAAACGTGAGGCACATTAGTTGGTTTTTGGTAGGATTCCTACCTCATTGTAAGCCATGGATTATGTGTATATGAATGCTTTACTTGACTTATTTTGGTATAAAATTATATGTATTAATAATGGGATTTTTAATGCCATGGTTTGTAATATTATATAGCATGTTAACACTTGCATCTCATGCATGGCATGGGAGGGATGAAAGGAAACCGGAGTCCACGCTCCGTCGGGGCGACCGATAAACAAACGTGGGGATACCTTGATGAGGCTTTTCCATCAAGGGGGATACTATGTGTTTATGATATCTTTATGAGGCTTTTCCATCAAGAGGGTTATTATGTGTTTATGATACATTGATGAGGCTTTTCCATCAAGAGGGATACTTTGTGATGGTGAAATAGATGATGGGTGGGACTCATGGCATATGACACCCATTGCATGGCATTGCATTTACTTGCATGGTTTTATTATTAAGTTATATCTATGTGTTTTATCATCACTAATCCATGAGTTGACCCTACTCGGAGTACCTACTGGGAGCGTTGTCTAACGCCCTACTTCCACCTTAGATGATGTTGCAGGAAATGGAGGAAAGGAAGGACGTGAATGAAGCCAAGCGTAGGAGCTTGGAGGAGCGAGGTAGTTTATTTACTTAAGTTTTATTTTGGGAATGTAATTTGAGTAAATTAACTCGTTGGACTGTAATATTTTAGATTACTTGCTATGGTTTGGACTTTATCTTGGACATTCTAATTTTGAGGTATTTTAGTAATTTAAGTGATGTAATTCCTTCCTATCTAAAATTGGTAGGATAGATTCTATTATATTTCGGTATTAAGTTTATATTTCCGTAAGCTTACTTTCTACGTGTGAACCGTTCTCGTGGACTTAGTTCCACGCACAAGTAGGGTTGGCCAGTTAAAGGGTCGGGCTTTAGAAGCTCAGACTTAGCTAGAATCATGAGGTCCCGCTCTCTTTGTCACTCTTTATTAGAAAACAAAAAAATAGACTGATTTTCGGCTAAGTGAGTGAAAAAGGGGCGGGGCGTTACAGTTGGTATCAGAGCGAAACCGAAAGAATGAATCTTTCGAAGTAAGATTAAAACAGTTTCATGTCTCACTGACAGATAAGAATCCCAACTGACCGACTCTTCGGAGTCCGCTGCACGTGGGGCGGATTAATTTAATTCATTAGACTCAGACTAAAGCATTCAATCTGAGAGCAACATTTGACGAAAAGGAATGATAGCAAGGGAAGGACAGTCACTATAAGTTGGATTTATCAAGCATAGCAAAATATGGCTTATTTCCCCCAAAAATGAGAAACAATATTTGATACGTAGGAAATTTCCCCGTTTTCCCCAAAACTAAGTATACTTATTTGGCATTTTTTTCCCCAAATTGAAAAGGAACATTTGATGCTTAGGAAGTTTTCCCCAAAACTAAGTATGCTTATTTGACAATTTTTCCCCAAATTGAAGAGGATCATTTGATACTTAGGAAGTTTTCCCCAAAACTAAGTATACTTATTTAGCAATTTTTCCCCAAATTGAAGAGGAACATTTGATACTTAGGAAGTTTTCCCCCAAAACAAAGTATACTTATTTGGCAATTTTTCCCCAAATTGAAAAGGAATATTTGATACTTAAGAAGTTTTCCCCAAAACTAAGTATGCTAATTTGGCAAATTTCCCCAAAATATGAAAACGCCAATGTTATGAAGGAACTAAGTCAATAAATGTTTTCGATGACTTAGGAAATGCCTCCAAAGAGAAGGACTCGCCAAAACCCATGGGAGGAGGAAGAGGTGCAACCACCTCATCAGGAAGAAGAGGTACAACAACCTCACCAGGAAGAAGAGGTTCCACAACCTCATCGGGGGAAAGAGGAAAATAGAGTGAACATCCCTGTAGTGCCTCCCGAGTTACAAGACTTGGTTCAAGCGGTGGTCACTTCTGTTCTTCAACAACACTTGAGCAGAAATGTGACCACCAGCGACTCAAATGACCGGAGGATGGTCAAGGATTTCCAGCAACAGCGCCCCCCTTACTTCAAAGGGAAAGAATGGCCTGCCGGAGCAGAAAACTGGTTGAGGAAAGTTAATCAGATCTTGACCTTGCTAAAGATCTTGAGTCATGAAGACAAGATCTTGCTGGCTTCGTCATAACTGATAGATGATGCCGGCAAGTGGTGGGAGGTAGTAGAGCGACAGCGGGCGCTCATTCCGGAAGGAGGGAGGACTGTAATGACATGGGAGCAGTTCTCAGCCATGTTTTTAGACCACTACTTTCCTGAGGAGGAGAAGGAACGCCACATCCAGGCGTTTATATCTTTGGTGCAAGACACCATGACTGTGGCAGAGTACTACCAGGAGTTCCTTCGTTTGTCCTGTTATGCCCTATTTATGGTGGACACGGAGTACCGGAGGGCTCGTAAGTTTGAGCGGGGCCTTCGGCCGAGTATTAGAGCCAAGGTGACCATCTTCAAGGCACCTACACTGGCAGAGATGGTCAGCAGGGCCAGTATAGCGGAGCAGGAGATGGCCGAGATAGTGCGGTTTGACAACCGTCGAGGTCAGAGTGGGAAGGGTACATTTTAGCCCAACAAGAAGTTCCACCCGAACTTTAGCAGACCCTCACCTTCCACTGGGTCCAAAGGAGGCTTTCGCCCTAATCAACCCTCCCCATCAGCATCAGTCACTCAGGTTCCCCGGGGTGGGAACACATGCTACCAGTGTGGCCAACATGACCACTTCAAGAGGGAATGTCCATAGAATAGCAGACCCTCTCACTCCAGGGATTCCTTCCGCCCTCCAGCTAGACCATCTTAGTCACGAGGAACCAGTGCCTACAACCAGGCGGGACGGGCGCCTAACCCCCGGGATCTCGATGGCTCTATACCTTAGCTCCTCCAGCATCGGTGGATCACACCGTGATTCAAGGTATGGCCGTAGTTGGTAGTTCCTATGCCATCGTATTATTTGATTCTGGAGCTTCCTCATTTGTATCTGCTGCATTCATATCTGCTACGGGCACATTAGTACAGAAACTGTCCACATCACTCACTATTGTATCCCCCGTCGGAGACACATCTTTGGGACTTATATGCACAACGGTGAACACTGAACTCGCTGGATATAGATTTGAGTTCAACTATCTGGTACTCGATATGACTAAGTACGACATTATCTTCGGCATGGACTGGTTCGCTAGCTTTCAGGCCAACATTGATTGCCATCTTCGTAGGGTGATATTTTGGTCACCCGAGGGAAAGCGGTATGTGGTACTAATAGACAGGGAATCCCTAGAAGGCTGCAGGAAGAATTGAACCACCATGTATTGAACAACATCAGATTACACAAGGCACCAGTGGCTGAACTTCCGGCAGTAGTGACAGACTACGCGGAGGTATTCTCAACAGAGCTCCCTAGTTTGCCACCCAAGAGGGACATAGACTTTGAGATCAAGTTATATCCTGGCACTGCTCCAGTATCATTGCCACATTACAGGATGGCCCCAGCTGAAATGTCCGAGCTAAAGAAGCAGATTGATGAACTGCTCAGACTGGGTTTCATCCGGAACAGCACATCAGCATGGGGAGCCCCAGTATTATTTTTGAAGAAGAAGGACGGTACCCTTCGGATGTGTGTGGAATACAGGAAATTGAACCAGCTGACAGACAGGAACAAGTACCCTCTACCCAGGTTAGATGATTTGTTTGATCAACTTCGGGGTTCCACTCACTTCTCTAAGATTGATCTGATGTCCGGATACCATCAAATCTGGCTTAGGGAGGAGGACATAGAGAAGACAGCTTTCAGGACACGGTATGGTCTATATGAGGATGCGGTCATGCCGTTTGGACTTACAAATGCACCGGCTGTGTTCATGGATTTGATGAACAGGATCTTCCGTCCTTACTTGGACCAGTTTGTGATTGTATTTATTGATGACATCCTGATCTATTCCAAAAGTCAGGAGGAACATACTGAGCACCTGCAGATAGTCCTGGACACCCTGAGGAAGAACCAACTGTATGCCAAAGCCAGCAAGTGTGAGTTCTAGCTATCTGAGGTCAACCACTTGGGGCATATTATATCAGCAGAAAGTATAGCCATGGACCCGGCCAAGGTGGCGGCTGTGAGAGAATGGAAAGCACCGACGAATGTGAATGAGATCCACAACTTTTTGGGATTGGCCGGCTACTACCGGAAGTTTATCATGGACTTCTCCAAGATTGCATCTCCACTTATCCGACTCACTCAGAAAGGAGTCAAATTTGAGTGGTCAGATCTGTGCAACCGTAGATTTGAGGAGCTAAAGGAAAGGCTTACAACCGCTCCTATTTTGATCTTGCCGGAAAGGGGCAAGGGCTATGAGGTGTACTGTGATGCTTCAGGAGAGGGACTTGGGTGTTCTCTCACTCAAAGTCAGCGTATAGTGGCTTATGGTTCAAGACAGTTGAAGATTCATGAACGCCACTATCCCACACATGATCTGGAGCTAGCCGCGGTAGTTTTCGCTCTCAAAAGCTGGAGACACTACCTTTATGGTGAGAAGTTTGAAGTGTTCTCAGATCACAAGAGCATGAAGTACTTATTTGATCAGAAGGAACTCAACATGAGGCAGCGCAGGTGGATGGAATATCTGCAAGATTATGATTTCGCGCTTCGGTATCATCCTGGCAAGGCGAACAAAGTGGCGGATGCCCTAGGCCGCATGTCACATGCAACAGTAGCCAGTTTGATCAGGACGAAATGGGAGATGCTGAACACCATCCGAGAGTTCAATTTGTATATCAAGAACCATGGGAGTATGTACAATGTGATCATACGGTCCAACATGGTCTCCAAGATTGAACAGGAACAACGGACAGATCCAGAGGTGGAGGAGATATGGGCTAAGATGTCTACCGGTGGGGTTGTACCAGAATGGGAATTACGACCGGGACAGGGTCTTTTATTCCGAGGTAGGACATATGTGCCCAAGAGCTGCATGAGAGAGTTATTGATTGAGGTACACCAAACCAAACTCTTTATCCATCCAGGCAGCACCAACATGTATCATGATCTGAAGAGGCACTATTGGTGGCATGGACTCAAGAGAGATGTGGCAGAGTTTGTTGGTCATTGCCTAACTTGTCAGCAGGTTAAGGCGGAACATCAGAAGCCACCGGGTTTACTCAAACCCTTACCAGTGCCGGAGTGGAAATGGGAGCACATCTCCATGGATTTTGTGACAGGGTTGCCAAGGTCATCAAAGGGCAACGATGCGATATGGGTCGTGGTGGACGGATTGACCAAGTCTGCGCATTTCCTTCCCATCAAGATGACAGATTCATCTGAGACCTTGGGTCGAAGGTACATTCGGGATATCATCAGACTACATGGTATTCCCCGGACTATTGTGTCCTACAGAGATGGCCGATTCACTGGCAGAGTGTGGCAAAGCATGCAGTCGGCTATGGGGACCGACTTATTGACGAGCACAGCATTCCATCCACAGACTGATGGATAGTCGGAGAGGACGATACAGACGTTGGATGATATGTGGAAAGCATGTATGCTAGACTTCAGGGGTGGATGGGAGGACCACTTGCCACTGGAGGAGTTCTCTTACAACAACAGTTACCAGGCAATGTAGATCACCCGTGTGCTAGACAGAAGTTGGTGAGCCTGCATTGATTGGACCTGAGCTAGTTGCAGAGACTACGGCACAGATTAAGTTGATACGACAGCACCTACTCACTGCGCAGAGTTATTAGAAGAGCTACTCTTACAAAAGGAGAAGGTTCTTTGAGTTTGAGGTGGGAGACTTAGTGTTCTTGAAAGTCTCACCACGGAAGGGACACATGAGGTTTGGGAAGAAGGGGAAACTATCTCCTAGAATTGTGGGGCCGTTTCCAATCCTGACGAGGGTGGGGGAGGTAGCTTATCAGTTGGTGCTTCCTCCACGGTTATCATCTTTGCATGATGTGTTCCATGTGTCCATGTTGAGGAAGTACAACCCCGATCCTTCACATCTGTTGAACGTGCAAGATGTCGATGTGCAAAGCAACGTGACGTATGTGCAGAAACCGGCCAGAGTGATCGGAAGAGAACAAAGGGTGCTACGGAACCGCGTCATTCAGTTCGACAAGGTGGTATGGGATTGACATGGCAATGAGGAAGCCACTTGGGAACTTGAATCAGAAATGAAAGCCGCTCATCCGGAGCTTTTCGTATGAGTTGTTTGAGCCCCTACTTCGGTCAAATTTTCGGGACGAAAATTTCAAAAGAGGATTATTTTCTAATAGCCCGGATTTTTTTAAATAATAATTATATTGGCTATTATTTATTTTAATGGTTGGAATTAAGAATTTTGATGGAATGAATGGTAATTGGATCAAAATTGGGGCAATGGCCTAAGTAGGATCCAATGGACCAAGGATTGGATTAATTTCATTTAAATGGGTCAAGGATGGTCAATTGGGTCAAATACCCATTTGGGACCCAATGGGTCAAGATGGTTTGAACATTAGGGTAAATGTGTAGGAGGTGAATTTAATTGGGCCATGGGCCCAATGGTGATCAAGGTAAATGGAATGGAATGAAGTGATTAAAATCACCTAAGTTAAATTGGAATAAGTCAAGGTGGCATAATCAAGTGGGGACCAACTCCACCTCATCAACTGAGGTGGCGTGTGGACCAAGACATAGGTGGGGCCGACCACCAAGTCAAAGGGAATTGAGGAGGATCAAGGTGAATTGAATTGAATAAATTGATTAAAATTACCTACGTTAAGTTGGAATAAATAAAGGTGGCATAATCAAGTGGAACCCAACTCCACCTCATCAAGTGAGGTGGCGGGTGGGCCAAAGCAGTGGTGGGGCCAGCCACCATGGTTGACTTGGTCAACCATGGGTGGCTTCATGGAGGAAGTAAAGATGAATAAGTGGAATTAAATTATGTAATTAAATGACCTAAGTTAGATATCAAAACATGGAGTGAGTTCAATGGGGGTGAGTCACCTAGGAAATGGGTGAGTCAAATGGGTGGTTTCATCTCATGCAAACCACCCAACCATCAAGACAAGACCATCCAAAATCGTTGGATGATGTGAAGTGCCAAGTGGAAAGCATGCTCCCCCCTTGGCTAGACCAAAAGCTTAGGTGGAGAGCATGCATTGGCCCATTGTGAGGTGGTGGTTCCACCTCACCCAAACCACCAAACCACCCATGATAAAGGAGGCAAAACCATTGGCCATGGGAGGGGTTGGGTGTGCCATGTGGAGGGCATGCACCCTCCATGGCTAGACAAGATCCTTAGAAGGTGGACATGCTAGGGCATGCATTGGCCCATTGTGAGGTGGTGGTTCCACCTCACCCAAACCACCAAACCACTAAGGAAACCCAAGCCCAAAACCGTGTACATGGGGTGGTATACTAGACAAGAGGCCTAAGATTAAGGGCATGCAAGACCATACATTGGTCAAAGGAGAGGTGGTGGAGTCTAACCCAAGCAACCCAAAACAAGATGGGAAAAACTAGGGTTTCTCCATCTCATTTCTCATCTCACTCTCTCCTTCTCTTCCTCCCTCTCTTTGCCGACCCTCACACAAGGATAAAGACAAGAAAAAGACTTAGAGAAAAGGAGGAGACCCAAGCTTGGCCGACCACACTCCCAAGACCCATGACTTAGGATATTTTCCATTCTTTCCTCCTCTACCTCTCTCAAGCCTACCTCCATCTTGGCCGAACCAACCCTTGGTGATCTCATCTTGATCAAGCTCATATATTGGCCGAAGATCAAAGAGAAGAGGAAGAAGGAAGGCTAAGGATCACAGAGGAGCAAAAGGAAACCGGAAGAGCCGCGGGATTGGTAAGTAGTCCTCAACAAGAGTTTATTTTTAAAAGAGTTAAAAATGAGAACATGGAGCCCATTTTTCTTGGATTAATTGGTGGCCAAAATATTATGGGCCATGGATCTAAAATCCATCCAAGAAAGGGGATGAGAAATGGACAAACCCTAATGGGTAAGATAAGTTAAGAAAAATAATGGAATACTAAGGACACTATGTATATCTATGGGTTATGTATGCATGCATGGCAAAAATGGGTAAAAGACCATGGTTCGGCCATGCAATGTTATGGATACATGGAGAGGACCTCGTGCATGTCAAAAGTATGGTGAATGATCAAAATGTATGGTTTGGCCTTTGCATGGCCAAACCCTAGGGTTTCTTGTATGAGAACCATCAAGTAACAAATCATGGAAATATGATTTTTGAAGAAATAATGAACCATAGGGTTCGGCCATGTTGTATGGCCAAACCCCATGGAAGATGATTAAGTAATTTTTAAGGGGTTTAAAGGATGGGAATCATGGAATGATGGTTAATGATTTTTGAGGTTTTGAATGGTTAAAAGTTAGTAAATTTTAAAGGGGCTAACTGAGGGAAACCATGGAGAAATATTGATGATTATTTATAGACTTAAATGTTGCAAATAAAGATGAACTATGGACCATGGGTTAAGCCATGTTGTATGGCAGAACCCCATGGAGAGATTTTGGTGGATATAAATGTTTTTGAAACCATGAAGATGATGGGGAATGTTGGTAAGTTTAGAAGGTTTAAAAGTGGTAAATGATAATGACATAAATGTATGTTTGAAACCCCCTCAAGAAGGGACCTTGTTGTGGATCTAAAATGTGATAAAGGATCTAAGAAAGAGGAGGAAATGACATCATGGGTTCGGCCATAGTGTATGGCTGAACCCCATGACCCATTTTATGAACCCTTTTTATGGGTTAAGTATGGATTTATGCATGTTTAAAATGAATGGGTATTAAGTTAAGGAAATGGATGATGTATAATGATTTTTATGTCATGGTTGATAAGTCATTGATGGATCCATGCTTATGGATCAGTTATGGACATAGATGTGATTGAATGGAAGAAGCGTTTAACCATGGAAGAAGGAGTGGCAAAAATGTAAATATGGCCAAAAATGAAGAACCATGGGTTCGGCCATGGTGTATGGCCGAACCTCATGGGGGATGGTTGTGGACTTGGGGACTTTTAATGATGACCTTATTTGTTGGATAAATGAATCGAAGGGTGGCTGATTTTAGACCCACAAGATTAAAATAATCAATGGATCAAAAGGGGACCCAAAAACCTAATTAGTGAGGTTCAGCCATGGTGTATGGCCGAACCCCACGAAGGCATGAATGGTGGACTTAGACATGGTTGAAACATTGGGTTAATTTGTTGATGTGTAATAAGGTAACAGGATCTCGTAAGCGGTACGCGATCGGTGTCCGAATTCGTGGACGGAAACGTGAGGCACATTAGTTGGTCTTTGGTAGGATTCCTACCTCATTATAAGCCATGGATTATGTGTATATGAATGCTTTACTTGACTTATTTTGGTATAAAATTATATGTATTAATAATGAGATTTTTAATGCCATGGTTTGTAATATTATATAGCATGTTAACACTTGCATCTCATGGATGGCATGGGAGGGATGAAAGGAAACCGGAGTCCACGCTCCGTCGGAGCGACCGATAAACAAACGTGGGGATACCTTGATGAGGCTTTTCCATCAAGGGGGATACTATGTGTTTATGATACCTTTGTGAGGCTTTTCCATCAAGAGGGATACTTTGTGATGGTGATATGGATGATGGGTGGGACTCATGGTATATGACACCCATTGCATGGCATTGCATTTACTTGCATGGCTTTGTTATTAGGTTATATCTATGTGTTTTGTCATCACTAATCCATGAGTTGACCCTACTCGGAGTACCTACTGGACGCGTTGTCTAACGCCCTACTTCCACCTTAGATGATGACGCAGGAAATGGAGGAAAGGAAGGACGTGACCGGAGCCAAGCGTAAGAGCTTGGAGTAGCGAGGTAGTTTATTTACTTAAGTTTTATTTTGGGAATGTAATTTGAGTAGCTTAGCTCGTTGGACTGTAATATTTTAGATTATACTATGGTTTGGACTGTATCTTGGACATTCTAATTTTGAGGTATTTTAGTAATTTAAGTGATGTAATTTCTTGCTATCTAAAATTGGTAGGATAGATTCTATTATAATTCCGCATTAAGTTTATATTTCCGCAAGCTTACTTTTTACGTGTGAATCGTTCTCGTGGACTTAGTTCCACGCACACGTAGGATTGGCCAGTTAAGGGCCGGGCTTTAGAAGCTCGGACTTTGCTCGCGTCGTGATGTCCCGCGCTCTTTGTCACTCTTTATTACAAAAAAAAAAAATAGACTCTGATTTTCGGCTAAGCGAGTGAAAAAGGGGCCGGGCGTTACAAGTTCCACGCACACGTAGGGTTGGCCAGTTAAGGGCCGGGCTTTGGAAGCTCGGACTTAACTCGCGTCGTGACGTCCCGCGCTCTTTGCCACTCTTTATTTCAAAAAAAAAAAAATAGACTCTGATTTTCGGCATAGTGAAAAGGGGCGGGGCGCTACAGTTGGTTTCAATCGAAACCGGAAGAATGAATCTTTCGAAGTAAGATTAAGACGGTATCATGTCTCACTGACAGATAAGAATCCAACTGACCGACTCTTCGGAATCCGCTGCACGGGGGCTGGATTTATTTACTTCGTTAGACTCATACTGAAGCATTCAATCTGAGAGCAACATTTGACGAAAAGGAATGATAGCAAGGGAAGGACAGTCACTAAAAGTTGAATTTATCAAACGTAGCAAGATAGGGCATACTTCCCCGAAAATTAGAAAACATCTGGATTTTTTCCCCAAATTGTGAAACAGTGATGGATTTATCAACATAGTGAAATAGGAAAAAATTTCGCCGATTTCCCCAAATTGAAAAGGAACATTTGATATTTATGAAGTTTTTTCCCCAAAAACTAAGTGTGCTTATTTGGCAATTTTCCCAAAATATGAAAACACCAACTTTATGAAGGAACTAAGTCAATAATGTTTTCGATGACTTAGGAAATGCCTCTGAAGAGAAGAACTCGTCAAAACCCACGTTTAGAGGAAGAGGTACAGCAACCTCATCAGGAGGAAGAGGTACAACAACCTCATCAGGAAGAGGAGGTACAATCACCTCATCAAGATGAGGAACAGAACAACGTGAACATACCTGTGGTGCCTCCCGAGTTGCAAAACTTGGTCCAAGCGGTGGTCACTTCTGTTCTTCAACAGCGCCTGAACAAAAATGCGACCAGCAGCGACGTAAATGACCGGAGGATGGTCAAGGATTTCCAGCAGCAGCGCCCCCCTTACTTCAAAGGGACAGAAGGGCCTGTCGGAGCAGAAAACTGGTTGAGGAAAGTTACTCAGATATTGACCCTACTAAAGATCTCGAGTCATGAAGACAAGATCTTGCTAGCTTCCTCACAACTGATAGACGACGCCGGCAAATGGTGGGAGGTAGTAGAGCGACAGCTGGCGCTCATTCCGAAATGAGAGAGGACTGCGATGACGTGGGAGCAGTTTTCAGCTATGTTTTTGGACCACTACTTCCCCGAGGAGGAGAAGGAGCGCCACACACAAGCGTTCTATCTTTGGTGCAAGGAACCATGACAGTGGCAGAGTACCACCAGGAGTTCCTCCATCTATCCTGTTATGCCGTATTTATGGTGGATACGGAGTACCGGAGGACCCGTAAGTTTGAGCGGGGCGTTCGACCAAGCATTAGAGCCAAGGTGACCATCTTTAAGGTACCTACACTGGCGAAGGTGGTCAGCAGGGCCACTATAGAGGAGCAAGAGATGGCCGAGACAGCTCGGTTTATGGACAACCGCCGAGGTCAGAGTGGAGGAAGTTCATTTCGCCCAAACAAGAAGTTCCGGCCTAACCATGGGAGACCCTCACCTTCCACTGGGTCAACAGGGGGTTTTCGCCTCAACAAGCCCTCCCCGTCAACATCAGTCTCTCGGGTCTCCCGAGGTGGGAACACCTGTTACCAGTGTGGCCAACAGGGCCACTTTAAGAGGGAATGTCCACAGAATAGCAAACCCTCTCACTCCAGGGGTTCCTTCCGCCCTCCAGCTAGACCAGCTAATTCACGAAGAACCAGGGCTTACAACCAGGCTGGACGGGCACCTAACCCCACGGGATCTGGACGGCTTTATACCTTAGCTCCTCCAGCAGCGGTGGATCACTCTGTGATTCAAGCTATGGTCGTAGTTGGTAGTTCCTATGTGTTCGTATTATTTGATTCTGCAGCTTCCCATTCATTTGTATCTGTTGCATTCATTTCTGCTACGGGCACAATAGTACAGAAACTGTCCATATCACTCACTATTGTATCCCCCGTCGGACACACATCTTTAGGACTTATATGCATGGCAGTGAACACTGAACTTTCTGGATTCAGATTTGAGTTCAACTATCTGGTACTCGATATGACTGAGTACGACATTATCTTCGGCATGGACTGGTTGGCTAGCTTTCAGGCCAACATTGATTGCCATCTTCGTAGGGTGATATTTTGGTCACCCGAGGGAAAGCGATATGTGGTGCATGCTGACAGACAGGGCATCCCTAGAAGGTTGCAGGAAGAGTTGAACCACCTTGTCTTGAACAACATCAGATTAGACAAGGCACCAGTGGCTGAACTTCCGGCTGTAGTGACAGACTACACGGAGGTATTCCCAACAGAGCTCCCTGGTTTGCCACCCAAGAAAGAGATAGACTTTGAGATGAAGTTATATCTTGGCACTGCTCCAGTATCATTGCCACATTACACAATGGCCCCAGCTGAGATGCCCGAGCTAAAGAAGTAGATTGATGAACTGCTCAGACTGGGATTCATCCCGAACAGCACATCGTCCTGGGGAGCTTCGGTATTATTTGTGAAGAAGAAGGACGGTACCCTTCGGATGTGTGTGGATTACAGGAAATTGAACCAGCTGACGGTCAGGAACAAGTACCCTTTACCCAGGATCGATGATTTATTTGATCAATTTAGGGGTTCCTCTCACTTCTCCAAGATTGATTTGATGTCCGGGTACCATCAAATCCTGGTTAGGGAGGAGGACATAGAGAAGACAACCTTCAGGACACAATATGGTCTATATGAGTATGTGTTCATATCGTTTGGACTTACAAATGTACCGGCCGTGTTCATGGATCTGATGAACAGATCTTTCGTCCTTATGTGGACCAATTTGTGATTGTATTTATTGATGACATCCTGATCTATTCCATGAGTCAGGAGGAACATGCTGAGCACCTGCGGATAGTCTTGGACACCATGAGGAAGAACCATCTGTATGCCAAAGCCAACAAGTGTGAGTTCTAGCTATCCGAGGTTAACTTCTTGGGGCATATTATATCAGCAGAAGGTATAGCCGTGGACCCTGCTAAAGTGGCTGTAGTGAGGGAATGGAAAGCACCGACTAATGTAACCGAGATCCGCAGTTTTCTGGGATTGGCCTGTTACTAAAGGAAATTCATCATGGACTACTCCAAGATTGCATCTCCACTTACCCGACTCACTCAGAAAGGAGTCAAATTTGAGTGGTCAGATATGTGCAACCGGAGATTTGAGGAGCTAAAGGAGAGGCTTACAACTGCTCCTATTTTGATCCTGCCGGAAAGGGGCAAGGGCTATGAGGTGTACTGTGATGCTTCAAGAGAGGGACTTGGGTGTTCTCTCACTCGAAGTCAGCGTATAGTGGTTTATGGCTCAAGACAGTTGAAGATTCATGAAGCCACTATCCCACACATGATCTGGAACTAGCCGCAGTGGTCTTCGCTCTCAAAAGTTGGTGACACTACCTTTATGGTGAGAAGTTTGAGGTGTTCTCAGATCACAAGAGCCTGAAATACTTATTTGACCAGAAGGAACTCAACATGAGACAGCGCAGATGGATGGAATATCTGCAAGATTATGAGTTTACGCTTAGGTATCATCTTGGCAAGGCGAACACTGTGGCGGATGCCCTCAATCGCATGTCACATGCGACAGTAGCCAGTTTGATCAGGAAGGAATGGGAGATGCTGAACACCATCCAAGGTTCAACTTGTATATCAAGAACCATGGGAGTATGTACAATCTGATCATACGGTCCAACATGGACTCCAAGATTGAACAGGGGCAATGGACAGATCCAGAGGTGGAGGAGATATGGGCCAAGATGTCTACTGGTGAGGTTATACCGAAATGGGAATTACAACGGGGACAGGGTCTTGTATTCTGAGGTAGGACATATGTGCCTAAGAGTTGCAGAGAGTTGTTGATCGAGGCACACCAAACCAAACTCTCTATCCATCCCGGCAGCACCAAGATGTATCATGATCTGAAGAGGCACTATTGGTGGCATGGACTCAAGAGAGATGTGGCAGAGTTTGGTGCTCATTGCCTAACTTGTCAGCAGGTTAAGACAGAACATCAGAAGCCACCGGGTTTACTCAAACCTTTACCAGTGCCGGAGTGGAAATGGGAGCACATCTCCATGGATTTTGTGACCGGGTTGCCAAGGTCGTCAAAGGGCAACAATGCGACATGGCTCGTGGTGGATCGATTGACCAAGTCCGCGCACTTCCTTCCCATCAAGATGACAGATTCGTCTGAGACCTTGGGTCGACGGTACATCCGGGATATCATTAGACTACAAGGTATTCCCCGGACTATTGTGTCCGATAGAGATGGCCGATTCACCGGCAGAGTATAGCAGAACATGCAGTCGGCCATGGGGACAGATCTATTGACTAGCACAACATTCCATCCACAGACTGATGGGCAGTCGGAGAGGACATTACATACATTGGAGGATATGCTGAGAGCATGTATGCTAGACTTCAAGGGTGGATGGGAGGATCACTTGCCACTGGTGGAGTTCTCTTACAACAACAATTACCAGGCAAGCCTCCAGATGGCTCCATTTGAGGCCTTGTATGGTAGGCCATGTAGATCACCAGTGTGTTGGACAGAGGCCGGGGAGTCTGCACTTATTGGACCCGGCTTAGTTACGGAAACCACGGTGCAGATTAAGTTGATACAATAGCACTTACTTACTGCGTAAAGTCGTCATAAGAGCTACGCCGACAAGAGGAGAAGGTTCCTTGAGTTTGAGGTGGGAGAGTTAGTGTTCTTAAAAGTCTCACCACGGAAGGGACACATGAGATTTGGAAAGAAAGGGAAGTTGTCGCCTAGATTCGTGGAGTCGTTTCCAATCTTGAAGAGGGTGGGGGAGGTGGCTTATCAGTTGGTACTTCCTCCATAGTTATCATCTTTGCACGATGTATTCCATGTGTCCATGTTGAGGAAATACAACTCCGATCATTCACAATTGTTGAACGTGCAAGACGTCGATGTGCAAAGCGACGTGACCTATGTGGAGAAGCCAGTCAGAGTGATCGGGAAAGAACAAAGAGTACTTCAGAACCGCGCCATTCAGTTCGTGAAGGTGGTATGGGATCGACATGGCAATGAGAAAGCCACCTGGGAAATTGAATCGGAAATGAGAACCTCACATCCGGAGCTTTTTGTATAAGTTGTTTGAAACCCTACTTCGCTCGAATTTTCGGGACGAAAATTTCAAAAGAGGGTTATATTGTAATAGCCCGGATTATTAATTCAATAATATATTGGCTATTATTTGATTTAATTGTGAAAAATTAAGAATTATAGATGGAGTGGATGTTAGATGGATCAAAAGTTGGGGCAGTGGCCCAAGTATGGTCCAATGGACCATGGATTGGATTAATTTCATTCAATTGGGACCCAATGCATCAAGGTGGTTTGAGCATTAGGGTAAATGGGTAAGTAGTAGATTTAATTGGGTCATGGGCCCAATTAAGATCAAAGACATAGGGTCTATCTCATTGGCAAATGTAGGAGTGGAATTATCCAAGTGGGCATGGCCAAGTGGGACCCAACTCCACCTCATCAAGTGAGGTGGCGTGTGGGCCAATACACATGTGGGGCCGACCACCATGGTTGACTTGGTCAACCATGGGTGAGTCAAAGATAAATTAAAGGAGATCAAATATAGTAAGTGGAATTAAATTATTTAATGACTTAAGTTAGATATCAATTTAAGGGAAATGATTTGTGCACCCCATCTTTTACCTATTGTGCACTCCCCCTATGTGAAATTACAATTTTGCCCCAAAAAAGCAAGGAAGGAGAGAGAAAAGGAATTTTGAGTTTGGGCAAAATTGTACTTTCATATAGGGGGAGTGCACAATGGGTAAAAGATGGGGGTGCACAAATCATTTCCCCAATTTAAATGATTGAGTTGGGAGATGAGTTACATTAGATGGGGTGAGTTACCTAGAAAATAAGTGAGTCAAGTGGGTGGTTTCATCTCATGGAAACCACCAAACCACCAAGATAAAACCAGCCAACCAAAACCGTTGGGATAAGGTGGGTGTGCCATGTGGAGGGGGCATGCTTCCCCCTTGGCTAAACCAAAAGCTTAGGTGGAGGGCATGCATTGGCCAAAAGTGAGGTGGTGGTTCCACCTCACCCAAACCACCAAACCACCCATGGAGAAGCAACCAAAACCGTTGGCCATGGTGGGGTCGGGTGTGCCATGTGGAGGGCATGCACCCTCCATGGCTAGACAATGAGCTTAAAAGGTGGACATGTTAGGGCATGCATTGGCCCATGGAGAGGTGGTGGTTCCACCTCATCCAAGCCACCAAACCACAAAGGAAACCCAAAACCCAAAACCGTGTACATGGGGTGGTATACTAGACAAGAAGCCTAAAATGAAGGGCATCCAAGGACCATGATTGGGCAATGGAGAGATGGTGGAGTCTAGCCCAAGCAAACCCCAAGACAAGATGGAAAGATGGATTTTCCATCTCATTCCTCTCATCTCACTCTCTCTCTCTCTCTCCCTCTCCCTCTCCTAGCCGACTCCCTCTCATCCAAGACAAAGAAAACACTTAGAGAAAGAAGAAAAAGACTTAGAGAAAAAAATTGGATCTCAAGCTTGGCCGACCACCCTCTCATTGGACAAAGACTTGGAGTTTCATCTTACTCTCCTCCTCTCCCTCTCTCAAACCTACACCCTCCTTGGCCGAACCACTCTTGGAGATTTTATCTTGATCAAGCTCACACATTGGCCGAAGATCAAGGAAGAAAGAAAGAAGGAAGGCTAAGGAACAAGAAGGAGCAAAAAGGAAACCGGAGGAGTCGCGGGATCGGTAAGTAATACTCAACAAGATTTTATTTGAAGGAGTTAAAGGAAACCATGAAATTGCATTTTCTTGGATTGATGAGTGGCCAAAACATTATGGGGCATGGATTTAAAATCCATCTAAGAAATGGGATAGGAAATGGACAAACCCTAATTGGTAAGATAGGTTAAGTAAATAATGGAATACCAAGGACACTATGTATATATGGTTTATGTATGTATGCATGGCTAAAAGGGGTTAAGGATCATGGTTCGGCCATGCAATGGCCGAACCCTAATTGTTATGGATATATGGAAAGGACCTCATGCATGTCTAAAATGAGGTATATGATCTAAGATCATGGTTTGGCCTTTGCATGGCCAAACCCTAGATTTCTATGTATATGGATCATGAGGACTAAAAAAGGATTGGATGAGGTTCAGCCATGGTGTATGGCCGAACCCCTATCAAGTGATCTAACCATTGATAGTTGATGAATAAGAGGAATAATGAACCATAGGGTTCGGCCATGTTGTATGGCCAAACCCCATGGAAGAATATTATGGGTTTTAATGGGTGAAAAGATGGAAAAAGATGAGAAATGTTGATGATTTTAATGGTCTCAAATGTTGTAAATGATGATGAACCATGGACCATGGGTTCGGCCATGGTATATGGCAGAACCCCATGGAGGTGTATTAATGATTTTTTATGAGATTTAAAGGATGAAAATCATAGATGTATGTTAAGGATTTTAAAGGGTTTTGAATGGATCATGTTAAAGATTTAAATGGGTCTAAAAATGTTGTAAATGATCTAAGCAAGAGGAGGAAAATGACATCATGAGTTCGGCCATGTTGTATGCCTGAACCCCATGAACCATTTTTATGGGTTATGTATGGATCTATGCATGTTTAAAATGAATGGATTGTCAAGCTAAGGAATGAAGGTAATTGTTAGGGATTTTGTTAGGTTTTATGTCATGATTAATAAATCAATTATGGATCCATGTTTATGGATCAGTTATGGACCTCAATATGTATAAATAAAAGGAATGTTTACCATGGAAAAGAATGATGGCTAAGATGAAAAAATGATGGAAATGGAAGGACCATGGGTTCAGCCATGGTGTATGGCCGAACCCCATGGGGAGTGTTTTTGGGACTTAGGGTTTTTAATGGCAAATGATGAACTTATATGTATTTGGGTTAATGAATCAAAGGATGGCTGATCTTAGACCCACATGATTAAAATGATCTAAGAATTAAAAAGGGACCCAAAAACCAAGTGGGTGAGGTTCGGCCATGTTGTATGACCGAACCCCACTAAGGCATGTATTATGGACTTAGACATGGTTGGAACATTGGTTTGATTTGTTGATGTGTAATAAGGTAATGGGATCTCGCAAACTGTGCGCGATTGGTGATCGATCTTTGGACGGAAAACCCAAGGACCTGGTATTTAGACATTGGTAGGATTCCTACCTCATGAAAGCCATGGATTACGTGTATGTTTTACTTGAATTATTTTGGTATCAAATGGTATGTATTAATGATGGGATTTTTAATGCTATGGTTTGTAACATTATATAGCATGTTTGCACTTGCATCTCATGCATGGCATGGGAGAGATCAATTGAAAGGAATCCACGCTCCATTCGGTTTTCCAACAAAGCAATTGTGGGGTGGAATCCACACTGATTCCAAGGGATGTATGTTTGAAATGTAACCGGAGATCCACACTCTATCGGGGAGTCCGTAAGGCAATTGTGGAGGGTACCTTGATGTGCACTATCCATCAAGGGGGATACTATGAGATTGTGATATCTTGAGGAGGGTTTTCCATAAAGAGGGACATTATGTATGATTGTTTTGTAACCGGAGATCCACACTCCATCGGGGCGTTCGTAAGGTATTTGTGGAGGGTACCTTGATGTTCATTTTCCATCAAGAGGGACATTATGTAATGATGATATGGATGATGGGTGTGACTCATGGCATATGACACCCATAGCATGGCATTTACTTGCATGGTTTTGATATATTTATATTTATGTGAGTTTATACTAATCCATGTGTTGACCCTACTCGGAGTACCTACTGGGCGCGTTATCTACCGCCCTACTTCTATCTTAGACGATGACACAGGAAATGGAGGAAGTGAAGGACGTGATCAGAGCCAAGCGTTGGAGCTTGGAGAAGCTAGATTGATTTATTTAAGTTTTATTCATGGTTATGTAATTTAAGTAACTTAGCTCGTTGGACTGTAATAACTTAGACTATTGCTATGGTTTGGACTTTTATTTTGGACATTTTAAGTTGAGGTATTTATTAATTAAGTGATGTAATTCCTTTCTATCTAAAATTGGTAGGATAGACTCTATTTTAACGCCGCATTAAGTTTATATTCCGCAAGCTTAACTTAGTACATGTGAATCATTCTCGTGGACTTAGTCCCACACACACGTAGGGTTGGCCAGTTAAGGGCCGGGCTTTGGAAGCTCGGACTTAACTCGCGTCGTGACGTCCCGCGCTCTTTGTAACTTTTTATTTCAAAAAAAAAATAGACTCTGATTATCGGCATAGTGAAAAGGGACGGGGTGTTACAAGTTGTGCCGATGCGTGAGTTCAGGCCCCGTCAGGTTGTAGAAGGAGAGCGGTGTGACAGACAAAAATTGAACAAGCTGCCCTTCTTCTGTAACGCCCCTCCCTCTAACCACCGAAATCAAAGTAATATATTAGGAATATTTTAGTGGAGAGGGAGGCGAGTTTTACGATGCGAGCCAAGTCCGAATCCGTAGACTCGACCCTTGATTGGCCCAACTAGTGTGTGCATGATATTTTGCACACACTCTGATAATCATACATAAATTTAAACATTTATTTTATTGCATGAATAGTCAACACATCTCAAAGCACGGCCAATGTAATCTTCATTTGATTTTTAAACATCTCCTTGGATATTCGAATCCAATATTCGGCCATGCACAATCATTTGTTTAATTTAGACATAATGCATTACTCTTTTAATTCAACCCCATTTAAATTTTATTGGAACCCTTTCCAAAACCGTTGGGTCTTGATTGGGCAATGACCCAACCCTTTACCCATCTAAGATCCATATTTAATAATTCACAATTTAAATGGGTAATTTTCATATATATAAATAACTTGAAAATTCCGGGTGTTACAGGAATGAATGGATGGTTGGGATTAAATCTGGGTTTAAGTTATGGATTGATGGCTTGGATTAGATCTCATGAAATTTGGATGGATGGGATTTAAGATTGAAAAATAGGGCAACCAATAGGGTATACACGAAATTTGGGCGGATTGGCTTGGTGTCTAAGCAATGGTGGAGAAAAAATTGGGATTTAGAACTAGTTTGGAAAGTTGAGTGCAAATTCCGTTTTTCTACACATGTATCATCTTGTAGCTCCATTTTGACCTAATAAACGTCCGAACCATGAAATGTTACAAACTAGAACGTTATAGCCCTTGAAGTCTTCTTTCGAACGCAATAAAAATGAACACAATTGAATATTGGAGTGGAAAGTTATTCTCAAAATACCAAAGTTGTGTCAAAACTTGTCTTCCAAATCCCATTTTTTTCTCCATTTCTTCCTCCACAAGGCTTCACACGAAATTGACAAGTGTCTCATTGCATCGGGCGAATTTAGATTGCTTGGAGGAGGGGTAATAAGGTGTAGGTGATGTGGCATAAACCTAGATGGAATTTTGGGTCAAGTGCATGGATTAGTTGCTTGGGTTCCAAGTTGTTCTATATCTAGGGTTTTTATGAATGACTATGATTGAATGGAACCTAGATATAGTGACTCTAATGGAAGTTGATTAAAATAAATTATATAAATGGTAGGTTTCCTAATGGAGGGTTGAGACTCAAAGTTTGATCAAGATGGATGATAAAATACATGGCTTAAATCTAAGATGATGATTGTATGCATTGGATAAGTAAGGTGGTTGTAGGGTTTTTCCTAGGTTTATGAATAATATGAATGGATGTCATGAAATGTCCTAAGATCTAATTATTTAGATGGTTGATGGATGATCTATTTGAATGGATGTATAGGTGATATTTGAATGCATGTGATCCTAAGGTAAATCTAGATGATGGATGGGTTGGATGGTTTAGATCTAATGATAATGCATGTATGCATTGGATTTGATAGGTGGATATAAGGTTAACCTAATTTTGATGCATGAGATGAATGGTCTGGATTAAGGGATGAAAATGAGTGGTTGAGATTGCATTGGAGAGGAGATTTGGTGGTGTGGATTGACAAGGAAATGGACAAGGCTTGGGTGTGTGAATGGTTTATGGACTTGAGTTTTGGACCTATAAATGAGCATATGGGCCTCCAGTGGACCTTGGACTTGAGCTTGAGGACTTGGGCCTTTATTGGACTCTGGAGTGCACATTGGCCCGGGCCATCTTGTAATATGCGCATGGACTGCCTGTGGCCTGGCTCAATGTTGGCATGTGTGGCTTAGCTTGGCCCAATTCTAGTGGATCTCTGGCTCATTTGATCTTGATTTTCAGTCATTGGCACTTGAAGGCATGATCTCACTTCTGGAATTAAATAATTAACTCCACCACTTTAAAATCTAAAATATTGATTAAGTCTAAACTCTCATAACTGGATCTAGACTAACCAATTTACATAAAAAACCTAAAAGTGGCCCGAATTAATTACTAAAATTCCAGATCTTCTATTTTAAGTTCAAAACTAGCAATTATCCACTGACTTTTCTTGATTTCCTGTATTCTCCATTTTTAGTCTACAAAACTAAGAAATTGTATCAAATGTACTAATATACACAAAATTGAGGTAACTGGTCTAATAATTAGGGGTAAAAATATAAGATTTCAGTGCTCAACAAATTCCCCCAAACTCGGATTTTGCTAGTCATCGAGCAAAACTAAAGCTAAAAACTATAAAAAACAAAAATCCTAATATAATCTTAATCTAAAACTTGACTATACCTACACAAAACCAAAACCTAAACTAAACCTAAAAAGTACACCACTTTCGTTGATACTCTCGATTGCATCTAGCATATGCAACAAGCCTTAAAACCCCTAGTGGACGAGTTATAGTCTCGTGAGGGCTTTGAGTGATAATACCCACAAATATCAACATATTTAACAAGATAATGATGAGAGGTCTAGACATCATACAACTCTAAATTGCATTTTACAAGGTTTATACTTGGAGTTGTTGTGTGCTTTAGCCAAGCTTAAGATAGACTTCTTTTTCCAAATAGACACATGTTTTGTTCACACCATTGGAAAATGTGCTTCGACTACAAACCTTACTGGATATATCTCTCAAAAAAATTAACAGTCAGAGGTTTGAGTTCATTTTCTCTCAAGTACATTTGAGCATAATTTATGTATTCGAAAATCTAAATATCTTACATATGTATTAACAATGACGCCTCAATTCAAAAGAAAATGAATCATCTCATGAATAGGTGCCAATTTCCTGAGAACGTTGAGTCAAATACCATCATTTTTCTTCCTCTATTCTCCACATGAAATACCCTATTTAGACCTAAGATCAATATGACTTCCTTTTAGGACGAAGCGTGGCTTAGGATCGTGCCAAATCAAAGAAAGATAGATGGCTCTAAAGATAAATACTTTGAATTGGTTAGAGGCCATCATGATTTTGAATGGGATATTTTTCCTCTATTTCTCTTTTTGGCACTTTTCTAAGTAATCTTTTATTCACATCCTTTTTTAAGAATAGGTCATGGAAATTTTTTCAATTATCTCATACTCCTGGACTGGAGTTGGGTATGATAGACATGGCTAGTCAAGGAAACAGGCTATTTTAAAGGCTCAACTTGGGAACTATCAATATAAGATGACAAAAAGTAGGTATGGTTGAAAGCTCAAACAATCCAAAAATGGTATATATCATATCCTAAGCTTCATAAGATGGTTTCTTTGTTTCAAATAAATCCAAAAAAATTCAAGTATACAAATTTGATGGCGCTCTCAGTAATATGACCAAGATGAAGAATAATGAGATCAACAACGATTTTGCGCTACCAAAGAAAATGGAATTCACTTATAACCCTTAGAAGAAAACAATGGCTCTAAAGCTCACTTGGTTAAGTCTTTACTGGTATTCCTCTAATGATTACTCGACTCGTGAATATTTTTCTTTTTCAGGCTAAACTTAATATGGATGTGTACAGATTTTTCCAAATATAAATCCTATAAAAGTCTTTTCAAAAAAGTATGATATAAAGATCTCTAAGTATTAATGTTAAAAATGTAACTCTTTTTACGTCAGATTGTCAAGACGCATGATTTTCTTAAGCTAAGATTGACAGTCTTGTTAAGCACCAAGGAGTCTCAGCCCTCGCCTACTCTTCCCTTGAAAAGGTTAAGTATGTCTTTCTTTTCCTAAGAAAACATTTTTTTTTGGACTGAAGTGTAGCCCCTCAATACCCCAAACTCGAATTGAACATTGTGCTCAATGTTCCCTAATCTACAGTGATCAGGTGCAAATCAGAAAATATCGGAACAGTGCTAACTGAGTTTAGATGTACCTAAAAGGGCTCACAACGCAACACCTAAAAATAGACCAAACAAAATTCCTAAACTGAATTAATAAAAATCTTAAGCTAGGCTGACTCTAACAAATTAACTAAAATCCTAGACTGACTCATTGCAAACTTAAACTAGATACTAACGACTCAGACCAACTCAGACATAGACAGGTGGGTAGGTGGGTCTGGGTAAAGGAAAATGAGTGGGTGAATATGGGTAAATGAGTGTGGGTGGATGGGTAAATGGATAAATGGGTGATGAGTAAATGGATAAATGGGTAAATTGGTGGATAGATAAATTTGTAAATGGGTTAATAGGTAAGTGGATAAATGGGTGGATGGGTAAATGGGTAGATAGGTAAATGGGTTAATTTCGGTGGATCCTTTGATGGTTCTGGTGTGGGTGAAATGGATGATTAGGTGATGATGATGAGGGTGGACTATCTATGACTGGGCCAGACTGAGCCCCGGACGCAACACAGACACGATCACACACGTTCAAACAAAAATCACACAAGAAATGCCTAAATCTAGATTCAAATTTCTTTAAGAGAAATTGAATTTTTATTCGCTTCTAATAGGACCCTAAAATTTGTCTCTAGACTTGCTCCTACTTTTCTCTCCAAATAATCTAAGTCTCCAATGAGAGTTTAACCACAAGATGGCCAAGTAAGTTCCCAGGTAAGGGGGAGCACATGGCATCTCGTCCCAACTTATCCTTAGACGATGCTCGACCGCTTGTCTTGGTGACAGAACTAGCTTAGACACCATTCTTGAAGATAAACTATTCATTGGTTACAAAAATTGATTTACATTGAAAAGGTTCCTAATGAGCATGAAATCCTAAAAATCTAGCTTAATGGTTCCTTTATTGATTTTATTAGGAGATGCATGAACCATTTTACTATCTTATTTTTCTAGATATTGTGAATGCAATCCTAAATCTAACAATGCAATACTCAAAGCAAATATGCAAACAATAACCAAACAATAAGCAAACAATCTAATCTAATGCATGAAACTACCAACCTAAATGCATGATAAAAGTAAATATGCAATATTTTTATTTATTTTATGCAAAATAAATGTAAAACACCCTAAGTAAAATCTATATGAATGCATGGAAAAAAAATAATGAAAATGAGATTAGGCACCTACCTTGGCCTGTAGTGCTTTCCTACCAGAAATTTTTATTACGCATTTCCAAATCCCCATACAATGAAATACCACAAAATAAAGTGAAGATTCTGACTCTCGTAAATAATGCATGAAACCTAATCTAAATGATGTTACCTATAACTACAATTAAAGAAGGAGATGCAATATTTACAATCTATAAACAAGAATTTTCAAATATGATAAGATTATTGAAATTAAATCAAAGTTCACCAAATTAAAAATTTATTCCATGACACCCAAGATTTGACATCTTATTTTGAATGGGATCTAGATCTAATGGCTCTAAGGTAAGTTGATTAAAATAAATTATATAAATGGTAGGTTTCCTTATGGAGGGTTGAGATTCAATGGTTGATCAAGATGGATGATAAAATGCATGGCTTAAATCTAAGATGATGAATGTATGCATTGGATTAGTAAGATGGCTCTAGGGTTTTTCCTAGGTTTATGAATGATATGAATGGATGTGATGAAATATCCTAAGATCTAATGATTTAGGAGGTTGATGGATGATCTAATTGAATGGATGCATAGGTGATATATGAATGCATGCGATCCTAAGGTAAATCTAGATGATGGATAGGTTGGATGGTCTAAATCTAATGTTAATGCATGTATGTGTTGGATTTGATAGGTGGATCTATGGTTTACCTAATTTTGATGCATGAGATGAATGATCTAGATTAAGGGATGAAGATGTGTGGTTGAGATTGCATTGGAGAGGAGATTGGGTGGTCTGGATTGACAAGGAAATGGACAAGGCTTGGCGTGTGAATGGTTTATGGGCTTGGGTTGTGGACCTATAAATGAGTACATGGGCCTCTAGTGGACCTTGGATTTGAGCTTGAGAACTTGGACCTTCATTGGACTCTGGCGTGCACATTGGCCTGGGCCATCTAGTAATATGCGCATGGACTGCCTGTGGCCTGGCCCAATGTTGGCATGTGGAGCTTAGCTTGGTCCAATTGAAGTGGATCTCTTGCCCATTTGATCTTGATTTTCAATCTTTGGCACTTGAATTGCATGTTCTCTCTCCCGGAATTAAATAATTAACTCGACCACTTTAAAATCTAAAATATTGATTAAGTCTAGACTCTCATAACCGGATCTAGACTAATCAATTTACATGAAAACCTAAAAGTGGCCCGAATTAATTACTAAAATTTCAGATCTTCTATTTTAAGCTCAAAACTAGCAATTATCCACAGTCTTAGCTTGATTTCCTATATTCTCCATTTTTAATCTACAAAACTAAAAAATTGTATGAAATGTATTAATATACACAAAATTGAGAGATAACTGGTCCAATAATTAGGGGTAAAAATGTAAGATTTCAGTGCTCAACATGGCCTCTGGGAATTTCCTTACTGAGATGACCCTTGGTTGGAACTAAGTCCATCTACTGCTTCCACTAAAGAGGATCTTTCTATCACTTCTTCCAAACTGGAGTGACATTGGGAAACCACTTGATGACGAATAAACGGACGAATTCCCCGCTCGTAATGTTGAATCTTGTCCTCTTCATCTTCTTCACATCTTGATTTATGGTGTCTCTCTCTTGTTGCAGGTCTTTAAACTATTGATGGCTGGCCTCCTTTGCAACCAAAGGGTAGTAACGCGCAATAAAAGCCTTTGTAAAATTTGCCCAAGTCATGGGCGGTCTATTTATGGTGAGATTCTTGACCTCCCACCACTTATATATGTTTCCCGTCAGTTTATAAGTAGCCAATGTTAGCCGAAGATCGTCATCTATGACCAAGGTATCAAACATCCTACTCGTCTATGCCAGCCAGTTCTCAGCCATTGCCGGGTCTCATCCCCTAGAAAGAGACAAGATTTAGACACCTGAAATTCCTCAGTGCCACCATTATTCCTCCTCCGTCGATTCTAGCCAAAGTAGGTCGTTCTTCCTCAGAAGCTACCTAGAAAACTTTCATTGCTATCCGGACAATTTCATACAGAGTTTCCTGATCCACATTGGGTGGAGATGAAGACTTGGTGCCGATCCCTCTCCTTGACTTCTCGTGGATTTCTTGCGTTCCATTTCTTGATAATCACATAGTGTTGAGCATTGAAATCTTACATTTTTACCCCCAATTATTGGACCAGTTAGCTCTCAATTTTGTGTATATTAGTGCATTTAATACAATTTCTTAGCTTTGTAAATTAAAAATGGATAATATAGAAAATCAAGCTAAGTCAGTGGATAATTGCTAGTTTTGAGCCAAAAATAGACGATTTGAAATTTTAGTAATTAATTCAGGCCACTTTTAGGTTTTTCATGTAAATTCGTTAGTCTAGATCCGGTTATGAGAATCTAGACTTAATCAATATTTTAGATTTTAAAGTGGTCGAGTTAATTATTTAATTCCAGGAGAGAGAACATGCAATTCAGGTGCCAAAACATCGAAAATCAAGATCAAATGGGCCAAAGATCCATTTCAATTGGGCCAAGTTAAGCTCCACAGGCCAACATTTGGCCAGGCCACATTCAGTCCATGCACATATTACAAGATGGGTCAGGCCAATGTTCACTTCCGAGTCCAATAAAGGCCCAAGTCCTCAAGTTCAAGTTCAAGGTCCACTGGAGGCCCATATGCTCATTTATAGGTCCAAAACCCAAGTCCATAAACCATTCACACCACCCAATCTCCTCTCCAATGTAATCCCAACCACTCATCTTCATCCCTTAATCCAGAACATTCATCTCATGCATCAAAATAAGGTAAACCTTAGATCCACCTATCAAATCCAACCCATACATGCATTTACATTAGATCTAGACCATCCAACCCATCCATCATATATTAGATCATCCATCAACCATCTAAATAATTAGATCTTAGGATATTTCATCACATCCATTCATATCATTCATAAACCTAGGAAAAACCCTACAGCCACCTTACTTATCCAATGCATACATTCATCATCTTAGATTTAAGACATGCATTTTATGATCCATCCTTATCAACCATTGAATCTCAACCCTCCATTAAGAAACCTACCATTTATATAATTTATTTTAATCAACTTACCTTAGAGCCATTAGATCTAGGTCCCATTTCATAGCCATTCATTCATAAAAACCTAGATATAGAACAACTTAGAACCCAAGCAACTAAAATCTCTCCACGCACTTGACCCAAAATTCCATCTAGGTTCATGCCACATCACCTACACCTTATCACCCCTCCTCCAAGCAATCCAAATTCGCTCATGGAAATAAAACACTTGTCAATTTCGTGTGAAGCCTTGTAGAGGAAGAAATGGAGAAAAAAATTGGATTTGGAAGACAAGTTTTGATACAACTTCGGTATTTTGACCATAACGTTCTACAACAATATCCGATTGAATTCATTCTTGTTGCGTTGGAAAGAAGCCTTCAAGGGCTAGAACTTTGTAGTATACAACATTTCATGATTCGGACGGTTACTAGGTCAAAATGGAGCTTCAAGATGGTACATGTGTTGAAAAATGGAATTTGTACTCCACTTTCCAAACTAATCCTAAATCCCAATTTTTTCTCCACCATTGCTTAGCCACCAAGCCAAGCCACCCAAATTTCATGTTTACTCTATTGTAAGCCCTAGTTTTCAATCTTAAATCCCATCCATCCAAATTTCATGAGATCTAATTCAGGTCATCAATCCATAACTTAAACCCAAATTTAATCCCAACCATCCATTCATTCCTGGAGCCTATAAATAGAGCACTAAGTCAACAGTAAATTTCGAATTTGAGCTGGAGCTTGAGCGGACCAAGGCTGGAGTAAAAGACAAGAAGACATGCACACCATTCGAATTTACAAAGTGAGAATTGTAAATTTTTTTTTTTATGTTGTATTTCTTATATTTAATTTATAAGTGTCTGTACTAAATTCTTCCATGAAATAAATACAAAGCATCCATTTAGAATCCTAAAACATCCAAGTTCAAGAATTCTTTTGTGCTTATTTTGCTTTTAATTTCAAGTTTGCAACGTTTGTTTCTTTAATTAAACATGAGCAAATGCAGTAATTACGATCTTGATTGTAAATGTTGAATCTTGATTACTAAGGTTTAATTAATTAAATTAAAAGTTGTGAATCTTGTCTTTATTAGTGAGTATGAATTGCATTTCAGATCTTTATGCGAATTTCAGGTTTAGGTTTTGTATTTGTTTACATATTTTGGGCGATGATCGGTCTATTCCAAACAACCAACCTTTACGTTACTGCACTTTTATTTTCAATCATTTATTTTCTTGCAATTTAATTTTCTGTCTTTTAATCATGTTAGATACTTTGTTTGTTGTATAATTTTTGTTCTAACCTAAATCTTGTATGTTTTATTCTTTTTAAATTCTTTAATTCATGTTATTATTTAATTCTTTTAATTCTTTGTATTTACACTTTCTCTCAAAATTCGTTCAATTAAAGATTGGTGATGTGGTATTTTAATCTTATACCTTGTAATTTTGAATATGATTAAGATTATCAATTAATTCACCATTTTAATTCAAGGACAATCAATTCACACATCTTATTTGCTGATTTTCCAAATTAGATACATGACTCATATAAAGGTTCTACTTCTTGAAAATAATTCTTTTTAAAGGAAAACAAATTTAATTTTAATTCATATATTTTGGGATTTTGATTTGGGTTCGACCTCGCACTCAATCACTATACTATACATGGTTCGTATGCTTGCTAGATTTACAAATTTAAAACATCAACAAGTTTGTGGTGTCGTTGCAGGAGAAAATCATAAAATCCAAATTGTGTTCTCTTTAAAAAATTAATTATTTTTAGGAAAAATTGCTATTTTACGAAAGTTCTATTTTTTGCAACTCTTTAAAAATGAAAATTATTTCTATTTTTCGAAGGTTAACTTAAATAAAAAATTCTTAAAAATCTCAATAATTTGAATCAATTTATTTTTGAAAAAAAATCTATTTTTGGTAATTGATCTATTTTTGGAAACCTTCCAATTTTAGCAAAATTTCAAACTTAGAACTTTCTAAAATTTTAGAACTTTTATCTAACTTAAGAAATCTTCAAAATAAGATGTCAAATCTTGGGAATCTTGGAATAGATTTTTAATTTGGTGAGCTTTGATTTAATTTCCGTAGTCTTATCATATTTTAAAATTTTTGTTTATGGATTGTAAATATTGTATCTCCTTCTATAATTGTAGTTATAGGAAAGCATCATTTAGAATAGGTTTCATGCATTATTTATGAGAGTCAGAATATTCACTTTGTTTTGTGGTATTTCATTGTACAGGGATTTTGAATTGTGCAATAAAAAATTCTGGCAGGAAAGCACTACAGGCCAAGGTAAGTACCTAACCTCATTTTCTTTAATTTTTTATTTCTTCATGCATTCATATAAATTTTATTTAGGGTGTTTTGCATTTATTTTGCATTAAAAAAAAACAAAAATATTGCATATTTACTTTGATTATGCATTTAGTTGCTAGTTTCATACATTAGATTAGATTGTTTGCTTATTGTTTTCACATTTGCTTTGAGTATTGCATCATTAGATTTAGGATTTCATTCACAAAAATAGAAAAATAAAAAAGATTAGTAAATAAAAATGGTTTATACATCTCCTAATAAAATCAATTAAGGAACTATTAGGATAGATTTTTAGGGTTTCATGCTCATTAAGAAACCTTTTCAGATCAAATCATTTTTTTGTAACCACTGAATAATTTATCTTCAAGAATGGTGTCTAAGGGTAGTTCTGTCAGCAAGACATGCTGTCGAGCATCATCTTACGATAAGCTGGGACGAGATGTCATGTGCTCCCCCATTTACCTGGGAACTTACGTGGCCATCTTGTGGTTAAACTCTCATTTGAAATTTAGATTATTTGGAGTGAAAAGTAGGAGCAAGTCTAGAGACAAATTTTAAGGTCCTATTAACAACCAATAAAAATTCAATTTCTCTTAATGAAATTTGAATCTAGATTTAGGCATTTTCTTGTGTGATTTTTGTTTGAGCGTGTGTGATCGTGTCTGTGTATGCTTCATTGTTCTACTGACTCCACCAATCGCTTGGATCGAGTTACACTTCCCATCAGTCCACTGATTGTTGTGTTCGGGGCTCAGTCAAACTCACTCATAGATATAAATGGTCCACCCTTATTGTAATGCCCCACCCTTTTTCACTCGCAGAAAATCAGAGTATATTTTTTTTTTTATAAATGAGTGAGAGAGAGTGGAACGCCACAACGCGTGTTAAGTTCGAGTTTCCAAAACTCGACCCTTAACTGGCCACCTTTATGTGTGCATGGACTAAGTCCACTTTAACATTTCACACGCTTCCTGAATACTTGCGGAATATTATATATATGGATAAGATGTTATCCATGATCATGTCATCATTAAGCAGAGAAAACCAATCACCATACAATTACAATTTAAAACATAAATATTATCAAACCATAACAAATAACTTCTAAGTTATTACAATCCAAAATATCAGTCCTCCCAATACATCATAAACATAAAAAACAAGTAAATTAAACTTCATTAATTCCAAGCTCCTACGCTTGGCTCCCTTCATGTCTCATGTCCGTCTCTTTGTCATTCCTTATTCCATCATTTATATGGTAGAAGTAGGGCATCAGTCAACATGCCCAGTAGGTATTCCAAGTAGGGTTATGGTACACATAGAAATAATATAAATCAAGATAGATACATCATATCATATTTGTAAAACATCTCATAAGTAGTAAAAAAACAATGCATGATGTCCATATCATAATCATGCTATCATAAATGTCATGTCATGGGTGTCAATGCCAAATGATCTCTCACCCAATTTCCATATCCAATCACATCATATATAAATAGTTTCCCTGATAAATCGCCATATCAAGGAGTTCCCTTTGCCAATTACGTTCGCAGTGTTTGTGACGGCACCACCAGGTCACTGTATACCTCCCCACATATTATTAATCGGAATTACCGATGGAGTACTCCTCCCTCTGCGCAGGGTTTCGGGACTGTCTATCCAAGAGCTCTTTGGCCCAAATTACGCCGTACCCATTTCTAGCAATCCCGGACAAGGCCAAAATCTCAACCGTTCACATAGCGTCATACAAGCTAGTCTCAAATCTCAAGTCCAAGTCATGTCCGGACTGCTCATAATTTGGCTTGCTGGTCACATGTATTCCCTCCCATGCCATGCACGAGATAATGTATGCAAGTATGCCATTTCACTTGCAATTACATATTATCATTGAAAATCAGTTCATAAACATATACCATTTGTTTAACCAAAATAAACATCATATTTGGAATAAAAACCAGTGTCATACATAATCCATAGTGTCTCAATAAGGTAGGAATCCTACCAACGTCCGATATACTGTCATTTTCTTGTTTTGCAAGAACAATACTAACGATCGCGTGAAAATGAATTGAACATCTTTAACTTATCAAATTCAACCACATATATATATATATATATATCAATTTGATTGTCCATTTAATTTTCATCACACTTTGCATCTTACTGGATAAACAAAGGTATCTGGAAAATCAAGCAAAAATAAAACATTCTATTTCAGTCGACTGAATCAGGGATTCAGTTGACTGAATCATACCTAGTTACTATCTCTATCTTACCCGTAAACTTTCAGGCGACTGAATAATAATATTTAGTCGGCTGAAACACAATTAGGTACTGTATGAACTTGACCGTAACCTTTCAGTCAGTTGACTTTGGGTCAAATCTTCTATGCTCTCGGTCAGTACACTTTCAGTCGACTAAATCACAGATTCAGTCGGCTGACTATGGATCAGATCGTTTGTGTGCTCGGCCAGTTTACATTCAGTCTACTGAATAAAAGATTCAGTCGGCTGAATTTTTACACCAGATCACTTACTTGGTTGGTACATATATGTTCAGTCACTGAATCAAAGATTCAATCGGTTGAAATACCAATAGACCCCATATATTCATAGCTAGCCCATGTTCAGTCGACTGAATCATAAGATTCAATCGGCTGAAACTCCCAGATAACCCTTGTGTGCTTGGCCAACACCTTTTCAGTCTACTAAATCTTGAGATTCTGTCGACTGACTTTTTGTCAGTTCTCTTTCTTTGTATGCATGGTTAGGCCTTTCTTCATGAAATCCATTCCTTATCATTTTTAAACATAGATTTCATCATCCATATAACTCTCAGTGAATTTACTCTACCCTCTAGCCAAGGCTAGGGTCATTTCCATAATTCATTCAATCTTTGTATCGTTATCTCATGGTTTTGGATTCAATTCGATGGTTGTTTGTTTCAACCCACCACCATCCTCTTGATGGATTTCCAATTCCATGGCCTTATACATTTTTTGTCATTCATTTCGACAAGCCATGGAACCCATGGGTTAGGCCACACCATGGCCAAACCTATGGTTTCCTTAGTCTCATTCCCACGTTGTTAAACTTTAAATATACCTTCTTTCCGTCTCCTTCTTTTCTTTTTAATCTGTTTTTTCTTCCTTAATCCTTCTTCTTCCTTTCCTCTTCAAAAGTCTCCAATATAAATATGGAAATGGGAGAGGCAGGGGAGAGGAGAGGAGAGAAATCTCTTTGCTCAAGGTGTGGAGGAGTCTGCCGAGGGGTGTGGAGTGCCCCTTGGTTGGTGTCTTCATGTAACAACCTTCGACTCTTCATACCCTCTCATAATGGTTTGTCTAACCAATCAGTCCCTTGGCTTAACCAAGGGGACTCTTGGCTTCAACCAAGAAACCACTTTGCCTTCCAACGAGTCCCCTTGAGATGGAAACTTCTCAACTCAACAACACCATAACTCAATTGAACTCACTAGTAGTTGACCAAGTCAACAATGACATGGCCGGCCATGCATGTGGTGACTTGGTCACCACATGGCACTTGTGTCCCATCTTGGCCATGTCACTTGATGATGTGGCCTCCTTGTCTACTAGGCTTCCATGTGATGACATGCATGCCACATGGCAATGCCACATCACTTGCATGCCACCTCACTTGATGAGGTGGACTTTAATATATTAAATACATTAATTATTCAATTCAATTAATTTAATTAAACTTACCCCATTACTTTAAAATTAAACTCATCTATGATCCATTGGGTCTTAATTGGGAAATTGACTCATTTACTTCGAACTTACCCAATTACTTTAAAATCAAGCTCACCCATGATCCATTGGGTCTTAATTGGGTAATTGATCCATTTCTTGCCCATCTATTGTCAATTTCTACTTTTTAAATCTCAAATTTCATTAATTTTCCATTCAAAAGGACTATTCCAATATATTCAAGTAAGGAAAATCAGGGGTGTTACAATATTACCCTCGTTTTGAAAATTTCGTCCCGAAAATCGAGCGAAATAGGGTTTCAAACAAATTACACAAATAACTCAGGATGAGCTGCTCTCATTTCTGACTCAAGTACCCAGGTGGCTTCCTCATTACCATTTCGGTCCCATACCACCTTGACGAACGAAATTGCTCGGTTCCGTAACACCCTTTGTTCCATCTCAATCACTCTGACAGGCCTTTCGACGTAAGATACGTTGCTTTGCACTTCTATGTCTTGTACATTCAGCACGTGCGATGGGTCAAGATTGTACTTCCTCAACATAGAAACATGAAACACATCGTGTACTGGTGACAACTGTGGATGGAGTATTAGACGATAGGCCACTACCCCCACCATCTCATGGATTGGAAAGGGTCCCACAAATCTGGGTGACAGTTTCCCTTTCTTTCCAAATCTCATGTGTTCCTTTCGTTGTGAGACTTTCAAGAACACTAGATCTCCCACTTCAAACTTAAGAAATCGTCTCCTTTTGTCAGCATAGCTCTTCTGACGACTCTGTGCTGTGAGCAGATGCTGTCGTATCACCTTGATTTGTTTCTTGGTTTCTGCAACTAGATCAGGTTCAATAAGTGTAGGCTCACCAGCCTCTGTCCAACACACTGGTGATCTACAGGGTCTACCATACAATGCCTCGAATGGAGACTTTTTGAGGCTTGCCTGGTAACTGTTGTTATATGAGAACTCAACCAGTGGTAGATGATCTTCCCAACCACCCTTGAAGTCTAACATGCAACCTCTCAGCATATCCTCCAACATTTGTATTGTTCTCTCTGACTGACCATCGGTCTGTGGATGAAAAGTTGTGATGATTAATAAACTGGTTCCCATAGCGACTGCATGCTCTGCCACACTCTGCTAGTGAATCTGCCATCTCTGTCGGACACAATAGTCCTGGGTATACCATGTAGCTTGATGATGTCCTTGATATACTGCAGTCCCAAAGTCTCAGACGAGTTTGTCATCTTGATTGGGAGAAAATGTGCAGACTTGGTCAAACGGTCCACTACAACCCAGATTGCATTGTTACCCTTTGAAGACCTTGGCAGTCCTGTTACAAAGTCCACGGAAATATGTTCTCATTTCCATTCGGGCACAGGTAGAAGTTTGAGCAGTCCTGGAGGCTTCTGATGTTTTGTCTTGACTTGCTTACAAGTAATGCAGTGAGAGACAAAGTCAGCCACGTGTCTTTTGAGTCCATACCACCAATAATGTCTTTTCAGATCATCGTACATCTTGGAGCTACCCGGATGAATAGAGAGTTTTGTTTGATGAGCTTCGATCAACATCTCTCTTCTGCAGCTTTGAGGCACATATGTCTTGGCTCGGAAGGAGAGACCTTGTCCAGGTTGTAATTCCCATTCAGGTATGACCTCTCCAGTCGACATTTTGACCCAAATTTCTGCCACTTCAGGATCTGTTCGCTGTTCTTGTTCAATTTTGGAAACCATACTGGATCGTACCATCAGATTATACATGCTCCTGTGATCTTTGATGTACAAATTGAACTCTCGGATGGTTGCCAGCATTTCCCATTCTTTCATAATCAGACTAGCCACAATTACATGTGAAATGCGGCTGAGGGCATCTGCCACTTTGTTCGCCTTGCCAGGGTGATATCGCAATGCAAATTCATAATCTTGCAGGTGCTCCATCCATCTGCGCTGTCTCAAGTTCAGTTCCTTCTAATCGAACAAATACTTTAAGCTCTTATGGTCTGAAAATACTTCAAATTTCTCACCATATAGATAATGTCTCCAGCTTTTGAGAACGAAGACCACTGCAGCTAATTCTAGATCATGAGTGGGATAGTTGCGTTCATGAATTTTTAGTTGCCTTGAACCGTATGCCACTGCATGATGACTTTGAGTGAGAGAGCACCCAAGTCTTTCTCCTGAAGCATCACAGTATTCTTCATATCCCTTGCCTCTCTCCAGCAAAATCAAGATGGGAACGGTGGTAAGCTTTTGTTTCAGATCCTCAAATCTTCGATTGCATAGGTCCGACCATTGAAATCTGACTCCTTTCTGAGTTAGTTGGGTGAGTGGAGCCGCAATCTTGGAGAAGTCCATAATAAACCTCTGATAGTAGCCAGCCAGTCCCAGAAAGCTGCGATTTCGGTCACATTCTTCGGAGCTTTCTAGTCTCTAACGGCTGTCACTTTAGCTGGGTCCACGGCTATTCATTCTGCTGATATGACATGTCCTAAGAAGTTGACCTTAGATAGGCAGAACTCGCACTTGCTTGCTTTGGCATATAACTGATTCTTCTTCAGGGTATCCAGGACTATCCTCAGATGATCAGCATGCTCCTCCTGACTGGTGGAATAAATCAGGATATAGTCAATGAAGACAATTATGAACTTATCCAGATAATGACGAAAGATTCTGTTCATCAGATCCATGAACACGGCTGGTGCATTGGTGAGTCCAAAAGGCATGACCACATATTCATACAGTCCATACGGAGTTCTGAAAGTCGTCTTCTCTATGTCCTCATCCCTGACACGGATTTGATGGTAGCCTGACATTAGATCAATCTTGGAGAAATGGCTAGAGCCTCTGAGTTGGTCGAACAAATCATCAATTCTGGGTAGAGGGTACTTGTTCCTGACTATCAGCTGATTCAATTTCCTGTAATCCACACACATCCGAAGAGTACCATCCTTCTTCTTTAGGAATAATACCGGTGCTCCCCAGGATGAGGTGTTGTGCCGGATGCGTCCTAGTCTGAGCAATTCATCAATTTGTTTCTTCAACTCAGACATTTTTGCTAGGGTCATCCGGTAATGCAGCAATGATGCAGGAGTAGTGCCAGGATAGAGTTTGATCTCGAAGTCAATCTCCCTTTTTGGAGGCAAACCAAGGAGTTCTGTCGGAAATACCCCTGAGTAGTCAGGTAGTTTAGCCATTGGCGCCTTGTCCAGTTTGATGTTGTTCAGTATGAGCTGGATCATTTCTTCATGTAATCTCTTGGTCATAGGAATGCTCTGTCTATTGGCATGTATTATAAACCGTTTTCCCTCAGGTAACCAAAATATCACCTTGCGAAGATGACAGTTAATACCGGCCTGGAATGTAGCCAACTAGTCCATGCCAAATATGATGTCGTATTCTGTCATCTTGAGTATCAAATAGTTCAATTTAAATCTGAATTAAGCAAGTTCAGTGACTACGGAGGTGCAAAATAGAACTAGTGATGTGTCTCCAATAGGGGATACAATAGTAAGTGCAGTGGACAGTTGTTGTACTAAGGTACCAGTAGCAGATATGAAGGTAGCAGATATAAATGAGTGGGACGCTCATGAATCAAATAATGCAAAAGCATAATAACTACCAACTACTGCCATACCTTGAATCGCCGAGTGATCCACTGTCTCTGGAGGAGGAAATAAAGTATATAGCCATCCAGGTCCTGTCGGCATGGGTGCCCGTCCTGTCTGGTTATGTGCTCTGGATGCTTGTGTCTGAGCTGGTCGAGCTGGAGGACGGAAAGAACCCCTGAAGTGAGAAGGTCTATTGTTCTGCAAACACTCCCTCTTGAAATGGCCTTGCTGGCCACACAGATAATAGGTGCTAACACCTCGAGGAACCTGAGTGACTGGTCCTGATGTGGAGGGCTGATTGGGATGAAAACCTCTTGTGGAAACAGTAGTGGCTGAGGGTCTCCCAAAGTTAGGTCTAAATCTTTTGTGAGGGCAGAAAGTACTTCCCCCACTCTGACCTCGTCGGTTATCCACAAACCTGACTGTCTCCGTCAGCTCTTGTTCGGCTATGCTAGCCCGACTGACCACTTCTGCTGAAGTAGCTGATTTGAATATAGTGACCTTGGCTCTAATGCTAGGTCACAGGCTTCGCTCAAACTTTCAGGCTTTCTTATATTCCGTGTCCACCATGTATAAAGCATAACATGATAAATGGAGGAATTCTTGATAATAATCTACAACAGTCACTGTGCATTGGACCAAAGATATGAACGCCTGTGTCTGACACTCTTTCTCTTCCTCTGGAAAGTAATGATCCAGAAACATTCCAGTGAACTGGTCCCAAGTCATCTTTGTCCTATCCTCCGTTGGAATCTATGCTTGTTGACGTTCTATTACTTTCCACCATTTGCCGGCATCGTCTACCAAATTGTGAAGTAGCCAGCAGTATTTTGTCCTCATCACTAACGATCTTAAGTAGTTTCAAGATCTTTGTGATGTTTCAATCCAATTTTCTGCTCCCGCGGGTCCCTCTTTCCCTTTGAAATAAGGGGACGCTGCTGTTGGAAATCTCTGACCATGTTTCAGTCCTGTGATTCATTTGAAGTTGTGCCTCCATTGCCATTCTGGTGTTGTTGTAGAACGGAGGTGACCACTGCCTGTACTAAGCTCTGTAGCTCGGGAGGCACCTCAGGAATGTGCACACTATCTTGTCCCTCTTCCTGATGCGGGTTTTGTCGGGTATTTCTTCTTCTCGAAGGCATTTTCTTAAGTCATTGAAACATTGATTGACTTAGTTTCCTAACAAGAACTTGTGTTCACAAACGTTAATGTTATAATTGTTCAATTAATCACAGGAACGGGAGGGTTCTGCTTAGTTTTCCTATACATCTTGTATTTCTTGTTTTGGGGAGATTTTCTAGATATCACATGATGTTTTTTGCTCGGGGGAGGAACTACCTATTTCGCTATGTTTGATAAATCTATAATTTATAGTGATTGTCTTTCCCCTGCTGTTATTTTCTCATCAAATGTTGTTCTCAGATTGAATGCTTACAGTCTGATTCTCATCAAAGTAAATTAATTCGCCCCTCGTGCAGCAGACTCTGAAGAGTCGGTCAGTTGGGATTCTTATCTGTCAATGAGAGATGATACCGTATTATTCTTACATTGCGAGATTCAGCACTTCCGGTTTCGCTCTGATACCAACTGTAACACCCCACTCTTTTTCACTCGCCGAAAATCAGATTATATTTTTTTTTAATAAATGAGTGAGACAGAGCGGAACGCCACGACGCGAGTTAAGTCCGAGTTTCCAAAACTCGACCCTTAGCTGGCCAACTTTATGTGTGCGTGGACTAAGTCCACTTTAACATTTCATACATTTCATGAATACTTGTGGAATATTATATATATGGATAAGATGTTATCCATGATCATGTCATCATTAAGTAGGAAAACCAATCACCATACAATTACAATTTAAAACATAAATATTATCAAACCATAGCAAATACTTTCTAAGTTATTACAATCCAAAATATCAGTCCTCCCAATACATCATAAACATAAAAAATGTGTAAATTAAACTTCATTAATTCCAAGCTCCTATGCTTGGCTCCCTTCATTTCTATGCCCATCTCTTTGTCATTCCCTGTTCCATCATCTATAGGGTAGAAGTAGGGCATCAGTCAACATGCCCAGTAGGTATTCCAAATAGGGTTATGGTACACATAGAAATAATATAAATCAAGATAGATACATCATATCATATTTGTAAAACATCTCATAAGTAATAAAAAAACAATGCAGGATGTCCATATCATAATCATTCTATCATATATGTCATGTCATGGTGTCAATGCCAATTGATCTGCCATCCAATTTCCATATCCAATCACATCATGTATAAATAGTTTTCTTAATAAATCACCATATCAAGGTGTTCCCTTGGCCAATTACGTTCGTAGTATTTTGTGACGGCACCACCAGGTCACTGTATATCTCCTTACATATTATTAATCGGAATTACCGATGGAGTGTGGACTCCTCCCTCTGCGCAGGGTTTCGGGACTGTCTATCCAGGAGCTCTTTGGCCCAAATTACGCCGTACCCATTTCTAGCAATCCTGGACAAGGCCAAAATCTCAACAGTTCACATAGCTTCATACAAGCTAGTCTCAACTCTCAAGTCCAAGTCATGTCCGGACCGCTCATAATTTGGTTTGCTGGTCACATGTATTCCCTCCCATGCCATGCATGAGATAATGTATGCAAGTGTGCCATTTCACTTCAAAATACATATTATCATTGAAAATCAGTTCATAAACATATACCATTTATTTAACCAAAATAAACATCATATTTGGAGTAAAAACCAGTGTCATATATAATCCATAGTGTCTCAATAAGGTAGGAATCCTACCAATATCCGATATACTATCCTTTTCATGTTTTGCAAGAACAATGCTAACGATTGCGTGAAAACGAATCGAACCTCTTTACCTTATCAAATTCAACCATATATATATATATATATCAATTTGATTATCCATTTAATTTTCATCACCCTTTGCATCCTACTAGATGGACAAAGGTATATGGAAAATCAAGCAAAAATAAAACATTCTATTCAGTATACTGAATCATACCCAGTTACTTTCTCTGTCTTACCCGCAAACTTTCAGTCGACTGAATAATAATATTCAGTCGGCTGAAACACAGTTAGGTACGGTATGAACTTGACCCGTGACCTTTCAGTCGACTGACTTTGGGTCAAATCCTCTGTGCTCTCGGCCAGTACACTTTCAGTCGACTGAATCACAGATTTAGTCAGCTGACTTTAGATCAGATCATTTGTGTCTTCGGCCAGTTTACATTCAGTAGACTGAATAAAAGATTCAGTCGGCTAAATTTTCAACCAACCGTTTACGTGTTTGGTAAATATACCTTCAGTCGATTGAATCATAAGATTCAGTCGGCCGAAACACACCTGATCAAAACCAAGTCCCACTTGGTTTGCAACATTTAAAGTCCATTAACCAGACTTGTGGGGTTCGGCCATACCCATGGCCGAGCCTGACCCTTTTTGTTCATTTATTCCATTAATTACCAAAATGCCATTGGTCTAAACCTTAGTTATTCCAAAATACATAACCCTAAGTCCGCCAAACAATTCCCATGTTTAGGTCCAAAAACATAGATCATAAACATCTAAGTTCTCCAAATAATTCCTCATGGGGTTCGGCCATACACCATGGCTGAACCCATGATCCACCACTTTCACTTATATTTACAACAATGCCATCCATGGCTAACATTATCCCTTATTCTCATTCATAATGTACTTAACTAATAATTAACCCATTAATCCGAGTTCACAAAATAAACCTCATGGGGTTCGGCCATACACCTTGGCCGAACCCATGATCCTCCAATTTATTTAAAATACACAAAACATAACCCACAAATTTGATTCATGGGTTCGGCCATACACATGGCCGAACCCATGATGTCCTTGTTTCCAATTAATAATCCATCCTTCCATACTTTACAAGGTTTCCATAATTAAAAGGTTTCCATAAATAATCTCCACCTTCCCTTATTAGAAGGTTTCCAAAAATAAACTCCACCTTCCATTATTAGAAGGTTTCCATAATTAAACTCCACCTTCCATTATTAGAAGGTTTCCTAAATTAGTAACCATCTTCCTTAGTTAGATAGTTTCCTAGATTAGAAACCATCTTCTATAATTAGATAGTTTCCTAGATTAGAAACCATCTTCCATAATTAGATAGTTTCCTAGATTAGAAACCATCTTTCCATAATTGGAATGCTTTCCAAATTTAGCAAACTCCTTCCATCAACCATTACAAAATAGTAACCATCTCCATGGGGTTCGGCCATACACCATGGCCGAACCCTATGGTTCATGATCTTGACCCTTATTTCAGTCCATTAAAATTCAACAATAATACTTACATATTTCCATGGGGTTCGGCCATACACCATGGTTGAACCCTATGGTTCAAGATCCTCTCTTTAAAATCACCAATCATTGATCTCAAATACTTATTTAACAATTAACCAAACATCTTCCATGGGGTTTGGCCATGCACTATGGCCGAACCCTATGGTTCCATACTCCCTCTTTTAAATCCAAAACACCTAACCGTCCAAGGTTTCCATGATTTAAAATCTAAGAACATAAACCCATAATTAGACCATGACTTTCTATGGTTTCGATTCAACAAAATGAACCATGTCTTTCCATTAATCAATCAATGTTCCTCCATGGTTTTTAATATTCATAACCCAACAAAATAAACCATAACTTTCCATGGGGTTCGGCCATGCACTATGGCCGAACCCTATGGTTCTTTCTTTCCATTCAAATCATTAAATCCATCTCCATCTTCTTCCATGGCGTTCGGCCAAATACCATGGCCAAACCCTATGGTTCTTTTATTTCAAAATAAATTTATCAAACAAGATACTAACCTTTTTCCGATTTCTTGTTCTTCCAAGCCTTCTCCTTTCTTCTTAATTTTCCAAACCAAGAACACCTCTTGTTGGCTGCCTTTTTCTTCTCCTTGCTCTTGATCTTGGCGAGAATGACAATTGAGAGAGAGGAAATAAAATTCGGCTATGGGGTTGTAAAACCGTGTACCCTTGTCCTCCTTGTAATGGCCCGGAATTTGTAAATCAATATATATGTGACTATTATTTATTTTAATGGTGGAAATTGGAAATTTGATGGAATAAATGGTGAATAGATCAAAATATGGACAAAGGCCCAAGTATGGCCCAATGGACCATGGATTGGATTTAAAATCATTTAAATGGTCAATTGGGCCAAGGATGGTCAAATTGTGCCCAATACCCATTTGGGACCCAATGGATCAAGATGATGTAAGCTCTAAGGTAAATGGGTCGGAGGTGAGTGTGATTGGGCCATGGGCCCAATGTTGATCCAAGTAGTTGAAATGGATTTAATTAAATCACCTAAGTTGGAACTTATTTAAAATCTAAGTGACATGGCCAAATGGGACCCACCTCCACCTCACTAAGTGAGGTGGCGTGGGGACCAAGGATTGTTGGGGCCGGCCACCATGGTTGAATTGGTCAACCATGGGTGGATGTATGAAGGCAATTTAAGCAAATGGAATTAAGTTAAATGGGAATTAATTAATCCAATTATCTAATTAATTAAATGTTTAAATTATCCAAAAAGGGTGGTCAAATGGTCAAAGATGGGAGACCAGGCCACCTTATCTCTAACACATAAAAACGTTGGCTAGTGGTGGTTATCCCAACCACCACCATAAAGCATGATAAAAATCTTATGTGGGTTGGTGAGAGGAATTAATGATAAAGTGTATTATAAGCAACAAAAAGGAGTTGTTTTCATCTCATTCCCTCCACTTCACTCTCATTTCATCCTCTTCCTTTCTTGCTCTCCCTTATTGCCATCCCACACCAAGGAAGGAAGGAAAAAGAAAGCTAAGGAGAAAAGAAGAGAATAAGAGAAGAAGAGAAGAAAGAAGTGCAATTTTTGGCCCATCACTCCAAGACTAAGACCTTGGATAATTCTTCCCATCATCTCCCCTCTCCCTCTCTCAAACACACCCATCGTGTATGGCCGAACCCCACTAAGGCATGCATTAGGGACTTAATCATGGATAAAATGTGGACTGATTTGGTAATGTATAATAAGGTATCGGGACATCACAATCGGTGCGCGATCGGCGACCGGATTCGTAAACGGAAACGAAAAAGGGACGCCAGTCGGTATTCGGTAGGATTCCTACCTTTTTGTAAGCCATGGATTATGTGATGTTTCCTTAATTTATTTTGATAATTATATGGTTTGTCTTATGATGGGTTTAAGGTTATGAGAATTATATGTTAATGCTATGAATTATATTTTAAGGTTATGCATTATGTGTTAAGGCTATGTATGATATATTAAGGTTATGAGTTATATATATTACATAGCATAATGCATTTACATCTCATGCATGGCATGGACGGGAAAATAAAAAAATCGGAGTCCATGCTCCGTCGGGGCAACCGAGAAGCAGACATGGGGATAGCTTAATGTGCTATAACCGGAGTCAATGCTCCGTCGGGGCGACCAAGAAGCAGACATGGGGATAGCCTGATGTACTATAACCGGAGTCCATGCTCCATCGTGGCGACCGAGAAGCAAACATGGGGATACTTTAATGTGTTGAGCTATAACCGGAGTCCATGCTCCGTCGGGGTGACCGAGTAGCAAACTGTAACGCCCCGCCCTTTCCGAGAATCAAATCAATAGATTTAACTAGTGTAAGCATAAGTCTCATAAAAATCAAGACAAAAACCATAAATACATGTGGTTACAAGTAGGTAGGAAACCTACCGAAGATTAGCTTCGGTGTTTGTTCTTTTTCACTGGATCACGACTCGCACGCCGCTAAAGAGATCCGTCACCTTAATCACATAAACTACGAATCAATTTCAATCCCAAGCATTTATCTTTGAAGGGGTTCGGCCATACAACATGGCCGAACCTCATCATCTAAATTTGGTCCTTAATTCATCTCTTGGTTACTAACCTTAATCACCAAACCCATTGGTTCCAATACTCAATTATATCACATTTTAACCTTTAAAACTACCGATCAATTCCATGGAACGGATCCACACAAAACCCATAGTCATGGTACATGGGGTTCGGCCCTACACATGGCCGAACCCAATGGCTTTCCCATTTAAACTTCCATGTCCTAACCTTAGCCATAGGACCCCATAGTTCGGCCATGAAATGGCCGACCCATGACTTATCCATTTGTTCACATATGGGTCCTTTACCAACCATTAAAGATGTTCCATGATCTTTTCATTTGAAACCTTTTGATTCAATAAAACATTCCACATAAAATAATCCATATAAAATGGTCCATGGGGTTCGGCCCTACACATGGCCAAACCCAATGGCTCCCTTGATCCAATAACTTTAACCTATGTATTTAACTTAGGCTACACCCTTTTACCAAGGTGATTACATGGTTCAGCCATCCAAAGGCTGACCCAAATCAGTAACCATAACCCCATGTAAATCACATAAAAACCCATAAGGCAACCCATGGGGTTCGGCCATTCACATGGCCGAACCTTATGGTTCTTTGGATGCAACTTTTCCAATAATTCCACATAGTTTATCTTCTGTATCTTAGCCAAAAAAACAGCAAGGTTTAACCATCCATTGCCGATCCCATACAGTTAAATAATTCCATTTTACAACCCTTTTAAAAATCTATACATATGGTATGGTTTTTATCCCCAAAAACCATACCATTCACCAATTATTTCCATGGGGTTTGGCCATCCCAAGTGGCCGAATCCATGCTCTAAATTTCCATGTTTTAAACCTTATCATCTTACTTCACATCATTAGTTAATTCGGCCACAAAGTGACCCAATTAACATATGTAAAAATCACCATAGTTGACATGGTTCTTAACTTTCCAAAACATTAAACTAACACCTCTCTTTTCATGGGGTTCGGCCAACCAAGATGGCCGAACCCAATGATATAATTTTTTATCCTTTTAAGCCATCTAATCCAAGGTTTAATCCTTTGATATATTCGGCCAATCCATAGCCCAACATATGACACTCAAAACCATGATTTTAGAACTTTTCAAAACATGTAAATAATCTAATCTTAGCATCAAAAACAATCCATGGTTTTGTCCTACAAAAACCATCCAATTTAACCCATTCTTTTCACGGGGTTAGCCATCCCCAATGGCCGAACCCTATGATCAAATTTCCATCTTATTTATGAACTACCATCTAAGGTCTAACCCTTGATGGATTCAGCCAAATGATGACCCAATCATACCCTTTTTTTATAACTTATTTAGCTACATACTTTAAGAAAATCTTACCAATTTTCCTTTGCTCCTTCCCTCTTGCTTCCTTTCTTTCCTTCTTCCTTAATCCTTTGCCGAAATGGTGTTGGATCAAATGGTGAAACACAACAACTAGTTCGGTCCAAAGATGGTGTTCTTGAGAGGGGGAGAGGGAGAGATGAAAAACCAATTTTTCCAAAGTGTACTCGGCCAAATGGTGGTGTTTATTCCTTTTGTTAAACAGCCTAACCTCCCTCTTTAATCCTCATTAACCATTGTCAAAACCGAGGGGATATTGGGTGCCATCCAAGGCACCCCTTGGTACCAACCGTCGCCACCCTTCATGTAAGCCCATGCATCTCATGAGATGAGATGCATGCCGCCCATGCTTGGTGTCCCTTGGTTTTGGCCATCAAGGGGGATATCTTGATGAGGTTTTTCCATCAAGGGGAATATGACATCATGATGGTATGGATAATGGGTGGGACACATGACATAAGACACCCATGGCATAGCATTCATTTTACGGTTTTCATTATATTATTATCTGTATGCTTGTTATCACTAATCCATGTGTTAGCCCTACTCGGAGTCCTACTGAGCGTGTTGTCTAACGCCCTACTTCTACCCTGGCTGATGACGCAGGAGACGGCAGAGCAGAAGGACGAGACGGGAGTCAAGCTTAGGAGCTTGGGGAAGGCGGTTACTTAATTTATTTAAATTTTTTTGGAAATGTATTTGAGTAGCCTAGCTTGTCGGAAATATAATATTTTAGATTACTTGCTATGTTTTGGTTTTTAGTTTTGGACATTGTGATGTTGAGGTATTTTGGTAATTAAATGAATGTTATCTTCCCTGCTATCTAAATTGGTAGGTTAGTTTTTAACTCCGCATTTAGTTTAAAATTCCTCGAGCTTACTTCTACGTGTGAACCATTCCCCGTGGACTTCGTTCCACGCACACGTAGGGTTGGCCAGTTAAGGGCCCGGCTTTAGAAGCTCGGACTTAACTCGCGTCGTGACGTTCCGCGCCCTTTGTCACTTTCATTTAAAAAAAAAAAAATAGACTCTGATTTTAGTGTGAAAAGGGGCGGGCGTTACACTCCTCTCCTTATAAAGCCTTTCCTTGGTCCCAACTTTGGAAGGTGCTTAAGATAGCCAACCCCCTTTAGCCGTGCGCCACTTGCTATTTAATTGGGACTTGCCGACCTTGGCTTCCCATATTTGGAATGTGCTATAGCTAAACAAACCCCTATTGCCTTGTGCCCTTGTGTTTAATTTAGACACTTCTTTTATTTAATTTAAGACTATATGCATACCCTTTTTAAAAGATCCATGCGCATCACCTAGATATGCAATCCCTATACACGGCCAATGTATCTTTCTTGGATATGCACATCTAAAATTCGGCCATGCAATATTTATTTAATATTGCATTATTAATTAAATTCAACCCCATTTAATTTTTATTGAAACCAATTCCAGAAACCGTTGGGTCCTAATTGGACCAATGACCCAACTCTTTGTCCACTTAGAATCCATAACTAATATTCACAAATTAAATGGATAACTTTCATACAAAATAATTAATTGAAAATCCGAGGTGTTACATCACTCGCATGCCACCTCACTTGATGAGATGGCCTTTAATATATTAAATACATTAATTATTCAATTCAAATAATTTAATTAAACTTACCCCATTACTTTAAAATTAAGCCCATCTATGATCCATTGGGTCTTAATTGGGAAATTGACCCATTTACTTCGAACTTACCCAATTACTTTAAAATCAAGCTCACCCATGATCCATTGGGTCTTAATTGGGTAATTGATCCATTTCTTGCCCATTTAATGTCAATTTCTACTTTTTAAATCTCAAATTCCATTAATTTTCCATTCAAAAGGACTATTCCAATATATTTATAAGGAAAATCTGGGGTGTTACACTGCCCATCTACCCATTTAACCCATTTACCAATTTACGTATCCACCCATTCATCCATTTGCCCATCCACCCATTTGCCCATTTACCCATTTACCCATTCACCCATTTACCCATAAACCCATTTACCCATTTACCCATTTATCCATTTACCCATTTACCCATTTACCCATATACCCATGCACCCATATTCATATCCCTTCACTTAGACCCACCAATCCATCTGTCTATGTCAGAATCGGTCTAAGTCCTTAATATCTAGTTTATGTTTACATTGAGTTAGTTTAGGATTTTAATTAATTTGTTAGAGTCAGTCTAGCTTAGGATTTTTATTATGTCAGTTTAGGAATTTTGTTATTAAGTCTGTTTCTAGGTTTTGCGTTGTGAGTCCTTTTAGGTACATCTAAACCCAGTTAGCACTATTCCGATATTTTCTGATTTGCACCTGATCACTATAGATTATGGAACATTGAGGACAATGTTCAATTCGAGTTTGGGGGTATTGAGGAGTTACACTTTAGTCCAAAAAAAAATAATTGTTTTCTTAGGAAAAGATAGCCAGGCTTAACCTTTCCAAGGGAAGAGTAGGTGAAGGCTGAGACTCCATGGTGCTTAAAAAGACTGTCAATCTTAACTTGAGAAAAGCATGCATCTTGACAATCTGACTTAAAAGGAGTCAAATTTTTAGCATTAATACTTAGATAGAGATCTTTACATCATATTTTTCCGGAAAGACTTTTATAGGATTTATATTTGGAAAAACCTGTACACAGCCATATTAAGTTTAGTCTGAAAAAGAAATATTCACGAGTCGAGTAATCACTAGAGGAATACCAGTGGAGACTTAACCCAATGAGTTTTAGAGCCGTTCATTTTTTTCCAAGGGTTATAAGTAAACTCCTGTTTCTTTGGTAGCGCATTGAGTCGTTGTTGATCTCATTATTCTTCATCTCGGTCATATTACTGAGAACGACATCAAAATTGAGTTATACCTGGAATTTTTTGGAATTTATTTGAAACAAAGAAACCATCTTATGAAGCTTAGGATATGATATAGGCCATTTTTTGGATCGTTTGAGCCTTCAAGACTACCTATTTTTGGTCATCTTATCTTGATAGTTCCCTAGTTGAGCCTTCAAAATAGCCTGTTTTCTTGACTAGCCATGTCTACCATACCCAACTCTTGTCCAGGAGTATGAGCCAATTGAAAAAATTTCCATGACCTATTCTTAAAGAAATGTTAGAGATGAAAAAACAAAATGGGATGGTACTCTAAAAACAAGGGCACAAGAAAAGAAAAATAAGGAAAATAGCATCCTAAAAAGGGAAACATCCAGACACTAAAAGAAGGATGTGAAAAAAAAATACTTAGAAAAGTGCCAAAAAAGAGAAACAGAGGAAAAGTATCCCATTCAAAATCATGAAGACCTCTAACCAATTTAAAGTATTTATCTTTAGAGCCGTCTATCCTTCTTTGATTTGATCCGATCCCAAGCCACGTTTCAACCTTAAAGGAAGTCCTATTGATCTTAGGCCTAAATAAGGTGTTTCAAGTGGAAAATAAAGGAAGAAAAATGATGGTATTTGACTCAACGTTCTCAGGTAAGCAGCACATATTCATGAGATCATTATTTTCTTTTGAATTGAGGTGTCTTTGTTAATACATATGTGAGATATTTGGATTTCAAATACATAAATTCTCTACGCACATATGCTTGAGAGAAAATCTAAACCTCTAAGTGAACAAAACTTGAGTCTATTTGGAAAAAGAAGTCTATCTTAATATTGGCTAAAGCACCATACACTCCAAGTATAAACCTTGTAAAATGAAATTTAAAGTTGTATGATGTCTATACCTCTCATCCATGTGTTCCTATTAAATATGTTGATATTTGTGGGTATTATCACTGAAAGCCCTCACGAGACTATACCTCGTCCACTAGGGGTAACCTAGGGGTTTAAAGGCTTGTTGCATATGCTAAATGCAATCGAGAGTACCAGCGAAAGTGGTGTAGTTTTTAGGTTTAGTTTAGGTTTTAGTTTTGTCTAGGTATAGTCAAGGTTTAGATTAGGATTATATTAGGATTTTTTTTTTTAAAGAATTTTTAGCTTTAGTTTTGCTCGAGGACTAGCAAAATCTAAGTTTGGGGGTATTTGTTGAGTACTGAAATCTTACATTTTTACCCCTATTTATTGGACCAGTTAGCTCTCAATTTTGTGTATATTAGTGCATTCAATACAATTTCTTAGCTTTGTAGATTAAAAATGGAGAATACAGGAAATCAAGCTAAGTGAGTGGATGATTGCTAGCTTTGAGCCTAAAATAAAAGATATGGAATTTTAGATTTTAAAGTGGTGGAGTTAATTATTTAGTTCCGGGAGAGATAACATGCAATTCAAGTGCCAAAAGACTGAAAATCAAGATCAAATGGGCCAGAGATCCATTTCAATTGGGCCAAGCTAAGCTCCACAGGCTAACATTTGGCCAGGCCACAGGCAGTCCATGCGCATATTACAAGATGGGCTAGGCCAATGTCCACTCCAGAGTCCAATAAAGGCCCAAGTCCTCAAGCTCAAGTCCAAGGTCCACTAGAGGCCCATATGCTCATTTATAGGTCCAAAACCCAAGTCCATAAACCATTCACACGCCCAAGCCTTGTCCATTTCCTTGTCACTCCACACCACCCAATCTCCCCTCCAATGCAATCTCAACCACTCATCTTAATCCCTTAATCCAGACCATTCATCTCATGCATCAAAATTAGGTAAACCTTAGATCCACCTATCAAATCCGACCCATACATGCATTAACATTAGATCTAGACCATCCAATCCATCCATCACCTAGATTTACCTTAGGATCACAGGCATTCATATATCAGCTATGCATCCATTCAATTAGATTATCCATCAACCATCTAAATCACTAGATCTTAGGACATTTCATCACATCCATTCATATCATTCATAGACCTAGGAAAAACCTGAGAGCCATCTTACTAATCCAATGCATACATTCATCATCTTAGATTTGAGCTATGCATTTTATTATCTATCTTGATCAACCTTTGAATCTCAACCCTCCATTTGGGAACCTACTTTTTATATAATTTATTTTAATCTACTTACCTTAGAGCCATTAGATCTAGATCCCATTCAATCATAGCCATTCATTCATAAAAACGTTAGATATAGAACAACTTGGAATCAAAGCAACTAAAATATCTCCAGGCACTTGACCCAAAATTCCATCTAGGTTCATGCCACATCACCTACACCTCATCATCCCTCCTCCAAGCAATCCAAATTCGCCCAAGGAAATGAGACACTTGCCAATTTCGTGTGAAGCCTTGTGGAGGAAGAAATGGAGAAAAAAAATTGGATTTGGAAGACAAATTTTGACACCGCTTTGGTATTTTGACCATAATTTTCCACTCCAATATCAGATTCCATTCATTGTTGTTGCATTGGAAAGAAGACTTCAAAGGATACAATTTTGTAGTTTACAAATTTCATAATTCGGACATTTAATAGGTCAAAATGGAGCTGTAAAATGGTACATGTGTAGAAAGATGGAATTTGCACTCCAGTTTCTAAACTAATCCTAAATCCCAATTTTTTTTCCACGAATGCTTAGCCACCAAACCAAGCCACCAAATTTCATGTTACCCTATCGTAAGCCCTATTTTTCATTCTTAAATCCCATCCATCCAAATTTCATGAGATCTAATCCAAGCCATCAATCCATAACTTAAACCCATATTTAATCCCAACCATCCATTCATTCTTGGAGCCTATAAATAGAGCACTAGGCCAACAGTAAATTTCAAATTTGACCTGGAGCTTGAGAGGACCAAGGCTGGAGCAGAAGACAAGAAGACAGGAGCACCAGTCAAATTTACAAAGTGAGAGTTGTAAATTTTATTTTTATGTTGTCTTTCTTATATTTAATTTATAAGTGCCTGTACTGAACTCTTCCATGAAATAAATACAAAGCATCCATTTAGAATCCTAAAACATCCAACTTCTAGAATTCTTTTGTGATTATTTTGCTTTTAATTTCAAGTTTGCAACTTTTGTTTCTTTAATTAAACATGAGCAAATGCAATAGTTAGGATCTTGATTATAAATCTTGAATCTTGATTACTAAGGATTAATTAATTAAATTAAAATTTACAAATCTTGTCTTTATTAGTGAGTATGAATTGTATTTCAGATCTTTATGCGAATTTCATAGCTAGGTTTTGTATTTGTTTACACATTTTGGGCGATGAGCGGTCTATTCCAAAAAACCAACCTTTATGTTACTGCACTTTTTTTTTTCAATCATTTATTTTATGTCTTTTAATCATTATATATTCTATGTTTGTTGTATAATTTTTGTTCTAACCTAAATCTTGTATGTTTTATTCTTTTTAAATTCTTTAGTTCATGTTATTATTATATTCTTTTAATTCTTTGTATTTACACTCTCTCAAAATTCATTCAATTAAATATTGGAGATGTGGTATTTTAATCTTATAACTTGTAATTTTGACTATGATTAAGATTATCATTTAATTCACCATTTTAATTTAAGGACAATTAATTCACACATCTTATTTGTTGATTTTCCAAGTTAGATACATGACTCATATAAAGGTTCCACTTCTTGAAAATAATTCTTTTTAAAGGAAAACAAATTTAATTTTAATTCATATATTTTGAGATTTTCCTTTGGGTTCGACCTCGCACTCAATCGCTATACTATAAATGGTTCGTGCGCTTGCGAGATTTATAAATTTAAAACATCAACACATAGCTTATAATCATAAAAGTATTCCATACAGATATGGCACACGAGAAGAAGGATAAAACCAACACATTTATTTATAATCACCAGGCTATTACATACTACTCCTATTACAAGCAGTATTTACATACAAGATGATGGTTTTATACTATGACCACTCAATTAAACAAATAAACTCGTACTATGTCTAATACAACCCATAAGAACTTGTCTAACCAACCTAGTCTTCTTCTTCCATCCCAACACCTGCACGATCCATCCCCTTGCTACTTAGTGGGATACATAAGGGCATACTTTCTTATTGTGGTTACTGTCTCCGTACACTGAGCATCCTTGCTCTTCCTTGCCTTTGGAATAACGACAATTCCCCTTGGCGTGCCCACTCTTCGAGTGCCCACTGTTTCCGCAAATCTCACAAAGATCTGGTCGAGATGGCCCAACAACATCTGTTCATGCTAACGGAACATGTTTCCAGATTGGTACCTCCTGGTTACTTCCCGAAGAGGACTTAGTCTCACTAGGAGGTGGCGTTGCAGGAGTCTACTCTGGGGAGTTGGTGTCACTGTTCGATGAGTCTGTAACGGGGTTGATCCTCCTACTCTTGCTTCGTCACTAATCGGGTTAGGGGTCAGAAATCTCGCAGGTCCATTCGGCTTGAAGACTTCGAGACGCTGGTTCTGGTTGGTTACCCGATCTATTACTTGCACAATAGATTTTATCAAGTCTATCCCCATGTCGGTGACTACCTTGATATAGTCTGGCCTTCCCCGATAGACGTCATTCCCTCGGCGATTAGGTGAATCATACATGTCTGTGTAACAAAAAGGATGTATATCAGTTTACCAAGTCATAATGTGATATCATACACAAAGAAAAATACAACACATGCACAAAGTTTGATCAAACAATCACAAAGTATCACAATATCACCTAATTCCCTATCTCAGTCTGAGGTATCCATAACTCAGTTGTTCAAACACCCACTAAGCTAAACCATTTCTAACGTACTCAGCCCATTCTAAACCAAGCTGCCACCACTTACTTATTCAACTCTCTCCATCACTTGCTAAGCTGAACATTCGGTTGTCTATACCAATTTTCCCATACACCAAGTTGTCTCTATCTTCAGACATATAATTCCAACACAGTCTTAGTATTGAACCTAATACTCTGTTACCAAGTTGCCATGCCCAGCCCCTCAGGGGCTCCGAAGGCGTGGACTGATTTTTTTTCCTTTACAAAAGCATCTATGATTGCGGAATTAACAATTCAACATGGACTTGATCTTTTATCTGATCAGAAGTTCGGACATAGCATTTGACACCCTCGGACCCAGCCATCACATGGGCGGCTAAGTTCCCAAGCAGATGGAGGGGTCACAATGGTCCCACTTAAAACCCAAATCCTTGACAGAACCCAACTATCACCGTGGTATACGGACACACTACTAATCACAGTGCAACCCAACACTTTGATTCCATTCCTTTGAAGTCCAATTTATAAATGTAACACATGCTCTACCTAACATTCACCATCAACTAACATATGCCCATCAAAATCACACATAAGAAACGTAGAAGTTTTATTACATGTCTACCACATCTCAACTAGACACAATAAAGGGTTTATTACATTTCAAGACTCATTCAAACAATATTTAAAAACACAATAATAGAGAATTCCCAACAGTGGGGAATAATAACATAGAGGGCTTCCACCCCTACTACAACTGTGGACCATCCAGTCCTTCTTCATCCGGGTTCCCTGTAACATAAGGGATGTGAGCTAACACAACCCAGTGAAGAGAAAACAACAAAGACTATTTTATCATCTATAAACATTGTTAGTCCCGGTTTGACCGAGTCACCATGTTGTTAATTTCATGGCCTAGAATAGCATTGCTTTGGAAGAATGAAGATAATGAGTCAAGACTCAAGAATGGTGAAGACTGAATCAAGAGTTCAAGCATAGGAATATCAAGTGTAATATTCAAGATCACCAAGTGTATGTCTATCACAAAAGGTAAATTGGCCATAGATGACTCTAGTGTGGACCCCACACCTAAGACGACCCTGGCTAGGCTTAGAGAACAAATTGGTAAAATATAATCAAGCCTAGTGGACCATTAACATCAAACAGAACAAATGAACTCAAACTTGCAAAATTGATATATTGTCAGGACGATACATTATGTCTGGTGACCCATCGCCAAAGACAAGACAGACCCATCGTGGTCCACGTTCCATCATCTGGAATGATAAGAGTTCTGGTTGGAAAATATTGTCAAACTGGTTCGCTCTCAAACCAAGTCTATCGTGGTTGGTGACCCACCGTGAGTGACAGGGCAGAACCAACGTTGGTCACGACCCGTCGGTTGGGCTTTACAGAGTTCTGGTTGAAATAATCTCTATGAATTGGAGTCGGTCTCAGGACGATACTATCGTTGTGGGTGACAGTTTTTGTGCCGTTGGAGGTGCATTAAATGCGCAATGGTCATATCGTTGGGAAACATATTTGAACTACCACGACCCATCGTGTACCATGACCCATTGGTAACTTACAGTTCTAGATTTTTTTTTTTTTTTTGCCGATTTAAGCTCCGTATTTTTGTGAGATGGAAGAGAGCTTTGAATAGGAAAATCTTAAGGCCTCCCCAGAGAATCTCAACCTCTCTCTAAGCACTTTAAATTGGTGAATCATTTGAAATTCAATCAATACTTTGATTGAGATCAAGATAGAGAGAAAAACCAAATCTAGGATTCCATAGGAAAATCTCATATCCTAGAATCTCTTCCTAGCAGTGATTGTGCATACATTGGTGAACTTCATCAACAAAGGATTCAGCTAGAAGAGATCTTCAAAAAGAACAACATCTACATCAAGTGAGCTAAAAATGAAAGTGCTTCTTATTGTGTTATAACGCAAGGAGCTTAAACCACTATAAAAAATAGAGGGATAAGGATTAGACCAAGGTGGTCGAACCTTTCAAAATTTGGTGGGATTGTGTAGGTGAAATTCCTACTCTATTATGAGGGCGTAATTCCCTTGCCTAGTGAATTTGGGATAATCCAAGAGTGGGTGAGGCCAACAGTAGATGTAAGAGGGGTTTACTCTGAACCACTATACATTGGGTGTTTGGATTGTTTGTGTGATTGATCTATTACTTGTGCACTGTCTTATCACACAACACATCTTTCTTGATTAACATTGTTTATTCCACTACTTATATTTTGATTAATCAGGAAATTTGTGAAGGCCATAAAAATTGGGAATTGTCCTATTCAACACCACCACCCCCCGCTCCCCGGCCACCCCCCCCCCCCCTCCCTCCCTCCCTCTAGGGGCAATCTTGTTCTAACACTGGGAACATTATCTAACATAGTTAATCTACAATGCATGCTATTCCATCCTCCCAAAATAATACCACCATCAATTGACGTCTATGGTACACTAAGCCACGAATACGTGTCTACACAGCCAGAAAATTCATAATCAGTGTTTCACCAAGTCCGTATATACACCTTACACTGTGGTATTTCACAAACCAAGGGCTCGCACCAAGTTGTGTGAGGTAATTTGATATGCACAGTACATCAGCCAAATATACATCAATGTATGGATTAAATCCCCGTTCAACCCACATTATCTCTCGTATTATCATAATTAAACTCTCACTCCGCTAACATTGATTTCTAAGCGATCCCGTATAGAATCACTGTAAAACAACAATTTGTATTTGACAATGCTATGCTGAGAAATAAACAAGATTAGAACCCACCAGCGGGTAATAAATCACCGTATACAATAACTGAAATTGAAAACAGATATAGGAGAATTGCATTTGTTACAGTCCTTTCTAGTCGGATACGTCTACCCTTTACTCACTGTTTATTGTGTAAAGGTACATTTCCTGCAACACACTTTATACACACAAATACGTGTATTCCAATTGAAATCACGGTTGGAAACTGATCTATCTCAAGATTGATAAACCAGTCAGCCTCGAGGCACATGAATGGATTCCATACTTCGTTTCAAGATGGCTACGCCTCGATATTCCGTACACTCTCATGTTCACGTTTCACATATAGAAACATTTATCTCATCCCGTTACATGTAAACATTGTCGGTATTGTATTCTGGTCCTGTTCAAATCTTTTTCGTCAGTACAATAACCACGGACATCCACTCATTGTCGTGGGACTAATAGTTAGAGAATTTAGAATATAAATGGAAATATGAGATGCTTTTGATAAACTCAATGTGGTTGAATCTCCTCACCGTAGATTGGTGAGAGTTTTGGTTCGAACTGTGAAAGCAGTTAAAAATTGAGTAAATAAAGTGTACAATAAATAATAACAATGCATTTTAAAATAAGCTATCTTTATTTTTTCTCATTTTTAATCCCCTCCGTTAATTGAGAAACCAACACGCGCAAGTGCATGTTTAAAAAATAAAAGCCGGTGACAGTGCATGCGATAATACACGCTAAAGAATAAGAGCATCCAAATGAGAGTAAAACTGACAAAAAATTCATAAAGTAAAATAACACCGAATACGTTGCATTTTAGGAAGAATCGGCATACAAAACACAAAGAACCGAATTCAGTGTCTGTCTCATATTATCAACGGGTGATCGTTACCGCGAAGTATTGAGACTGGCCCAACAAATAAAGGGGAAAAGAAAGCAGTAAATAATAAGTAGTATACCATAAATAGTAAATAGAAAATAATAATCAGTTCCCTAGTCCAAACTGAAAGCATAACACGTAATTTGGAGCAGGATAATCTTTTTGAAAATATTTTATTTCTATGTTATACTGTATTTAAACATTACAAGACTTAAAATAAACACGAAAGTGGTCAAATACATGAATTTTGATCAAAACAAATATAATTTTCTGTTTTTGAAAATTTTCCAAAAATTACGATTTTTCCCCTGGTACTATTCAAAAATGCCCTGAAAATGATTTGCCTATTCGACTGGTCAAAAAATCTAGTGCAATTCCTCTGCGAAATTTTGCCATGTCAACCCATTTTCCTATTTTTCAGGTATTTTCTTTGATGATTTTTCACGGACAAACCACTAAGTATTTTTTAATGAAATTTTAGCTACAACTTCCTCTTAATGACGTCTACAATCTAAAGATATAGTTGGGTAGGAATACTTACCAATTGCTTCAGAATTTTTTTGAGAAAATCAATGCAATATATGCTCTCTAGTCATTGGTTTTGAGTTGCAGAAGTTAGAAAAATGAAGAATTGTATTGGTTTCTGGAAAATAACTGAAATGGAGCAATAATGGAAATGAGGTAAAAACCATCCCAAGTATCTCGTTTTATATCTTTCATAGGAAATCACCTCAACCACCTCATCCATTGGATTTGGATGGTGAGGTGGAGGGCCAAGATTAAGGGCAATATTTTTTCCTTTCCTTTAAATCCCAAAAATCCATAATATCTAACAAATATCTGTAAAAAAACTGTCAGTAAGTTTTAAAGTTTAAAGATATTTAGAAAATCCTTTGATTAAATCCGACACCGATATCACGTTGTGCACGTGAGGTTTACCTATGGTAGTAAAATCAGATTTTTATTTTAATACCTACAAATCCTTTAATTTTACAAAATTAACATTTTATCAAAAAGGACGGTCTAAGTCCTCCGGATTTTGAAATCTATTTTCTGGTGTTTTAAAATATCGAATCGACATTCTAAAAATGGCAAATGCTCTGTTAAAACTTTGATTACCTCTGATAAACTTTTGCAATTTTTCGGGTTGCGAGGTATTTATTAAATCAGGGGTTTTAGTTAATGCTTGCTTAAAAAATCAGTTTTGGGAAATCGTCGAAAATATCTAGAATACCACTGAGTAGCGTACTCAAAGATTTAGAGTGTCCAATTTTCAAGGTCTAACAACGTCTGCAGAGTGGTGTCATACACTCTTAGATTTTCAAAGCACTATTCATGATTTTTTTTCAAAGTACAATGTGAAATGTCGAAATTGCCCTCTAGAATTTAACGAGTTGAATCACTGAGTAAACGAACTCAGATTTGGACAAACTTGAGATTTTCGGGAAGCTCTCTCCGCACTTTACATTGTTAACCGGTCGTAAAACCGGATTAGCAGTTTGAAAAATTACTCATTATTCTAATCAAGTGTCGGGTTCTCACACACTAAATGGCGGAAGTCTTAACTCAACATTATAGGCTTTAATTAGAAGTTCAAACAACACATCTGACAGTCTCGGACCCAACCATCACACGGGCGGTTAAGTTTCCAGGTAGTTGGAAGGGTTACAATGGTCCCGTTTAAGCCCTAGCTCCAATAGACAAAACCCACCTAACACCATGGTTTGAGGATACACCACTAGTCAGGCCACAGTCTCTAACTTTGAATTCCATTTTTTTTCTCAAGCCTATAGAATATGTCACACATGCTATCCATGCGGACTCAAACATGTACCATAATACTCACCATAAACTAACGACACATACCCATCAGAATTGCACATAAGAAACAAAATAGTTTTATTACATGTCTACTGTGTCTCAATTGGACACATAAGAATTTTATTATATCACGAAGTCATAACAAACATTAAATAAACACAACATAAAATTCCAATGAACAGGGAATATAAAAGTCTTCATCCCTTATTGTTGAGGCTCATCCAATCCATCCTCATCCATGTTCCCTGCAACGTAAGGGATGTGAGCTAAATAACTTAGTGAAGAGAAGACAACAAATAATAAAGCATATCATTGTCATAAACATGTTATCATCCAACATTTTATATACTCAGAAATCATGCCACTTTTACTATGAGATCAATGTCTATCATAGTTATTGTAACACCTTGGGTTTTCAGTTTATTATTTATTTAATTTTAATTATGACTTTTAGAATTAAATCTTATATGGATAAGGAATTGGGCCATGACCCAATTAGGACCCAACCGATGTTGGAATTGGTTTTATTAAATGCAAATGGGTTGAATTAATTTAGTGATGAATTATATCTAATTTTAAACAAAAGATATTATGGCCGAGTAGTGGATTTGAAATATCCAAGTAGATCTTAAAAAAAAATCAAATAAAGATTATCTTGGCCGAATTTTAGATAGTGATTTACATATTATGCACATCAGAGATATGTGGGATTTTTAAATCCACAATATGCTAGATATTTAAAAAGGGATGAAATATCTATGAATTAAATTAAAAGATTATTTGGATTATGATTAGGGTTATACGCATAGTACTTGCTAATAAGAATTAAAGGAAGTCTTAATAAGGCAAGGGAAAGTCGGATATGGCTAATTAAAGAGGGAAAGTCGGCCATGGTTAAATAAGGAAGGTTTGACATATGTCCAGTGTTTTGGTTATAACTTTTCACTCTGATATTCGATTGCTTTGATTATTTTTGCGTTGGAAATAAGATTTCAAGAGCTATAACTTTTTAGTTTACCACTTTTTCTGATTTGGAAGTTAACAAGGTTAAAACTGTGCTACAATATAGTATACGTGTAAAAAAAAATGGGAAACACAAGAGAGCAAGATTCTATTAAGAACATTCTAATATGGGATTAAGGAGAGCTTAATAAAATGAGAGATCATAGGGGTGTACGGTTTTTACAACCCCATTACCAAGTTATATTCCTCTCTCTCTCTCTCCCTCTATCAAGTCCTCTCTTACACGGCAAGAGCAAGAGAAGAAAGGGCAGCAACTAGAAGGAGTTCTTGTTTGGAGAAAATCAAAGAGAAAGGAAGAGAAAGATTAGAAGAGCAAGGAAGAGGTTAGTATCTAAGTACTAATGTTATAATTTTATTTATGAAATCAAAAGAACCATAGGGTTCAGCCATGGTGGTTGGCCGAAACCCATGAAGAGAAAATTAGTGATGGGTAAATGGTTTTAAAAAAGAAGAAAGAAACATACGGTTCGGCCATAGTGCATGGCGAACCCCATGGAAAGATTTGCTTAATTAATTGGTTTTAAAGATTGGAAATCATGGAGAGTGTTGATTTATTAATTGGGTTTATGTTCCTAGATCTTAAGTCATAGAAACCTTTGGTGATTGTATATTTTAGATTCAAGAAAATCAATGAAAGAATATGGAATATGGGTCGGCCATGGCATGGCCGAACCATGGCTGCTTTATGGCTAATGGAGTGGGTCTAAAATAATAAAAAGGAGAAGTGAGGTTCGGCCATGGTATATGGCCGAACCCCACCAAACATTATATGGATTGATGATTAACTTTGGATTAGATCTAAACCAAGGGCCAAGATCATGAACCATAGGGTTCGGCCATGGTGCTTGGCCGAGCCCCATGGGTTAAAATTGGGAAGTAAATGTAAAAGATGGACCTAGATCTAAAAGGGCGAGGTTCAGCCATAGGTATGGCCAAACCCCACTAGGGTTTAATTTTTGGAAACCTTTTTAATTATGGAATATGATATCTAAGTATGGAACTTATATTTGGAAAGAATATAATTATGGAAAGGTGGAGTTAATTTGGAAACTATACACCATAGGGTTCGGCCAAGGTGTATGGCCGAACCCCATGGTCCAAATTAAGGGATTAAATGATATTTTAATTCATGGTTAAGGGCAGATTTATGAATCAGATTATGTACCTAGGTTATGAGTTATGTTATGTGTATTTCTAAAATAAAATAAAGGATACAATGTATGTTATGGATAGATGGTGAAAGGAATGGGAAAAACGTAATTACACACCAAAGTGGAGAACCATGGATTCGGCCATGATGTATGGCCGACCCCCATGAGTTGTGTTTGATGGACTTGTTGATTAATGAAATTTATAGGGCCTAATTATGGAAGATTTAAAGGAAAGAGGAAACCAATGACATTTTTGTAAATATGAGAGAATATTGGACATTGGGTTCGGCCATGGTATATGGCCGAACCCTAGGAATTATTTTATGGGATTATGTGCTTTGAAAGCATGAATGGATGACTTGGAACCTAAGCAAAGAAAAGGGGCTAGGGTTATCAACAATGGCTTTTTTGTAATTATGTATGAAAAATGGTAAGCCATGGGTTCGGCCATGGTGTATGGCCGAGCGCCATGGGGTTTTGTTTATGGACTTAGAACCTTGAAAATCAAGTGGGACTTGGTTATGATTAATTGTTATATTATAAGGTAACGAGACCTCACAAGGTGTTTACGATCGTGAGCGGTTACCGGACGAAAGACGCAAGGACACGTTAGCGGTCTTTGGTAGGATTCCACCTCTTTGAAACCATGGCTTATGTACTTTGTTTTTATATTATGTTTGATGAAAATATGTTTTCAAGGATATGTTTTATTATATTGAATTTCGAATGCTATGTTTAATTGTTTAAAATAGCATGGGCCAATTATGTCTCAAAGGATGATTTTACATGCTAAGTTTATTTATATAAAGAGCATGTGTTGGATGTGTTTTCAAATGATGATTTTCAATGCTATGTTATGTTATAAAATAGCATGTGTTTCATTGGCATCTCATGCATGGCATGGGGTGGAGGATTTATAACTGGAGGGGTCACAGTCCGTCGGGGCGTCCGAAAAACCTATGTGCAACACCTTGATGTAATTTCCATCAAGAAGATTTCCGAAGGGTCCACACTCCATTGGGGCGACCGAGAGACCTTTGTGGTAGGCACATTTATGTACAGGTGATGGGTGGGACTCATTGCATATTTGTCATCATTGCATGGCATGGATTTATATGGTTTTGATATCACTATGTTATATGATATGTTTTGTACTAACCATGTGTTAACCCTAATTGGAATACCTACTGGGCGAGTTGTACTAACGCCCTACTTCTACCCTATAGTTGATGATACAGGTAATCAGGGGAACAATGAACCTAAGACGGACCAGGCATAGGAGCTTGGAAGACTTACTTTACGTGTTTTTGAATAAAGATACTCATGAACTTGTATTTGAGTATTTGGATTTCGGAATGTAATAACTTAGATGGTTGAATGTTTTGGTTTGATGATTATGACGTACTTTGCTATCTGAATGGATTAGAACGTGGTTCTAATATAATTCCGTATATTGATGATTATGATTCCGTAATTGTATGATTTTATTTCGCAAGTCGGTTTTGTTATGTGTGAACTATTTTATTGGACTGAGTCCATACACACATAGGGTTGACCAGTTAAAGGTCGGACTTTAGAAGTTCAGATTTAGCTCGCGTCGTGACGTCCCGCGCTCTATCACTCTACTCTATTATATATATATATATATATATATATATATATACACATTGAATTTATGGGAAAAAGCGAGTGAAAAAGGTATATATATATATATACATTGAATTTACGGGAAAAAGCGAGTGAAAAAGGGCGGGGCGTTACAGTTATTCAAATGCATGTTTTTATTTCTCAAAATCATACCTCCGTCTATCGACATCTCTGGTTTACACTAAGACCTTGTATACGTTGTGCACTGCCAGCCTTTAGCGCTGAGTGTTGCACCTCAATACATATATACGCTATACACCTGAGTTATTCGCAACCCAGTGCTTCACACAGTGCATGAGGGTAATTTGATATGCACAACACAACAACCAATGTTTTGTGCAATGCAAAGTTTTACATTTATTAATCGCAAGCGTATGAACCATATATAATATAGTAGAGTGAGTGCGAGTTCGAACCCAATGGAATTAAAGGAAATATATCTTTAAAATATTTACAATTAATTATTAATTAATTAATTAATTAAAAGTCTATCTTTGAAACTTATGTTGGTGGTTTTAATTAGAAAACATAGAAATGTTCTAGATCTGACATAGATTTTAATAAAAAACTAATTTATTTAATCTCCATCCTAGTTCAACATTCAGATTTGGAGGAGAATAAATAATAAAATAATCAAAGAATAAAACAATTAAAATAAAGACAAAGAATCAAATAAATAATATAAAATCCATATATTACATTGGAATAAGATCTAAGAATTTAAGAAGGTATCATTTTCCAAATATTAACAATAAAATCTAAGCCTTGAATCTAGAGCCCGCGTAAATCAAATAACATTGTATTCAAGTTATCCATTTAAAATTATTTAAAAATTAAACTCATGTGTTCCAAAAAAAATACTTAAAAAGTCAGACCTTAGTCTAAGCAGGTGCTCATCTTCGGCACTAAAATTTCACTGCACTTTTGAAATCAAGTGTAACGCCCTGCCCTTTTTCACTCACCGAAAATCAGAGTATATTTTTTTTTATTTAAATAGAGTGAGAGAGAGCGGGACGCCACGACGCGAGCTAAGTCCGGGTTTCCAAACCCGACCCTTAACTGGCCAACGATACGTGTGTGTGGACTAAGTCTACTAAAACAGTTCACACGTTAACGATTAACTACGGAAATATTGTATGAATGGAAACCATCCATAAACATCATATTATATGCAAGGAAACCAATCAATATAAATTAACTTAATCTCAAATAATCATCATTCAACCATAGCAAAATAAATCTAGTTATTACACACCCAAATGCTAATTATCTCAAATACATGGTTCCAAAATAAATTAAGCAAAATAAATAGAATCTGCCCAAGCTCCTAAGCTTGGCTTCTTTCACGTCCCACGTTCTTTCTATTTCCTGTTTCAACATCTAAAGGGTAGAAGTAGGGCGTTAGTCAACGCGCCCAGTAGGAATTCCAAGTAGGGTTATACACATAAAGGATCAATGTAAAAATCAGATTAAGAGTATCATATTAGGAAACCATAAACATATCATAGTATCAAAAATCAGCGCATGATAATCATATCCAAATCATGCTCATGTATATGTCAATGCCATGGGTGTCATATGCCAATTATCCCCCACCAGTCTCAATATCATCACCATACAAATCATATCAAGTGTTCCTTGGCCAATTATTTCCATATTTTTTTGTGATGTACCACTAGGTCACTGAATACCCCCCACGTATGTTAATCTGAAACACCGAATGAAGCGTGGACTCCTCCCCATGTATGTTAATCGGAATCACCGAATGGAGCATGGACTCCTTCTCACATAAGTCACTATGAATCAGTATGGACTCCTCCCACGTATGCTAATCGGAATCACCGATGGAGCGTGGACTCCTCCCCATGTATCTTAATCGGAATCACCGAACGGAGCAGGGACTCCTCCCACATATGTCACTAGGAATCAGTATGGACTCCTCCCACGTATGCTAATCAGATCACCAATGGAGCGTGGACTCCTCCCATGTATGTTAGTCGGAATCACAGAATGGAGCATGGACTCCTCCCATGTATGTTAATCGGAATCACCGAATGGAGCATGGACTCCTCCCACATATGTCACTAGGAATCAGTATGTACTCCTCCCATGTATGCTAATCAGAATCACCGATGGAGCGTGGACTCCTCCCTCGTGTTCCCTCCCATGCCGTGCATGAGATCATGAATGTACAATTGTCATTTTGTATCAAAATACATATTTAATTGAAAACGGTTCACAAAACATATTCCATTCATTTTAACCAAAATTATCTCATCATATTTGTAAATCAAACTAAAAACACATACATATATAGATCCCGATGCATTTTAATAAGGTAGGAATTCTACCAACGTCCAAGATGATATCCTTGTTGTTTTCGTGAAGGTCACGTTCAATGATCACGTCTAAACTGAATTGCAAAACCCTTTTTGCGAATCTCCTTTTCCTTATTATATTTAGCACATAAATAAATCAATTTGATGATCCATTTGATTTCCATCATCCCATGTTCATTTCCATTTAAGCATCATAGTTTTTAAATCGGTTAAGACCCTCAAGGGGGTTCGGCCATACATCATAGCTGGATTGTGTTCAAGTCCAAAAAAAAAACCATCAATGGGGTTCGTCCATACAACATGGCCAAACCTCATTCTTTGGTTTTTGAGCCCCTTTTTTTTTTAATCCTTGTTTTATTTTAACAATGTGAGTCAATCATCATTTCTGGAAAAAAATTATTTAAAATCAATTTTCACTTTTAAATTCAGTCGATTGAATCAAGAATTCAGTTGACTGAACCCTGCAAATTACCGTCCGCTGCCCGTCCTACAGATGGTAGAAACGCGTCCCGCGACGATAGAAACCCATCCGCAGACAGTGAAATTCATCCGCAGACAACACCCTATCCATGTCTGTTACCCGTCCGAGGATGGTCGAAACTCGTCCTGCGGACGATAGAAACCCATCCGCATTCAATGCAATCCGTCCGCAGACAACACCCTATCCATGTCTGTTACCAGTCCCTGGACGGTCGAAACCCGTCCGCTGACGGTAGTACCCGTCCAACAGACAATGTAACCCGTGTTCAGTCCTCATTTGTTTGCATGTTTCTTACATTACTTTCTTCATGAAATCTTCCCTTATCCTTTTTAAACATGTATTAAATCATTTATACATAAAAATTAGTGGACATACTGCACCCACTAACCAAAGTTAGGGTCTTGTCCATTAATCTTTCAATCTTGTTTCATATTATAAATCGAACATCACCTTGCCGTTTCTTTCGATCATTCAACCATTCTTTGAATGGATTTTACAGTCCATGGTCCATAACACTTTGGCCATCGCTTTCAAATCAATAAATAGAATCCATAGGTTCGGCCAAACTATGGCCAAATCTATGGTTTCCCTTAGTTCATTCATTCCCATGTCATCAAACATAATTCTACATTCAATCCCTTTGGCTGTTGGTCCTCAATACCTATCCATTCCTTGAATGGATACCGATTCTATGATCATTCGACGGTTTGACCACTTATTGCAAACATTCTTGGAATCCATGGATTCGGCCACCCATGATCAAGTCCATGAATTTCTTAATCACATTTCCATCTAAAATAACCATAGAACATACCTTTACCCGTCTTCTCCTTTCTTTTGTTGTGTCTTTGCTCCTTAGTCCTCCTTCCTTAGTCCTTGTTCTTCAGTTTCTCCAAGGTAATCGTGTAGAGATGGAGAGAGAGAGATTGGAGAAGATGTAAATCCCTTTGAATGCAAGAGATGGGTTTCAGCCACAAGTGTAGTTGAGAGAGGGAGAAAATGAGAGAGAGAGATGAAAATCTCTTTGTTTCTTAAGATGGAATTCGGCCAAAGGGGCAGAGTGTGCCCGTTGGGTTGGTGTCCTTGTAAGAACCACAAGCCTTCTCACTTCCCTTCCTTAATGGTTTCCTCTCACCAAGGTGTCCCTTGGCTTACCCAAGACACCCCTTGGCTAACACCAAGACAACCTTTGAACTCTCGAATCGTGTACACCTTGGGTTTGGTCTAATGAGATGAAACTCTCAATCTACCCTCCTAACTCTCTTAAGATGGAAGTCTCATCATCTTCCCATTCAACTCACCTTAATTCAAATACTTTTAATTCTTTTAAACTCAAGACTTGTACTCATTCATTAACTCAATTCCTTGATTCCATTTTGAACTCACTCAATTGAACTTAATCCAATTTAAATTAAACTTGAACTCATTTGGTGGTTGACCATGTCAACCATGACAATGGCACTTGTGGTCCCACTTAGCCATGTTACATACATGCCACCTCACTTGATGAGGTGGATCTCATGCCTTGGATCTTAATTGGTTATTTGACCCAATTATCAAACCTTACCCATTTACTTCTAATTAGCTCATCTATGACCCATTGGGTCCCAATTGGGTAGTTGACCCATTTAATCACACATACCCAATTATTTCCTAACCGAATTCTATCCTTGATGCATTGGATCATAATTGGGCTATTGACCCAATTCTTACCCATCTAAAGTTCATTCCATCCATAAGTCTTAAATTCAACTAATTTAACAATTTAAATAGACAAATCCAATATTTTTATGCATTGAAAAATCCGGGTGTTACATCAAGAGCCTTAGAAACCAAAGGAGAGGCCTTACTTAGATCTAAATTCTCACTACATCTAACTCTTAAGCAAACAATAAAATTTTAACCTTAGATCTAATTTAGAAATGAAATTAAATATCTAACAATCATCACACAAACAATATTCAATTGGAAAACCCGAGTCACCTGTTTGTCAATTCCGTGACTTAGGTGAAGAATTGTCTTGAAGAGAGAAGCTCAAGACTCAATGGATCAACATGTGTATGCAAATCACGGAAGGTAATTGGCCATAGAAGACCTTAGGTGGAACCCACACTTTAGAATGACCTTGCCTAGTCTTAGATATCACATCTGGTTAATCAATCAAGACTAGAGAGTGTTTGACACCAAATCAAAATCGATGGACTTAAATTTCAAACCATTGAATATGCTGCCAAAGCGACACATTGTGTCGGGGACTGAAAGATCCCTTTTTCAATGTGCTAGAACAACATGATTGACCCTAAGGAGAGAGAAGCGGGGGGGGGGGGGGGGGGGGGGGGGGGAGGGGAGGGGGAGGGGAGGGGGGGGGGGGGGGTGGGGGTGAATAGGTCAACCCCATTTTTCATGGTGCTTAAACTTTCTTGATTAATTTGAATGCAGCGGAACATATATCAAGAGATTTGTTTAGTGTGATAATTTAATTAATTGATCACACTAAGATTATGACCATTTACATAATGTTTGATTATCGATGTTTGTGCACAATGTATAAGATAAGATAATCAATATGCAAAGTGATGTGTGTTGATATGAGTATTTAAATAGTAAATACAAACACACATAGATCAAACACTGTAAGACCAATTTAAAGTGGCTCGGTTAGCCAACTTACATCCATTGTTAGGACTCGCTCAACTTATAACGCCCACCCCTTTTCACTCGCTTAGCCGAAAAATCAGAGTATATTTTTTTTTTAAATAAAGAGTGACAAGAGAGCGGGACGTCACGACGCGAGTTAAGTCCGAGTTTCCAAAGCCTAGCCCTTAACTGGCCAACCCTACGTGTGCGTGGAACTAAGTCCACGAGAACGGTTCACACGTAGAAAGTAAGCGTGCGGAATTATAACTTAATGCGGAATTATAATAGAATATATCCTACCAATTTTAGATAGCAAGGAATTACATCACTTAAATTACTAAAATACCTCAAAATTAGAATGTTCAAGATAAAGTCCAAACCATAGCAAGTAATCTAAGATATTACAGTCCAATGAGCTAAGTTACTCAAATTACATTTCCAAAATTAAAACTTAAGTAAATAAACTAGCTCGCTCCTCCAAACTCCTACGCTTGGCTCCGGTCACGTCCTTCACTTCCTCCATTTCCTGCGTTATCATCTAAGGTGGAAGTAGGGCATTAGACAACACGCCCAGTAGGTACTCCGAGTAGGGTCAACACATGGATTAGTATAACCAAAACACATAGATATAAGTATATTAAAATCATGTAAGTAAATGCCATGCCATGGGTGTCATATGCCATAAGTCCCACCCATCATCCACATCATCATTATACAATGTCCCTCTTGATGGAAAAAACACATCAAGGTATCCCCATGTGTGTTTATCGGTCACCCCGACGGAGTATGGACTCCGGTTTCATTTCATCCCTCCCATGCCATGCATGAGATGTAAGTGCCATATACCATTTAATAATATTACAAACCATAGCATTAAATCCCATCTTAAAATATGTCATTTGATTACCAAAATAAATCAAGTAAAACATTCATATACACATAATCCATGGCTTTCAATGAGGTAGGAATCCTACCAAAGACCAACTAATGTGCCTCGCGTTTCCGTCCAAGAATTCGGTCACCGATTGTGCACCGCTTGGGAGATCCCGTTACCTTATTACACATCAACAAATTAACCCAATGTTTCAACCATGCCTAAGTCCACCATACATGCCTTAGTGGGGTTCGGCCATACACCGTGGCCAGACCTCACTAATTAGGTTTTTGGGTCCCTTTTTGATCCATTGATCATTTTAATCTTGTGGGTCTAAAATCAGCCACCCTTTGGTTCATTTATCCAACAAATAAGGTCATCATTAAAAGTCCCTAAGTCCACAACCATCCCCCATGAGGTTCGGCCGTACACCATGGCCGAACCCATGGTTCTTCATTTTTGGCCATATTTACGTTTTTGCCACTCCTTCTTCCATGGTTAAACATTTCTTCCATTCATGCACATGTATGTCCATAACTGAACCATAAGCATGGATCCATCAATGACTCATCAACCATGACATAAAAATCATTATACATCACCCATTTCCTTAACTTAATACCCATTCATTTTAGTACATGCATAGACCCAAACTTAGCCCATAAAATGGCTCATGGGGTTCGGCCATACAACATGGACGAACCCATGATGTCATTTTCCTCATTTTTCTTAGATCATTTACCACATCTTTGATCCACAACAAAGTCCCTTCTTGAGGGGGGTTCCATCATACATTTTGGTCATCATCATTAACCACTTTTAGACCTTTTAAACTTACCAACATTCCCTTCATCTTCATGGTTCCAAAAACATCTAAGTCCACAAAATCTCTCCATGGGGTTCGGCCATGTTGTATGGCCGAACCCATGGTCCATGGCTCACCTTTATTTGCAACATTTAAGACCATAAATAATCATCACCATTTCTCCATGGTTTCCCTCACTTAATCCCTCTAAAATTTACTATCATTTAACCATTTAAAAAGAAAACCCTAAAACCATTAACCAATCATTCCATGGTTTTCATCCTTTAAACCCATGGAGAAATACTTAATATCCTTTCATGGGGTTCGGCCATACAACATGGCCGAACCCTATGGTTCATTATTTCTTCAAAAATCATATTTCCATGATTTGTTACTTGATGGTTCTCATACAAGAAACCCTAGGGTTTGGCCATGCAAAGGCCAAACCATACATCTTGATCACTCACCATATCTTTGACATGCATGAGGTCCTTTCCACATCTTCATAACAGTTAGGGTTTGGCCTTGCAATGGCCAAACCATGATCTTTGAACCCTTTTTGTCATGCATGCATACATAACCCATAGATATACATAGTGCCCTTAGTTGTTCCATTATTCATAGCTTACCTTACCCATTAGGGTTTGTCCATTTCTCATCCCCTTTCTTGGATGGATTTTAGATCTATGGCCCATAATATTTTGGCCACCATTTAATCCAAGAAAATGGACTTTTCAATGTTTCTTCAACTCCTTTAAAAATAAAATCTTGTTGAGGACTATTTACCAATCCCCCGGCTCTTCCGGTTTCCTTTTGCTCCTCTTTGATCCTTAGCCTTCCTTCTTCCTCTTCTCTTTGATCTTCGGCCAATATATGAGCTTGATCAAGATGAGATCACCAAGGGTTGGTTCGGCCAAGATGGCAGTAGGTTTGAGAGAGGGAGAGGAGGAGAGAATGGGAAAATATCCTAAATCTTGGGTCCTGAGATGGTGGTCGGCCAAGCTTGGGATCTCCTCCTTTTCTCTAAGTCTTTTTTTGTCTTTCTCCTTGTATGAGGGTCGGCCATGTAACACCCCGCCCTTTTCACTCTAATTTTCAGATTTTATTTTTTTTTAAATATAATAATCAAGTGATCGGGGCGGAGTGTCACGACGCGAGTTAAGTTCGGATCTCTAAATCCGACCCTTAACTGGCCAAGCCCATGTGCGTATGAACCGAGTCCATAAAAATGATCCACACATGGTACAAATACAACTTGCGGAATTAACTTAGTCTTAATCTAACTGAGGTTATAATAGATCCTATGACTATTCCAATTTTCCATTCTTAGATAGCAAAGTACATAATCTTATTCTCCAAAATTACTAAATAATATTAATCTACCATTCAATCCAACCATCCAAAATAAACCAATCCACAGCATCTACTTAACTACTTATTATATGCCAACAAATCTAGTTACCAAATTACATTATCCAAATAATTCAAATAACACATCCATAAATAGTCCATTCAAGTCCATTCAAAGTGCCCAAGCTTCTATGCTTCGTTTTTTTCTCGATCCACGTTCTTCCCTTTCCCTGCGTCATCCACTAAGGATATAGATAGGGCGTTAGATCAACGCGCCCAGTAGTGTTTCCGAATAGGGCTACCACATGGTTAGTCAAAAACATGCAAATAGTATAATAATAATACATGTGTGACAAAATTCCATAAAAACATGCTATGTATGAAATGAACATGTAGTGAGTCCCACCCATTACCATTCAACATAGCCATCACTTGACGGGATTCTCATCGTCAAGGTAACCCACAGTGATCTTTCAGACTCCCCAACGGAGTGTGGCCTCTGGATTCCTCCTGATGGGATTCCCATCATCAGGGTACCCCACAGTGGTCTTTCAGAAGCCCCGACGGAGTGTGGCCTCCGGTTACAACACCATCATCCCATGCCATGCATGAGATGTCTATGCAAACATGCCATTTGTAAATATAACTTTACAATCAAATAACTTAACAAATGAACATAAAACAGCAAATAACAATTGTGGTTACAATAAGGTAGGAAACCTACACTAGATTACTTTGTTTGACCCCTCCTTTGAGCCGTCTTCCGATCACGGCTTGTATATCGTTCTAGAAATCCAAATACCCTATGTACATAACAGCAAGTTAATCATTTGACCATATGATTCTAATTTGATCTAAATCCCAAAAATCCACTTTGTGGGGTTCGACCATACCCCATGGCCGAACCTCACCCATTTAAAACTTTGGTCTCTTTTTATTTTACTCCATAAACATTCAAACAACCAAATCCTCCAAATAGACCTTGGTAGGGTTCGACCATACTTCATGGCCGAACCTTACCACCTTGGGTTTTGGCTCATATGTCCATTCTTTTGATCATTTCATCTTTTCATCCATATTTACAATAACGCCACTAAACTACCCTTTGCTTAATTTTTCCTTAGAAAATAAAGTCCATCACCATACCACCTTAGTGGGGTTCGGCCATACAACATGGCCGAACCTCACTATTTACTTTGGTCATTTAAACCCTTTATTCATATATCTCATTTGCGCAATTCATTATGAATGAAACACCAAGTCCATCAAATGACAATTGGTGGGGTTCGGCCACACAACATGGCCGAACCTCACGCTAGAGATTTTAACCCCATGTTCCATCATCTTTCATGTTTAATCACCTTAGTACTAAGTCCATAATTGACATATGTAATTCCGAAAATCATAAGCATAAAACATTCATTATCATAATCCAAATATCCACAAAACAGTCCATGGGGTTCGGCCATACACATGGCCGAACCCTATGGTTCTCTTAATGAAAACCCACCAATATTTATCTATGATATTAATCAGCAAATTAACATAACATAAACATGGTTCAGCCATGTCATATCTACTCCAAAACAGTAAGCTTAATTCCATATAAAAAATCTTTTAAAAGCCCCACTTCAAAATATGGATTTTTGTCTTTCAAACATCATAGAATTCACCAAATTTTCTCATGGGGTTTGGCCATCCAAAGGGCCGAACCGTATGGTCCATATTTTACCACTTTTAAACATCACATTCCTATATTTAAACCATTGATGGATCTAGCCATACAATGGCCAGATCTCATTTTCTTAACCAATCTATTAAACAAGGGTTCAAAATGCACTTACGAATACCGTGTTTCCATCGATTCTTTTGACTCCTTTCTTGACCCTTTATTTCCTTGATCTCTCATTCTCTCTTACTGTTCTTTGGGCTGAGACTGATCTTGCTGCAAGCTCATTGGGATAATTCAGCCAGATGATATGGATTTGAGGGAGAAAGAGAGAAAACTTTGGCCTTGGATGTATGTGCTAAGTCTTGATGCAAAAGCCCATTGGCTGAATTTGTCTTGATGAAGAGATCAATCCAAAGACTGATTAAGCAACCAGCTGCTGCTCTTGGTTTTGGAGACAGGAAGGACGACCAAGGGAGAGAGATAGAGAGAGTAAGAAATGAAAACCCCTTTGGCTACTCAAATTCAGCCCAAAGTTAACATTGTGTAACTCCCATTGTCTTAACCCAAAACCTTAAGTTACTTGGGAGTTTCATCTATGAAATGAAACTCCCCAACCCTCCAACGTCTCCTATGCAAGGTCTTGAGTAACCTCCTCAAATCCCATTCATTTCCCATCTAGAAGTTTCATCCAATAATGTGAAACACCCATGAGCCCCAACGTTGTAGCCTATAATTTTGAATTTGAAATGCCATAACCCTTATGTAACTCCACCTCCCTTGATTCTCACCAATACCCCATGTGGGGGGTTTCATGCATGGAATAAAGCCTACATATTATCCAACGTGCATATGGATTACCCTTGAAATATAACTCTCACCAACTTAACTCCCTAGTAGACGTTACATGCATGCAATGTCTCATGCAACCAACGTCCCATGATTTGAATTTGAATAACTTCTCATTAAAGACTATGAGTGGGGATTTCATCTTTGAGATGAAACTCCCCCACCCCCTCTAGCTGCCCTTCAACGTGTGGAGTGAGGTGAGTTTGAATCATCAACTCTTTCACTTCACACACCACTTAACTAAAACTTATTTAACAACTCACTTACTTAAATTTATTTTAATCAACTCACTCACTATAATTATTCTAAATCAGCCCACTTATTTAACTCAACTATTAATTCCATTTTCAAAATCCAAACAGTCCCAATTTAATCAATCTTGGACTTATTTAGTGATCAACAAAGTCAAACCCGCCCCATTGGGTCCAATTTGGCCATTTTGACCCATTTAATGAAATTTGATCCAATTATGATTCTTGACCCGTTCAAGTTCATCTTATCCATTTATTTGTTTTGTAAATAAAACTACCATCCTTTGGGTCTTGATTGAACCATTGACCCATTTAAATTCAAATCACATATATCACAATGGCAATTCCGTAAATATGAATAAATTCATATAAATTGTTATCTTTGAAATTCCAGGGTGTTACAGGCTAAGAGAGGGAGGGAGAGAGGGAGAGAGTGAGGTGAGAGGAATGAGATGGAAAATCCATCTTTCCATCTTGACTTGGGCTTGCTTGAGCTAGAATCCACCACCTTTCTTTTGCCCAATTATGGTCTATGCATGCCCTTAATCTTAGGCCTCTTGTCCCTTAGTGGTGGTGGTTGGGATGAGGTGGATTCACCACCTCCCTTTGGACCAATGCATGCCCTAGCATGCCCCCAACTTAAGAGCCTTGTCTAGCCATGGAGGGTGCATGCCCTCCACATGGCACTCCCAACCCCTCCATGGCCAACGGTTTTGGGTGGGTTTTGCCTTGATGGTTGGGTGGTTTCCATGAGATGAAACCACCCATTTGACTCACCTCCATTGAACTCACTCCATGTAATGCAACTCCTTTATTTAATTTGATATTTAACTTAGGTCATTTAATTACATAATTTAATTCCATTTCTTTCTCTTTAATTTCTCCATGAATCCACCCATGGTTGACCAAGTCAACCATGGTGGCCGCCCCACCAATGCCTTGGCCCACCCGCCACCTCACTTGATGAGGTGGAGTTGGGTCCTACTTGATTATTATGCCACCTTGATTTATTCCAACTTAACTTAGGTGATTTTAATCACTTCATTCCATTCCATTTACTTTGATCACCATTGGGTCCATGGCCCAATTAAATTCACCTCCTACCCATTTACCCTAATGCTCAACCATCTTGACCCATTGGGTCCCAAATGGGTATTTGACCCAATTAATTGGAAATAATACAATCCATGGTCTATTGGACCATACTTGGGCCATTGCCCCAATTTTGATCAACCATCCATTCCATCAAAATTCTTAAATTCCAACCATTAAAATAACTAATAGCCAATATAATTATTATTTAAAAATTCGGGCTATTACACAACCTTGAGCTATCCCTAAATCCACTAAGTGGGGACTTATACCCTCACAATTAGAGTAGGAATTCCACCTCACTCAATCGACTAAGAATTTCACCCACCACTGTTGAATAAGAATTCCACCTATCTATTTGACTGCGAATTCCGCCCACCATTGTGCTGGAGGCTCCGCTCCATATTTTTTATAGTGGTTCCGGAACCAAGCTTCCTTAATCCACTTTCGAAACAAAGGTTTTAAAATAAAATTAAAACTAATAAGCACTTTCCTTTTTAGCTCTTTCTCTTTATGTGTGCTTCATGAAGATGCCAACCAATGTGTACCAACGCTCTGCCTCGTAGCCTCCATTTAGCCAGGGTGACAAGGAAACTGATTTTACCAAAGGTTTCCTAGATAATGTTCCTAATTTCTTCTCTCTCTCTTTCTCACAAACTCAATCCATGTGATTGGTTGTATTAAATTCCCCAAGTGTAAGCACAAAGGAGAGAGAGTGATCCTTCTATTGGCCCTTGTTTAAGCTCACTGATAATGATGAGGGTCCAACTGATCCTTCCGAAGGATGCCAACTGGTTACATAAAGATTGGTTTATATAGAGAAGGCAAGCAGTTGTTACAACGGTAATATACCAAAAGGTCAGGCGCACTGAGGAGTCGGTGACTAGAAATGCTACCGTTCAACAACCCGACCGTTGTGTAATAATACACTCCCAACGGTAATATTCTTTCTCGGTCGACATGTCGTTGTCGCCGATGGGTCGACAGTAATGGCATGAGAGGTTAGTCCATACGAGAGGCTCGGTCTGGGGAAAAACATCCTGACAGTAGTCTCATGTGTAGAAACTTGTTACCCAGAACGACCTGTTGCCCTTTCTCGATCGGTCTTGAACTGCTGATATGTCTGTTTTCTAGAGAGTCCACCTGAGTTCTAAGTTCCAGAACTCATAAATCTTGATCGAGGAGTCGTTGACCACAAGGGGTCGTTTTAGCCTTTCACTGAGGGTCGGTGCATACGAGACTCTCGATCAGAGGCTTTCCAAGAATGACAGTTCTATTATCCAGAACCTATGTCAATCTGGTCGACCAGTCTTTGACCATGATGGGTTGATTCTGTCTCCACCAAGGGGTTGGTGAGAACGACTGATCGAGCTGACAGTGAAACCAAATACATATTTCCAAGTTGGGTTCCAATTCACTGTCAAACTTCCTTTCTAGGCTTTTTATGATTTAATCATTTGTTCAACTAAGCCTAGGGATAGTCCTTTCTAAGGTGTGGGTACCACCTAAAGTCATCTATGGCCATATTACCAGTTTTGTGATTGCCATAATGATGAGTTTCAATCCGTTGGAGCGTGATCTTCATTCTTGATCGCTTTGGCTCTTCAAACGTCTGGCAGGTGCTTCTTTCTGAGTCATGGAATTGATAAACATAGGGACTTGGCCAAGCTGAGGCACTAACAATGGCCAATCGTAAATGATAGGGACGATCATTCGTGGCATAGCGATGCATCGTTTGGATCAATGTGGTTTTGGTTGGAATGGTCAGTGAAGCATCTCAAATCTTCTGACGATACTTCTGTCATGACGATTTATCGTCTGAGACAGGGCTTATCAATCGGGTATACAACTTATCGCCCTGGGCTAACAAAGTTCTAGAATGAACAAGGCCTGAGAAAATAGTTTGGTCTTAGGACGATACATTCGTCCGACGACGACCCTCGTATGGTACAGAACAAGATTAATCGGGCGCACGACCAATCGCTATAGATAGGGCTGACACATCGGCACCACGATCGATCAGTTGGGAAATATTTGAGGGTTTTTTTGACAAGACACTGTCACCACAGGATAGCCTTAGGCCAATACGATCACCAACCCACGATCTTTCTCCAACTGATAAACACGATCAATCGTGTAGCTGATCAATCGGGTGTAACAGTTTTTGTGCTCTTACTGTGCATTTAATGATCAACAGTCGGGTTGGTGGAAGTCACTTTCAAACACCGACGATCGATCGCAGGGCACGAAAGATCATGGGTAACTACATTTCAAAAATTCTTTTTGCCTCTATAAATACCAAATTGTTTGGAGAGTTGAAGATATCCCTTGAGAGCATTTATGATTTGCATCTGCCAGTGTTAAACTCTCAAACTCAAAGGCAAAATCTTGGTTTATTCTCTCTTAGCAATTCATTTGTAAATCATTCAAGAATCCAATCAATTTTGATTGAGATTAAGCGAGAAGGATTAATCCATCTTCTACGATAGACATTGGACCTCCAATTTCCCAGACACCCTCTCAAGGATTGTGATTGCACTACACGGCTCATCTACGTCTTCGTATGTTATCACATTGGGAGAGATCGAATGAGCACATCTACGCATTGCAAAGCATCGAAGGCAAGTGCTTATTAGTTTGATTTTGTTTTAAATCATCTAATCTTGTAAAGTGGATTAAAGAGGGATTTTCTCTTGAACCACTATAATAAATAGAGGGATAGGGATTGGGTGAAACTCCCAATCAATTGGATAGGTGGAAATCTTATTCTATTGTGTTGTTGTAACTAATTCCAACGCTTAGTAAATTTTGAGGTAGCCCAAGGTTGGGTGAGTCTCAACAGTGGAAGTAGGTTTGTTTAAACCGAACCACTATAAATCTTGCGTTCATGGTGTTAGAGCTTTGTGTGTGATCTTACTTAATTGTGCATTCTCTTGTTCACACACATACACTTGATTATCATAGCTTAATTCCACACTCTATATTGCTTAAACAAGTAAAATTTGAAAAGAACACATATTTGGAGATTTTCCGATTCACCCTCCTATAGAGATAATCGGGTTCTAAGCACTAGGGGACTTTCAATAGGTATCAGAGCCTCATGTTCATTTTAAGGATTTAATCATTTGAGTGATCTAAGTGCTAGAATCATGTCCAATGGAGAAAGCCATGCCATCTCTAAATCCCCATACTTCGATAGATCCAATTATGCTTCTTGGAAAACAAGAATGAAAAGTTTCTTCATATCCATTGTGGTTCCGTATGGGAATTGGTTAGACAAGGTTGGAAAAAACCTACAGAAGAGAAATAGGATACGACTACTAGTTCCAGAATCGTTGTTCATAAGGAATTCTCTAAATGGACTCCAAATGAAAAACCCATGTAAACTGCAAATGGTAGAGTACGTAATGCTTTAAATTGTGCATTATCACCCAATGAATACAAGAGAATCATGATGTGTGAGACCGCACAAGAAGCATGGGAAATTCTTGAGAGAACCCACAAAGGTACCTCCGTTGTGAAGAGGTCAAAGCTTCAATTGTTGGAAGCTCAATTTGATGCCTTGAAAATGAGAGAAGAAGAAACTTTATGGACTTGTATTCTAGAGTTATTGGAAACCCCCATGTTTCCAATGTGCAAGCCTTGGTGTAAGTTTGTGTAACCTCCAAAACCTTTCATCTCCCCATTAATGATTCATTTGGAGTTTCATGCATGAGATGAAACTCCCCCCTCCAACGTGTGACCTTGACTTGGTCTCATGAGGTGCATCTCTCCACCTTCCCACTTCACTCACTTGAGAACGAAGTCCCATTAATTTCCATTCAACACATTTAACTCAACTCACTTTTTTAATTGAACTCACTTAAAATCAACTCATTTAACTCACTTAAAATCAACCCAATTACTTTCCAAATTAAATCAGCTCCAATTGAGTAAGCTTGAACTCACTTGGTGGTCAACTAAGTCAACCATGACCCGTTGGGTCCCAATTGGGCATTTTGACCCAAATAACAACCTTGACCCAATTAAACACATCTTACCCATTTATTTTAAATTGAACCTTATAACATATCCATTGGGTCTTAATTGGGCAATTGACCCAACAACTTACCCACCTAAGGTCCATATCCAATAATTTACAAATTAAATGGACAATTTCCATATATATCCATAACTTGAAAATCCGGGGTGTTACAATGTGGGCTCTCATTGATAGAATTTTCAATGAGAAAGTGTGCACAAAGATTTTGAGAAATCTTGCCAAAAGGTTTGAATCCAAGAAGGTGGAAATTGAAGAATACCGAAATGTTGCCCAAATGAAGGATGATGATTTGTTGGCATCATTGCAAACCTTTGAGTTAAATCTTGAACCTCCCAAGGAAAAGTCCATCTCCTTGAAATCTTTCATAAAAATCACACCAATTAAAGAAAAAGAACCGGAATTGGAAGAAGATCCAAGTGAAGAAATGACCCTCTTAGCTAAAAATATTTGAAAATTTTCAAAAGACTTAATAAAATGAGGAAATTCAAAAAGGGAGAAACAAGGAAAAATTCCCTAAAAGACTTGAACCTCATAAAGAAAAAGATAAGAAGAAAGCCAAGGAACATGAGTGTTTCAATTGTGGTGGGAGAGGCCACTATTCAAATGTTTGTCCTTCCAAAAAACCCAAGAAGGCTATGAATACCACTCATGAGGACACCTCGGAATCGAATAGTGATTCGGAAGAGGAAACTCAAGTAAATGATGAAACACATAAAGGTTTCATAGCTTCCATTGTTGAAAATCCAGAAGCACCCATAATTGAAACGACGGATATTGAAAGTGAAGATGAAGATGATCTTTAAGCTTCTTTCAATGCCTTGTACCTTGAGAGTGAACAATTGGCTAAGATACTTGATTTTGCTAAACATGAAAATTCACAATTGTCTAACAAATTAAAAGATTTAAAAGATGAAAATTCTCTCCTCTCTTCTCGATTAAAAACCTCTAATGAAGATATCATTAAGTTAAAAGATAATGAGAAGGCCCTTCAAGATGAAATGAAATACATTGTAAAGATGTTGGAAATTTATGGAAAATTAAAGGAAATCTTGAAGTGGAAGTTAGGAAACTAACTCATGAACTCACGGAACTTAAAAGACACAAAGAGAAGTTCCAAGATAAGTTTACCCAAGGGTAAGAAATTTGGTGATAGGCCGGATCTTGGTTCCTCTTTGGAAACCAATGGATCTAAGAACCAAATTGTCTTTGAAGGGTAATGTGCCTAAAGCCCCCAAAAGGAAATGTTTTTATTGCCGTAAGGTTGCACATTACAAGATTGAATGCAACGTTAGAAAGTGGCACTTGCAAGAGAAAGCCCTTAACCACCTCAAAATGTAAAGCCTAAAATGCGTCCACCAAAGCCTAAAGTTAAAAGACATGCCCCTCTAAGGAAAGGTGGACCCAAGGCAAGACTCCTTGTTAAAACAACTTGATCAAGTCTTGAAGAAGCTAAGGCATCCAATGTTTGGACCCCAAGGTATGCCCAAAGGAATGTGTATGAGAGACCAACCTCAACCATATGGATACCTAGAAGATAGACCACCATTTAATCATGTGTTGCTTTGGTTTTAGACTCAATTTCATATCTAAAACCATTGCACATTGAACTCTAGAGGCAAGTGAGTTCAAATAACCCAAGTGCTATGACATGAAATAGGATTTGGTGACTACACGCTTAGACTATGCCTTGCCTGGCTATAGCATTAGTCTTTCTTGGAAAACCATACATACCATGGAAAATCAGTTTCCAAGTGCTAAATTTCAGATTCAATATGTTAAACATGGCGTTTGTTTACATGTTTTGAATGATGGATGGTATGTTTATTTATTCTTGCATGGATTTGATCAAATGTGCTTAATTTGAACATATAAATTTAAATTTGATCAATTGCAAGATGATTTTATGGTATATGTATTGTTAATCATGTTGAATGTGACTTGTGTGAACTATATATGTTATTGAAATTCCAATAGATATCCTTCAAAATAAATTCGGATTTAGGAATAGGAAAACTAGTTTCTAGTATGGTGACACATAGCTAGAATACGATGAATCAACAGAGGGATCATTCGTCGAGTGACCATGTATCGGTTGTGCGTAGAAAGGGATTTTTAGGAAGAAAATCTGGATTTGTCAATGCGATTAATCGCCAAATGACTATAGATCGGAAGAAAGAGCAATCGTCGGGACGATGTGTCGTCAGTGTCGATTTGGGGATTTTTAAGTTAACCCTTACGCGAATTGAACCTCACTTCCATTTCTCTCATTCGGTAGTTCTTCCCCTTTCTCTCTAAAAATCGACGATTCATCGTGCCCTAGGCCTCCCCGATTCGATCATTTGACCGATTACTCATTAGATTTAACTAGAGAAAAGCTTCATTCGTCAGATTTGGTCTCCTCTCTCACAGATTTGAGAGATTTCAGTTAGGGTAAGCCTCTAAATCGATCCCCATTTTGATTTCGCTTGTGGTTTGTTAAAGAAAACAAGATTCATGGAAAGGACGAAGATGCCTGAGAACTACAAGACACATGTCACTGAGGACGAACCTATAACATCCGAAGAGGCCTAAAACTCAAAAAGGGAAAGAAATTTCAAGGGATACTAAGCCATCCCTCCTTGTCCTAGAGGAGACCCCCTCTGATGCAACCTTAGTGAGACCTCCTAAATTCCTGAGCAGAAGGGCTAGTGGAGAATTGGACATAAGGGAACCCTCACCTCCTGTCCATCAACAAGAGGATGAAGGAGAAGAAACCTTTTGGACTGAGGATGAAGAACCTCAAGGACCTAATATGCATGTAGGAGAAAGAAGAGACAAGGAAAGATAAGATCAAGGAAATGATCAAGAAGGTAATGAAGGAAAATATGAAGATGAAGAGGATGAAGAAGGAGACCAAGCAAAAATTGAGGTAGAAGAAGAAGACGAAGAGGATGTAAAAGAACCCACTCTCATGCCTCTTGTGCCGTACGAGGCATTCTCAAAACTAAACATTAAAAGGACTGTTGATGCTGAAGTCCTCCAAAAAATCAATGTCTTATGCCATATCAAGAGGGCAGGATGGATGAAGCTTCTGGAATGGGGTGGGTCAATGCACCCAAGAGTAGCTAAGATGATGTTTTGTTCCATCAGGAATGATGCAAAACAAAACTGTTTTTACATCTACTTCCAGAACGCAGAACCGGTATTGGTCACACCTCAGTTGGTTTCTGAGTTGATTGGAATTCCCATCCACAGAAATGGATATCTGCCTACTGTTCTGTAACGCCCGCCCCTTTTCACCGTAAAATCAGAGTATTTTTTTTTTTATAAAGTGACAAAGGGCGCGGACGTCACGACGCGAGTTAAGTTCCGAGCTTCTAAAGCTCGGCCCTTAACTGGCCAACCCTAAGCGTGCGTGGAACATAAGTCCACGAGTACGGTTCACGCGTAGAAAGTAAGCTCGCGGAATATAAAGTTACGTGTGGAATGATAATAGAGACTGTCCTACCAATTTTCAGATAGCAGGGAAGAAACATCCGTAAATTTAATAAAATTCCATTAACTGTATTGTCCAAAAATACAATCTAAACATAGCAGCCATCTAAGTTATTACATTTTCAACAAGCTGAATTATATAATTACACATTTCCAAAATGAATTAATTCCACTTAAACAAAATCACTAGTCCGCCTTCCCAAGCTCCTAAGCTTGGTTTCCGTCTTGCCCTTCCGGCCCGCCATTTCCTGCATTGTCAGCTAGGGTAGAAGTAGGGCGTTAGAACAACGCGCCCAGTAGGACCCCGAGTAGGGCTAGCACATAGATTAGTAATAACAGCATACTGATAATAACCCAATGAGAATTGATAAACCACATATAGTGAAAATATACGATGTATGCCATGCCCTGGGTGTCTATATTATGAATCCCACCCATCCTTCCTGACATATATGGTCATATCCCTCTTGACGGAAAAGCCTCATCAAGACATGTCCTACCGCAAATATCCCCCTTGACGGCAAATCCTCGTCAAGGTGTCCCCATGCCTGTTCTCGGTCGCCCCGACGGAGCATGGACTTCGGTTTGTTTATTTTTTTCCGCCCATGCCATGCATGAGATGTAATGCATTATGCTATGTAATATATACGTCTCATAACTTTAGTTTATCATACATAGCCTCGGCATATAATGTATCATCTTAAAATATAAGTCATTGTATTAACATATCATTCATAATCGGAAAACAACTCATCATAAGATAAATCCCATAGTCCACCAAAATACGATGAAAAACCATACATATCCATGGCTTACAAAAAGGTAGGAATCCTACCAATTACCGACTTGTGTCTTTACTTCGTTTTCGTCCGACAATCCGGCTACCGATTCGCGCTATCCGGTACCTTATTACACATTTACCGTATTAGTCCGTATTTTATTTCATGATTAAATCTCTAACTGATCACAACATTATCATAAACCAGCCCTTATCTTAGCCTCTTTTTCCATTGATTTAAAACACATCCATAAATCCAATTTTGGCCACTTTAAATATTCTGATTTACGAGCCTAAAACCCAGCATCTATCCGTTTCACTTATGTACATTCTAAGTCCAAAATTTATCCCTAACTTAAATCCATTAAGGATTCATTAATCATGATCTAGTATCATAAACTCAGTCCCTTTAATTTACATACTCTCCATTCCTCCTACCGGATTAACAACGACCTCTATAGATGTTCCAAAAACTGTACATTTCAATTCAGTCGACTGAATTACCAGTTCAGCCGACTGACTTCGAATCCGAGTGTCTGCTTGTCCTGTCAGTTCATTTTCAGTCGACTGAAACATGGTTCATACCCCTTTCAGTCGACTGAATCACATATTCAGTCGACTGACTTTATATCAGATCATCTGTTTGTTCTGTCAGTTTATTTTCAGTCGACTGAATCATAGATTCAGTCGGCTGAACTTTCAATCATCCCTTTACATGTTCAAAAATCATCCCTTCAGTCTACTGAATCATACATTCAGTCGGCTGAAACTTCCAGAACCCTTTTCTTATCTGAGAAGTTTGTGTTCAGTCGACTGAATCATGAGTTCAGTCGACTGAAACTCCCAGAAACTCATTTTTATTACCAGCCATCACTAGTTCAGTCGACTGAATCCCCAATTCAGTCTACTGAAACTCCCATAAACTTGTTTCTGATGCGTTTATCACCAGTTCAGTCGACTGAATCTATGATTCAGTCGACTGACTGTTCTGTCAGTCTTCTCCATTGCATATTTTGTATTTTTTCCTTCATGGTTCCCTCATTTAGACTCCTTAAAAATTACCCAATTCTTCATCACTTAAAAAAAATATATATATACACAATCTCTTGCTTTAAGAATGCTTACCACCCGACGACTCCTCCGGTCCTTCTTTCCTCTTTGCTCTCCTTCCTTTTTTTTTCTTTGGTAGGTTAAAATTTTGATCAAAGGTGGCAATCCCCAACCCTAGAATCGACCAAGGTAAGTCTAAATTGAGAGAGGGAAGAGTAAAGGATGATGAGAGGGGAGATAAACACCTTAACTTTAGAATGAGTTTGTGTAAATTTCCACTTCTTTCTTCTCTCCTTCTTTTCTCTTTTCCCTAACTCTCTTTCTCTTCTCCTTCCTTGTGTGGGACATCCATGGAGAATGAAAAAATGGAGAGAAAATTGAATGCAAGAAGAATGGGAAAAGACATCAAAGCTTATCCCATTTTTTCCTTTTTACTTTGCATTAATTACCCCCCACCAACCTTAAGATATTTTCTTGATATTTTAATTGCTTTATGGGTCATGTCTCTACCCTCCCTAAGTCCAAACGTGTTTGCCCTTGGAGGTGGGGTAGTTTGGTCCCCCTTTAACCAAATTTTTAACCCATTTAGCCACCAATCTAATAACTTAATTATTTAATTAATTAATTACTTTAATTCCCATTTACTTATTTTAAATCACCTTAGGTTAATTCATTATACTTAACCTAATTGCATCATTCCACCCATGGTTGACCAAATCAGCCATGGGGGTCGGCCCCACCAACTTTGGGTCCACACTTGGCCACATCACCATTATTTAATTCCAAATAACTTAGGTGGTTAAATTTTATTGAGCCCCCCTCTAAATGGATCACCATTGGGCCCATTTACATTTCATCCAGCCCATTTACCTTAGAGCATAAGCATCTTGACCCATTTAAATAAATTTAAACCCAAACCATAATCTATTGGTCATACTTGGGTCTTTATCCAATTTTGGCTCATTTACCATTTACTCCACCAATTTTCTAATTTCCATCATTAAAATAAGTAATATTCACATTTATATTAACTCCAAAATTCCGAGACCTTACATGTCCCTGATGAGTTAATAATGAAGAACAAGAAAAATTATGTCAACAAATTTTGTGGCAAAAGGGAGAAAGTAGAATGCAGAACATCTGGTTGAAGGGTGGAGATATGCTCCTAGAGTTTAGGCTCCTACACCTGTTTTTCTGTTCGAATGTGTACCCTCGACATGGGAACAAAGGAGATCTGAATCAGTTTATGCTTGTGCACATGTATGCTGCAGTGGCTGGGAAGTGGTTTTGCTTGCCTACCCTGATGTGCAGGACTATCAACAAGTATGTGGACTCTGCGATCATCAGTTATCCTCCCTTTTGCTATCTTATGTATAAGTTAGCAATGTATTTTGGAGTGAAACCTTCCAAAGGAGAAGTGCCCAAGTTTGTCAGGCCACTCAATGCCACGATTGTCAGGAAGTCTTAGGGAAAGAGCTGTATGAATGACTCCTTGGTGAAGCATCCACCTCTACATAACCACATTCCTCCTCAGTGCCTGTGCAAGAAGAAGAAGAAGCTAATGAACTGGAACTCAAACATGTTAGTTGAAAGTTCAATGAGGAACGCTTTCAAGTCCTTGAAGCTAAACACACTGCCATGGGAAACAAATTTGATGCGTTTGCGAGCTTCGTGAAGGAATCCATTCAAAGCATCCTCTCCGCCATCTCATTCAAAAAAGATGACACCGTCCCTCGTCGTCGATCACCCACTCCACCTCCTTTTCTAGCTGGTGCAATTATTGTAGTTTTTCATGTTTTATTTGATATTTTGAAAAACTATACTTTGTTGGTGTAATCTTTAAGAACTTTGATGCAAATTCCTTTTGTTGCATGGAATGATGTTTATATCAATGCAATGGTTTGGTTTACATGTGTATGCTGTGTTTGTGCCATGTGGTTGATACTCTCTCTCTCTCTCCACATGTGATGCATGCCGTGATGGATATCTTATGTTTATGATCATGTTTTATTGAATTCTTTGGTTTCAATAATGGATACATGAATGGTTTGATGGCATATCATAGAGTGTGTTGGCTCATGTGACATTTGGGGAAGCACAAACTATGCTGGTTAGCCCTTTGTCAATTGATGACAAAATGGGGGAGAAATTTGGAGAAGCTAAGTACCTATGGGGGAGAAAAATATAGAAGCTTGAAATAAATCTTCCATTATGGGGGAGTAAACTGGAGAAAGTGCAAAGCTTGGTATAGCTTGGTGTATGGGGAGTTGCATTAAGATCTTTTGTTGCTTGGAAAGCTTTGTGATAAGCTTGAGCTATGGGGGAGATTCTTTGAAGTATGGGGAGTGTAAATGATCTTTAGTCCATGGATACATTGATTATGTTTGGTCTAACATCACTAATGTTTCTTTAGTCTCTTGTAGCTTGCTTGTTTGTTTACAAGTACATTTTGAAAACAGAGCAAGTTGAGCAAGAATATGATGCAAGAGTAGAGTCCATGTTGTCATTTGAGTGTATTGTTTAATTTGTATAATTTTGATTCAAATGATGTAAAATTGGATTTTGGGGGAATATTTGTAAGGACCCGCCCGTTCTAACACAATAAACGGAGCCTCACACGAATCGAACAAGATCCAGTTACAAGAATGACAAAACCATGGATCTTCTTGCAATGTTTTTTTCACTAATCAAACCAATTTTTAAAATGATCAATCTCATGAATTCAATCCTTCCTTCCCTTCCCTTTCTATTTCTCTCATCTCCATGGTTCAGATTTCACAAAATAAAAAATAAAAAATTCCATGAGACTTGGTCGATTTTTAGAGAGAAAACCATATAGAAAAAAAAAATATAGGATTCAAGAAAAAAACAATCAAGGAAGCAATTGATTTAGATGATGGAAATCTAAATATACCTTTTGGAGAAGATGGAGTTTCAACCAACACCAAGACAAGACCCAAAGAAATCCCCAAAACACAAGTACCAAATCGTTCTAAGTTATAAGAGAGAGAGAGAGAGAGCCCAAGGAGAAAACACAATCGTTCTTTGTGTAAAGGCCTCATAAGAATTCCTTGTTTTATTAGATTGGAGTTGGCCGTACAAATCCCACTCCAAATTGGAGTTTGCTCTTTTATCTCCTTTGTTTTCTAAAAAAAATATCTTCAACTAATTACAATAGGTTCCAACGAATTGCACACTCTTTTCTCCATCCTCCAACGAGTTTTGGGATTCTTAGGGGTTTTGGTTTCTATTATGATTATTATTATTATTATTATTATTATTATTATTGTTTACATTAAAACAAAACTTACATAGTAAAATTCGACCAAGATAGTGTGGGCCCAAGGGGTTCACACAAATTTGTTAATTTGGAGCTAATTATTTAAATTTTAGTTTTCCAAATACTTTCTCACAAATTCAAATGTTCCAATAATTCAAAATTGAACTATTTTATCAATAATTCACTCTAAATTGAGGATTTTTAATTGCAATCACTCCAACCAATTTATATTTATAAAAACTCAATTAAGATGAGGAATTCAAAATTTAGGGGATAATTTCACGAAATTTAATATTATAATTGTCACGCCCTGACCCAAAACATAGGCACGTGATGAAGAATAATTTTACTTTCTTGAATATCACACGTGGGAAACACACGTGTGCTCACAAGTCAAACTCAAAATCCATAAATGATCTTAAATACCATTAACATCTCAAAGGGAATATAAACTCTCTACCATAAATGCTATCAAATATTCTAGAATTTATTACAACAAACTTTCAAAAAATAAAATAATAAAAGCAACTTCACCAACTCAAACCAAATAAATAAATAAAATAATCAACTCAAATATGTAGGGCATCCTAAGCAGCATAATAACTAAGTTCTTCCTCGTGGTCTCTCGGACCCATCCGGTGCAACATTACCTAAAACTGCAAGGATGTGAGTACAAACAATACTCAGTGAGGGAATATGCATGCCACACACTCACGCACCCATATAATAATAATGTATGAAATGGAACATAAATTATGCTATGCAACACTGCTATGCTATCAACATCATCACTGTGAACATAATGTCCACCCAAGGACACCTCCATGGAATGGCCTGTCAAACATCATGATCCCTTGATGGACATAGGCCATGACTTACAAGTGGGAGATCTCCAAAAAACATAGATAATCTACCTCACCCCATGTCCTTTCACCACTCTAGTGATTAAGTCAGCTCTAAGGTGATCGGTACAACTTTCCAAGTTAGCACCGCCCAAGTAGGGCTCACATGTATCTAACCCTGCGTAATCCGTCTTACTAAGTCAGTACCGCCCGCATAGGCTCACGAGTATCTAACCCTGCTCAATGCGTCTTACTAAGTTAGTACTGCCTGCATAGGATCACAAGTATCTGACCCTGCGTGAATTATACACAACGTATACAAAATTGTTGTAAGAACGACCTACAGTGCGAAGCATGTGAGGGGCTAGACTCCTCAATGACAACCACAAACAGTCGTGAGAGCGACCTACATGTGAGGGGCTATACTCCTCCACGGCAACCCTACAGGACCAAGTCCCATAGACGACGCCACCGTTCCAATAGGGTACCTTGAACTAAAATCATCATCATGTCACACCAACTTCCTATAGGGAGTGGGGACTCATATTTGTGGGGCCAAAAACAAATGAAAGCTGCATCACCAAATCCTACATAGTGTTTGGGTCTCACCCCAACACTAGTATTTCTCAATATCATCTTGCCCTTTAACACAACATCTCATACTCACATCTTAGACAACACTCTAAGTATACATCAATGAGTAATACAGAGGGGGTCATAATCATCACTACACGGGCAACACATATGGAAAAATCATATCATGACCATAATCACTTAATGATAGCAAGCATAGCACGTTCCATTATAATTCATAGACTCAACATAATTATCACATTGGGTTATTTTAGGGACATGGACCACCTACCAACCTTGAGATACACATCTTGGGTTTCTTTACATATGTTCTTAATCCTTGCAATTTATTCAACCCATCTCATGGTGGTTCATCATCATAAGTCCAAATACTCCCTTCTCATGACATAAACTAATTAGTTTCATTAATACTCATCTTAGCCCTTCACAAGGGTCTCCAAAAAAACATCACCGATATCTCATCATCCTTACAGAGTCATAAACACATCATAAACTACATAATGAGGAATTATAGGGGTTCATGTATCATATACAGAATGTCAATCATATTCATCATGTACTAAATCACATTAAATACACCATAAATCCCTTAATTTCATGTATAGGCATACAAACATCAAAAAAGGGGTGTGTAGTAATTCGTCACATAGAAAGTTACAATGTTTCGGGTTGATCTTTGGGTTGTACCTCTACGGGTTCGAGATTCAAAGGATCTAATCAATGAAATAGAACATAATACATCCTTATTAGTTCATACATTAAGCCAAATCAAAGCTTAGTAGCAAAACCCCTAATTTAGACCCCAGATTTACCTCTAATTTAGATTAATCCCTTCAATTTAAGGGAAATCCCCAAATCTCCTCCCAAGAATCATCTCCAAAATCATACATATAACCCTTTTTCCCAAATTTATTTCCCTTCCTATTGTTCCAAGTTCAAAATCAAATCAGACATACACGCAAACAAAGTTCTATAACAAAATCCCCAATTTCATTCATGGATTCCTCTACGAAAAGGATTTGTTATTAAAAAAACTCCATTCTCAACTCATCCCATTCAAATCTCATAAAAGAAAAAGAAAGGGGAGAGAAGGATCACAAATTTTACCTTTAGGGGAGAAGGAACCATGCAAAAGGGGTGCTCCAAGCGTAGGAAATCCGAATCCAAAGCCTTTAGTGGGTGAAAATCAATAAAGGGAAGGTAGAGGAGGCAAGGGTTTGCTGTTAAGGAAGAAGGATTGGTTGTTTGGAAGAGGAAGGAGGTGAAATGAGCCCAATTTTGTGCAAACATGGATTTATGTACAAACTTAATATTTTAATTTTTTTTTAGGGCCGGGCAATTACAATAATTATCCCTACTCCTCAAAATAAATTCTCATTAAATTTAAAATTTATTTAACTCAAGGGGATATAACACAACTTTCTACTTGAGGAGAGGGAAAGTTATTTCTAATTTCCAAATATGTTTTTCAAGAATTTATTTTCACACAAAAGTTACTCAAGAAAATAAACACACAAATTTGAAATTTGTTATTTACCCAATAAAATTCTACCTGAACAATTCTAATTGAGTCAAAAGAAATTTCAACCCAAATTTCTAAGGTAAATACCTAGTTGGTTGAACAAGTTGGGGTAGATTTTCTGCACTACTATCAGTTTGTTTGGCTTTTAAAACAAAATCAAGCAAATTATGATGCGTTACCATGCTGCCCAATTTATTCTAAATCACAATCACCAAACAAGTAAGACACTTACCCTTGACATTTACGGTTCAAGGCATCAGCCACAACATTAGTTCTTCTCGGGTGATAGGAAATCTCGAAGTCAAAATCTCCAAATATTCTAACCACCTGTGTAACGACCTGTCTCGCTAGCACAATATTGTCCGCTTTGGGCCTACACACGGACTCGCACGGCTTTGCTTTGGCGATCCAACCCACTGTTGCTCCCAAAAGGCCTTTTGCTAGAAGGAGGAAGGCTACTACTTATATACCAAGGAATTTCCAATGCCACTAGCAATGTAGGACTTTTCTAGGGCAGGGTATTACAATCTACCCCCTTTAAAGTCAGAGCCGTCCCCAGTTCTACACACACAACAACTAAGCCCACACCCTCAGGCAGAGAGTTGAACCATGCTCTGATACCATTTGTAGCGACCTGTCCCGCTAGCACAATATTGTCCCCTTTGGGCCTACACACGCACAGCTTTGCTTTGGCGAGCCAACCCACTATTGCTCCCAAAAGGCCTTGTACGAGAAGGAGGAAGGCTACTACTTATATACCAGGGAATTTCCAATGCCACTAGCAATGTGGGACTTTTTAGGGCAGGGTATTACAACCTGCTCATTTCTGATATATTACCTTGACTTGCTGACAAGTCAAACAATGAGGTACAAATCTTACCACTTCTCTTAAGACAATCTAGGTTACACTAAAAGCTGAGAACCAGTCCATACCATGGATGGCGTCGAACCCAAACATACTCAAATTACATTCTAATTTTAACTCCACCTACTGCTATAAGACAAGTTCTTTAAATCTTACCCACTCTGATAGGTCGTCCTAGAGGGGCTGAAATAAACACTGGTTCATCAATCTTTTCCAACTAAGTTTAATTTATCCATGAGCCTAGACGATATAAAAAGAGTACAATACTCCATCGTTGCGTGTCTCACGTCACCACAAGATCTTCAACTCTACTTTTTGTAGTCCCTACATGGGTACTTTTCCCACTCGCAACATGGTAAAGTTGTCTACCTCAAGTGTTGGTAGTTATTGTTACGTTCATCACTTCTCACAATGAAACCATTATAAGCTAACTATACTCCAACATCTTTAACATATCTTTCATATCTTGGTAATGAATGCAAATAATCACAATACCAATAAACACCCATCAACGATGTCAACATAACTACAAAGTCATATTGGATTCCTAGATTGTAACACCCCGTATTTTCAAGCTAGGGATATATATGGAAATTGTCCATTTAATTTATGAATTAATGTATATGGACCTTAGATGGGTAAGGTGTTGGGTCAATTGCCCAATTAAGACCCAACGGATTGTGAATATGGATCAATGTAGGGTAAATGGGTAAGCTATATGTAAATGGGTAAACCACATTTAAATGGGTAAGCTATATGTAAATGGGTAAACCACATTTAAATGAGTAAGCTACATTTAAATGGGCAAGTGACATTTAAATGGGCCATGTCGCCTATTTGGGTCAAGAAGTTCAATTGGGACCCAATAAGTCGAGCTTGACCATGTTGACCATGTTGACCATCGAGTGAGCTCAAAGTTTGAGTTAAATTATGTTGAGTTGATTCATAAGTTTATTTGAGTCAAATGGGAAGTGTGTTAAGTGGAATTTGAGTTCAAAGGAATTAAGTTAATTAAGTTGAGTTGAGATAAGTGGGCTGAGCTGAATTGAGTTGAATGAGTGAGATTGGAAGATATGGAGACCCTCATCTCAAGTGAGTCAAGTGAGGAGATGAGGGGTTGAACTTGTTTCAAAGACAAGTAATGGCTTACACGTTGGAGTGGTATCCCATGCATAAACATCAATGGAAGGTGGCTGATTGATGAGAGTGCACAAACCACAATGAGATAGGATTACATTGGGAGCTTGGAGGGTTTCCATCTCATAATGGAGACCCAAGCACCAACGTTGGGGAGATGGAAGGATTGCATGAGCTTAAGCCAAGTGTCCCATAGTTAAGCCATGGGACTCCTTGGTTAGACCAATAATGATGAGGGTAAATGAGAGGTTTTGAGGGCTGATATACAAAAGAGATACAATACACCATTTGGCCGATTCTCCATCTCAAAGAAGCTAGAGATTTTCATCCCTCTCCCTCTCTCAAAACTTACCTCCTTGGCCGAATCAGCCCTTGGTGATTTCATCATTGATCAAAGCTCACAATCGGCTAAGGACTAAAGGAGCAAGAAGGGAGGAAGGAAGGATCAAAGGAAAGAAGAAAGGCTAAGGAGATTGGCAAGTATATCATAATCTTTGATTAAATAAAATGGATAAGGGAGCATGATTCGGCCATTGTATGGCCGAATCTATCAAAAGTTTAAACCATGGAAGATGATGTTTAAAAAGGGTAGAAACATGGATCATAGGGTTCGGCCACTTTGAATGGCCGAACCCCATGAAATGATTTGGTTATTTTGATAGTTTTTGAGAGTTAAAAACCATGCAATGTTATGGAGGTTTTTAGGTGTTTTAATTGGAGTTAAGATTGATGTTTTGGGTCGGCCAGTGGATGGTTGAACCATTATTATTATGGCTAAAGTATTGAGCATAAACCATATACAAATGATGGAATGATTGAGTCAAGAGAACCATAGGTTCGGCCATGTGTATGGCCGAACCCCATGGACCATTTTATGGGTTATTGGGAGTTATGAACATGGTGGAAATTATAAATGGTGGTTAAAGAATTTCATATGTTTATCTTTGGATTTAGTATTAAGTAAATAATCAACCATGATAGATGATGGAAAAAGGGATAAAAATCCATAGGGTGAGGTTCGGCCATGTCGTATGGCTGAACCCCACTAATGGGTATTTGATGGACTAAGTTTATTTTGAAGTGGTTAAAAAATCAAAATATAGATGTATGTATGAAGGATTAAAGGAACAAAAATTAAGATCGTGAGGTTCGGCTATGTTGTATGGCCGAACCCCACTAAGGTGGATTTTTATGGATGTTGATGGTTAGCCATATCAAGCAAAGGTTAAACCAATGGCAAAACCGTTAATACAAGCTAGAATGTAAATATGGAATGAAATGATCAAAGGAATTGAAAGAGGGGTCAAAACCAAAGTGGTAATGTTCGGCCATGTTGTATGGCCGAACCCTACCAAAGTATGTTTGTAGTTTGAGGTGTTCTATGGTGTTAATTAAATAAAAAGAAAGATCAAATACAAGTGGGTGAGGTTCGGCCATGGGTTATGGCTGAACCCCACAAAGTGATTTTTGGGACTTAGATTTAATTGGAAATTAAATGGTTAGTGTTTGACTTGCTGTTATATAAACAAGGAAACGAGACTTCTTGAACGGTGCTCAAATCGTGAACGGGTGACGGGTTAAGAAGAGCGGACTGTTTAAGTAACTTTTCTTTAGGTTTCCTACCTCTTTGTGACCACATATTATACTTGCTATTTTATGTTGATTTTGATGAGTTATTTGTGTTAAAGTATTATGTTTCAATGAGGTTTTGAATGGTAAGATTCTATTACATATAGCATGTACTCATTGACATCTCATGCATGGCATGAGGTGATGGTTATGGAAACCGGAGGCCACACTCCGTCGGGGCGTCCGAATGACCACTGTGGGATACCTTGATGATGAGAATCCCATCAAGAGGAAGCCGGAGGCCACACTCCATCGGGGCGTCCGAAAGACCACTGTGGGGTACCTTGGTGATAGCTATGTATACTTGTGATGGGTGGGACTCATTACATTTGCATACATACATAGCATTGTTTTGTAAGATTTTGATGGTCATGTATTATTATGTTATATGCATGTTTTTATACTAACCTTGTGGTAGCCCTAATCGGAAGACCTACTGGGCGCGTTGTTCTAACGCCCTATTTCTATCTTTAGTGGATGATGCAGGAAAAGGAAAGGGAAAGGCCGAGGGTCACGAAGGAAACCAAGCATAGGAGCTTGGATATCTGAATGGAATTTATATATGGATATTTTGTTTATGTTTGCAAGGATATGTAATAACTTAGAATATTGCTATGGTTTGATTTAGTTTGAATGAATGTTTAGTTTAAAGTAAATATGACTTGTACTTTGCTATCTAAATGGAGTAGTCTTAGGTTCCATTATAATCCGCAATCAGTTTAGTATTTTTTCGCATGATTTATTTAGTTCTATGTGTGGTTCGGTTTTCATGGACTTGGTCCATGCACACATAGGTTTGCCAAGTTAAGGGTCGGACTTTGGAAGTCCGAACTTAGCTCGCGTCGTGACACTCTGCTCCGATCACTTGTTTAATATTAAAAAAATAAAAATAAATAAACTCTGATTTTGAAGTGAAAAGGGCGGGGTGTTACATAGACCCACTTAAAGGTAAAACCTCCAAGTCCAGTCTCATCGAACCATCATTTTGAATTCCACCAATTTCAGCTTGTGCTATTCTATAAATGGGTATATAAAAAGGAGAAGTAACAAAAATCAATTCAACAACAAATTCAATATCTGTATGGGGTGGCAAACCTGTTAACTTTTACGGAAACACATCCTGAAAGTCACATACCTCTTTTGACAACTTCATATCTAACGATTTTGAATTCTCCCAATTTGAACTGGCCACATGTAATGGCCCGCCCTTTTTCACTCGCCAAAAATCAGAGTCTATTTTTTTTTTTGAATAAAAGAGTGAGAGAGAGCGGGGACATCACGACGCGAGTTAAGTCCGAGCTTCTAAAACCCGACCCTTAACTGGCCAACCATACGTGTACGTGGACTGAGTCCACTAAAACGATTCACACGTACTCAAATTAGACATGCGGAATAAAACATAGATGCAGAATTATAATAGAATAACTATTCTATTCCATTTTAGATAACAAGGTAGTCCTTCACTTAACAATAATTATCTTAAGTTAAAATAACCAAAATTAACATTCAAACCATAGCAAATATATCTACGTTATTACAGTCCCGAATGCTAGTTACTCAAAATTACATAGTCCATGAATAACTTAAATAAAACGACACTAAACATCCAAGCTCCTAAGCTTGGCTCCGATCTCGTTCCTCGCTCCTTCCATTCCCTATGTCATCAACTAGGGTAGAAGTAGGGCATTAGACAACGCGCCCAGTAGGTACTCCAAGTAGGGTTAACACATGGGTTAGTACCAAAAATCACATAGATAATACAATATCAAAAACATGCAAGTCATACCATGCTATGGTGTCATATGCCATGAGTCCCACCCATCAGCCATATCACCAACACATATTATCCTCTTGATGGAAACTCCTCATCAAGGTATCCCCCACGAATGCCTTACGCACGTGCCGAGGAAGCGTGGACTCCGGTTACATTACAAACATACATTCCTCTCGATGGATAATGCACATCGAGATACCCCTCACAAATGCCTTACGGACGCTCCGACGGAGCTTGGTCTCTGGTTACATATCATCCCTCCCATGCCATGCATGAGATGCAAATGAACACATGCTATGTAATATTACAATCATAGCATTAAAATCTCATTTTTGAAACATATCATTTATACAAAATAACTCATCAAAATATGAATTAAAATCATCATACATATCCCATGGTTTCAATGAGGTAAGAATCCTACAAATGACCAACTAATGTGTCCTTGCATTTTCGTCCAAAAATCGCTCACGATCGCACACCGCTTGTGAGGTCCCGTTACCTTATAACATATCAATAAATCAAAACCCATGTTCCATTTGATTTCCCACCATGTTTAAGTCCATAAACATGCCTTAGTGGGGTTCGGCCATACAACATGGCCTAACCTCACACACTTGGTTTGGGTCCCTCTTTTGATTCCTTAATCAATCATACCTGAGTTAGTCATTTAGCCTTTATAAAAACCTAAGTCCACAAAACTTTCTCCATGGGGTTCGGCCATACACCATGGCCGAACCCATGGTCCATCATTTTAATCATATTTCCATCTTAGCCATCATTCTATTCATAGCTAATCATTTAGCTTATTTACATATGACTTAAGTCCCAAAAATGATCCACACATGATTCATTAATCATAACATAAAAACCTAATAGATCACTTCATTCCTTGCTTAATCATTCATTTATCTAATCATACATAGATCTCTAAATGTCCATAAAATGGTTCATTGTATGGCCGAACCCATGATGTTCATCTTCATCCTCCCTTTGCATCATTTACAACATTTAGACCCATAATAAAGTCCCTCCATGGGGTTTAACCTTATATCCTTTAGATCAATTAAATAATCATTTAAAACCAATTAAAAATACCAACATTCCCCCATCATTCTCATGGTCCAAAACATCTAAGTCCATCAATATCTCTCCATGGGGTTTAGCCATGATGGTCCAAGGTTCTTCACCATTATAACATTTTAGATCATGCTTTCCAACATTTATGACCTACTTAAAATTATCCATCATCTCCCATCATTATCATCCTTTAACACCTTTTAAAATCTCTAACATACATCTATGATTTTTCATCCTTTAAATCTATTAAACATCACTAATATCCTCCATGGGGTTCGGCCATACATCATGGCCGAACCCTATGGTTCATCATTTCCCTTTTAAAAAATCATACATCCAAGATTGATCCTTTGATGGGGTTCGGCCATACATCATGGTCGAACCTCATCCAACCCCTTTTTGTCCTTGATGGTTCTTGTACATACAATTTAGGGTTTGGCCATGCAAGGGCCAAACCATGATCCTTGATCATCCACCATTTCCCACATGGTACATGCATAAGGTCCTTTAGCTATAACAAGATTAGGGTTCGGCCATTGTTCCTTGACCATCTTTTCTTACTTAATAAAATCTCATCAAGTACTTACCGATTCTGCGACTCCTCCGGTTTCCTTCGTTCCGACTTGTTCGTCCGCTCTTTTCCTTCCTTAGTCTTTCTTCTTTCTCCTTGATCTTTGGCCGAGAGTGATCTTGAGAAGTCTTGAGATGAAAACCCAAGGAGAGGGTTTGGCCAAAGAGTGTAGGTTTGAGAGAGGGAGAAGAGCTGAAGAGCTTGAGATAGAAAACTCTAAGTCCTTTCTCTTTTGTCTTTGAGAGTGGGTCGGCCTTGTGTGAGAGGGGGAAGCTTGAGGTAGAAAATATCCTAAGTGTTTCTTGTCTTGAGAGGTGGTTCGGCGAAGAGAGAGAGGGAGAGAGTGAGATGAAGACTATGGAATTCGGCCAAGAGTGGTGTCTTTTGGTTGATGCCCGATTGTAACAACCATGGCTCTTCACCTCCCTCATTATCATTTACTTTGGGGGTTTCATCCCAAGAGATGAAGCTCCCAACCGTATGACCCTTGGGCTTCCATAATGAGATGGAAATCCTCCATGTTCCAACGTGTACCCTTGAACATGTGTTGTGTAATATCAAAACCCTTCATCTCCCTCATTTAAAGCTTCCTTTGGAGTTTCATCCCATGAGATGAAACTCCCACCTCCCCCAACGTGTGTACATGCTGGTGTTTGGTCTTATGAGATGCAACTCTTTATCTTTCCACTCCACTCATTAAAATGAAAGTGCCATTAACTTCCCATTCAACTCACCTCTTTAACTCAACTCATATCTTTAAATCAACTCTAGTTAGCTCACTTAAAATCAACTCATTTCCTTGATTCCATTTCCAATTTAATTCAGCCCCAATTTCATTAAGCTTGAACTCACTTGGTGGTCAACCAAGTCAACCATGACCCATTGGGTCCCAATTGGGCATTTGACCCAATTGACAATCTCGACCCAATTAAATAAATCTCACCCATTTATTTCAAGTGCACCTTATCCATAATCCGTTGGGTCTTAATTGGGCAATTGACCCAACACCTTACCCATCTAAGGTCTATCTCTATTAATTCACAAATTAAATGGACAATTTTCCTATATATTCAGAACTTGAAAATTCAGGGTGTTACACCACTTGACCACATGCTCTTTGACGAGTCGTATAGGGTCCAAGAGGAAGGCTCAATTTCTCACTAAAAACCTATCCAGCAACAGATCGACCAAACAATTTCCTCTTAGCATAGTTTGAGGTTACTCTAAAAGTAGATAGTTAATTCTCATCGAGGATGGCTTCAAACCAAACATATTTAAAACCATAAGGTCACACTATAACTCAACTCCACCAATGGTAATTGCACCAGTCCGACAAATTTTACCTACTATGGTATTTCAACCGACTCCAACACATGACAAATCATGATCTACATGCCCAAATACTTAAAGCAATGTCATCCATCAAAAGATCTCCGCTAGGCCGATCCTCTTATCACTCCAAAAATCACTTCGAACGACGTGTTCAAGGAGTCAACTAAGGCACAAAATAAATTATATAACCCTTCCTAGGGTCTCTACCCTCTCTCAATCTAGGGCAGAAGATTCAACTTCTCAAACCTTGGCCCTACTCACAGCCGTAGAGTTGAACCAAAGATATGATACCATACTGTAAAGACCCGCCCATTCTCACACAACAAACGGAGCCTCACACGAATCGAACAAAATCCAGTTATTGGAATGACAAAACCATGGCTAATTTTTTTTTAATATAACTCTAATAACATAATTCAATATGATTAGAGTGCCAATCATTTCAATAATTTAGCCATGTCAAGTACTAACATTCCCATATCGGATTAGTCCTCATCTAGCATAGAATCAAACCAGTAGTTCAAAAATAAAAAATCCATTATCATATAGGAGGTTTAATAGCAAATCCAACCAATAAAGCTAATAACAAATAAAATCAAAGCTTCCCCAACTACAAGCCAGAAACAGAAGCACCATCCATAATCCAACGACAAAACTAATAAATCAAATTGACACTTATTGTGTCTTACAACCTCAAATTAAAGTCTAAGTTCTAAGGAAATCAATAAGCTACGGTCCAAACTAAACTCTCCAAGCGAATCCAATCCTACTGTTGAGTCTGACCAACGTCTATCTCCAATAGATTTCCTGTAATGTAAGGGATGAGCTCCATGCCCAGTGAAGAAAACAACTAAACAACCAACAATAATATAACATCTAGGCATTTAGAGTTTAACCAATATTTAAATCAATTATAACTGAGGTGTATGAAATGTAAAATGCAAATTATGATGCATGCTCCCATCCTATGCATCTCAACGAACGAAACGAATCATGCAAAGTCCAACTCAGCTAAGCAGCACATGTGCACATCTGGTCATAATCCAACGAATGTGCACGACTAATGTCCCCAAAGGAGTGCAGGGTTAATGACCCAAATCAACAAAAAAAGATAAATAGGATCTGTGAGAATACAAAGTTAATCAAAAACCCAAACGAATTTGCATACACGAGTCTCCCTAAAGGGATGTGCAAGGCCAATAAGCCAATAACTCGACGGTCCATAGCCGCATACGAAACTCACACCCAAACAAACATGGATGCTCATGCATGAATAACCAACAAATATCTCATGCATGAATGCCATGTCATATACAATATTTGTAATAGCCAGATTTTCAATGCAATAAATATATTGGTTATTATTTATTTTAATTGTTAAAAAATTAAGATTCATAGATGGAATGGATGTTTAATGAATAAGAATTGGGGCAATGGCCCAAGTATGGTCCAATGGATCATGGATAGGATTAATTCTATTTAATTGGGGTCAATGTGGTCAATTGGGTCAAATGCCCAATTTGGACCCAATGGGTCAAGATGGATTGATGATTAGGGTAAATGGGTAAGGAATGGAATTAATCTGGTCATGGACCCAATTAAAATCAAAGGCATGGGGTCCACCTCATCAAGTGAGGTGGCAAGTGTATGAGATAATATCAAAGTGGCATAGCCAAGTGGGACCCTAGTCCACCTCATCAAATGAGGTGGCGTGTGGACTAAGGCACATGTGGGGCCGACCACCATGGTTGATTTGGTCAACCATGGGTGAGTTCATGGGTGAATTAAAGAGGATCAAGTGAAGTGAATTGATTTAAATTATTTAATTAAAATCACCTAAGTTAATTTAGAATAAATCCAAGTGCTTGAGTTAGGAGTTGAGTCTCATTTAAATGAAGTGAGTTGAATGGGTGGTGAGTCACATGGAAGATGAAAAGATGGAATGAGTCGAAGGGGAGGTGGAGGTTTCCATCTCATGGAAACCACTAGCCACCAAAACCGTTGGAGAGGGTGTGTGTGCCATGTGTGAGGCATGCATCCACTTAGTGAGTCAAAGGGGAGGTGGAGGTTTCCATCTCATGGAACCACTAGCCACCAAAGCCGTTGGAGAGGGTGTGTGTGCCATGTGGAAGGCATGCACCCTCTTGGTTAGTCAAGGAACTCATGTGGAAGGCATGTACCCTCTTACTTAGTCAAGGAACTCATGTGGAAGGCATGCATCCTCTTGCTTGGTCAAGGAACTCACGGGGAAGACTCCACATTGATGAGGGTAGTTGGAGGTGGAGTCTTACCAAAGGAACCCTAAGACAAGATGGAAAGCTAACTCTTCATCTCATTCACTCTCTCCCTCTCTCAAGCTCTCCCTTGGTCGACCCTCTCACAAGACAAGAAAAAGACTTAGGGTTTTCCATTCTCAAATCCTGTCCCTCTCACCAAAAACCCTAAGGCCGACCTCTCTCCAAGACAAGAAAACACTTAGGGTTTTTCCATTCTCTCCTCCTCTCCCTCTCTCAAACCTTCTCCTTGGCCGAACCCTCACTTAGGCTTTTTCATCTTAAACCCTCTCCCTCTCAAGCAACACTCTTTGGCCAAAGATCAAGGAGGAGAAAGAAAAGACTAAGGAAGGAGAAGATCGGAGGAGCAAGGCGGAGCGAAAGAAAACGAAGGAGTCACGGAATCGATATGTATGATTTACTAATTAAAAGGAGGTTAAGGGAACATTCCATTTCGGATTGAAAATGGTTGGCCAAAATGTTAGAGGCCATGAATTTAAGATCCATTCAAAGAAAGACAAAATGAGGTTCGACCATGTTGTATGGCCGAACCCTATCAAGTGATAAACATGTCGGATGTAAATTACCTATAAGATGGGTTGAACAAATGAATGGTGATTAGGGTTACATATATGATTAATGGATATGGTTAAAGACAATATGTATATATATATATGGCTTATGACAACATGCATGGTTAAAATGATCAAAGACCATGGTTCGGACCTTGAATGGCCGAACCCTAATCTTGTTAGGCATAAGGACCTCATGCATGCTGAATATGAGGAATAGAGAATGATCAAAGATCATGGTTTGGCCTTTGCATGGCCAAACCCTAGATTTTTTTGTATAAGAACCATTAGAGACAAAAAGGAATGGATGAGGTTCGGCCATGATGTATGGCCAAACCCCATCAAATGATCTAATCATAGATATCTTGATTTAAGAGGAAATGTTGAACAACATGGCCGAACCCCCTGGAAGAATATTATTGATTTTAATGGGTTTTAAAGGATGAAAATGATGGAAGTATGTTAGTGATTTTTATGCGTTTTAAAGGATGAAAATGATGGAAGAATGTTGGTAATTTTAAATGGGTTTTAAATGTTGTAAATGATGATTTAAAATGAGGAGATGATGAAGAACCATGGACCATGTGTTCGGCCATGTTGTATGGCCGAACCCCATGGAAGAAATGTTGATGGATTTTGGGTTTTAAAATGATGAACCATCGCTAATAAGCTAAGAAATGAATGGAGATGAAGGACCATGGGTTCGGCCATGTTGTATGGCCGAACCCCATGGATCATGTTTGTGGGATCTAAGTATGTATAAGTGACCTAAGTGTATGACTAAACCCCATGGAGGGATTTTGTTTATGGATCTAGTATTTGTAAATGATTTAAGAAAGGAAGGATGAAAATGAGACATCATTGGTTCGGCCATGTTGTATGGCCGAACCCAATGAATCATTGTGATGGGTCATTTTGTAGATCTATGCATGTTTAAGTGATTGAATTATCAAGATAAGAAATGAGGGTTAAAATGGAAAGAAGATGGAATGAAAGAACCATGGGTTCGGCCATGTTGTATGGCCGAACCCCATGGATAATATTTTATGGACTTAGGTGTTTTTTTATCAAGTAAATGATTAACTTATGTGATTGGATTAATAAATCAAAGGATGGAATGATGCTTGACCCATGGTGATTAAAGCATTAAAAAGGGGCCCAAAATCAAGAGAGTGAGGTTCGGCCATGTTGTATGGCCGAACCCCACTAATGCATTTTTGGTGGACTTAAACATGGTTCAATGTATGATGGAAACCTCTTAGGGGACTTAATCGGATAAAAGACTAGGATGGTAAAGGGAGATGAACCAAGGATGATGTAGGGGTAGATGGAATTAAATGGATCACAAATTGATGTATGTATATGTATTAAATGTAATAAGATAACGGGATTTCACAAACGGTGTACAATTGACTTGAAGCGATTAGTGATCGGTTTTTGGACGGAAACACAAGGACCCGATATTTGGACGTTGGTAGGATTCCTACCTTATTGAAAACCATGGAATATGTATATGTGATGATTTTACTTCATGTTTTGATGATTTATTTTGGGTATCAAAGTGCTATGTTTTAATAATGGGATTTCTATTATGAAATGGCATATGTGCACTTGCATCTCATGCATAGCATGGGAGGGAACAAATAAGGGAGTCCACGCTCCATTCAGATTTCTGATAAACAACTGTGGGGAGGAATCCACACTGATTCCAATGGATGTATGATTGAATTGTAACCGGAGTCCACGCTTTGTTCGGTGGGACCGATAAGGCATTCGTGGGGAGAGATGTATTGTGTTTGAAATGTAATCGGAGTCCACGCTCCGTTCTGTGGGACCGATAAGGCATACGTGGAGATACCTTGATGTGGATTATCCATCAAGAGGAATACTATGTGATTGTGATATGGATGATGGGTGGGACTCATGTCATATGACACCCATGGCATGGCATTGACTTGCATGGTTTTGATATTATTTACATCTATGTGTTTTTGTTTATACTAACCCATGTGTTGACCCTACTCGGAGTACCTACTGGGCGCGTTGTCTTACGCCCTACTTCTACCTTAGATGATGACACAGGAAATGGACGAAGCGAAGGAGTGACCGGAGCCAAGCTTAGGAGCTTGGATGAGCTAGATCTATTTTATTTAAGTTTTCATTTTGGACATGTAATTTGAGTAATTAGCTTGTTGGGACTGTAATAACTTAGACTATTTGCTCTGGTTTGGATTGGTAATTTTAGACATTTTAACTTAAGGTAATTATCATTAAATGATGGACTTCTTTGCAATTTAAAATTGGATAGGATGGGACTCTATTATAAATTCCGCATTATGTTTAATTCCACAAGTATAGCTTTAGTACGTGTGAACTGTTTTAGTGGACTTAGTCCGCGCACACGTATGGTTGGCTAGTTAAGGGCCGGGCTTTGGAAGCTCGGACTTAGCTCGCGTCGTGATGTCCCATTCTCTCTCACTCTTTATTTCAAAAAAAATATATATACTCTAATTTTTGGCCAATGAAAAAGGGCAGGGCGTTACAGTTGGTATCAGAGCGAAACCGGAAGGATGAATCTTTCAAAGTAAGATTAAGACAGCATCATGTCACACTGACAAGATAAGAATCCCAACTGACCAACTCTTCGGAGTCCGCTGCACGGGCCTTATTAATTTACTTTGTTAGACTCGGGCTTACATGCCTAGCATCAGTAGGTTTTTTACCTACTTGTAACCACTATTATGATTGGTTTTATCATGATTTTGATAAGATATGTTGTTATTATTATTATGTTTCAATTGGTTTTTGAATCATGAGATTTATTTACATGCTTCATGTATTCATTGGCATCTCATGCATGGACAAGGGATGATGATTATGGAAAGCCTCCTTAGGCGATGAGGGTCCCGCCAGGAGTAGTATCATGATGATAAGAATCACATTGGCCTCCTTAGGTGATGAGGGTCCTGCCAGGAGGAATGTTATAATGATGAGAAACACATTGGTCTCCTTAGGCGATGAGGGTCCCGCCAGGAGAAATATTATGATGATGAGAGCCACATCGGCCTCCTTAAGCGATGAGGGCCCCGCCAGGAGGAATATCATCTAGAAGAAATGAAAGAGTATTGTGATTTACCTTGACGATGAGAGTCTCGTCAAGTGATGGCTATGTATATGCATGATGGGAGGGACTCATTACATGTGCATACTTACATAGCATTGATTTATCTGTTTTAATGATCATATATATTATGATATATGCATGTTTTTATATACTAACCATGTGTGGTAGCCCTGATCGGAAAACCTACTGGGCGCGTTGATCTAACGCCCTAATTCTATCCGTAGAGGATAATGCAGGAAAAGGAAAAGGGAAAGAGAAGGTCGTGGACCTGGAGGGGAGCCAAGCCTAAGCGCTTGATTATTGGAATGGAACTATATTTACTGTCATTTGAACTACATTTTTTGGATATGTAATAGTTAGTAACTTTGCTATGGTTTGTTTACTGTTATGATAAAATTTAGTTTGATATGGTTTTGAAATGGTTAGTTTAAAGCAAACTTGACTTGTACTTTGCTATCAGAGAATGTATGGTTAACTTAAGATTGATTATATTCTGCATCAGTTTAGTTCCGTAATTAGTTATTTTTATTCCGCATGATTTGATTAGTTCCATGTGTGTTTTATCTATCATGGTTTAGTCCATACACACATGGGTGGCAAGTTAAGGGTCGGACTTTAGAAGTCCGGACTTAGCTCGCGTCGTGACGTCGTCCGCCCTCTTCCGGTGTTATTATATTATTACTTAAAAAAAAAAAATTAGACTCTGATTCTCGAAAAGGGCGGGGCGTTACAGTTGGTATCAGAGCGAAATGGGAAGTTGAATCATCGAAGTAAGATTAAGACGATTTCATGTCTCACTGACAGATAAGAATCCCAACTGACCGACTCTTCAGAGTCCGCTGATTGGGGACCGGATTAATTTAATTCGAGTGACTCAGACTGAACAATCAATCTGAGAACGACAATGAAAGATAGCAAAGTAAAGTACAATCATCATAACTGGACATATCAAACGTAGCAAAGTAGGATGCACTCCCCTGATATCCCCACATTGAGAAACAAACAACAGGAATTTAGAGATTTCCCCAGAAACAAAAGAAAACAAAAGTGTGAAGATTTGGAAATTTCCCCAAACACAATGCATGATATGATACATAAGAAATTCCCCAGAACCAAGATTGGTTTTATTAGAACTACTGTTGATTATTTATGAGTTCTATGTTATGATACAGATATGTCAAGTAACGTGGAATATACAGAGTTGTGGAGCAGAGAAACCTTTAGCAATCTAATAGAGCTAGTTCCTTCTTCCAACAACTCCAGCATGGAAGTTAACGTGGACTTTCAGGAGGGACCTCCCGAGGAAGTTGAAGTGGACCTAGCACCTCTTCCAGAAGAGCTTATGGAAGATTATCCAGCGATAAGAGAGGTGGTGGGGGAGATAGACCCTGACTATATGTGCGAGTTGCGTAACCAGGATGGGCACAGCTGCACATACTGCCCCCACCCTCTTGAGGTTGTCTGCCCGGTTTGTGGACTTCATGGGCACTGAGTGGCAAGGACTAATTGTCCTTATATTGGAGGACCTGGGTTAATATCCTGCTTGACATGTGGAGTACTGGGTCACATGTCAATGACATGCCCTGATAGTTTCTATATGTTTGAGGACGATGTAGGGTCTTCTACGGAAGACTAGGCTAAGAAGTAGTAAGAAAGGTCATTAAAAAGAGGGTTATTTTGTAAGGGTTGTGGGTGCATTTTGTTATTTGATGGGTTTATTTTAACCCTACCAACCCTTGTATTATGATGAAATTTGAATTATATATATATATATATAAAGTATGCAAATTTATGAGTTATGAGGATTTTTGGCATTGAGTCGTATGTGACGAGAAAAACTAAGTCCATAATGTTTTCATGACTTAGGAAAGAAAAATGGCTCCAACGAGAAAGACCCTACAAAATCAGAAGGGAAAGGAAAAAGTATTACAAATTGGCTATGGCGAAACAAAACCAAAAAGAAAGACTCGACAAGACGGTAAAGGAAAGGAAAAAGAGATATCATTCATTCCACATGAAGAGGAGTTATCTCAACATAATAAGGAGAAATCGGTGCATGATAAGGAGAAATCCGTACATGAGAAACAAAAATCGCTCAGTGAGGAAGAGTCGCATCATTCTCAGCGAGAAGAGGACGATAGTGACCCTTCATATCGACGGGAGGAAGAAGGGAACATCAATAGCAACGTGACTATACCCTTTGTGCCTCCTGAACTACAAAGCTTGGTACAAGCAGTAGTTACTTCTGTCCTCCAACAACATATGAATGGAGGTGGAAGCACGAGTGAGACTAATGACCAGAACATGGTCAGAGACTTCCAACAACAGCACCCTCCTTACTTCAAGGGGAGAGAAGGGCCTGTAGGAGCGGAGAACTAGTTGAAGAAAACCTCCCAAATACTGACTCTACTGAACATCAAGAGTCATGCCCACAAAATTCTACTGGCCACGTCTCAGCTGATAGATGATGCTGGTAAGTGGTGGGAGATAGTGGAGAAATAGCAGACACTTGTGCCAGAAAGAGAAAGGACTGCTATGACCTGGGAGCAATTCTCAGCAACATTCCTAGATCACTATTTTCCGGAGGAGGAGAAGGAACGTCAGATTCAGGCCTTTTTGTCATTGGTGCAAGGCTCCATGACGTAGCTGAGTATCATCAGGAATTTCTCAGTCTATCAATATATGCATTTTATATTGTGGACACGGAGTACTGGAGGGCTCGTAAGTTCGAGCGTGGTCTACGGCCAAACATTAGGGCCAGAGTGACAGTGTTCAATGCAACCACGTTGGCGGAAGTGGTCAGCAAAGCCACCATTGTGGAGCAGGAATTGGCTGAGTTCACACTAGTCGACAACCGTCGAGCACTGAGTGGGAGGGGTACGTATCAGCCTAACAAGAAGTTCCGATCGAACTTCAGCAGACCCTCACCATCTGTTGGGTCTACTGGGGGCTTTCGCCCCAACCAACCCTCTCAATCTGTAGCAGTCTCTCAGGCTTCTAGAGGGATGGGCAACTGCTATCATTGTGATCAGCCGGGTCATCTCATGAAGGATTGTCCAAAACTTAACAGGTTTTCTTACTCCAGAGGATCATTCCGCCCACCGGCCAGACCAGTTAACTCCGGGGGAGGCAGGATGCACAATCGGGGAGGACGAGGACCTAATCCTACTGGAGCTGGACGAGTGTTTTCTCTAGTACCTCTAGCGGATGAGGATCACTCAGTAATACAAGGTATGGCGGTAGTGAGTAGTTCTTATGTATATGCACTATTTGATTCGGGAGCTTCATATTCTTTCATAACTGCATCATTTATAACTGCTACCGGTACCTTAGTTCAAAGATTAGCCAAAACACTCACAATTGTGTCCCTTGTCGGAGACTCGGCATTGGGACTTATATGCATGGCAGTTAATACTGAACTAGCTGGACTCAGATTTGAGTTCAATTATCTGGTACTCGACATGACTGAGTATGATATAATCTTCGGCATGGATTGGTTGGCTAAGTTCCAGGCCAACATTGATTGTTATCGCCGAAGAGTGACATTTTGGTCACCCTAGGGAAAGCAATACGTAGTTCGTGCAAACAAACAGAGTGGACTGCAGGAAAGGTTGAACCACGTGGTATTGAATAATATCATCATAAATAAAGCTCCAATTACTGAACTTCCGGCAGTTGTAAAAGAATTTGCGGATGTGTTTCCAAAGGAACTCCCTAGTTTACCGCTTATGAGGGAGATCAACTTCGAAATCAAGCTGTATCATTGTACTTCACCAGTGTCTCTACCACACTATCGGATGGCACCAGCAGAGATGTCTGAGCTAAAGAAGCAGATTGATGAACTGCTCAGGCTGGGTTGCATCCGAAACAACACATCGTCATGGGGAGCTCTAGTGCTATTTGTAAAGAAGAAAGACGGTTCACTCCGGATGTGTGTGGACTACCGGAAGCTGAATCAGCTAATGGTTCGGAATAAGTACCCTTTACCTAGGATCGATGACTTATTCGATCAATTGAAGGGTTCCAGTCATTTTTCAAAAATTGATTTGATGTCCGGATATCATCAAATCTGGGTGAAGGAGGAAGATATAGAGAAGACAGCCTTCAGAATGCGGTATGGACTATACGAGTTTGTAGTCATGCCGTTTGGAGTCACAAATGCACCGGCGGTGTTCATGGATTTAATGAACATGATTTTCCGTCCGTATCTCGATCAGTTCGTTATTGTGTTCATTGACGATATCCTGATCTATTCCAAGAGTCAGGAGGATCATGCTGAGCACCTGCGGATAGTTTTGGATACCCTGAGAAAGAACAAGTTATATGCCAAGGCAAGCAAATGCGAATTTTGGCTATCTGAGGTTAATTTCTTGGGGCATGTTATATCCGAAGAAGGTATAGCCGTTGATCCAGCTAAGGTGGCGGCAGTGAAAGACTGGAAAGCACCAAAGAACGTAACCGAGATCCGCAGTTTCTTAGGATTGGCGGGTTATTATCGGAAATTTATCATGGATTTTTCCAAAATAGCGTCTCCATTGACTCGACTCACTCAAAAAGGAGTCAAATATGAATGGTCAAAATTGTACGACCAGAGATTTGAAGAATTGAATATGAGACTTACTACTACACCTGTTTTAGTTTTGCCGGGTAAGTGGCAGGAGTTACGAGGTATATTGTGATGCTTCAGGATAAGGACTGGGGTGTACGCTCAGTCAAAGTAATTGCTTGGTGGCGTACGGATCAAGACAGTTAAAAATACACGAACGTCTCTATCCTACACACGATCTGGAATTAGCCGCAGTAGTTTTCGCTCTCAAAAGTTGGAGACATTATCTCTATGGTGAGAAATTTGAAGTGTTTTCTGATCATAAGAGTTTGAAATACTTGTTTGATCAGAAAGAGCTCAACCTGAGGCAACGCAGATGGATGGAATATCTGGCGGATTATGAGTTCGCGCTTCGGTATCATCCAGGCAAGGCAAACAAGGTGGCGGATGCCCTGAGCCGCATATCACATGCATCAGTGGCATGCATGATTAGAACGGAATGGGAGATGTTGAATACCATTCGAGAGTTTAAACTCTATCTCAATAACCATGGGACCATGTACAATTTGATTATACGGTCCAACATCGTTACTAAGATCGAACAAGAGCAACGAGGAGATCCGGAAGTGGAGGAAATATGGGCCAAGGTGTCCATTTGCATAGTCATACCGGAATGAAAATTACGACCAGGACAGGGTCTTTTATTCCGGGGTAGAGTATATGTGCCAAAAAGCTGTAGGAGAGAGCTATTGATTGAGGCACATCAAACCAAGCTCTCCATTCATCCGGGCAGCACCAAAATGTATCACGACCTAAAGAGAAATTATTGGTGGCACGGACTCAAGAGAGATGTTGCAGAGTTTGTGGCTCGTTGCTTAATTTACCAGCAAGTTAAGACGGAACATCAGAAGCCACCAGGGTTACTCAAACCCTTAGCAATACCAGAATGGAAATGGGAGCACATTTCCATGGATTTTGTGACGGGGTTGCCGAAATCCTCAAAGGGCAATGATGCTATTTGGGTCGTAGTAGACCGATTGACCAAGTCTGCGTATTTTACACCTATCAAGATGACGGATTCATCGGAGACTTTGGGTCGGCGGTATATCAAGGAAATCATTCGACTACATGGAATTCCCTGCACAATAGTATCCGATAGAGATGGCCAATTCACCGGCAGAGTGTGGCAGAGCATGCAGTCAGCTATGGGAACAGAACTACTGACTAGCACTCTGTTTCATCCACAAACTGATGGATAGTCGGAAAGGACTATACAAGTATTGGAGGACATGCTGAGAGCATGCATGTTAGAATTCAAGGGTGGATGGGAAGATCACTTGCCATTGGTAGAATTCTCGTGTAATAACAGCTATCAGGCAAGCCTTCAGTTGGCTCCGTTCGAGGCCTTATATGGTAGGCCGTGTAGATCACCAGTGTGCTAGACAGAGGCTGGTGAACCTGCACTGATTGGACCTGAGCTAGTCGCAGAGACTACGGCACAAATCCAGTTAATACGTCAGCACTTTTTGACTACACAGAGTCGGCAACAGAGCTATGCTGACAAAAGAAGAAGGTTCCTGGAATTTGATGTGGAAGACATGGTATTCTTAAAGGTCTCGCCATGGAAAGGACATATGAGGTTTGGGAAGAAGGGAAAACTGTCACCGAGATTTGTGGGACCGTTTCCCATCATAAGAAGGATGGGGATGTAGCGTATCAACTGGCACTTCCTCCACAATTGGCATCTTTGCATGATGTGTTTCATGTATCGATGCTGAGAAAGTACAATCCCGATCCGTCCCATGTATTGAATGTTCAAGATATAGAAGTGCAAAGCGACGTGACGTACGTCGAGAATCTGGTCTGAATAGTGGAGACTGAGCAAAGGGTGTTGCGAAATAGAGTGATTCAGTTCGTAAAAGTGCTATGGGACCGACATGGTGTTGAAGAAGCCACATGGGAACTTGAATCAGAGATGAGAACAGCTCACCCCGAGTTGTTTATGTAATTTATTTTGGAACCCTACTTCACTCGATTTTCGGGACGAAAATTTTAAAAAGAGGGTTATATTGTAACACCCCAATTTCTCAATAATATGAATATTTATGAAAATGCCACTGGATTGGTGAATTTAATAAAGGTGATTGTAAATGAGAAAAATGGTGGGGCCCATTGTTCAAATTAAGACCATATGAACATATTATAAGGGTCAATTTATCATGAATGGGAAATGAACATCAAATGGGGTCAAAATGGTTAATTGGGTCAAAGGACACAATTGGGACCCAATGGGTCATAATGGACTTGTTTGACCATTGGGTGAGCCCAAATTTAATGGGGTTAAACTGAATTGATTGGAAATTAAGTGGAGCATAAGTGAGTAGGCTTGATGGAAATCGGAAAACCACATTCAAAGGGGCTAAACCACTCATAATTGGGTCTAGGCATTAATTGGGTCAATAAGCTAAATGGGGACCCAATGGGTCGTGTTGACCATGTGGACCATGATTGACCGTGTGGAACCTCAAGTGAGCTCATAAATGAGTTAAATCAGGTTGAGTTGGGACTGAATTGAGTTGGGTTTAAATTAAGAAATGGAGTTGACTCAAGTGCATTAAATGAGTGACATTTAATGTGGTGAGTTGGGCTTATGAGTTGGTTGAGTTGAACTGGAAACCAAAGGGGTCTTGTAAATTCATTGAGTCAAATGGGAGATGAAAGAGTGCTTTGGTCTCAAGCCACCCAAGACAAGTCCCACACGTTGGGGACTTGTGGAGTGGGTTTCCCATGCATAGTTTTAAATGAAATGAATGGGAATTGGATGAGATGCATGGGAGTGCCAAAGGGTGCCTTGGGAGTGCCAAGGGATGCCTTGGATGGCATCAAGTGACTCTTTGGTTTGAGCAAGAATTCATGAGGATAATGGGAGGTTTTATGGGCTGTTTAACAAAAGGGAATACACCAATCACTTGGCCGAATTTGTCAATTGTAAAACCTTAGAATTCTCATCTCTTTCCCTCTCTCAAGAACACATCTCCTTGGCTGAACCAGCTATTGGTGTTTTTCACCATTGATCAAGCACCTACTCAGCTAGAGACTAAGGAAGAAAGAGGGAAGGAAGCAAAGAGCAAAGGCAAGAAGAAAGGCTTGGAAAATTGGTAAGTAATCCATAGAGTTTTTATTGTAAAATGGGTTAAATGGAATATGATTTGGCCATGAGATGGCCGAATCTACCAAGGGTTTGGAGTATATATTTTGATGTTTAAAAGATAGCAAACATGGACCATAGGGTTCGGCCACTTTGGTTGGCCGAACCCCATGAAATGTTATGGTCATGTGGATGGTTTTTGTAAGTTAAAACCATGCAAATGATGGACTGTTTTGGATGTTTTAATTAGACCTAAGATGCAAGTTGAAAAGGATTTTTAAAATCATGGATTTGGATGTCATGATTTGGCCATGGAATGGCCGAATTCAGCAAGGGTTTAAACCTTGGGTAAAGGTGGTTTAAAAAGATGAAAATGTATCATTGGGTTCGGCCACCTTAAAGTGGCCGAACCCTATGAAATTATTTCGGGTATTTTGATGGTTTTTGAAGGCTAAAAACCATGCAAAATTGTAAAGATATTATGTGTTTGAATAAGACTCAAATTATATGTTAAAAGGTTTAAAATTATAGGCCATATGGTTCGGCCAATTGGGATGGCTGAACCCCATGAAATGATATGATAATTTTATGGTGATTTGTGATGGTTTTTGAGGGATAGAAACCATGCAATATTATGGGGCTACTATGTGATTTAAATGGAGATATGGTTACTGTTTTGGGTCGGCCATTGGATAGCTGAACCATGTAGTTATCATGGCTAAAGAACAGAGCCTAATTTGTATACAAATGATGGGATCATTGAGTAAGAGGACCATAGGGTTCGGCCATGTGAATGGCTAAACCCCATAGATTATTTTATTGGAGATTATGGTTTGTTTTATGATTTGGATTAAGGAATCATACTTGATAATTTATGGACTTAGTGTAAATAAATAATCAATCATTGTAGATGATGGAATATGGGATAAAATCCATAGGATGAGGTTCGGCCATGTAGTATGGCCGAACCCCATCAATGATTATTTGTTGGACTTAGGTTAAGTCATAATGGAATTGGAGATGGTGAATGAAGGACCAAATTAAATGGTGAGGTTCGGCCAAGTTGTATGGCCAAACCCCACTAAGGTGGTTTTTATGGATCTTGTTTTTCTAAGCAAGATTAAATATGGTTAGGTCAATGGCAAAACTGTAAATACCAGTCAAAGTGTAATATGAAAGGATTGATCAAAGAACTTGAAAAGAGGGGACCTAAGTAAATAAGTGAGGTTCAGCCAAGGTGTATGGCCGAACCCCACTTATAAATATTTTTAGATATTAATTTTAATGGACTGTTTTAATGAAGCTAATGGATGGAATTATTAAATCAAGGGACTTGATTTGGGGACTATAAAACAATGACAAAATGGGAAATAGGGACCAAACTTAGATGATGAGGTTCGGCCATGTTGTATGGCCGAACCCCATCCAAATGAAGTATGGGATTAAAGTTGATTCATGGTTTATGTGAATAAGGTGACGGATCTCTTTGACGGCACGCTAGTCATGAACGGGTGACGGGTGAAAGGAACGGATACTTAAGCGAATTTCAGTAGGTTTCCTACCTACTTGTAACCACTATTATGATTGGTTTTATCATGATTTTGATAAGATATGTTGTTATTATTATTATTATGTTTCAATTGGTTTTTGAATCATGAGATTTATTTACATGCTTCATGTATTCATTGGCATCTCATGCATGGACATGAGATGGTGATTATGGAAAGCCTCCTTAGGCGATGAGGGTCCCGCCAGGAGTAGTATCATGATGATAAGAATCACATTGGCCTCTTTAGGCGATGAGGGTCCCGCCAGGAGGAATGTTATAATGATGAGAAACACATTGGTCTCCTTAGGCGATGAAGGTCCCGCCAGGAGAAATATTATGATGATGAGAGCCACATCGGCCTCCTTAGGCGATGAGGGTCCCGCCAGGAGGAATACCATCGAGAAGAAATGAAAGAGTATTGTGATTTACCTTGACGATGAGAGTCTCGTCAAGTGATGGCTATGTATATGAGTGATGGGAGGGACTCATTACATGTGCATACTTACATAGCATTGATTTATCTGTTTTGATGATCATATATATTATGATATATGCATGTTTTTATATACTAACCATGTGGTAGCCCTGATCGGAAAACCTACTGGGCGCGTTGATCTAACGCCCTAATTCTATCCGTAGAGGATAATGTAGGAAAAGAAAAAGGGAAAGAGAAGGTCGTGGACCTGGAGGGGAGCCAAGCCTAAGCGCATGATTATTGGAATGGAACTATATTTACTGTCATTTGAACTACATTTTATGGATATGTAATAGTTAGTAACTCTGCTATGGTTTGTTTACAGTTATGATAATGATTAGTTTGATATGGTTTTGAAATGGTTAGTTCAAAGTAAACTTGACTTGTACTTTGCTATCAGAGAATGTATGGTTAACTTAAGATTGATTATATTCCGCATCAGTTTAGTTCCGTAATTAGTTATTTTTATTCCTCATGATTTGATTAGTTCCATGTGTGTTTTATCTATCATGGTTTAGTCCATACACACATGGGTGGCCAGTTAAGGGTTGGACTTTAGAAGTTCGGACTTAGCTCGCGTCGTGACATCGTCCGCCCTCTTCCGGTGTTATTATATTATTATTTAAAAAAAAAAAATTAGACTCTGATTCTCGGAAAGGCAGGGCATTACAGAATGTCCACAGAACAGTAGACCCTCTCACTACAGGGGTTCCGTTCGCCCTCCAGCCAAATCAGCTCATCCACAGGGATCAGCTCATCCTAAGAAAGTCATGTGATCACAGAAATGTCCTGGGAAGCTTTCAAAGACCTATTCTTAGGAAATTACTTCCCGGAGATTGAGAAAGAGCCTAAGGCCCAAGAATTTATGAAGTTGAGTCAAGGAGATATGACTGTTGCAGAATACCAACGGGAGCTCATCAGACTCTCTCATTATGCCCCATACATGGTAGACACAGAGTATAAGAAGACCCGAAAATTTGGAAGGGGTCTCCGACCCATTATCAGGTCTAAAGTAATAGCCCCTCCATCCAGGACATTTGTGGAGATGGTGAGCAGGGAAATGACTATTGAGATGGACATAAGGGAATATACGAGTTTCATGGAACACAGGAAGAGACAGAGCGGTGGAAGTTCTTTTTGACTCCACAAGAGATCCAGGTCATGTGCACAATACTCTGTAGTTTCTGCACCTACACTACAATCTATGGGGAAAACCCCCTCATGTTATCAATGTGGATAGACAGGCCACCTTAAGAGAGGTTGCCCAGAGTTCCACCAGACACCTGTACTACAATTTCCTGGTAATACCTCTTCGTGTTATCAGTGCAGACAGATAGGTCACATCAAAAGGGATTGTCCATAGCGCCGTCAAGCATCTGAAGCGTGGACCTTTAATAGTCTACCCGACATACAAAACAATTGATGATTCAGAGTATGGCAATGATGAGAGTAAGTAACTAAACATGATGTATTGTATCTACCAGATATGAGTCCAACTGATTTTTTGCAAAATATGTGGAATGGAAAATGAATGTGGTGTTATGACTAATGTGTAATAATTGTACTGCAAATAGTGTGTGGAATGACAACACCTGATGCATACAAATGAATGTTGTGCTAATACCGATGCATGTTGATTGTATGGTAAATGTTGTGTGGTGTAAATTATGAAATGTATTTTGGTTGTGTCGTATGCGGTAAAAGTTATAAATTAAAAGGTGTTAGTCGTACTACGACTAGTATGTCAAAGAATAGGCATTAAATTTTTGAAAATGTTTGGTTAGTGGTTTAGTCAATGGATATGAGCTCAATTGGGAGGCTGTGGGTGTCTTCTGAGTCAGTCTGGTCGGCTGACTCTGTAGATAGCCAATGGGATTCCAGGAGAGTTTGCTAGAGACTTACTGAAGTAGGATTGTGAAAGAGTTGTCTAGAGAATCACATGAGTGGAATTCTTAGAGTGCTAAATGTACCCCCCCCCCCCCCCACCCACAATAGATGAAAGTCAAGATGTAAGACACCTAGATGTATGTTGAAGTATGAATAGAGCTAACACACATACCCTAGAACGGGTAAAGTACCGTAAAGAGGGAAGACTCTGTTTAGTATCTGAAAAGTTGTGACACCCCCACATGACTGGACTACGATGTGTAGGCCAAGTAAATGTGATGTAATGAGCCGAACAAAATCGTCTAAAGAATGGTAAGCGTTCACTGGAGATACCTTCTATCATATCAGAAGGTGAACGGAATCGATTGATAAAGATAACTAAGCAAGAATCGCCCAACGATAGATGTAAAGACCTTGTGATGATGAAAGATAACTCACAAATATGAAGGTGATAATTCAACCGATATATATAGGCCAACATTGAAATGGAATGAATTTCTCCAACATTGAAATGGAATGAATTTCTCGGAATATGAAATCGGAACGACACGTCGATGAAACACATAGAAGTGATGGAAACTTGTTCGTTGGAATGAGTGAGTAGAATATAATCCAGTGGTGTAGACCACCATAAACGGTATAATGCAGTAGCCACCTGTAGAGGACGTATTTGATTTCCAGAATGCCAGTTAACATGGGTATTGGAATTTAATTCCCAGGTATTGTATTGCAGTGCAAGGACCCTGTGATGGCCACACTATATATCCATGTAGGACGGATGGTATGAATGGCATAGGGTAATCAGATTAGGGATTATGAGGTGTGGCTTATGAGATAAAACTCCATGTGTGAGTTTGACTAAAAAACATAGATGAATGAACTCGTAATTAGTGTATTACCCTAGAGAGGGATACAATATTTATGCTGGATAATAATTCCAAGATGAGGTGAGACCGTGATGGATGAGGCCTAGTGTGATAAGGGGATAAACATGAGACACCATTAATATGGAAGTGATTCTTCGACAAAGGGAACGGATAACGAACATCAATTTATATAGTGGTTGTGTTTCCCCATCTGGATTTTAAAATTCATATGAATAACAAAAAGGTTGATTGGGAGACAACATAACGGTGAAACAATTCACTTGAGAACAAGGATAGGAAATGAGAGTAACCCATCCGAGGTGATGTATATGGAGTAAATTTGGAACCCAAAACCTCGTCAAATTTTCGAGACGAAAATTCTAGAAGGTGCTAGTAATGTAATATCCTGGATTTTTTAAATCAAAAGTCAATGTGATTTTTTTTCCCTTAATGATGAGGAATGAACAAGGCTGATACTATGTATTGGGTCAAATGAGGAAAAGAAATAATTACGTAAGATGTGAGATTAGGGGGATGATGGAGTCATTAAGTGAGATTTAAGAAAGACTAAATTAATGGATGATTTAATTAAATAATTTTGAAAGTGGAGTGGAATATAAGTAATTAAATTAATTGATGGAAATTTTGGTGATTAATTAATTAAGAGGGATTAAAGGTGATTAAATTAAGTATTAATTTAATTACAATGTTAATTAATGGGAATTAAGTGATGATGTGGCAGACAAGCCACATTAGTGATGACATGGCGAAGATAGGATGTGGTGGCATGCCACATGGCATGATAAGGACACATGACAACCATCCTTATCCTTTGCATTAAATGCAAACAACACCACCACTCCACCTTCCTTTGGACCAATCCAAGCCCTCCACGTCACCCCTTGCTTGTTGTCTACACAAGCCAAAAATAAGGAGATGGAAAAAACTAATGTTTTTCCTCTCTCTTCACCTCATCTCATTCCAACGATGGTGTCATCCCTCTCTTCTCCTCTTCTTCCATCGGTTCTCACTTTTCTCTTTCTCCACTCATGCAATGCCCTCATCTCCTTCTCTTTTCTTCTCCACCTCCACCGTTGATGATCCAAGGAAGAAAACACAAGATAGAAAGAAATCTGAAAAAGGAATTCCCCTCTTTCACCAATCGGTGGTCTCTCCTCTCTTCTTCTTCTTTTCCCATCTTCATTGAAACTCAAGAAAAAAGAGGAAGGGAAATCTAAGGCAAAAGACGAACTACCCCCCCTCCCTCCCTCTCTCTCAAGCATCCAAGAAGAAGAGAAGTACTCATCCTATGAATTTGAGCTCTCAATCGAAAAGGGGAAACTCAAATCGGAAGCCCAACCTTCATTCACAACAAAAACCCCCAATTTTTAAGGTATTGTGAAATTTACCCTTGTTGTGCTAAAATGATCCATTAAAATGCTTAGGAATATGGTATAAAATGAGTATGAGTGGAAAGAATGGAAAGAACATGAAGAAATCTAAGAAGGTAAAGAATATTTAGTTTTAAAATTGATATATGTAATTTATTCTATATTTTCTTTAATTAATGCTTTGATTATCTATTGAAGGCATATTATGATGAATTTGGGTTATTAAGTCTGTGGGGTGAGGCTTGTGGAGTTATTTATTATGTATGGCGGTCTATAGTTTAATCGAGTGGTGTAGGCCATATGAGTTAAATAAGTGGAACGATTGATCAAATGAAGATAATGATATAAGTCTTATGTTTGACATGTATGGACAACGAATAAAGGGACAAGGATAAACCTGGGAATGGTCGAGCTAGTTCGCGGATAATCTCCCTTCACCAATCACTACGGATCAAGTAGGTTTTCTTAGTTTGTTGAAGCACTTAGGTGTAATCCTATGCAATTATGATTTTCAGTTATTGTAACACCTCGGATTTTCAAGTTATAAATATTTACGGAAATTACCCATTTAAATTATGAATTTTAGATATGGATCTAAGATGGGTAAAATGTTGGGTCTTTGCCCAATTAAGACCCAACGATTTTGATAAATGGTTTCAAATAAATTTAAATGGGATTGAATTAAAAGGGTATACATTATGTCTAAATTAAATAAATGATTGTGCATGGCCGAATTATTGGATTTGAATATCCAAGGGGATGTTTAAAAATCAAATGAAGATTACCTTGGCCGTGTATGTGGGATTTTTCATATCCACGTTGATATGTTAGAATATCTTGAGAAGATATCTAAGATTAAATAAAGAAGATATCTAGAGATAAATATAGATGGCTTGGTCGCATGATAGATATGAATATCTATACGTTATGTGCATGGAATGGAAGCCAAGGAAGTTATCTAATCTAAATAAAGATAGGATTAAGGGAAGGTTTTAATAAAAGAAAGGCATCAAGGGCGCATGGCACTATCTAAGTATAGATTGGAATTTCTATAAAAAAAGGGTAGTGCACACGGCAATAGGTATTGCAACAAGGGGCACACGGCATAGGGAATGATCTATCTTAGCACCTTCTAAGATAAGATCAATGGGAAGAATTTATAGAAAGGCAACAAAGGAGAAGGGACGCATAACACCTTCTAAGATTGGCTAATTGGAGGTTTAATAAAAGAAAGGAATAGGGGCGCAAATCATTGTCTAAATATAGAACCAAGTGGGATTTATGTAAGACAAGGGTAGTGCACACAGCATTACATTCTCTCTCTCTCTTTCAAGACTCAATCACGCCAAGAACAAAGAGAGGTAGCAGCAAACAAGGTGGTCACGGCTTGGGAAAGATCAAGAAGAAGTGGAAAGAGGCTAAGGAAATAAGAAGGATTGGAAGAGCAAGAACCGGTAAGTGATTTTATGGTTTTGATTAATTTGTTTTAAGATAAAGAACCATAGGGTTCAGCCAAGGTGCATGGCCGAACCCCATGGAAGAAAAATTGGTAGAAGATCATGGTATTAAATTTAATGGAAAGACATGGTTATTGGTTGGAAATCATGGAAGAAAATGAATGGACAATTATGAACCATTTGATGGAAAAATATGGAAGGACTATGGAAATTTAATTAAAGTTTGAAAGATGGAAACAGTGGAGAGACATGGTTTGATTTATGAGTTTAGATGGTTTAAGAGAATTGGATAAACCATAGGGTTCGGCCATGGTGAAGGGCCGAACCCCATGGAAGGTTGTTGCTTATAATTTATGGATGTTTTAATGAGGAAAAATATGGGTTTAAATGGTTTAATAAAAAGGGTTGAACCATAGGGTTCGGCCATGGTGTATGGCCGAACCCCATGGAGATATATTAATAATTCTATTGGATTTAAATGATTGAGAATCATAGATGAATGTTGATTGATTAAATGGATGTTAAATTTGGAAAGTGTCTAATTATGGAAGTATGGATGCTAAATTTGGGAAGTGTATAATTATGGAAGCATGGATGCTAAATTTGGAAAGTGTATAATTATGGAAGCATGGATGCTAAATTTGGGAAAGTGTATAATTATGGAAGGTTGCATGCTAATTTTGGAAACTATTTATTTATGGAAAGAATTTGGAATTATGGATCCAAGAATAGAAAATGATAAATTTAGGAAGTTTCCATTTTAGGGACTTTCTAAGTATGGGAGTTGGTTGCTAAATTAAAAAGCTTTTATTTATGGAAGTTGTATATTGAATTTAGAAAGTTTATATTTATAGACTTTCTAATTATGGACCTAAGATGATGAACCAACTAAGGGATCATATGGATTTAAATAAAGGAAGGTCATTGGTTATTCTTATGGAAGATTGGAGGATCAAAATTGTAAATAGGTCAAAATAATGGACATAGGGTTCGGCCATGGTGTATGGCCGAACCCCATAAATTATTTGATGGACCATGTGTTGGAATGTTTTAAGGGACACTTAGAGTGGTTATGCATGTTTAAGGTAATGAGGGATTTAATTACATATAGACCTCTATTCATAAGTTATGTTATTGGTCGTGTTATTAGGTATAATGGCATGTTGGTAATTAAGTAAGAATAAAGGACCATGGGTTCGGCCATTGTATGGCCGAACCACATGGGAAATATTTGATGGATCATGTTGGGGCTAAGGAACCAATTATGGATATATTAAGTTTATGTATTAATATTATGGATCGGTTTTGGACATAAACCTAAGGATGGCAAAGTTGTAATTACATCCTAAAATGGAAGGTTAGCCATGAATGGCAATTTTGTAGATATCGCCTAAAATTGTAAGATCATGGGTTCGGCCATGGTGTATGGCCGAACCCCATGAACTTGTTATTGGGCCAATTGTGGGCCTTTGTATAGTTTAAACGAATGGTTTACCAAACCAAGGGATGAAAGGTGAGAATAATGGAATGATATCCATGGATGGCATTTTGGTAATTACGTAGAATTAATGGAACTATGTTTTGGAACTCAAACATTAGACCAATGGCATTTTGGTAATTAATGGAATAAATGAGCAAAAAGGAAACTAAAACAAAAGGGGTGAGGTTCGGCCATGGTATATGGCCGAACCCCACAAGATTGTGTTTATGGACTTAAACATTATTGTAAATCAAGTGGGACTTGGTTTTAATTGATTAATATGTTATAAGGTAACGGGACCTCACAAGGTGTTTACGATCGTGAGCGGTTACTGGACGGAAGACGCAAGGACACGTTAGCGGTCTTTGGTAGGATTCCACCTCTTTGAAACCATGGGTTTATGTACATTGTTTTTATCTTGATTTAATGAATTTATATTGCAAAGGATATGTTTCAAATGGTGATTTTATATGCTTTGTTTATTTGATTAAATAGTGTGTGTTTTAAATATGAGCTTTTAAATGCTATGATTTTGTATAATTGCATAGCATGTGGTATTTGCATCTCATCCATGGCATGGGAGGGATGACAGGTAATCGGGGACCCACACTCTGTCGGGGCGTCCGTAAAACACTCGTGGGGGGATACCTTGATGATGAGAATCCCATCAAGAGGATACTATGTATAATACATTGATGATGAGAATCCCATCAAGAGGTTACTAAGTATGAAGACCTTGATGATGAGCATTCCATCAAGAGGATACTATATATCTAGAGATCCACACTCCGTCGGGGCGTCCGTAAAACACTCGTGGAAGGATATCTTGATGATGAGAATCCCATCAAGAGGATACTATGAGTTTGTGATGGGTGGAATTCATTGCATATGATAGCATGGCATGGCATTGAATCGGCATGATTATGACTTTTATTATCATGCAAGGTTTCTAGTTTTTATCGGTATGATTGGATCTTTATTATCATACACTGTTTTGGATACAATGTTTTTATAAATATGGTATGATTTATTATACTGGATTTGATATATTTATTAGATCTGGATTTTTGGTACTAACCCATGTGTTAACCCTAATTGGAATACCTACTGGGCGCGTGGTACTAACGCCCTACTTCTACCCTAGTGAATGATACAGGAAACAAGGAGAACGATGAACGTGAAACGGGCCAGGTATAGGAGCTTGGAGGATTATAGTTTATATTTTGTTTAAGATACTCACGGGCTTGTATTTTGAGTATCTAGAATTCGGATGTAATAACTTAGATGAATTTACTATGGTTTGATATTTTATTGGATAATTGTGATATGATAATGATGATTAAAGACTTGAAGTACTTTGTTATCTGAATGGAATAGAACTATGTTCTATTATGTTTCCGCATGTTATGATTTTTATTCCGCATGTTTATGTTGCTATGTGTGGACCGTTTTTCATGGACTAAGTCCATGCACACATAGGGTTGGCCAGTTAAGGATCGGACTTTAGAAGTTCGGACTTAGCTCGGGTCGTGACGTCCCGCTCTCTATCACTCTACTCTGTTTATAAAAATAAAAAATAAACTCTGATTTACGGGAAGAAAAGAGTGAAAAAAGGGCGGGGCGTTGCAGTTATAACCATTAAGATGAATTATATGAATGTGATAGTTTTCATATTAGTACGAATACAAATTGAAGAATGAGAATTTCATGATTTGAACTATGATGTATAAAAGTATTTTGTATATGCGAACAATACGATTGAAGATGGGGTTTTGTGAAAATGGTCATTAAGGTAGACTTCGTGACTATGATAATTTCAATATATGTTATATGGAATATAAATGGAATTTTTATGTGAAAATAAATATATTAAAATGTACCATGAGTTGTGTTGTATTGAGGGGAACTTTATGATAGTTAAGAATATGAGTAGTAAAAAGGAATGTGAAGAAATTATATGAACTATATGATGTATGAACTATGTTACATTCAATAAGAATGGTATTAAGTCAATATGAACTCACGAGATATTAGGAGAATAGATGTTATGAAAATATTTGAGAATATATGACCTATATGAGATGATTGAAAATGTATGATGCACCGACATTAGCATTCACTTACATAAGATTTAAGGTTATGCGATACATTGAGAATTATCATCTTTATACATTTGTGCACCTCATCACATGGTATGGGATGGGACATTGCATTGACTGTAACATTGATTAGGCGTTACAGCTCTTTGGTCAGAGAAGTCCCGAAAACTGTAACATTGATTGGGCGCTACAGCTCCTGGGTCAGAGAAGTGCCTAAATCTGTAACATTGATTGGGCGTTAGAGCTCCTGGGTCAGAGAAGTCCCGTAAACTGTAACATTGATTGGGCGTTACAACTCATAGGTCAGAGAAGTCCCGAAAACTGTAACATTGATTAGGTGTTACACCTCTTGAGTCAGAGAAGTCCCGAAATCTGTAACATTGCATTATTGGGTGCATGATGAGGGCATGCATTAATCATTGCACCATGGCATGGCATTTTACTATAAATATTAAGTTGATTTCAAGTATGTTATTTACGTGACGAAACGAATGTGAGTAGGAGAATTGTGATAAAGGAGTTGGTTGGGAAGATACGGAGTATGATGAGTATTACAATGAAATGTTTATGAACTGAATGTGCGAATCTCTACGAAGGGGATATTAATTAATTATGTAGGATGAGATTTATGACATATGAAATTGAATAGGAAACTTGAAAGGGGAAGTAAGTGTGAGCTAAAATGTGTGAATGATATTATGATATAAATTGAGAAAGTAGGAGATGTGTATAGTAAGGTCGACATGAGTTATTTATAGTGTATTGAATATAGAAAACGTATAGGTCTTCCTTAGAATAAAGAGAGTTGAAGAAAATTATTAAGTATTTCCTTTATAATGGTTTGGGGATTGTTTTTAAGAAAGGTAAGAAATACGATATGTTTTATGGTGAAATAATAAGAGATGTTTACAATGATATAAATGAAAATTTTGAAATATGTATTATGTTTTCGAAGTATAAGTTTTCTATGATGAATTAAATGTGAGAAATACACGAGGTTTTCCAGAATGACGACATTTAAGAAACAATCTTAGGTATAACTTAAACGTGGGATTTACACAATGATTATGGAAATGGTTTTTGAGAAATGTACTATAATAAGATATGATTGAGATTTGGGAAAGTATGGTGTTTATAACTTGTGAACTTTTATTTTTCTAAGTATGTTAATGTAATTACATGTATTTTGTCATAATGATACGTAGTGTATATTTATGGTTGGAATTCCTAATAGGCGCGTTGACTAAGCGCATAAATTCTCCCCTTTAGATGTGTACGCAGGTTTAAAAGATGCAGATGATATTGGGCAAAGAGATAGCCGAGTATGATCGAGATGGAGGGAGGAAAGAAGCTTTGAGAGTTTAGTTGATTTATGTATTGAAGAAAGTTGAGGACATTGTAATATTGGTAAGAATGTTCTATTTAGGGAAATGAAATATTAGAGACTGTGATATTTGTAATTAAGTTTTGTATTTGACTCGTGTACGTTGTTGGGAATTCCTTATTTAGCTTTGAATTGGGGTTTTCTATTCATGCAAAGGATAAATGTTTTAAATTTCCACAAGTTATCAGAGACTGTGTAAAATTATCATGCACACACTAGTTGGGCCAGTCAACGGTTGGGTCTTCGGACTCAGACTTGACTCGCGTCATGACGCTCGTTTCCTCTCTGCCAAACATTCATCCTATATTACTATGATAAGTGTGGTTAGAGGGAGGGGCATTACAAAAACAACCTCTCTCTCAAAAGATTCTTTAACTGGGAATGTGAATATATTATTTTAGTCAGAATCTTTGTAATTTTAATTCAAGAGAGATGACTACACATTCTTTGATTCACCAATGTAAAAAGTGAAGGAACTAATTTGATTCACATGTTAAATAAAAGATGGTGTTCACTTGTTTTCCAATCAAAATTTATCATTTATTTCAAATCCAAACTTAATCTATTTTTCTGAAGATTACATCTTTTTAAGAGGTACATATTAAATTTTAAGCATATATATTGTGATTTCCTATGGGTTCGACCTCGCACTCATATGCTATACTAACAAATGGTTCGTAAGCTTGCGAGATTTACAAATTTAAAACATCAACACATATCACCCAACATAGCCGGAGCAAGAGTCGAAGAAAATATTCTCTAAGACTGTTTTTCACCATCACAATCAACACACCATCAGGCATAGTTATTCCAGCAACCAATGCAACCTTTGAGCTTAAACCAGCCCTGTTACATCTTTTGTCTGCGTTCCATGGCTTTGATCGTGAGGATACATACTTTCTTAGAAATCTGCACCACCATTAAACTTCAAGATATCTCTGATGAGTCTATTAAACTTCGCCTATTTCATTTTTCTCTCGAAGAAAAAAGTGAAATCATGGCTGAATTCTCTAAATAAGAACTCCATCACAACTTGGGATCAGTTCGTTAACAAATTTTTGAACATTTTTTCCCTGTGTCTAAAACCAACGCCCTCAAGAAGGAAATTTCAAATTTTAATTAGAAAAAGGGTGAACAATTTTGGGAATCATGGGAAAGATTCAAAGACGCATTGAGTAAATGCCCCCACCATGGTTTTGAAACATGGAGACTCATACAACATTTTTATGATGGTTTAACCACATCGAACCGCGCCATGGTCAAGTCTATGAAGTGTGGAGAATTTTTAAAAGTGATTGAAAACAATGGATGGATCTTCTTAGATACTTTGGCAGAAAGTTCTCAGTGATGGGACTTCTCCAAAAGAGAGAATTCAGTACAAACCTCAAAGAGATGAGGATTATTTGAAGTTAGCAATGACTTTGACGTTAAGCTCGCCATTGCAAACCTAATGAAAAAGGTAGACCCATTAGTGATGACTCAGGTGATGAATCCGTCATTAGGGGTGAATGTTGAGGTTCGAGCAATGTGTTCTAACTTAGGACACACTGCCCAGAACTGTCCTTCCCTAGGATCAATAGCTGAGTGATTAGGCCATCCACCCTAGAATCTCTGCCACATAAATTCTAATTGGCAGAACCATCCAAAATTTTCATGGCATCAGAACCATCCACCCTAGAATCGGCAATTCCACCCATCTCAAAATCATCCACCCCATCCAAATCAGTCGTATTAGTTTAATCCATCACAACAACGTAAGCCCTCTTTCGAGGATACGTTGCAGTGGTTCATGCAGTCTACCCAGCAGGCTATGCATAAGCTTGAAACACAGCTTGGGCAATTAGACACCGCGATAAGTGATTAGGAGAAAAATAAATTTCCCAGTGAGCCTATCCATAATCCAAAGGGACAGTATGAGGTTTCAACGTCCAACATATAGGACTCTAAATCAATTACTACCTTGAGATCAGGGAGACAAGTAGACAATAGAGTGGAAATGCGTAAATATCCAGAAGACCAGACTGTTGGTCAACCAAAGCATCCAGCGGACCCACCTCGTCCTCCCTCTGTTCAAAATTGTAACGCCCCGCCCTTTTCACTCTAATTTTCAGAGTATATATTTTTTTTTAAATATAATAATCAAGTGATCGGGGCGGAGTGTCACTACGCGAGTTAAGTTTGGATTTCTAAATTCGACCCTTAACTGGCCAAGCCCATGTGCGTATGAACTAAGTCCATAAAACTGATCCGCACATGGTACATATATAACTTGCGGAATTAACTTAGTCTAAATCTAACTGGGGTTATAATAGAACCTATGACTATTCCAGTTTTCCATTCTTAGATAGCAAAGTCCATAACTTATTCTCCAAACTTACTAATTAATCTTAACTAATCGTTTAATCAAATCATCCAACTTAAAACAAACCATAGCATCTATCTTAACTACTTATTACAAGCCAACATAACTAATTACCAAATTACATTGTCCAAATATATCAAATATCAAGTCCATAAAATAGTCCATTCATAATCCATTCCAATCATTCAAACCGCCCAAGTTTCCGTGCTTGGTCCTCTTCTCGATCCACGTTTTTCCCTTTCCCTGCATCATCCACTAAGGGTATAGACAGGGCGTTAGATCAACGCGCCCAATAGTGTTTCCGAATAGGGCTACCACATGGTTAGTCAAAAACATGCAAGTAATATAATAATAAAACATGTGTGACAAAATCCCATAAAATATGCTATGTGTGAAATGAACATGTAATGAGTCCCACCCATCACCATTCATCATAGCCATCACTTGACGGGATTCTCATCGTCAAGGTAACCCACAGTGGTCTTTCGGACGCCCCGACGGAGTGTGGCCTCCGGATTCCTCCTGATGGGATTCTCATCATCAGGGTACCCCACAGTGGTCTTTCGGACGCCCCGACGGAGTGTGGCCTCCGGTTACAACACCATCATCCCATGCCATGTATGAGATGTCTATGCAAACATGTCATTTAGAAACATAACTTTACAATCATATAGGATATCAAAATCAACATAAAACAGCATATGGAATAGTGGTTACAATAAAGGTAGGAAACCTACACTTGTTTACTTTGTTCGACGCTTCCTTTGAACTGTCTTCCGATCACGGCTTGTACACCGTTCTAGAAATCCCAAAACCTTATTTACATAACAGCAAGTTAAGCATTCATTCATGTGATTCTAACTTAGTATAAGTCCCAAAAATCCACTTAAACTTCTATGTCCTATCTTAGCCATAAAACCCCATAGTTTTGGTCCTTTTAAACATGTTTTTGGTCTCATTTAGACATAGGATAATAGTATAATGTTATCATGTTTTTACCTTTCAAAACCATCCAATAAGCCCATCACTTTGTATGATTTCCATTTTGTAAAATTCAATCCAAATATCCACATAACAGTCCATGGGGTTCGGCCATACATATGGCCGAACCCTATGGTTCTTGGTGTAATTAATCCAATCATTGTCCATGGTTTTAATCCATAATTTAACCATAGTATTAATATGGTTCAGCCAAGCCCTAGTTACCTAAAAAAAACAGTAAACTTATCTTCACTTTAAATCCTTTAAAATCTCACAAAACCATTTAATACTTCCATGAAATGTCATACCATTTCATGGGGTTCGGCCCACCCAATTGGCTGAACCTCATGGCCTATGGTTTAGATCCATTTATCCATTTATAAACTTAGTTTATTCTTAAATCAAAGCACATTATGTTTACATAAAAATCCATCCTACACTTGACCCAAATAACCATAAAAAAACAGTCCATAGGGTTAGGTCATACACATGGCCGAACCCCAAGGTTTCCTTGATGTAAATCTTCTTATCCTACTTACTGATTTTTTTGGCCACAAAATGACCCATTTGACATATATAAAATTTACCATGTTTTGACATGATTTTTGTCCTTTAAAAACATCAAACTTAATCCACGTTTATCATCTAAAAACAGTCCCATACTTGTATGGTTTTAACTTCCAAAAACCATCCAAATAAATCAATTATTTCCATGGGGTTCGGCCATCCAATGGGGCCGAACCCTATGGTCCATCTTTTTATCTCATTCATGTACCTCCATCCAATATCTAACCCTTATTTAGATTTGGCCATCCAATGGCCGGATCATGATTTTAAAAATTGTTTATCGAAAACCTACCGTTTCCACGACTCCTCCAATTGATCTTCCCTCCGGCTTGTTCCTTCCCGTTTCTTAGCCTCTCCTTCTTCTTGATTCCTTAATGGTCAAGGACTGATTTAAACAACCAGCTGCTGCTCTAGGTGTTTGGAAAAAATCAAGGACAGCAAAGAGAGATAGATAGAATATTGGCTTTTAGATGGGAAACCTTGATCTCTCCCTCCTTTGCTCAATTTGTGCTCTTGATTTGGTGAAAGAAAGCAACCAAGGACTGATTGCAAATCAGTGACTAGCTGCTGCTCTCAGTGTTTGGAGAGATGGAGGACGCCCAAGAGAGAAAGAGATAATGATAGAGAATGAATTCCTCTGACTAATCAACTTCAGCCCAAGGTTTAACCTTGTGTAACTCACCTCTCCATAATTAAAATCCTTTACGTTCCTTGGGGTTTCATCTATGGAATGAAACTCCCCCCCTAGCATCCAACGTCTCTATTATCTTTGGAGGTGATTGTTTGCATTCTCTCCATTATCCTTGCATGTGTAACTCTTAAAACAGCCACCCCACTTATCTCCATTGTAGCCATTACATGCATGCAATGTTCTCAAGCATCCAATGTCCCATGATGTGAATTTCAAAATGTAACTCTCATTTCCTTTATCACTTGAATGGGAGTTACATGCACGGATTATAAACCTATCTATTGGTTGTCCTTTGAAGACCCAAACCCGGTACACCCAACCATTTCCAACGTGCCTACCATTTACATTTGAAATAAACCTCCCACCTTTGTAACTTCCAAAATGTAACTCTCATTTCATTCATTATTTAGATGGGAGTTACATGCATGGTAATGCCTCCCATGCAGCCAATGTTTTTTTTTATTGTGTTTAAAACCTACCACCAGCCCACACCACCATCTTACACACACTCCACTCATTAAAATAATTATTCCATCTACCTCATTTATTTAACTCACCCAAACTCAACTCATTAATTAATGTAACTCAACTAATAAAGTCCACTTAACTAAACTCCATCATTTATTGCAACTCAAACCCAACTCAAACATTTAACTCATCTTAACCCAATTAAGCTTTGAGCTCAATTAATGGTCAAACATGTCAACCACAACCCATTGGGTCCAATTTGGCCACTTTGACCCATTTAACAAAATTTGACCCAATTATGATTTTCGACCCGTTTATGTACATCTTTTCCCTTTATTGTTTTGTAATCAAAACTACTAACCATTGGGTCTTGATTGAACCATTGACCCATTTAAATTCAACTCAAATATTTCACAATGGCAATTCCGTAAATATGAATAAATTCATATAAATTGTTATCTTTGAAATTCCAGGGTGTTACAGATAAAGAACTCATGTTTTTTAAGCCCCATAACACTTGGTTTGTATATGGTGCCTATAAAATTTCAATTTGATTGAATAAGAGAAGCCATGTTTTTTAAGGCCCTCAAAATTTTACATTTATTTAAAATTTCATCTCAATTAGATAAAACAACTATGTTTTTTAAGACCCTCAAAATTTCACATTTATCTAATGATGGAAATTCATTGGGTTAGATCAATTTGTTTTAATAGTCCAATTGGTGTTAAATTGGGTATAGGTGCTATTCAATTTGTTGGGGGGGGGGGGGGGGGGGGGGGGGGGGGGGGGGGGGGGGGGGGGGGGGGGGGTATAATACAGTCTAAGAAAGAAAGAGAGATAGAGAGTAAAATGAAAATCCCTTGTTTGATCAAAAACAGTCCAAGGTTACCTTGTGTAACTCCCTCACCTTAATCAAACTTCTTTATGTTACTTGGGGGTTTTCATCTATGAAATGAAACACCCCAAGCAACCAATGTCTCTTGTGGTTGGACTAATGTAACCTCCCCTCTCCTTAAGGTCTCACATGGGAGTTTCATTTTGAAATGTAACTCCCATGTGCTGCACCGTCCCTTGTTGGTTGCCTCTAAATTTTGGCTTATGTAACAGCCACCACTCTCAAGTGTAACTCCACAAACAGCAGCTCCAATCAGCCCCATTTGGCCCTCATCAATGTCCCATGTGGGAGTTCTATCATTGGAATAAAAACTCCCCTCTTCCAAGTGTGAACACACTTTGTTACTCCCATTGATTTAATATCTAATTTGAATTTAAAATGTTGTAATCTCTTATGTGTTACTCCTCCAATCAGCTACCCATTTGTTCTCCAACCTTGGAGTTATATGCATGAACCATCAATCTATGTATTGCTGTCTTTTGAAGACCCAACCAATGTACTCTACCATTTCCAACGTGTAAACACTTTGCATTTGAAATAACACTCCCACCTCCAACGTCTTCCACGTATTTTCAAAATGTAACTCCCATTTTCTTTACCACTTAAATGGGAGTTACATGCATGGTAATACCTCCCATGCAGCCAACGTTCATTGTGTTTAAAACCTACCACCAGTCCACTCCACTCTCATACACTCACTTAAACAATTATTCCATCTAACTCATGTATTTAACTCACCCAAACTTAACTCATTTATTTTATGTGACTCAACTAATAATTTCCACTCAACTATACTCCAACATTTATTTCAACTCAAACCCAACTCAAACATTTAACTCCTCTTAACCCAATTAAGCTTTGAGCTCAATTAATCGTCAAACACGTCAACCACAACCCAGTGGGTCCAATTTGGCCATTTTGACCCATTTAACCAAATTTGACTCAATTATGATTTTTGACCCGTTTATGCACATCTTATCCATTTATTGTTTTGTAATCAAAACTACTAACCATTGGGTCTTGATTGAACCATTGACCCATTTAAATTCAACTCAAATATATCACAATGGCAATTCCGTAAATATGAATAAATTTATGTAAATTTGTAGCTTTGAATTCCAAGGTGTTACAAAAATACACCGGAAAATCCTGCTAAAAATACTTTTGTGCCAAAATCTCCATACCCTTAGAGATTAACCAATCCTAAGAAAGGAGTACCCTATGGTGATATTTTAGAGGTGTTCAAACATGTCAGTATCAATATACCTCTACTTGAAGCTATAAATCAGGTACCCTTCTATGCCAAATTTCTAAAAGACCTTTGTACAATAAAAATGGAAAATCCATGTCCCCAGAGAGGCATTTTTAGTAGAAAACGCTAGTGAACTCCCCCAACAACCATTTCCGATCAAACAGAAGGACCCTGGGTGCCCAACCATCTCATGTACCATTGGTACATATGCAATTAACAACGCCTTATTAGATCTTGGAGCCAGTATCAGCCTACTGTCATACTTTGTCTATGAGCAGTTAAGATTAGGAGAACTAAAACTCACTCCTATCACACTACAATTAGCTGATCGTTCTGTAAAATTTCCAAGAGATGTGATAGAGGACGTTCTAGTGAAAGTAAACAAATTCTACTTTCCGATCGATTTTGTAATGCTGGATACCCAACCCGTTCAGAACGAAATTGGGAGCATTCCGATTATTTTAGGATGATATTTTTTTGCCACCGCTAAAGTTATTATCAATTTCCAAGATGGTATGCTTAGATTGTTATTCGGAGATCTACCAACATAACTAAATGTTTTTAACATGTGTAAGCAACCTACGTGTATATATGACCTATATGACGTTAACATGATTCAGAGTTCTATTAAAGAATCTTTATTTCACTTCATTTACGATGATCCATTTGAGAAATTTCTGTCCACTTTGGCATAGATGAAGATGGTGAGCAAGAGGTGAACGCTCTATTAAACGAAGTTCCATATGTTGATGTTGGAGCAAAGAAATTTGAACCTCTCCCTATGAGTCAATTTGTTCCACTCCCCTCTGTCGAGAACCCACCGAAATTGGGACTCAAACCACTAATTGAAACACTGAAATATTCTTATCTGGGACCATCTGATACCCTACCAGTCATTATAGCTTTCGATTTAACTTCAGAGCTGGAGTTTAAACTCCTTACTATTTTAAGAGAACATAGAGAAGCTATAGGATGGTCCATCGCCGATCTCAAAGGAATTAGCCCATCTGTGGTCATGCACATAATTCAATTGGAAGAGAACTCCAAGACATCTAAAGAACCACAGAGACGACTAAATTCGGTGATGCTGGAAGTGATGAGAGATAAGATTTTAAAACTTCTCAAGGCAGGTATCATTTCCCGATTTCTGACAATGCATGGGTGAGTGAGTCCGATACAGGTTGTACCAAAGAAATCAAATTGTTTTCCATTTATTCTAATTAAACATAGACTCCACGATTTCAAACTCCGGATCTAAATTACCATATGCAGCTTGGCTTGCATCAGGTGGTCATCAAAGCATGGATCCTACACTGACCTATTGGGTAGGGACCATTATTGTTTCAGTTGAGCACTCTTTTTCTGTAAAACATGATTTTTACAATGTCAAAGGGCAAAATGAGGCTAGTACCAATCGTCATGGAGGAAACACAGAAAGATATCAACATGAGGCAAGGCAGATGGTTTGAATACTTAGGAGATTTCGACTTTGAGATTTCCTATCCAGGTCGAGCTAATGTTGTGGTCGATGTCTTGAGTTGAAAATCTCGATGTATGGTTGCTTGTTTTTTTGGTGATTGTGATTTGGTAAAGTTGGGAAGTATGGTAAGACATCCCAGTCTGAATGATTTTGTTTTGAAAGCCCAACAAACTGATAATAGTTGTGTGAGGATCAAGGAAGCAATTGCTAAAGGTAATGGACCAAAAGGTTGGACTGTTAGACAAATGGTGGATTGCTCTTTTAGGGCAGATTATTTGTACCTAAGTCAGACAAGTCTAGAGAAGAAGTGCTTAAACATTTCCATCATACTCATTTTCCAATGCATTCAGGTGGCACTAAGATGTACAAGGACATGCATTGCCAGTTTTGGGGGAGAGGCATGAAAAGAGAAGTGGCTAGGTTTGTGACTCGTTGCTTGGCTTGTCAACATGTAAAAGCAGGATATCAAAAGTCCGCGGAAGAATTGCAACCTTTTCCAATATCAAAATGGAAGTGGGAGCATGTTACCATGGATTTTGTAATCGGTTTAGCTAGATCCCCGAAGGGTCGTGATGCAGTTTGGTTGTAGTGGATCGATTGACTAAATCAGCTCATTTTTAGCCATGAGAGTGATAGACTCAATGGAAACTTAAAGTAAGTTGTACATTGATGCATTGCATGGAGTACCTGTTTTGATAGTATCAGACAGAGACTCCAGATTTGTTTCACAGCCTTGAGACATGGAAAATGACATTTTTACCCCTGTTATTTGGACTAGTTAACCTTCAATTTTGTATATATTAGATACATTTATCGTTGTTTGTTAGTCTTATAGATAAGAATTGGAAAATACATGAAATCAATCAAATTCAGTGAAAATTGCAAGTTTAGTGCTTAAATTGGAAGATCTGGAATTTTAATAATTAATTTCTGACCACTTTTAGGATTTTTAATGTAAATTGATTAATCTGGATCCAATTATGAGAGTCTAGATTAAATTAATATTTTTAGATTTTAAGTGGGGGATTAATTATTAAAATCTGGAAGAGTGAAACTGCAATTCAAGAGTCAAAGCCTGAATTTCAAATCCATGGGTCAGAAATCCACTTAAAATGGGCCAAGCTATGTTTCAAATTCCAGACATTGGGTCAGGTTATGCAAGTCCATGCACATCTTACAAAGTTAGCCAGGTCAATGAGAAATCCAATTCCAGCAAGCCCAAGTCTATGCGCTCCAGACAAAGTCCATGAACTCCAAGTTCAAATCCAATTGCTCCAAAGCCATAATCGAATTTTGCTATGTAAACCATAAGTCCACACGCCCAAAGCCTTGTCCATGCACCTATCATCAACACCATCTATTAGTCATCATTTAATACAGACCATTCATTGCATTCAAAAAATTAGGAAAACCCTAGAGCCACCTTTCCAAATCCAATCCATACATCTATCATATTAGACCTAGGTCATTCATTGCATCATTCATCTAGATTAACCTTAGAGTCATAAACCTCCATGGATCATCTTATCATTTATATAACCCATCTTTAGCATCCAATACTAGGACCATTAGATCTTAACCCATTCAATCAAAGTCATCCATTCATAAAACCCTAGATCTAGATTAAGTTGGAACCCAAGCCACCTCCACATATCCATTCAAATTTTACACATCACCAACACCTCATCACCTATCTTCTCTCCACTCCACACGATTTTTCCCATATCCCAATAGATCAATTCAAATTTTGCATAGGTCAACCCTCCACCTCATCACATCTCAGCTCAACCATTCATGCATTTCTACTTTTAATCTCCACCATCCATATCATGCACACACATAACCCTAATCCAATAAGTCAAATTCCCCAAAGCCTACCGAATCCCATGATTTTCGAATTTCCCTTCTTTATGTCCCAAGCCAACTTATTACACAAGACATTAAATTCATGTATATGCCTTATGACCCTAGCCTTTTTCATCTTAAAATCCCATCCATTCATGCTAAGTTAGATTCAATCCAAGCCCTCCATACATCACCTAAAATTAGATTAAATCTCCACCCTTCGTTCCAACCCCAAGTCTATAAATAGTCCATTCCACCATAGGAAAAATCAAAATTGATCAGGAGCCAAAACAGACTGAAGATTGGATAATACTCAAGAGACAAGGAGCCATTCACGAATTTTACAAGTGAGCCTCTCATATTGTAATTTTATTTTGGATTGTCTTTGTTATATTTTTCCAATGCTTTGTACTTGAATTCTTTCATTTAATAAATAAAAGATAAGCTTTTAGAACCCTGAAACATCGAATTTTTTAATTTCTTTTGTGATTGTTTGATTTAATTTTAAGTTTTTATTCTTTGTTTAATTAAAAGGACATAATGAGATAGTTAGAACTTAGGTTTCATTAGATTCAAATCTAAACATCCTATGGGACATAATGAAATAGTTAGATTTTGAATTTAATTGTTAAATCTAAGGATCTAAGGTTCGATTAATTAAATTAATGTTTATGAATTTAAATTTTAAAGAAAAGCATGAATTGAGATTTGAATTTTTATGCAAATTTTAGATCTAGATTTTTTATTTGTTTACACACTTTTAGGCTATGATTGATCTTTTCCAATACCACCTTTAAATTATGTCTTGCTTTGTTATTTCATTTATTTTAATTGTCACTTCATTTCCTTTATTTATTTTATTTAGTTATGTTATTTGTTGTATTTGTTTGATTTGTTTTTGTTGTTCAAATTATTGTCATTGTTTATTTTGTTGTATACTTTGTATTTATTTCTTGTATTTAATCCACCTTCTCAAAGATGTATTATTTAGTCTGAGATTTAAATAAATTGAATTTTTCATTTTGCTTTCTTAAACTAGGATGTGAGGTTGTTTGTAAATTCCATATTAAAACCATTGATATTGTCTTAATTGAATTTTAAAATTGGATAAATTGGGTTAAATTTTAGAATTAGTTGATGTTTAGACTATGGATCTATTGATTTAAAACTAGAATATGATTAGTTTAAAGATATAATTATAAGGAGAGAATTTGATTTCTATGATGGGATTAATTTAAAGTTCTATATTTTTTACAACATACAAAAGTTCAACTATATATATTTTGTTTTCTTTCTTATAACTTGTTCCTTGTGGGTCGACCTCATATTCTTAACGTTGTACTATAAATGGTTCGTCCACTTGCGAGTAATGAGTAATAAATTCAAAATTTGCCCAACAAGTTTTTTGCGCCGTTGCGGGGGAACATGAAATTATATGGAATATGACAAATATATGTTTTGAAATTTTGTGGTTTGTTAAAATATTTCTATTTTTGGAAACTTCTAATTTTAGGCAACTTTTTAAAATTAGAAAGTTCTATTTTTAGAAACTCTAATTTTGGATGGTTATCTAAAATTAAAATTTTCTTTAAAATAGAAGAGATTTTAAATTTTTTCTAAACATGGAAATTTTGTTATACTTAGATACTTGTTGAATTTAGAAGTTTCTATTGTTGTAGACATTTCTATTTTTGGGAATCCGATAAATTCAGCAAGTTTCTTCTTTTTGCCTTTTTGTAATCTTAAAAATATACTTTATTTTAGTGATATTCTAATTTTGGAAATTAAATTTATTTTTGGAAAGTTTTATAACTTTGATCTATGGAAAGTTTTAAAATTATGTAATTTTGAAAACATTCTATTTTTAGAAAATTGCCCAAGTTTGGAGATGTCTAATTTTGGAAATTCTGTAATTTTAGATCATCAATTAAATTTATACAATTTCCAAATTAAAAAAATGTAATGACATTTAATATAGAATTTTATTTATAATCTCACACTAGTTTAGGAGTCTTTATTAGAGTTCCATTAATTTAATCTCTCTTTTAGGACTTTGCATTTAGTTATTTCATGCATTCTTGAGTTAGAATCTTCACATAGGTTCATGTGTTTTATTTTTCAGGAGTTTTAATAATCTCGAGTTAAGATTGCTGGAAAAACGTGCATAGGATAAGGTAAGTGCCTAACTACTTTCTTTTGATTTTATCTTTCTCATGCATACGTATAGAATTTTATCTTAGGGTGCTCTCATTTATTATTTTCATTTTAAAAAAATATTGCATATTTGATTTGCTCATGCGTCTAGGTTGTTAGTTTCATGCATTAACTTAGTTTGTTTGATAATTGTTTGCATATTTGTTTGTGTATCTTGCACTCGTAGGTTTAGGATTGCATTCACAAAAATAGAAAAATAAAAAAAGAATAGTAAATAAAAAATGGTTCATGCATTTAAAGTAAAATCAAATTAGAAACCATTAGTTAGTTTTTAGGGTTTTTCATGTTCGTTAGGAAAATCTTTAATTCAATTAATTTTAGATAATGAATCTTAGTTTTTCTTCAATAATGGTATTTAAGGCTAGTTCTGTCACCAAGGCATGAGGTCGAGCACGTCTAAGGATAAGTTGAGACGAGATGCCGTCCCCACTTACCTGGAAACTTACCTGGCTGTGATTGAGGTTAAACATCTATTGGAGATTTAATTTTTTTGGAGAAAAGATTAGGAGCTGTCTAGAGTTTTAAGATTAGTTTTAGGAATTTTCAGATTTAGGTCATTTATTGTTTGGGTCTTGTTTGGCCTTGTTTGATCTTGACTAAAAATGAGTATTTGGAGATGTGATTCGACTAAGCGATTGGTTAGAATTGAGCCCCCAATTGGTGAACATCATGTCAGTCATCAATCCGTTATGGACAGCAGTAGGGTCTGTGGGGTCATGTCAATTTCAAGGATAAAGCCTTCATTGAATCCCCAATAGTTGCACCCGAGGTGAGGAGAGACTGACCAAAAATCTTGTTAATGTGAAAATTGAGGAAGATCCTAAGAATAAAAAAGAGCCTGAAATTAAGGAAGAGCCACACGTTGAGGAAAAGCCAACCATTAGGGATGAGCCTACCCAGGAACTTATCCCTTTTGACAGTAATGATCCATGGGCAATCATTATACCCGTAGATGAAAATGTAGTAGAAAATCGATACTATGCTCATGATGTTATGTACTGAACACGTTCATCATCACCAATTCCCGAACAGAATGAAACTCACTCAAGAAGGACTAGGGTGTTCAACAATAATTGACTGTGCGTCAGTCATAGGTTTCTTCTAGAGTCAGTCAGTCTAAGACTTTTTAGTCAAGAAAAGAGTCAGTCTTGGCTTTTTATTGAGTCAGTCTATTTTAGGATTTTTTATTTTAGGTCCGTTCTAAGTGAACCCTCTTAGGTACATCTAAACCATAATTAACACTGTTCCAAAAAAAAAATCTTATTTGCACTTGATCACTGTAGATTAAGGAACATTGAGGACAATGTCTAATTTAAGTTTGAGGGAATTAAGGGGTGACATTTGTTGAGTCCAATAAAAGTTTTGTGTGTCCGAAAATTTTAGGGAAGAGTAAGTTCTAGAGAACTGAGACCCCTATAAAAAGTCAAGGGAAGTGTAAGTTTACAAACAAAAACTGAGACTACCATTGCCAAAAAAAAATGTGTTTTGTGTTTTTTAGTCTAAAAAAAAAAAAATTCAAGGGAAGAGTAAGTAAAACTGAGACTACCCCTTGCGTAAAAAGAAAGAGTCAAAGTTAATTTTTTTAGCATTAATGGGTAAATAAAAAAAATTATATCATACTTTTTCGGGAAACATTTTATAGAATTTATAATCGGAATAACTTTTACACAGTCATGTTAATAATGGTTGGAAAAGGAAAAATATCCAGTGAGTCTAGTTATCACCGGAGGAATACTAGTTTAGACTTTTACACAGTGAGCTTTAGTGCCTTTCGATTTTTCCTAAGGGTTATAAGTAAATTCAAATTTTTTTAAGCGCTTTTAGTCGTTGTTGTAAGGACTCGGAGTTTTAACTCCTCAAATTATGTAATTTATTTATCATATAAATGAAATATATGATTTTGGTCTAAATAATGTAAATATCTATTAAAAGAAATAAAGGGAAACTAAAGTTTCCTCAGACGATCCATCAACCTGGTCGATGTGTCGGGATGTCTGAACGTTTCCATATGATACATCGACTGGATCGCTATATCGGGGAAAAAACAATCAAATTGATCAACACATCGACAAAGTCAATGTGTCAAGTAGCCAGAACGTCTTCAGCAGACGCTCTATCATCGCCCAAACCTTTCATTTTTCTATGCATAGGAATTCGTGTTGTCGATTCCAATCTTCCAAAAACTCAATTAAGAGTTCAAGGTAATTAAAATATGAAGAGAAAAAGAAGAGAAAACAAAGGGAAAGGGAAAAAAGAATAAAGAAATAAAATGAGAGGAAAAATAGTGAAAAGGGAAGAAGAAACAGAGTGACTGACCACCCCTCTTACTCACCCGAATTTACTACCACACTCGCATCCTAACCCTCAACTCGGCCGGGAAACCTTTTCACCTCCCCATGGGCTTCCTTTGTTCTGGTAAAGGAAGGAAAGACCAAGCAAGGGGAAAGAGAAATCGAGCTAGTAAGGAGGGAAGAGAGCAAGGACACACGGGAGATTAGATTTCACCCATTCGAGTACACCTAAGAATCACTCGAGGTAGGCGAATTTATAGTATTTTTTAATAAATTATTAACACTAGAATGTTTAGGAAATGTGTACGAATGGATTGGGAAAGAAAGAACCCAATAACGATGAACACTTCAGTAAAGGGAAGCCATAGATAAAGGGTCCATGACTTCTTACTCGATCCAGTAGACATATCGACTATGTCGATGTGTCGTCTAGGCAAGTATCCAGCAAATAGAAAAATAATAACTGTTGGACTGAAAGAAAGTAAACCCAGGACGACATATCGCCTATGTCGATGTCGATGTCGATGTCTCGGCCTGTGTATGATAGAGATGGAAATCAGAATGAACAGAAGATTAATTAATCCCAGAGCGACCCATCGACAAAGTCGATGTATCAGTCGGGGTATGACTGAACTGGAAAAGAAATACGAAGATGATGAAATTACGCCGGGAAGATATATCGACTAGATTGATACATTGACCTGGGTATGATGAAATAGAAATGAAACTAGTTCAAGTACGATGTATCGACCAGATCGATATGTCGACCTGGAAATGAAATAATCGGTCTAAGTATGCTGAAATTGAAAGAATGACAATAGACTTATTCAAGGACGATGCATTGACTATGTCGATGTATCGGCATGAGAACACAATACAAATATTAATAGTGATAAACCAGAACGCCAAGGACACATCGACATACTTGACACCTCGAGTATATGAACCTTTAGATGTATCGACTGTATCAACATAAATACATATATATATATATATATATATATACATGACATTCCGTTACTAGAGTAATGCACGACCTAGAGAGGGGCGAATAGGTCGGTTTTCAATTTTAATTCCCTTTTAAAATTTTCTCAACCGATTTATGCTTTAAGTAAATAAAATATTCAATCCATGCATTCAATCACATATAACACAAATATTTTATAGTGGTTCGGTTTCAACAAACCTACATCCACTGTCAGACTTCCCAACTCTAGGGTAGTCCCAAATATACTATGTAAGCGTCTTACACCAAAATAGTACAACCTAGTTTTTTATAGAGGTTCAGCCCAATTGGTTTAATCCTCTACACCTATTTTTTAGAGTGGTTCGAACACACTGTTCTAATCCACTTTACAATGTTTAAAATAAAAGAAGAAGAAAACTTGCCTTGGGCCTTAACCATTTTCCTTTAAGCTCTTTCTTCGTTACTGAACCTGTGTGCTCCTTTTTATCAAATCAGCATCAGCAATGTATTTGTCGGCACAGTAGTAGGACTTGGGTATGACTGGTTTTAGTCCTATATGAACACCTTATTCTTCATCAGGATTGGGGTATTGATTACCCAAACATTACTAAGAAAGATGATGAAGAATGGTGTCTAGAGGGAAGGCCGAATGATCACTCACTGGTAATCTTGTTCCTAAGTGTTTTATGTGTGTATTCGGTCTTCTAAACAACAACCTTACTGTTATTTTATAAACAGTTTTAAGGTCTGCAGTTAGTCACTCCTGCGAGGCCTCGCTGCTTCTGATAAGCCTCGCCAGCGGTAATTTCTAGAAAGACAGCACACATGTGTTGTGTCATCTATCCAGACAGATCAGCTAGATATCAATCAGATATCAGCCACCTCATCTCCACCGTGCATGACTTGCAAATCATTTATCTTAGCCACTAATCAAGGACTTGATGAGAATATTGTAAGGTGGATTACAAAACATGGAGGAGCCTTTCCATAATTGTTATGGACAGCTCCCCAAGGATATTCAAATTCAAACTTAAGAGAAGTGGCAACCCATGTGCTTAATTTTATTTACCATAATAAACATCCAATAAATTACCATAATTACCTCTCAATTAAGCAGTCACAGTTTTTAATTTTCTAAAACTGTAAGAGACTGAGTCAACTTGACACAGGGTCAACTGCACTCAGCTCTACACAACTGGCTGTGAGGCCTTGGCAGATTGCATGAGGCCTCGAGGCTGAAAGTCGCTTATTTAATTTATTTTCCAATTGACTTCTAGGTATTTGACTTAGCCTAAGGTCTCCTATGGTTCACTTACCTGTGTGCCAATACTATATTTGGTGTAGACGCTTCAACTTCATAATAGATCTTCTTATTCATCTATGGCAAGTCCAACTGAGTCACGTAATTGACAATAAGGGTGACTCGGACGAACCAGGGCACTTACAATCTCCCCCTTTGTCAATTCCGTGATAAAAACCTAAGATCTACCCATTACACCAATTTCCCAAAATTACATATTCACACATGACCACTCCTTAACCAATAAAAGTACAATGATATTAAATCCTCTAATATCACACACATATCCCCCTTAACTTGTGCCTATAAAGACACAATCAATTTCCCATTCTCCTGCATACAAAAAAATAGATACTGGTGGGACTTGTATGCTCCCCCTCAACATTAGCACATTATTTTACTCCCCCTTTTTGTCAAGAAAATTGACAAAGGTAAGGAAAACATAAACAAGAGATATGCAAAGTAGTCAAGTAGATGCAAAGATTGAGCACATTAAAGCTTATATAAACATAAAGACATCAAATGAGCAACTATAATTCACAGTAGTCTAGCATAACCAACATATCAAGAGCTAGTTTAAATATTACAGACCCAAAATGTAATTTGATGATAAACAAAATAACCAGAGTTTTATAGAAAGGTCTTCAATCCTGAGGAGATGGGGGAGGAAATTCTGCATCAGTTCGACGGCGCGAATCTGTAATCTGCTGGAGAGAGCGGAAGATGCGCCGCAGAGAGGTTCTGACATAGACAGAGAACTCCTGACGTTAATACAGGAGACGATCTTGACGCTTGCTCAAGTCAGAGAGAAAGGATTCCTGACTTTTTTCCATCTCGGCAAATCGCTCATCAAAATACTTACGATCAATAGAATGCGAAGGACTGGTAGCATCCTTGCGAGTCCGGCGATCAGTAGAGGGAGCGGAACTGGGTGAGCCTCCAGATGAGGGGCGAAATGGGCCGAGACTTCTCTCAATGCCGGCCTTTGTCAGGGGTCATACATTGAGAGGAACTTCTCCAGGATAAGGTACCATTCCGAAATGAGTACCTAGGCGTGTTATAAGATGGCAGAAAGGTACAACACTTTGGGCAGAAGACTTCCAGAAACGTTTAATATGCTCACATATCAAGGAGGAAAGACAATTTTTTCTCCCCATAGCCACAACATATAAGACATTGATCATGTGATCACTCAGCTGTGACTTGTTCATCAGACGAGGATAGACATTGAAAGTAAAGATCAGATGTAAGATCTTGTACTTGGGAAGAAGAGAAGAGGAGAGAATTTGGATTTTTCCTTCTCGTTCGATACCACCTCCACAGAGTTTGCTAAAAATTTTGTGATAGTCTTCTGGGACGACCTCATGTCGGGCTGCAGAGATGTCCCCACCTTTAAATAAAGGGATGTTCATGAGCTGAGAGACCAGCTCAGGTGTGGCAGTGAATTTTTCTCGATTAGAGAATTTGACAATAAAGGAATGAGAGGGATCATCAAGGGATTTATGAATGGAGGAGTACAAGCCCTTTACCATAAAGGGATAGGCATTGCCACCCCAATTCAGAATGTTTTCCCAGCCAACTTTCTGAAGTACTTTGAATGTACTGTATTTTTCAAGATCTAGAAGATAGCAGGTACGCTCGACATTAAAAATTTTTAAGGAGTGTTCCTTCGGGACAGACCTAAAAAGCCTAGCACAGGGAGGATCAGAAGGGGGTGAAGAGCCATCAGACCCTTCAATAAGGACATCCGTTGAACGGGAATGTCTGGAGCAGCTGGGAGAGGGACGAGTAAAGGGTGAAGGAGTCGGCTGAGGGGTTGCCTGAGGAGTAGCCTCTGGTTCTTCATCGGAAGAGGAAACCGTCACAGAGACTGATGGGAGAACCCGGCCAGGGTTTTTATATGCCCGGACTTTCCTTTTTCTTGGCGGTGGAGAAGGATACCGAGTGGGGACTGACTATGATGCATCGTCACTCCGCAAGGATCTGCGGGTATGATGTCTTTTGACAACTGCAGTTTTTATAGCCATGTTGCCAAGAAAATTGAAGCAAAGAACAGATGAAAGAGGGCTAAATCAAAGGTACAAGAGTACCTGAAACCGAAAATCGAAGGATCAAGACTCCGAAAACGAAGATGATGACCGGAAGTAGAAAGCCCCAAAAGCACCTTTCCTTTCGCGCGACGCCGACTGTGGAAGCCCTAGCTCTAACGGAACTCCCGAAAGGGACTTAAGTGAAGTTTTAAAAATAGGGGACCACACGAAAAACGATGGCTAGGACTCGAGTGAAGTAGCAAGGCCTCGCTGTCGGTGCTGTTAAGCCAAACTGAAAATGGAAGAAAAGACTCGACGGCGAGGGCTCGAGTGAAATCACGAGGCCTCGCTGACGGTGACGTGAAGTCAACTCAAGAAATGACTAATAGACCTCGACCACGAGGGCTCGAGAATTGGCACGAGGGCTTGCTGACGGTGGTAGTGAAAGTGAAATACAGAACCGAGAATACAAAACTAGACCCCCTCTTTTTTTCTTTTTTTTAGATTTTTAATTTTTTATTTTGAAATATTATCTCCACTGACTGATCATAGTATCAGAAATGTTTAGGATACAGTACACACCGCAATTGATTTTCTCAGAGCAAGAAAACGAATTGCGTCAAGTGGTTTTATCATTATATCAGCCAATTGATTATCAGTGGAAATATATTCGAACTCGATGGTTTTCTCTTCAACTAACTCTCGGATGAAATGATGTCTAATATCTATGTGTTTGGTTCGAGAGTGCTGGACGGGGTTCTTAGAGATATTTATAACACTTGTATTATCACAATGGAGAGTCATTGTTCCTCATGTCATGCCATAGTTGACGAGCATTTGTCTCATCCAGACAAGTTGAGTGCAGCAACTTGCTGCGGCTATGTATTCAGCCTCTGCAGTCGAAAGAGATACGGAAAATTGTTTTCGACTATGCCAAGCAATCAGACAGTTTCCAATGTAAAAACAACCCCCACTTGTAGATTTTCTATCGTCTAAGTTTCCTGCCCAGTCCGCATCGGTGTACTCTGCAATATGAAACGATGTATCAAATGGGTACCAAATTCCATACAGACATGTTCCCGATACATATTTTATGATACATTTTACTGCTTTTACGTTTGATTCTTTAGGATTGGCTTGGAACCGTGCACATGCACCCACACTAAAAGAAATATCGGGTCTACTTGCAGTCAAATACAGGAGACTACTTATCATACTCCTGTACATGCTAGGGTCAACATCTTTTCCATTTTCATCTTTTGATAATTTAACAGTAGTACTCATGGGAGTGTTTGAGTGCTTACTGCCTTCAAGTCTAAATCTTTTAACAAGATCTTTGGAATACTTTGTTTGTGAAATGAAGAACCCATCATTAAATTGTTTTATTTGTAAACCAAGAAAATAATTTAGCTCTCCAACCATGCTCATTTCAAACTCAGATTTCATAAGATTGGAAAAACTAATAGCAGCTTGTTCATCAGTGGATCCAAACACAATATCATCCACATATATTTGAGCTATCAATATAACTTCATTGGATTTTCTAACAAATAGTGTTTTGTCAACACTTCCCCTTTGAAAATCATTATCCAATAAGAACTGTGTAAGTCTTTCATACCAAGTCCGAGGAGCTTGTTTAAGGCCATACAATGCCTTCTTTAATTTGTAGACATGACTAGAGTGTTTTGGATCCATAAACCCTTTAGGCTGCTCTACATAGACTTCTTCATTTAATAAGCCATTTAAGAATACACTCTTGACATCCATTTGAAAAAATTTAAATTTCAAACAACATGTAATGGACAATAAAATACGTATAGACTCAAGACGTGCTACAGGTGCAAACATCTCATCAAAATCTATTCCCTCAATTTGTCTATACCCTTGAGCAACAAGACGGGCCTTATTACGAACTATTGTCCCATTTTCATCCATTTTATTTTTGTAAATCCATTTGGTACCTATTACATTTGTATTTTTTGGTCTTAGTACCAAATCCCATACATCATTTCTTGTAAATTGAATCAGCTCTTCTTGCATAGCATTTACCCATCTTCATCCAACAATGCTTCATTAATATTCTTGGGTTCTAATTGTGAGGTGAAGCAAAAATAGCTAGATATGTTTTCTAGTTGCTTCCTAGTTTTTACTCCCGTCATGGGATCCCCAATGATGTTTGACATAGGATGTTTTTTTTTTTTGTTTCAGTTCAATGGATGTTGAAGACGACAAAGGGGAATTGTCAATTTGATTTGAAGATTGATCCGCCTCATCTATAGGTTCATGTATATCCGAAGACTAGTCATCAATGGCCACATTAATGGATTCCATTATGGTACCGGTTCTAAGATTTTTAACTCGATAGGCTCGGCTAGTATTAGAGTATCCTAGAAAAATTCCTTCATCACTTTTCGTATCGAATTTTCCTAAGTTTTCACGATCTCTAAGAATATGGCATTTACTACTGAAAACCTTGAGATACATACAATTTGGCTTCCTACCGGTCCATAATTCAAATGTTGTTTTATCTACGCCAGCTCTTAGATAAACTCTATTTATGATATAACAAGCTGCATTTATAGCCTCGGCCTACAATTTTTTCGGTAATTTCTTACTATCTAGCATGATCGTTGTCATATCTTGGAGAACCCTATTTTTCCTTTCAGCCACCCCATTTTGTTGGGGTGTCTTAGGAGCTGAGAACTCATGATGTATACCATGTTTTTCATAATATTTTTGGAAACGGTGATTTTCAAATTCACCCCCATGATCACTTCTAATTCTATTTATGGTGTTTGTTTTTCAATCACAATTCATTTTGCAATAGTTTGAAATTGATGATAAGCATCAGATTTTTCTCTAAGATAACCTACCCATGTGTATCTAGTGTAGTCATCAACAATAACCATGAAATACATCTTTCCTCCTACACTCATATTCTGGGTTGGTCCATCTAAATCCATATGTAGAAGCTCAAGAGGTCTAGCGGTAGTCACAACATTTACTTTCTTATGGGCTGCTCTCACTTGTTTACCCTTTTGACACTCACAACAAAATGTTTGAGCTGATCTACTTATCTTGGGCAGTCCTTTAATGTGTTCAATTAATTTTGACAGATCTTTGAAATTTACAGGTCCTAGTCTCTTGTGCCATAACTCAGCTTCATTAAGTTTAGACAAGTTACAATGATTTATGTTAGAAGTTGGACAGTTTTCAAGAGCATAACACTGATCAGAAGTTTTCAACCCTTTAAAGACAGCTTCACCTTCATTGTTATATATTTGACAGTCATCCTTACGGAAGGTAACATAATGGTCTTTCTCACATATTTGAGATATACTTAAGAGATTGTGTTTAAGACCATCAACTAACAACATATCATCTAAGGTAAGGGAATCATTTAATTCTAAGGTCCCTTTCCCTACAATTTGAGCCAGATTTCCATCCCCAAAAGTAACCGAACCTCCATTGAAATCTACAAGGTTTGACATATATGTTTTATCACCAGTCATGTGCCTTGAACAACCACTATCAAGATACCATTTTTTACTGGTTTTCAACCTTTAGTGCTGTATATACAATTAGGCTTTTGTACTTTTAAATGTGGTTGTGTTTTTTAAATTTTTAGGGACTGATTCTTGAAGATTATATCCGAATTTTTTGCTCATTTTTCATTTAATGTTTTGTTCAATTTTTGAGCCAAATTTTCACGATAATGATATTTCCTTTTTTTTTTCCATAAATTTGTACTTCAAATTTTTTTTTATTTGTTTTTCCCATAAGTTTCTTTTTCTAAGTTTGCATTCAAATCTGAAGTGTCCCCTTTTAGTACAGTAAAAACAAGTGATATTTGACGGTCTAGAAGATTGACCTTTAACAAATACAGTTTTGTTCACTGTTTTTACATTGTCTTGGTTGTATCCAAGACCAGTCTTGTCCCCATAAGTTTTACCCGATTTTAGTAATCTTTCTATTTTATATTGTCCTTGGATAAACTTATTTTTAAAATTGAGTTTATGATTATTAAAACTATTTATTTTAGAATGAGCATTGATAATTTCTTCTAATAAGATACTTCTAATATCTTCCAATTTTTTAATATCATTCTCATACTTTCTCAATTTATCTTGTAACTCATTTTGAACTTGTTTTAATTTAACATTTTCTTCATTTGTACTTTTTAGAGTTCTTACAAAATTTTCATTTATTCATTTTTCTTCTTCTAACTGGCTTATTAAATTTGCATTTTCAGATTTTCTTTTACTTAATTTCTTAGCCAGTTTTTTACTTTCCAGAAAAAGGGAGTCATAGGCCTCTTGAAGATCATCATCTTCATCATTTTCTGACTCACTTTCTAAGTCACTTCCAACAGTTGTTATAGAGGCTATGAACCCTTTTAGATTTTCAGATTTATCTTGAGTGGATTCATCAGACTCACTTTTCGATTCAGAGGTGTTTTCATAAGTTCCTGTTGAGGCTTTCTTATTTCTTTTTGAGGGACATTCAACAGCAAAATGTCCTTGACCTCCACAATTATAACATTTTTTTTCTTTGTCTTTGTCTCTTCCTTTTTCTTTTAATGTATTAAATTTGTTGGTGTCTTTTATTGTATTGAATCTGTTGGTATTTTTATCCCTTAGTTCACTTCTTTTAAAGTTTTTAAACTTATTTCTTTTATTAAAGTTTCTTAAGAATTTTTTAGCTAATAAGGCAACATCATCTTCACTATCAAATTTAGATTTTGCCTCTTTAAGTTTCTCAATGTTTGATGATGATTTTAAAGCAACAGACTTCTTTTTAGATATCTCATCTTCAAAACGAAGTTCATAGGTTTGAAGGGATCCTACTAGGTCATCAATTTTCATGAAGGATACATCTCTATACTTTTCAATAGCTGCTACCTTAGGTTTAAATCTCTTGGGCAGATTTCTAAGTACCTTGGTAAAAATTTAGATTCAGGAATTATCTCTCCTAAGGCTCACATAGAATTTACTATATCATTTAGCTTAGGGTAAAATTCCATAAACATCTCACTTTCATCCATTCGTATGTTATCAAATTTAGATTGGAGAATTTAGAGTTTAGACCTTTTAACAACAGAACTACCCTCATGTGTTCTTTCCAAGATGTCCCAAGCATCTTTAGCTGTTAAACAAGTCATGATACGTTTAAACTCATCAGGTGAGACAGCACAATTAATGGCGTTCAACGCCTTTCCATTTGCTATGTATAACATTTTTTCCATGTCTGTCCAAGTGAAATAATCTTTAAGTTTGGTACCAATAACTTGTTGTACAGACTTTCCAGCTTCATCTCTAGTAGATTTTTCTATGATTTCCTCAATCGGTGGTTCTCAACCTCTTACTATTGACTCCCAAACAGCTCCATCTAGTGATATAAAAAAGCTTTTCATTTTTGCCTTCCAAGAGGCATAGTTGGAGCCATCAAAATAGGGAGGTTTAGAAACAGGGTGACTATCACCTTTGTGCATGATTGTAGTAAAAAGATCAACTCAGACGGTTAAGTCCAACTCAGAGTAACCGAGCTCTTGATACCAATTGAAATTCCATTAATAGAGTAATGCACGACCTAGAGGGGGGTGAATAGGTCGGTTTTCGATTTTAATTCCCTTTTAAAAATTTCTCAACCGATTTATGCTTTAAGTAAATAAAATATTCAATCCATGCATTCAATCACATATAACACAAATATTTTATAGTCGTTCGGTTTCAACAAATCTACATCCACTGTCAGACTTCCCAACACTAGGGTCGTCCCAAATATACTATGTAAGGGTCTCACACCCAAATAGTACAACCCAGTTTTTTATAGATGTTCAACCCAATTGGTCTAATCTTGTACACTTATTTTTTAGAGTAGGTCGAACACACTGTTCTAATCCACTTTACAATGTCTAAAATAAAACAAGAAGAAAACTTACCTTGGTCCTTAACCGTTTTCTTTTAAGTTTTTTCTTCTTTACTAAACCTGTGTGCTCCTTTCCATCAAATCAGCATCAGCAATGTATTTGTCGGCACAGCAGTAGGACTTGGGTATGACTGATTTTAGTCCTATATGAACACCTTATTCTTCATCAAGATTGGGGTATTAATTACCCAAACATCACTAAGAAGGATGATGAAGAATTGTGTCTAGAGGGAAGGCCGAATGATCACTCACTGGTAATCTTGTTCCTAAGTGTTTTATGTGTGTATTCGGTCCTCTGAACAACAGCCTTACTGTTATTTTATAAACAGTTTTAAGGTCTGCAGTTAGTCACTCCTGCGAGGCCTCGCTGCTTCTGATGAGGCCCCGCCAGCGGTAATTTCTATAAAGACAGCACACATGTGTTGTGTCATCTATCCAGACAGATCAGCCAGATATCAATCAGATATCAGCCACCTCATCTCCACCGTGCATGACTTGCAAATCATTTATCTTAGCCACTAATCAAGGACTTGATGAGAATATTGTAAGGTGGATTACAAAACATGGAGGAGTTTTTCCTTAATTGTTATGGACAGCTCCCCAAGGATATTCAAATTCAAACTTAAGAGAGGTGGCAACCCATGTGGTTAATTTTATTTACCATAATAAGTATCCAATAAATTACCATAATTACCTCTCAATTAAGCAGTCACAATTTTTAATTTTCTAAAACTGTAAGAGACTGAGTTAGCTCGACACAGGGTCAACTGCACTCAGCTCTGCACAACTGACTGCGAGGCCTCGGCAGATTGCATGAGGCCTCGAGGCTGAAAGTCGCTTATTTAATTTATTTTTGAATTGACTTCTAGGTATTTGACTTAGCCTAAGGTCTCCTATGGTTCACTTACCTGTGTGCCAATACTATATTTGGTGTAGACGCTTCAACTTCATAGTAGATCTTCTTATTCATCTAAGGCAATTCCAACTGAGTCGCGTAATTGACAATAAGGGTGACTCGGACGAACTGGGGCACTTACAATACAGGCCAGGACGATGTATCAACCAGGTCGATATATCGGCCTGAGAATAATTTGAAATAATCATAGAAATAACCAAGGAAGAATGGATCAAGAAACATATCAACATTATCGATGTATGTATATTCGTAGACCTTTGACAGATACATCGACCAGACCAACATATCGGTCTGGGTGTGCTGAAATAGTATATGGACAAAGACTGGTTCACAGACGATATATCGACAGAATCGATGTATTGGCCTGTGAACAAAGATTGAATATAATTTCAAATAAACCAAAAATCGAGAGGACACATATATCGATTGATTGAGAACAGTGGATGAATCGTTGGATGTATCAACAATATGGCCGAAAATCAAGTGAATGAGGTTCGGCCATGGTGTATGGACGAACCCCACTAAGGTGTATTTTGTGGACTAAGGGTTAATTAAGTAACTAAGTGGTGATTGAGTAATGAATAAAATGAATGACTAAAATCAAGTAAGTGAGGTTCGGCCATGGTGTATGGCCGAACCCCACAAGGTGGTGTTTATGGACATAGACACATTTGTAGATCAAATAGAACACGGAATTGATTGATTGACATGTTATAAGGTAACGGACTTCACAAGGGGTGTACAATCGTGAATGGGTTCCGGACGAAAGCGCAAGGACACTTTAGTGGTCTTTGGTAGGATTCTACCTCTTTGAAACCATGGTTATGTAATATGGTTTAATCTCTTATTTTGATGATTTATGTTGTAAAAATATTATGTTTCAAATACGAGGTTTTGATGCTATGATTATTCTATTACATATCATGTGGACATATACATCTCATGCATGGCATGGGAGGGAAGTTTGTAACCGAAGGCTATGCTACATCGGGGCGTCCGTAAGGCATTCGTAGGAAGACCTTGATGTGCATATCCATCAAAAAGAATCCGGGGAACACACTCTGTCGGGGCGTCCGTAAGGCAACTGTGGGGATCTTAATGAGGAGAATTCCATCAAGATGTTACATGTATTTGTGATGGGTGGGACTCATTGCATTTGACATCATGACATGACATTGTTTTTATATGGTTTTGGTATTATGTTATTTATATGATTTGTACTAACCATGTGTTAGCCTTACTTGGAATACCTACTGGGCGCATTGTCTAACACCCTATTTCTACCCTAGTGGATGACACAGGAAATGAAGGGAACAATGAGCGTGATCGGAGTCAAGCATAGGAGCTTGAATGTGTTTAATTTATATTTTGATTAAGTTACTAATGGACTTGTAATTTGAGTAGCTAGAGTTCGGGCATGTAATAACTTAGATATTTTGCTATGGTTTGAATGGTTTATGTTGGATATTCTAGTTGAGATAATTATGGTTAAAGACTTGAATTACTTTGCTATCTAAAATGGAATAAAGTTAGGTTCTATTATAATCCGTAGTTTATGTTTTATTCTGCATGTATATATATTAGTACGTGTGAACCGTATTAGTGGACTTAGTCCATGCACACGTATGGTTGGCCAGTTAAGGGTCGGACTTTAGAAGTTCGGACCTAACTCGAGTCGTGACGCCCTGCTCTCTATCACTCTTTGTTTATTTAAAAAAAAAATAGACTCTGATTTTCGGAATGTGAGTGAAAAATGGTGGGACGTTACATTTGGTATCAGAGTGAAACGGGAAGGTTGAATCTTTCGAAGTAAGATTAAGATCGTTTCATGTCTCACTGACAAATAAGAATCCCAACTGACCGACTCTTCGGCGTCCGCTGCACGGGGGCCGAATTAATTTACTTCGTTAGACTCAGACTGAAACATTCAATCTGAGAACAATAAGGAATGATAGCAAAGGAAGTACAGTTACCATAATTGGAATTATCAAACATAGCAAATTAGGATATACTTCCCCGATATCCCCAAATTGAGAAACAAACAATTGATACTTAGGAAGTTTCCCCAAAAACAAAGAAATACAAAGAGTGCTGATTTGACACTTTCCCCAAGGACAAGAAAAGCAAGATGTTTATTTGGCAATTTCCCCAAACAAGAGACATTATTTGATACATAGGAAACTCTCTAAAACAAGAAATACAAGATGATGATTAGGGAAATTCCCCAAAATAAAGATTAGTTTGATTTGAACTGCTATGGTCATTGATATGTTTCTGTTGTTGTAATATAGATATGTCGAGCAACATAGAGTATACAGAGTTGTGGGACAAAGGAACTCCTAGCTGTCCTATAGATCTGACTTCTTCTTCCATCAACTCCAACAGGCCAGACCGCGTTGTGGAAGTTAACATAGACGTCCAGGTAGGATTTCCCGAGGATGTCGAGGTGAAACTAGCTCCATTTCCGGAAGAGTATATGGGAGATATCCCAATGATAAGAGAATCAGTAGGGGAGATAGAGCCCGGGTATATGTACTAGTTGTGCAACCAGGAAGGGCACAACTGTACTTTCTGCCCCTACCCCCTTGAGGTTATTTGCCTTGTTTGTGGACTTCACGGGCACGGGAAGGAGATGACTAATTGTCCTTACATTGGGGAACTAGGAATAATACCCTGTCTAACTTGTGGAGTGTTAGGGCACACGTCGATGACATGCCCTAACAACTTGTTCGATTTTGGTGATGATGCAGGGTCTTTTACGGAAGATTAGGCTAGGAGAATGTAAGAAAATGTCAAGGAAAGGGGAGACTTTGTAAGGGTTGTGGGTACGTTTTGTTCTTTGAAGGGTTTTTTTAACCCTACCCACCCTTGTGACGGAAGTTGGAATGATTTTTAATAAAGTATGCAAACTTAAGAACTTTGGTACTGAGATGTAGGTGACGAGGTCACTTGATTATGTTGAGACGTGGTATGGGGGAGTCCCTCACGTGATATTGACGAGATAAATATATAGATTCCATGAGTAAGGGTAAGAATAGCTATGAGACTGTGGGAGCCTCGATATGAGATACAGAGACTTGGTTCCGTAGGGTTGTCGTTGAGGAGTGGGTCCCTCACAAGCTATGCACTGGAGGACGCTCTCACGGCTATTTCGGACACTTCTTGTGCATTGATGCGCAGAGCTAGGTACTATTTTACCCCATGAGGGTGGTGCTAGCTTCGTTAGACGCGTTTCGACCGCCTTAGAGCTTGACTGAATCACCCTTGGGGTGAAGGGATGCAGGGTGAGGTAGACTTGATCACGTTGGACGTTGGTCTTCCGCTTAGTAAGTCATGGGCCCTAAGTCTTGCTAGGGGTTGGGGTATATTTATGATTTGATATTGTTGCCACAGTCACGTAGTGATTCATTCGAGTATTGTTTCTATGGATAGAATATCTCATGATAGATGATGTGCCCTGGATTAGTTATGCCATGAATGGATTATACCCAGAGGGGGGTTATATTCATGGATGGTTTTTAACCATGGATAGATGATACTCATTGATAGAGTAATACTAGGGATGGATGCGTATAACCGTGGATGACGATTTCCATGGTAGTTTGGATTGATGCCGGTATCGGTATTGTAGAAGTGTTGAACAAAAGGGTTAGTCACATAGTGACTTATGTACAAATGAAGATATGCTTACTTTTGGAGATGTACTTAAGGGAAAAGTTAAAAGTCTAGTGAAACTCAAATAGGAAGCTATGGCCGACTGCTGAGTTAGACTGGCCAACTGACTCTGTAGTTAGCCGATGGAGTTCCAGGAGAGTGCAACTAGAAACCTAGTTAAAATGGAATCAGCGAAAGTCTTGAGCATAGGCTCGTATTGGCAGGCTACCTCTCACAAAGAGTAGACGAATGAACGTGTTGAGCGAGTACGTATGGAAAATATCTTGGTAGCAGGTAAAGTGAAACAGAGTACATTGATCTACATAAGATCGCAAATGGGTTCACGAGAAAATGAGATAACATGAGACAGAGTAAATTCTACGAGAATGAAACTCATAAGTTGATATGAGTGATTTTGATCTAATTAAGTGGTACTTGACAAGATTGAACAGGAACAGCGAACAGATCCAGAAGTGGAGGAGATATGGGCCAAGATGTCTACTGGTGTGGCCATACCGGAATGGGAATTACGACCAGGACAAGATCTTGTATTCCGGGGTAGGATATATGTGCCTAAGTGCTGCGGAAGAGAGTTACTGATTGAGGCACACCAGACCAAACTTTCTATTCATCCGGGCAGCACTAAGATGTACCACGACCTAAAGAGACACTACTGGTGGCATGGACTCAAAAGAGATGTGGCAAAATTTGTTGCTCATTGCCTAACTTGTCAGCAGGTTAAGACGGAACATCAGAAGCTACCAGGGTTACTCAAACCCTTACTAGTGCCGGAGTGGAAATGGGAGCACATCTCCATGGATTTTGTGACAGGGTTACCAAGGTCCTCAAAGGACAATGATGCGATATAGGTTGTGGTAGACCGATTGACCAAGTCTGCACACTTTCTTCCCATTAGAATGACAGATTCATCTGAGACCTTGGGTCGAAGGTATATCAAGGATATCATTAGGTTACATGGTATTCCCCAGACTATTGTGTCCGATAGAGATGGCTGATTCACCGGCAGAGTATGGCAGAGCATGCAGTCGGCCATGGGAACAGATCTACTGACTAGCACAACATTCCATCCACAGAGTGATGGGCAGTCTGAGAGGACAATACAGATGTTGGAGGATATGCTGAGAGCATGTATGCTAGATTTCAAGGGTGGATGGGAGGATCATTTGCCGTTGGTAGAGTTTTCTTATAACAATAGTTACCAAGCAAGCCTTCAGATGGCTCCATTCGAGGCTTTATATGGTAGACTTGTAGGTCACTAGTGTGCTGGACAGAGGCCGGTGAGCCTGCACTGATTGGACCTGAGTTAGTTGCAGAGACTACAACACAGATTCAGTTGATACGGTAGCACCTACTTGCTGCACAGAGTCGTCAGAAGAGTTATGCTGATAAGAGAAGGAGGTTCCTTGAATTTGAGGTGGGGGACATCGTGTTCTTAAAAGTCACGCCACGAAAGGGATACATGAGTTTTGGAAAAAAAGGGAAACTGTCGCCTAGATATGTGGGACCATTTTCAATCATAAGGATGATGGGGGAGGTGGCTTATCAATTAGCACTTCCTTCACAGTTGTCAACTTTACACGATGTGTTTCATATATCTATGTTGACGAAGTACAATCCTGATCCTTCACATGTGCTGAATGTATAAGACATAGAGGTGCAAAGCGATGTGACATACATCGAGAAGCCTATCCGAGTGGTGGAGACAGAACAAAGCGTATTATGAAACCGTGCGATTCAGTTCGTCATGTTGGTATGGGATCGACATGGTAATGAGGAAGCCACTTGGGAACTAGAATCAGAAATGAGAACAGCTCACCCTGAGTTATTTATGTAAATTGTATGAAACCCTACTTTGCTCGATTTTCGGGACGAAAATTTTAAAAAGAGGGTTGTATTCTAACACCCCAGATTTTCAAGTTATCAATATATAGGAAATTTGCCCATTTAATTTGTGAATTAATTGATATGGACCCTAGATGGGTAAGATGTTGGGTCAATTGCGCAATTAAGACCCAACGGATTGTGGATATAGTTTCAATTGAAATAAATGGGTAAGAAGTATTCAATTGGGTCATGATTGTTAATTGGGTCAAAAATTGTTAATTGGTTCAAAATGCCCAATTGGGACCCAATGGGTCGTGGTTGACTTGGTTGACCACCAAGTAAGTTCAAGTTTAAATTAAGTAGGGCTGAATTAAATTGGAAATGGAATCAAGGGATTGAGTTGATTTCAAATGAGTTGAATTAAAGAGTGAGTGAAGTGTGAAGATGAAGGTGGTGTTGTTGTTTCAAAAATCAAACCAAGGCATACACGTTGGAATGGGAGTTTCATCTCATGGATGAAACCCCCAAATAGAACATCAATGGGAGGTGGACCGTTTGGTGTTGTTACACAATTCAAATCAAGTCTACACGTTGGACATGGAAGTTTCATCTCATGGATGAAACCCCCACATGGGTCATTAATGGAGAGGTGGCCGGTTTGTGAAGGTTACACAAGGATACACAAATGCATACCATTGCACACCGTTGGAGCCTTGGGAGTTTCATCTCATGGATGAAACCCCCAAGTGGAGTATTAAGGAGGGAGGTAAATGGGAATGGGAGTTACAAGGGGTGTCACCAAAGTACACCACCCTTGGCTGAATTTCATTAACCAAGAAAAGAATGGAGTTTCATTTCACTCTCTCCCTCTCCCTCTCTTGGACGAATCACTGTCAAGGCAAGAACACTTAGAGAATTTTATCTCATTCTCTCCCTCTCACTCAAGGCCGACTCTCTCAAGACAAAAGACTTAGAGTTGTATCTCAAGTTGTCTCTCTTTCTTCCTCTCTCAAATTTATACCCTTGGCCGAACTACTCCAAGGGGTTTCATCAAGCTATCAGTCTCGGCTAAAGAGTAAGAAGGAAGGAAGAAGAGGCTAAGGAAGGAAAGGAGCAAGAAGGAGTGAAAGAAACCGGAGGAGTCGCAGAATTGGTAAGTGCTCGATAAATTTCATAAATAAGAAAAGAGGGTAGGTCAAGGACATGGCGCAATGGCCGAACCCTAATTTTATTATGGATAAAAGACCCAAAGATGAACTATAGGGTTCGGCCATGTTGTATGGCCGAAGCCCATGGAAAGTTGTTAAGGAATTTATATGGGATTAAATGATGTTCAAGAGGAAGGAACCATAGGGTTCGGCCATGTTCTATGGCCGAACCCCATGGAAAAGGATATTAGTGTATTGGTAATTATTATGGGTTTTTGAAGGATGAAAACCATGGATGTTTATTGATGATTTAAAAGGTTTAAAATGGAAGTTATGTTGATGGACTTTGGGATCAAAAAGGATGAACCTACAATGTATGGTTAAACCCCATGGAGGGACCTTGGTTTATGGACCAAAGAAGGGTAAGTGATTCAAGAGAGAAATTGGATTTTGACATCATAGGGTTCGGCCATGGTGTATGGTCGAACCCCATGAACCATTTTGTGGATCAAAATATGGACTTATGTTTATGGACCTAAAACATAAGGTGATGGAAACAATGGCAAAGAATGTAAATATGGGTAAAAATGAAAGATCATGGGTTCGGCCATGGTGTATGGCCGAACCCCATGAGGAATGTTTTTTATGGATTTAGGTGGTTACCAATGTTAGATGGATAATTTATAAGTGATTAGATTAATGAAAAAAGATGACATGATCTTGGATTTAAATTTATAAGATCAAAGGGATTACAAAGAGGGACCAAAAATCAAGTGAATGAGGTTCGGCCATGGTGCATGGCAGAACCCCAATAAGGTGTATTTTGTGAACTAAGGGTTAAGTAAGTAACTAAGTGGTGATTGAGTAATGAATAAAAGGAAGGACTAAATCAAGTAAGTGAGGTTCGGCCATGGTGTATGGCTGGACCCCACAAGGTGGTGTTTATGGACTTAGACACATTTGTAGATCAAATAAAACATGGGATTGATTGATTGACATGTTATAAAGTAACGGGACTTCACAAGGGGTGTACAATCGTGAACAGGTTCCGGACGAAAGCTCAAGGACACTTTAGTAGTCTTTGATAGGATTCTACCTCTTTGAAACTATGGTTATGTAATATGGTTTAATCTCTTATTTTGATGGTTTATGTTGTAAAAATATTATATTTCAAATATGAGGTTTTAATGCTATGATTATTCTATTACATAGCATGTGGACATATACATTTCATGCATGTCATGGGAGGGAAGTTTGTAACTGGAGGCTACGCTCCGTCGGGGCATCCGTAAGGCATTCATACGAAGACCTTGATGTGCATATCCATCAAGAAGAATCTGGAGAACACACTCCGTCGGGGCGTCCGTAAGGCAACTGTGGGGATACCTTAATGAGGAGAATTCCATCAAGAGGTTACATGTATTTGTGATGGGTGGGACTCATTGCATTTGACATCATGACATGGCATTGTTTTTATATGGTTTTGGTATTATGTAATTTATATGATTTGTACTAACCATGTGTTAGCCTTACTTGGAATACCTACTGGGTGCGTTGTCTAACGCCCTATTTCTACCCTAGTGGATGACACAGGAAATGAAGGGAACAATGAGCGTGATCGGAACCAAGCATAGGAGCTTGAATGTGTTTAATTTATATTTTGATTAAGTTACTTATGGACTTGTAATTTGAGTAGCTAGAATTCGGGCATGTAATAACTTAGATATTTTGCTATGGTTTGAGTTGTTTATGTTGGATATTCTAGTTGAGATAATTATGGTTAAAGACTTGAACTACTTTGCTATCTAAAATGGAATAGAGTTAGGTTCCATTATAATCCGCAGTTTATATTTTATTCCGCATGTATATAAATTAGTACGTGTGAACCGTATTCGTGGACTTAGTCCATGCACACGTATCGTTGGCCAGTTAAGGGTCGGACTTTAGAAGTTCGGACATAACTCGCGTCTTGACATCGCGCTCTCTATCACTCTTTGTTTATTTTTTTAAAAACAAATACTCTGATTTTCGGAGAGTGAGTGAAAAAAGGCGGGGCGTTACAGCGACTCCTCCGGTTTCTTTCACTCCTTCTTGTTCATTTGATCTTCTTCTTCCTTAGCCTCTTCTTCCTTCTTGATCCTTGGCCGAGTGTGAACTTGAGAGGTCTTGAAATGAAACTTCAAGGAGAGGGTTCGGCCAAAGAGTGTAGGTTTGAGAGAGAGAGAAGCTTGGGATAGAAAATACTCTAAGTCCTTTGTCTTTTGTCAATGAGAGAGGGTCGGCCTTGTGTGAGAGCTTGAGAGTGAGAGGAAGCAAAGAATCCTCTTTGTTTATCCAATATAATTCAGCCAAGGGTGGTGTCCTTTGGTTGATGCCATTTGGTAACTCCCATGACTCTTCATCTCCTCATTAATAATTCTTTTGGAGGTTTCATCCCATAAGATGAAACTCCAACCATATGCCCCTTGGGCTTCCATGTTCCAACGTGTATGCATGGGTATGTGTTGTATAACATCAAAACCCTTCAACTTCCTTATCTTGATCAATGAGGGTCGGCCAAAGTTGGTGTCCTTTGGTGATGCCCTTTTTGTAATTGCCATGCCCCTTCACCTCCCTCCTTAATGTTCCATTTAGAGGTTTCATCCATGAGATGAAACACTCCCACCGTTTGGCTCTCAAGATGGAAACACACCCCCCCATGCTTCCAACGTGTGTTATGGTTATGCCTTGAGTAACCTCCACAACCTTTCACCTCCTCATTAATGACCATTTGGAGTTTCATCCCATGAGATGAAACTCCCATGTCTCCAACTTGTAGCCTTGATTTGGGTCTCATGAGATGCATATCTCCACCTTCCCACTCCACTCACTTGAAATCAAAGTCCCATTAACTTCCATTCAACTCATCTCTTTAACTCAACTCACTTCTTACTTCAACTCATTTAACTCAACTCACCTCTTTAATTCAACTCATTTACTTAATTCCATTTCCAACTTAATTCAGCCCAATTTAATTAAGCTTGAACTCACTTGGTGGTCAACCAAGTCAACCACGACCCATTGGGTCCCAATTGGGCATTTGACCCAATTGACAATCTTGACCCAATTAAATAAATCTCACCCATTTATTTCAATTGAGCCATATCCACAATCCGTTGGGTCGTAATTGGGAAATTGACCCAACACTTTACCTATCTAAGGTCCATATCCATTAATTCACAAATTAAATGGGCAATTTCAATAAATATTTATAACTTAAAAATCCGGAGTGTTACAATACAACCCTCTTTTTAAAATTTTCGTCCCGAAAATCGAGCGAAGTAGGGTTTCAAACGAATTACATAAACAACTTAGGGTGAGCTGTCCTCATTTCCGATTCAAATTCCCAAGTAGCTACCTCAATGAAAATTTGTTAGTGAGATAGCCTGCCAATGCGAGCCTATGCTCAAGGCTTTTGCTGATTCCATTTTAACTAGGTTTCTAGTTGCACTCTCTTGGAACTCCATCGGCTAACTACAGAGTCAAGTGATCAGTCTAACTCGGCAGTCGCCCATAGCTTCCCATCGAGTTTCACTAGACTCTTAACTTTTCCACTAAGTACATCTCCAAAAGTAAGCATATCTTCATTTGCACATAAGTCACTATGTGACTATCACCTTTTGTTCAAAACTTCTACGATACCGATACCGGCATCAATCCAAACCACTATGGGAACCATCATCCACGGTTATACACATCCATCCCTGGTATCACTCTATCAGTGAGTATCATCTATCCATGGTTAATAACCATCCATGAATATAACCCTCCTATCGGTATAATCCATTCATGGCATAATTAATCCAGAGCACATCATCCACCATGAGATATTATATCCGTAGGAACAACACTCGACTGAGTCACTACGTGACTGTGGTAACAATATCAAATCATAATTATGCCTCGACCCCTAGCAAGACTTAGGGCCCATGACTTACTAAGCGGAAGACCAACATCCAACGTGATCAAGTATACCTCGCCCTACATCCCTTCACCCCAAGGGTGATTCAGTCAAGCTCTAAGGCGGTCGGACTGCGTCTAACGAAGCTAGCACCACCCCCATGGGGTAAAATTGTAAGGTCTCGGAATTTTGGAATTAATATACATGTGAATATTATTTATTTTAATGATGGAAATTAGAAAATTGGTGGAGTAAATGGTAAATGGGCCAAAATTGGATGAAGGCCCAAGTGTGGCCCAATAGACTATGGTTTGGATTTAAATTTATTTAAATGGGTCAAGAATGGTCAAATTGGGTCAAATACCCATTTGGGACCCAATGGGTCAAGAGGGTTATGCTCTAAGGTAAATGGGCTAGATGGAAATGTAATTGGGCCATAGGCCCAATGGTAATCCACTTAGAGTGAATTCAATGATTTTAAATCACCTAAGTTATTTGGAATTAAAACAATGGTGATGTGGCCAAGTGTGGACCCAAGGTTTGGTGGGGCCGACCACCATGGTTGATTTGGTCAACCATGGGTGGAATAATGGAATTAGGTTAAGTATAATGAATTAACCTAAGGTGATTTAAATAAGTAAATGGGAATTAAAGTAACTAAGTAATTAAATAATTAAATTATTTAAAATGATAGTTAAGAGTGGTCAAAGGGGGCCCATGAGGTGAAGACTCACCTCATCCCAAACTCAAAAAAATAGAACACGTTGGGACTTAGAGGGGTGGAGTTATAAGCCATAAAGCAACTTAAATATCTCAAAATATCTTAAGGTTGGTGAAGGTAATTAATGTAAAGTAAAAAAAATGGGGATAAGCCTTGATGTCTTTTCCCATTCTCTTTTCATTCAACTCTCTCCATTTCCACTCTCCCATGGTCGTCCCCTACATCCAAGTGAAGGAGAGAAAGAGAGTTAAGGAAAAGAGAAGAGAATGAGAGAAGAAAGAAGTGGAATTTTGAGAGAAATCACTCTAAGGTAAAGGGTAGAGAAAGAGAGTTAAGGAAAAGAGAAGAGAATGAGAGAAGAAAGAAGTGGAATTTTGAGAGAAATCACTCTAAGGTAAAGGGTTATCATCTTCCCTCTCATAATTTTCCCCTCTCCCTCTCTCACACAAAACTTACCTTGGCCGATTCTAGGGTTGGGGATTGCCACCATTAATCAAGAATCTTGACCTATCAAAGATCAAGAGGAAGGAGAGAGGAGGCTACGGAGACCGACGGGAGCGGCAGAAATCGGAGGAGACGTCGGATGGTGAGTATTTCTTAAGCAAGAAATTTTGGATTTTAGGGTTTAAAATTTGGGTTTTATTTTGTGAATTTAATGGTAGTCAAGTAAATTTATGCTATGGATTTTAAATCCATCAAATGGAATGAATGGAAAAGTGGGTAAAAACCCTAAGTGGAAAAATTAGAGTTAGGGAAAAGAAATAAATACTTGGATTATGTGCATTGGGTAATTTATGAAATTAAGCATAGAATTGGATGATTGGAAGAAAATCATGGGCCATAGGGTTCGGCCATGTGGTATGGCCGAACCCCATGGTGGGTGATTTGGTATTGGATTTAAATAATTAGGGTTTCAAAAAGATGGAAGACAATGAGGGTTTTAGCTAATGAAAATTAGGGTTGTGGATGAATGAATGGGAGTAAGTTGTAAAATGGTTTTATGATGAAAATGCAAAGGGGTTTATGGCATTGAAATGCATGGAGGAAGTGAACCCTATGGTGATCAAATGGTGGAATGAAGGGTTGTGAATAATGGAAAGTAAATGGGAATGTTGGTGGTGTTGATGGACCCGAAAATGGTTTTAGCATTGATATTTGTAATGGACTCTAATGTAGCTAAGGATGATGGTTTTAAGTGTATGAATTAAACCCTTCATGGAGGGATTTGTGATAAACCCAAATGTGTAACAATGGACCCAAGAAAAATGGGGAAAGGACACCATGGGTTCGGCCATGGTGTATGGCCGAACCCATGGCCCAATTGTGATCCATTTTGGTGGGTTAAATTGGAGGGTGAGTGATGTTCATGGTCTCCAAAGAGTATGAATGGGTAATGGATTCATTGTAGTTTAAATGTATGAGCTAAATCCCATGGGAAGAGTTGATGAATGAGGTATTTTAAAACCATGATTCATTACCCATCTAAAGGGTTAAGTGTGGGATTTTGTATGGGTTTAAATGAATGAGGGTTAGGTTAATAAAATGGTTAATTTTAATGGCTATGTGACATGGGTCCATGGGTAATTAATGGACCTAAGTTGGGGATCTAAGTTTATGATCAATTATGGACTTAATCATGCATGGATAAATGAGTGATTAAGGATGAAAGATGAGGTAGTGGCAAAACCGTAATTAGTGGTCAAATTCAAGAGTTCCATGGAAATTGATCATGGACTTAGGGAATCTAATATAATAACCCTATGGTAATGTGTTACAAATTTTAAATGGGTCTAAAAAGCCATGGAAAATAGGAAGATTGATGGGTTTAATAGATGACGTGGGACCCACAAAACCTAGTTAGTGAAGTTCGGTCATGATGTATGGTCGAACCCCACTAAGGTATGATTAATGGACTTAATAATGGTTAAAAAAAAACATGGACTAATTGATAATGTATAATAAGGTACCGAACATCGCAAGCGGTGCGTGATCGGTGACCGGATTGTCAGACGGAAGCAAAAAAGGACGCTAGTCGGTATTCGGTAGGACTCCTACCTATTTGTAAGCCATGGATGTGTGATGGTATTTTTGTCATATTTTATTGATTTTAGTATTTATCTTATGATGGGTTTTTACGATTATGGATGCTATGTTTAAGATGGCTTTTATTTAATGGCTATGAACTATGATTAAGGTTATGCATTATAAATTAAGGCTATGTATGATATCTTAAGGTTATGAGTTATAAATATTACATAGCATAATGCATTACATCTCATGCATGGCATGGGCAGAAAAAAATAAACAAACCGGAGTCCATGCTCAGTCGGGGCGACCGAAAAGCATGCATGGGGATATTTTGATAACCGGAGTCCATGCTCCGTCGGGGTGACCGAGAACAGGCATGGGGACACCTTGACGAGGTTTTGTTCCATCAAGAGGGATATGATATTATACGGTTTGGATGATGGGTGGGATGCATAACATAGACACCCATGACATGGCATTTACCTTATAGTTTCATTATATGATGGTTTATCAGCTTCCATTGGGTTATTATCTGTATGCTGTTATTACTAATCCATGTGCTAGCCCTACTCGGAGTCCTACTGGGAGCTTGGTCTAATGCCCTACTTCTACCCTAGCTGACAATGCAGGAGATGGCGGACCGGAAGGGCGAGACGGAAGCCAAGCTTAGGAGCTTGGGAAGGCGGACTAGTTATTTTGTTTAAGTTGAAATTATTTCATTTTGGAAATGTAAATTGAGTAAACTAGTTTGTCGGAATGTAATAACTTAGATGGCTTGCTATGTTTAGATTGTATTTTTGGATAATATAGTTTAATGGCATTTTAGTAATTATACGGATGTTTCTTCCCTGCTATCTGAAAATTGGTAGGATAGTCTCTATTATCATTCCGCATGTAATTTTATATTCTACGAGCTTACTTTCTACGGGTGAACCGTACTCGTGGACTTATGTTCCACGCCCGCGTAGGGTTGGCTAGTTAAGGGCCGGGCTTTAGAAGCTTGGAACTTAACTCTCGTCGTGATGTCCGCGCCCTTTGTCACTTTCATTTAAAAAAAAAAATGTACTCTGATTTTACGGTGAAAAGGGGCGGGCTTTACAAAAATAGTATCCAGCTCTGCGCATCAGCGCACATCAAGTGTGCGAAATAGCCGTGAAAGTGCCCTCCAGCACGTAGCATGTGAGGGACCCACTCCTCAACGGCAACCCTACGGGACCAAGTCTCCGTATTTCATATCGAGGCTCCTACGGTCTCAATCATCAATATCACGTGAGGGACGCACCCATATCAGGTCTCAATATAATCAAGTGACCTCGTCACCTACATCTCAGTGCCAAAGTCCTCATAAACTCTTAAGTTTGCATACTTTATTAAGAATCATTCAAACTTTCATCACAATACAAGGGTTGGTAGGGTTAGAAAAAACCCTTCAAAACATACCCACAACCCTTACAAAATCTCTCATTTCCCGACATTCTCTTACCATTCCTTAGCCTAACCTTCCGTAGAAGACCCTGCATCATCACCAAAATCGAAGAAATTGTTAGGGCATGTCGTCGACATGTGCCCCAACACTCCACAAGTCAGACAGGGTGTTATTCTCGGTCCCCCAATATAAGGACATTAGTCCTCTCCTTCCCGTGCCCGTGAAGTCCACAAACAGGGCAAATAACCTCAAGGGCGTAGGGGCAGAAAGTACAGTTGTGCCCTTCCTGGTTGCATAACTCGTACATATACCGGGGCACTATCTTCCCTACGAATTCTCCTATCATTGGGATATCTCCCATATCTGGAAAAGAGGCTAGATTCACTTCGACATCCTCGGGGGATCCTACCTGGATGTCTATGTTAACTTCCACAGCGCGGTCTGGCCTGCTGGAGTTGTTGGAAGAAGAAACCAGATCTATAGGACAGCTAGGGGTTCCTCTGTCCCCCCAACTCTGTATACTTTATGTTGCTCGACATATCTGTATCACAACAACAAAAGCATATCAATGACAACTACAGTTCAAATCAAACTAATCTTTGTTTTGGGGAATTTCCCTATGTATCACATAATGTCTCTTGTTTGGGGAACTTTCCTATGTATCACATAATGTCTCTTGTTTAGAGAAATCTTGATGTTTCCTGTTTTGGGGAAATTGCCAAATCAACACTCTTTGTATTTCTTTGTTTTTGGGGAAACTTCCTAAGTATCAATTGTTTGTTTCTCAATCTGGGGATATCGAGGGAGTATCTCCTAATTTGCTATGTTTGACAATTCCAATTATAGTGACTATCCTCCTTTGCTATCATTCCTTCTTGCTCTTAGATTGAATGTTTCAGTTTGATTCTAACGAAGTAAATTAATCTGGCCCCCGTGCAGCGGACTTCGAAGAGTCGGTCAGTTGGATTCTTATCTGTCAGTGAGACATGATACCGTCTTAATCTTACTTCGAAAGATTCATCCTTCCCGTTTCGCTCTGATACCAACTGTAATGCCCCGCCTTTTTTTCACTCTCCGAAAATCTATAATGCCCCGCCCTTTTCCAACCTTCCAAAAATCAGAGTATATTTTTTTTTTTTATAAATAAACAAGTGGAAGAGAGCGGGGAAACGTCACGATGCGAGCTAAGTCCGGACTTCCAAAGTCTGACCCTTAACTGGCCACCCATGTGTGCATGGACTACGCCCATGAAAACCGGTCCACACATGGAACTACATAAAATTTGTGGAATATTACTAAACTGATTGTGGAAATATAATCAATCCTAAGATTACTCCAATCTTAGATAGCAAAGTACAAGTCATGATTACTTTAAACTAAACATTCATTCAAACTGAAATCAAACCATAACAATTATCTACATTATTACATGTCCATAATAATGTATTCAAAACGTCATAGATAAACACCCAAGCGCTTGTCCTTGGCTTTCTTCGCGATCGTCGGCCTTTGCCTTTCCTTTCCTTTTCCTGCATCATCCTCTAAGGATAGAATTAGGGCATTAAATCAACGCGCCCAGTAGGTTTTCTGATCAGGGCTACCACATGGTTAGTATATAACATGAATATATCATAGTGTATGATCATTAAAAACATCTGAAATCAATGCTATGTATGTAAATGCAAATGTAATGAGTCTCACCCATCACAAGTATACATAGCTATCACTTGACGGGACTCTCACGTCAAGATAATCCACAGTACTTCTCATTTCCTATGGATAGGACTCTCATGTCAAGGTAATCCACAGTATCTCATTTCCTATGGATAGGAACCTTATCATTAAGTTATTCCTCCTGGCGGGACTCTCATCACCTAAGGAGGCCCCACAGATGCATCACGGGCATACCGACGGAGTGTGGGTTCCGGCTTCCATAATCATCACCCCATGCCATGCATGATATGCCAATGAATCTATGTCATTTGTAAGTATATATCTCATCATTCAAAACCAATTTGAAACATAAAACAATAACAATATATCTCATAAAAACCATAATAAAACCAATTATAAAAGTGGTTACAAGTAGGTAGGAAACCTACAGAAAGTTCTCTTAAATAGTCTGCTCTTTCTTAAGCGTCGCCCGTTCACGACTCGCGTGCCGTTCACGTTCCGTTACCTTGTTTATATAACAGCAAGTCAATATACTATCATTTAATTTCCATTTACATCTAAATCCCAAAAACCATCTTGTGGGGTTCGGCCCTCACCCACTTTGGATTTTATCCTCCTTTTCATTTGATCAATACCATCCATATAAACACCTCATATTACATAATATAACTTGGTAGGGTTCGGCCATGCTGTATGGCCGAACCATACCACCTTGGTTTGACCTTTCTTTCAAGTCCTTTAATCCTTTATTCCATTATAACTTATATTTACGGTTTTGCCACTAGGCTAACCAATAATTAATCTTGCTAAATAACCAAGATCTATAAAATCCACCTTAGTGGGGTTCGGCCATAAAACATGGCCGAACCTCACCATCATACTTATGATCATTTTCAATTAAATCCAAATGCCATTCTTTTCATCTAATTAATCATACATACCTAACATCATAAGTCCATAAAAATTGATTAGTGGGGTTCGGCCATACACCATGGCTGAACCTCACTCCCTTGATTTCATGTTTCAACCCTTTGATCTTCAAGTTAGACACAAGATCATGTCCTTCCATGACCTGATATCTATTTATCATTTTCCATAAAACAAACCTAGTGGGGTTTGGCCATACCCCTTGGCCGAACCTCATTCATTTAACTTGGGTCCTCTTTTAATCCTTGGTCTATTATTTCCACCCATTACTATATTAAAACAGTCCATTAAATCTAATATCCAAACAACCTCAAGTCCAAAGATAAACATATGTGATTCCTTAATCATAAGCATATAATCACTTATAATTTCCAACCATTTTCCTAAATCCAAATACCCATAGAATGGTCCATTTATCCCATAAAATGGTCCATGGGGTTCGGCCATACAATGGCTGAACCCTATGGTTCTCTTGATCCAATACTTCCCATAATTATTCATGGTTACTAATGTAACCATAAGAAAGATATGGCTCAGCCATACATTGGCCGACCCAAGACATACACCTTATCTCCATTTTTTTAACACCTTAACCCTTCCATACCTTGTATGGTTTTTATCTCTCAAAACCATCAAAGATTACCATAAGCTTATTAAATCCTTTCATGGGGTTCGGCCATCCCCAAGTGGATGAACCCTATGGCCTATGATTTGAACCTCTTTAACATATACTTTGTGTCTCATTAAAACATGTAAAAATCTCCATGGTTTTGCATGGTTTTTAGCCTTCAAAAACCATCAAAATACCCAAATAATTTTATGGGGTTCGGCCATCCAAAGTGGCCGAACCCAATAATCCATTTTTTTATCCTTTTTATACAGCACCATCCAAGGTTTAAGCCCTTGATGGATTCTGCCAAGCCATGGCCAAATCATGCTCCCTTTTACCAATTTATTTAACTAAATTCTTATGTAAACACTTACCAATTTCCTTTGCTTTTCGTCTCTCCTTTTGATCCTTGCTTTCTTCATTCTTGCTTCCTTAGACCTTAGCTGATTGAAAGCTTGAACAATGGTGAAAACACCAAAGAATAATTCGGCAAAGTAGATAGGTTTTTGAGAGAGAGGGAGAGAGATGAAGTTCTAAGGTTTTGCAATGCATAATTCGGCCAAGTGATGGTGGTGTATTCTTTTTGTTAAACAGCCCCATAACCTCTCATTAACCCTCCTAAATGTTGGTCTAACCAAGGAGTCTTTTGATGCCAACCAAGGCATCCCTTGGCACTCCCAACGTTAGGCTTTAAGGTGAGATCTTATCTTGGTTAATGAGGGTTGCCAATAGTGGTGACCTTGATGACTCTCCTTGGTTACTCCCATATCCCCTCACCTTCCTCCTTTAAGATGGAGCACTCCCAACGTGTCGATCTTGGGTTTCCATCATGAGATGGAAACCCTCCAAGCTCCCAATGCAATGTATTTTGTTGTAGTTTGTGCACTCCCACCAAATCAACCCACCTTCCATTGAAGTTTCATGCATGGGACACCATTCCCAAGCATCCAACGTGTGTGCCTTTACTTGTCTTTGAAATCATCACAACTCCTCATGTCCTCACTTGACTCACTTGAGATGAGGGTCTCCATATCTTCGAATCTCACTCAATCAAATCAATTCAGCTCAGCTCACTTATCTCAATTCAACTTAATTAATTTAATTCATTTGAACTCATTTTCCACTTAACTCACTTCCCACTTGACTCAAGTAAACTTATGAATCAACTCAACACAATTTACTCAACCTTTGAGCTCACATGAGGGTCCACACGGTCAACCATGGTCAACATGGTCAACTTGACCCATTGGGCCCCCATTTAGCTCATTGACCCAATTGGCGCCATGACCCATTTATGGGTGGTTTAGCCATTTGAATGTGGTTTTCACACTTGCATCAAGCCTACCCATTTATCCTTTATTTAATTCCAAATCAATTCAGCCTAACCCAATTAAAATTAGGCTCACCCAATGTTCAAATAAGTCCATCTTGACCCATTGGGTCCCAATTGGGTCCTTTGACCCAAATAACCATCTTGACCCAATTAGATGTACAATACCCATTTAATTTAATTTGATCCTTATAATATGCACATTGGGTCTTAATTTGAACAATGGGCCCCACCATTTTCTCATCTACAATCATAACCTTCTAATTTACCATTACAATGGCATTTTTGTAAATATTCATATCTTTAAAAAATTGGGGTGTTACAAAATCAGAGTCTATTTTTTTCTTTGAATAAAAGAGTGAGAGAGCGGGACGCCACGATGCGAGCTAAGTCCAAGCTTCCAAAGCCCGACCCTTAACTGGCTAACCATACGTGAGTGGACCAAGTCCACTGAAATGGTTCATACGTACTCAAGTTAACATGCGGAATAATCATTGATGTGGAATTATAATAGAATAACAATCCTATTCCATTTTAGATAGGAAGGATGTACATCACTTAATCAGAATTATCTTAAGTTAACATATCCAAGTTAACATTCAAACCATAGCAAATAATCTAAGTTATTACATTCCCGAATGCTAGCTATTCAAATACATAGTCCATGAATAACTTAAACAAAATGTGACTAAACATCCAAGCTCCTAAGCTTGGCTCCGATCTCGCTCATCGTCTCGTCCATTCCTTGTGTCATCAACTAGGGTAGAAGTAGGGCGTTAGACAACGCGCCCAGTAGGTATTCCAATTAGGGTCAAACACATGGGTTAGTATAAAAATCCAGATATAATACATCATGTCGTATCTGTAAAACATCGTATCCAAAATAGTGTATGATAATAGAGATCCAATCATATAGATAAAACCAGAAACCGTGCATGATAATAGAGATCATAATCATGCTGATACAATGCCATGCCATGTGTGACATATGCCATGAGTCCCACCCATCACAAACACATGTATCCTCTTGATGGAATTCTCCTCATCAAGGTATCCCCACAGTTGTCTTACGGACACCCTGACGGAGTGTGGTCTCCGGTTACCTCTTGATGGGATAATGCACATCAAAGTACCCCTCACGACTTACGGACGCCCCCACGGAGCGTGGGTCTCCGGTTACCTCTTGATGGATAATGCACATCAAGGTACCCCCACAGTTGCCTTAAGGACGCCCCGACGGAGTGTGGTCTCCAGTTACATATCATCCCTCCCATGCCATGCATGAGATGCAAATGTCCACATGCTATGCAATTATACAAATCATAGCATTAAAATCTCATATTTGAAAACATATCATTTATACAAAATAACTCATCCAAATAGGAATTAAAACCATCATACATATTCCATGGTATCAATGAGGTAGGAATCCTACTAATGATCAACTAACGTGTCTTTGCGTTTTTGTCCGAAAACCGATCACCGATCGTACACCGCTTGTGAGGTCCCGTTACCCTATTACATATCAATCAATCAAACCCATGTTCCATTTGATTTATAATTATGTCTAAGTCCATAAACACGTCTTTGTGGGGTTCAGCCATACAACATGGCTGAACCTCACCCACTTGAATTTGGGTCTCTTTTTTATCCTTGATCATTCTAACCAATGTTGGTCCAAGATCATGCCATATTTGATTCATTAAACCAATCACATATAAGTTAATCATTTAACCTTATTAACACCCTAAATCCATAAAAACATTCCCCATGGGGCTCGGCCATACACCATGGCCGAACCCATGGTCCATCATTTTCACCTATTTACATCTTTGCCATTATTCTATCCATGGCTAATTACCTAGCTTATTTACCCATGATGTCATTTTCTTTTCCATCTTCCCCTTTTAAATCATTCACAATCTTAGGTTCATAAATAGGGATTTAACCATACACTTAGGTTCATCCTTTTAGATCATCATTAACCATCATTTTCATGGTCCAAAACATCTAAGTCCATCAATATCTTCTCATGGGGTTCGGCCATACACCATGGCCGAACCCATGATCCATGATTCTTATCCATTTACAACCTTTGAGACCATTTAAAATGATTAACATTACTCCATTGTTCCCCTCCTTTAGAACCCTTTAAAGTCACCAACATAAATCCATATAAAACCTTTTAAAATTATTAATAACCTTCCATGGGGTTCGGCCATACACCATGGCCGAACCCTATGGTTCAACATCTTCTCTTAAAAATCATTTACTTATGATTATATCTTTTGATGGGGTTTGGCCATACATCAAATCCGAACCTCATCCAACCCTTTTTTTGTTGTCCTTGATGGTTCTCATACATATAACTTAGGGTTTGGCCATGCAAGGACCAAACCATGATCCTTGGTCATTCACCATTCCATACATGGTTCATGCATAAAAGTACTTAGCCATAAGAATTACGGCATGGCCGAACCATGTCCTTGTCCATCTTACTTAATAAAATCTCATGGAGTACTTACCGATTCCGAGACTCCTCCGGTTTCTTTCACTCTTTCTTGTTCCTTTGATCTTCCTCTTCCTTAGCCTCTTCTTCCTCCTTGATCCTTGGCCTAGTGTGAACTTGAGAGGTCTTGAGATGAAACTTCAAGGAGAGGGTTTCAGCCAAAAAGTGTAGGTTTGAGAGAGAGAGAAGCTTGGGATAGAAAATACTCTAAGTCCTTTGTCTTTTGTCAATGAGAGAGGGTCGGCCTTGTGTGAGAGCTTGAGAGTGAGATGAAGCAAAGAATCCTCTTTGTTTGTCCAATATAATTCAGCGAAGGGTGGTGTCCTTTGGTTGATGCCCTTTGGTAACTCCCATGACTCTTCATCTCCTCATTGATAACTCATTTGGAGGTTTCATCGCATAAGATGAAACTCCAACCATATGCCCCTTGGGCTTCCATGTTCCAACGTGTATGCATGGGTATGTGTTGTGTAACATCAAAACCCTCCAACTTCCTTATCTTGATCAATGAGGGTCGGCCAAAGGTGGTGTCCTTTGGTGATGCCCTTTTTGTAACTCCCATGCCCCTTCACCTCCCTCCTTAATGTTCCATTTGGAGGTTTCATCCATGAGATGAAACACTCCCACCGTTTGGCTCTTGGGTTTCCATCTTGAGATGGAAACCTCCCCATGCTTCCAACGTGTGCTATGGTTATGCCTTGAGTAACCTCCACAACCTTTCACCTCCTCATTAATGACCATTTGGAGTTTCATCCCATGAGATGAAACTCCCATGTCTCCAACGTGTAGCCTTGACTTGGGTCTCATGAGATGCATCTCTCCACCTTCCCACTCCACTCACTTGAAATCAAAGTCCCATTAACTTCCATTCAACTCAACTCACTTCTTTCTTCAACTCATTTAATTCAACTCACCTCTTTAATTCAACTCATTTACTTAATTCCATTTCCAACTTAATTTAGCCCAATTTAATTAAGCTTGAATTCACTTGGTGGTCAACCAAGTCAACCACGACCCATTGGGTCCCAATTGGGCATTTGACCCAATTGACAATCTTGACCCAATTAAATAAATCTCACCCATTTATTTCAATTGAACCATATCCACAATCCGTTGGGTGTTAATTGGGAAATTGACCCAACACTTTACCCATCTAAGGTCCATATCCATTAATTCACAAATTAAATGGGCAATTTCTATAAATATTTATAACTTGAAAATCCGGGGTGTTACACAGACAACACCCTATCCATGTTTGTTACCCATCCGCGGACGGTAGAAACCCAGCCCGCGGACGATAGAAACCCGTCCGCAGACAGAGTAATCCGTCCGTAGACAATGCCCTATCCATGTCTGTTACCCATCTGCGGATGGTCGAAACCCGTCTCGCTGACGATAGAAACCCGTCCGCAAACAGTGCAATCCGTTCACAGACAACATCCTATCCATGTTTATTACCCGTCCGCGGACAGTCGAAACCCGTCTCGCTGACTATTGAAACTCGTCCGCAGACAGTGCAACTGTTCGCAGACAACATCCTATCCATGTCTGGTATCCGTCCGGGGACGGTATTACCCGTCCAGCAGACAGTGTAACCCGTGTTCAGTCCTTTTTTGTTTGCATGTTTTTACATTCTTTTCTTCATGAAATCTCCCCTTAGCCTTTTTAAACATGTATTAAATCATTTATACATAAAAATCAGTGGACATACTCTACCCACTAACCCAAGTTAGGGTCTTGTCCATTAATCTTTTAATCTCTAGCATCATATCTAGAATTTGAACATCACCTTACTTTTATGTGAATCTCATCACCATTCCTTGAATGGATTTCAAAGTCCATGGTCCTATAACGTTTTGACCGTCCATTTAAATTAAATATGAACCCCATAGCCGAAACCATGGTTCCCTTAGCTTCTTTCATTCATTTAATCCTTGTAAAACATTACATACCTTTTTCCTCGTCTCCTTCGTTTCTTTCGTTCTGTCTTTATTCCTCAACCCTTCTTTGTTTCTTCACCGATTCTTCCAACAACCTTCTCCAAGTTTAACCACGAAAATGAGAGAGGGAGAGAGAAGAGAAGATGGAAATCCCTTTGCTCTCAATGGAGAGAGGATCAGCCAAAGGTGTGGTGTCTCTTGTTAATCAGCCCAACTCCTTCCCTTAATCCTTCACTTCCTTGTTTCTTCATTGATTTCTACTAAGTCTAGAGATAAAGATGGTAGAGAGAGAAGAGAGGAAAATCTCTTTGTTTACCATAGAGAATTCGGCCAAGGGTGTAGTTGAGAGAGAGAAGAAGAGGAGATGAAAAATCTCCTTGATCTCAAGATGAGAATTCGGCCAATGGGGTGGGGTGTGCCCTTTGGGCTGATGTCTTTTATGTGAAAGACCAAACCCTTTCTCTCCCTCTCTTAATGATTCCTCTAATCAAGGTGTCCCTTGGCTTAACCAAGGAGACACCTTGCTCCCATCGAGTTCCATCCTTTGAGATGGAAACTCTCCACCTCCCTATTTATGTTTCCTCTCATGCCAAGGTGTCCCTTGGGTTTCCTCCATGAGATGGAAACCCTCCATCTTCCAAGTTAACTCACTCTATAACACCCCGGATTTTCAAGTTATGAATATTTATGGAAATTGACCATTTAAATTATGAATTAATGGATATGGACCTTAGATGGGTAAGGTGTTGGGTCAAGTGTCCAATTAAGACCCAACGGATCATGGATAAGGTTCACTTGAAGTAAATGGTTAAGACTTCTTTAATTGGGTCAAGATTGTCAATTGGGTCAAATGCCCAATTGGGACCCAATGGGTCATGGTTGACTTGGTTGACCACCAAGTGAGTTCAAGCTTAGTTAAAATATGGCTGAATTAAGATGGAAATGGAATCAAGTATTTGAGTTGATTTTAAGTGAGTAAATGAGTTGAATTAAAGTTATGAGTTGAGTTAAAGAGATGAGTTGAATGGGAAGTTAATGGGACTTTCATCTTAAGTGAGTTAGGTGATAAGATGGAAAGTTGCACCTCATGAAACCCAAATCAAGGTTACACATGTTGGAGGTGGGAGTTTCATCTCATGGGATGAAACTCCAAAGGAAATATTAATAAGGGTTAATGAGGAGGTGAAAGGTTTTTGATGGTTATACAAGGCATACACGTTGGAAGATGGAGGGGGTGTTCCATCTCAAGTCGTGTCTTTATGAGGAAGTTGGAGAGTTGTGTTGTTACACAAAGACACACAAGGCTACACGTGGGAACATGGAGGGTTTCCATCTTATGATGGAAACCCAAGGGTCATATGGTGGGGAGTTTCATCTCTCATGGGATGAAACCCCCAAAATAAGTATCAATGAGGAGGTGAAAAGCCATGGGAGTTACAAAAGGGGTATCAACCAAAGGATACCACCCTTGGTTGAACTACATTGGGCAGCAAAGAGATTTCCTTGCTTCATATCACTCTCTCCTTCTCTCACTCAAGGCCGACCCCTCTCATTGGCAAAGGGAGAACACTTAGAGTTTTTATCTTCTCTCTTTCTCTCTCTCTCAAACCTACACCTCTTGGCCGAACCACTCCTAGAGAATTTTATCAAGATCAATCTCGGCCAAGGATCAAGAAGGAAGGAAGAAGAGGCTAAGGAAGGAGAAGATTGGAGGAGCAAGAAGGAGTGAAAGAAACCGGAGGAGTCGCGGAATCAGTAAGTACATGAATAAGTATGCATAAGTAAGAAAAGATGGTCAAGGACATGGTTCGGCCATTGCATGGCCGAACCCTAATTTTTATTATGGCTAAGGACTCTATGCATGAACCATGTATGAAATGGTGGATGATCAAGGATCATGGTTTGGCCCTCGCATGGCCAAACCCTAAATTGTATGTACAAGAACCATCAAAGGATCAATCATGGATATATGATTTATTTTAATAGAAATGATGAACCATAGGGTTCGGCCATGTTGTATGACCGAACCCCATGGAAAGGCATTAAGGATTTTATATGGGTCTAAATGATTTTAAGAGAAGACGATGAACCATAAGATTCGACCATGGTGTATGGCTGAACCCTATGGAGGTATATTGTGATGTTTAAAGGTGTTAAAGGATAATAAGATGGGAGATGATTGGTGATTGTAAGTAGATCTAAAATGTTATAATGGTGAAGAACCTCGGACCATGGTTTCGGCGATGTTGTATGGCCGAACCCCATGGAAGGTTATTAATGATTTTAAAAGGTTTTAAAAGGATGTATTGCTGATGGACTTAGATGCAATTGGATCATGAAAATAATATAAGTCATGTTGATGGACTTTGGGTTGTAAATGATGACCTAAGGGTATGATTAAACTTCCCCCATGGAGGGACTTGATTATGGACCTAAGAGTGTAAATCATTTAAAGGAGAAGATGGGAAATAAGACATCATGGGTTCGGCCATGGTGTATGGCCGAATCCCATGAATCATTTTAATGGGTCATTTTGTATTATGTCATGATTTGATGAATCATTTATGGAACTAGAATTATGGATCAGATATGGACCTAAGTATGGGTAACTTAAATATGTGATTACCATGGAAGGAAAGAATGGCCAAAAGGTGAAATTAAAGGACCATGGGTTCGGCCATGGTGTATGGCTGAACCCCATGGATCATGTTTTGGTTCTAGACATGCACAAATGGCTTAAGTGAATGATTGAATCATAGAAAATGTTTTATGGATTTAGGGCTTCCATTAATGTAAATCTAATGGAATGATTTTGGGACTTAAGTCATGTATATATAAGCTAAGTGAGTAGCCATGGAAAGATTAGGGTTTTATGAATGTTAGATGTTTAACTTATGTATGTTTGGATTGATGAATCAAAAGATGGCATGAACTTGGACCCACATGTATTTAAAAGATCAAGGACTAAAAGAGGGACCCAAAATCAAGTAAGTGAGGTTCGGCCATGTTGTATGGCCGAACCCCACAAAGGTGTGTTTATGGACTTAGACATGATAGAACATGGGTTTTGATTTATTGATATGTTATAAGGTAACGGGACCTCACAAGCGGTGTACGATCGGTGATCGGTTTCCAGACAAAAACGTACGGACAAGTTAGTTGATCATTGGTAGGAGTCTACCTCATTGAAACCATGGGATATGTATGATGATTTTAATTCATATTTTAATAAGTTATTTTGGTATCAAACAATATGTTGCAATTATGGGATTTTCATGCTATATTTTGTAATATTCCATAGCATGTTGGCATTTGCATCTCATGCATGACATGGGAAGGATAGAAGGTAACCGGAGACCCACGCTCCGTCGGGGCGTCCGTAAGGCGTGAGGGTACCTTGATGTGCATTATCCCATCAAGAGGTAACCGGAGACCACACTCCGTCAGGGCGTCCGTAAAACAACTGTGGGGATACCTTGATGAGGAGTTTTCCATCAAGAGGATACTATGTTTTGTGAGGATACCTTGATGAGGAGCTTTCCATCAAGAGGATGTTTTGTGATTGTGATATGGGTGATGGGTGGGACTCATGGCATAAGACACCCATAGCATGGCATTGCATCAGCATGATTATGATCTCTATTATCATGCACTGTTTCTGGTTTTTATTTGTATGATTGGATCTCTATTATCATACATTGTTTTGGATACGATGTTTTACAGATACGACATGATGTATTATATCTGGATTTTTATACTAACCCATGTGTTTGACCCTAATTGGAATACCTACTGGGCTCGTTGTCTAACGCCCTACTTCTACCCTAGTTGATGACACAAGGAATGGACTGAACAAGGACATGATCGGAGCCAAGCTTAGGAGCTTGGATGATTAAGTTTCATTTTGTTTAAGTTACTCATGGATAATGTAATTTGAGTAACTAGCACTCGGGAATGTAATAACTTAGATTATTTGCTATGGTTTGAATGTTAACTTTGGATATGTTAACTTAAGATAATTATTAAGTGATGGACCTCTTGCTATCTGAAAGGGAATAGGATTGTTTCCTATTATAATTCCGCATCTATGATTATTCTGCATGTTAACTTGAGTACGTGTGAACCGTTTTAGTGGACTTGGTCCACGCACACATATGGATGGCCAGTTAAGGGTCGGGCTTTGGAAGCTCGGACTTTGCTCGCGTCGTGGCGTCCCGCTCTCTCTCACTCTTTTATTCAAAAAAAAAAAATAGACTCTGATTGAAAAAGGGTGGGGCGTTACACACTCATCTCAACTCAACTCTATTTAACTCACTTTAAATCGACTCAACTTAACTCAATCCACCTTGACTCAATTGAATTTATAAATCAACTCAAGCCAATTCAAATCATTTGAACTTATTCATTAACTCAATCCTATTTGAACTCACCCATGGTTGACCAAGTCAACCATGGCATGGCCGACTATGCACCATTTAGCACTCGGGTCCCACCTAGCGATTTCATTTACACGCCTTGGTCTTAATTGGGTATTTTGACCCAATTACATTGGCCTTACCCAATTACTTACAAATCAGCTCATCATGACCCATTGGGTCCCTATCGAGCAATTGACCTATTTATTTCAGGTTTACCCATTTATTTTCAATTCAACCTTAACTATGACCCGTCGGGTCTTAATTGGGTAATTGACCCAATTACCTTACCCATTTATTTTCAATTCAACCTTAACTATGACCCGTTGGGTCTTAATTGGGTAATTGACCCAATTACCTTACCCATTTAAGGCTCATTTCCATTATTTGACTTCCATTCCATTAATTCACAAATTAAATGGACAATTCTAACATATATTTATGAAATGAAAATCCGAGGTGTTACAATAACAGCATGTGATACATCGACCCCAGCGATGTATCCAGCATCTTAAGTCAAACACGCCCACCTACACCCACTCGTGCACCCCTTTTCATGCATTAAATGCATGGTTGCCCTCGCACGCCACCCTCACCCACCACCCACTCATTATGAGTCTAGGGCAACCAAAGGAAGAGACCCAGATGGATACATAAACAGAAATCGATGTGTCGGTGAAACCCAGAGTCGGAATGAAGTAAGTACAGAAGTTGACAGGACGACACAGAGACAAAATCGATGTGTTGAGCGCCCCAACTTAAGTGCGCTCATGAGAGTTGAAACACGCACCCACTGAACCCATATAAACCCATCCACATACGAGTGTTTAGGGCTTCCCATATGCACAGCCACCACCTTAGTGAATTCCAGATCTAGGGAAACTGAACTCCCGTCTTCTTCTCCATCTCTCCCTACCCTTTTCAACTCAAAGAAAAGAGCTAGTAAAGAAGAACTGAGATCCACCTCTTCCCCTCCTTCTTTCCCCTATTTTAGATCACTCTCATATCACCTTCCTCTCCATTTTTCGATGGTGCATCTCTCTCCCAATTCTCTATCTTCACTCACTGAGCTGTTGTGGAGCTCAAAGAGAGAAAGAAAAGCAAAAAGAAAGAGGAAGAAAAGAATAAGGAAAGGAAATCGAAAAAGGAAGAAGGAGAAACCCAACTTTGAAGTCCACTTGACCATCCATCCAAGTATGTCAATTTATTTACGATTTGGAATAAAAGAAACACAATAGGATGTCTAGATCAGAAATAAATAGGAATGAGAGTGAAGAAGACCGAAGTGGGATGCATGTAGGCAAAAATTGGCCATTGCAATGTTTCCTAGGTCGACACATCTATTATGTCGATGTGTCGACGCATCTGTAGCTCAATCAGTTAAGCAGGAATCCAGGATGATGCATCAACCTTGTAGATGCATCAGCCTAAGAGAAAGGAAAATGAAAATGACAATAAAAAAATGAAAATGATAATAAGAAGAAAAGGGCTTGAAATCCAGGAAAACACATCGACCCTGTCGATGTGTCGAATTACCCCTGAACGATAAAATGTTTCAAAAACAGATTGGACCCAGGAAGACACATCGACCAGGTCGATGTGTCGGCCTTGGAATGATGAAAGTGAGTAAGAAAAATGTGAATGAAATTATGGACGAATATGGGAACAGAAGGAAAAGAACTCGATGCAAAACCCAGTAAGACATATCGATGAACACGATATGTATAGTCCAAGAACAGGTGGGAAGGAAATACAAAAATGTGCAGCAGTTTAGGAACTAAACACATTGACTCGATCGATGTGTTTGTTCTGTCCTGGTCGACATATCTCCTAAATCGATGTGTCAGCCAGAGACTTTAGCAGTCCTTTTTCTAAGTTTAAATTCATGTGGACCAAAATCCTGTGGGACCATTTAGACTGTCAGACCTTGCCTAATTGACCTATGAGACTCAGTGAGGCAATATGTCTTGAGAAATAAAATATAAAGATTAGAAAATTGAGAATAATTAGTGAAAGGAAATTATAATACAGTGTATGTAATGTTTTGATGCATGGGAAACGAATGAAGGATCGAGGAAAAACCCGTGATCGAACAAGCTAGTTCGTGGATTGTTTTCCTCTACTAGTTTTCTTCAATCAAGTAGGTTTTCCTACATTGGTGAAGCACTATAGTTGTGAACTACATGCTCTACTATGTGTTGTTTTCTTTTCAAAATTGTCTATTTTGAATCATGAGAATGCTATGATTTCAAACATGCTTATATTGAGAGACTTTGCTATATGTTTTATATGTTGAAAAGTTTTGGAATTATGCGATGAATAGATTTGTCATCATGTTGCATACATGTACCTCATGCATGATTGCATGGGAGGGAATTGCATTTTTGAGCCAAGAATGAAATGTTCGAACATTGCTTGGTCTCGTGTACGATGATAGTGATAAAATCATACAACTGTTAAACTTCGGCCCGTCCTTGTGTATGATTGTTACGGCATTAAACTGGCTCAAAGAGCTCCTGGAAGGTCCCAAAACCCTGCGAAGAGGGAGGAGTCCACACTCCACCGATAGTCTCGATTAATTTGTTGATGGGTACAACACCCTGGTGGTTGCCGCCTCAAATGTTGTTGGACATAAGTGGCCAATGATGGAAACCATTGAAATGAAATGTATATGATGGTTGATGTATGGGGCATGGAAGGGCATTCATACTTCATGGCACCTATGGCATAGCATATCATGTTGAACATCAAGAATGGTTTTTGAAACTATGAGATAGTGTATCAAGAAAGGTGTATGTTCTAAGTATGTGATTTGATACTTTGTTATAAATGAGATTTGAGAAATATACTATATTGATAATATGCAATGTTTTAACCATGATAATATACATGTGTATATAATTTTGATATGACACACTATTAGTGCACTTTTCTTGGTTCGAATTCCTACTTGGCGCGTTGACTAAGTCTATACTTTCCCCCCTTAGATGTACATGCAAATCCAAAGATGTAGACAAAATTGAACCAATCGATGGCCGAACATGAACGTGATGGATGCAAGAAAGGAGCTTGGATAGCCTAGCTCATTTTGGATATTACTGAATTTGAGAACAATGTAGATGGAATAATATTCAGTTTGAGAAAGGTAATATTATATCTGACTCTTAGCACTTCTTTGTTTTGTATTTGACTCATGTAATTGTTGGAAATTACCTTATCTTTGCTTGAGTTGTGGTTTGCTAGTCGTGCAATGTGAAATGTTTAAATATACCACAGGTTGTGCTAGCACGTGCGAAATGTCATTGTGGGCATGTACCACGCATATGCTAGGTTGGGCCAGTCGAGGGTCGGATCTTCAAACTCGAAATTAGCTCGTGTCATGGCATCTCCGTCCTTTTCCTCTATATTCATTTAAAAAAAAATATACTCGGATTTAAGTGTTGGAAAAGGACAGGGAGTCACACCTACTACCTTGTTGAAAAATCCATGATATGGATTCAAAATTTGCATAGGATTGGCCTATGCTATGATTGGATATTTTGGTGAAATTGCTATGATTTGGAATTTTAGTGAAATTGCTTTGATTTGGAATTTAGTGAAATTTCTATCTTTGAAATTTTGGTGAACTTTGGTGATATGTGATATACTTATTTGAGTATTGATATGACTTTTATTCTGGACCATGTTGCATGCACGTGTTTATTTTTGAGAATATATGTGCTTTGGCTTTAATTTAGTGTTTTTGCATGCTAAATTAATTTGTAGATTATTTATGGTTCATTATTGGCATATTATATGCTTTGTTTTCATGCATGTACATCCGCAGATGGGTGGGTGATGGGGATTAGGTTGTGTCCATGTCACGACCAATGGGGTATGATAATCATTCCACAGTTGGTGACCATTGGGGTATGATAATCATTCCACAGTTGGTGACCATTTGAGGTCTGATAGGCAACTATGACCATAAGGTCAAGTCCTTGGACTGAGTTGATGACCAAAGGGAGACCTCTATGATCATCGAGATGGCCGAGTAGGATTGGGTTGTAGGACATGCAGATACTGGCGACTGAGTGGTAGTTGTGTCATTTTGACAAATCAGTTGATGTGTGGTACGCTGTGACGGTCAGCTTATGGCCGACGGGCTTGGTCTTTGGACTATTATGTGCACATTGGTATTTGGTGGTTTAGATGATTGCATGGGATTTAGGGATCAAACATCATCATTGGCATTTTTGCATTACATGCATTATCATATAATTGTCTATGTTTTCATCGACCTTGATTATTTGGGAATCTTGTTTGATTATATTACATGGTTGTCTTTGTTTCTTTTACTGAGCTTGGAGCTCATTCCCTTTATATTATAAGATATCCTTTGGAGTTAGATCAAGGTGAAGTTCAGAAACAGGCTTAGGATTTTGGAGCTGCTAAAGCAAAGCTTAGATCATTTTAAGTTTTATTTTAAGAGACTATTAATTTGGCCTGGATTTGTTTATTTGAGACACTGGAGTGTCCTTCGAGGATTTGTAATTAATTATGGTTTGTGACTTTATTATTGTCGTGGGTGTGAGATTAGTTGTTAATTTCACTTTATCTGATTTATTAGTTGTGGTTGGTTTTATATCTCATACTTGTTAAATGGAAAATTTGATGTGGAATTTTATTTTGTTCGATCATGGCTATTTAAATATTATTCTACAACTCTGAATTTATTTTATGAACCATGTGAATTATTGGTCATGAAAAGAAAAAATAGATCAATATTTGGATATTCCCATGTCGGATTGGTCTTTTTAACTCAAGTAGTGCCCCGTTTGCTCTTCAGACAGACGGAGTGTTACACCTACATTGTAAATGTAACACCTTGGAATTTTAATATTAATTAATGGGATTAAAAAGGGTAATTGATGATTAACTGAGATTAAGGATACTTAATTTAGTAATTAAGACTAGATTAAGTGGAATTTAATTTCGAGATTAAAATATAATTTAATGTCAAGTGATGCGGTGGAAAATTAATTTATGAAATTTAATGAAAATAAATTGATAATGTGACATCGTGCCACATAGGAGATGACATGGCACGCCACATGGAAAGGTGTGACCCAACACCACATTTCCCTTGACTTAGGGCAACCAAAAGAGGGAAAAATCCACCACTCCCTTATTTAATTACTCACACAGCGGTGCTTCACAAATTCCTCTCCCTCACACGGCACACTCTCTCCTTTCCATTTCCTTCACACGGCAAACACACCCTCTTCTGCATCCCTGCCACCGTGCACCCCATTCTTCCACCCTTTCACACGATTTTCCCCTCCTCTCTTCTCCTCCATTAGTGAAACTCAAGCAAGGAAAAAAGCAAGAGAACAAGAGAAGAAAAGAAGAAGAAAAAAGGAAGAAAAATCGTGGAAAGCTTTGTAAGAGGTTTGTTTTTCTCTCTAAACTTAGTATTAAGACCTAATTTGAAGATTAAGATGGTTTAGAATCAACCCAAGACAAATTTCGGTTAAGAAAATGAAAATTGAAAAAATTGGGGACTTTTGGGTTTTTCCACAATACATGGAATTTGATTTAAGATACATGAATTTGTTAATCAAATCATGAGTATTAAGCTTCTAAAATGTGAACAATTATATGTGGAATCAATCTAAGTGGTTAGGAGTAAGAATCGAGGCCAATGACCCACCCTTGTGTAATTTTCGAGTTCAAGAAACTCGGCCCACACTGCAATTTTCTAAAGTTTTCTACAAGTAACTATCTGAAGAAGATAAGTCTCGGAACCTGTCTCAGAACCTGCCAGACATTTCGAGACAAGTGCCGAAGGCTCGGACATTCCGAGGGAAGGCATGAGGTTCTGATGACCATTGAAAGGTATGAGGTCTCAGAACTTGGCTCGAATGTTCCAAGGCCAAGTTCCAGACCAATGAACCCCCAGAACGACTAAACACTTAGGAAAATCTGATAAGCCCAAAAGAGGACCCGAGGTCTCAGAACCTGGCTCAGAAGTACCAAGACCAAGTTCCGAGCAACCCAGTATGAACTACATGTCTCAGAAGTACCGAGAGAAGACCTAGAAGTTCCGAAGTCTAGGAACTTGGTTCGGAGGTTGCGAAATCAAGTTCCGAAGTCTTGGAACTTGGTTCGGAGGTTCCGAAATCAAGTTCCGAGCAAACCTATATATTGTGTATTTCGGATGATCCGAGGAATGACCTGGATGTTCCGAAGCTTCGGAAATACCGAACCAAGTGACTCAAGTTCCAAAGTGGCAGTGACTAGACCATTTTGATCTTAACCTCCACACTTTGGTTTTGATCATTAATGCAAGATTAATAAGACAACTGTGACATTCTCAATGGTAATTAATAAAAGTAATAGGTATTAGATTCGGAAACCAATGACATTAACTAATGATGTGATTATTATATCTTAATCCATGGAAATAACTGAATGACTTGAAGGTGACTTAGGAGTCGTACAAGTCACTTCGTGATTCGTCCTCCCCGACAACTGATCTCCAATCACGTAAGTTTTCTTACCTACTTGAAGTACCATAGTGATATTATATATGCATATTTGATTTAAAGTTCTACAAATTGATTTGAATGTATGTTTTGATAAATGATTTGATAAAGTGTAGTTTTAAATATGGAAAATATGAATTATTTTGTATATTGTCAAATGGATTTGATATCATTGTATAGACCTGAACTTCATGCATTTGCATGGGATGAGAAAGCATGAGACCGAGCTAAAGGGACGGCGTAAAGAAGTTCTGAAACCTGCGCAGGAGTATAGGTGTAGCGCTCCCCTGGTAGTTCCGGTTAAATTTCTAGTATTGGGTAGTAGCTCCCAACCGGTGCCCCGTGAAAGCTACGGACATAAATGACCAATATTTATAACCATTGAATGAGAAAGAAAGATTGACCAATGCATGGGGCATGAAAGGGTTTGCATAGATTCATGGCACCCATGGCATCACACTCCATGTTGATTTTTAGACGAGTTTGATAGCATTATGATTATGATTATTATTAAATGAGCATAATTTGGATTTGAATGTATTGTTTTCATTTATGAGATATAATTGGATTTTGATTATGTGATTTCATATTTGATTTTCAATGAGGTTTGAATGACTTATGAAATATTGATATTACGTTTTTCATCACATATTGGTACCCAGTGTGATGGGAATTCCTACTGGGCGCGTTGACTAAGACAACAATACTTTCCCCTTTTTAGAATCTAATGCAGATAATGAGAAAGGCTAAGAAGTAGGGCCAAGTAATTGTCAAGCGTGAATAGAAAGAAAGCAAAAAGGAAGCACTTGGGGAAATTACTCTTTTTGATATTTTGGAATTGAAGAAGACTTAGTTTATTTGCTTATTTTGTTCTCATATTGAAAAAAATATAATTTTATAAGAGTTATGAGCATGAAAATGTAATAACTTATGTTTAAACTCCTAGATACTTGTATTAAACTTGTTATTTGTAATGACTTATGAGAGATCCTTACACTTTGCTTTGAAATGTGATTGGTCATTATTCAGATGCATCAAATATCTGTATAATATTTTCGTAGGTTTATATTAGTGTGTTGCAAATGTGATAATGGACTTCTATCCGTGTGCACACACTAGATAGGTCATTCGAGAGTCAGGTCTTCGGACTCAAGACTCGGCTCGCGTCGTGGCGCTCCCACCTCCCTCTCTACACTAATTTATCCATATTATATTACTCTGATGTCAATGGTCAAGGGGATGGGCACTACAGTAAAGTAGGTGGATTGATATTTTTGTTTTTTGCGAGTGGTTGAGATTTCATTGTTACTGAGTAGGTGCATCCAAGGGTACCAAGGATGTCTAGTTTGGTAATTTACCTAAGGCTAGTTTGTGCGCCATTGTACAAATTATCCAAACTTGAGTCTCAATAAAAAATTCATTGCTTTCGTACAAATGTTCTCTTTGCTCTTCTAGTTCGTGTGTACTAGTTGTTGTGAATTTGAGTCTTTTAATTGCCGAGTACCGACCATTCGTAGTTAAAGGAGTCTTGCAAAATCCATCCCTACCTTGGGAGAATTTGCCTAATCTTCTATTAAATTTTTCAAAAATTCAATTCTTGATTCTAGGGTTCCTTTTACCCCATTGGAGCAATACCATCAATTGTCCATAGGATGAATTTCGGCCTCATCTCCTAATTCAATGGGCATCAAAAAGGTTTTGGCTCACTTCCGAAGTTGCCTCTAAGTTCAATTGGTTATTAAGAGATGTGACTCAATTGGTGATTCGGAGCACATCTCGTCAAAGCTAGTCCGAGGATTTTCTTAGACGACCTTGGTCTTTGGATTCGGCATATCTCGAAGTTTTGCCGAATTTCATAGCCAGTGTTTGAGGGGCTTTTCTTATTTTCAAAGGTGAAGAGCTCGGTAGGCTCTCCCCAATCCTACCCTATATCACCTACAAACTACTTGAATGTCATAAACACATCACAACTAACTTTCAAAAGTATTGAATATTATTTCATTAAATTATTTTCACAAGAAATCCTAGTTTGAAATTGTCTTAGAGCTAAACTTCAATAAACTAGATAAAAAAACTCAATGATCAAATTTAGGAAAAAATGTTTCGACATGAAAAATACCATTCAAACTTGAATTTCTTTGAACACAAGATTCAACTAAAAAATGTTGAACACAATTAAAAAAAAAAAAAATTAAGCATGAGCAGATATGGCTAATTCGGCCCTAGTAGCAACAATAATCACCAGCCGCAAAAGCGATATGGGTGGGCCGATTATAACTATGCTCTAAAAGAAGAGCGCGTAGAGGGGGGAAGGGAGGGCAGCATTGAGGGAAGTGAAATCAAATAAGCAGCCACCTCAATCATGAAAAAACAGAATAATTTACACAAATTGAATACGCACGTGTATACCCCCTGTTTTGTTGTTTTGCAATGGTAACCCCGAAAAAGAACTGCCTTCAGGGGATGGGATTTGTATCATTAAGCTAAGTTTGTGGTTCAGTCAGCCCTTTATGGTACCTTATTTTACCTTCTCCCCCTTTGTACATATAAAACAAGGGTATGACAACATACTCGCATTATCAACACAAGAACAAAGCGATTGCCACACTAAACCAAGGTTCTCTCACTCTCGTTTATCCTCCTCAACTTCTCCGAGCCCAAAGTCATGATGATCTGCAGGGTTTGCCATCTTTCTTTCCTTCCTCTCAAGCTTGCTCACCAGCTCCCCTGTCGCCTTTGCTACACTGGCAGTCAATGAAATACCTTCCTCATCAAAATCCTCTCCTGTATCCTCTGAATAAGCATACCTGAACACAACCACAAAATATACTAATATTAGGAAAAAAACACTATACAGGCCTCTCTCTCTCTCTATAGTTCAAACTTCTCCCTCAGATCACCAGACACTATTCACACAACATAAGAAATCCAAATTGACTCATTTCGCAGGTCCTACCTTCAATTGCAGCCAAGGTGTAATAGTAGTTGGAACATATGATTAAGACTACTACTTTAAGTAGAGAGAATGAAAATTAAGAGAACGTAACAATAGATTCCTTAACCAATAATCTTTCTCAATAATGTCCTAACCTGAATCAGTAAAGATTATTCCATCACTATGATCTTTAGCCTAATGGCCTACACCGTTCGAATGCAAAGAATAGTGTAACTGGTGCTTACCACTATAGACGCTTATAGGAATGATATATAATGATAGATACAATCACATCATGACAAATTACAATAAATCATTGTAGATAACTAGAATAGCAGCACGTCAATTGAAAGATTAACCTTACCATAATCTAATTCTAACAATATGAGGAGCCATCAGACAGAAAATGAATCAGGATCCAAAACAGATATTTGTTGGTCAATAATAGTAGGATCCACTGAACAAAGATCCACAACCAACATCCATTAATAACAAAAATGCAGAAAGATCGGCAATTCTAATTCAGGAGATAGACATGGCATGATAGTGATCACTGAAGTCACAACCAGGAGTTCATCTGGCATATAGTGCCTGGGTAGAATGGATCTGAAGAAGGGATGTGGATGATACAAAAATCCAGAAAAATGACAAGTTTAGATCAACAGACAAGATCAATCCAATTCAGATATGAATGTTCTTGACAATGTAGCAGAAGGGGTGAGTGAAAAATAGCCTATCCACAAAAAAACATCGAAGGAAAAGCCAATTTGAGCAGAATGGTGGGTGTCGTAACAAATTTCCTTGAAAAAATCAACAGAAGTCCTCTTATTTGGATTGTGTGGGACTTATTCGGAATTTGTATACTTGAAACCATAAAAAAAATATTAGCAATGGTGTGATGGAACTTTTTTAGTGATTGGTGTGACAAACTAGCATCATAGTGAATGCTTAGACATTTTGATCACGTTAGTCACATACATCATTGCAAAGACTCCTATAGTTCCTCTCCAAAATAACCAAAAAACAGCAGAAGCAACAAACAGCACATGAATCATTTTGAGGGTTCCAGCCATGCATACTTGAGGTCCAGAAGTTGTTCAAGAGAGGCCTAACTAAAACCAAATAAAATATGTCTAAACCAAACCTCGTAAGGAAAAGGGTAATGACGTAAAAGATTGTCAAAGCTCTCCACATCTTTGAGGTACATGCTATGCACACTGACAATGATAATCTGCCTACTGAGGTGGTATAGGGTGAAAGTATTTACCCAAAGTGACCAAGGGACATCGAAAGAGAAAACAAGTCCCTGAAGTTGGAGGTGCCCCCACTTTCTAGTTTTAAACCAGGATGATCCTCAACCCTATTGGGGAAGAAAAAACAAGGACCAAATCTAACTCCCCTCTTCCCCAGCTTCCCACCAAAATGAAGGCCTGGGTCGATTTTGCAATCTTCTCCAACGAATTCTTAAGAGGAAAATTTCAAATCTAGGTCGATTTGAATGAGAAACCCAGATTTGAAAAATTCCCAGAATTTCTAGAGATCCTCGAATTTCCTTCAATTCCAATCACAAATTGAGAATTCACTCGAAATCGAAAAAATGATTTCAATTAGAAAATAAACCAAAATCTCAATTTCACTCTGGAAGAAAGGATTAAGGCTCAAATCCATAGGAATCCCAACACTATACTAGATTCACAATGGAATTGCAGATTCAATTGAATCTAGAATTACTTTGCAAGAATTAAAATTTAATCTAATGCAAGAAAAATAATTGCAAGAATTAAAATTTAATCTAATGCAAGAAAAATAATTGCAAAAATTAAAATTTAACTCGAAACAAAATTAAACTAGAAATTGAAAGAACTAGAAGAGAACTAGAACTTACTTGCACAAAGCAAATAAGATAACACAGTCGCTCATGGCACCTCTATTTATACTAATTCTTTGAAATATTTATAACATTGCCATCAATGGATAATGCCATATGTCACCTCCTTAAACAACTTTCAATCCTAGCCTTACATTAAATGAAGCTAAAAAGAGAAACAACCAAAAAACTAAAACCATACTTAGGCACCACCTCCTTGCTTATTTGAGCTCTTATTCTTCAGGGATTTCCAGCTCCTTTGACTTCTTGACCACCTTCTTAGCAAGGAATCTGGCAACTTTTCTTTCTCCTTAGCATATGGGGCTTGTAATTAGGTATTCGGAGGTCCAAACATCATAAATGAGTCCCTTGGTCCATAAGCTCTTATTTGAATAATTTTGTGGCCCAATTTGATGATTTTGGCCTCTCTTTAGCTTGATCAAAATTATACATAAAATTGGAGAATTAAATTAACAATTTCATCTTCCAAATTGTCATCCATGATCAAGATGTCCTCATCACCTTACACCCCTCAACCCCACCCACCCACACACACACAGGTTGAAAAATGGGAGGTACGATGAAAAAAAAATTCACTAAATTACCAACAAAACCCTCTGATCTATCTACCCCAGCTTTAGCATGGAAATCTGCCATTGCATTATCTGACCTCCTCACTTCTAAAGGAAACATCCTAGTTCTTGCATCGGTGGGTGATGTCCTTGAGAACAAAAATGAGCCTCCATGAAGGTCTCTTACCAGAAACCCAAGTATTGGAAGAATCTCCTTCAATTGTGAGTTTCCTCTTCTCTCATTCCCTTTAAAGAGAGATTTCTCTTCTAATGGCTAAAATTTCTGCCTCATTGGAGTTCTTGGAACCTATAGGCTTTAAAAGGAATAAGACATCACCCCTAATCCGTACTAGCCCTAGGCTGCCCCTAGCTGCAACATCCGCATCAAACTTAACACAACCTTGTGGTGAAGTTTCCATTGATCAATAGGCTTGCTTTCAAACTTACTCCCCTATGAACATCCTTATCAAGCTTAAAGAAGTTCATTGACACCTAGACCCTGAAATCTTTACAACTTAAAAGCCAAAACATCATAAGAACGTTTTCTTAGATTAACTACTTTTTGAGAATGGATCTTGGTATGAGGTGGAGAAGATAGATGAAAGTGTGTATTTCAGGTGTTCTTATTCGGTGTTGGTTGATGCGTAACCAACCCCCATTATCAATGCTTAGGCAAGGAGATCCTTTATCACCTTTCCTATCCACAACGGTTGCGAAAGATTTGAACAAATTGATGTTTAGGGCAAAAAAGATTGGCTTAATTAGAGGTTTTGAAATTGAAAGGGAGGGACCGTTGATATCTCATTGTCAATTCTCAAATGACGCATTGCATTTTGCAAAGCAAAAATTTAGGATCTTGAAGTGGTTAAAGCAATCTTGAGGTGTTTTGAGTTAGTGTTAGGTCTTACGATTAATTTAAGAGTTTGGTAGTTGGTGTAAGTGTGGAGGATGATGTATTACAAGAATTAGCTATAAGGGTGCAATGCAAAGTTGGAAAATTGCCTTTAACTTACCTAGATCCCCTAGTCGGTGGTGACCCCCAATCTAAGAAATTTTGGGACCTAGTAGTGTAGTAGTTTTAGAAGAAACTGGTGGGTTGGTCAAAAAGTTGCTTATCATTGGGGGATAGGATGTCTGTAATTAAAGCAACATTGTCAAACTTACTGACCTATTATATGTCGCTCTTTAAGATGCCTGTGGAGGTAGAAAAGAGAATGGAGAAACTTCAATGGGATTTTCTATTGGATGGAAAGAGAGACAGAAGAAAAGGTTCATTTATTGAATTAGGAAGTGCAGCAACATCAAAAAAGGAGCCTTGCTTCCTCAAAATTTCTTGAACAGACTTAACCTAAAATAAAAACCCAAGTTTTCTTTTCCCTCCGAACCACCCAAAAAATAGCAGTTCCTCTCATTTTTTCCACTAGTCGCACATAGTAGCACATTTGTTGATTGTCAAATAATGTAGAGCATAGCATTTTACTAGGGAGCAATCACCCAATTGAATGTCATCTTTGAAACAGAGTTTTCTCATCATTGATACTATAATGATGTCCCTCACAAATAAGCATAAAACAGTTACTTTGACTGTCCAAGCCCCCTATGTTGTCTAGGGACATGGTCAATGCAGCAATTATAATCATTGAACTTGTATTCATGGTTTAGCAAACTTTTCTAAAAGTTATCACCTTAAGAATTTATTATTTTTGAAGTTGAGTAAAGAAGAACTCATTGTTGAACCCGCATTTTGTGAAAATTATATTTTGTGGATGGTAATTTATAGGATCTGTTTATTGTAAGCCCAATCCTTAAATGTAGACAAGATCATTTTTGACCTTGAGACAACATCAATTGGTATCAGAGTCTGAATTCTGAAAGCAAGTCCTTCCTGGCCCCACTAGTGCTTCTGAAGCTTTTGTGCCGTCTACCTCAGCTCAGGTAGTGGCCCCTTTGGTGTAGGCGGTGGTTACTAATAAAGATATATCGATCATTCTTAGCTTAAGTGGTGTTCATCAGAGGATTGATTCCATAAAAAGCTGCCTCATTGCCTCCTTCGCATCCACTTCAGTACCTGACAATGCTATCTTGGCCTAGTTCTCTGAATGGGGCTGTCTTGGACTCATTTTTGTCCTACGGATTGATCCTCAGCATGCACTCCTCTCTTTTGGTGTGGTTGAGGAATCAGTTAGACTGCTCTCTGAGTTCCCATCTCTTCATGGAACCCCTTTCTTCAATCTGTGCTTCTGGTCTCAGGAGTGGGATATGCAGAGTTGCTAGGTTAGAATCTCAGGAATTCTTCACCATGCTTGGTTCCCGGAATCCATCCATGCGATTGGTGATTTCCTCGGCAAGGTGATAAAAATTGATCCTAGAACTCTCTCCGGCAATAATCTTCGTTTTGCTCGATTCCAATTCATTTGGACGCCAAATCTCACAAAGATAAAAAAAGGTCCCATTAAAGTGGGAGATTTCTGGACAGACTTGGGTGTTGAGATTGAAGATGGCTTGACATCGTCTGTACCTTTGCAGGCTCCATCGTTCCTTCCGACAGCCACTGGTGGAAAGCCACCACCAAAGCCTCTGGCAAATCTTGGGAGATCGACAGTGGTCAAACCCACTCACCAACCTCCTCCAAGTGGCATGTTGACACCTCTTTGAAGCCTGGAACGCTACAGGATCCTCTGGGTCCCTCTTCTGTGCACGCCACCTCCCAAGCCTTACCTCTCCATTCGCCTACAGCTGGTCTTCCATTGCTTCATCTTGTGCTCCACCCACTTTTCCTGAGTCTAGCAGACCCCATTGCAAGCAAATGGAAATTTCCATTCGTATGCAGGATGCAAGTACCCTACTTTCCCTCTTTTAAACCCAGTCTTTCCTTAGCACCTGAGCCTTCATCCTCGCCTTGCTTTATCCGTGAGTGAGCCAGGTTGGATGCAAGGCCAGGGTGGTCCTTTAAACCAAGCCCACTGTTTGGCCCAACCCATTTCTGTCTGGACCCAGGCCAATCCAGCCCACTCATTTTTTTAAACCCATGCCATTACCTCTGTACCCAGCCCAGAACTGTCCATTCCCAGCCAACCTATTACCCAGAAATTGCTTTCATCCCCATCTGCAATCCAGCCGTTACAATCGCTCGAGGGCCCGACTCCATCAACCATTCCTCTTTCTCGATCCTCGGACGATTTTCCTTTGCCGGTGCTAGCCTCTCTTCCTAATGGTAGTTCCCTCCCTCCTCTTTTCCCTCAAGCCTCTCCTTTTTGCTCGCGAACTCCACCAATATCCCAAGCTTTGTCGTTTTCAAACAAGTCTCGTTCCTCGCAGCAGCCTTCCACTTCCGCTCAGTGCAATCATCCAGGAGACTTTCTTCTGGCCCCTAGCTGCCTCCTAAGCCTCCAGACGAACGTCATTCCTCGTTGATGAGAGCCCTACTCTTGCCAGAAACATACTTGTCGCCCTCAACCAGAGCAGTTCATTCTGCCTTCCGTTCTTGTGCCAATCCAGTTCCAGATAAAGTCTTCTCTCCATCTTTAGCCCAGATGAACCGTGGTGGTGGTCTCCAGGATCATCCAAAATCCTTTCAAACTAAAATTTTGGAACCTGATATCCTGCAAGCTAGCAAGAACATTAATTCAGCTGATCAGATCGCTGATGTTGGGGATCAAAGTGACAGGAATTCCCCCAATTGGATTGATCACAGAATGCTTGAAGTCGGTCGTAAACTCAGTCTCATTTTGGACGGACAGGAAGACTTGGTACATTCCTATCTAGTAGCCATCAAGAATCTTGATGTAGTAAATTCTAAGAGAAAAGATAGAACCTCCCGTGAGCTTACCAGTCTCAGCTCTTCTGTTAATTACGGCCGTTGCAAAAAGATGGAAGCCAGTCGGGTTAACCTTTCAGCCTCTCCATGAAGATCATATCGTGGAATACTAATCGAGGGTCCGGGAAAGAGTCACTATAAAGAATTTCATCAATCCAATCAATCCTACCATCCTTTGCTTCCAAGAATCCAAGTTAGAAGACCCATCAAATATGGTTATTCGTTCTTGTGGGAGAGGTCGTCGCTTCCAGTGGGTTGCAAAACCATTGAGTGGCAGATCCGGTGGCATCATCATTTGTTGGGGCTCTGGCAAACTCACCTTGATGGATTCCTTCATTGTTGACTTTTCACTCTCTGTTTAGTTTGAGGATCGGTCTTCTGGTACTACGTGGACTCTCTTAACTTCTGTCTATGGGGCGTGTGATGATTCTAGAAAGATTGTTTTTCTTGATGAGGTTCAATCTCTTAGAGGAAGTTGGTCTAACTGTTGGTGCATTTACAAGGATTTTAATCTTATTCGATTTCCACATGAGAAGACTAGGATAACAAGATTCACTCCCTCCACGCGGCGCTTCTCGGATTTTATTGTTTCTCTTGGATTGATGGATCTTCCACTTTCTGGTGGCAAATTCACCTGGTCCAATGGCCAAGAGTGACCGTCTCTTTAACGCATTGACAGATTCCTGGTATTGACCGAGTAGCTTGACATTTTTTCAGTTTCCCCTCAGCCCGTTTCCGACCATTGACCATTGGTTTTGGACATTTTTGAGGATTCTTGGGGGCCCACGCCGTTCATGTTTGAGCTGTGTTGGATCAATGAGAAAGGTTTCAGGGACCTCATTGCTTATTGGTGGGTGGAAAACACCCTTCCTAGCAGAAAATGTTTCATCCTTTATCTCAAATTGAAGCGATTGAAAGCCAAGTTGAAAAGTTGGTGTTACTAATTTTGGGTCCCTTTCTGAATCCCTAGCTACCATCCTTAGCGGCATTAGTCAGATTGACTTGAGTGAGCAAGCTGGTACCATTTCTGAGGAAGAGGCCTCTACTCATGTTGACCTCCAAGAACAATATCGGACCAAAAGCATCCAAGAAGAAATTAAATGGAGGCAAAGATCTAAAGACAAGGATAGAGATAAAAATACAAGATTCTTCCATGCTGTGGTTTCTGCTCACCCCATCAGATCCCTCACAGTTGGTGATTCATTATTGACATCTAAGGAGGACATCATTTCTACTGTGCTTAATCACTTCAAGGACTTATACTTAGCTAACCCCTTTGACAGACTACAGATTTCGGGGCTCCCCTTCAGGTCTATTTCCAATGCAGATGCTTTCTCTATTGAGCGGCCTTTTACTGAGGACGAAATTAGATCTGCTGTTTCGGACCTTAGTGAGGACCGTGCTCCTGGACCGGATAGATTTCCTATTGCTTTCTTTAAATTATTTTGGGACATTGTCAAACTAGATCTCATTGTCTTCATCGAGGAGTTCCACCAAAGAGCTTTCATTCCTAAGGAAATGGGTGCTACCTTCCTTGTTTTGGTGCCTAAAAAGGACAAAGCTTCTTCTCTTTCTGGTTTTAGGCCCATTAGGCTTCTCGGCAACCCCTATAAGATTCTTGCTAAGGTACTAGCAAACAGACTCAAGACGCTCCTCCCAAAGCTTCTCTCTCCTTCCCAATCTGCTGCTATTGAGGGGCGTCAAATTATGGATGCAGTGATATAAGCTCATGAGTCTCTTGATTCCAAGCATAAGGCCCATTGCAAATGTAATATCTGCAAGTTGGATTTGGAGAAAGCCTATGATATGGTCGATTGGCATTTTTCTAGTTTTTGTGCTTTCTAGCATGTGTTTCAGTCGGAAGTGGTGTTTATGGATGTTCGAATGTATATCTTCTGCATATTTTTCTGTGTTCATCAAAGGGTCTTCTAAATGCTTTTTCAAGAGTTCCAGAGGTATTCGTCAAGGTGACCCTCTCTCTTATGCTCTATTCGTCATGATAGTGGAATCTCTACGCCTTCTTCTCTCTAAAGCAGCAGATTTCAACCTTATTCATGGCTTCAACAACGATTCATTTATAGTTTGTGGATGTGATGCGGGCATCCAGCCTATTGGTTCACAGTTAGACACTTCTTTGATGGAATTGGATCATGCAAATGAAATTACATTGGCTTACATGTCCCATTTTGATTAAGACAATCATAAATGGACACTGTCTAATAAGTCCATTACTTTTGCAAGTCATGACCCAATTATTGCATGTAACTCAATTAAGCCTGTAAATCCAAAGCCCAATCAATCACAGGCCAAGGCCTATAAATCCTACTCAAAAAAGCCCAAGGAAAGGCCAACTTCTTCAGCCCCTCATGCAGTGCCAAGTGTCAACACCGGGAAGCATTATCCAAGATACAAGTGGCAAGAGAGAAAAGGAGGTGGAAAAAGTAGGTGCAATGAGGAGGTAGAAAATTTTGCAACTTGCAATTTATTTTATTTACTTTCTTTTGTTTGTTTATTTTAGGATGCAATCTTGTTCATTCAATAAGCCATTTGGCATATTTAAGGGTTGAGATGGAATGGTCCTAAGTAGATTACATTCTATCTTAGGCAAGGTTAGTTTAGTCTTTTTACACTTTTTTATTATAAATAGGCTTGTACCCCATTGTTGTGGGACCTGATTCAGGCTAATTGACCCAACTAATCCTATTTTAGAACGTTAACTGCATGATTGTATGATTTATTGTAGATCATTATTCTCTTACTGTATTTCTTTTTTTATCCACCTTAATTGGCTCCCTTTTTACTATTTATTCATCTATCCTCTTAGAGGAAAATATACAATTCAATATAGAGATTTTCATCTCCATCTTCTCTTTTCTTTATTTTCTAGTCTTATTTTCTACATGATATCAGAGCAAGGTTGATCTCTGAAGTTTTTTTTTTTTGGCCGACATTACACAGCTTTTGCACAGATCTGAAACCTTTCTTTTCAGATTTTGTGTCGTTTTTGTTGTCTGCAGTTTTTCTGCCTACGATCCGGTGACCGGAAAAAATTTCAAGCAACAGGAACCCAGTGTTTCCTGTCGTTTTTTGGTGCTCCCCATCTAACTGGTTGGATTTTTTTCATTGCTCAAATCTGGAAGGATCGGTATTGTTCTCTCTCCAACCAACAGTTCTGCCGCCTGTCTGAGTCTTCCACCTCGATTTGCTGTCTCGGTTGTTTGTTTGGCTTCAAACCACTCCTACTACAGTTGCCCCTTCCTCTATTGCTCAGATCTGGAAGGATCGGTCCTCTTTTCTCTTACAAGGACAGCTCTGCCCATGTCTGGGTTTTCAGGCTAGATATGTTGTCTCTGGTGTTTGTGTGGCTTCCAACCACTCCTGGTACAGTCGCCCCTGCTTTTACTTACCATCGAACCTGGGTACTTCAACTTCCATCAACGGTGGGACCCACTTCAGGACAATCGTCCATTGGCTGTTTGGGACACCTCTACACCCAGTTTTTTGGTCTTTTTCGCTGGATCTGAGAGGATCCTTCACTTGAGGACTTGGAATTTGTACCACCACAATCGCAACTACCTACTTCTTGCATCTGTGAGGAACTTGCTTCAGTTTGTGCCTTGTGGGGCTCACTTCTACAGGTTTTGGACTTTTTTCAGTGGTTTTGCAGTGGATTGTTCTTTAGTTTTGGGTCAGATTAACTGCCCTTTTTTTACTGTATTGGCTTAGAATCAAGCATGCTGGCGTGCCTCATCCTACTTTCTGCATTTATAAAGATTTTTGCTTCTGCTCTTGCATGGTGGGCACTACATTGGTTGCGTTCTCTATTCACCGTAGCTGCTTACCAATTTGTTGACCTTGTTTTGGGCTCGTTCCACTATTGTACCATTTTTGCTTACTCATTTTTGCTCCTATTGCAAGATGCACAATCATTCTGTTGACACATGCTACAAGCTTCATGGTTGTCCAAAGAAAGCTCATCTCTCCGTTGCTCCTTCCTCTAATGTGGCTAGTGACAGTGCCCCAATGACTAGAAAGGACATTACCTTATTATGGCAACGAGTAGAGCGCCTTCAATCCTCCAATGTCTCTCATGTTGTCTCCTCCCCATCAAGTACTGAGCACCGTGTGCACCATGTCTCCCATCTTTCTTGGATTATTGATTTTGGTGCTACTGAATATGGTTGGTATGTCCACCCTCTTTTCTTCCTTTTCAGCCTGATTCATGTGGGAAGGTTAAATTAGCTAACGGGTCCTCTACTGATATTGCTGGGAAAAGGATAGTTTCAGTTTCTCCTACTTTGAACCTATCTTCTGTTTTGTATGTTCCCAACTTATCCCGCAATTTGTTATCTCTTAGTGCTTTAATTACAAGTTTGAATTGCTCTGTCACTTCTTTCCTTCTCACTGTGTCATTCAGGTTTGACCACAAAACAGGTATTGGGTAGTGGTCGTCAAGTTGGTGGTTTCTACTATCTTGACTCTCGTCCTGGCAACCCAAAGCATTTTCGACATCTTCCTCTTCAGATGTATGATTGTGACATTGTTGCCTAAGCCATCCATCGGCCCATGTTTTGAAACAACTTGTTCCTAGTCTATCTTTTTGTTATTTTGCGTTTGAACACTGCCAATATGGCAAGCATAGTAGATCTCATTTTCCCCCATCTCTCAACCAAACTGCATCTACACTATTTTTGCTTATAGATTCTGATGTTTGGCAATCTCCTTTTGCCTCTGGCACTGGTTTTCGTTATTTGTTACATTTATTGATGATTATTCTCACATAACTTGGACATATATGATGAAACACAAATCTGAGGTCTTTGATCACTTCCGTACTTTTTATCAGTGGGTTGACACTCAATGTGGTTGTAAAATTTATGTTTTGCGAAGTGATAATTGTGTGTGGGTGGGTAGGGGGGGGGGGGAGATATTTGTCACATTCATTTCATACATTTTTGCAAGAGCATAGTATAGACTCTCAACTCTCTTGTCCTTCTACACCTCAACAAAATAGTTTAGCTGAATGGAAAAATTGTCCCCTTCTTGAGGTAGCCCGTTCTCTTATTTTTACCATGCATGTTCCATAGTCCTATTGGCCCGAAGCTGTGTTGATTGCTTGCTATCTCATCAACAGAATGTCATCTCGCATTTTAAAAAATCAGTCCCCAATTGACCTTTTCTCGCTACATAAATTCGTCCCTCATCTTCCCTTACGTGCATTTGGTTGTGTATGTTTTGTTGACTAATTTTCTGGTCATAAACTCTCTCCGAGGTCAATGCGTTGTGTCTTTCTTGGTTACTCACCTTTCCACAAAGGGTATAAGTGTCTCGATCCCCTCACTGGGAAAGCATATATCTCCATGGACTAGGGTTGTCAAAATCGCACGAGTCGACTCGTGACTCGTGCAATTCGAATCGGAAACTATATCGGCTGGAGTTCATTTTCGCATGATTTTGTACTCAATTCGTGAATCGTACGAGTCGAGTGGTTGAATCATAGAATTGTACGATTCTTCTATTCCAGGTTTGGATTTTTTTTCTCATTGTTTCCCACTTCCATAACTGGATTTCATCCTTTTTTCTTCTCTTCTTCCATACCTTCTTTCGTTTTTCTTCTTCTCTTCTTCCCTTTTTATCCTCCTCATCTTCCTCTGTTTTTCTCTGTCTTCCACCTCTGTCTTCTACTGTTTTGTTTTATTGTTTTTCGTTTTTTCTATTTATGTTTGAACGACCTATGTAATGCTATGTATGTAACAAGTTTCTAGTTCTGTTTGATTGACCTATCGTACAATTCATACAAGAGAAGAGGAAGAGCAAAAGAAATTTTGGAAAAACAAAGTCTAACTTTTTGCATGAGACCTAATTAAGTATAACTCTTCTATCGTTTACAGATCCCTCAGCTAAAAAATTGGCTCGACCCCCGAACGGATCCGCGCCAGCACATCTCTGTGGAGCCAAACATGCCTCTATTTCCTTTCTCTGTTTTCATTTTTCTCTTCTTCTCTTCTTCTAAAAATCTTCTTCACTTTTCTTTCTTTGCTTTTGCTTTTCTTCTCCTTCTTTTCTTCTAAGGATCTTCTTCTTTTTTCTTTCTTTACTTTTATTTTTCTTCTTCTTCTCTTCTTCTAAAAATCTTCTTCTTTTTTCTTTCTTTGCTTTTGTTTTTCTTCTTTTTCTTCTCTTCTTCTTTTTTCTTTCTCTGCTTTTGTTTTTCTTCTTCTTCTTCTTATCCTCTTCCGTCTCTTGATAGTTCGTCTCTTTTTCTATTCGATTTTCTTATTTATTATTCACAGGACCTATGTATATGAATAAAGGTGATGTAGTTAAGTTGTAGACGTACTGTTCTGTTTGATTGTTTTCATTTTTTCTATTTCTTTTCTTCCACTGTTATGCTCTTTTCGTTTTTTCTATATTATCATTCGCATGACTTATGTAATGCTATGTATGTAATAAATTTCAGGAAATAATAATAGAATTAAGTCTGCAGATCAACAATTTCCCTTCCAAAATCATACAATATACTGTATGGTGTATAACAGTATACTGTTATATTGTATAATGTATGGTGTACAATATACTGTATTTTGGAATGTAAAAATTTGACTTCTAATGCACTTTTATGAATCTTACGATTCTACGATTCACAGTTCACACCTCTAGACCGATTCACGATACGATTTGATTTTGACAACCTTGGAGTAGACTACCAGGACACTTTTTCACCTGTAGCCAAAATTACTTTTGTGTGCATCTTGCTCTCCCTTGCTACCACTTATGTCTGACCCCTTCACCAGTTAGATGTGAATAATGCTTTTCTTCATGGTGATCTTCAGGAAGAAGTGTACATGCTTCCTCCTTTAGGGTTTGTCAAGCAGGGGGAGCTCAACTCTGTCTGCAGACTCAATAAGGCTCTCCGTGGTCTTAAGCAGTCTCCCCGTTTAGTAGTGCCTTGCTACCTTATGATTTTACTCGTTGTCAATCAGATCACTCAGTCTTCATCTATGCCACCACTCAGTTGTGATGACTTTGGTGGTCTATATTGATGATATTGTCCTCACAGGTAACAATGATGTGGCCATCTCTTCCTTCAAACGTTATCTTCACTAGACTCTTGATATTAAGGATTTGGGGCCCCTCCGATACTTTCTTGGTATTGAAGTGGCTCGGTCTTCTTGTGGACTGTATCTTTCTTAGCGGAAGTATGCTCTAGATCTCCTCTAGGAAGATGGTTATTCTAGCTGCAAACCTACTAATACTCCGCTGGATGTGAACACCAAGTTATCTACAACGGATAGGACTCTTGTTGATATACCGAGTTTTTATCAGAAACTCATCAGCAAGCTCATTTCTCTCACCATCACGAGACCGAACTTATCTTATGTTGTTGGTGTCGTCAGCCAGCTCATGCATGAACCACGGGACATTCACCTCCATACTGTGTTCCGTATCCTTCGGTATCTGAAGGCTTATCCTGGCCGAGATTTGTTCTATGAACACCAGCCTACTTGTCCGATTCACAGCTATTCTATTGCTGATTGGGTCAGGTCTCCAGATGATCGCAGCTCTACTTCCGGCTATTGTGTTTTCTTGGGCTCACATTTAGTTGTCTGACGAAGCAAAAAGCAGTCAGTTGTTGCTTGTTCAAGTGTTGCGGCCAAATATCGTGCCATGGCAAATACAACTTTTGAATTGCTGCGGTTTCAACAATTCCTTATTGAATTGGGCTTTGCTCCTGCCGATCCACTCTTCGTGTTCTGTGACAATCAGGCAACCAATAACATTGCCTCCAATCCAGTCTTCCATGAGCAGAGTAAGCACATTGAAGTTGATTATCACTTCCTTCGTCAGCATATTTTCGAAAGCTGACTTTTCACTCCTCATCTGAAGTCAAAAGATCAGCTTGCAGACATTTTGACAAAGCCCGTTCCCTGAACTCAGCTCAATTCGGTTGTTAGTAAGATAGGATTACTCGATATCTTCGAAACAGTCTGAGGGGGAGTGTTGTGGGACCTGATTCAGGTTAATTGACCCGACTAATCCTATTTTGGAAAGTTAACTGTATGATTGTATGATTTATTGTAGATAATTATTCTCTTACTGTATTTCCTTTTTCAGCCACCTTAATTCGCTCCGGTTTTACTATTTATTCATGTATCCTCTAAGAGAAAAATATACAATTCAATACAGAGATTTTCATCTCCATCTTCTCTTTTCTTTATTTTCTACACCCATTAGAATTCTACACATTGAATAAGATTTGAAGTTTTCTTCTAAGAGAGGATTCTCTTTCGACTCCTTGGAGTTGTTCTTGAAGTTGGGCAGGGATCCAATCTTATCCTTTCACAAGTAAGTACCAGTTATATTCAATTCAATTAGTCTTATGGTATTTTCTTAGATTAAGTAGTGCCATGTTCGAATTTTACATTATTCTTTTCTAGTTCTGCTTCTACAATTCATGAACCAATTCCATTAGGAGATGACTTAATCTAGAAAATTCATAGACTAAATAGAATTTCTGGGAAACTTGTTCTTTCAGTTCAAGCGTTGTTTGAGCAAACCCTTATCAAGGCAAAATCCTTTTACGAACTGTAATCGGCTGCGTGGGTCTTTCAGAGACAACACTCTGAAACTGCGAATCTACAGGCAAATTTTCACAGATCTGGCCCTAGGACTGCATTAGGATGACACTATCATTTTGTGAGGCTAATGAGTATGTTGTGAATCTTAGGGCCTTATTTAGGCGGTTTGAGTTGTCATTTGTCGTCGCTTGGATACTCTGAAACCTGGTCTGTCAGCACTGTCATCTCTTTCCAAATGAGAAGAATGCACCTCTGGCGAGACAAAGCTCCAATATCTCTCCAGAAAGTCCGGGTCAAGTCGTTGTAGCTCTCTGTCAATCAACCACATAGCATATATCAACGGTCGAATCTTCCACTTCACAAGATACTTTTCGTAGCCTCCGGAATGTGTGGAAACCACCTCCTCGTCCAGAATAGACTTTTTCTCATCTCTCTTGGGTGACAAGGAAGGTCAAGGTTGAAAAGGTTGTGTAGGTGTATTCCATGGGTTATGAAGTAGGTCAGGTAGGCCAGTATGTGGGTCAAGGTGAGGCTGTGAGGTGGGGCTGGAGAGTAAAGTTGTCGGACAATGAAAAGTTTGTTGGATCCTCCACATTAAATGTAGAGCTAACACCCATATCTGAAGGAATGTCTAACATATATGCGTTGGACCCAATTTGCCTCAATATTTTAAAAGGCCCCGCATTATGAGAGCAACTTCTTCACAGTTCCTTGTGGAAACCGCTCAAGCCTTATGTAGATTGTCACATAATCACACACATCAAACTCCTTGAACTTGTAATGAGAACCTGCAGCAAGCTTATATTTTTCATCACTTATATTAATTTGACTCTTAATTTCAGTGTGCAAGTCATGAATGTGCGGTGCAGATGCATGTACAAACTCAGATGGCTTAGATGACACTGATATTGGAATGAGGTCTATAGGTTGGGATTGAGTGGGAACAAACCTAACCAAAGCAAGAGGAGTTTTTCCAGTCTCCTCTGGTTCTTCATCACTGGGAGGTTCTACACCTTCAAAGACCTCTTCATTCTCATCTTCCTGGTCAGTCTTATCCTTGGACTGTTCACCTAACAAAAGAGCTCTCTCCTGGTTTTTAGTTTTGGTTGGGCATTTGCGAGCGAAATGCCCAAACCCTTGAGAATGATAACACTGTAGGCCACTGGTGGGAGATCTCACACCAGAGGCTCCTTTAGCACTTGCATCCTTGTTTTTGGGTGGAGCAATGATGGTTTTCCCAGGTTGACACATTGTCCTTTGTCGGGCTCCTAGCGGAATGGGCTCGAAATTGATACCATGGGAGTCTAACTGTCTTGGAGGTTGCAACTTCTAGTACTGCTCAAGTTCTTGTACAAATTGATATGCATCCTCCAAGGTGTCAATACGATGCAAAATGAGCTCACGCTGGAACTCGGGGCGAAGACCTAATCTGAACCTGGAGAGGGGCTGACTGGGATCATCCTCAATTTCACACCGCATGAAGAACTCGTCAAACTTAACGATATACTTGCTAACAGTTTAACTTCGTTGGTGCAAGGAATTCCACCAATCAAGGAGTCTCTCCCGATACTCATGGAGGACGTACTTCTCCTTCAACAATTCTTTCATCTCATTCCCACGTCAATTCTAGGGGCCATCTCCTAACCTCCTAATCGTTTGTTCCGCAGTGGTCCAGAAAAGTCTAACTTGTCCCACCAACTTCATCTTGGCGAAATGCATCTTACAGACTTCAGACATGTCATGCTGTTCAAAGTAGTGGTCCATGTCCGACAACCAATCTACGAAAACCTTAAGATCTAGACGACCATCAAAGCTAGGAGCTTCTACGTGAACATTCTTCAAGACACGTTCGTCGTTCTCAATAGGTTCTCGTTGCCTATGTGGTTGTTGGAATCTACCACGACCAAATCTGCGGCCTCCACGGCCTCCGTTCCGATATCCTAGATTCCTAGTCCCCGTGAATCAATCCATCATCATCATTCCTAGGGGTTTCTAAGACTTCAACTCTGGTCCTAAGGGTGGCCAAGTAGTTAAGGTCTCTTGGGTCCTTTGGAAGTCAGTCAAATAAGCAGTCAACTGGCCGAAGGCCTGATTGAACCAAGCTGGGGGTTGTTGTTCTGACATATCTCTAGGAGGTTTAGAATCCCTTTGGTAACTAACCCCACTCCTAATGGTCATGCACAGAAACACGCACTAAAAATCCTTTAGAGTCACAAGTATAGGGATGGATATACTATGACCTAACTCTAAATGCGATGAATGAAAAGAATGACATAATGATGACAGAATTTTTTTTTTTACAAAAAATATGATGCAACGTAAGACCGTAGATGTTTAAAGAAACAACCTAACCTTGCTACATATACCAAATTTGATGAAGGACAACGGATAGGGTAACCTTAAATGCCTAATGTGGTTATGAAAAGTTAAAAGGGATGAAAATAATGCACTCTAAATCTAAAATGGGCTGAAATTAAATTTCAATTAATAATTGCAATTCAATAATATAAATCTACCACAAATAATTAAAGCAATTCTTGAAAATCTAATGTAAACAATTATATCACTTATCAAAGCCAATGTGCTATTCAAGATGGGGACCTCTCAAAATTACGGGTTCGTCGGGATCGACGGAAGTGAAGGCCTATCTTCTTATTAGGGCCTAATGGGAATGATTAAATGGGCTAGAAATGGTTCAATTAAGGGGCAAGGGTTGGGTCAATGGTGGTTTAAATGGGAGGTTGGGCTAAAGTAGGTGATGGCAACAGTTGGGATGACTTGTGGAAGGGTAATGATAGCAGGGGAAGGGACTGGAAAGGCTTGTGGCAACTAGGGAGGGCTTGGGAAGGGTTGGCGATGGAGTAAAGGGGCCTTGGGATGAGTTCTGGACAATCTTGGACAAGTTTGGATGGTTTTGGACGAGTCTGGATGGTCCCGGACGAGTTATGGACGGTAAACAAGGACTGCTCTAGGACAGATCTGGGACAGCAATAGGACGACTTTGGGACAGATCTGGGACAACAATAGGACGATTCTGGGACAAATCTGAGACGGCAATATGGGAAAAAAATGAAATAGAGAGAGAGAGAGAGAGAGTGGAAAGAGAGAACAAAAGTACCTCGATATGGAAAAGGCTTCTCACCCTTTCCGGTGGCTTCTCACTAAGGTTCCGTTGATTTCTCACCAACACATCATGCGCATGGAACAAGATTACCAAAGCAAATTTCATTTTTCTTCATTGACAGAATCCCTAATGAGGGTTACATCCTCTATTTATACTCATTAAATGAAAAAAAAAGGGAAATAAAATACCTCTATCACATAAAAATGCCCAAAATACCCTCAAATAACACCAGAATTACCAATCTAAATAATGGAATAAAAAAATACAATAGTGCTAAATAAAACTAATGTCTAAATAAATAAACTGGATGTGGTGCTCCGCATCAGATACTATCTCTATGTTCGGCATTCATATGATTGAAGGTTCAATACTATCTTGGCCTTCATCAAAATTCCAAGGCAAAATTTCCCCAATTAAAGATGAATTTTGCTCTCTAGGAAATCACAATTGGACATGAAGGAACTTGATTAATTTGATCACCTAAAACTAACCTAAATTTGGCCCAATTTCAATTGGGAAACCCAAATTTGATTAGAGAATCAAAGAAAATTTTACGCACAAGCAATAATTGAATAGCCCAAAATTCACCTAGGACAATTTTCTCTCTAACGAAAATAATCGATCAAAGGCTACAATAATTGAATTTTTCACATTAAAGTTTGCACGCAATTAATTTAATTGCAAAATCAAAAATTAAAATTCTATAAATTAATTAGAATGCAAAATCAAAAAATAAAATTCAAAAGAAATTCAACATAAACTAGAACTCACCACAAATTGGAGAGAACTTAAACTTTACTTCAATTCAATTCCTCAAGGATGCCATAGAATAGTCGACCATGGGTCCTTTTTACAGTATTTACAACAATGCTGTCAAACTCGAATCGTATCGTGAATCGGTATAGAAGTGTTAATCGTGAATCGTGAATTATGAATCGGAAATCGTAGAATCAAGAATTCATAATGTTTTTTCTAAAATTATTATACTATAATTGACTAGTATGTATTTCAGATAGATAATTTAGAAAAATTATTTGTTAAATGTAATTATAAAATTTAATTTCAATTGAATAGATTGAATAAAATTGCCATAAGATGATAATAATATGAGCTATAAAAGAAATTTCTACATATCTTTCATGATTTATAATGTTAAAGTATATAGCTTGTTATATGTTTCTTTTTCTAGCCGCAATTATAGTGATAGAATATTATACAAAAACTAAATTTTAATATATTTTGTAAAACTATTAATTATACAAATTTTTTCCTATTATTAGAAAACTATTTTTTTTATATTGTAATTAATAGAATATACAGAATAGTAATACTATATACAGAATACATACCCCAATGAATATAGAAACTGTATATAGTATTACGAAATTTTATCTATTTTGTAAAACTACTAATTGTAACATACCCAACAAAAGACTGAATACATGCCCAACAAAAGACCCAGCAAAACGAAAGACCCAGCAAAAGATTGGTGCTGAAACCAGTAACAGTCGATGGAAGAAAATATCTTACAGGTCCTCACCGAGGACCTGGAAACCTTATTTCAGTTGAGGTTGCATGGCCATTTTCGAATGAGGAACAGACCTTTCTAGCGAAACTGGAAAAATCATAAGAAGAAGAAGAAGAAGCAGAGGATGACGACGACGAAAAAGTAGAAGAGAGAAAAAGAGGAATGAGGAAGAAGGTAAAGAGAAAGATGGTTTTCAAGGGAAGAAGAAAAAAATGGAAATAGAGAAGAACGAAAAAAAAGGGCATACCTAGACTTCGTTCGAAGGCTTGAAGGCTAGGAGGACTTTAGAAGAGAACTTGCAGTCTTGCGAAAGAGGTATGTAAAAAAAAAAAGTTCCCAATCTCATGCACTTTACGTTTTCCATCTTCGATTTCCATCGCGGACGATTCTGCAATTCATGGGAATGAGTCATATGATTTGCAAGTCACTCCCAGATGTTGTGGGACCCATAGTTGATCATATGGGACCCATAGTCATATAAGTGGTGACCAGAATCATCTTATTTTGAAAAGTCAACTTTGTCTATATTGCTAACCATAGAATTGATTGTAATTGATGTAATCCAATATTCTTTTATTTTCCTTTTATTTTTTGCCACCTTGATTGGCTCCTTGTTTTTTATTTAACTCACGTAACCTCTTACATTTTACAATACCATACAATCAAAGAGAAGAATCATTCTCCATTTTCTCTCTTTTCCTTCTTATTTTTTTAATTCCGTATTATTATTCTACATGGTATCGGAGACAACGATCTTCTGGATACTCTAAAGAGATATTTTTCCACTTTACTGTTCCTCGCCAAAATCCGGTGTCACCTTTGGCTCTAATCCCTGAGGACTTCTATAGTGGAGTTCTCCTCTATCCTTCCCTTTTTCCTCTCAAGAATTTATTCCCAGGTTTCCAGACTTCCTATAGATCCCTCTTCCCCAGAGTCACTTTACTTTTCCGACAGTACATCCCTCAGGCGAGACCTTTGCCGGCGGTACCCACCATACCCCTACCATTTTTCAGTGATCTCTTCATATGTTCCACCGGATCTGCTATGCTGTCTGGATTGTGTGGGACCCTCCACTGTCTCTCCTTTGTTGTTGCTGTCTGGGACGTTGGAATCTCAGATTTCAGGTTTTTTTCTAAGATCCACACGGATACAAGTCTCTTGCCACTTGGATCGACACCACCTTGTTCACCCCTGGCCCACCTATCCTCGTCAAAGGTTCACACTGCTCTTCGGTCAAGAGTGGGACCCCCCTTTCCAGTTTTCGTCGTTGTTGTTCTGCCGTCCGCCGGCTCTGTTTTTGGCCTTTTTGGCTGCAACAACCCTTGGTTTGCAGCCATCTCCCCACCATTGGATTCGCCCCTACCCTAGTCTCCATCGTACCAGGTTGATCTACCCTTCATCACTAGTGGGCCTCCCCTTTCCACTAGTTTTTCAGTTGCTGCCTGAGACGACAAACGACCCAGTTTCTGCACTTATTCTATTCAATAGAACTCAGAGAAGAATTCTTCTCCATATTCTCTCTTTCTCTATATTATTTCATATATCAACCAGAATGAATTTTTTGCCGCTTTAGGAGGCTTTCTTCTTCCGTTTTATTGTTCCACACTGGAGTTCTTGTTCTTCCTCGGTCTCCAGTCTCTTCTACGAGGACTTCTGTAGCGGATTCTCCTTCCTTTCCTCCTCCTTCTGCAGATCTAGATCTTTCTCAATCTTCCTACAAATGTGTGTTCTCTTCTTTCACTGCAGCTCTGCGTTCCCGGCCTTCGAACCGTTGACCAGACAAGCCTCTGTCGACGGGACCCCACCATACTCCTTCAGTTTTTTTGGTGGCCCATTCATCTGTACCATTGGATCTTTGATCTGATCTATGTGGGACCTCAGATCTGGTTGCTTTTTGGGTTGCTTCCTAGGACGCTACGCCTTGGACTGTGCTAGTTTTTCAACCAGAGCTACTGGCTTTTTGATTGATTTTGCTTGGAACTAGATCTGTTGTGTTCACCCCTGACTTGTGCACTGATCGGACTGGCCTTCCCCACCTCCCATCACCGGTGGGACCCTTTTTTACAGTTTTTCACACAGGCTACTAGGGACCTGTGAGCACTGTGTTTTCTGCACCTTTTCTCTAGATCTGCTGCTTGGGAACTTCTCTTCCCTACTGCTGCAGCCCCCTACTGGCTCTCGTTTCCATCGCACCTGAGTGTTCATCATTCCTTCACTGGTGGTGTTGAATATGATAATAAAAATAAGAAAATTATATTGAGAAAAGGAGAAAGGAAAAGGAGATGAAGGATCTATTGAGAGAATCCTCTCGTTTTCTAAATTGTATTCCTATGTTTTTCAACATTACATTGTACATGAATAAATAGAGTATGAGGAGCCAATAGAAATTGGCGGATCCAAAGTAATTCAGCGGTAGTATTAGCCATGGCACGATACTCTGCTTCAGCACTGGAACGGGCAACAACAGATTGATTCTTACTTCGCCAGCATACCACATGGGAGCCCAAGAAGACGCAATAACCAGTGGTAGAACGTCGGTCATCAGGAGGGTCTGCCCAATCAGCGTCGGAATAACCACAAACAGGCAAAAAAGTCTGGAAGCAAAGAACAATCCCCGTCTTGGATGAGATTTAATGTAGCGGAGGCGGAAGACGGCATAGAGATGAGTATCCCGGGGAGCCTACATGAATTGGCTGACAACACCAACAGCATATGATAAATCAAGTCAGGTGATGGTGAGATAAATTAATTTCCTAACCAGCTTCTAATAAAACGTAGGAGAATCCAGAAAAGTTCCATCTAAGGCAGAGAGCTTGGTGTTGGTATCAAGTGGAGTGTTAGCTGGTTTGCAATCAGAGTAACCAGCATCTTGGAGGAGATCAAGGGCATATTTGCGCTGAGATAAAGTAAGGCCCTGAGAGGAATGAGCAACTTCAATCCCAAGAAAGTAACGTAAAGGCCCCAGATATTTGATTGCAAATGTGCGGTGAAGATGTGCTTTGAATGTAGAGATGGCGGTGGCATCATTTCCAGTGAGAACAATGTCATCCACATAAACAACTAAAATCATAACCACAACAGGGTGTCGATAAATAAAGATGGAGTGATCAATCCATCTGGCATCTTGAGAAACCATAAGGCAATACAGCACTGCTAAACTTCTCAAAGCAAGCCCCAGGAGATTGCTTGAAGCCATACAAAGCTTTACGGAGGCGACAGACAGAATGAGACGCCCCTTGCTTAACAAACCCCTGAGGGGGTAGTATATAAATTTCATCCTGTAAATCACCATGGAGGAAGGCATTCTTCACATCTAACTGATATAGCGGCCATGCATAGGTGGTGGCAAGAGAAATCAAAATTCGAACAGATGTAATCTTGGCCACTGGTGAAAAAGCCTCCTGATAGTCCACCCCATAGGTTTGTGTGAAACCTTTAGCAACCAGACGAGCTTTATAGTGAGCAATGGACTCATCGGAATTATGCTTCAAGGTAAATACTCATTTGCAGCCAACCGGAGTCTTGCCTAGAGGAAGAGGCACCATATCCCAACTATGATTCTGTTCTAGGGCCTCTAATTCTTCAACCATGGCTGCCTTCTAAGAGGGGTCCCGAAATGCAGTGTCAACACTCTTGGGAATCTTAACACTGTCCAGGGCTGTAAGAAAGTTGTGATAGAAAGGAGAAATAGCATGATAGGAAAAAAATTGGGCAAGTGGATGGAGAGTGCACGTAAGCTTACCTTTTTGAAGGGCGATAGGAAGGTCAGACGAAGCAGTGCTTTGTGTACCTGGTCCAGAAACAGATGTGATAGGGGCATGTGATGGATGTTGGGGTGGCCTGCATCAATATACCAAGGTAGGCTTGGGACCGCTAGCTGTGGTGGAGGTAGGAGTAGGATCGTTACCAAGAAGAGGAAAATAGACGAAGAGGGTGAATCAGAGGGTGTGAAGAAATAGGAATAGTCTCAAAGAAGGTGACATCCATAGACACACAGGTTTTGCCAGTGGTAGCGTCAAGACACTTGTAGCCTTTGTGAAAAGGGTGAGTAACCTAAAAAAAATGCAACACACAAGTTGAGTGACAGGCCAGTGAACTGGTGAACAAAGCAAGCACAACTAAAAATATGTAAAGGCAAAATAGGAATGTGTTTATGGAGTGAGAGTATTTGAACAGGCGACTGGTTTGATAACACACAGGATGGCATGCGGTTAATAAGGTAACAAGAGGTCAAGGGCTGTGGAACATGCATGGTAAAAAAAAGAGACCGAGCAACCTCCACGAGGTGTCTGTTTTTACGTTTTGCGACACCATTCTGTTGTGGGGTAGAAGGAAAGGACAATTGTGATTCAATGCCATGCTCATGCAAAAAGGTAAGAAAAGAATGAGACAAATATTAACCCCCCCCCCTCTTCTCTCTCTCTTTATCACTACGTAAAGTTTTAATTTTCAATTCAAACTGAGTGGCAACCAATTATAAAATGTGCGAAAATGATCAAACACTTCATACTTAGTTTTCATGAGATAAAGCCACGTCATTCGTGAAAAATCATCAATAAATGACACACAGTATCGAAAACCAATGCGAGAGGTAGAAGGCGATTGCCAAACATCAGAATGAATCACAAAAAATAATGAAGAAGCGCGTTTATTCATAGATGAAGAAAAACAAGTTCTAATATGCTTGCCAAACTGGCAAGGTTTAGATGCAAAATGCTGAAATGATAAAGAGGGAACAAGCTGTCATAAAATAGAATCACTAGGATGGCCAAGTCTGCAGTGCCAGAGCCACACATCAGACGAGGATGAGGTTGAACAGGCTTCAGCAGCAACCGAATGATCAAATAGATATAAGCCCCCAACTTCACGCCCACCACCAATCACATGCCTCGTGATCAGATCTTGGAAAACACAATGGGATGGAAAAAGGGTGGTTGAGCAATTAAATTGTTTAGTAAGCGCACTAACAGATAGCAAATTACTAGACAAATGGGGGACATGTAACACAGAGGAAAGGTGCATGGTGGAAGAAAGAGGAATTGTCCCTTGACCAGCAATGGTAGTAGAGGAACCATTAGCTAAGCGAACATTACCATATGAAACAGGAGAAATGGACGAGAAAAGAGAGGACAAACCAGCCATATGATCGGTGGCACCAGAATCGATGATCCACACATTAGAGGAGGTATGATTGGCCATAGGCCCAGTACCTGATGAGGAGAATACAACATTAGAGACCTCTAGATTCTGAAGATGGTCTAGGCATTGTAACAGCATGTTGAAGTCTTGTCTAGTCACAGGACTACCATCACCAACCAAATCAGGGGAGGAGGCAGGAGTAGCAGCGGAGATATTTGCTTGCTTCGGGAGCCTATGGAGTTTGTAACAGGAATCCACAAAGTGATTTTTCAGCTTACAATAAGTGCAAAAGCGGGACCCCTTCTTCCGGGGACCTTTGCTAGGCGAACCAGGAGCTCCCCGTCCCGTGCTAAAGAAGACACAGGAGAAGAAGATGTCACTAAGGCAGAGCGTTCAGCAAGCATAGGAGTCATGACTGAGCGGCGCCGGTCATCACGAAGTAGGGTAGAGTAAACGTCATCCAGAGTAAGAAGAGGACGTTGATAAAGCAACTGAGCTCGAATAGGTTCAAAATCCTGGTTGAGGCCAACAAGTAACTCAAACACCCATCTCCGAGAGAAAAGTTGCTGATATAGAACAACATCAACGGGTAACGCAAACTTAACAGCTTCAAGTTGATCCAGCTCAAGCCAACATGTCCGCATCTTGTAGTAGTACTGAATTAGAGAGATCTCCCACTGGCGAAGGTGAGAAGCAGTCTGATATAACTCATAAAGGTGGGCAAAATTATCACCATCTGAATACAAAGCCTTAATAGTGTCCCAGACATCTTTGGCTGTGAAAAGTGTATAGACAGTCCCACGAACATAATCCTCCATGGAATGAAGGAGCCAAGACTGCACAAAGGAGTTATTAGCTTTCCATGTACAATAGTAGTCCTTGTCTGGTTCAAGGGCATTACCATCGATATAATCGGGCAGCTGCTTGGCAGTAAGGAACATCTGAGCCGAGTGAGACCATTGGAAGTAATTGGTCTCATTCAACAAGACAGCAGTGATATTGCCAATATGCAGAGTGCAAGAAGACGTCAGATCAGGAAAAAAAGATTCTCCAGAGGTCTTTGGTGGTTCTGTAGAGGCAAACATTATCCCAAGAAGAACCCTTTAAGCAGAGGAATCTAAGATAAAGGAGTCAGAGAGAGCTGGGACAGCAAACTCGTAGCATAGCAGCAGTAGATGCAGAGCCAGCGAACCAAAAAGGGCAATAGTGGAGCCCACCGACGATGGATTCAGCAGCAGGCAGGAAGGAAGAAGACGAGGAGCAGACGACACCAAGGAGTAGAGAGAATCACCAGAGGCTGCGAAGAGAAGCAGATCTGGTGAAAAAAACCCAAAAAATGGAGTCTGGGCGTGTTCTGCAGCAACAAGGGAGATCAAGCATGTGGGGCCCACAGTTGGCCAGAACCTGTTGTCAGCCGGAGGAGAGTGTAGATGGATTAGGGGCGAAGCCAAAGGAAGAAGTCCAAGGCAAAGCAGTGTCCGGATCAAGCAGATCCAAGCAGAACAATAGACACAGAACAAGGTGCGACGGTAATTGTTGCAGCAGAGAAGCACCACCAGGGAGGGGCCCACCGAGATCAGATGAAGTCGCAATCTGATGGGATGAAGACTATGGTCAGAGGCAAAACCAAAGGTGGCTGCCGGAGGGAGATCCAAGGCCAGACAAAGCAGATCGAGGGTCAACAATCCAGATCGGAAGTTGTTCTGGTGGAAAACAGGGCAGTGGAAACCAAAGGAAATGTCCTGCGCAGAGAGCCAAGGACAGGAACCAACAAGCAATGCAAGGAGTGGGTCCACGACAGATCCTCAGAGAACAGGGTCGAAGGAGACACCGAAATCCAACGAGAGATGATTTCGCCGGTGAGGAATAGTACAAAGTGGAAGAAAAAACACCCCTTAAAGCGTCCAGAAGATCTTTCTAGTTGATACCATGTTGAATATGATAATAAAAATAAGAAAAATATAAAGGAAAAGGAGATGAAGGATCTATTGAGAGAATCCTCTCGTTTTCTAAATTGAATTCCAATGTTTTTCAACTTCACATTGTACATGAATAAATAGAGTATGAGGAGCCAATCATGATGGCAAAAAAGGAAAATAGAATAAATATAAATCTAATTACAATTGTGTTGTGCAATATACACTGAATGTGGACACTATCCTGAGATGGGTCGGGTCTCACAACTAGTGGGACCCACTTCAACATTGTTTTCCAGCGACTGTCCGGGACGCATAAAATCCCTTTTTGGGTATTTCTCATTGGATATGCAAAGAACCCACCCTTCTGGCCTTCGACTTTGGCCTCTAAGTGGAATTTTTTGCTTCGGTCTGTACCTTGTGGGGCCCACGTCCTCCATTGCATCTCAGATCTCCTGCAACAACTTCAATTTGGGTTTGTGCTCGTGGTTTTTGGTTTCTTTCTGTGGGCTGCTCTGTTGGTACTCTGTTCCTTGGGGCTCTATTACTAAGAACTGATTTGTGTGATCAATCTCAATGGCTTCCTGTCGCCCTTTCTCCTGGAGATGATATGGTTCAAGTATCTCGGAAAGAATTTGATTCCTTACAGCAAGGCATGATGCATCTTAAGAGTCTTCAATCCTCTAGTTATTTCCAAACTTTTATTGCTCAATTAGGTAATATCTCATCCGTTAGCCCCTCGATTCTTGATTCTGGGCTACCGATCACACGTCCTGTATGTCTCATCTTTTTCCCTCTCTTCATTCTCTTTCTCTTGGACATGTTAAACTTGTTGATGGGACCCTTAACTCAATCAATGGTATACGGACTATTCCTCTCTCTCTCTCTCTTCTACTCTTGATGTATCTTTCGTTCTTCATGTTCCTCTCTTGTCTAGTAATATTTTATTCTCTTACTAAGGCCACTAAACTGTTCCGAGACCCTTTTTTTCCTCCTCATTGTTTTTTTCAGGATTTGGTCAGCAAAAGGACAATTGGGGGTGGTCGTGAAGAAAAGGGCATGTACTTCTTTGATCCTCAAATTGGCGTTGAACATGTTGCTCGTTCCACTAGTCATCAGGATACTTGGATTTGGCATTGTCGGCTTGGTCATCTGTCCAATACAGTGTCAAAGTATTTGCTACCTTCTTTGAATATTAATAATTTTGTCTGTGAAAGTTGCTAGTATGAGAACCAAACTCGGCCCACATTTTCTCCGTCTTCTTATCCTTGCTCTTCCACTTTTCTCTCCTTAATACATTCTGATGTTTGGATGTCACCTGTTGTTTCTTCAACGGGCTTTCGCTATTTTGTTACATTATCGATGATCACTCCCACATGACTTGAGTTTAGTTGATGAAACATAAATTTGAGGTCCTTGATCACTTACGTGTTTTTCATAAATGGGTTACTACTCAATTTGATTGTCACCCTAAAATCTAGCGAAGTGATAATGGGAAAGAATAAATGTCTCACTCATTTTTGCATTTACTTCAGGAACATGGGATTGAATCTCAAACTTCTTGCCCCCATATACCTCAACAAAACGGAGATGCTGAAATAAAGAAGCGTCATCTTCTTGAAGTAGCCCGATCTTTGTTGTTTGCAATGAATGTCCCTCAGTCATATTGGCCTGAGTTTGTTCTTACTAGGGCTAAAATCTGGCCGGGTCAGGTCGAGTTTTTTAAAACCCAACACGGCCCGAGTTACTAATATATGGAATCCGACCTGACCCGAACTTTTGACCCCGACGTCTTGACCCTACCGACCCGAATTATAACCCGACTCAAACGAAAACTGACCCGACCCGTATTTTGAACCTATTTTAGCATACTTTTTACCGGGTCGGGTTGGGTTTGATAGAGTCGGGTCAGGTTAACTTAAAAATCTCTCAACCCAACCCGACCCGAATTCAATGCCGGTTTCTGACTTCTCAACCCGACCCCCTGACCCGACTTTCATAACCCAACCCGCATGATTTTCAGGTCTGGTCATGCGAGCTCGGGCCAAAACCCGACCCGAATTTCACCCCTAGTTCTTACTGCTTGTTATTTAATAAACTGCATGTCCACGAGAGTATTAAATGACAAAGCACCTATTGATATTCTTTCTACATGTCGATCTGTTTCTATACTTCCGTTGCGTGTTTTTAGATGTACCTGTTTTGTTCATGATTTTTCTGCAAATAAGCTTTCAAAAAAAAATCTGTGAAATGTGTTTTCTTGGGCTACTCTTCCCCTCAAAAGGACTACAAATGTTTTGAACCGACATCTGGTAAAAGATTTATTTCTATGGATGTTACATTCTTTGAAAATACTACATATTTTCAACAATCCAATCGTAGGTCGTTTTCTTCTACTCTTGTTCATCCTATTCTTACATATGTTCTTCCTATTTTTATAGATAAGAGTTGACACTTCTACTAATAAGTCTACCCCTAACCATGTCATCGTTTATCACAGGAAGAAAGACAGGTATCCTGCTTCACCTACTATCACCCAATCATCCTTGGACAGTCAAGATCCATCACCTGCGGATTCTGATCTTCCCATTGCTTCGAGGAAAGGTAAACGTGTATGTACTGAACATCTATTAAATCATTTTGTTTCCTATCATGTTGTTTCTCCTTCATATCGCAGCTTCCTCTCCAAACTAGATACCCCTTCCATTCGTAAGAGGATTGATTGTGCTCTTCGAGATCCTTCTTGGAAGGCTGCTATGGAAGAAGAGTTGGCAGCGCTTGAAAAAAATCACACTTGGGAGATAGTATCTCTGCCACAAGGGGAGACTCCGGTAGGGTGTAAGTGGGTTGCTATTAAACACAATTCAAATGGATCCATTGCTCTATAAAGCTCGTCTAGTGGATAAAGGCTTCACTCAGACCTACGGGATTGACTATCAAGATACTTTCTCTCCTCTTGCAAAGATCACTTCAGTACGGGTGATTATCTCTATTGTTACAACTCAATAGTGGACTCTTCATCAGTTAAATGTTAAGAACGCATTTTTCAATGGTAACTTGAAAGAGAGAGTTTACATGCTACCACCACTCGGCCTTATTAGACAGGGGGAGCAAAAGAAGGTATGCAGACTCAAGAAGGCTCTTTACAGTCTCAAGCAGTCTCCACAAACCTGGTTTGAGAAGTTCAGCGGTGCTTTGTTACCTTATGGTTTCTCTCGGTGTCAGATGGATCACTCTGTTTTTATCTACTGTCGTCACTCTGTTGTAATGCTTCTAGTGGTGTATATTGATGATATTGTCCTCACAGGTAATAATGATGTGGCCATTTTTAGACTCAAAGAGTATCTACAGCACACATTTGATATTAAAGATCTAGGGCCACTTCGTTACTTTTTTGGGATTGAGGTCGCTCGCACTTCTAGAGGCCTCTCTCTAGCCCAGTGAAAGTACGCGCTTGATCTCTTACAGGATGCTGGATATTCTGGATGTAAACCTGTTGATACTCTGCTAGATGCTAACACCAAATTATCTGCTTCCGATGGAACTCTCTTTGATACTCCTGTGTTCTATCAAAAATTGGTTGAGAAATTGATTTACCTCAATATCACCAGACCTGATTTATCATATGTTGTTGGTGTTGTAAGCCAAATCATGCATGCTCCACAGGATACCCATCTTCATGTTGTCCTTCGCATCCTTCGGTATCTTAAGGCTCATCCTGACAGAGGGTTATTTTTTGAACGGCAGTCTTCCTTCTCCGTTTGTGGGTACTCCGACGCCGATTGGGCCAGCTCTCCTGATGACCGCCACTCCACATCTGGTTACTGTGTACTCTTGAGCTCTCATTTAGTCTCCTGGCGCAATAATAAACAATCTGTGGTTGCGCGTTCTAGAGCTGAAGTGAAGTATCGTGCAATGGCCAATACTACGGTAGAGTTACTTTGGATTAGACAATTTCTTACTGAGTTGGGCCTTGCTCCTGCAGATCATTCATCATGTTCTGTGGCAATCAGGCGGCCATCAACATTCCCTCAAATCCGGTCTTTCATGAGAGAACCAAGCACATTAAAGTTGATTGTCATTTCATTCATCAGCATATTTATGAAGGCCAATTGTTTACCCCTTACTTGCACTCTAAATCCACTTGCGGATATGTTGACAAACGCCATTCTTCGACATCAACTCACTATCAGTTAGTGGTAAGCTGGGTTTACTAGACATCTTCGAACCAGCTTGAGGGGGGGTGTTGGGGGACCCATAGTTGACCATATACGACCCTCAGTCCCATAAGTGTTGACCAGAATCATCTTATTATGAAAAGTCAACTTTGTTTATATTGCTAACCATAGAATTGATTGTAATTGATGTAATCCAATATTCTTTTATTTTCCTTTTATTTTTAGCCACCTTGATTGGATCCTTGATTTTACAATACAATCAAAGTGACGAATCATTCTCCATTTTGTTTCTTCTCCTTCTTATTTTCTTATTTCAGTATTATTATTCTACACCAGAATCACATGATTTTAGCCCTTTTGCGATTTTCCTACCGATTCGAATCGAGACGGGAACCAATTCGATTCGAATCGCAGGATTTGAAGCATGAATCATACGATTTTAACAACATTGATTTATAATGAATAAAAAAGAAGAAGAAAAAAAATCTCTTCTAAGGTTTGCACGCCTAGGGCTCCATCTTCTTTATTTTCCAATTACATCACACCCAATGCAACTTGTCATGTGGATTTATTACATAATAAAAAATTAAAATAAAAATAAAATCCTAGAGGAGTTGGCACCCAATTCTTGCATAAAAGAGAGAATTTATTGTGGGAAAGTTACTAAGCATGGACTATATCTCCTAAAGTCAAGGGATAAGGAATCTTATAAGATGGAGAGAAATTCAATCCCGCAACTTTTCCTTGTGTCGTACTTTTGAACCACCTAATTGGGACAAACTACGCCCAAATTGAGAAATTATGGGCCTAACCCATATCCATACCCAATGGGCCACTTATTTAAGGATTTTAGGCCCAATTGGAACTAAAATGAGCCTATTTTGCCATGAACAAAGATTCAATAAGATCTTATAGCCAATTCTTCAATAATGTCTTGAATTTCATCCTGTGTATCCATGGAGATGTCCTTATCAGTACATTTTTTCTCTTTTTTTCTGAGTGATGAGAAAAACAATTATTAAAAAAAGAACACAGTACAAGCGTAGGAATAGAAGGCTTACACCCAAAAACCAAAAGAGTAGGAAAACGATACAAAAGAAACCTCACATAATAACCAAAAAATCCCCTACAGCCCACAACACAATCACCTCTAAAATCAATAGAAAAATACACTCATGCTCTTTTCAACTCCAAGCTTAGCCAAGAAGTCCGCCACAACATTGGCTGATCTTCCAACATGTATAAAGGAGACATCTCAACCTATGCATAGAAACCTTATTTCCTAACCATTGAAACCAATTTCCAAGGTGGTCTTCTACAGCCCTTCGCCCACTTAATTGCATTCAGAGAGTCCCCCCCTCAACAATAAACTTCTCCTGACCAAAATTCACCCACAGGACCAAGGCTCTCCTAATCTCTAATAACTCTGTCTCAATGAGTCTTTGACACCAACTGATTCCAAGAAGAAAAGGGAGGGTGTTTTTTTTTAATAGGTAACTTTAAAAAGGAATGGGCGGAGGCGAAGAAAATGGAGGTTATGCCTCCCAAATTGAGCAAAACCCCACCAATCGCTGTTGAAACTGGTTTACCTCTTGTTGCTCCATCTACATTAAACTTATATTCACCAGGTGAGGGGCGAATACCAAAACACACTGTTAGTTTCTATTCTAACCCGCCCTCGATTTATAGAAATCCATTAAAGCATAAGCCCTAAATTCCTTACTCACCGACCATAACATCCATTTAGCCGTTATAAAAATTTCATTCTCCTTACTAGATTTATTCTAAAAACTTCTAACATTCCTTTCCCTCCATAACAACCATAGGATAGCAACCGGGAATAGTATTCCTAGCCACTTTCTTCTTGACTCCAATTTCATAATATTCCAACTCTCCAGTATTCCAGAGTAGGAACTTCCAAGGACACACGATGCTCCCATCAACGTAGCAAACCTAGACCATAGAGTCCTCACAACCAAACACCTTGTAAACAAATGATCGACATCCTTCAGTACTTAGGTGCCACTATAGAACAAAACAAATGCATTGATTGGATATAGCTAATAGGATGGGAGCAAGGTAGGCTGTGTGTAAGCAAGCTTGTCTTTTTTTGTTATGAAATAGAATAGTGCCATTTCAATGATGAGCATTTCTTGAAAATGGCAATTCAGCATGCAATGTCATATGGCAGAAGAGAGAGAGAGAGAGAGAGAGAGAGAGAGAGGGAGAGAGTAATGGTGATGGAGATGTTTATGTTAGATGGTAATGTGGTGTAACAAGAAAAGAAAGAATTATAAATGAGCACATTTGGGAAAGTCTAAAACCTACTCCGACTGAAAAAGAAAAAGAAGGTTCAATTTGAAAATGACTTAGTATCACTTTGTGAGAAACGTTGGTACTTAGGAGCAACTATAGAACAAAATGGAGGGATTGATTTGGATATAGCCAATAGGATGGACATAGGTTGGGCCAAGTGTAAGCAAGATTTTTTTTGGTTATGCAATAGAATAGGGAATTTCTTTAAAATGGCAATTAAACACGCAACATAATATGCAGGAAAAAACAGAGAGAGAGAGAGGGAGAGAGGGAGAGAGAGAGAGAGGTGCAATTATAGAACAAAATGGAGGGATTCATTTGGATATAGCTAATAGGATGGGCATAGGGTGGGCTAAGTGTAGCAAGCTAGTTTTCTTTCTTCTTCTTTTTTTCAATGCAATAGAATTGGGCATTTCTTTAAAATGACAATTACACATGCAATGTCATATTATAAAACAGAGAAAGAGAGAGAGAGAGAGAGAGAGAGGCATAATTAGAATTGAGTGCATTCAGGAAGAAGAAGGAAAAAAAAAAACAAATCAAAAGGAGGACAAAAACAACCAGTTATGATGGTTCGAACACATCTATGGTGGACCAAAAACCACCCTACCATGAAGTCGATGGGATTATATGTAAAAGGTACTAGTAGAAGGTGAAGGCTGTTAAACAAGTGGATTGAGGTGATAAGACATAATAGGGTTGGGGCAAGGGAGAACACTATTGTTGACAGAGTTATGGAAATATAGAACTTCGAAAGTTGACCCTAGATAACTAGGAAATGAATAAAAATAAAAAAGGAATCTCAGCTAAAATGTTTTGGACATGTCTATAGAAGACTAGAAACAGCCTTACTATGAAGAATCGAAGGATTACATGTAAAAGGTACTAGGACATAGTGAAGGCTATTAAAGTAGTGGATTGAGGTAGTAAGGCACGATATGTAATAGGATTTGGGTTGAGAGAGAACATTATTGTTGACAGAGTGGTGGAAATATAGAACTTCAAAAATTGACCCAGATGGTTGGGACAAAAGTATTGATGATAATGATAAAGATGATGAAATATAATATTAGGTATGAATAGTATGTAAATATGTACATTAATATAAAATATGTTAAAAATATAATCTAATTCCGATCTCTCAAACCACCATGTTAAATCATAATCAGTTTTTAACGGTAATAGAGAAGGATTTCCTTAAACAAACTCAAAGAATTACAAGATTCCCAGTATATGAGAGAAATACCGACGTCGAAGAAGCAACAGCTTCCAAAAGAAACAATGAAACCCACAAAGAGGAGCATTACAACATCACCCCAAAACTATACGCACCTCACCCTCTAACAGCACCTAAGAAGTCAACTAGGGCCCCTTCCCTATCCACTCTTATCTTTGCTAAAAAGCCAGCCACTCAATTAGCCTCCCTCCTAGTGTCAATGAACACCACCGCCAACTGGGAACACAAAACCCTAAACTCCCTGACCACTGGTATCAACCTCTAGGGAGGGGACTTCCCACCACTAGTCCATTTTATTTCATTCACTCAATTACCAATTACCCAGACAGAAGTCTCGACCAAAGAAGCAGGGCTTTCCCAATAGCAATTAATTCGGCCTCGTTTCAATGCTTAATACCCATTGATTCCAAAAACAAAAGAATCGACTCCATTACGTTGTTATGCACCACACTATGCCTAAGGGGCCAAGCATACACTACATTAAGTGATTGTACAAAACTTTCAAAAAGTCCTTTCAAATCTTTTTGATACTAAGCAAGTCAGATATGGATAAAAATAGGAAATGCATACCCCAATTGGATTTAGGATCATATCTTTGTATAGGGACCATACATATTGAGATTTAGATACAAATCCATGACTAGGTAGTTGGATTAGGATTTGAATCAATCTAGCAATTGACGTAAATCCAACACAACCACCACCCTATCAACTAGATGTATATTGTATCAATTTCCTAAACCAGGGCCAAAATTTGGAATTACCAACATGCAAAAGCAATAGTTACAAACATGTGGAGATAACAACAGCAGAACCCCCAAGTCAGAAAAATAAATGAATAGATGAAAAGAAAGCCAAAGCTTCAAGAAAATACCTAGTTGGATTTTGTGAAGGAGCCCAAAGGACACATATTACCACAAGCAATATGTATGCAAAGACGTTCCAAAAAGCAGGGATGATCCAAGCTCTTTCCCAAAGCTCACTTAAAGGGTCTGATGCATTAAAGTACAACTGCATTTCAAGAAGTTAAAGCTTGTATGTAAGCATTTAGGGATGATAATCTGAAAAGAGAAAAATAACGGAAAAACTTAGCTGAAAATTGAATGAAGTGGAAATTGGAAAAGAAAAAAGTAAATCTTTTTTCTCAAGCTCACAAACTTGGCTGAAAATGATCAACACCACATACTTCATGCGTCCCGCCCATTTTTTTGTGGCACAAAATTTTATAATAGACATGCACATCTATCAAATGCTTCACGTATTCCTTTGTTGCTACTGTAAAACTTGCTCTAACATGAACACACGCACGCACACACACTCATAACAATTTTGACGCAGGACAAGCTATGATACCAAATCTAAGTAAGACATATCAAAATAACGAAGACCTGATAGATAGATGCCTATATGAGAATGCAAAATGTGTATAGTGAATCTAAAATGACAAACAACCCATATCCATGATTTACATAAGATGCTACAAAGATAAATTAATATAAAACAAAGAATATAACAAAACTTGTGCAAATTCACATAGACAATTAATCAAAGAGATTCAAAAAGAACAATAAGAACAGACTCAGGCCAATATGACTGAGGGACATTCATTGCAAACAACAAAGATCAGGCTACCTCAAGAAGATGACGCTTCTACCTTCCAACAACTCCATTCTACTGAGGTGTATAGGAGCAAGAAGTTTGAGATTCAATCCCATGTTCCTGAAGTAAATGCAAAAATGAGCGAGACATATATTCTCCCTCATTATCACTTTGCAAGATTTTTGGGTGACAATCAAATTGAGTAGTAACCCATTTATGAAAACCATGAAAGTGATCAAAGACCTCAAATTTAAGTTTCATCAAATAAACCCAAGTCATGCGAAAGTAATCATCAATGAATGTAACAAAATAGCGAAAGCCCGTTGAAGAAACAGCAGGTGACATCCAAACATCAGAATGTATTAAGGAGAGAAAAGTGGAAGAGCAAGGATAAGAAGACGGAGAAAATGGGGGCCACGTTTGGTTCTCATACTAGCAACTTTCACAGACAAAATTATTAATATTCAAAGAAGGTAGCAAATACTTTGACACTGTATTGGACAGATGACTAAGCCGATAATGCCAAATCCAAGTATCCTGATGACTAGTGGAACGAGCAACATGTCCGACGCCAATTTGAGGATCAAAGAAGTACATGCCCTTTTCTTCACGACCACCCCCAATTGTCCTTTTGCTAACCAAATCCTTAAAAAAACAATGAGAAGGGAAAAAAAGGTCTCGGAACAGTTTAGGGGCCTTAGTAAGAGAATAAAATATTACTAGACAAGAGAGGAACATGAAGAACGGAAGATACATCAAGAGCTATGAAGCACGGATACGTGTCAGCCCTTTGAGCATCCGTGTCGGATGCGTATCCAACACGGATACGGCCGGATACGGCTCGGATACTTGTTCGATACACATCCAATTAATTAAATATTTTTCAAATACAGATACGCCACCAATAAACGTAGGTGTGCGAGGATACGGCACGCAACACGGCGGGACACACAACACTCAATTTATTTTTTTTCCTTATTTTCCCCAAAAAAAAAAAGACGGAAAAGGAAAAAAAGAAGGAAAACAGGATGGCTTTGGAAAAGAAAAAGACTGCTACCTTTTGCCTCTGCTATAAAGCCTTCGAGATATGTTCGCTTCCTCTTCCTCTTCCTCTTTTCTTCTCTTTCTTCTTCGCAGCCCTCTGCATCTCATCTTCTTCGCCGCCTATGCATCTCATCTTCTTCGCCCTCTTACAGAATCCCTTTTGTATGCGTTTCTTTCGCAGAAACCCTTTTCTTTGTATTTCTCTCATCGGTTGCCTTTTAGATACCCCATTCGCTTATTATAATATACATTTTTAACCATTCGTATTACCGCAGATACATTCGCACGTGACTATGATGTGAAAGCAAACTTACCCCATTAGCATATTATATACATTGATTCGGATATCCCATTCGCATATTATATACTGTAATGATATAGATATATTTTTTAACATATTATATATATAATAATAATAATAATTCTAATAGTCTAATATTGTAACTGTAAATAATATATAACTATATATTTCAGTATTCTTTTTTTAACCTCAATAACCATTCGCATATTATATATTGTAATACTCTAAATATTATTTATAACATATTATACATATCTATTTATAATACTAAATTATAAATAATCTAGTATTGTAACTGTAAATACTATATAACTATATATTTCAGTATTTTATAATCTGAATTTATTTTGTTGATATATATATGAAATATTTTTTTTTTAATTCAACGTATCCCGCCGCACCCATATCGTAGTTTTTCAAAATTTTCCGTATCCCCGTATATATATATATATATATATATATATATATATAGTTAATTCAGCGTATCCCGCCGCACCAGTATCGTAGTTTTTCAAAATTTTCTGTATCCCCGTATCAGATAAGCGTCGCATCCGCTACATGCACCTGTATCGGTGCTTCTTAGACCAAGAGTAGAAGAGAGAGGAATAATCCCCATACTATTGATGAAGGTAAGGTCCCATCAGCAAGTTTAACATGTCCAAGAGAAAAAGAATGAAGAGAGAAAACAAGACGAGACATACCGGACATGTGATCGGTAGCCCCAGAATCAAGAATCTAGGGGCTACCGGATGAGATATTACCTGATTACGCAATAAAAGTTTGGACATAACCAGCGGATTGAAGACTCTTAAGATGCATCATGTCTTGCTGTAAAGAATCAAATTATTTCCGAGACACTAGAACCATATCATCTCCAGGAGGAGGGCGGTAGGAAGCCATTGAGATTGATCACACAAATCAATTCTCAGAAATAGAGCCCCAAGGAACAGAGTACCAACAAAGCAACCCACAGAAACAAACCAAAAACCACGAGCACAAACCCAAATTGAAGTTGCTACAGGAGATCTGAGAAGCAATGGAGGACGTGGGCCCCACAAGGTACAGACCGAAGCAAAAAATTCCACTTAGATGCAGTGTGGAGTGATGGGCGATTGTAATGGGCCAAAGTCCAAGGCCAAAAGGGTGGATTCTTTGCAGATTCAATGAGAAATACCCAAAAATGGGATTCCAAGCATCCCAAACAGTCGCTCTAAAACAATTTGGAAGTGGGTCCCACCAGTGAAGGAATGATGAACACTCAGGTGCGATGGAAACGACAACCAGAGGCGACTGTAGGGGGGCCGCAGCAGTAGGGAAGAGAAGTTCCCAAGCAGCAGATCTAGAGAAAAAGTGCAGAAAACGCATTGCTCAGATGTCCCTGGCAGCTTGTGCGAAAAACTGTAAACAGGGGTCCCACCAGTGATGGGAGGTGGGGAAGGCCAGTCTGATCAAAGCACAAGCAGGGGAGCGAACGCAGCAAACCTGGTTCCAAGCAAAACCAATCAGAAAGCAAGCACATTTGGCCCAAAAACTATCACAGTCCAAGGCGGCAGCGTCCCAGGCAGCAACCCAAAAAACAACCAAATCTGAGGGGCCCACATGGATCAGATCAAAGATCCAATGGTACAGATGAATGGGCCACCAAAAAACGGAAGGGATATGGTGGGGTCCCGTCGGCAGAGGCTTGTCTGGTCAACGGATAGAAGGCCGAGAACGCAGAGCTGCAGAGAAAGAAGAGAACGCAGATTTGCAGATTGAGAAAGATCCAGATCTGCAGGAGGAGGAGGAAAGGAGGGAGAATCCGCTACAGACGTCCTCATAGAAGAGGCTGGAGACCGAGGAAGAACAGGAACTCCAACGATGAACAGTAAAATAGAAGAAGAAAGCCTCCTAAAGCGTCCAGAATTTCATTCTGGCTGATACCATGTTTAAAATAATAAAGAGAAAGAGAGAATATGGAAAAGAATTCTTCTTTGAATTGTATTGAATGTTGTATTGAATAGAAAGAGTTAGTACACACGTGTATATATATATATATATATATATATATATATATATATATATATTAAAGGGAGCCAATCAAATCAGCAAAAAAGGAAAGAAAAATAAATTACATGTGAAAAAACATTACAACAATCTGAACCTTGAAAGTTCAGAGATCTAAACTTATGAGCAGAGAGTCTATAAGTACCAACTGTGTCAATGGAGAGAATGCCTGACCTTGACTGAATAATTCTGATAACTGTTGTGTTGAGAATTAAGCATTCTGAAAAGCTGAGAATTGAGAGACTATATGCTCATCACTTGTGAATCATTTGATAGTCCATTGGGTGTTCTATCACTTCGATCTTAACCGATCTGAAAGAGCGTGTGAGACTCTTGCTTTGATAAGTGATTGGAAGATCAATGAGAGTGATCTAGGGTAACTTGTTTAGTGCTAATCTAGATATCCTTCTTCAGATCCTTGGTTGAGTGTTGTGATTGGTATATCATCTGCAACAAGGACGGGTGTTGTGGAGGAAGTGTTGGGTTGAACACTGATGAGATGGATTGGAGTGTTGGACGGCATCGACAAAGTCTGTGAGTACTTTGTTCGTGTCATGTGTGAAGACTCTGGTAGAGTCTTGTGAGTGAAGACTCGAGTAGAGTCTTATTGTGGTGACTCAGTGAGTCAAGGTGAGAGAGCAACTCAGGTGAGTTGTTTTGGTGAGGACTTGGTGAAAGTCAAGTCTGTAGACTCAGGTAGGGCATTTGATCATTTTAGTGGAGTTAGTCAGATATCCCGAGGTCAGGAGAGTCTGCAAGTGGACGCAGGTCAAGGGGACCGAACCACTATAAAAATCCTTGTGTTGTGGAGATTTTATTTGTGTGTGATTGTTTATTTATTTCTTAATCATCACAATAATTTGTTGCATGCTTGAAACATAACTTGTGAGTAACCGGTGCATGCAAAGTTGATCAATTGATAAAGATCAAACTGAATACATAGCTCGGTTAAGAGTTCTGAACGAACTAGTTCAGACTACCGAACAGAAGCACAAAAAAGGGAGAAGAACATTAAGGTTCGGTTTAGAGTTCTGAACGGACTGGTTCAGACTTCTGAACAAACGATGTTCTGAATTTGTAAGAGTCTGATATTGGAAATTCATCTTGGTATCCAGAAAATATGCTTAAAGAGTTAGTATCATAAATCTTCTAGATTTATCAAGTCATCTATCAATATCATTGTGTTTAAAACGTTGATATATTGATCACATTGAGTTTTAGTGTATGCAATCATACTCTTATTGATATTGATCATGTTAGGCTCTGTGGAGCCTGATCATCAGAGATGTAATGGTGAATCTGTTCGGAGGTCGAGTTCTTTGTTGATTTCTCTTTTCTATCTTCGATATTGTTGTTTCCATGAGGTAGGAAAGATGTTTCTTCCCAACAGATAATTATGCTACAAATACTATGATACTTTGATTGCTTGTATTAATTGTTTAATACATCAGCTTCCGCTTAGAATCAACCTTATTTATTTTGAGGATTAATTGGATTAACATTGTTAGTTGGTTAGGATTAAACAGTTAATTCAGTTGAACAAAGTTAAGTAAGAAAAGACCACTTAATCAAGAGCAACTGCGAATAGAAGTTGGGTGGGGGGGTTAGGATGCGCGAATGAAAGAGGGGATCGTGATGACAACTGATCTGAGGCAGAGTGTAAGATGGCTGAAAAGTGTCTCCTTACTGCCTCCTGAATTCCATCCTTATCCACCACTCTCATTCCTTCCACTACGATAGATTTAATTCCATTACCTATTTTTCTGACATTCGTAGTCTTATGGAAGAAGCTAGTGTTTTTATCACTCTCTTTTAGCCACAAAGCTCTATGTTTCTGTATCCATTCCACTTCTTCCAATTGCAAGCATCTCACAGAGTTGTCTTGCAGCTCTTCATCAAGAGTAATTCCTCCTCGTCTAGGTCTCTTTCCTCTTCCAATCTATTCCACCCTTCAAGCTCCCATAAAGCGACATCCTTCCTGTCCGACACATGCCCCTCATTAGATTTAACCCACTCCTTGATCTTTGATTTTAGTAGGTTGAGTTTCCTTGATGAGACGAAGCCAGCCCAGCCATGAACAAAGAACCCACCCACCATTGCTTCACCAATTCCACAAACTTGGGACCGTCCAGCCAAATGTTATTGAACAGAAATGGCTTTGGACCCCAATCGATCTACTCGTATCTAGGAGTATCGGGCAATGATCCGATATCAGGCTAAATAACTTAATCTAACTCACATTCGAGAAACGAGAGTCCCACTCAGATGTGATGAGGAACCTGTCTAGCCTACTCATTGTTGACCTTGAGCGGTCGTTAGACCAAGTGAGAACCATCCTCTGTAGAATAATAGAAGAGATATGGAGAACAGAGAAGAATTCTCTCTATCTTGTATATTGATGTCATATAAATTGAAAACGGGTACATGTATAAATAGGGAAAAAAAGTGTCAATCTTGGTGGCTTAAAAAGGAAAAAAATAAATGAATAATTATCTACAATTAATCATACAACTAATAAGTTGTGTTTCCAAAATTAGATAATTCGAGTAAACTCTATCCTGAAGTGGATCCCAGAACACCTTACGTGTCCTGAAATGGGTCCCACAACACTCCCCCTCAAGTGGATTCGAAGATGTCGATTAAGCCCAGCTTGCTAACAACCGAAGTGAGCCGAGTTCAGGGAACTAACTTTGTGAAAATGTCCGCAAGCTGATCTTTAGAATTCATATGAGGAGTGAAAAGTCGACCTTCATAAATATGCTGACGAATAAAGTGACAATCAAGTTCGATGTGCTTAGTCCGCTCAAGAAAAACTGAATTGGAGGCAATGTTGATGACAACCTGATTGTCACAGAATATGATGAGTGGATCGGCAGGAGCAAAGCCTAATTCAGTAAGAAACTGTCGGAACTACAACAATTCAGAAGCAGTATTAGCCATGGCACGGTATTCGGCATCAGCACTAGACCGAGCAACAACGGACTGCTTCTTACTTCGCCAGACAACTAAATGTGAGCCCCAGAGAACACAATAGCCGATAGTAGAGCAGCGATCATCTGAAGACCCGACCCGATCAGCATCAGAATAACCGCGAACCAGACAAGTATGCTAGTGTGCATAGAACAAGTCGCAGCCAGGATGAGTCTTAAGATACCGAAGGATATGGAACACAGCATGGAGGTGAGTGTCCCGTGGTTCATGTATAAACTGGCTGACAACACCAACAACATAAGAAAAGTCACGTCTCGTCATGGTGAGAAAAATGAGCTTGCCGACGAGTTTTTGATAAAAACTCAACGTATCAAGAAGAGTACTATCGGATGCAGATAACTTGGTGTTCACATCCAGCAGAGTATTAACAGGTTTGCAGCCAGAATAGCCATCACCCTAGAGGAGATCCAGAGCATACTTCCATTAAGAGAGATAAAGTCCACGAGAAGACCAAGCCACTTCAATGCCAAGAAAGTACCGAAGGGGCCCCAAATCCTTAATATCAAAAGTCCGATAAAGATAACGTTTGAAGGAAGAGATGGCAGCATCATTATTACCTGTGAGGACAATATCATCAATATAGACCACCATAGTCATCACAACTGAGTGAATGCATAGATGAAGACTAAGTGATCCACCTGACAGCGAGTAAAACCATAAGGTAACAAGGAACTGTTAAACTTCTCAAACCAAGCACGGGAAGACTACTTAAGACCATTTTCTTTTTTTAGCAGTAACAGAGAAAATTTCATTAAACAAAAAGAGGTACAACAAAAGATCCAAGTACAAAGAATAAGGTTTAAAAGGGTTAGACCAAAAAACAAGAAAAACAACAAGAAAATGAGAAATCAAAACAAATGTACAAAAAACATTAAGGAATGTCATAAGAAAAAACATCCGAGAAATGATTGTTAACTCCCAATTTAGCAAAGTAGTCTGCCACTCCATTAGTTGAACGACCGATCTTAGCAAAAGATACAGCATCTCTTCTGCCAATTCTCTAACCTCCCTTACCAAATTGACTATTCTCTATGGAGGGCACCTCAGACCCTTTGCCCACTTGAATGCATTTGCCGAATCCCCTTCAATAACCAATTTACCTTGCCCATGACTATTTAAGACCATAAAGAGTCTTCTTAAGTCTGCAGACAGAATTGGGCCCCCCTACTTGACAAACCCTAAAGAAGGAAACATATACACTTCTTCCTAAATATCACCATGGAGAAAAGGACTCTTTACATCTAACTGGTGCGAGGGCCAGGTATAAGTGGTAGCAAAGGAGAACAAGATGCACACAAAGGTAATCTTGGCGACAAGTGAAAAAGTGTCTTGGTAGTCTACCCCATATGTCTGCGTGAAGCCTTTGACCACTAGGCGTGCCTTATATCTGGCAATGGATCCATCTGGATTATGCTTCAAGGTAAAGACCCATTTGCACCCAACTGGAGTCTTTCTCGAAGGTAAAGGAACCATCTCCTATGTGTTGTTCTTCTCAAGGGCAGCTAATTCTTCATCCATGTCTGCTTTCCAAGAGGGATTTTTCAAGGCCGTGTCGATCATCTTTGGTATCTTAATGTTATCCAATGCTGTGAGAAAACTGTGATAGGAGGGTGAAACAGCATGATATAATGCAATCCGATCAATCAGATAAGTAGTACAAGAGCACTTACCTTTGTGAAGTGCTATAGGGAGATCAAATTAATCAGAGAGACTGGTGGATCTGGACCACTGGCAGATGGGTGAGTGGTGTCAACCACAAGTGTCAGTCGAGACTGTCGCCGTTGATACACCAAAAGGGACTTGGTGGAACTCGGAGAACTAAGATCTGCAGAAAGAAGAGGAAGAATTGGGGAAGGAGAAGAAGTAGAGGGAGCTGAAAAATAGGGATCCCCGCTCAAAAAAGGTTACATCCATGGAGATGTATGTTTTCCCAGTGAGGGGATCAAGGCACTTATAGCCTTTGTGAAAAGGTGAGTAATCTAGAAACACACAGCGCATAGCCCGAGGAGAGCGTTTATGGCGAGAGAAATTGTTAACAAAGCAGACACACGCAAAGACATGCAAGAGAATATGAGGAATGGGTTTAGGTAATGAGAAACGGTCAATAGGGGACTGGTTTTGCAAACCACGAGATGGCATTTTAATATTAAAATAACAAGACGTTAACACCGCTTCGGGCCAATAGGACTGTGGGACATGCATGGTAAAAAAAAGAAAACATGCCACATCAAGAAGGTAGGGGTTCTTTCGATCAGCTACACCATTTTGTTGAGGTGTAGAAGGATATGAGAATTTAGAGTCTATACCATGTTTTTGCAAAAAAGTAAGAAAGGAGTGACAAATATTCCCCCTCGTTATCACGTCGTAAAACATGAATTTTACACCCAAATTGAGTATCAACCCACTGATAAAAATTCTGGAAGTGATCAAAAATCTCATATTTAGGTTTCATCAAATATGTCCAAGTCATGCGAGAGTAATCATCAATAAAATTGACAAAATAATGAAAACCAGTTCGAGATACAGTGGGAGATTGCCAAACATCAGACTGAATGTGAAAATAAAGTAGATGAACTTTTATTGATAAACAAGGGAAAATGAAATCTAACATGCTTGCCATATTGGCAATGTTCACACTCAAAATGACTAAAAGATAAGAGCTAGAAACAAGTTGTTTTAAAACAAAATTTGCAGAGTGTCCCAAACGCCAATGCCAGAACCACACATCTGAAGAAGAAAAAGTCGAACACGCTTCAGAGTTGCGCTAGTGAGAGTCAAGAAGGTAGAGGCCACTTGTTTCACGATGACCACCCAACACCTACTTCGTGGTCAGATCTTGGAAAACAAAGTGAGAAGGAAAGAAAGTGACTGAGCAAATCATATGTTTAGTCAAGGCACTAACAGATAATAAATTGCGTGATAAATTGAGAATATGCAAAACAGATGGAAGGTCTAAAGTAGGAGTAACGGGAACAATGTCTTTCCCAACAATATCAGTAGATGAGCCATTAGCTAATTGAACCTTACCACATGAAATAGGGGAAAGGGTAGAGAAGATGGATGACATACCAAACATATAGTCAGTAGCACCAGAATCGACAATTCAGGAATTATGGAAACCATGGTGTGCAGACAACTCAATACCTGAAGTAGAGGAGACAATATTGAAACCTCGGAGGATTGAAGGTGTTCCAGTCATTGCAGAATTAAGTTAATGTCTTGACAAGTCACAGGGGCACTTTCACTAGCCACATCAAAGGAAGGAGCAGTATGTCATGGGTCGAGACTCCATGACTAGACGGAGACACGCGAAGGCCATCTTTGGTGTCAAAATCATGCGGCTAAACCTGGGGGATGGAGATTTCGGACACGTAGGAGTTCCCGAAATGCTCAAGAAAGGCCCGGAATGTGCGAGAAGGTTCTGGAACAATGCGGAAGGTTCTGGATGGTTCAACAAGACTCTGCAAGGTGCTAGAGTTATGTGGAGTGCTCTAGAGTCTTGTAGAAGAGTTTAGAAGTATTTAGAATATTGTAGAACTCTATAGAAGTGTATACTCTTATAGAAATGTATGAAAGAATGTAGAAAGGTGTGGTAGTTGTAGAGATGCTTATAATATTCTAGTGTGTCTAGGAGAGAGTGAAGATATTTATTGCCACATGGCACAATCCTAGCAACAATTGGGCATGGTCTCAACTATAAATAGAGATGGGGAGCTCATTTGCACCCAATCCACACAAGCTAGCCAAGAGATCTAGCAAGCGAGAGTTGTGTTCTTGTAGCCTCAGAGTGATTCCTTGTACTCTTCTCTTTGTTCAATACAAGATAGTGTTTGTGTTGATCACCGTGGTGTTCCATCTTCTTATCAAGCTTGTATTTGTGTGATTTCTTCCATGTCTTGGTCTAAAGGGTGACCAAATTGGGTGTTAGGCTTACTCGCTTGACAACGGAGTGATCGAGTGAGTGCCACATGGGCTGAATCAAGGAAGGATTCACTAACCCCGTGACAAGTAGGTGCAACAGAGACATAAGCTTGCTTTGGTTGCCCATGAAGCTTGTAGCATGAATGAAGGTAATGGTTGCTCATCTTGCAGTAGGTGCAGAACCGGGTACCCTTCTTTCGTGAGCCTTTGGTGTCACTTCGAGTATCAGAAGAGGGATCCTTACCATGGGAAGCAGGAGGCCCATGAGTTGGATAAGGCGTGGAAGAATGGGTGGTGACCAAGGCAGAGCATTCAACTAGCATAGGAGTCATAACAAGGCGACGGCTATCATCTCGAAGTAATGCAGAGTAGACCTCATCCATAGAGGGGAGAGGTCGCTGCCCAAGCAGTGAGCCCGTGTAGGCTCAAAATCAGAGTTACAGCCGGCTAATAACAGAAAAATTTGTTGTTGTTCAACATACTGGCAAAACTTCAGAGTATCTACAGCATCCTGAAAGGTAATGGATTGGAGTTGATCCAGCTCCAACCAATAAGACCGCAGCTTCGAATAGTACTGGATAAGGGACAACTCCCCCAGCCTTAGAGTGGCCGTGGTCTGAGATAATTCATAAATACGAGCGAAGTTATCTCCATTAGAATATTGAGTCTTCACTGTGTCCCAGACATGTTTAGCAATGGGAAGAGTATAGACCAAGCGTCGGACATGAGCATCCATGAAGTGAAGAAGCCAGGACTGGACCAGAGAGTTATTCGCGGTCCAGGTGAAATATGTAGAATCAGTCTTTAACCAGTTCTATTGCAGTACCATCAATATAAGAGGACAGGTTCTTTGCAGTCAAGAACATCTTGGCAAAATGAGACCATTCAAAGTAGTTGGTTTCATTCAGCAATACCGTAGTGATCCGGCTAATTTGTGGAGAGCCAAAAGAAGCCATATCTAGAATAGAAGAGACTGAAGAAGATGCCATAATGCTGAAGCAGGAGAAGTAGTATCCAAATGAGATATATGTCGAAAAAAACTCAAACCCGAGCCTAAGATTCTACAGCAGATCGGAGAGGAAGATGCAAACGTCGACCCCACAAGGCACAAACCGACTTGAGAACCTCACAGATGCAGGAAGGAGGTAGGGCGATTGCAGTGGTGGTGGTGCGAAGGAGATAAAACAGCAGATCTGGCAAGAAAAAACCAAAGAATCTGGGTACAGGCGTCCCTAGTTGCAGTGAAGAAATCGTGGTAAAGGGACCCACCGTTGACTCAAGACCAAGGTCAACGTTAGGCACTAAGAGGTGGGCCAAGGACGACCACATTGGTGTTGATCCAGGAGGCAGAAAGTCTGAATCTATGTGGATCGAAGGAAAAAACCCAGAAAATTGAGTTTTCTACGTCCCAAGCAGCATCGGCAAAGGTTGGACAATGAAGGACCCTAAGCAGTCCAAATAGTAGATCCAGCGGCACATATGGATAGACCCTAAAAAACGATAGGGGTGTGTGGGGGTACCGCTGGCAAAGGCTTCACCGGAGAGGAAATGTACGGTTTGGAAAGCAACCTGACGCTGGAAGAGAAATCCGCAGGAAGGCTTGAAAAACTGGGAATGAAGGCTCAAGACTGAAGAAAGAAGAATAAAGGAGAGGTCAACTACAGATGTCCTTACAAATCGGGGCCAAAGATGACGCCGGAATCCAGCAATGAACATGAACGGCGATGAAGAACAATAAAGTGGAAAGAAAACTCCTTGAAACGGCCAGAGGATCGTTTTGCTCCATACCATGTAGAATAATAGAATGAAAAGAAAAGAATATGGAGAATAGAGAATAATTCTCTCTATCTTGTATATTGATGTTGTATAAACTGAAAAGGGGTACATGTATAAATAGGAAAAAGAGAGATCGTGGTGGCGAAAAAAAATGAATGAATAATTATCTACAATCAATCATACAACTAATAAGACGTGTTTCCAAAATTAGATGATTCGGGTCAACTCTATCCTAAAGTGGGTCCCACAACATCCTCCAATGAGAGGGTAGTCGATCAAATTGTTCCTCTCAATGAAGTCGGAGAAACTCTCCATACTTCTTGTGTATTCCCCTCTTCCTTTCTGTTCCAACGAAAAGGCTAGAATTCCACACCCTGAAGTCCTCCATCTCCGACCAAAAACTGTTTTTTTCACCATCCTGATTCAGTCCATAGACTTCTGTTGACGGTGTTCTGAATTTGTAACAGTATGATATTGGATATTCATCTTAATATCTAGAAAACGTGCTTAAAGAGTTAGTATCATAAATCCTCAGGATTTATCAAGTGATCAACTAACTTATCAAAATCACTGTGTTTAAACATTGATATATTGATTGCATTGAGTTTTAGTGTATGCAATAATACTCTTTTTTATATTGATTATTGTGTTGCAAATACTCTGATATTTTGATTGCTTGTATTAACTGTTTAATAAATTAGCTTCTACTTAGAATCAACCTTATGAATTTTGCGGATTAATTGGATTAATATTGTTAAGTTTGTTAGGATTAAACAGTTAATTCAGTTGAACCAAATAAAGTAAGAAAAGACCAATTAATTAAGAGCTTCTGCGAATAGAAGTTGATAGCCCCCACACCCCCCCGGGGACGTACTTAGGTTACGTGGCAATCTGTTATTGGCCTTGAAGGTCACTTTTAGTGCCAGCAGCTGATACCTTATACACGAGACAATAAAACAAACCTGTGATACACCACCCCAGAGGGGGCCCAGCCTGAGGCCAAGAGCGCATCCAAAGGGAGAGAAATTCGCAAGGTGCATGGCACTGGGCATGTTTCTCAGGTCCCGTATCACCTGGAGCCTTGGAGCTGCTCTGGTATACATGTGTATGGCTTCCTCGTTCTAATACAAGGCCTTTTGGGAGCAATAGTTGGTTAGCTTGCCAGAAACAAAGTCGTACGGGCCTAAAGCGGACAATATTGTGCTGGAGGGACAGAGAGTTACAAATGGTATCAAAGCACAGTTCAACACTCAGACTGAGGGTGTGGGCGTATAGTGTGGTCCGGTGGATAGAGCTCGGGACGGCTCTGGAATTAAGGGGGATGGATTAAGATACCCCGCCCCAGAGGGAGCCCAGTCTAAGGCCATGAGCGTCCAAAGGGAGAGCAATTCGCTAGGTGCATGGCGCTAGGCGTGTTTCTCATGTCCCATATCTCCTGGAGCCTTTGAGCTCCTCTGGTATATATGTGTGTGGCTTCCTCCTTCTAGTACAAGGCCTTTTGAGAGCAAAAGTTGGTTGCCTCGCTAGCAACAAAGTCGTGCGGGCCCGCAATACAATATTGTGCTGGAGGGACGGCGCATTACAAAACAACTAGATCTACTGATAGGAATTTCAGAAAAAGAAGTGAGGAGAGAAGGAGAGAGGTTACCCGAAGAAGAGGGAAATGATGGCAAACCCAAAGTAGGATGGGGGGATTAGGATGTGCGAGTGAAGGAGGGGAAGATGAATGAAAACTGACTCCTTACTGCCTCCTGAATTCCATCCTTATCCACCACTCTCATTCCTTCCACTACGATAGATTTAATTCCATTACCTATTTTTCTGACATTCGTAGTCTTATGGAAGAAGCTAGTGTTTTTATCACTCTTTTAGCCACAAAGCTCTATGCTTCTGTCTCCATTCCCCTTCTTCCAATTGCAAGCATCTTACAGAGTTGTCTTGCAGCTCTTCATCAAGAGTAATTCCTCCTCGCCTAGGTCTCTTTCCTCTTCCAATCTATTCCACCCTTCAAGCTCCCATAAAGCGACATCCTTCCTGTCCAGCACAGGCCCCTCATTAGATTTAACCCACTCCTTGATCTTTGATTTTAGTAGGGTGAGTTTACTTGACGAGACGAAGCCAGCCCAGCCGTGAACAAAGAACCCACCCACCATTGCTTCACCAATTCCACAAACTTGGGACTGTCCAGCCAAATGTTATTGAACCAAAATGGCTTTGGACCCCAATCATCTCCTCCATATCTAGGAGTATCGGGCAGTGATCCGGTATCAGGCTAAATAACTCAATCTAGCTCACATTTGAGAAATGAGAGTCCCATTTTTAATCAAGCTTAGGTCCAGGTTTTATTTTGACAAAGAGATCATTTCAAAATTTGGTTGGGAGGACAAATTGACTCACATCTGCCAGACACCAACAGTATCAATTTGATCTCAAAAAGAAATTCATTCAAATTGACAGAACAACTTTTGGATTCTACGAATGAAATGGTTATGGCTGAGAAAACTAGATAAATGAAAATAAGGAACCATTTTTCCTAGTAGAGTATGCAAAATATGACCCAGACAACATATGAAACACAGGTGTTTGCAAATATAGAGATAAAAATAAAATGTTAGTGTGATAATGGAGCCTTCTGAGAATGCCGCTTAGATTTACTGTATGGAAGAAAAGAACGTACAACAAAACTAGAAGTTTAAGCAGTATGCAGTATCTTGCATAATAGAAATATGCATCTATATTCCTTCCTACAAGAGGGACCTACAAGAGAATCTTCAAAAGTAAACCCACCTTAAATGACTTCAAAGAGAATCTTGTTAGGTACACCTACCTTAAATCACTTGATCCCTTCCCTGGTAAGGAAAGAATGAAAAGAAAAAAGAAAAGTCTGAAACTGTCACAGTCCCAAACCCAAGCAAGAAAACAAAGCCCTTTCTCCCCTGCAGAAATAGAAAGTTCTTCAAATCAAATCCCCTAAATCCATGAAATCCACATACCATGATGATGCAGGATAGGCTTTAAGATGCAAAGTGCAGGCCACAAATAATGTCAAAGAGAAACATGTTTCGCTTTAGACAAATATCAAATTCAGGCTTGAGGCTCTGAGGTATTAAGAAACTGCGAGAGACTGTTGAACAAAATTCTGATGATCTAAAATAGAACTGGTTTAAGGATATAAGTAGGATACTAAAAAAAGAATGATAGAAAAATGATAAAAGGATTAAGGAAACTTTACCTAGGAGTGTTTACCTATGTATCATCATTGGAGTCAATACCATCAGCAAGGATTCAGCAGATTATCTTACCTAGATATTCAAGTCAAAGAGGATAGATTGGTCTGATGGGGGAATGAGTAATGGGGCCCTGTTTGGCCCCACATGAACCTCCAGATGGGGATGCCACTAATGAGAACCATCACTCAGCTGAAACAATGTTTTTCTTCTAAAAGCCTTATTGTTGTTACATTACAATCATTTATGTTTATATAAGACATCTAAAGTGACCTAAGTATCCCATATGGAGTTCCTAATCCCTTAACATGATGAAAATAGTTGTCCTTTAGTTGTGTCTAGGCATCATAAAGTTGGAAAGTTGTCTTTGAAGAATTCATGTTTAGAAGTAAACCAGGTAGAACTTTCACAGTTCTATATAAAGATGATTATTCAGTGCCAATTGAGGCTAGCTTCTATCAGCCTTCAAGCATATTTAATCCAAGGGCTCACCCCACTTAATAATCAAGCCAGAACTAGCCCACTACATAAGCCCAAAGTTTTTTTTTAAATAAATCGAGCCCAAGGTCTAGGCCATTCCTTGTGCCGGCTGTAAGTCGCTAGAAAATTATCTGGCAGTGAACTCACTCTAAATGCAATAACAATATAAAACAATATTAATGTCCTTGAAAGATGTTTACTGTGAACTATTTAACGAAACCGGTAAGATGATGAAGGATGAAAAACCTCATAGCCAATCCAAGCAACAGAGAGCAGCACAGATACAGCGAGAGAATTGGTAAACTTCCGGTACAACTCAAGTTTGGCCATGCTTCTTCGCATCTGAAACCAAAAGAAAAACCAAAATAGATGCAAAAATAAACTCATTGATAAATTAAAGCATTACAAGGCAATCTGTAGCAATGCAAGGTCACGAATTTTGTGCTTTTTCTTTTCTTTTTCTAGTTCCCTTTTTCTTTTACAAAAATAAGGCTAGAAATACCCAGACCAAAAACCCAGTTTCCTTATCTTTAATAGATGCATCAATCAATAGTTGCAAATCTGCCAATATAAATTAGAAACAGATGCTTGAAAGAGTTCTGTCCAGTGCTATTCATTTGTGTATTACTGAAAAAATTAATCACAAACTAGGCCTCCCATCCAGGTGGTTCCAAAGACTACATTGCTACTAGACCCAAAAGTTGAAGACCAGGTATTATACTCCAGGATGTAAATCTTAACGAAGAGGCAATGGAACCATAGTGGCAAATTCCATTTTTTATCAGACAAAACCGATCCAATCTTTACATTCCAAAAGGATTCCTCGAATGGATCACCAACTTAGAAAGCCAGTCACAATTGGACCATGGAGGAAAGTTCAGTTTTCAGCTGAAAGGAAAAAAATCAAATGTTCCAGCCAAAGCAGTTTCAGCTCACAGCTTCGATATGTTTTAATTTTTTTATGTTTACCAGTTTTTCCCTCAGAATAACCCCCTAAAACAAGGCATAAGAAAACAAGGTATTTCAAGATTTCTGTTTTTAGTAGTAACAGATTCATTAGACAAGAAAGATGAATGAGAAAAGAACTAGGAATAAGAATTTTGAATGCTAGAGATTTTGGAAGAAGGGGCAGTTATGTGGTTCATCATAATTGGCAAGTAAAGCACTAACAAAAGGGCCAATATTGCCTCTGAATTACTTTGGTTTCAGCAACTTCACTCCGAGTTAGGCTTTGTGGTGCAGACCATTGGACTGGATTGATTTATCATTTTATTATTTTATCTCTGGATATATTTTCTTTATTTATTTGAGGGTATTTTGTTTTTACACTTGTGGATATTTTAGTCATTTTGTCATTAGGGGTATTTTGGTCTTTTATTCCATTGTTATTTTACTATAAAACCCATGTGATGCAGGACAAGACAAAAGATAACCCTAAATGCCTAAATATGGATTAAAGGGATGAAAATAATGCACCCTAAATCTAAGATGGCTGAAATTAAATATCAATTAATATATGTAATTAATTAATATAGAAATTTACCACAAAGAATCATGCAAATTCTTGGAATCTAATATAAGTGATTATAAGACAATCCAAACCAAGTCACATCTGCAGTAAATGTCCCTCAAAACAAAGGGGTTTGTCAAATCCCATAAATATGTAGATTTATCATCAGAAATAGGAATTAAATTGGTTGTTTGGGAAGGAAAAATTGTAGGACAGCAATAATATGAAATCTTAACGGTATGAGACAGCAAAATAGGGGATCTCAATGGATATGATAGCAGTAAACAGTCATATATGGGACTGTTATGAGTTGAGACAGCAGTTTATAGGGCTGTTTGGGATAGGGAAGGGTGATAAAGGCTAGGGTTTAAAGGATATGGTTAATGGATGGGAAAATAGGGATTGAACAAGGCTATGGTAATGGTTGTTTTAATAGACAGCAATACAAAAAGAAGGAGAGAGATGAATTTGGAGCAGTTTGGATGGAGATTTGGACTTGGGGGAGGGACGGCAGTTCAAGAAAGGGAAGGGAGGGGTACATGAATTAGATAGGACATGTTTAGTTACATGTAAAGAAGGGTGGAAGTCAAGGAAGGACTGTATGGGGTGGTTAGATTCGATTATGATGGAGATTTGAGGGAAGAAGAAAGAAAAAGAGAGAGAAGAAGAAAAGAAAGTGATGGAAGAGTATCTGAGAAGAGGGAGAAGGTTTCACACCTTGCTTGGATTCCACCAAGGTCTTGGATTTTCTCCAAGGAGTGCCGTACGGACAAGCCAGTGAAGCTTTCTAAAAATTCAATTCTATATTCTATTCCATCGTGTAAGCCACAAGGGCTTTATATGGTGTTTACAACAAGAAATCCCCAAATTGCCATTACAATAAAATGTTCCCAATTTGCCCTTAAATAATAAAAAAAAAAAAAACCAGAATACCCTCACATAATAAACTAATTCTCAAACTAATCCAGAACTAATGACAATAAAATAAAATTAAAAAATACAATCATGACAAATAATAAAAAACCTAACGTTAAATATAGAAACTGCCTAAATATGAAATCTGCTCCGCATCACCATGTAACTCTCATTAGGGCATTAACGATGATAATGAGAAGAAAACTCTTTGCCGCATGTGCATGAAGTTGGAGAGAATCCATGGCCCGTCGTTGAGAAACCCAGATTTGGCGAGAAGCCCAAAGGTGAGAAATCTTCAACCCCTTTCAAGTATTTTCTATCTTTCTTCTTCTTCCCTCTTTTTCTTTTTTCTTTTCTTTCTTTCCCAGAGATGCCATGACCTTTTGAGACCCATCTACTGTTGTTGTTACTTTCCTAAACCACTCTATAGCCATCGCCCACCCACCTTGGCCATTATACTGCCTTCGACGCTCCTTTCTAGCCTCAAACACCATCACTGCCACCTTCCTTGGTCCCTCTGGTTGTCGATAGTCCCAGATCTCCTCTCCTAGCTGTCGTCCCTACCTGTAGCCTTCCTTTCCTTTGTCACTGCAGCCATATACCCTTCCTACTGTTGTCGTAGTCTTATGAAACCCACCCTTGTGCCTTCGTTTCTTCCTAACATCTACCCTTAGGCTGCTAATCCCCCTCCTAAGCCTTTCTCCACACAGCCGCAACTTATCCTAAGCCAGACTGCTTTGAGCGACCCCTATTCCTTTTCCTCCTTGCTTCCGTAACCTTTTAAAACCCCCCACACTTTCGCCTACTCCTTTTTTATTAGTCCATATTTAAAACCTTATGCTTAAGTCCAAACCATATGTCTATTTCCTTTAAAGATTAGTCCACCCTTTTATTAAATCTTGCCATGTATTTTTTAACAACATATTCCGAGGATTTTCGCATGATTATTTGTGATAAAAATTTATATTCTTGAATTGTTAGTATTAATTGATTGTTCAATTTCAACCATTTTAGATTTAGGGTGCATTATTTTCTTTTATTTTTTAAATTAATTAATTAAAAAAAAAACTTGTCATTCATTGCATATAGTATTAGGACAACATTTAGAATCATCTAGAGTTATGTCAGGAGAATCAACCCCACCTTGGGCTATTCAGCTCCTTACCCAAGTAGCTGAAATCCGTAACGATGTGGCCGACTTGAAGACTGGTGTGGCCGATTTGGAAACAAAGCTCGAAGTCCTAGCAACCGTAAGACCCTACAACATAGGAATGGAGACCGAAGAGTTGGTCGTAGTGAGTTCCAACCACCTAATCATCAGGAACTTACCAAAAATGACGAACGTGTCATGAAGACCGTTCATGTTGAGTCCGACCTCAGAGATGTGGATGAAGAGCCTTTAAAAGTAGAGCCGTCCAAGTCTGTACCATAATCTGCACAGCATTTTCACAAATCACACGCTGAAATTAAAAGTCAAATTAATATAAGAGATGAAAAATATAAGTTTGTTGCAGATACTCGTTGCAAATCCAAGGATTATGATGTGGATCATCATGTGGAGGACCTCACACACTGTCCAGGTCTAAGGCCTTCACTTCTAGACCCCACCCCACATAAGCATGACCATGTCCCACATATTGACCTTCTTGACCATCCTATTGGCCTTCTGGACCCACCAGTAGCTACAACATTGGGCCCATCCTCACTTCATCGCCTTGATCCTCCTATTAGCCTACCTGATCCAATACATGACCCATGAGTCTGCACCTGTCCAGCCCACTCAATTTGTACTTTCTTTACCTTCATTGCCATCCACGAAAGAAAAGAGAGAATTTATACTGGTCGAGGAAGTTGTTTCCACACTTGCAGGAGGACATTAGCCATATTTTGCGACGAGGAAGCCCAGGCCCATGACAGATGTCACTTGGCTACCTGAGTGTGAGCTACATCAACTTGCTCCGGATTTGCTGAAGAGATTCTAATGTAACGGAAGCAGGGAAGAAAACAAATTAAGTCAAACCCGACGAAATACTCGGGTCAAACAAGTGAAGGAATAGTCACACACGTGTTAAGGCTTTTAAGTTGAAGGAGTTGTGACTGTCACGTGGGGGTGTAAGGATACTTAGGGCTGTTGGGATATGAATGGTATTAAGAAAGAAAAGGGAAAAGAGGAGAGACAACGGAAGGTGCAGCAGCAGCGGTGGAAAAAAGAGAAGAAAGGAAGATGCGGCGGAAGCTATGAAGAGGGGAGAAGAAAAAGAAGAGGCTAAGGAAGAAGGAGATAACGGCTGTACCTGGTAGAAGGTAATACAGCAAGAGGGAAACGAAACTGATTGCAGGGAGATGACGATTCAGCGGGTGGTTAGCAGAGGTGAGGGTCTTGCAACCGGGGCAGATTTGGGATTAAGCCCAAATAACAACTATTTCAGGTCTGGGATTAAGCCCAGATCTGTATGTGATTTCGCTAAAATAGACCAACTGGAGAACAACCTGTAACACGGCAGATAAGCAATGAGAACAAGAGAGATACTCTTCAATAAATTCAATATTTTCGAATAATAGAGGTGTGTCCGTTCCTCTCTCTTATCTCTTATTTATAAGCAAAATAAAATACAAAGGACACTACTATTACAAGACACAATGACCGACTCCTATTTCTATTCCATACGAACCTTGACTTGGAAACTTCCAAGTTAGATATGACTCTAATTTCTATCCTAAGATTCTTACTTCAGTCCTTATTCGATTAGGACTCTTACATGGACAAAATAAGTTTAAATGAAACTAAGTAAACAATGGAAAGAGGCCCAGCTCGTGGGCCACGCATCTTATTGACCCGGCGTGAATACTTCTTCAAAAATCTGTCTGCAACATGTTCTACATCAGATTCAGTAGTCTTGTCTCCTCGGAGGAGTATTCTACACACATCTTGCTACTGCCGCCACCCAGAGTTGACCGTGACGTCAATCTAGGATTCAGAGTATACCATCGATGGCGGAGGAGAGCCGACCCAACATTCGTATTGTGGTCCGATACTGATCCACTTGGTTTACACCTGAAGACCTCATGTGCGTGTCTACACATTGAAGACCCCCGCAGTGGGAAAGACGCGTGCGTAGATTTCTGTCTTCTCATCTTTTGAACTCGAGGTCAAGTTCTTCTCAGACGGGGAGATTTATGCGGATCATTGGACTGGATTGATTTATCATTTTATTATTTTATCTCTGGGTGTATTTTCTTTATTTATTTGAGGGTATTTTGCTTTTACACTTGTGGGTATTTTAGTCATTTTGTCATTATGGGTATTTTTGGTCTTTTATTCCATTGTTATTTTACTATAAAACCCATGTAACCCTCATTAGGGCATTAATGATGATAATGAGAAGAAAACTCTTTGCCGCATGTGCATGAAGTTGGGGAGAATCCATGGCCCGTCGTTGAGAAACCCGGATTTGGCGAGAAGCACGAATGTGAGAAATCTTCGACCCCTTTCAAGTATTTTCTATCTTTCTTCTTCTTCCCTCTTTTCCTTTTTTCTTTTCTTTCTTTCCCAGAGCTGCCGTGACCTTTTGAGACCCATCTATTGTTGTCGTTACTTTCCTAAACCACTTTATAGCCATCGCCCGCCCACCTCAGCCACTATACTGCCTTCGTCGCTCCTTTCTAGCCTCAAACACCATCGTTGCCACCTTCCTTGGTCCCTCTGGTTGTCGCCAGTCCCAGATCTCCTCTCCTAGCAGTCGTCCCTACCAGTAACCTCCCTTTCCTGTGTCGCCGCAGCCATATACCCTTCCTACTGTTGTGGCAATCTTATAAAACCCACCATTGTGCCTTCGTTTCTTCCTAACACCTACCCCTTGGCTGCCGATCCCCCTCCTAAGCCTTTCTCCACACAGCCACAACTTATCCTGAGCCAAACTGCTTTGCACGACCCCTATTCCTTTCCCTTTTTGCTTCCGTAACCTTTTAAAACCCCCCACACTTTTGCCTATTCCTTTTTTTATTAGTCCATATTTAAAACCTTATGCTTAAGTCCAAACCATATGCCTATTTCCTTTAAAGATTAGTCCACCCTTTTATTAAATCTTTCCATGTATTTTTTCACATCATATTCTGAGGATTTTCGCATGATTATTTGTGATAAATTTATATTCTTGAATTGTTAGAATTAATCGATTGCTTAATTTCAGCCATTTTAGATTTGGGATGCATTATTTTCATCCCTTTTTATTTTTTAGGGAACCATATTAGGCATTTAGGGTTACCCTATCCTTTGTCCTGCATCACTTTGCCTCTTCTGAATCGTTAATAATGTTCTGTGACAATAATGTTGCCATCAACATTGCATCCAACCCTACATTTCATGAAAGGACAAAATATATTGAACTTGATTTTCATTTCCTTCGTCATCACATTTCAGCAGGACGGATCTTCATCCTTTATCTGTAATCCAAGGATCAACTTGTTTATATGCTTACCAAGGTTGTTTATCGGTCACAACTCAATCGTGTGTAAGGCAAGCTAAACTTAATGGATATCTTCGCCACCAGCTTGAGGGGGAGAGTTGTGGAACCCAATTCAGGAAAGTTGACCTTGTGGAACCCAGTTCGAGAAGGTTAATTTTGGTATTCATGACTATTCCTGTTGTGTCGCTCTTCCCTTCTATCATTGAAATTGTCTTCTATTTTCTTTCCTCTGTCTCTCTCACCGTGTCTGGTTTCAAGAAACTTGGCAAGCATATCTTTTACCTCAGCTTTAAACTCTTGAAACTCCAAACTCCTGAAACTCCAAACTCCATTCTTGGGCCTCAGCTTTGGAGTAAGAACCATTCCCATTTTTGGATGCCATAGTTTTTTTTTTCAAGAAAAAACGAAAACAGGAATCGTCTCTTTATGAAAGAGATCCTTCCTCTCGAAACCACTTGACCTAACAGAAGTAGTGCAGGTTTAAAGGAGACTAGTCAAACCCGACAAACTCAGGTCAAACAGTCAATGGTGTCTAATGGATGGGTTGCACAGTTTAAGGTATTGGACTAGGTCAATTGTTGAATGGGATAGAATGGGTCATGGGCAAAAAAGTGAGGGTATTTAGGGAAGTTAAAAAGGTGCATTAATGAAGGGGAGAATGCATTTAATGAAGAGAGAGGGAAAGATTGGGAAAAGGTGTGGTTTGGCAATCGCTGGAGGCTTAGGTATTATAGGGCAGTGGGGTTAAATGGGTTTCGTCCTTTTGTGAAAATAAGGGGAGGTGGAAAGGGGATAGTTGTACCTGGTCAAGAGAGCATAAACTAGAGAAGGCAAAGATGAAGGATGGAAGAATTGTAGGCGCTGAAGCAGGTAGAAGGAAGAACAACAGTACCTGAGAAGGGCAACTCGTGGGCAGTCAAACGATTGAGCAGCAGAGCAGAAAGAAGGACAAGGTACATGGTTCTAGGCTGGATTTGAGCGAACAAAATAAGAAGCGATGGTTGTTCGTCTGGGATAAGGCCCAGGCTCGGGAGAAGGCAACGGTACGTTGGAATGGATCTGGGATAATGCCCAAATTTGTGGTGAAGTGGTGGTTGGAACAGGGCCAGCAGGTAATGATAAAGTCTGCAACTCAGGCAAAGGAGGAGAGGAAGGCAGGAAAAATAAATATAACTTCTTGTTGATTTTTTCCAATGATCGAGAGTGTGTATCTTCTCTCGTTTACAATACATGTATTTACAGAAAAATAAGCAATCCTATTCTATTTAGACACAGACTCCTTAAACGATTGGCATAAAGCCAACTAGGACCGACTACGACACTAACTCAAATAGCATTAGGATACCGATAGAGGTGTCCTTGTAGACCTACATACGAAAATAAAACAAGAATTATTTGCTGACTAAGATAAAATTAAATGATTGTGGGGTCCAAGTGTGATCACGGACGCAGTCCTGCATCAATTGGCATGTGGGCGTCACAAGTCCAACTTGATTTGGGACATGCAAACAACCAAGGACTCAAAGGCCAACTACACCATGGAAGTTTATGATTGGTTGTTTTTTGTTCCCTTTTCTCATTGGTCAATCACATGTAGACTAACGCCTAACCTAGGGTTGTTTCCACCCATTTAAAATCCTATATAAGGAGGTCATGGGAAGCCATAGGAGGCATCAAGTTTTGAATCAAGGTTGGGAAGAGTTTGGAGCACCTAGCAAAGGCTAGAGTTTGGAATTCCCAAGTGTGGGAAATTTGAATTTATCCAAGTAAGTTTTCGTTGAGGCTAAGACTTTTGTACTTTTTGATTGAATTAAATTAAAAGTTTATTTTGTGCTTTATTTACTTAGTTCTACTGGATTGCTAAGTCATTTAACTTTATTTTAACTCTTATCGAGAAAAGACTAGTTCTCCTCAATTTTCAAAAAAGACTAGTTCTCCTGAACTACTTTTTCCTTAAGGTTGCGGGAAGCATTCTAATACGGATCGATGCACAACGGCGATTCGATCAAGCAAAATAGGTTCCTTATTTCTCCCAGGCAAGGAAGAAGAAGTTGCTTTAAGCAGGCACGTCCACTCACCGGCGATGTGGAGAAGAAAGAGGAAATTGAAGGTAGAGAAGATAAAAAATAATCTTTGATATTATTCCATCCAAGAGTTGTGTCTCTCCCATTTACAAGCAATAGTATTTATGAAAAAACTTGGAAACAGATTATGGAATGACAAACCTAATTGCAATAGGAAACTAACTAATAATAGAATCCTAATCTAATTAAAAAATCAGTCCTAATTACATTAGGAATGGACAATCTAGATAAATAAAAAAAATTAAGATAAACTAGATGTTAGGTGTCCTACATCAATCCCCCGGCCCTGAAAAAGAACTCGTACTCGAGTAATAACTCAGGCAAAATAACTGCAGTGCTGACATAGCAAGGGACACTGTCGCGTGGAACCAAACAGAGGTGGAGACCAATTCCGAATAGTTGAATGATGAAGTTGGTAGCTGTGCAACTTTCAAGGCACTAATGACGAGAGCTTTCTTTCTTTGGGATGAAGAAGCCAAGGATCGCACACGGGAGAGGCAATCAAGAAAGTAATAGAAAACAGGATCGTCCCTGATAAGGCAGTGTGGCTTTGATACCACTTGATGCGGGATCAATGCACACTGGCGATTCAATCGAGTAAAATAGGTCCCTTATGTCTTCTCCGAAACAAGGAAGAAGTTGTTCTAGGTAGGCACACCTGCTCACCGGCAGCATGGAAGAAGAAAGAGGAAATTGAAGGTAGAGAAGATAAAAAAATAATAATCTTTGATATTATTCCATCCGAGAGTTGTGCCTCTCCCGTTTACAAGCAGTAGTATTTATGAAAAAACTAGGAAATTAATTAAGGAAAGACAATCTTAATTGCAATAGGAAACTAACTAATAATAGGATCCTAATCTAATTAGAAAATGAGTCACAAGTACATTAGGAAAATAAAATTAAAATAAACTAAATGCTGTGTCCTACATCACATTCCTTTTGGATTGAAATCACTTTTGGATTACGCTGAATTGATTTCCTTAACTGTTTGGACTATGGATGGTTCTAAACACTACCTTAGGCTACATCAGAAGATTGTGGACCAAGGATGGTTCTTAACACTACTTTGGGCTACATCAAATATTTGACATGTAAGAAATATATATATATATATATATATACACATATTGTTGCAACACTATTTGAGCATTTGACAAACTATGTGACACTGGTTTTGCAGCATCAAGTACAAAAGCATAGTACAGAAAATCTCCAGAATCAGGGAATCTCATTACCTATGGTTACCCATGGGAGAGAGGCAGTGTCATGCCATGAGAGCAGGAAAATGAAATAGAGCTTACCTGGAGCTTTTCAAGAGTCTTGGATAATGAAGAGAATATCCAGAGAATAAAGCAGGCATCCAAAATAGCAACAGGTAGCACCAGGAACAACTTTGTTTTCCCAGAGAAGTCATTGATATTTCCCAAATGTTCAACAAGCTCAAGTGCTTCTGACGCCACAAAATATATTACACCAAGAAGAGCAACTTTGGAGGTGATCCCACCAAGGGTTGGCCGCACCACGCCATATCCCATTGAAACAACTAAAAGAAGAAGACGTGAAACAGTTTTCTTGACAGCAGTAAAAGTCACTGCCCATATAGTAATACCCATAGGCCTACTCCCAGTTGAATTGAAATTTGCATATTCAAAATACCAGAATGCCATTTCACACATCCCAAGAGCAATTACCACTGTGATATGGTAGTGCAGCTGTAATATGTCTTTCCAAAATCGAACAAACTGGAGAAACCATACAAGGCCCAGCAGAAGATAGGCTAAGGACATTAAACCATAGAATGTCATTAGTGGAGCCATCTTTCCAGGTAGATAACCATCTGGATTTCTCCAGACAGTTCTACCTGTGATTATTGTGCCCTTGAGTTGTGGATCACAGAACATAAAATATAGATAGTACATCCCAGTGCTGTTTATCACAACCGTTTCAGTTACCATTTTAGCTTCTTCTTCTTTTCCTTCAAAAAAAGTCTGAATGCGCCTTGGCCAACCCGGATTGTCTGGATTTGGACGTATAATTACCTCCCCAACTTTACAAGATTTATCCTTCGCAAGACTAGGAGTACAACATATGGCATCAGAGTTAAGATAACTGCCTCCAATCTTGTCCCTGTCTCTAATCTCAACTATTAAAGCTTCCACCAGGCCAGTCTTCTGCTGCATGTCATGCTGCTGAGAAGCAGATTCTTTCGTCCTCCGGAAGGTAACAGACTCAAATCTGAAACAGAAATTCTGACAACACTTGAGGATATTGAGGAGGATGGATCAAATGCACATGATGGTTTAGTTGGAGTAATGTTAACGAGTAAAAAACATAGAACTTCTTCAGACAAATATTACTCATGAATAACATGATACAAACAGGTTTGATTAACTTCTGCAAGTAGGTTATGATAGAAAACATCTAACATTGGAAACTAGTTTTATGTACCAAGGGATGGAGGAGACTTCTAGGATGATGACACATTACCATCAGTGGTGACCATTGGTGACCATTGATTTCAATAGAACCATCACTACATGTGGAAACCAAGCATAAAAGTGTTGTAGTTTTTTCTGATAATTTTGTATCAACCCAAGTTTAGTAAGACCGAATTTTCTTGATGAATCTTTTATCAAAAAAAAAAAGGTTGCAAATTGAAACTAGGGAATAATAGTCAGCAACTGGCTACTAACTCCCAAGCATCCAGCTTCCCCCACCATGAATCTCACGGTTCTGATTTTCATTGGCATTAGTTTTATCTCCAGATGTTTTTCCTAGTTTCTACATGCACATCAAAGTTCAGTACAAAAGAAGCCAATGCAGAAGCAGACATATTGGTAAAACCCAGGGTATTTTGCAGGAAAAGTTGTTTGTGGGTAGTCGAATGCCATTTTAGTTGGTCTTGTGTACCTCTCCAAGCCCAGATTCTTGTTGGACCTACTTGTAATCTGTTTTTGCATCTCAATAATATTTCACCATTCTCTCCCGAAGAAATATAGTAATTTTTGGTAAAGAAATTGCTTTATTTAACTAAAAGGGAGTATTGACCATCTGGAAAGCCTACGAACAGGGCTCATTAGTGATTGAAGGGGACTCAGCAAATGCAATTAAATAGGCCAAAGGGATAAAGAGACCGCCCTGGAGAATGATTACCATAGCAAGGGAAATTAGGGCTTTAGCAGCGGGATTGGATCTTTGCATTTTTAAAGTTAGCCACACAACAAATGGCGTGGTAGACTTCTTTGCCAAAAATGGAATCAAGAAATCAGTCTCCAAGGTGTTCTTTATTTGAAGAAGGGAATTTTCAATTGATTATTTTTTATGTAGTGTATCTGTGTACAGCTTGTTTTCTTTTTTCGTCTAGCTCTTGAAGAACTCAGTTTGTTATGTCTATTCTTGTACTTATTCTTTTTATCAATGAAATATATCTTGTTACCTCTCAAAAAAAAAAAAAAAAAGAATATAAAATATGATCAAGTGGCTCAAACAAATAGATACAGTTCAACCATGCGTAGTGACTAAAGGCAACTACAAGGACATCAGTTGTTCAAACATATGTAGTTGATACGTAGTACTCAACTTGGAGGACGTGGACCTCATCGAGGATGTTACCTATGAGGAGGGACCAGTGCGAATTGAGGATTCGAGGGAGCAAAGGCTTCGTGGCAAAACTATCCACGTGGTTCTAGTGGTTTGTCAGCGTCAAGGCAGGGAATCTTCTACTAGGGAGAATGACGCGACAATGCAGAGGCAATTTCCAGCTTTATTCGAGACTTCAAGTATGAGCTTAATGTGAATTTCGAGGACGAAATTCCTAAAAAAGGGTAGTATTATAACAACCGACCCAATTTTTCGGGGTTTAGTAGCAGTTTGTAGTGTGTGGGCTCTCCACTAAGCCCAAGTTGGCCCATTCGAGCTCGGAGGCTCGTTGGGCGTTTTGGTAATTTTGCACCTAATGTGCTCATTTTTCTGAAAAATGTTTGAAAAAAAAGCACAAGGAATTTAGAATTGGATACCTAGAACCCCGATATTACACACAGTCTCCTCAATTAGATGTACATGAAAATGTAGAAACCTGCACATACTGCCTTTGATGTTTGAAAGTCGTTTTTTTTGGGTTTAATATTGATTTTTCAAAAATGTTCACTTTTGAAAATCAGCTTCAAAATTAAAATTTTAATTTTTGTGTTTTTTTTTTAATATATAAGGGGAAAATCCAAAAACTCGAACCCTGACACAACATTAAACCCCAAAATTCTTGAACCCGTAGTGGGGCTCGTGACCCACATCCAAAACAAAATCTCGTCCCAAACCGCTTGCAATTGCCGAATCAAATCAAGCAGTTATCAAAATCACAAACTTAGGAAGCCCTATTGCCATCTATTCTCCCCCCTCACACAGATCGCCTCTCATCTATTCTTCCCAGCTCTCAGCCGAATCCCCACATTTGCAATTTCTCTCAACCTTTCCCCCTCTGCATTGCAGCAACCCAGCAGTGCTCCACTGCCAGACTCATCCAAACAGCGCCCCTAGTGGTCTACCTGCTCCAGCCAGCAAACGGCCCTGCAGACTTTCCACAGTCACCAAGCCCAAGCCAATCAGCCAGGCTTCTCAAAACGTGAGCGACCTTGTTCTCCCCCAGCCAAAATGTGTCTACAGGTACTAGATTTTCTTGTTCCTTCTGTATTTCTCATGGTAGCTCGAGCCCGATTATTTACAAGGATCCCTGCCCTTTGTTACTTTATTTCATTGTCTAAATTTCTTATTTAAGTATTCCATATATTCAAATGCTTTTTCCCATTATCCTTTTGGGCTTCGTTAAAAATCTGATTTATTTGAAAAGGGATTTAAGAAAAACTTCTTAGGAGAATTTCATTAAAAGATATTAATTTCAAGGTAGTTTTGGCCTATGTTTTCATAACACAAGCCAGTCACCAACCACCACGCTTGCATCACCCAAGCAACATCCCTAATCTGTCCCGCCTCTGTTTCACCAAGCTTTAAACCCCACCATTAAACTTTGTTTCTTTTCCTTCACTTTTATTAATTAGTATCTTCAGCCACCACCATCAACCTTGGATCCCATTTTCCCATTAAGAAACAATTAAAGCCAACACCCCATCTTTCCATTGTCTCCCTTTAACAACCCACCAAAGTTGGCCCTTCAGCACCATCCGTTTCCCACCTTCATTAATTAAACTCCTTTTTTTATTTCATGCAGTCCCATCAAACCATACCCAAGCTTTATTAATTTCTTGTTTTATTTTGGTTTTGACTAATGTATTTAATGTCTAAAATCTCAAATCTAATTTATTTGATTACTCTAGTTCATTTTTTTTAAACAAGCAAGTATTCATTTCTTTACAAGGTAATCATGGTTCTTTTTTTTCTAAATGATTAAATTAGTATTTTAATTATTCATCAAACAAATTTCAAAGAGGCCTTGGTTTTCCAAATATCTTATTTTTGAAAAATGGTTTAAATAAATGAGATCCATTTTATTGATATGAAGTTGCAAACCTATATAGGTATTTCTTTTATTGTTTTGAACACCAAGTTGACAGTTTAAAAATATGTAAAATAATAATAGAAGTAATGGTTGGTTTTCCAAATTATTATTTGCAGCCTGAGGGAGCCCCCTTGATGCAGAGCATTTTGGAGCATATGATTCATCATTTTTATTTTTATTATTTATTTGGTTTGATGCATTTTATTATTACTATTATTATTTTAGTTGAGGGTATTTCTGTTTTTTATACTTGAGAGTATTTTAGTCATTGTGTAGTTAGGGGTATTTTAGTCTCTTTTTATTATTTTTATTCCCATTGTATAAATACTCTCAAAAGCCCTATTAGGGGAACGATGGTGATTAACGACAGATGTAAAATTTCCATTGCCTACATGCGCATGGGTGATGGTGAAATCCATGGAACTTCGGTGAGAAATCGAAGCGGCGAGAAGCCCGAGGGTGAGAAATCTTCAAGAACAAGAAGGTGAGAACCATTCCTCTATACAGGTACTCTTTCTATTCTTTGCTCTCTCTCTCTCTCCTCCCTTTCTTTTTCCCTATTTTCGTTTTTTTTTTTTTTTTGTTTATGCTGCCATACACATGGTCGTCCCCTCTTAACAAGTTCCATAGCCATTGCTGTCACCTCCTAAAAGACCCATAGCCCATGCCGTTCCCTCCCTAGACCCCATCTGCCATTGTCGTCCCTAACCCAAGTCCATTCTCTGCTTGCTGCCTCCCTTCTATCTACATACCCCTTGTCGCCTCCCTCCCAAAGGCCACCACCTGTGTCGTGTCCCTCCAAAACCCATTCCTTGCTGCCATGTCCCTCCAAAATACATCCCTCCCTGTCATTACCACCCAAAACAAAAATAGACATTTTTCACAGAATTAGGAGTTACATCAGATTGCTTGAAATCTTAGATAGGATGGAATTATGATATTTGGCTGATCTACATCCTCTCCTCCCATTTGGTAAGTCAGTGTGCACAGATATACACATGGCACATGTAATATTTGGTTTACCCTATTGTTTGAAATTGTAGACAGTCTAGATCCGAACTTGGTATGATGACACAGCACCCACTGTTCAAATCACAATAATAATGCACATGAATCCCAAGTCACTTGTGTTTCTACGCCATAATAGATCAGTCACCACCCAAAAAAAGAACAGATGTGTTTTAAAGCTACAGACCAGAATCACCAGATCAACGCGATAAAGGCTCCATTTTGCAAATTTTGAATACTAGTAATGTGCAATTCCAGAACAAATTCAAGAAATGGGAAAGAAGAAACCAACATATTTGAGAGGTATAACTGAGCTTCCCAGTAACCATGATCCAACTGTCTTAACTTTTGAATTTTTTACCCGGCAATTGGGGCAGCAGACTGATTCCCATTTTCTTTATACAAATTCCATCTAGAGAAAAATAATTTCCCAGACAGTGAGGATCATCAAGAACATAACATATCCAAATTAAGCCCCAGATCTCTGTTGTTTTAATTCAGTCAGGTTACTACATATTGTACAGTAACCACGTACCTAGGAGAATAATATAACAATCAAAGTAAGTAATTTTTTTGGTTTCTATACTCAAAAAAAAATGTCAACATTCATTCCTTCACAAAAAAATTCTCCATCCCAAAAGAAGAACCTCTAGAGTTCCAACTTGAGGAAGATTCCAACTCCCTTTTAGGTAACAAATGCCTCATTTTCCAATCAATAGCCAACAGAGAGCGGAAAAACAAAGAATAAGGTAAAGAAACGAAGAAAGGAAATGGAATTGAAGGCGAGAAAGCCGAAGAAAACAGACCGAATGAAGGACTTCCCAGCAGAAGGGGATTTGGCATCAGAGGAAGAGGAAAAGGAAGCATCGGTATCGTGGACTTGGACCTTAGAGGCGTGAAGGCCTTCGCTGCCGCCATGGAAGAAGTAGGAGTTGAACTTAGGAGAAAATCCTTCATTCGAGTACTCGTGGATCGATGCCTGTACTTGGATGATTCCAGCGATAAAAAAGAGCAGAAAACCTAGAGATAATCCCAGAAACGCCCGATCGGAAAGACGGAGAAGATCTATGCAACTGCGCATTCTCTCTCTCTCTCTCTCCACTTCCGAAGTTAGGGGCTTTACTGACCAAGAGAGCAGACACCTTGCCAATGGAGCATTTGTAATTGGCGAGTTGAATTTAAAAATTAAATATATTTAAATCAAAATCTTAATTATTTTTTATTCTAAGACCTAGATAATAAAACTAGTTTTCTTTTTCATCATGACTAGAACTTTAAGATTTTAATGTAGGCTCTCTGTGCCACGGGCATTGAGCGACTACATGACTCGAATATGATTAATTTACCTCATGCAAAGCAATCAGAGATTAAGTATTATTGTAGTAGAAAAAATATAAAGAAAGTTTTCAACGGATTATTTAGACTCAAGATGTAGAGATCCATTTATACTATATATTTTATCATTTAAAATATTTTATTTTTAAACATTTGTCAATCTAGTAGTTTTCAAATGCAGAGATTGAAATTTCTAATTTTTTAAATTAAAAATTTTCATCTTTAGAAATTCAAAGTTGTCAAATGCATAATATAAGTCTCCTCGATATGGACATCAATCTTGGCAAATGTCGGAGTGTGACACCCCACTGCGGGCGTGTTATTGGTTTTTTTTTTTTTTTTTCTAAAGGAGAAGCCCTCCTCTCATCACCAAAGAAACCACCTATATTTCATCATAATACTACCCACCATATACATCTCTTAATATAATCAACCATAAACACACCTTCAAGATTTAATGGAAATAATCACTAAGTTATACAATTATTCATAATACACACGGTCTAACATCTCAAACGTAAAAGTTTTCTCACATCAAACTAGAAAAATAAATACAACAACTATCTAACAGCAACTTCATCCACCTACTCAAGTTTGCTCCTGGGATCCGTTGGGCCCTGCCTCTTTCAGAGCACCTGAAAGATAAGGTATGAGCTATTCACCTAGCAAGAGGACTAATATGTATCACAAGTTATTAGCATATTACACGCACATGAATAATTGTAAATGAGCATATCAATTACTAGAAAGCTTATAACTTAACAATGATCATGCCCGGAACCACACTCAGGGTGACTCCCAACAATACCTCTAGCCCCTCAACCCAGCAATCTAAATTCAAGATGACTAGACTCAACTTACTTTGAACCGATGAGCCGAACCCGTCCACAACCCCCACATCCGTGCAGGACTGCCAGAGTCTCACCTTTACACTAGGTTCTAGCACGAGAACCGGTGAGCCGGACCCGTCCACAACCCCCACATTCGTGCAGGATCGTCAGAGTCTCGCCCTCACACCAAGTTCCAACATTATCTCCCAGCCAATGCTAAGGCAGCCAACGACACTCACCTGATTGACCTCTTGGAGATCTACACTGTCCACATCTCAAATGCAGTGTGTAACGCCCTGCCCTTTCCGAAAAATCAGAGTCTAATTTTTTTTTAAAATAATAATAAACATCGGAAGAGAGCGGGCGATGTCACGACGCGAGTTAAGTTCAGACTACTCAAGTCTGAACCTTAACTGGCCACCCATGTGTATATGGACTAGACCATGATAATGAATCACACATGGAACTATCATCAACATGCGGAATAACCTAGATTAACTGCGGAATAGAAAGACTAGATAGTAAGTAACAGTCTCAAACATTAATTAACATAAATCAACCATCCAAAGTTATTAACCTAATCAAACCATAGCAGGTAATGACTTATTACATGTCCAACAAAATATAGTTCAAATGACAGTAATATAAAGAAGTCCAGTCCAACATTCAAGCGCTTAGGCTTGGCTCCCCTCCCAGTCAACGACCTTTCCTTTCCCTTTACTTGTACCTGCATTCTCCTCTGTGGATAGAATTAGGACGTTAGATCAACGCGCCCAGTAGGTTCCCGATCAGGGCTACCACATGATTAGCATATAAAACATGCATATATATCATAGTACATGATTAGTAAAAACAGGTAAAACAATGTTATGAAGTATGCACATGCAATGAGACCCTCCCATCATGTACATTCATAGCCATCACTTGACGTGCCTCGCACCGACAAGGTAAATCACAATACACTTCCATCTCTTCATCACTGACTGATTCATATCACATATTAGTCCTCCTGGCGGGACTCTCATCGCCTAAGGAGACCATTGTGACTATGATCATCATGTTACTCCTCCTGGCGTGACTTGCACCGCCGAAGAGAACGTAACCCATATTTGTAACATTGTAGGACCTCATTCATCATCCCATGTCTATGCATGAGATGCCAATGCTGTATGCCATTTGATAATGCATAATATATCATTTGAAACCACATAAATAAACAAGAATCTCATAAGAAAACTGGGTAAAAACTGTGGTTACAAGTAGGTAGGAAACCTACTGAAAATTCGCTTCGGTGTTTGTTCTTTTTCACTTGATCACGACTTGCCCGCCATTCACGTTCCGTTACCTTATCCATATATCAATCAGTAACTCATAACATCATTTACTTATTTAATTACATCCAAGACCCATCCACATCATGTGGGGTTCGTGTCCGTACATCCAACCCTATGATCATTTCCATCATTGATCATTCTATCAATAAATTACATTTATGCCATTTAGGCTAACCTTTAGTTTTACCCTATCTAAACCACCTCGTGGGGTTCTTCATTCATCAACTTTAATCCCAATCTTATCAAATAATCATTGATGGGGTTCGGCCATACTACTTGGCCGAACCACATCCTGTGGGTTTTTATCCCACTTTCCATCATCATCAATGGTTGATTACATAGTCCATAATTATCATGTATGTTTCCTTAATTAAAACAACCATAAGTTCCCATTCAAAACAGCCCATTTATTTCAAAACAGCCCCATGGGGTTCGGCCATACTCATAGCCGAACCCTAGGGTTCACTTGATCCAATTATCACCATGATCGCTCATGGTTTAATCATGCTAATTCAACCATGATCAATACATGGTTCAGCCATCCAAAGGCTGACCCAAATCAGTAACCATAACCCTAAGTAAACCAAATAAAAACAATAAAGCAACCCATGGGGTTCGGCCATTCACATGGCTGAACCTCATGGTTCTTTGGATTCAATTCTTCTAACAATCTTTCATCATTTATCATGCATCTTAACCATAAAAAAATTAATAAGATTCAGCCATGCATTGGCCGATCCTTCACATCAACATTTGCTTCACTTAGATTACATAAACACTCTCCACCATTAGTATGGTTTTTATCTTACCAAAAACCATACCAACTTATCAAATACTTTTATGGGGTTCGGCCATCCCATGTGGCCGAACCCTATGCCCATTTGTTGGACCCTTTTTAACTTACATCATATGTCCATTAAATCATGAAATAATCAACATAGTATTGTATGGTTTTTACACCTCAAAAACCATCCAATTACCCAAATAAGATCATGGGGTTCGGCCATCCCAAGTGGCCGAACCCAATGACATTTTTACACCCTTTTAAACAATCTCAATCCAAGGTTTAATTCCTTGATGCATTCGGCCATTCCATGGCCCAAACATGACATCTAGTTTCATGATTTAAACACCCATAACCGTCCATCATTTTATATGGTTTTAATTTCCAAAAAAACCATCAACATCAACCACTTGTTTCCATGGGGTTCAGCCATGCAAAGTGGCCGAACCCAATGGTCCATCTTATCATTTTTAAATTGCTGTTTTATATCCATAATACCTTCATTAATCAAGGTTAAAACCTTGGTGTATTCGGCCATAACCATAGCCCAATACACACCCATTTTATTAATCCAAAAGTCCATGAAACACTTACCAAAATCCAAGCTCTTCCTATTGCCTTTGCTCCTTGCCTTCTTCCCCCTTGTTTCCTTCCTTCTTTCTTCCTTAGTCTCAGCTGATTAGAAGCATGAACCAATGGTGAAATCACCAAGATACAATTCGGCCAAGGAGGTGTTCTTGAGAGAGGGAGAGAAGATTGATTTCTAAGGTTTTTGCAATGACACAATCAGAGAGAAGATTGATTTCTAAGGTTTTTGCAATGACACAATCGGCCAAATGATGGTGCTGTTTGCTTTTGTTAAACAATCCCATAACACCCATTTAATCCTCATCAAGTCTTACTCAAACCAAAGAGTCACTTGTAGCCAAGCAAAGCACCCCTTGGCACTCCCAACACACCCTTTGGCAGCCCCATGCAATCTTATCTCATTCCCATGCATTTCATTTAACATACACCATGGAAATCACCAAAACAAGTCCCCAACGTGTGGGACTTGTTTTGGTTGGTTTGAGACCAAGCTACCTTTTCAAATTCCCATTCAACTCACTGATTTATAGCCCCTTTAATTTTCATTTTGACTCACTTAACTCAAGGTCATTTAGATTTCCATCTCAACTCACCCAACTCACATACTTAATGCATTTCATTAAATGCACATGAGTTGACTCACCACTTGATTTAATTCCAACTCACTTCAGTCCCACTCAAACTGATTTAACTCATATTTTAGTTCCCTTGAGGGTCCACACGGTCAACCATAGTCAACACGACCCGTTGGGTCCACCTTTTGCTCCTTGACCCGTTTTTGACTCCATGACCCAATTATGGTATTTGGTCATTTGTAATTGGTTTTTACATATGGGTCAAGCCTACCCATTTTTTCTCCACTTGATTACCAAATCAAATTGGCTTAACCCCATTCAATTTAACTTAACAAAATGGTCAAATAATCCAGTAAGACCCGATGGGTCCCATTTGGGCCCTTTGACCCATTTAGCCATTTTTGACCCAGCCCATCCATTCAAACTTAACATTCATAATGTGCTCATATGATTTTAATTTGAGCAATGGGCCCCACTATTTCCTTACTTAACATCATAAAATAATTAATTTAACACATCAGGGGCATTTTGGTAATTATCCATTTAATTGAGAAATTGGGGTGTTACGTGATCGAAATCACTCATTGTAATACCCTGACCCGAATTAAGTCTAATTAGTGTGATTTATATTAATAAATCATGTTTTATCATGTAAATCATGAATATTACGATTTGGGCTTTTAGAGAAGTCTAGGATCGGCCCAATCGGAGCTTGATACCTCGTTGATCCAACTCACTTAAGTTGGAAGGGCAAAATGGTAATTTACTATAAACAGTGTTACTTTAATAATTTTGAATTATTGATTGAATGTGATTGAGTTAATTTGATTTCTTTGATAGGGATTTAAATTCTGGAATTATAGAGTCTTTTAACTATATTTTGGATTTCAGAATTATTATTATTTTGACTAGAAAACGTCCTGATCTTTACGAAATAATTATTTTAAATAATTTTAGAAGTTAGAAAATTCTAAGAACATATGTGTTGTTTAGTCTATGTATAAATTTATTAATTTTTATTTTTGGATTTTGAAAATAAAAAGTTTAAATCCTTTAAATAAATGAAATTTGACTTAAGGAAATAGTATAAAAAATGTGATTTTATTTAAATCTATTAATTTAAAAAGAGTATGATTCTCCAAAATTTTATGGTATTTATAGATTTCAAGACCCAACATTTTGGATTAGATGGATTAAATTAGTTAAATCTTTTAATAGTTAAATATTAGAAATAAATGAAGGAGGGTTAAAATGCAAATAAGTTGTGAATGACTAAACTGCAAATAACCAAATAATTTTAAAAATACCTGCGTATCAGGTGACGGACGGAAGCAGCTGCGTGAGGGTCGACTCATGCAAGCTACGATCGTAGCTTGTAGAGTAACGTCGGAAATTTCCCAGCCAGTGGTAAGCCTAGTGGTCTACCGCTCCATCTCTATTTAAAGCTCAGTCTAGGCAGCTGGATTTCCTTCACTCAAACTGTTTTCATTCTCTTTTTCTCTCCATTGGTTTCTTCTTTCAAAAGCTTTAGTGGAAGTTTTTTCGAGTTACTAATTTTCAACCCAACTCTGCAAGCGAAGGTAACCATTGTGTTTATTTTCAAATTCTAACTTATTTAGGATCAAACACAAGTGAATTCGATTAAGATTTGAGTCCCAAAACCAGTTTTGAAATTTAATGGAAACTTTGATTTCTTAGGTGTTTTATTGGTTTATCTCTTAAAATTAGAGGTTTTTCATAAATGTTTATTATCTAATTTATTTTGAAATTGAAGAGGACTTACTGTAGAGCACATCTGACCAGAAGGATGTGAAAAATGAATTCAAGAAACCCACTATTTTTAATTTGTATTTCACTATGTTTGTCCCGTCATTGCCCTGGTTGCAGGTGACAAAGGAAGAACACGACTCTCAGAAGTTTCAAGAATCGGCCTTCGGATGTTCCGAAGGAGAAACTTTAGAAGTTCCGAACTGCTGTTCGGGGTTTCGAAGCCGAGTAGAGGCCAATTGTTCCTCACTGCCTTTACTAGACAGACAGAACGATCCGAGATTGGTTTGGATCAAAGAAAAGAGATCCGTAATCCATGTTTTGTGCCTACCTTCAGAATGATGTGTTGAATTACCTAATGGCACAAAATCTGTGTGAATGTATGTATCTAAACCGGCTTTGAAAGGTGTATAAACAAAGCCTTGATGAACTATGAACATCACAAGCGCACACACACACACACACCTACCCAATCATCCTTCAAGTTAAAACTGAGGTCGAAGGATAGACTAGTCGAAGAATCACAAGTCGGTACTATTGGGAATCAGAACACTGTCTGAAAGGGGGAAAAATAAAAAAGGGAGACAGGTCGATACATATCGACATATCGACAGAGACAGGTCGTTGGCCACGACCTGCTGGTGAATCAGAAAGATTAAGTTAAAATGACTTTTTTCTACTAAAATGACAGATTGTTTCAAAATCGTCGTTCCTTCTTCCACTGAGTTCTGGCGATTTCCTTCTCTCCTCCTGTGACCTTGATCGGTCGATACGATCTCCCAGAACGAAATATCGCCGGAAAACCATAGGGTCTTTGCTTCTGTCACATCAAGAAACAAGGGTGTCACGGTGTTTGTGAGACTCAGTGGTCGGTAAGTCTTGGTTAGCTCTCTCCAAGCAACCATGTCGAAAAGAAAGACTGTTAAATCTCGGTCTTCAACCATCGAAAAAATCCCTGAGTCCGGCTCCCATTTCCTCACGACATCACCTAGGTTCGTGCAGGGTACTCCCGAATCAAGCTCTGCTCTTAAGAGCACCTCTCACAGAAAAATCTGTGCCCCTAAGACTAGATCCAGCCATAAGTATCATTTTAGGTCTCAATCTGGACAAAACTTGAGAACCGAAGTAGAAGTGATTTCTGTTATGGTTAGTTCTGATGAGGAAGAAGGGGTAAATGTCGAAGACACTGACTGCTCTGAGTCTGGAAATATCCACTCCTTCGGTAACCCTGCTGCTGAACAAGGAAGTGGTGAAGCAAAACCACATGTGTCGCAACCCCTGATACGATTTGTTTGCAAAACCGAAGAACGTGTGTCTCAAATAGAGGAACAGTTGGACACACTAGATAGTCGTGTGGAAAACTCAGCACAGAGTGTTCATGAAGACTATCTTGCCTTGTGTCATCTTCTCTCTCGACGTCTACCCTCTTCCTCTACAGCATCACCTCATCCGGATGGCTCTGCTTAGGATAGTTTTTTCATGCCTTACATTTTATACTTTGGAAAAACTATATTGTTGGTGTTTTTGTCTAGCATCCATGATGCCCCCTCCTAAACCATATGTACTAATTTATTTATCAACGAAATGATATGATTTGATTAAGTGTGTGTGCTAATTTGACGGAATGTCTTTTATCTCATGTCTATCGTTAACATGGATTTTATTAAATAGAGTAACATGCAAGTTATTAGGGAGATAGGGATCGGGCTAAGGTTGCACACATCCTTGGAGTTTTGGGGAGCACAAAATATGTGTTGATTAGTTGTTGTCACTAGTCATGATAGTATAAGGAGGACGGCTGATGTAAGTTTGAAAGGAACCTTGGAGAAAAATAAACTTAGAGGCAGCTAAGTTTATGGGAGAGATAATCTTGAGAAGCTAGAAAATATAGTTTACTCTATAGGGGAGATGAGTCAAAGAAGCTACAAAAGATAGCTTGGAGAATGGGGGAAAAAACTCTAGGGAAGCTAGGACATTAGCTTGACTCATGGAAGAAATCAGTTAAGCTGGAACTTAGCTTATGTAGGGGCGAACAAACTTTGATGCACGAGAAATGTGCATTGAACCGTGGGAGAGAACCATGAGTTGGAGCAAAACTTAGTTAAGCACTAAATGCAAGAAGCATGTGGGAGTGCTTGAAAATCAATGTCTGTCTACTAATCATTGTCAATTGTATGACAAAATGGGGGAGAAATTAGTAGAAATTATAAGACATCAAAACCAATTATGGGAAGTAATTTGTGAAGCCTAAGTGCTTGGGCCTTTAGAAAGAGAGAGCCATAAAGGAGAGGAATATGAAAAAGCCAATGGACATAAGAGAATGTTGCTTGGAGTTTGGAAGACCAAACACAAAGAAGATTGGGGGAGAAAATCTTCTCAACACTAACAACTAGTGTTGGTTTCTAGGAAATCATTGGTGTATGTGGGAGAATGAATACTAATCTTTTTTAGTCCATGAATGCATATTTATGTTTTGGGACTAACCCTTCTAATTGTTTTCTAATGTTGCTTGCTTATATGATGAAACAGGAAATCATGATATGAAACAAGCTGAATAAGAATATACAAAGATCATAATCTTGTTTTTCATTTGAATATGTACAGGTAAACAATGTAATATTTTATATTTAAATGTGATGTAATAAGGGTGAGATTGTAATTGAGTTAGCTTATAGGTTTTGTCATGAAATTGACAAAGGGGGAGATTGTTAGTGCCTCAGGTCCCTAAGTTTGTCAATTACATGACTCGGGAAGCACTTGCAGGTAATCGGCCATAGATAACTTTAGGTGGTACCCACACCTTAAGGGGACCATTCTTAGGCTTAGTTGAACAAATGGTAAAATCATTAAAAGCCTAGAGAGTAAGCTTGATAGTGAATTAGAACCCAGCTTGGAAATATTTATTTGGTTTCACTGTCAGCTCGACTAGTCGTTCTCACCAACCCCTCAGTGGAGACAGAATCGACCCATTGTGGTCAGGGAGTGGTCGGCTAGATTGACAAAGGTTCTAGATCATAGAACTGTCATTCTGGATGTGCCTTTGATCGAGAGTCTCGTATGCACCGACCCTTCAGTGAAAGGCTGAAACGACCCCTCGTGGTCAACGACTTTTCGATAAATACTTATGAATTCTGAAACTTAAAACTCAGGTGGGATCTCGAGAAAACAGACATATCGGTATCTCAAGACCGATTGAGAGTACCAGGACCGACTCCTCGGTAAAGGGCTACAGGTCGGTCTGAGTAAGACTGGTTTCTAGACTTGAAACTCTGTCAGCATGGTGTTGCCTGAGACCGAGCCTCTCATATGGACCGACCTCTCGGTGCCATGACTGTCGACCCATTGGCGACATAGTCATGTCGATCGGGAAAGAATTATACCATTGGGAGAGTGCTTTAATTCGCAATGGTCGGGTTGTTGAACGGTAACATCTCTAGTCACCGACCCCTTGGTACGCCCGACCTATCGGTACATTACTGTTGCTGCAACTGGTTGTTGTGTCTATAAATAACAATATTTGTACAACCAGTTGTCATCCTTTGGCAAATTAGTTGGACCCTCATCATTATCAGTGAGCTTAAATAAGGGCTAATAGAAGGATCACTCTCTCTCTCGTGCTTACACTTGGAGAATCTAATACAACCAATCATAAGGATTGAGTTTGTGAGAGAGAGGAAAGGATAATAAACTAGGAAAACTTTGGTAAAACCAGTTTCCTTGTCACCCTGGAATTGTGATTGCTATACAACGGCTACAAGGCGGAACTCCGATATACATTGGGTGGATCTTCAAGAAGCACACATCAACGAGAAAGAGCTTCAAAGGCAAGTGCTTCTTTGTTTTAATTTTATTTTTAAAACCTTTGTCCCAAAAGTGGATGAAGGAGGATTGGCTCTTGAACCAGTATAAAAAAATTCTAGAGTGTCGTCTTTGGCACAGTGGTGGGTGGAATTCCCAAGAAATTGAGTAAGGTAGAATTCCTACTCTAATTGCGAGGGTGTAAGTCCTTACTTAGTAGATTTGGAGATAGTCAAGGTTGAACGAGTCTTAACAGTGGATGTAGGTTGGCTAACCGAACCACTATAAATTTGGCCTTATGGTGTTTGATCTTTGTGTGTTTGTATTTAGTATTTAAGTACTCTTCTCAACACATCACTTTGTATGTTGATTATCTTATTTTAAACATTGTGCACAAGCATCGAAATCAACCAATAAGCAAAGGGTTATAATCTTAGTGTGATCATTTAAAGAAATTATAAACAATCTATCTGTAATAGCCCAAATTTTCGAATCAATATATTTGGCATTTAATTATTTTAATTTGGAATTTGATGTGATGAAATGCCAAATGAATCAACTTTGGGACAAGGGTCCAAGAATGGCCCAATTGGGCCATAGATTGGATGAAATCCATTTGATGGGTCAATAAGAAGTAATTGGGTCAAAGATGGTCAATTTGGGTCAAAGGGCCATAGGGGACCCAATGGGTCAAGGTAGCTAAGCCCAAAGGTAAATGGGTAAGACAAAAATTTAATTGGGCCATGGGTCCAATGGTGATCCAATAAGAGGGATACATTTAATAAAATTTAAATCACCTAAGTTAGGTGATAAATGGACCAAGGTAACATGGCCAATGGGGCCCACCTCCACCTCACCCATTGAGGTGGCGTGTGGACCCAAGAGTAGTGGGGCCGACCACCATGGTTGATTTGGTCAACCATGGGTGGATCTTAGAGGGAATTTAATGAAATTAAATTAAGTGGAAAGTGATTAATTAAATTAACCTAGGGATCAAGTGATCTAAGTTAATTAACTTAATCTAAAGTGGTCAAGTGGTCAAAACCATCCCAACAAACACAAACCACTTGAGAAAACACAAATTGAAAGCATGGATTAAAGGTGGTGATTTATCCCAAACACCACCATTAATGCATGTTGGTTGGTGAAAAAAATTAATGTTTGAGTGTAGGCTACTCCAACCATCTCCATCTCTAATCCAAACAAGCCATTTCACTCTATCCCTCTCTTCACACACAAGAAACGTCCCCACGTTGCAAGAAAGAAGAAAAAAAAAATTAGAAGAAAAACTTAGAAAGAAAGGAGAAGAAAAGAGAAGGAGAAGGCAAGCTTTGGGCCACCAAGACCCTTGAAGATTTCTCCCTCATCTCCATACTCTTTCCCTCTCAACCTAACCCTACCTTAGCCGATCCAAACCTTGAGGGCCTCACCATTTGATCAAGCACATCTAGCCGATCAAAGATCAAGAAGAAGGAGAGAAGAGGCTAAGGAAATCAAGAGGAGAAAGAAAGACCGGAGGAGACGTCGGATTGTAAGTATCTCTAGACAAGAGGTTAATCTTTCATGGTTTAAAAAAAAAAAATGATGATCCATTTCTTAAACTAAATATGGCCAAAAATGTTGTGGGCCATGGATCTAAGATCCATTCAACGGTAGGATTAAGAAATGGATAAATTTGGAGAGACATAGATTAAAGAAAATGATGGATTAAGGATGGTATGGATTTAAATTTTTAAAGCATGGAGAAATGTAAATGGGAGTGAATGGATGACCATAGGGTTCGGCCACATGGTGAATGATGGGTAATTTATTTGAGATTATATGGTTTAAAATTATGGAGAAGGGTTAATGATATTGTGGTTTTAAATGATTAAAAAATTGGTAATTTTAAGGAGTGTTAAATAAAGAAAAATCATGAGGTATGTAAATGAATTCAAGTAGCCTCAAAATGATGGAGGTATGATATTTTAAAGAAATCATGGACTATAGGGTTCGGCCATACAAGATGGCCGAACCCCATGGTTAGTGATCTATGAGGGTTAGGACTCTTAAATGCTCAATGATTAATGGTTTCTAAGGTTTGAAATTATGAGTATGGTATGTGATTTTTAAATGGGTATTAAAGGATGGAAATGGTGGATTAAATATTTTTGAATTATGGAGATAGTGAGGAAATGTTGGTGGTGTAAATGGACTTTAAATGTGATTAAAATGAGGGAAAGACATCATGGGTTCGGCCATGATGTATGGCCGAACCCATGACCCATATTTTTAGGTCATTTGTGGGCTAAGTTATGGTTTATATATGTATTTAAACGAATGGAAATTAGGTTAAGTTAATGGTAAAATTTAAATGGATTTACAAGTGTATGATATGGCTTTTAAAGGGCCAAAATGAATGAAGGTTATGGATTTTAAAACGGATTATTTTTGGGACAAAACATTGGTCTTAAAATAGCACCCCATGGTGGTGATTGGTGATTTTAAAATGATGGAGAAGAATAATAGACGTTAATGGATTCTTATATAATATGTGATGTTTTAAAAGGATGAAAAATGGGGACTTAAATGGATAATTTAAATTCATTGGAGATTGGATTAAAGAGGGTAGAATGAACCCAAGAAATTGGAAAATATAGACATCATGGGTTCGGCCATGGTGTATGACCGAACCCATGATCTCTTTGTGGGCCACCGTTAGGGCCAAATAGGAAATGACATATGGGATTAAATGTTTTTTTTCAAAATTAAATAATAGGTGGCTGATTTTAGATATGTTATGGAATCATAAATGGGTCTAAGTTATGGATGAATTTTAGACTTAAAGTAGACATGAATGGGTGAATGATTAAACATGGAAGAGGGAGTGGCAAAACGGCAAATATTAGTCACATTGAAAAACCATGTGTTCGGCCATAGTACATGGCCAAACCTATGTGGGTTAGAAGTAAAATTCGATGCAATGTGAATGATGAAAAGAAACGTATAGATGCTGCGTTTTAGGCTCGCTCATTGGAATATTCGAAATGGCCAAAATTGGATTTATGTATGTGTTTAAACCAATGGATAATGGGCTAAGTTAAGGGCCGATTTTAGATAAACTTATAATGTATTTACGGATCATTAAATGGATCTAGGGTTATGATCAGTTAGGAACTTAATCATGGATAAAGTATGGACTAATCCGGTGAGTGTGTAAATAAGGTATCGGGACGTCGCAACGGTACGCGATCGGCGACCGGATTATCGAACGGAAACGTAACAGAACGCTACGCGGTATTCGGTAGGATTCCTACCTCTTTGTAAGCCGTGGATATGTGATGTTTATTTTAATCTATTTTGATGATTATGGGACTTGTACTATGATGAGTTTTAATTTATGAATTATATGATGGTGTTATGGATTATATTTTAACATTATGCATTATATGGCTATGTATGGTATATTAAATTTATGGTTTATCTATATACTACATAGCATAATGCACGTACATCTCATGCATGGCATGGGCGGGAAAATAATGAAACCGGAGTCCATGCTCCGTTGGGGCGACCGAGAATCAGACATGGGGATAGCCTGAGGGCTATAACCGGAGTCCATGCTCCGTCGGGGCGACCGAGAAGCAAACATGGGGACAATACATTTTATGATCATATGGATGATGGGTGGGACACATGACATAGGCACCCATGGCATAGCATTCATTACATGCTTATGTTGTTATATTTTATTGTATCGGTATGCATGTTATCACTAATCCATGTGCTAGCCCTACTCGGAGTCCTACTGGGCGCGTTGACTAACGCCCTACTTCTACCCTAGTTGATGACACAGGAGATGGAGGAAACGGTGGACATGACAGGAGCCAAGCTTAGGAGCTTGGGAAGTGCATTCTTAGTTTATTTAAGTTTATATTTTGGAAATGTAATTTTGAGTAACTTAGCTCGTCGGACTGTATAATTTGCACTTCTTGCGATGGTTTGGACTTTACTTATGGACGATTATATTTTATGATATAAATATGAACATAGGGGCATTTTGGTAGTTCAATGTTGTATCTTCCCTTCTATCTAAAAACCGGTAGGATAGACTCTATTATCATGTTCCGCAATAATTATAATCCGCGAGCTTACTTCTTACGCGTGAACTGTTCTCGTGGACTTAGTTCCTCGCACGCGAGGGGTTGGCCAGTTAAGGGCCCGGCTTTAGAAACTCGGACTTAACTCGCGTCGTGACGTCCGCGCCCTCTCTCACTTTTCATTTAAAAAAAAAAATAGACTCGGATTTTCGGAAGGCGAGTGAAAAAAGGGGCGGGCGTTACACTATCACATAAAACAAATCTCTTGATTAATGTTGTTATTCCGCTGCACTTAAAATAATCAAGAAATTTGTAAACACCATGGAAACTGGGATTGACCTATTCACCCCCATCTAAGGTCAATCGTGTTCTAGCACCATGAGAAGGGAACTTTCTTCTTCTTCTTTTTTAAAAAAAAAAACAAAAATAATAGTAATAATAATAATAATAACCCCAAGGTGTAGTTTTTCAATAAATTTCATGGATAATTTATTTAATAAACCAATTTAACAAAAATACTTACAAAATTAACACGGAGATCCGTAGATCTATCAAAAAGTCTCGATAAATCGGGTCGGGTCACTACAATCTACCCCCTTTAAGAAATTTTCGTCCTCGAATATAAACTGAAGGTCATACCTTAAGTGTCGAACGAGGTCGGAAACTGCTTTCGCATTGACAGTTTGTTCTTCTAAGTAGAAGATGCTCAACCTTTGCACTACCAAACCACTAAAACCAAGTGGACGGCCTTGCCATGAAGTCTCCCCTCCCTCGAATCCCCAACATGCAATGTTCCTTCCTTAGACAGTTAGCATAACTTATCTGCTGGTTCTACATGCTCTGTCAGAACTGAGAAACAACCCTTAGGTCTCGATCTGAAACAATCAACATAGGTACACCACGGAGTCTAACAACCTCCACCAAATACACCAAATCCAAGTTTCTAAAGAATCCATCATCTACATACCAAAATATTGGGTTGACTAAGTCACTTGATCTAGTATGACCCACACAGCATCATCCCTTGAGGTGACTTCGACAAGGCAGTCACCATGATCTATAACCATGTGATCCTATATCTACTCAGGGATCAGAAAAGACCGCAATTTACCAACGGGTCAAACCACAAGTTACATACTCAACCACTGCCTCTTCACACTTCTCTACCAGAACTGTTGAAATAAATCATGATACAACTTTGTGCATCCTAGACACACAACAAATCTAAGCGACGGAAGTGTCGTAATACCTCTCGTGGCACTACCCTGACATGTGTACGTACAATCTGCCCCGGAAAATCCAACCACTGACTAATCTGATGGCCCACCCATAAGGTCCATCACCACTAGCCACAGAATCTCGAAACGCGATGCACCTCGCATCCGTCTGCTGACCCCTAATACTCAATAATAAATCTCTCTTCAGCTATCTATAATCAAATACACAGCCTTAGGGAGCTGTCCTTCTTCTTGGCAAACAACACTGGCGCACCCCAAGATGAGGTGCTAGGCTGAATGAAACCAAGAGTCTCTAACTCCCCAAGTTGTCTCAATCACAAGCCATAACTTTCCCATTCTACATAAAGACAAAGTCTAATCCATTTCTTGAGGTATCACAGTAAACTACATAACTGCGATCTCTCCCTGACACAAACATTACATGTACGGTTGTCAAACCTTTCTTCAACTCTAAGAATGCAACCTTTTGTCTCATCCCAACTAATAACAGCCTCAGCCTTAGTCGGGCCCACGACCACGCCATCTGTTGACACCACGTGTCCCAAAAACTTAACCTCTATCAACCAAAACTCGCACTTGATGATAGGCTAAACAAAGGTCTATCATGGGAAAACACCTAGATCCTATCCACTGATCAAACAAATCGTCAATCATTAGGTGTAACTCCCCGGATTTTCAAGTTTTGAATATATATGACAATTGCCCATTTAATTTGTGAATTAATGGATATGGACCTTAGATGGGTAAGGTGTTGGGTCAATTGCCCAATTAAGACCCAACTGATGGTGGATATGGTTCAATTGAATTAAATGGGTGAGATTTATTTAATTGGGTCAAGATTGTCAATTGGGTCAAATGCCCAATTGGGACCCAATGGGTCATGATTGACTTGGTTGACCACCGAGTGAGTTCAAGCTTACTTAATTGGGGCTGAATTAAGTTGGAAATGGAATTGAGTTGATTTTTAAGTGAGTTAAGTGAGTTGAGTTTAAAAGAATGAAAAATAATTGAGTTATGGTGAGTTGGATGGGAAGTTAATGGGACCTTGAACTTAAGTGAGTGGAGTAGGTGGAGAGATGCATCTCATGAGGCCCAAGTCAAGGCATACACGTTGGAGATGGGAGTTTCATCTCATGGGATGAAACTCCAATTGTATCTTAAATGGGGAGGTGGACGGTTTTGTGATGTTACACAAGCCTACACAAGGCATACACGTTGGAGATGCGAGTTTCATCTCATGGGATGAAACTCCAAATAAATCATTAATGAGGAGGTGAAAGGTTGTGGAGTTTACTCAAGTCATAACCATGGCACACGTTGGAAACATGGAGGGTTTTCCATCTCAAGATGGAAACCCAAGAGTCAAACGGTGGGAGTGTTTCATCTCTTGGATGAAACCTCCAAATGGATCATTAAAGAGGGAGGTGAAAGGGCATGGGAGTTACAAAGGGGTATCACCAAAGGACACCACCTTTGGCCGACCCTCATTAACCAAGGAAAGGACTTTGGTTTCAATTCACTCTCTCAAGCTCTCTCTCAAGGCGGGTCCCCTCTCATTGATAAAGGGAGAACACTTATTGTATTATCTCAAATCTTCTCTCTTTCTCCCTCTCTCAAACATATATCTTTTTGGCCGAACCCTCTCCTTGAAGTTTCATCTCAAGACCTCTCAAGTTCACACTCGGCCAAGGATCAAGGAGGAGGAAGAGGCTAAGGAAGAGGAAGATCAAAGGAACAAGAATGAGTGAAAGAAATCGGAGGAGTCGCGGAATCGGTAAGTACTCAATGAGATTTTATTAAGTAAGATGGTCAAGGATCATGGTTTGGCCCTTGCATGGCCAAACCCTAAATTGTATATGTAAGAACCATCAAAGACCAAAAAGGGGTTGAATGAGGTTCAGCCATGATGTATGGCCGAACCCCATCAAAGGATCAAACCAATATGTATGATACATTTTTAAGGAATATAAGGAACCATAGGGTTTGGCCATGTTGTATGGCCGAACCCCGTGGAAAGGAATTAAGGATTTTAAATGGGTCTAAATGATGTAAAGGATGGAGAACCATAGACCTTGGGTTTGGCCATGGTGTATGGTCGAACCCCATGAAGAATTATTGAATTATGAATATGTATTTAGATCATGGAAGTAATGGGGGAATAATGGTAATTTTAATTGATTTTAAGTATGGTTAATGAGGATCCAAAAGGATGAACCTAAATGTATGGTTAAACCCCCATGGAGGGACTTTGGTTTATGGACTTAAATATTGTAATTGATTTAATGGAGAACATGGAAATGAGACATCATGGGTTCGGCCATGCATGAACCATTTTTAATGGGCCATTTGGAGATTTAAGCATGATTAGAAATCATTAATGGTTCTATGTTTGTGGATCAGTTATGGACTTAGGTATATTTAAATGAATGAAATGTTTAGCCATGGATAGAATAATGACAAAGATGTAAATAGGTGAAAATGATGGACCATGGGTTCGGCCATGGTGTATGGCCGAACCCCATGAGGAGTGTTTGGTGGACTTAGGTTGTTATTAATGTTAAATGATTAAATTATAAGTGATTAGATTAATGAATCAAGATGATATGATCTTGGACTTAATTTAAGGATCAAAGGACTCAAAGGAGGGACTAAAACCAAGTGGGTGAGGTTCGGCCATGTTGTATGGCCGAACCCCACCAAGACATATTTATGGACTTAAGTACGGTTGGAGGATAAATGGAACGGTGTTTTGATCTATTGATATGTTATAAGGTAACAGGACCTCACAAGCGGTGTACGACCGTGAGAGGTTTCCGGACTAAAACGCAAGGACACTTTAATGGTCATTGGTAGGATTCTACCTCTTTGAAACCACGGAACATGTAATATGATTTTAGTTCATGATTTTGATGAGTTATTTTGTATCAAATGTTATGTTTCAAATATGGAAGTTTTATACTATGATTTATACTATTACATAGCATATGGACATTTACATCTTATGCATGGCATGGGAGGGATGATTTGTAACTGGAGGCCACGCTCCGTCCGGGCGTCCGTAAGGCATTCATGGGAAGACCTTGATGTGCATTATCCATCAAGAAGTAATCGGAGAACACACTCCGACGGGGCGTCTGTAAGGCAACTCTTGGGATACCTTGATGAGGAGAATTCCATCAAGAGGATACATGTGTTTGTGATGGGTGGGACTTATTGCATATGACACCATGGCATGGCATTGTTTTACATGATTTTGTTATTATGTTATCTATATGATTTTGTACCAACCATGTGTTAACCCTACTTGGAATACCTATGGGCGCTTTGTCTAACGCCCTATTTCTACCCCAGTGGATGACACAGGAATTGAAGAGAATGATGAACGTGATCGGAGCCAAGCATAGGAGCTTGGATGTTTTTAATTTCATTTTATTTAAGTTACTCATGGACTATGTAATTCGAGTAGCTAGCATTTGTGCATGTAATAACTTAGATATTTGCTATGGTTTGAATGTTTAATTTTGGATATTTAACTTAAGACAATTATGGTTAAGTGACGGACTACTTTACTATCTAAAATGGAATAGAATTAGGTTCTAATATAATTCCGCATTCAAGATTTATTCCACATGTATAACTTATTGCGTGTGAACCGTATTCTTGGACTTAGTCCATGCACACATATGGTTCGCCAGTTAAGGGACGGGCTTTAGAAGCTCGCGTCGTGACGTGCCGCTATCTCTCACTCTTTATTATAAAAAAAAAAAATACACTCTGATTTTCGGCGAGTGAAAAAGGGCGGGATGTTACATTAGGAACATACACTTGGTCCCTACTATTACTTTGTTCAATAGCTGATAGTCGACGTACAGCCTCATGGATTCATCCCTTTCTTGGTCAACAAAACCGGTTCGATCCAAGGAGGGCAATGCATCAATGAAACCAATAAACTCCAACTCCTTGAGCTGACGTTCCATCTCTAGCACCCCTACTGGCACAATCCGATAAAGAGTAACTATATGGGGCATTTTACCCGAGGAGTAGATCCACAATAAACTCTACCTCTTGATGTGGTGACAATCCAGGGAATATCTCCAGAAGGAGATCCGAGAACTCCCGGATCACGCGAGGCATCTATACATCTGCTAATCCAAAACTCTCTCCAAACTTAAGCTAGCCACAAGCTACACAATTTCTCAATGCTCTGACTAAAGGCAACTGAGCCGTTCGACATACACATCACCTGTGAGCATATGACTCATCACCTGCCTACGATAACAAACCACGTAACATGATGGGAGGACAATCGATCCCTCCCCTAAACGACATCGAACTCTAGCATTTCTGTAATGCATAGGTCAAAGGCCAACACCAAACTTCCCATAATTAAAATACATGATCGACAAAATTGGTCTACAACTCTCATCCGCTCTAGCGAGGTCCTTATCCAAGTTGGGATTTTGCCAAAACTACCGTCAATGGGGGACCAAAAACAAAAACCGAGGGAATCACACACCGGTTCCACTAGGGTCTCAAACAATCAACCTTACCAGTCTGACCTAAACATGCTCCTAGTGACTATTCTACCACTGTTGATCATAGACAAGTAGGGTCCACAAGAGTGCTAACTTCAGCCATACAACCTCTGGCTCAACCCCCAGTCACTCTCTACAGCCCTATGTCCACATTAGTCATAAACAATACGCCTACCTCAAATGGGTCTAACGACATCCCATGGAACTCCATCGGCCATCTGAAGAGTGAACCAGCCGGACTCACTCGTCAGACACCCACAATTTTCCAAGGAGCCTACAATCACACCCTACATAGTCACAAGCAAAGCCCACCTATAGTGACATCACACTCCAAACACATACTCCCTCTAGACCCGGAGTAAAAACCACGACACAACCTTGAACTTACAATGCTTGATACTTGGTCAAACCACATCAACCAAGGTTTTAAACACAAACTCGCGAGTCATAAGGCATTTGTGTTTAGGTCGGACCCCAAAGACTACTCACCTAACCACCAAATGCCTATAGACACTACTCAACCGCGTACTAAATCAACCACAACCTCCCCTGTTTGGAGCGAGTGCCACGTCTACCCATCACCTATTTTATCAAAAACAAGCACCAACCGACCGCTTTAACATGCGGAAAGCTAAAACAACACAAAATTTAGTATTCGATCACAATGGTAGCTTATCAAGCATACCACCAAAAGTCTAGGGTGTCTACACACAACCCCAGATCTGATTTCATCTACCCAATCACACGTGGGATGAACCAAACATCTAGTCAACAACACTTCTATTTCAGACCCATGCACAGTCCGAAAGTTGAACCGCACTCTGATACCAACTGTGACACCCCGTCCCGCTACGGGCGTGTTATTGTTTTTTTTCTAAAGGAGAAACCCACCTCTTTTTCAACAAAGAAACCACCTATATTTCATCATAATACTACCCACCATATACATCTCTTAATATAATCAACCATAAACACACCATCAAGATTTAACGGAAATAATCACTAAGTTATACAGTTATTCATAATACACACGGTCTAACATCTCAAATGTAAAAGTCTTCTCACATCTAACTAGAAAAATAAATACAACAACTACCTAACAACAACTTCATCTACCTACTCAAGCTTGCTCCTGGGATCTGTCGGGCCCTGCCTCTTTCAGAGCACCTGAAAGGTAAGGTATGAGCTATACACCCAGCAAGAGGACTAATATGTATCACAAGTTATTAGCATATTACACGCACATGAATAGTTGTAAATGAGCATATCAATGACTAGAAAACTTATAACTTAACAATGATCATGCCCGGAACCACACTTAGGGTGACCCCCAACAACACCTCGAGCCCTTCAACCCAACAATCTAAATTCAAGATGACCAGGCTCAACTTACTTTGAACCGATAAGCCGGACCTGTCCATAAACCCCACATTCGTGCGGGATCATCAGAGTCTCACCCTTACACCAAGTTCTAGCACTAGAACTGGTGAGTTGGACCTGTCCACAACCCTCACATCCGTGCTGGATCGTTAGAGTCTCGCCCTCACACCAAGTTCTAGCACTATCTCCCTGGCAATGCCAAGGAGGCCAACGACACTCACCCGATTGACCTCCAGGAGATTTGCACTGCCCACATCTCAAGTTGTAGTGATCCGACCCAGTATAATGGGTTAGCAGTAGTGGGTAGAGTTAGTCAGAAATTGACATTGTGTATGCTAGTGTTTTATTTTATTTTTTTGAAATTATTTTGGGAAAACACACTTCAAAAAAATTAGGAATTAAACTATAGGCCATGATTGCATAGACTTTCTCCTCAATTAGAACTTACAAATTTATCCCTTTCGAATTAAAATCAAGTGAATGGAAAATTGAGTTGTCAAATTAAATTTTAATTCCCAAAGTTAGAATTTCAATTAGAATTATTCTATTAAAAATTTAAAATAAATAATTTAGGTGGACCTTTGGGACCCATATCTTTGGTTGAACCTGCATAGCAGTTAGTATTATCAAAAATCTTTTGGAGATTTATTTAGCTGGTTTACTTTTTTATTAAACTCAAATAATAAATTAAAAAAATTGATTTAGGTGAATAAATAATTAAACAACTTTGGGTCAATAATTAAGTTTCAATTTTAATTAACTTGAATATAAATCAATGATCGATAAATTAATCAAAAGGGAAATAAAGAAATAATGAAATAAGAGAAAAAGGTATACAAAAAAATAAAAATAAATAGAAACCCGACCCCAAAACCCGAGAATCCCACTCACGATAAAATACACCCTTCGTGAACCCATTCACGATAAAACACTCTCCTTTTTGTTCCTTTAACATCCCATGTGACCCTTTCGACCCTTACTTCCCCTAAATCCCTAACTCACGATGGAAAACCAAATTCCACTGGCGCACCTAACAGGATGTTTCCCCAAATTCTATTTATTTTCCTCTTCCCTTTTACAAAATGGAAACGAATCGTACCTCTCCACCTAATACCTTCCTCTTTTAACTCTTCAAATCAGAATCCCTCTTGGAAGAATCTAGATGACCTTGTCTTGTATAAATTTGGGTGATTCTGGTCCAAACCTCTCTTTATCTCGATATCGCTTGCTCTATTTCTCGAAAGACAACTACTCACCATCTAATCCATTGTTTCTCCCCTCCGATCCCCTCTACTTCCATCGCCAGCTGCGTAGTTCCATCTGCAACAATCCAGCCAAGTATCGTTTGGGGTATTGCTAGTGTTCATATACGGTCGTCACTCAGATCTTCCAAGTATATTTCTAACTTATCTTATTCTTCTCTCTCTTCTCCATCTATGGATTTTCGTTTGGATCTAAAGCCCCAAAGCCATCGATCCCTGTTTTTTTTCCAGCCAGCATACCCTTTACCAGTAACCTCTCTGTCCTCCAAAACCACCAGACCTACAGCTAGAACCCTGCAGATTTACTACCCGGACCATGTCATTCAATAGATTTCATGGCTTTCATTAATTTACTCCCCCACATGGTTTGTTTCTCAGGTATTTTTCTAACTTATCTTATTCTTCTCTCTCTACTCCATCTATTGATTTTTGTTTGGATCTAAAGCCCCAAAGCCATCGATCCCTGGTTGTTTTTCAGCCAGCATACCCTTTTATTAGCAACCTCTCTATCCGCTAAAACCACCAGACCTGCTGTTAGAACCCTGCCGATTTACTACCCGAACCTTGTCATTCAATCGATTCCATGGCTTTCATTAATTTACTCCCCCACTTGATTTGTTTATGGTACGAACTTGGAAGCTTTCACTGCTGTATTTCAAATATTTAATTCCAGACAAATAATGATCCCAATAATATCGATATAATTATTTGATTAAGATATTCAAAAACTAAAATCAGTAATCAATTATTTTATTCTGAAATATTCATTATATACTTTCTTTTAAATCATGAGATTTGTCTGATACTTACCTAATTTTTTAAAAACTATCTATATGTATCAATTACTCGTCACATTACTCGTGTTTTTAAAGTTTTCAATTACTTTGATTTAAACTTACAATTTTTTTCACTCTTTCTAGAAGGTAATTATAATGTATATTTTGTTCATTCAATTACATCTATTTAATTCGTTAAGATAATATAAGTATTTTTCACCCTTTTCATTTAATTTTGTTTACAGTAACAAATCTGATTTTTCTTAAAGGTATTTATCCTGTTCTATGTAACTAATTAGTATGAAAATTTTCCATCGAGCCTTCCAACTGAGTTTTTGTTTGAACTTTTGGGAATTTACAACAGTATTTCATACACATAATTATATATATATATATATATAACCAAGTGAAACCAGCCCCGACCTTTGAGTTAGCTGGTTGATAGCAGGGAATGATTTTCAGGGGACGAAATTTCTTCAAGGGGGTAGGATGTAGTGACCCGACCCGGTATACCGGGTTAGCAGTAGTGGGTAGAGCTAGTCAGAAATTGACATTGTATATGCTAGTGTTTTATTTTATTTTATTGTAATTATTTTGGGAAAAACACACTTCAAAAAAATTAGAAATGAAACTATAGACTTTGATTGCACACATTTTCTCCTCAATTTGAATTTACAAATTTATCCACTTCGAATTAAAATCAAGTGAATGGAAAATTTAGTTTTCAAATTAAATTTTAATTCCCCAAAGTTAGAATTTCAATTAGAATTATTCTATTAAAAATTTAAAAAAAATAATTGGGGTGGACCCTTGGGACCCACATCCTTGGTTGAACCTACATAGTAGTTAGTATTATTAAAAATCTTTTGGAGATTAATTTAGCTGGTTTCCTTTTTTATTAACCTCAAATAATAAATTAAAAATATGATTTAGGTAAATAAATAATTAAACTACTTTGGCTCAGTAATTAAGTTCCAATTTTAATTAACTTGAATATAATCAATGATCGATAAATTATTCTAAAGGGAAATAAAAAAATAATGAAATAAGAGAAAAAATTATACAAAAATAAAAATAAAAACCCAACGCCAAAACCCGAGAATCCCACTCACGATAAAATACACCTTTCATGAACCCATTCCCGATAAAACACTCTCCTTTTTGTCCTTTAACACCCAATGTGGCCCCTTCGACCCCCTTGGACCCTTACTTCCTGTAAATCCCTAACTCATAATGGAAACCCAAATCCTAGTGCCGCACCAAACAGGATGTTTCCCCAAATTCGATATCTTCTCCTTCTTCCCTTCTCCAAAATGGAAATGAATCTTACCTTTCCACATAATACCTTCCGTTTTTAACTCTTCAAATCCAAATCCCTATCGGAAGAATCCAACCGACCTTATCTTGTATAAATCCAGGTGATTTTCGTCCAAACCCTTCTCTTTATCTCGATATCTCTTGCTCTATTTCTCGAAAGAAAACTCCTCACCATATAATCCATTGTTTCTTCCCTCTGAGCCCCTCTACTTCCATCTCCAGTTGCGTAGTTCCATCTGCAACAATCCAGCCAAATATCATTTGGGGTATTGCTAGTGTTCATGTACGGCCTCCACTCAGATCTTCCAGGTATTTTTCTAACTTATCTTATTCTTCTCTCTCTTCTCCATCTATTGATTTTTGTTTGCATCTAAAGCCCCAAAGCCAACGATCCCTGGCTGATTTTCAGCCAGCATACCCTTTACCAGCAGCCTCTCTGTCTGCTAAAACCACCAGACCTGCTGCTAGAACCCTGCAGATTTACTACCCAGACCTTGTCATTCAATTGATTTCATGGCTTTCATTAATTTACTCCCACACCTGATTTGTTTATGGTACGAACTTGGAAGATTTCATTGCAGTATTTCAAATACTTAATTCAAGACAAATAATGATCCCAATAGTATTGATATAATTATTTGATTAAGATATTCCAAAACTCAAATCAGTAATCAAGTATTGTCTTCCGAAATATTCATTATATACTTTCTTTTAAATCATGAGATTTGTCTGATAACTTACCTAATTTTTTTTTTTAAACTATATATGTATCAATTGCTCGTCACATTACTTGTGCTTTTAAAGTTTTCAATTACTTTGATTTAAACTTACAATTTTTGTCACTCTTTCTAGAGGTAATTATAATGTATATTTTGTTCATACAATTAGTATTTCAACCTATATATTTAATTCATTGAGATAGTATAAGTATTTTTCACCCTTTTCATTTACTTTTGTTTACAGTAACAAATCTGATTTTTCTTAAAGTATTTATCTATGTAACTAATTACTATGAAATTTTTCCATCGAGCCTCCCAACTCAGTTTTTGTTTGAACTTTTGGGAATTTACAATAGTATTTCATACACATTGTTAGATTTATATATATAACCAAGAGAAACTAGCCTCGACCTTTGAGTTAGCTGGCTGATAGCAGGGAATGATTTTTAGTCTCCAAATCGTTGATATTGAGGACTGTTTGGGCCCTTCATTTAGATCTGGCCAGCAAAAAATGTCCTTATTCTGCTCAAAATGTATCCTTAAACCGGCCATGTTAATGATCAACTTTCGCCTGCAGATATAAAACCCATTTCGTGCCTAGGTTTTAACCTTTAGTTGTCTAACATCCATATGCGAGGGCAGCACCCATCACCTATGTTTAATAATCCTCATATACCTATTTAGTATATGTTATTTATAGATATATTGTTAGAAGTAATATTAATAATACTTACAACTCCAAACAAATTTATATGCAGCGCTTCTCGGATTCCTATTACTTAATTTCAACTTGGAAAACGTTTGGGTTCATCGCTTACACTTTACGAACTTCTAGGTGAAGAGAATAATTTCACTTACATGATATTTATTTAAATGTGCAAAGTAAAAATGTTGTAATGTATTGTTTTGTATTTGGAATTTGATGGTTGGACCTACAAATAGGCTGAGTGTTCGTTTGAATAACGGTTGGAGTTCGGTGCAAGACTCACAGTAGTGTAAGGGAATTATTGAACTAAAATGTTTTAATAGTCGTGAGTAGACTCAGTGAGCCCGGATTTGTGGAACCAACAATTAATGTTGTTGAAAGGTCTAATACTCATATTCGACTGGTTGTGGAAAGATGACTTGTGATGTTGTATGTTTTACTATGTTAGCCAAATTTGGATTGTATGGTATTATTTGGAATGCCATGTTATTATTTGGCAAGTATGGACTTGTGTAGCTTAATTGTTATAATTTTTATGTTGTTATACAAATGTGCTTATGTTATGATATGTTGTGTTATGGCATAATATGCATGCTAGAACAAGGTTGAACATGATTGAAAATTCTTTTGGGAGCTAGAATAATACGATTGACCCTGGGGGGGGGGGGGGGGGGGGGGGGGGGGGGGGAATAGGTCAATCTAATATCGTTGGTCCTTTTTAAAATTATCTTGATTCATTAATCGGAATAGGTCAATCTAATATCGTTGGTCCTTTTTAAAATTATCTTGATTCATTAATTGAGTGCAACGGATATACCAATCAAGTGAGTGTGTATTAGCAAATGTCATTAAACGATCAACACAAGAAAATAGCTCTAACACCACAAATAAAAGGACAATATATAAAGTGGTCCGGTTTGCCAACCTACATGCAGTGTTAGGACTCACTCAACCTTGAGATATCCCCAAATTCACTATCTGGGGACTTACACCCTCACAATTAGAGTATGAATTCCACCTCACTCAATCGGCTGAGTATTCCACCCACCACGGCCAGAGACGATGCTCTAGAGTTTTTTAATAGTGGTTCCGGAGAAAATCCCCCTTAATCCACTTTCGGGTCAAAGGTTTTAAAATAAAATAAAATCAAGAAGCACTTGCCTTGAAACTCTTTCTCGCTGATGTGTACTTCTTGAAGATTCCACCTATTGAGTGTCAACGCTCCTCCTTGTAGCCGTCGTATAGTAATCACTAACTCAGGATGACAAGGAAACTTGGCTGAACCAAAGCTTTCCTAGATTAGTTTTCTTCCTCTTTTCCTCACTAACAAACTCAATCAATAGATTGGTTGATAAAGGATTTTCTTTCCTCCTCTCTTTCTCACTTTCAAATATAATCAATAGATTGCTTGTTTAAGATTTTTCTCATAAGAGTGTTGATCGTTCCTTAGAGTGTATAACTCTTTTTTAGCTCAAGGAAGATAGTAAAACAATCACCTAACACTCATATTTATAGAGGAGTCTTAACGGTCTTTCTGACTGTTCAGGACCGACAGGTCGGTGGCACCGATGGGTCGGCGTTCATATTTATTACCGTTCAACCACCCAACCGTGGTGATTAAATCTACTTGCAATGACAAAATTACTTCCCGGTCGACATGTCGGTGTCGCCGATGGGTCGACAGTTATGGCACCGATAGTGTAACACCTTGGATTTTCAAGTTATTAATATATCCAAAAATTACCCATTTAATTTGTGAATTTTAGATATGGATCTTAGATGGGTAAAATGTTGGGTCATTGTCCAATTAAGACCCAACGGATTGTGGAAATGGTTTCAATAGAATTAAATGGGGCTTAATTAAATTAGTAATGCATTATGTCTATAATTAATTATTATGCGCATAAAGGGAACTTGGAAGATTGTCTTGGCCATGTATGAAAGATTTGCACATCTATGAGATATGCGCATTATGTGTTAGAATATCTCTAAAAAAGGTCCTTTCCCTTGATTAAGAGTGATGCTAGGGGAAAGTGCAAAATGGAAGGGGCACATGGCATGTTATAAATAAGGGACTCTCCAAAGAGGGAAGCATGGCACGACAATTGCTATCTAAGAAAGACAAGAGGGGCGTATGGCACCTTTTAATTATAGATTGGATCGATTGGAAGGTAGATAAAAGAGAGGCAACAAGGGGCGCATAAGCACCTTCTAAATATGGGACCAAGTGGAGGTTTTATAAAGAGGCAACACAAGGAGCACACGACATTGTCTAAATATGGAACCGAGTGGAACTTCTATAAAACTAAGGTAGTGCACACGGCATACATCAAGGAAAGGTAGTGCACACGGCAATACACACTCATAGCCGAATTCTCTCTCTCTCTCAAGTCTCATTCTTGGCATTAGCAAGAGAAGGAGAGGGCAACCAGCAAGTGAAAGATCAAGAAGAAGGAGGAAAAGACTAAGGAAGAAAAGGATCGGAATAACACGTTGGAGTGAAGGAAAACCGAAGGAGTTGCGGAACCGGTAAGTGGTTTCGATATTTTTGTTTAAGATAAGAAACCATAGGGTTCGGCCATGGTGTATGGCCGAAACCCATGGAAGGAAATTGGATGATCATGGTATTTAATTTAATGGAAAGAATGGACCATAGCATGGATGAACCCCATGGAAAGACATGGTTATTTTTATGGATTGGAAACCATGGAAGGAATATCATTTTTTTTGAAAGGATTAAATGGAAGATGGTTAATAATTTAGAATGGTTTTAAAAGGTTTGGATGAATGTATGAATGAGAACCATCAAATGATGAAATGTTAGATATATGATTTGAAAAGGAATTAATGGACCATAGGGTTCGGCCAGGTTGTTTGGCCGAACCCCATGGGAGTTTGTTGGTAATGGTATATGATTTTTGGAGGGATGAAAACCATGAAAGAAAAATTAAGGGAAACATATGGTATTTTAATGGAAAACTAATATGAAATTTATCTGGGTTTAAATGATGTTCAAGAGGAAGTAAGGAACCATACGGTTCAGCCTTGTGGTATGGCCAAACCCCATGGAAATGATATTAATATTTTTAATGGATTAAATAATGCAAGATCAAGGATTAATGATTGTCAAAGGGAAGATTATGAACCATAGGGTTCGGTGATGGTGTATGGCCGAACCCCATGGAGGATGGTTATTAAATTAGAAAGTTTCTAATTATGGACTTTTGATCAAAATGGAAGGTTGGACATCATAGGGTTCGGCCATGGTGTATGGCCGAACCCCATGAACCAATTTTATGGGTCATGTATGGACTTAATATGATTAAAGGAATAGAGAATTAAGATAAGTAATTAGCCATGATGGAGGTAATGGCAATTTTGTAAATATCGCCTAAAATTGAAAGATCATGGGTTCGGCCATGGTGTATGGCCGAACCCCATGAACTTGTTAATGGCCTATTTTTGGGTCTTTGTGTAATTTAAAATGGTTCACCAAACCAAGGGATGAAGGGAAGGATTAGGGTTTTATTTTATGAATCATGAATCAATGTTATGGATCGGTTTTGGACATAAACACAAGGTAATGGCAAAAATGTAAATATGGTCTAAAATGAAAGACCATGGGTTCGGCCATGGTGTATGGCCGAACCACATGGGAAATATTTGGTGGATCATGTTTGGATTAAGGAATCGGTTATGGACTTAATATAGTGATTGATTAAATGGAGAATTAATTGGAGGATACAAATATATGCTTATGGATTGTGTTATTGGATTATGGGTTATGTTAGCCATGGATGACAATGTTGTAAATAGGTGAAAATAAGGGACATAGGGTTCGGCCATGGTGTATGGCCGAACCCCATGAACTATTTGTATGGATTATTTTGGAACATAAGCCTTATGAAAATAAGCAAGGTAAATGGCTATGGATATGTATAATGGCATTGTTGTAAATATAAGTAAAAATGAAAGATCATGGGTTCGGCCATGGTGTATGGCCGAATCCCATGATGAATGGTTTATGGACTTAAACATAATAGGAAATCAAATGGAACATGGTTTTAATTGATTGATGTATTATAAGGTAACGGGACCTCACAAGGTGTGTACGATCGTGAGCGGTTATCGGACGAAAGCGCAAGGACACGTTAGTGGTCTTTGGTAGGATTCCACCTCTTTGAAACCATGGGTTTATGTACAGTGTTTCTTATGTTATTTTTGACGAATTATGTTGTAAAAGATATTGATTCAAATGTGAGTTTTAATGCTATGTTTATTATATAAAATAACATGTGTTTCATTGGCATCTCATGCATGGCATGGGGTGAAGGATATGTAACCGGAGGGTCCACATTCCGTCGGGGCGCCCGAAACCCTATTTGGGATACCTTGATGTGCTTTTCCATCAAGAAGAAACCGGAGGGTCCACACTTCGTCGGGGCGTTCGAAAGACCTATGTAGGGGTACTTTTATGTACATGTGATGGGTGGGACTCATTGCATTTGACATCATGATATGGCATGGTTTATATGGTTTTTGACATTATGATATTATTGTATATGTTTTGTACTAACCATGTGTTAGCCCTAATTGGAATACCTACTGGGCGCGTTGTTCTAACACCCTACTTCTACCCTAGTGGATGATACAGGAAACAAGGGGAACAATGAACGCTAAACGGGCCAGGCATGTAACGCCCCGCCCTTTCCGAGAAATCAGAGTCTAATTTTTTTTTTAATAACAATAAAACATTGGAAGAGAGCGGGCGGCGTCACGACGCGAGTTAAGTTCAGACTACTCAAGTGTGAACCTTAACTGGCCACCCATCTGTATATGGACTAGACCATGATAATGAACCACACATGGAACTAACATCAACATGCGGAATAACCTAGAATAACTGCGGAAATAATATGAAAAGATAGCCAGTACTAGTCTCAATTAATAAATAACATAAATCAACCATCCATTTTTAATATCCTAAGCAAACCATAGCAAGTAACTACTTTATTACATGTCCATAATAAAGTATCAAATAACAACAATTATAAATTCATTCCAGCATTCAAGCGCTTAGGCTTAGCTTAGCTCCCCTCCCAGTCAACGACCTTTTCTTTTCCTTTACTTGTACCTGCATTCTCCTCTGAGGATAGAATTAGGGCGTTAGATCAACGCGCCCAGTAGGTTCCCGATCAGGGCTACCACATGATTAGCATATAAAACATGCATATATATCATAATACATGATTAGTAAAAACAGGTAAAACAATACTATGAAGTATGCACATGCAATGAGACCCTCCCATCATGTACATTCATAGCCATCACTTGTCGTGCCATGCACCGACAAGGTAAATCACAATACACTTCCATCTCTTCATCACTGATTGATTCATATCACATATTAGTCGTCCTGGCAGGACTCGCATCGCCTAAGGAGACCATTGTGACTATGATCATCATGTTACTCCTCCTGGCGTGACTTGCACCGCCGAAAGAGGACGTAACCCATAATTGAAACACTGTAGAACCTCCTTCATCATCCCATGACCATGCATGAGATGCCAATGCCTGTATGCCTTTTGTTAATGCATAATATATCATTTGAAACCGCATAAAAATAAACAAGAATATCATAAGAAAACTAGGGTAAAACTGTGGTTACAAGTAGGTAGGAAACCTACTGAAGCTTTGTTTAAGTATACGTTCCTTTTTGAGCTTCTCTCGGTCACGACTCGTTCGTCGTTCAACTCTCGTCACCTTGTGATACACTAATCAGTAAATCATATTGTCACTTAAATGTCCATTCACATATAAGACCCAAAACATCTTGTAAGTCCTTTGATCAATCCCTTCATTTGACTTGTATTCACAGATTTGCCATTGGTCTAACCAATGTATAATCTTGCTCATAAATAAAAATCATAAAAGTAATCTACCTTAGTGGCTGGTTATTTACTTATCACTAAGTCCAAAGATAACTCCATTCGTTTACTTAATCCAACTCATATAACCAATTCATGATCTCCAATAAAACAATCCATGGGGTTCGACCATTCATATGGCCGAACCCTATGATCCTCCTACTCAATGATCCCATCATTTGTTAACAAGTTAGGCTCTACCATTTAGCCATGTTAACTATAAGGTTCAGCCATCCCATGGCCAACCCAAAACAACAAGCTTATTTCATTTAACATACATAAGAAAACCCATAAATCTTGGTCCATTCATCCCAAAACTAGCCCCATGGGGTTCGGCCATGCACATGGCCGAACCCAATGGTTCTCTTGATCTGATTAATCCCTCAGCTTTCCATGATTATTCATGATTTAACATGTTAACCCAACCATGAATTACACACGGTTCAGCAACATAAACATCAACCAAAACAGATAATTAACCTCACCAAATCATACCAATTACTTGCATGGGGTTCGGCCATTCAAGGTGGCCGAACCCAATGTCCAAGTTTTGGTCTTTCACACATGCTTTAGGTGTTATTTAAACATGGAATATCAGTATTATATTGCTGCCTTTGAACCTCTTAGAAACCATCTAATTAAATTCATACAAAAGCAGTCCATAAAGGTCCATGGTTTCCATGTTTCCTAACATGAAAACCAACAATCTTTTACATGGGGTTCGGCCCTCCATGGTGGCCGAACCCAATGGTTATTTTTACCATTTTAAATCCTCCATTAATCAAGGTTAAAACCCTGGTGTAATCAGCCATAACCTTGGCCCAATACACATCCATTTTATTAATGAAAAGTCCATGGAAATACTTACCAAATTCCAAGCTTTTCTTATGCCTTTGCTCCTTGCCTTCTTCCCTCTTGTTTCCTTCCTTCTTTATTCCTTTGTCTCAGCTGGTTAGAAGCATGAACCAATGGTGAAATCACCAAGGTAAAACTCGGCCAAGAGAGGTGTTCTTGAGAGAGGGAAAGGAGATGAAATTCTAAGGCTTTGCAATGATAAAATCGGCCAAGTGAGGGTGCTGGCTGCTTTTGTTTAAACAGCCCCATATCACCCATTTACTCCTCATCAAACCTTGTACAAACCAAGGAGTCACTTGCAGCCAAGCAAAGCACCCCTTGGCACTTCCAACACACCCTTTGGCAGCCCCATGCAATCTTTTCTCATTCCCATGCATTTCATTTAACATTCATCATGGAAATCACCCCAAACAAGTCCCCAACGTGTGGGACTTGTTTTGGTGGTTAAAGCTGAGCCAACCTCTTCACATTCCCTCTAAACTCACTGATTTACAGTCCCAATGACTTCCATTTTGACTCACCCAACTCACATGTCCAACTCACCATACTTAATGCATTTCATTTAATGCACTTGAGTTAGCTCACCACTTGATTTAATTCCAACTTACTTCAGTCCCACTCAACTGATTTAACTCGTGTTTTAGCTCCCTTGAGGGTCCACACGGTCAACCCTAGTCAACACGACCCATTGGGTCCACCTTTAGCTCCTTGACCCATTTTTGACTCCATGACCCAATTATGGTATTTTGGTCATTTCTAATTGGTTTTTACATATGGATCAAGCCTACCCATTTTTTCTCCATTTGATTTCCAATCAAATAGGCTTAACCCCATTTAATTTAAAATCACAAAATGGTCAAATAATCCAGTAAGACCCGATGGGTCCCATTTGGGCCCTTTGACCCATTTAGCCATTTTTTTTACCAAATTGATGTAAATTACCCAACCAATCAAACTTAACATTCATAATGTGCTCATATGATTTAATTTGAGCAATGGGCCCCACTATTTCCTTACTTAACATCACAAAATAATTAATTTAACGCATCAGGGGCATTTTGGTTATTATCCACTTCATTGAGAAATTGGGGTGTTACAAGGCATAGGAGCTTGAATGATTTAGTTTATATATTTTGATTAAGTTACTTATAGACTTGTATTTGAATAACTAGACTTCAGACATGTAATAATTTAGATGGTTGGATGTGTATTTGGATAATTATGATATTTTAATTATGGATAAAGACTTGACGTACTTTGTTATCTGAAATGGAATAGAACTAGGTTCTATTATAATTCCGAATGTTGATAATGTTATATGTGAACCGTTTTCATGGATTTAGTCAATGCACACATAGGGTTGGCCAGTTAAGGGTCGGACTTTAGAAGTTCGGACTTAGCTCATGTAACGCCCCTCCCCTTTTCACTTACTTTCCGAAAATCAGAGTCTATATTTTTCTTTTAAAGTGATAAAGAGCGGGACATCAAGACGCGAGCTAAGTCCGAGCTTCTAAAGTCCGACCCTTAACTGGCCAACCATATGTGTGCGTGGACTAAGTCCACTGAGATGGTTCACACGTATTAAGTCTATAATTGCAGAATATAACATAGACTGCGAATTATAATAGAGCCTAACTCTAGTCCATTTCTTTTAGATAGCAAAGTACTTAGTCATTTATCCAAAATTACCTTATCTTAATCATTCAATCAAACCATTCCAAACCATAGCAATAATATCTAAGTTATTACATGTCCATGGTAACTTAACAAAATATAATAAATAAAATCCATTTATATATCCAAGCTCCTATGCTTGGCTTTTTTCACAATCCTCGATCCCTTCCTTTCATGTAATAGCCCGAATTTTCGAAGCAATATATATTGGACATTTAATTATTTTAATTTGGAATTTGATGTGATGAAAATGCCAAATGGATCAACTTTGGGACAAGGGTCCAAGAATGGCCCAATAGGGCCACAAATTGGATGAAATCCATTCAATGGGTCAATGAGAAGTAATTGGGTCAAAGATAGTCAATTTGTGTCAAAGTGGGCCCGATCACTATGTGGGACCCAATGGATCAAAATTGGTCCAAACCCTAAGGTAAAGGGGTAGAAAATAATCGGTTGGGCCGTGGGCCCAATGGTGGGCCAATTAATTTAAAAGGGTGATTTGGAATTAAAACCCCTAAGTTAGTAATAAAATGAAATGGTATGACCAAATGGGGCCCACCTCCACCTCACCAATTGAGGTGGCGTGTGGACCAAGGAAAAAGTGGGACCAACCATCATGGTTGACTTGGTCAACCATGGATAAATTTAAGAAGACTAAGGTGGATTAAGGTAAATTAAATTGATTAAAATTATTGTAAAATTATCTAAGTTAAAATCAATGGAATTAAAATAACATGGCCAAGTGGGGCCCACCTCCACCTCATCAAGTGAGGTGGCGGGTGGGGTAGGTATAGGTGGGGGCCGTCCACCATGGTTGACTTGGTCAACCATGGGTGGATTTATTAGATGGATAATTTAATGGAATTAAATTGGATGGAAATTAATTAACCTAAGTGAGGACTTAACTTAATTAATTAGGTTGATTAATTAGGGTCAACATAAACAAGTCAAAGAGGACATGGGAGCCATGCTTGGTAGTTGGGTCTCAACCACCACCACCAAAGTCAAACTAGCCCATGCTTGGTGGGTGGGGAAGTTAATGTTGAGTGAAGGCCACTCCAACCATCTCCATCTCATTTCAAACTAACCCATTTCACTCTAGCCCTCCTCACACATCAAAAAAACGGTCCCCCCACCTTGCAAAGGAAAAGAGAAGAAAACTTAGAAGAAGAAGAGAGAAAAAAGAGAAGGAGAGAGCAAGCCTTGGTCCATCCCCTCAAGATCAAAGGCTAAGATCTTGTTTTCCATCACCTTCCCCTCTCCCTCTCTCAATCTAACCCCATCTACATAGCCGATCCAAGCATATCTCACCATTGATCAAGCTCATCTTGACCGTCCATCAAGGAGAAGAAGAGAAGAGAAGGCTAAGGAAAGCCCAAAAGCAAAGAAGGACCGGAGGAGTCAGTCGTCGGGTGGTAAGATTTCTTAAAACAAGAGTTTATTTTCTTTTAGGATATGGAATCCATTTCTTAGACTAAATATGACCAAAAAACATTGTGGGCCATGGATCTAAGATCCATCAAAAGGAAGGATAAGAAATGGATAAAAATGGAGGAATGGATTATGAAATGGAAGAATGGAAATTTTAATGGAATTTTTAAGTCTTTATTAAGCATAGAAAAATTGGATTTTAATGGATTTATGGGCCATAGGGTTCGGCAATGTAGCATGGCCGAACCCCATGGTAAATGTTGGATGATTTTAATTAGGGTTTGAAGGTTTAAAATTATGGAGAATGAGTAATGGTTTTATGAGGATTTCAAGATTTTAAAATGATTAAAAGTTGATAAATTTTAAGAGGTTTTAAATAAGGAAATTTCATGAAAATGTGGAGGATCTTTCATGGCCTTGAAAGGCATAGAATGGAATGAATGGATGAGCATAGGGTTCGGCCATGTAGCATGGCCGAACCCCATGGTGAACAAATGCGTATTAAAGGATGGAAGTGATGGATTAAACATTTTTGAATCATGGAAGTAATAAGGAAATGATGAGTGGTGTAAGTGGACTTTAAGTGTGATTAAAGATCCAAGGTAAAAAAAAAAAAATGAGGGAAAGACATCATCGGTTCGGCCATGGTGTATGGCCAAACCCATGACCCATGTTTTTAGGTCAATTATGGCTAAGTTATGGTTTATACATGTGGTTAAGCAAATGGAAATTTGGGTAAGTAAATGGTAAAATTTAAATGGATTTACAAAGTGTATGGTATGTTTTTTTTAAAGGGCCAAAATGAATGAAGCTTAGTGATTTTAAAATGGATTATTATTGGGACAAAATAATGGTCTTAAATGGCACCCATGAAGGTGAGCCATGAACCATGGGTTCGGCCATGGTGTATGGCCGAACCCTATGGTGATGATTTAGTGATTTTTAATGAAGGTAAAAAGAATGGAAAATGATGGAAAGAGATGACAAATTTAAATGGATTTATGAGTATGTAAGTGATGATTTAAAATGAGTTGAAAAATGGGGACTTAAATGGATGTTTTAATTTCATTGGAGATTGGATTAAAGGGAGTAAAATGGACCCAAGAAAATGGAGATAGGGTACCATGGGTTCGGCCATGGTGTATGGCCGAACCCATGATCCCTTTGTGGGCCACCTTTAGGGCCAAAATGTGAAAGGACATATGGGGTTAAATGTTTTTCAAAATGAAACAATAGGTGGTTGATTTTGGATATGTTATGGAATTATAAATGGGCCCAAGTTTATGGGTCAAATACGAATTCAAAATGTACATGGAAGAGGAGTGGCAAAATCGTAATTTATAGCCACTTTGAAGAACCATGGGTTCGGCCATGGTACATGGCCGAACCCTATGCGGATGAGACATGAAATTGAATGCATTATGAATGATTAATGGGAACGGATAGTTGCTGCGTTTAGGTTCGCAAATTTGAGTATTTAAATGGCCAAAGAAATTGGATTTATGTATGTGTTTTAGCCAATGGATAATGGACTAAGTTAAGGGCTGATTTTTGATAAAATGGTAACATAATTAATGGCCATCAATGGGTCTAAGTAGATGGATCAATTATGAACTTAATCATGGATAACATATGGACTAATTCGGTAAATGTAATAAGGTATCAGACGTCGCAAACGGTACGCGATCGGCGACCGGATTATCGAACGGAAAACATAACGGAACGCTACACGGTATTCGGTAGGATTCCTACCTTTTTGTAAACGATGGATATGTGATGGTATTTTAGATTATTTTGATTTGGCTTATGATGGATTTATGATTATGATTTACCTTATGATGAGTTTTAAGTTATGAATCATATGGATTATATTTTAACATTTATGCATTATATGGCTATGTATGGTATATCAAAATTATGGTTTATCTATATACTACATAGCATAATGCACGTACATCTCATGCATGGCATGGGCGGGAAAATAATGAAACCGGAGTCCATGCTCCGTCGGGGCGACCGAGAATCAGACATGGGGATAGCCTGAGGGCTATAACCGGAGACCATGCTCCCCCGGGACGACCGAGAATCAGACATGGGGATAGCCTGAGGGCTATAACCGGAGTCCATGCTCCGTCGGGGTGACCAAGAAGCAAACATGGGGACAATACATTGTATGATCATACGGATGATGGGTGGGACATATGACATAGGCACCCATGGCATAGCATTCATTACATGCTTATTTTGTTATATTTTATTTATCGGTATGCGTGTTATCACTAATCCATGTGCTAGCCCTACTCGGAGTCCTACTGGGCGCGTTGACTAACGCCCTACTTCTACCCTACCTGATGACGCAGGGGATGGCGGAAGCGGTGGACATGACAGAAGCCAAGCTTAGGAGCTTGGGAAGCGCAGTCTTAGTTTATTTACGTTTACATTTTGGAGATGTAATTTTAAAGTAACTTAGCTTGTCGGGTTGTATAAATTTACATTTCTTACGATGGTTTGGACGTTACTTATGGACAATTACATTTGGTGATATAAATATGATCATAGGGGTATTTTGGTAATATAATGTTGTATCTTCCCTTCTATCTAAAAACCGGTAGGATATACTCTATTATCATGTTTCGCAATGATTATAATCCGCGAGTTTACTTCCTACGCATGAACCATTCTCTTGGACTTAGTTCCGTCCACGCGTGGGGTTGGCCAGTTAACGGTCGGGCTTTAGAAGCTTGGACTTAACTCGCGTCGTGGCGTTCCCGCCCTCTCTCACTCTTCTATTTCAAAAAAAAAAAAAAAAATAGACTCTGATTTTCGGAAAGCGGGTGAAAAAGGGGCGGGCGTTACATTTCATGTGTCATTCACTAGGGTAGAAGTAGGGCGTTTAGAACAACGTGCCCAGTAGGAATTCTAAATACGGCTAACACATGGGTTAGTAACAAAATCATATATAATATCATATCATCAAAAACATATGAAATCATGCCATGCCATATGTCTTATGTAATGAGTCCCACCCATCACAATACAAGTAACCTCTTGATGGAATTCTCTTCATCAAGGTATCCCCACAGTGGTCTTTCGGATGCCCCGACGGAGTGTGGCCTCTGGATTCTTCTTGATGGGATTATACACATCAAGGTCTTCCCACGATTGCCTTACGGACGCCCCGACGGAGCGTGGCCGCCGCTTACAAATTCCCCTCCCATCCCATGCATGAGATGTACATGTTCATATGCTATGTAATGTAATACCATAGCATTAAAAAACTTCACTTTGGAAACATAATATAAATTGCACCGTAAACCATCAAATTAAGAAAAAACCATATACATATCCATGTTTCAATAAGGTAGAATCCTACCAAGTCCACTAAGTGTCCTTGCTTCTTTAACCGTCAACCGCTCACGATCGCGTCCCACTTGTAAGGTCTCGTTACCTTATTTACACAACAATCAATCAAACCAACAACCCATTTGATTCACATCAATGTGTAAGTCCAAAACTCAACCTTGTGGGTTCCGCCACACACCGTGGCCGAACGTCACCTTTTTTAATTTGGTCCCTTTTATTAAACCGATCTCATCCAAGTGACCCATTTAAAAACCCTCAATCCACCAAATACACCTTGCTGAGGTTCGGCCATACAACATGGCCGAACTTCATTATCTTAGTTTTGGTCATTTCTTTTCAACCTTTTGATCTTTCAAATCCAATCCTTGCCATTCTTGATTCATAAAACCCAACACTTTTAAATCAGCCATCCAACCTTATCAACACTTCAAATATATAAAACATTTCCAATGGGGTTCGGCCATACAACATGGCCGAACCCTTGGTTCATTATTTTCATTTATTTACCATCTTGCCATTGATCCAATTCTTAGTTTCCATTTCATTCAAAAACATGCCTAGGTTAATCAATAACACACCAAATACTCCTTAGTGGGGTTCGACCATACAATATGGCCGAACCTCACCATCTTGGGTTTGGTCCCTCTTTCATGTCCTTCGTTCTTTTAACTTAGATATAAGATCATGACCTATTGATTCCTTAATCTCATTACTTATGCACCAATTGTTTAATATAACTAATAATCTAAGTCCACTAAACATTACTCCATTTTAACCCCTTCAAAGTCCTTGGCAACCTTCCATGGTGTTCGGCCATACACTATGGCCGAACCTATGGTTCATGGTACTTTTACCACATAACATTTTAATATCATGTAACATGATTCATATTCCTCCCTTAAAAAGACCTTTTACAAATCTTTAACATGCATCCACTGGTAACATGTTTTGAAATCCTTCAAACTTATTAAAACAATCCACATAATTTAATCTCTAAGAGAACCCTAAATTCATAAATGTTATTTGGTGGGGTTCGCCCAAACACCATGGCCAAACCTCACCTGTTCTTTTGGTCCAACCATCCAATCATAAAAACCTTTCTAAAACATCAAACATTCCATGTTTTTTCATCCTCAAAAACCCATAAAAATAACCAAGTCTTTTCATGGGGTTCGGCCATACAAAGTGGCCGAACCCTATGGTCCATGTTCTTCCTTTTTTTAACATCATTAGCCATGATTTTAACCCTTGATAGGTTTGGCCATACAATAGCCTGATCATGTTTCCTTAATCATTTTATTTAACAAGTGTTTATTGAGCACTTACCAATCCCTCGACTCCTCCGGTTCTTTCACTCATTCTTTATCTTCTCATTACTTAGTCCTTCCTTCCTTCCTTCTTGATCTTTAGCCGAGACTAACCTTGCTGGAAACCCCTTGAAGTGGTTTGGCCAAGAGATATGGATTGGGAGAGAAGCTTAGAACAATGCCCCAAATCCTTTTTGGTCTTTGAGAGGAGAACCGGCCTTGAGAGAGAGGGAGAGAATGAGATAAAATTCTCAAAATGTTTGGTCTTCTTTCCTTAGAGTGCTGGTCGGCTAAGAGAGGGAGAGAGGGAGAGAGTGAATGGAAATTAAACTCCTCCCTTGGTTAATCAAATTCAGCCCCAAGGTGATGTCTTTTGGTGGCACCACTTGTAACTCCTATTCTCATTAACAATTCTCCTTAAAGCTTCCCTTTGGGGTTTCATCCTTGAGATGAAACTCCCAAATCTCCAACGGCTGCAATACAATGTCTTGTGTAACCTCCACAAGCCCCATTCATCTTCCATCTTGGGGGCTTCATCCTTGAGATGAAACTCCCATGTGGCCAACGGCATGGGTGAATTTGAAATATGTAACTGCCATTCCTCATTACTTGCCCATGTGGGAGTTTCATCCATGAGATGAAACTCCTTGAGCCCAACGGTTTTGCTTAAGCTTGAACCACTAAACCATCCAACTCCCCTTTAATTCTTATTTGGATTTGAATTTGAAATAAGAAACTCCTCCATTCCTCATTTAAAGCTTCATGTGGGGGTTTCATCTTTGAGATGAAACTTCCCCCACCCTTTCTCTCCAACGTATGGATTGATGTTTGAGTTTGAAACATCAGCCCTTCAACTTCACACTCCATTCTTTTGAATTTGAAACAACTCCCCAACCCTTGTGTAACTCCATAAAAACGCCAACTCCTTTCATTAACCATCTTTGGAGTTTCATGCATGGGATAAAATTCCCCAAGCATCCAACGTGTTCCATTGCTTGCATTTTGAAACAACCAACCACTTTCATCCACACTTTACTCACTTAACATTTATTTAACTCCCTCAACTCAACCCATTCATTTAACTCAACTTAACCATTTAATTCCACTCAACCATTTAATTCAACTCCACCATTAAACTAAACTCATCCATTTAATTCATTTGACTCAACTCAAACACTTGTTTGCGTTCCCATTTAATTCAGCCTTAGCCAAATTAGGCTTGAGCTCACCTAATGGTCAATCAAGTCAACTATGACCCATTGGGTCCCAATTGGGTCTTTTGACCCAAATAACCACCTTGACCCAATTAAATGCACATTACCCAGTTATTTAGATTTATCCTTATAACATAACCATTGGGTCTTAATTGGGCCATTGCCCAACACCTTACCCATATGAGGTTCATAACCATTAATTCACACTTTCAATGGCAATTTCTGTAAATATTGATAAACTGAAAATCTAGGGTATTACAATACAATCCTCTTTCTAAAATTTTTGTCCCAAAAATCGAGTGAAGTAGGGTTCCAAACAATTTTCACAAATAATTCCGGGTGAGCTGTCCTCATTTACGATTCAAGTTTCCAAGTGTTTTTCTCATTACCATGCCAATCCCACACCACCTTGACAAACTGAAACGCTCAGTTCCGTAACCCTTTTGTTCAGCCTTTTGCCGATTCCATTTTAACTAGGTTTCTAGCTGCACTCTCCTGGAACTCCATCGGCTAACTACAGAGTCAGCTGGCCAGTCTAACTCAGCAGTCGCCCATAGTTTCCCATTCGAGTTTCACTAGACTCTTAACTTTTCCCTTAAGTAAATCTCCAAAAGTAAGCATATCTTCATTTGTACATAAGTCACAATGTGACTAGCACCTTTTGTTCAAAACTCCTACGATACCAATCCCGGCATCAATCCAAACCACCATGGGAATCATCATCCACGGTTATACACATCCATCCCTGATACCACTCTATCAGTGAGTATCATCTGTCCATAGTTAATAACCATCCATGAATATAACCCCCCTCTCGGTATAATCCATTCATGGGCATAATTAATCCTGTGCACCTCATCTACCATGACGTATTCTATCCCTAGGAACAAGACTCGAATGATTCACTACATGACTATGGTAACAATATCAAATCATAAATGCCTCGCCCTTTTTTACTTACTTTCCGAAAATCAGTCTATTTTTTTTTTTAAAGTTATAGAGAGCGGGACGTCACGACCCGAGCTAAGTCCGAGTTTCTAAAACCCGACCCTGAACTGGCCAACCATACGTGTGCGTGGTCTAAATCCATTGAGATGGTTGACACGTATTAAGTTTATAATTGCGGAATATTACATAGATAGCAAAGTACTTAGTCATTTATCCAAAATTACCTTAACTTAATCATTCAATCAAACCATTCCAAACCATAGCAATAATATCTAAGTTATTACATGTCCATGGTAATTTAACAAAATATAATAAATAAAATCCATTCATATATCCAAGCTCCTATGCTTGGCTTCTTTCACAATCCTCGATCCCTTCCTTTCCTGTGTCATTCACTAGGGTAGAAATAGGGCGTTTAGAACAACGCGCCCAGTAGGAATTCTAAATACGGCTAACACATGGGTTAGTAACAAAATCATATATAATATCATATCATCAAAAACATATGAAATCATGCCATGCCATATGTCTTATGCAATGAGTCCACCCATCACAATACAAGTAATCTCTTGATGGAATTCTCTTCATCAAGGTATCCCCACAGTGGTCTTTCGGACGCCCCGACGGAGTGTGGCCTCCGTATTCTTCTTGATGGGATTATACACATCAAGGTCTTCCTACGATTGCCTTACGGACGCCCCGACGGAGCATGGCCTCCTGTTACAAATTCCCCTCCCATGCCATGCATGAGATGTACATGTCCATATCCTATATAATGTAAGACCATAGCATTAAAAAACTTCACTTTTGAAACATAATATAAATTGCACCGTAAACCATCAAATAAAGATAAAACCATATACATATTCATGTTTCAATAAGGTAGAATCCTACCAAGTCCACTAAGTGTCCTTGCTTCTTTAACCGTCAACCGCTCACGATCGCGTCCCACTTGTAAGGTCTCGTTACGTTATTTACACAACAATCAATCAAACCAACAACCCATTTGATTCACATCAATGTCTAAGTCCAAAACTCAACCTTGTGGGTTTCGCCACACACTGTGGCCGAACGTCACCTTTTTTAATTTCGTCCCTTTTATTAAACCGATCTCATCCAAGTGACCCATTTAAAAACCCTCAATCCACCAAATACACCTTGGTGAGGTTCGGCCATACAACATGGCCGAACCCTATGGTCCATGTTCTTTATTTTTTTAACATCATTAGCCATGATTTTAACCCTTGATAGGTTTGGCCATACAATGGCCGGATCATGTTTCCTTAACCATTTTATTTAACAAGTGTTTATTGAGCACTTACCAATCCCGCGACTCCTCTGGTTCTTTCACTCCTTCTTGATCTTCTCATTCCTTAGTCCTTCCTTCCTTCCTTCTTGATCTTTAGCTGAGACTAACCTTGCTGGAAACCCCTTGACGAGGTTTGGCCAAGAGATATGGATTGGGAGAGAAGCTTAGAACAATGCCCCAAATCCGTTTTGGTCTTTGAGATGAGAACCAGCCTTGAGAGAGAGGGAGAGAATGAGATAAAATTCTGAAAGTGTTTGGTCTTCTTTCCTTAGAGTGCTGGTCGGCTAAGAGAGGGAGAGAGGGAGAGAGTGAATGGAAATTAAACTCCTCCCTTGGTTAATCAAATTCAGCCCCAAGGTGATGTTTCTTGGTGGCACCACTTGTAACTCCTATTCTCATTAACAATTCTCCTTAAAGCTTCCCTTTGGGGTTTCATCCTTATGATGAAACTCCCAAAGCTCCAACGGCTGCAATACAATGTCTTGTGTAACCTCCACAAGCCCCATTCATCTTCCATCTTGGGGGTTTCATCCTTGAGATGAAACTCCCATGTGGCCAACGGCATGGGTGAATTTGAAATATGTAACCTCCATTCCTCATTACTTGCCCATGTGGGAGTTTCATCAATGAGATGAAACTCCTTGAGCCCAACGGTTTTGCTTAAGCTTGAACCACTAAACCATCCAACTCCCCTTTAATTCTTATTTGGATTTGAATTTGAAATAAGAAACTCCTCCACTCCTCATTTAAAGCTTCATGTGGGGGTTTCATCTTTGAGATGAAACTTCCCCCACCCTTTCTCTCCAACGTATGGATTGATGTTTGAGTTTGAAACATCAGCCTTTCAACTTCACACTCCATTCTTTTGAATTTGAAACAACTCCCCAACCCTCGTGTAACTCCATAAAAACGCCAACTCCTTTCATTAACCATCTTTGGAGTTTCATGCATGGGATAAAATTCCCCAAGCATCCAACGTGTTCCATTGCTTGCATTTTGAAACAACCAACCACTTTCAGCCACACTTTACTCACTTAACATTTATTTAACTCCCTCAACTCAACCCATTCATTTAACTCAACTTAACCATTTAATTCCACTCAACCATTTAATTCAACTCCACCATTAAACTAAACTCATGCATTTAATTCATTTGACTCAACTCAAACACTTGTTTGCGTTCCCATTTAATTCAGCCTTAACCAAATTAGGCTTGAGCTCACCTAATGGTCAATCAAGTCAACTATGACCCATTGGGTCCCAATTGGGTCTTTTGACCCAAATAACCACCTTGACCCAATTAAATGCACATTACCCAGTTATTTAGATTTATCCTTATAACATAACCATTGGGTCTTAATTGGGCCATTGCCCAACACCTTACCCATATGAGGTTCATAACCATTAATTCACACTTTCAATGGCAATTTCCGTAAATATTGATAAACTGAAAATCTGGGGTATTACAATACAATCCTCTTTCTAAAATTTTTGTCCCAAAAATCGAGTGAAGTAGGGTTCCAAACAATTTTCACAAATAATTCCGGGTGAGTTGTCCTCATTTCCGATTCAAGTTTCCAACTGGTTTTCTCATTACCATGCCAATCCCACACCACCGTGACGAACTGAAACGCTCGGTTCCGTAACCCTTTTGTTCAGTCTTTTGCCGATTCCATTTTAACTAGGTTTCTAGCTGCACTCTCCTGGAACTCCATCGGCTAACTACAGAGTCAGCTGGCCAGTCTAACTCAGCAGTCGCCCATAGTTTCCCATTCGAGTTTCACTAGACTCTTAACTTTTCCCTTAAGTAAATCTCCAAAAGTAAGCATATCTTCATTTGTACATAAGTCACAATGTGACTAACACCTTTTGTTCAAAACTCCTACGATACCAATACCAGAATCAATCCAAACCACCATGGGAATCATCATCCACGGTTATACACATCCATCCCTGATACCACTCTATCAGTGAGTATCTCTGTCCATAGTTAATAACCATCCATGAATATAACCCCCCTCTCGGTAAAATCCATTCATGGGCATAATTAATCCTGTGCACCTCATCTACCATGAGGTATTCTATCCATAGGAACAAGACTCGAATGATTCACTACATGACTATGGTAACAATATCAAATCATAAACGCCCCGCCCTTTTTTACTTATTTTCCGAAAATCAGAGTCTATTTTTTTTTTTAAAGTGATAGAGAGCGGGACGTCACGACGCGAGCTTAGTCCGAGCTTCTAAAACTTGACCCTTAACTGGCCAACCATACGTGTGCGTGGACTAAGTCCATTGAGATGGTTCACACGTATTAAGTTTATAATTGTGGAATATAACATAGATTGCGGATTATAATAGAACCTAACTCTAGTCCATTTCTTTTAGATAGCAAAGTACTTAGTCATTTATCCTAAATTACCTTAACTTAATCATTCAATCAAACCATTCCAAACCATAGCAATAATATCTAAGTTATTACATGTCCATGGTAACTTAACAAAATATAATAAATAAAATCCATTCATATATCCAAGCTCCTATGCTTGGCTTCTTTCGGGATCCTCGATCCCTTCCTTTCCTGTGTCATTCACTAGGGTAGAAGTAGGGCGTTTAAAACAACGCGCCCAGTAGGAATTCTAAATACGGCTAACACATGGGTTAGTAACAAAATCATATATAATATCATATCATCAAAAACATATGAAATCATGCCATGCCACATGTCTTATGCAATGAGTCCCACCCATCACAATACAAGTAATCTCTTGATGGAATTCTCCTCATCAAGGTATCCCCACAGTGGTCTTTCGGACGCCCCGAGGAAGTGTGGCCTCCGGATTCTTCTTGATGGGATTATACACATCAAGGTCTTCCCACGATTGCCTTACGGACGCCCCGACGGAGCCTGGCCTCCTGTTACAAATTCCCCTCCCATGCCATGCATGAGATGTACATGTTCATATGCTATGTAATGTAATACCATAGCATTAAAAAACTTCACTTTTGAAACATAATATAAATTGCACCGTAAACCATCAAATAAAGATAAAACCACATACATATCCATGTTTCAATAAGGTAGAATCCTACCAAGTCCACTAAGTGTCCTTGCTTCTTTACCCGTCAACCGCTCACGATCGCGTCCCACTTGTAAGGTCTCGTTACCTTATTTACACAACAATCAATCAAACCAACAACCCATTTGATTCACATCGATGTCTAAGTCCAAAACTCAACCTTGTGGGGTTCGGCCACACACCATGGCCGAACCTCACCCTTTTTAATTTGGTCCCTTTTATTAAACCGATCTCATCCAAGTGACCCATTTAAAGACCCTCAATCCACCAAATGCACCTTAGTGAGGTTCGACCATACAAAGTGGCCGAACCCTATGGTCCATGTTCTTCCTTTTTTTAACATCATTAGCCATGATTTTAACCCTTGATAGGTTTGACCATACAATGGCCGGATCATGTTTCCTTAACCATTTTATTTAACAAGTGTTTATTGAGCACTTACCAATCCCGCGACTCCTCTGGTTCTTTCACTCCTTCTTGATCTTCTCATTCCTTAGTCCTTCCTTCCTTCTGTAATAGCCGGACTTTTTACATCAATATATATGTGGCCATTATTTATTTTAATGACGAAAATCGGAAAATTTGATGGAATAAATGTTATGTGGATCAAAAATGGGCAAAGGCCCAAATATAGTCCAATGGACCATGGGTTGGATGAAATTCATTCAAATGGTCAATGATAGTTAATTGGGCCAAGGATGGTCCAATTGGGCCCAATACCCATTTGGGACCCAATGGGTCAAAATGATTTAAGCTCTAAGGTAAATGGATAGGAAGGAATTTAATTGGGCCATGGGCCCAATGGTGATCCAATATGGGGAATGGATTGAATTGATTTAAAATCACCTAAGTTAGTGATGAAATAATCAAGATGGCATAACCAAGTCGGGCCCACGTCCACCTCATCAAGTGAGGTGGCGGGTAGGCTAGGAGTTGGTGGGGCCGGCCACCATGGTTGACTTAGTTAACCATGGGTGGACTTCATAGAGGGAATTTAATAGAATTAAATTAAATGAGAATTAATTAACCTAAAGGATCCAATTAATTAAATTAATTAGATTAGTCAAATTGGGTCAAAATGGATAAGTCAAAGGGACAAGTCAAGGGGTGGTTTCATCTCATTGAAACCACCCAAAGGAAACACAAACTAAACCATGGGCTTAGGGTGATGGTTTCATCTCAACCACCACCACCCAAAGTATGGTGACCCATACCCCCCATGATGTGGTCAAATGGTCAAAATGGGAAGATCAAACCACTCCCTCACAAGGCACCAAAACCGTTGGCTTGGTGGTGGTTTGGTCTCAACCACCACCACCAAGGTCAAGGGAGCCCATGCTTGGTTGGTGGAGGCCATCATGGACGAGTGTGGTCTAAGTGACCAAAAATGGGATGGTTTTCATCTCACCTCTCAAGCCCACTCTCATCTCACTCTCTTCGTCTCCTCCTCCCTCTCATTGCCGACCCAAATCCAAGGAAAAAGAAGGAGAAAAACTTAGAAGAAAGGGAAGAAGAACCCAAGTGTTGGCCGACCACCTCAAGACCAAAGCTTGAGATAAATTTTCCATCCCCTCCTCCCCTCTTCCTCTCTCAAATCTAACCCTACCTTAGCCGAACCCAAACCTTGGAGACTCCATCTTGATCAAGCACATCTTGGCCGAACATCAAGGAGAAGAAGAAGAGAAAGGGCTAAGGAAATCAAGAGGAGAAAGAAAAGCCGGAGGAGTCGTCGGAGTGGTAAGTAATTCTTAAACAAGAATTTACATTTTAAGGGTTAAGAGGTAATTATGGAATCCATTTCTTAGATTAAATGGTGGCCACAAATGTTATGGGCCTTGGATCTAAGATCCATCCAATGGAAAGATGAGAAATGGATGAAATGGGAGAGATAGATTAAGAAAAATAAATGGATATTAAGGACACTATGTATTAAGGTTTAATTAAGTATGGAGGTATGGGTGTTTTAAGGAATTATAGGCCATAGGGTTCGGCCATGTAGTATGGCCGAACCCCATGGTGAGTAATTAAGTAAATTTAAAATGGGGTTTTTGGGATTAAAACCATGAAAGGGTAATTTATGATGTTAAGGTGTTAATGAGTAAATATTAGTGATTTTTAAAGGGGTTTTAAATAAGAAAAATCATGGGATATGTAAATGATTTTAATGGCCTCAAAAATGGAGGATGAAGGTGAACCATGAACCATGGGTTCGGCCATAGTGTATGGCTGAACCCTATGGTGATGAAATGGTGGATTTAATGGGTATAAAAATGTGGAAATTAATGGAGAAGGTTAATTGTTTTTAAGTGGATTTTAAGTATTATAAATAAGGTTTTAAAAAATAAAACCATGGACCATGGGTTCGGCCATGGTGTATGGCCGAACCCCATGGGGAGATTTTGATGGATTAGGTATTTTGGAACCCATGACCCAATTGTGAACCATTTGATGGGCTAAGATTAAGGTCTATGTATGTGCTCAAATTGATGGGAATTAGATTAAGTAATGCTGTTTTTAATGTTTTCATGTCATGGTGGATGGATCATTAGGGGATCCAAGTTTTATGGATCAGTTATGAGTCTAAGGATGGAAAATAAAATGAGAACTTAACCATAGAAGAAGAGTGGCAAAATGGTAAATATAGGCCAAAATCAAGAACCACCATGGCCGAACCCCATGGAGGATGATCATGGACTTAGGTGTGTTTAAAGATGACCTTATGTATGGTTAAATGAAACATAGGTTGCTGGATTTTAAACCCACTTGTAGGTCATTTTATGCGCTAAATTTGGAATTATGCATGTATTTAGATGAATGGAAATTAGGCTAAGTTAAGGGCTAATTTTTAATAATCTTGTAACATGGTTGAGGGGTCATTAATGGGTCTAAGTGGACGGATCAATTATGGACGAAAAATGTACATGGTTAAGTGAATGATTAACCATGGAAGAGGTAGTGGCAAAATCGTAAATATTGGCCAAAATGAAGAACTATGGGTTCGGCCATAGATGTTTGTGGACTTAAGGGCTCTAAGTAATAGTCTTAATTGCTGATTTATGGAGTCTAAGGTTGCTGATTTTTAGACTCAATAATTGGAATATTTAATGGGTTAAGATGGGACCCACAAACCTAGATAGTGAGGTTCGGCCATGGTATATGGCCGAACCCCACTAAGGCATATTTTAGGAACTTAATCATGGATAAAATATGAGCTGATTATTAATATGTAATAAGGTATCGGACATCGCAAGCGGTGCGCGTTTGGGTGACCGGATTCGTGAACGGAAACGTAAAGGAACGCTAGTCGGTATTCTGTAGGATTCCTACCTTTTTGTAAGCCATGGATTATGTGTTATGTAATGGTTCCTTTGATTTATTTTGGTAATTAGATCGTTTGTTTTAAGATAGATTTTTATGGCTATGATTTAAATACTATATGGCATATTACATTTACAATGATTTAAATACTCTATAGCATATTGCAATTACATCTCATGCATGGCATGGGCGGGAAAATAAAGGAACCGGAGTCCATGCTCCGTCAGGGCAACCGAGAAGCAAACATGGGGATAGCCTGATGTGCTATAACCGGAGTCCATGCTCTGTAGGGGCGACTGGGAAGCAAACATGGGGATACCTTGATGAGGCTTTGCCATCAAGGGGGGTACTTGTGTTGATTGATCTTGATGAGGTTTTTCCATCAAGGGGGACTTTATGAATGATTGAAAAAGGGCAATGGTACAATGGTAATGGATGATGGGTGGGACTCATGACATAGGCACCCATGGCATGACATTGATTTCATGTTTTATTTGATATTATTCCCTATATGCATTATTATCACTAATCCATGTGTTAGCCCTACTCGAAGTCCTACTGGGCACGTTGTCTAACGCCCTACTTCTACTCTAGCTGATGACGCAGGAGACAGCAGAAATGGTGGACGCGACGGGAGCCAAGCTTAGGAGCTTGGGAAAGCGAGCTACTTAGTTTATTTAAGATTTATTTTGGAAATGTAATTTGAGTAGCTTAACTCGTCAGCTTGTAATAATTTATATTACTTGCTATGGTTTGGATTTTATTTTGGACATTATGGCTTGAGGTAATTTAGTAATTTAATGATGTAATCTTCCCTGCTATCTAAAATTGGTAGGATAGTTTCTATTATAATTCCGTACTTAGTTTAATATTCTGCGAGCTTACTTCTACGTGTGAACCGTTCTTCGTGGACTTATTTCCACGCACACGTAGGGTTGGCCAGTTAAGGGCTGGGCTTTAGAAGTCGGATTTAACTCGCGTCGTGACGTCCCGCGCCCTTTGTCACTATTTAATTAAAAAAAAAAAAAATATACTCTGATTTTCGGATAATTAAAATTAAGCGAGTGAAAAAGGGGCGGGTGTTACACCTTCCTTCTTGATCTTTAGCCGAGACTAACTTTGCTGGAAACCCCTTGAAGTGGTTCGGTCAAGAGATATGGATTGGGAGAGAAGCTTAGAACAATGCTCCAAATCCTTTTTGGTATTTGAGAGGAGAACCGGCCTTGAAAGGGAGGGAGAGACTGAGATAAAGTTCTCAAAGTGTTTGGTCTTCTTTCCATAGAGTGCTGGTCGGCTAAGAGAGGGAGAGAGGGAGAGAGTGAATGGAAATTAAACTCCTCCCTTGGTTAATCAAATTCAGCCACAAGGTGATGTCTCTTGGTGGCACCACTTGTAACTCCTATTCTCATTAACAATTCTCCTTAAAGCTTCCCTTTGGGGTTTCATCCGTGAGATGAAACTCCCAAATCTCCAACGGCTGCAATACAATGTCTTGTGTAACCTCCACAAGCCCCATTCATCTTCCATCTTGGGGGTTTCATCCTTGAGATGAAACTCCCATGTTCCCAACGGCATGGGTGAATTTGAAATATGTAACCGCCATTCCTCATTACTTGCCCATGTGAGAGTTTCATCCATGAGATGAAACTCCTTGAGCCCAACGGTTTTGCTCAAGCTTGAACCACTAAACCATCCAACTCCCCTTTAATTCTTATTTGGATTTGAATTTGAAATAAGAAACTCCTCCACTCCTCATTTAAAGCTTCATGTGGGGGTTTCATCTTTGAGATAAAATTTCCCCCACCCTTTCTCTCCAACGTATTGATTGATGTTTGAGTTTGAAACATCAGCCCTTCAACTTCACACTCCATTCTTTTGAATTTGAAACAACTCCCCAACCCTTGTGTAACTCCATAAAAATGCCAACTCCTTTCATTAACCATCTTTGGAGTTTCATGCATGGGATAAAATTCCCCAAGCATCCAACGTGTTCCATTGCTTGCATTTTGAAACAACCAACCACTTTCATCCACACTTTACTCACTTAACATTTATTTAACTCCCTCAACTCAACCCATTCATTTAACTCAACTTAACCATTTAATTCCACTCAACCATTTAATTCAACTCCACCATTAAACTAAACTCATCCATTTAATTCATTTGACTCAACTCAAACACTTGTTTGCATTCCCATTTAATTCAGCCTTAACCAAATTAGGCTTGAGCTCACCTAATTGTCAATGAAGTCAACTATGACCCATTGGGTCCCAATTGGGTCTTTTGACCCAAATAACCACCTTGACCCAATTAAATGCACATTACCCAATTATTTAAATTGATCCTTATAACATAACCATTGGGTCTTAATTGGGTCGTTGCCCAACACCTTACCCATCTAAGGTTCATAACCATTAATTCACACTTTCAATGGCAATTTTCGTAAATATTGATAAACTGAAAATCTGGGGTATTACAATACAATCCTCTTTCTAAAATTTTCATCCAGAAAATCGAGTGAAGTAGGGTTCCAAACAATTTTCACAAATAATTCCGGGTGAGCTGTCCTCATTTCCGATTCAAGTTTCCAAGTGATTTTCTCATTACCATGCCAATCCCACACCACCTTGACGAACTGAAACGCTCGGTTCCGTAACCCTTTTGTTCAGTCTTTTGCCGATTCCATTTTAACTAGGTTTCTAGCTGCACTCTCCTGGAAATCCATCAGCTAACTAAAGAGTCAGCTGGCCAGTCTAACTCAGCAGTCGCCCATAGTTTCCCAATCTAGTTTCACTAGACTCTTAACTTTTCCCTTAAGTAAATCTCCAAAAGTAAGCATATCTTCATTTGTACATAAGTCACAATGTGACTAACACCTTTTGTTCAAAACTCCTACGATACCAATACCAGCATCAGTCCAAACCACCATGGGAATCATCATCCACGGTTATACACATCCATCCCTGATACCACTCTATCAGTGAGTATCTCTGTCCATAGTTAATAACCATCCATGAATATAACCCTCCTCTGGGTATAATCCATTCATGGGCATAATTAATCCTGTGCACCTCATCTACCATGAGGTATTCTATCCATAGGAACAAGACTCGAATGATTCACTACATGACTATGGTAACAATATCAAATCATAAGTATACCCCGACCCCTAACAAGACTAAGGGCCCATGACTGAATAAGCGGAAGACCCACGTCCAACGTGATCAAGTCTACCTCGCCCTGCATCCTTTCACCCCAAGTGTGATTCAATGAAGCTCTAAGGCGGTCGATCCGCGTCTAACCAAACTAGTACCACCCCCATGGGGTAAAATAGTATCTAGCTCTGCGCATCAACGCACATCTAGTGTGCGAAATAACCGTGAGAGCACCCTCCTGCACGAAGCATGCGAGGGACCCACTCCCCAACTGCAACCTACAGGACCAAGTCTCCGTATTTCATATCAAGGTCCCCACGGTCTTACAGCTACTGTAGGCCATACTCATGGAATCTATATACTTATCTGAACAATATCTCTTGAGGGACGCACCCATACCACATCTCAATCATCAATATCACATGAGGGACGCTCCCATACCACGTCTCAATATAATCAAGTGACCTCGTCACATACATCTCAAAGCCAAAGTCCTCATAAACTCTTAAGTTTGCATACTTTATTAAAAGTCCTTCAAACTTCCATCACAATACAAGGGTTGGTAGGGTTAGAACAAAGCCTTCAAAACGTACCCACACCCTTACGAAATCTTTTCCTTTTCCCCGACATTTTCTTACCCTTTCTTAGCCTAATCTTCCGTAGAAGACCCTGGATCATCATAAAAATCAAGGAAGCTGCCAGGGCATGTAGTCGACGTGTACCCCAACACTCCACAAGTCAGACAGGGTATTATTCACGGTCCCCCAATGTAAGGACAATTAGTCCTCTCCTTCCCGTGCCCGTGAAGTCCACAAACTGGGCAAATAACCTCAAGGGGATAGGGGCAGAAAGTACAGTTGTGCCCCTCCTGATTGCACAACTCGTACATATACCGGGGCGCTATCTCCCCTACTGATTCTCTTATCATTGGGATATCTCCCATATACTCTTCTGGAAAAGGGGCTAGATACCCTTCGACATCCTCGAGGAATCTTACCTGGATGTCACCGTTAACTTCCACAACGAGGTCTGGCCTGTTGGAGTGTTGGAAGAAGAAGTCAAATCGATAGGACAGCTAAGAGTTCATTTGTCCCACAACTCTGTATACTCAATGTTGCTCGACATATCTGTATCACGACAACAGAAATATATCAATGACAACAGCAATTCTAATCAAACTAATCTTTGCTATGGGGAATTTCCCTAATCATCATCTTGTATTTCTTGTTTTGGGGAGTTTCCTATGTATCACATAGCGTCTCTTGTTTGGGGACATTGCCAAATAAACATCTTGTGTTTTCTTGTCCTTGGGGAAATTGCCAAATAAGCACTCTTTGTATTTCCTAATTTTTGGGGAAACTTCCTAAGTATCCAGTAAACATTTTCCCAAATTGGGGATATAGGGTAAGTATCTCCTAATTTGCTATGTTTGATAGTCCAGTTATTTTGACTGTACTTCCTTTGCTATCATTCCTTGTCGCTCTCAGATTGAATGTTTCAGTCTGAGTCTAATGAAGTAAATTAATCCGGCCCCCGTACAGTGGACTCTGAAGAGTCTGTCAGTTGGGATTCTTATCTATCAGTGAGACATGAAACCATCTTAATCTTACTTTGAAAGATTCAACCTTCCCGTTTCGCTCTGATACCAACTGTAACGCCCCGCCCTTTTTCAGTTACTTTCCGAAAATCAGAGTCTATTTTTTTTTAAAGTGATAGAAGCGGGACGTCACGACGCTAGCTAAGTTCGAGCTTCTAAAGCCCAACCCTTAACTGGCCAACCAATCGTGTGCGTGGACTAAGTCCACTGAGATGGTTCACATGTATAAAGTTTATAATTGCGGAATATAACATAGACTGCGGATTATAATAGAACCTAAATCTAGTCCATTTCTTTTAGATAGCAAAGTACTTAGCCATTTATCCAAAATTACCTTAACTTAATCATTCAATCAAACCATTCCAAACCATAGCAATAATATCGAAGTTATTACATGTCCATGGTAACTTAACAAAATATAATAAATAAAATCCATTCATATATCCAAGCTCCTATGCTTGGCTTCTTTCAGGATCCTCGATCAATCCATTTCCTGTGTCATTCACTACGGTAGAAGTAGGGCGTTTAGAACAACGCGCCCAGTAGGAATTCTAAATACGGCTAACACATGGGTTAGTAACAAAATCATATATAATATCGTATCATAAAAAACATATGAAATCATGCCATGCCATATGTCTTATGCAATGAGTCCCACCCATCACAATACAAGTAACCTCTTGATGAAATTCTCCTCATCAAGGTATCCCCATAGTGGTCTTTCGGACGCCCTGACGGAGTGTGGCCTCCGGATTCTTCTTGATGGGATTATACACATCAAGGTCTTCCCACGATTGCCTTACGGACGTCCCGACGGAGCGTGGCCTCCGGTTACAAATTCCCCTCCCATGCCATGCATGAGATGCACATGTTCATATGCTATGTAATGAAATACCATAGCATTAAAAAACTTCACTTTTGAAACATAATATAAATTGCACCGTAAACCATCAAATAAAGATAAAACCATATACATATCCATGTTTCAATAAGGTAGAATCCTACCAAGTCCACTAAGTGTCCTTGCTTCTTTAATCGTCAACCGCTCAAGATCGCGTCCCACTTATAAGGTCTCGTTACCTTATTTACACAACAATCAATCAAATCAACAACCCATTTGATTCACATCAATGTCTAAGTCCAAAACTCAACCTCGTGGGGTTCGGCCACACACCATGGCCAAACCTCACCCTTTTTAATTTGGTCCTTTTTATAAAACCGATCTCATCCAAGTGACCCATTTAAAAACCCTCAATCCACCAAATGCACCTTGGTGAGGTTCGGCCATACAAAGTGGCCGAACCCTATGGTCCATGTTCTTCCTTTTTTTAACATCATTAGCCATGATTTTAACCCTTGATAGGTTTGGCCATACAATGGCCGGATCATGTTTCCTTAACCATTTTATTTAACAAGTGTTTATTGAGCACTTACCAATCCCGCGACTACTCCGGTTCTTTCACTCCTTCTTGATCTTCTCCTTCCTTAGTCCTTCCTTCCTTCCTTCTTGATCTTTAGTCGACACTAACCTTGTTGGAAACCCCTTGAAGTGGTTCGGCCAAGAGATATGGATTGGGAGAGAAGCTTAGAACAATGCTCCAAATCCTTTTTGGTGTTTGAGAGTAGAACCTGCCTTGAGAGGGAGGGAGAGAATGAGATAAAATTCTCAAAGTGTTTGGTCTTCTTTCCTTAGAGTGCTGGTCTGCTAAGAGAGCGAGAGAGGGAGAGAGTGAATGGAAATTAAATTCCTCCCTTGGTGAATCAAATTCAGTCCCAAGGTGATGTCTCTTGGTGGCACCACTTGTAACTCCTATTCTCATTAACAATTCTCCTTAAAGCTTCCCTTTGGGGTTTCATCCTTGAGATGAAACACCCAAAGCTCCAACTGCTGCAATACAATATCTTGTGTAACCTCCACAAGCCCCATTCATCTTCCATCTTGGGGTTTCATCCTTGAGATGAAACTCCCATGTGCCCAACGGCATGGGTGAATTTGAAATATGTAACCTCCATTCCTCATTACTTGCCCATGTGGGAGTTTCATCCATGAGATGAAACTCCTTGAGCCCAACGGTTTTTCTTAAGCTTGAACCACTAAACCATCCAACTCCCCTTTAATTCTTATTTGGATTTGAATTTGAAATAAGAAACTCCTCCACTCCTCATTTAAAGCTTCATGTGGGGGTTTCATCTTTGAGATGAAACTTCCCCCACCCTTTCTCTCCAACGTATGGATTTATGTTTGAGTTTGAAACATCAGCCCTTCAACTTCACACTCCATTCTTTTGAATTTGAAACAACTCCCCAACCCTTGTGTAACTCCATAAAAACGCCAACTCCTTTCATTAACCATCTTTGGAGTTTCATGCATGGGATAAAATTCCCCATGCATCCAACTTGTTCCATTGCTTGCATTTTGAAACAACCAACCACTTTCATCCACACTTTACTCACTTAACATTTATTTAACTCCCTCAACTCAACCCATTCATTTAACTCAACTTAACCATTTAATTCCACTCAACCATTTAATTCAACTCCACCATTAAACTAAACTCATGCATTTAATTCATTTGACTCAACTCAAACACTTGTTTGCATTCCCATTTAATTCAGCCTTAACCAAATTAGGCTTGAGCTCACCTAATGGTCAATCAAGTCAACTATGACCCATTGGGTCCCAATTGGGTCTTTTGACCCAAATAACCACCTTGACCCAATTAAATGCACATTACCCAGTTATTTAAATTTATCCTTATAACATAACCATTGGGTCTTAATTGGGCCATTGCCCAACACCTTACCCATATGAGGTTCATAACCATTAATTCACACTTTCAATGGCAATTTCCGTAAATATTGATAAACTGAAAATCTGGGGTATTACAGCTCACGTCGTGATGTCCCACTCTCTATCACTCTTTGTTTATAAAAAAAAATAGTCTTTGATTTTCGGAAAGCAAAGCTTAGAGAGTGAAAAAGGGCGGGGCGTTACAGATAGGTCAGTCCATACGAGAGGTTCGGTTTGGGGCAAAGACATGTTGAGAGTAGTTTTTAGTATAGAAACCTGTTACCCAGAACGACCTGTCGTCCTTTGCCGTGGGGTCGGTCTTGTTATTCTCGATCGGTCTTGAAATACCGAGATGTCTGTTTGATCGAGAGCCCATTTGAGTTCACAGTCCAGAACTCACAAGTCTTTTTATCGACGAGTCGTAGACCACAAGGGGTTGTTTGAACTCATCGCCGAGGGGTCGGTGCATACGAGACTCTCGGTCAGGGGCATATCCAGAATGACAGTCCAATGATCAGGAACTTCTCTCAAACTGGCCGGCCAGTCCGTGACCACGATGGGTCTATCCTGTCTCCACTGAGGGGTCGGTGAGAACGACTGGTCGAGCTGACAGTGAACATAATTCATATTTCCAAGTTCATTGTCCAGCATCCTCTATTAGGCTTCTTTATGGATTTACCATTTGTTCAACTAAGCGTAGAGATAGTCCTCTCTAAGATGTGGGTACCACCTAATGTTATCTATGACCAATTATCTGTTTTTGTGATTGCCATATCGATGAACTTGAACTTGGTGGAGCATGATCTTCACTCTTGATTATCTTGAGTCTTCAAGCTTCTTAACAAGTGCTTCTTCCCGTGTCATGGAATTGACCAACAGGGACTCGGCCAAGCCGGGGCACTAATAATCTTCGCCTTTGTCAATTTCATGACGAAACCTAGAAGCTAACCCAATGACAAGCCCACTCTTATTACAACACATTTGAATACAAAGTATTTCATCATATGTACATATTCAAATGGACAACAAGATTATGGTCTTCACATATTCTTGTTCTGCTTGCTTCAATTGATGATTCCCTGTTCAAGCACACAAGCAAACAACTCTAGAGAAGTCATTAGAGGAGTTAGTCCAAAACATAGATCAAAGGACTAAACGAGATTTCCTAGCCAACAACACTACTTAGTGTTGAGAAGATTTTCTCCCTCAATCTTCTTGAGTTTGAACTCCCAAACTCCAAGCAAGCATAGACATTCTCCTTATGTCCATTGACTTCATCATATTCCTCCCCTTTATGGCTCTCTCTTTATAGAGGCAAAGCACTTCGGATTTATCATGCACTCCCCCATTCTTATAGCTTCTACTAATTGTCTCGCCCATTTTGTCATTCAATTGACAAAGATTTAGTAGATAGACATCAAGTTCAAGCACTCCTCCATGCTTCTTGCATTTAGTGCTTAAAAAGTTGTGCTCCAACTCATGGTTCTCCCCCATGGTTCAGTGCACACTTTTCGTGCATCAAGGTTTATTTGCCCCTTCTCAAGCTTAGTTCCAGCTGATTTCTTCATGGGTTAAGCTAATGTACCTAGTTTTCTTTGAGTTTCCTCCCCCATTCTCTAAGCTCTCTTCTTAGCGTTTTCTCCTTAGCCCCCCCATAAACTCAGCTACCCCTAAATTTATTTTTCATCAAGCTTCTTTTTCAGCTTGCATTAGCCTTCTTTCCTATACTGTCATGACCAGTGATAGTAGCTAATCAACACAAGTCTTGTGCTCCCCCATACTCCAAGGATGTCTGTATCATCACAGTCCGAACCTATCTCCCTAACATGCCAATACAAAACCAACTTATTCAACTAGTCTATTTAACAAAAACTATGTTAACCATAGACAAAAGATATAAGGCATTCAAATACAGAAATACATACATCATACCAAACCATATCATTTCATTAAAACAAAATGTGCATTCTGTACTTATGGTTCAGATAGGACATCATGGATGCTTAGTCAAAATATCAATAGTATAGTTTTTCCAAAAACATAAAACATGAAAAACTACCCTAAGCAGAGCCATCTTGAGAAGGTGTTGGAGGAGGAGGGAACGGGGTGTCTGGAACTCTGTCCGAGAGGGAGACAACAGAAGCTAGATGTCGGACAGTGAACACAAGAAAATCTAGACTTGTTTTAAAGAAGTTTATTCTCCTTTCTAGTCTGAAGACTTTCCTGCCAAGAGTGACATCTTCTTGAGGAGGATACTGAAATTCTTCTTCCTCAAAACTGTGACTTTCCTCCTCACTGGTGTCATCAGGGACATTGACATGGTTTTCATTACCAGTTTGAAAATCAATCCCTTTTTCTGCATCTTGTCTCCTTTCTTCACGTCTCTCTTCGACGAAGATGACACCTTTGTCAATGATGGGTTCTTCTTCCACCTCGGGTTGAGCTCCTATTGGTCTTGAACCTGCTGAGGAGTTTAAGGGCTTGACCTGTAACGTCCGCCCCTTTTCACCGAAATATCAGAGTCTATTTTTTTTTAAAAAAAAGAAAAGTGACAAAGGGCGCGGACGTCACGACGCGAGTTAGTTCCGAGCTTCTAAAGCCCGGTCCTTAACTGGCCAACCCTACGCTTGCGTGGAACATAAATCCACGAGTACGATTCACCTGTAGAAAGTAAGCTCGCAACACATAAAAATCAATGCGGATGATAATAGACACTATCCTACCAATCTTCAGATAGCAGGGAAAAGATATCCATTAAATTACTAAAATGCCCTCATACTGTACTGTCCAAAATAATTTATAAAACACAGCAAGACATCTAAATTATTACATTTCCGACAAGCTAAATTATGCAAATACACATTTTCCCAAAATAAACTTAAACAAAATAATTAGTCCGCTTTCCCAAGCTCTTAAGCTTGACTCCCGTCCTGTCCTTCCGTTCCGCCATCTCCTGCATCGTCAGCTAGGGTAGAAGTAGGGCATTAGAACACGCGCCCAGTAGGACTCCGAGTAGGGCTAGCACATGGATTAGTAATAACAGCATGCAGATAATATTATAGAAAAACCATTCACTTTGGGCAATGTCATGCAATGGGTGTTCTATGTCATGAATCCCACCCATCAGTCTCATCCTCATTCTACAATGTCCCTTTTTCAACCATCCATAGTGTCCCAAATAAAATCCATACCATCATCGTGCTATGACCCTCTTGATGGAAAAGCCTCATCAAGATACGGTCCACACTAGGCATCCCCCCCTTGATGGAAAAACTATCATCAAGGTATACCAATACATACAACATCCCCCTTGATGGAAAACCATCATCAAGGTATCATAATTACAAGAGTCCCCTCTTGATGGCAAAGCCTCATCAAGGTATAATAATACATATGTGAAATGTCCCCATGCTGTTTATCGGTCGCCCCGACGGAGCATGGACTCCAGTTTCATTTCATCCTTCCCCTGTCATATGCCTCCCATGCCAGGCATGAGATGTAGATGCCATATGCCATGTAATATATGAAATTCAATAGTAATAAAACCCATCTTAAAACAATTACAAGATTACCAACTAAATCCAAGGGAAACCATCCCACAATATTTAATCCAAAACCCATCATAAGCATTCACATAATTTCCAAAATAATTTAGAGTAAAACATCACATGATACATAATCCAAAACTTATCTTAAAGACAACCACATGATTTCCAAAATAGATTAAAGAAAACATCACCCAAATCCATGGCTTACAAAAAGGTAGGAATCCTACCTAATACCGACCCGCGTCCTTTTACGTTTTCCGTTCGATAAACCCGGTCACCGATCGCGCACCGCCTGCGATGTCCAGTACCTTATTAAATTACCAAATCGATCCAAGTTTTAATCATTTCCAAGGCCATAAATCATAACTTAGTGGGTTTCTTCATTTTAGCCCATATTTACCATTTTTGCCATTGCCCTTCACATAAACAATTTTTCATTAATTCATGCCTACTTAAGCCCAAAATTTAATCCACAACTTAGGTCCTTAACTTAGGTCCATTATTGACTTACCAAAACATTAAAATTTGTCATGTAATTAATTTAACCATTACTCATTTAAACCCCATACTTAATCACATATATACCCATTGACCTTAAACCCAAATTGATTTACAATTTGGGGCATGGGTTCGGCCATACACCATGGCCGAACCCATGATGTTCCTTTCTCCATTTTTTCTTCTTGGGTCCATTGTTACATTTTAGATCCACCAATAATCCTTCCTTGAGGGTTTTAAATCATGCATCTAAACCATATTCTTAACCCCATTTGGATCATTACACTTGTTCATTTAAAAACCCTAAATTCATCAACACATTATCCTATAAACCCATCATTTGATCACCATTTCATCACCATAGGGTTCGGCCATTTACCATGGCCGAACCCATGGTTCATGGTCCAATATTTCTTTATGCCATTTTAGACCATTAACTTAGCCACATTAAGTGGTTCATATAATTGGGTCATGGGTTCGGCCATACACCATGGCCGAACCCATGATGTTAATTTCCTTATTCCTCTTGAATCTTTTCCCATATTTTTTATCCCCATCTTAGATCCCTTAATGCCCTACCACTTCATGTTATAGGATCATTAAAATCAGCCCATCTTAATCAACATTAGGCTCACATTGGTCCATCAACACTACCAACATTTCCCCATTTATTTCTCCATAATTCACAACCATCAAATCCACCATTGATCACCATAGGGTTCGGCCATACACCATGGCCGAACCCATGGTTCATGATCCATCATTTTCTATGCCTCTTGAGGCCACAAAAATTATTCCCACACTCCATGATTTTTCGTTATTTAAACCCCTTTAATTTTTCCAACATTTACCATTTACAACCCAAAAAATTTATTAGCTACCTTCATTATCTTTCATCCCTTAAAACCCTAACCAATTAAATCCAATACCAAATCACCCACCATGGGGTTCAGCTATACTAAATGGCCGAACCCTATGGCCCATGATTTTATTCCAATTACCTACTTCCATGCTCAATTTAATAAATTACACCATACATTTAATACTTTTACTTATTTCTTTTCCCTAACCCTAATTCACCCATTTAGGGTTTTCTCCATCTTCCACCCTCCCATTTGATGGATTTACATTCCATAGCATAGAATTATCTAACCACCATTAAATTCACAAAAATAAATTCCAATTCTTAAACCCTAAAAATCTAAAATTTCTTGTTTAAGAAACTACTCACCATCCGTCGTCTCCTCCGACTTCCGCCGCTCCCGTCGGTTTCCTTAGCCTCCTCTCTCCTTCCTCTTGATCTTTGATAGGTCAAGATCTTTAATCAATGGTGGCAACCCCCAACCTTAGGATCGGCCATGTTAGGGTTCGTGTGAGAGAGGGAGAGGGAAAATAACCATGAGAGGGAAGATGTTAACCCTCACCTTAGAGTGATTTCCCTCCAATTTCTACTTCTTTCTTCTCTCCTTCTCTTCTCTTTTCCTTAGCTCTCTCTCTCCTTCACTTGGATGTAGGGGACGACCATGGAGAATGAAAAATGGAGAGTGCACAAATGAAGAGAGGATAAGAAATGAGAAAAGAATCAAGGCTTATCTCCATTTTTTCTTTACATTAATGATCTCACCCACCCCAAGATATTTTTTAGATATTTAATTTGCTTTATGGTGGTGGTTATCTAAACCACCACCAAGCCCCAACGTATTTTATTTTGGGTTTGGGATGAGGTGATTTGGTTTTCACCCTTTGACCCCACTTTGACCACCTCATTTGTATAATTTTTAATCATTTTATATTTAGATATTTTGGCTACTTTAATTCCCATTTATTTATTTAAATCACCTGAGGTTAATTCATTGTACTTAACCTAACTCCATTATTCCACCCATGGTTGACCAAATCAACCATGGTGGTTGGCCCCACCAAACCTTGGCCCACACGCCACCTCACTTGATGAGGTGGAGGTGGGTCCCACTTGGCCACATTACCTTGGTTAAATTTTAACTTAACTTAGGTGATTTAAATTCCATTGAATTCATTCTAAATGGATCACCATTTGGGCCCATGGCCCAATTACATTTCCATCTTACCCATTTACCTTAGAGCTTAACCATCTTGACCCATTGGGTCTCAAATGGGTATTTGACTCAATTTGTCCACCCATGGCCCAATTGGCCATCATTGACCACTTAAATAACTTTAAAATGCAATCCATGGTCTATTGGGCCATATTTGGGCCCTTGTCCAAATTTTGGCCCATTTACCATTTATTCCCCCAATTTTCAATTTTCATCATTAAAATAAATAATATTCACATATTTATTGATTTAAAAATTTCGGGCCATTACATGACCCCGGGCAAAACCGAGAAGCTGACTTTTGGTTCGTTTGGCCCATCGATCTACACAACTGGTTTCTCCTCGTTCTATACAGGTCTTAGGACGTGTCTGAGCTGACATCCTTCTATGCATGAATTTTCCTAGAAGGGATCCTCAACCAGTAGTTCGAAAGTGGATGAGATGAAGACTGAGGCTAACATGATTTAGGAAAATCACGGAGAAATAGTGATTTTCTGGCATCTGAGGATTGGAGGAACGAAAACCCTATGGTTTCCGGCACGGAAATTGCTCCGAGAGGTCCTATCGACTAGTCTAGGGCACGGGAGGAGAATGAGGGACCACCAGACCATCGCGGCAGGGGAGACAACGAATTCAAAAGAATTGTCGTTTTCGCAGAAAGGGTCCATTTTTTAATTCAAACTTTCTTTCTCACCGACACGTCGGTTCCATCGACAGGTTAACTTTTTCGACATTTTCCCCCCTTTTCAACAGTGCTTGATTTAGCACAATATCGACATGTCTGTCACACCGACCGGTTTTATTCACCGACATGTCGATTACTCTGAGAGGTTCAGATTGCTGAGCAGGCATCCTTTATTTGTGCAACTTGATGGAGTCCTAATCTAAGCACGATATACATAGATTTTTACCAATGTATGACTCATCAAATCAATAAATATGCACATACAAAAATTCTCATTCCAAAACATACAATTCAAAATATTTTGAGTGGAATTTATGGCTTCCAAGTAGAATATGTACTATAGCCAGGAATAGTACATTCTAAACTTGTAGTTAGCCAATTTCTCTCCTCATGTCATAACATTTTTTTGATATGTAAACTCCCATGGACTCTTGTTAGTGCATTTGTAGTGGTCTAAGATATGGAAATGAATCTTAAACCAAAACAAAACACGATTAATGGTCTATGTCCTAGGTATGAAGATTGTGGCATTTGGTGTTGCATACACACCCTTACGATCGTACCTTTGATGACCGGCCTTGGGATTCATCAACTCTTTTAAGACATGATTCATCTGTCTTAATAAAGTGTCTTCCCTTGTATCCAAGTTCCTCAGGGTTTCTTTTATGATTGGGTGTTTGTTGATATCTGTTAGGCATAGGCTTTACTGGATTTTGCCTTTGTGCTTTCCTTTCCAAGTATTTCTTCAGATGATGGCAATTTCTTTTTAAATGCCCATCCTTGTGGCAGAAGTTGCGCTTACCCTTCGAAGAGTGAGAGATACTTGTTTTTCTAAACACCCCATTGTTCATAGGTACTTTGGTGGATGGGGCACCAAGACCAGACCTATCACCATGTTGTCTACCTACACCAAGGAGTCCTTTAAGCCTTTCATCTCCTTGGGTGAACTTATCTTAGAATTTTTCTTTTGAGTTTTTAATTCTTTGACTTCTAAAGATAGTTTTTTAACATCTTCTTCAAGAAGTTTATTGTGATGCAATAAATTTTCGAGATCCGTACAGTGGATACTTATCTCATCTTGAAGGCTTTTATTACTCTCTCTAAGTTTTGTATTTTTAAAGTATTGGACAGTTCTAGTTTAAAGGCTAGGAGAGATTTTTCAGTTTTCAAGTCTTCCACTTGATTAGAGAGGTTCAGGTTTTCATTCTTAACCTTTTTTAGTTTTTTGGCTAACCTCTCACTCTCAAGGAATAGGGCACTGTAGGAAGTTTGAATATTTTCATCATCACTCTCATCCTCTGTTTCAATTGTGGGATTTTCTTGATCACATACGATCGAGGCTATAAGACCTTTTGATGTATCAACTTTTTGTTGGGTCTCATCATCTGAATCACTTTCTGATTCAGAAGTTTCAACATGGGTCACACCCACATTCATAGCTTTCTTTAGTTTATCTGTGGGACATTCATTCATGAAGTGTCCTCTCCCCACACAATTGAAACGAGTTTGTTCTTTGAAATCCTCTATCTTTCTCCCTTTCCCTCTAATTTCATCTTGCCTTCTTGGGTAATTTTTACTTGGTTCACACTTACCTATTTTTCTCCAGTTATTGCTTTTAACAAAGTTTTTATAAAACTTTTTGGCAAGCATTGCCATTTCATCACTTGAGAGTTTATCTTCCAAACATTTTACTTTTTCTTTAGTCTTCTTTTGTTTTAAGGAAGATTTCAAGGCAATTGTTTATCCTTTGATTGTTCAAAATGTAGTTTGTAGGTTTATAATGAACCAACCAAATTGTCTATATTCTTTAACACATCTCTGTTGTCCTCCATGGCTACTTCTTTGGGTTTGAATCTTTCAGTAAGATTCCGGACAATTTTGGCACATAATTTGTCCTCAGGTATCTCTTCCCCTAAAGCGTAAATTTGATTTACAATGTCGTTAACTTTGGAATAAAAGTCCATGAAGACTACATCCTCCCTCATCTTGACAGTGTCAAACTGATTTGGAGGATCTGAAGTTTCGACCTCTTGACTATTGTGGTCCCTTCATGTGTTCTATCTAGAACTTCCCATGCCTCCTTTGCAATTTTACAGGCATGATCCGCCTGTATTCACTGTTAAAAACTGCACAATTTAGTTCATTCATGGCTTTCCCATCTGCTGTCTAAGCAACTTTCTCAGCAGGGGTCCAAGAGGCAAAAGGTTTGGGTACCTTGGATACGGCGGTTTCTCCGATTTTTTCTTCCATGGGTTCCTCCCATCCAGTCTTTACAATATCCCATACTGATGTGTCGATGGAAACAAAGAAACTCCTCATTTTGGTCTTCGATGAGGCATAATTTGTTCCATCGAAATAGGGAGGTTTGGATATTGCATGACTGTCTCCTATGGTGTTCTAGCTTGGATCTACTCGGATGATTACATCCTTGTAACGAGCACTAGGCTCTGATATCAATTGAAAGTTCATTTGAGAGCTAGAACAACACGATTGACCGAGGAGGAAGGGGGGGGGGGGTGAATAGGTCAATCTAATATTGTTGGTCCTTTTTAAAATTATCTTGATTGATTAATTAAGTGTAGTAGATTTACCAATCAAGTGAGTGTGTGTTAGCAACTGTGATTAAACAATCAACACAAGAAAATAGCTCTAACACCATAACCAAAAAGACACAAGATATAAAGTGGTTCGGTTCGCCAACCTACATCCATTGTTAAGACTCGCTCAGCCTTGAGCTATTCCCAAATTCACTATGTGGGGACTTACACCCTCACAATTAGAGTAGGAATTCCACCTCACTTAATCGGCTGGGAATTCCACCCACCACTGTGCCAAAGACTACGTTCTAGAGTTTTTTTACAGTGGTTCCGGAGCAAATCCCCCTTAATCCACTTTCGGGTCAAAGGTTTTAAAATAAAATAAAACCAAGAAGCACTTGCATTGAAGCTCTTTCTCGCTGATGTGTGCTTCTTGAAGATTCCACCTATTGAGTGCCGACGCTCCTCCTTATAGCCGTCGTATAACAATCACTAACTCAGGGTGACAAGGAAACTTGCTTGAACCAAAGCTTTCCTAGATTAGTTATTTTCTTCCTCTTTTCCTCACTTATAAACTCAATCAATAGGTTGGTTGATAAAGGTTTTTTTTTTAATCTCTTTCTCACTTTCAAACACAATCAACAGATTGATTGTTTAAGATTCTTCTCACAAGAGTGTTGATCGTTCCTTAGAGTGTATAACTCTTTTTAGCTTAAGGAAGTTAGTAAAACGATCACCCAACACTCATATTTATAGAGGAGTCTTAACAGTCTTTCTGACTGTCCAGGCCCGATAGGTCGGTGGCACTGATGGGTCGGCGTTCATATTTATTACCATTCAACAACCCGACCGTTACAATTAAATGCACTCCCAACGGCAAAATTACTTCCCGGTCGACATGTCGGTGTCACCGATGGGTCTATAGTTATGGCACCGATATGGCAGTCCATACGAGAGGCTCGTTCTAGGGCAAAGACATGCTGAGAGTAGTTTTAGAAACCTATTACCCAGAACGACTTATCGTCCTTTGCCGAGGGTTCAGTCCTGTTACTCTCGATCGGTCTTGAAATACCGAGATGTCTGTTTTATCGAGAGCTCATTTGAGTTCACAGTCCAGAACTCACAAGTCTTTTACCGACAAGTAGTTGACCGCGAGGGGTCGTTTAAGTTCATCACCGAGGGGTCGGTGCATACGAGACTCTCAGTCATAAGCATATCCAGAATGACAGTCCAATGTTCAGGAACTTCTGTCAAACTGGCCGACAAGTCCTTGACCACGATGGGTCTATTCTGTCTCCACCAAGGGGTCGGTGAGAACGACTGGTCGAGTTGACAATGAACATAATTCATATTTTCAAGTTCACTGTCCAACATCCTCTCTTAGGTTTCTTTATGGATTTAGCATTTGTTCAACTAATCCTAGAGATAGTCCTCTCTAAGGTGTTTGTACCACCTAAGGTCATCTATGGCCAATTATCTGTTTTTGTGATTTCCATATCAATGAGCTTGAACTTGGTGAAGCATGATATTCACTCTTGATTATCTTGAGTCTTCAAGCTTCTTAGCAAGTACTTTTTCCCGAGTCATGGAATTGACAAACAGGGACTCGGCTAAGCAGGAGCACTAACAATGATGTTATGCTATTGGATACATGTTTATATGGTAGACCATGCTTTGAATAATTTTGTAATCCTTGGAGTATGTAGTTAGAGATTATAGCATGTTATTAGCAATGGTGGCATGATGGTAGAGATAATGTGGATAGGCATTGCATTGAACATGTCATTCTCATATTAATTGTGATTGGGTGTAACACCCAAGAAATTTTAATATTAATTAATGGGATTAAAAAGGGTAATTAATGATTAATTAAGATTAAGGAGACTTAATTTAGTAATTAAGATGGGATTAAGTGAGATTTAATTTGGAGATTAAAATACAATTTAATGTCAAGTGATGTGGTGGGAAATTAATTTATGAAATTTAATGAAAATAAATTGATGATGGGGCAACGTGCCACATAGACGATGACGTGGCACACCACATGGAAAGGTGTGACCCAACACCACATTTCCCTTGACTTAAGGCAACCAAAAGAGGGAAAAAACCACCACTCCCTTATTTTATTACCCTCACACGACACTCCCTCACAAATTCCTCTCCCTCACACCACACACTCTCTCATTTCCATTTCCTTCACATGGAAAACACACCCTCTTCTCCATCCCCACCACTGTGCACCCCATTCTTCCACCCTTCACACGATTTTCCCCTCCTCTCTTCTCCTCCAATAGTGAAACTCAAGCAAGGAAGAAAGCAAGAGAATAAGGGAAGAAGAAAGAAGGAAGAAAATCCATGGAAAGCTTTGTAAGAGGTTTGTTTTTCTCTCTAAACTTAGTATTAAGACCTAATTTGAATATTAGGATGGTTTAGAATCAACCTAAGACAAATTTGGGTAAAGAAAATGAAAATTGGAAAATTTGGGGATTGTTGGTTTTTCCACAATTCATGGAATTTGATTTAAGATCCATGAGTTTATTAATCAAATCATGAGTATTGAGTTTCTAAAATGTGACCAATTATATGTGGAATCAATCTAAGGGGTTAGGAGTAAGAATCAAGACCAATGACCCAACCTTATGTAATTTTTGAGCTCAAGGAACTCGGCCCGCATTGAAGTTTTCTGCAAGTGACTGTATGAAGAAGACAAGTCTCGGAACCTGCCAGATGTTCCGAGATAAGTACCGAAGGCTCAGACAGTCCGAGGGAACCCATGACTTTCCAAGGACCATTGAAAGGTATAGGTCTCAAAACCTGCCTCGGACGTTTTTAGGCCAAGTTCCGAGAAGACCAATGAACCCCCGGAAGGACTAAACACTTAGGAAAATCTGATAATCCCAAAAGAGGACCCGAGGTCTCCGAACTTGGCTCGGAAGTACCGAGACCAGGTTCCGAGCAACATAGTATGAACTACATGTCTTGGAAGTACTGAGAGAAGACCTAGAAGTTCCGAAGTCTCAAAACTTGGTTCAGAGGTTTTGAAATCAAGTTCTAAGGAAACCTATGTATTGTGTACTTCGGACGACCTGAGGAATGACCAGGATGTTCCGAAGATTCGGAACAAGCTTCGGAAGTACTGAATTGAGTGACTCAGGTTTCGAACTGGCAGTGACTAGACCATTTTGATCTAAACCTCCACACTTTGGTTTTGATCATTAATGCGGGATTAATAAGACAACAATGACATTCTCAAGGGTAATTAATAAAAGTACTAAGTAGTAGATTTGGAAACAAAGGACATTAACTAATGATGTGATTATTGTGTCTTAATCCATGGAAATAACCGAAGGACTTGAAGCTGACTTAGGAGTCGAAACAAGCCACTTCGTGATTCGTCCTGCCCGACAACTTATCTCCAATCACGTAGGTTTTCCTACCTACTTGAAGTTCCATAGTGATATTATATATGTGTATTTGATTTAAAGTTCTACAAATTGATTTGAATGTATGTTTTGAGAATGATTTGATAAAGTGTAGTTTCAAATATGGAAAATATGAATTATTTTGTATATTGTCAAATGGATTTGTTGTCATTGCATGGGATGAACTTCATTCATTTGCATGGGATAGGAATGTAACGCCCCACCCTTTTCACTCTAATTTTCAGAGTTTATTTTTTTTAAATATAATAATCATGTGATCGGGGCGGAGTATCATGACGCGAGTTAAGTTCGGATCTCTAAATCCGACCCTTAACTGGCCAAGCCCATGTGCATATGAACTAAGTCCATAAAACTGATCCGCACATGGTACAAATACAACTTGCGGAAATAACTTAGTCTTAAACTAACTGGGGTTATAATAGATCCTGAGACTAATCCATTTTTAACTTAAGATAGCAAGTACATAGTTTATTTTCAAAAATTACTAATCAATCTTAATTAATCGTTCAATCAAACCATCCAACTTAAAACAAACTATAGCATCTATCTTAACTACTTATTACAAACCAACATAACTAGTTACCAAATTACATTGTCCAAATTCAAATAACAAATCCGTAAATAGTCCATTCATAATGCCCAAGCTCCTATGCTTGGTTTTCGTCTCGATCCACGTTCTTCCCTTTCCCTGCATCATCCACTAAGGATATATATAGGGCGTTAGATCAACGAGCCCAGTAGTGTTTCCGAATAGGGCTACCACATGGTTAGTCAAAAACATGCAAATAGTATAATAATAATAATACATTTGTGATAAAATTCCTTAAAAACATGCCATGAATGAAATGAACATGTAATGAGTCCCACCCATCACCATTCAACATAGCCATCACTTGACGGGATTCTCATCGTCAAGGTAACCCACAGTGGTCTTTCGGACGCCCCGACGGAGTGTGGCCTCCGGATTCCTCCTGATGGGATTCTCATCATCAGGGTACCCCACAGTTGTCTTTCGGACGCCTCGACGGAGTGTGGCCTCCGGTTACAACACCATCATCCCATGCCATGCATAAGATGTCTATGCAAACATGTCATTTAGAAACATAACTTTACAATCATATAAGATATCAAAATCAACATAAAACAGCATATGGAATAGTGGTTACAATAAAGGTAGGAAACCTACACTAGTTTACTTTGTTCGACCCTTCCTTTGAACCGTCTTCCGATCACAGCTTTGTACACCGTTCTAGAAATCCGAATACCCTATGTACATGGCAGCAAGTTAATTATTTGACCATATGATTCTAATTTGATTTAAATCCCAAAAATCCACTTTGTGGGGTTCGGCCATACCCCATGGCCGAACCTCACCCATTTAAACCTTGGTAACTCTTTTATTTAATTAATACCATCTAAGTATCCCAAACTTTCAAATGACCCTTGGTAGGGTTCGTCCATACTACATGGCCGAACCTTACCACCTTAGGTTTTGGCTCATAAGTCCATTCATTTGATCATTTCATTTTTTCATCCATATTTACGATGACTCCACTATACTAACCCTTTGTTTAATTTTGTCTTAGAAAACAAAGTCCATCAACAAACCATCTTAGTACTAAGTCCATAATTAATGTGATTTCCATCTTCTTGAAAGCCAAACCGAACAATCAAATACTTACATGGGGTTCGGCCATCCAAGGTGGCCGAACCCTATGTCCATGTTTTGGTCCTTTTAAACATGTTTTTGGTCTCATTTAGACATAGGATAACTGTATAATGTTATCATGTTTTACCCTTCAAAACCATCCAATAAGCCCATCACTTTGTATGATTTCCATTTTGTAAAACTCAATCCAAATATCCACATAACAGTCCATGGGGTTCGGCCATACATATGGCCTAACCCTATGGTTCCTGGTGTAATTATTCCAACCTTTGTCTATGGTTTTAATCCACAATTTTAACCATAGTATTAATATGGTTCAGCCAAGCCATAGTTACCTAAAAACAGTAAGCTTATCTTCACTTTAAATCCTTTAAAATCTTCATTAACTACTATGGATTTTATCCCTCAAACTCCATTAAGAATCACCAAGTTTTTCCATGGGGTTCGGCCATCCAATGGGGCCGAACCCTATGGTCCATATTTTATCATTTAAACATCATAATTCTAGATTAAATTCCTTGATGTGTTCGGCCAATCCATAGCCCAACACATGACACTCAAAACCATAATTTTAAAACTTTTCAAAGCATGCAATCAATTTAACTTAGCATCCACATTAATCCATTCTTTTCATGGGGTTCGGACATCCCATGTGGCCGAACCCTATAACCATTTTTTTTTATCTTATTCATGCACTTCCAACTGATATCTAACCCTTGTTAGATTCGGCCATCCAATGGCCGGATCATGATTTAAAAATTGTTTATAAAAAACCTACCGTTTCCGCGACTCCTCCAATTGATCTTCACTCTGGCTTGTTCCTTTCCCTTTCTTAGCCTCTCCTTCTTTTTGATTCCTTGATGGTCAAGGACTGATTAAGCAACCAGCTGCTGCTCTAATTTTTGAAATGTAGAAAACGGCAAAGAGGTAGAGAGAGAGAAAGAATTTTGGTTTTGGATGAGAAACCTTGATGCCCCCTCCTTTGCTCAATGTATACTTTTGTCTTGGTGAAAGAAAACAACCAAGGACTGATTGCAAATCAGTGACCAGCTGTTGTTCTTGGTGTTTGGAGAGATGATAACAGTCCAAGGAAAAGAGAGATAGAGAGAGTAAAATGAAAAAGCCCTTTGTTTAACCAAAATCAGCCCAAGGTTAATTCAGCCCTTGTGTAACTCCCATCCTTAATCAAAGTTCTTTACGGTACTTGGGGGTTTCATCTATGAAATGAAACACCCCCAAGCAACCAACGTCTCCTTGCATGGTTATGGGTGTAACCTCCTCAAATTCCATTCATTTCTTAATACCTCCCTTGGGGGTTTCATCTTTGAGATGAAACTCCAAGGGTACCCAACGGTTTGCCTTGCTGTATACATTAGTGTAATCCTTACCTTTACCTTCTTCTCATTAGCAACTCAAATGGGGTTTCATCTTAAGATGGAATCCTACCCCTTCCTTCAACGTGTAAGCTATGATTTAAATTTGAAATGCCAAAAACCTCTTTGTGTAATAACACCAAACAACAACTCCATTTATTCTCCAACCTTGGAGTTACATGCATGCATTATCTACCCATCTATTGGCTATCCTTTGAAGACCCAAACAATGTACTCTAACCATTTCCAACGTGCATACACTTTGCATTTGAAATAATCCTCCCACCTCCAACGTCTCCCATGTATTTTCAAAATGTAACTCTCATTTCCTTTATCACTTAAATGGGAGTTACATGCATGGTAATACCTCCCATGCAGCCAACGTTTATTGTGTTAAAACCTACCACCAGCCCACACCACCATCTTACACACACTTTACTCACTACAATAATTATTCCATCTAACTCATGTATTTAACTGACCCAAACTTAACTCATTTATTTTATGTGACTCAACTAATAATTTCCACTCAACTAAACTCCAACATTTATTTCAACTCAAACAAACTCAAATATTTAATAAACTCAAACCACTTAAGGTTTGAGCTCACTCATGATTAATCATGCCCATTTCAACCCATTGGGTCCCATTTAGCCATTTTAACCCATTTAACTAAATTTGACCCAATTATGATTCTTGACCCGTTTAAGTTCATCTTATCCATTTATTTGTTTTGTAATCAAAACTACTAACCATTGGGTCTTGTTTGAACCATTGACCCATTTAAATTCAACTCAAATATATCACAATGACAATTTCATAAATATGAATAAATTCATATAAATTGATAACTTTGAAATTCCAGGGTGTTACAGGGAAAGCATGAAACCGAGGTAAAGGGATGACGTACTTTAGTTGGAAATATTTATACATGTATGAAATGAATAACCATTTTATATGGTCGCGTCCATGGGTTACAGAAATTATGGCATTCTAATTGGGCAAAAAACTATAGGGTTAGAAGAAGTCTCGAAACCTGCGCAGGAGTATGGGTGTGTAGCGCTCCCCCGGTAGTTCCGGTTAAATTGCTAGTATTGGGTAGTAGTTCCCAGCCAGCGCCACGTGAAAGCTACGGACATAAATGGACAATGTTTATAACCATTGAATGAGAAAGAAAGATTGACCAATGCATGGGGCATGAAAGGGTTTGCATAGATTCATGGCACCCATGGCATCACACTTCACGTTGATTTTTAGACGAGTTTGACATCATTATGATTATGATTATTATTAAATGAGCATGATTTGGATTTGAATGTATTGTTTTCATTTATGAGATATAATTGGATTTTGAACATGCGATTTCAAATTTGATTTTCAATGAGGTTTGAATGACTTATGAAATATTGATATTATGTTTTTCATCACATGTATCCACTTTGATGGGAATTCCTACTGGTCGCTTTGACTAAGCCCTCAATTCTTTCTCCTTTTTAGAATTTAATGCAGATAAGGAGAAAGGCGATGAAGCAGGGCCAAGTAATAGTCAAGCGTGAATTGAAAGAAAGCAAAAATGATGAACTTGGAGAAATTACTCTTTTTGATATTTTGGAATTGAAGAAGACTTAGTTTATTTGCTTATTTTGTTTACATATTGAGAAAGTGTAATTTTGTAGGAGTTATAAGAATGGAAATGTTTAAACTCCTAGATACTTGTGTTAGACTTGTTATTTGTAATTTGACTTATGTGGGATCTTTACAGTTTGCTTTGAAATGTGATTGGTCATTATTCAGATGTATCAAATATCTGTATGATGTTTCCGCAGGTTTATATTAGTGTGTTGCAAATATGATAATGGACTTCTGTCCGTGTGCACACACTCAATGGGCCAGTCAAGGGTTGGGTCTTCAGAATTAGACTTGGCTCGCTTCGTGACGCTCCTGCCTCCCTCTCTCCACTAATTTATCCATATTATATTACTCTGATGTTGGTGGTCAGGGGGAGGAGCGCTACATTGGGTAAGGGAATGGAGTCTGTGGGAGCGATAGGCCTGTCAAATTGTGACTGCTGGGTCTTGTGCCATTGGGATGGACTTGCCAGTCAGATTGTGAATGCTGGGTCCTGTTTCGCTAGAGTAACAAGCCGGTCAGATTGTGACTGTTGGGTTCTGGTTCATTGAAGTGACATGACGGTCAGATCGTGACTGCTGGGACCTGGATTGCTGTTTGGTCACTGTAACACCCCGGATTTTCAAGTTATCAATATATATGAAATTTGTCCCTTTAAATTGTGTAGTATTGGATATGGACCTTAGATGGGTAAGTTGTTGGGTCAAATACCCAATTAAGACCCAATGAATGGTGGTTATGTTTCAATTGAATTAAATGGGTGAGATGTATTTAATTGGGTCAAAATGCCCAATTGGGACCCAATGGGTCGTGTTGACTTGTTTGCTCACCAAGTGAGTCCAAGCTTAATTAGGTTGGGGCTGATTTAAGTTAGAAATGGAATCAAATAATTGAGTTGATTCAAGTGAATTAAATGAGTTGAATTAAAGAGGTGAGTTGAGTTAAATGGATGAGTTGAGTTAAATGAGTTGGATGGGAAGTTATGGGGATCTTCATCTCAAGTGAGTGGAGTGGGAAGATGAGGGGTTTTTGTTGTTTCAAAGAACAACTCAAGGCATACACGTTGGGATGGGAGTTTCATCTCATGGGATGAAACTCCAATTATGTCATTAATGGGGAGGTGAAAAGTCTTGGGGGTTACACAAGCCTACACCAAGGCTTGCACGTTGGAAGCATGGGGGTTTCCATCTCAAGATGGAAACCCAAGAGCCAAACCGTTGGGAGTGTTTCATCTCAAGGATGAAACCTCCAAATGGATCATAAAGGAGGGAGGTGAAATGACATGGGAGTTACCAAGGGTGTCACCAAAGGACACCACCTTTGGCCAACCCTCATTAATCAAGAAAGGAATGGAGTTTCATTTCACTCTCTCTCTCTCTCTCTCCCTTGGCCATTCCCACCTCTCAAGACAAGAAACATTTGGTGTTTTCTCATCTCACTCTCCTTCTCTTTCAAGTCCGATCCTCCTCTCAAGACAAAAGGACTTAGAATAATTTTGATCTCAAGCTCCTCTCTCTCTCAATCCATACCTCTTGGCCGAACCACTCTAAGAGAGTTATCAAGATCATTTTCAGCCAAAGATCAAGAAGGAAGGAAGGAGAGGCTAAGGAAGGAAAGGAGTAAGAAGGAATGAAAGAAACGGAGGAGACGCGGAATCGGTAAGTGCTCGATAAATTGAAAAAAAAAAGAAAAAAAAAAGGTGGTCAAGGACATGGTTCGGCCATTGCATGGCCGAACCCTAATGTTATTATGGCCAAAGACACAATGATGAACCATAGGGTTCGGCCATGTTGTATGGCCGAACCCCATGGAAGGACATTGGTTATGTTTAATGGATTATGAAGGAAAAAAATCATAGATGCATGTGTATGATTTTAAGAGTTTTTAAAGGGTTTAAATGGATGGATGTATGAGAACCATTAAAGGATCAATCATGGTTGTATAGTGTGTTTTAATGGAAATGATGTGTAATGCCCCGCCCTTTTTCACTTACTTTTCGAAAATCAAAGTCTATTTTTTTTTTTTAAAGTGATAGAGAGCGGGACGTCACGACGCGAGTTAAGTCCGGACTTCTAAAGTCCGACCCTTAACTGGCCAACCCTATGTGTGCATGGACTAAGTCCATGAAAACAGTTCACACATAGTAATTTATAATTGTTGCGGAATATAACATAACTAACTGCGGATTATAGTAGAACCTAAGACTACTCCATTTTAGATAGCAAAGGACTTAGTCATTTAACAAAATTATCTTAAAATAAATATCCATACCAAACCATTCACAAACTATAGCAATTATCTAATTATTACATGCCGAAGTCTAACTACTCAAAATTACATGTCCTTGAGTAACTTAATAAAATAACAAATTACATTCCAAAGTCCTCATGCTTGACTCCGTTCACGATCATCATTTTCTTCATTTCCTGTTTCATTCACTAGGGTAGAAATAGGGCGTTAGATCAATGCGCCCAGTAGGAATTCTAATTAGGGCTAACACATGGGTTAGTAACAAAATCATATATAGTATCATATCATCAAAAACATATGAAATCATGCCATGCCATATGTCTTATGCAATGAGTCCCACCCATCACAATACAAGTACCCTCTTGATGGAATTCTCCTCATCAAGGTATCCCCACAGTGGTCTTTCGGACGCCCCGACGGAGTGTGGCCTCCGGATTCTTCTTGATGGGATTATACACATCGAGGTCTTCCCACGATTGTCTTACGGACGCCCCGACGGAGCGTGGCCTCCTGTTACAAATTCCCCTCCCATGCCATGCATGAGATGTACATGTCCATATGCTATGTAATATAAGTAACCTTAGCATTTAAAACTCCACTTTTGAAACATAATATATTTGCCACATAAATCAGCAAAATAAAGATAAAACATATTACATAACCATGTTCCAATGAGGTAGAATCCTACCCAAGACAACTAAGGTGTCCTTGAGCTTTAAACCGGCAACCGTTCAAGATCATGCACCGTTTGTGTGGTCCCGTCACCTTGTTACATATCAACAAGTCAATCCATAATCCATTTGAGTTACCATTTGGTCTAAGTCCATAAACACACCCTTGTGGGGTTCGGCCATACACTATAGCCGAACCTCACTTACTTTGATTTTAACCCTTCCTTTATTTATTACTCAATCACCACTTAACTAATTACTTAACCCTTAGTCCACCAAAATCCACCTTAGTGGGGTTCGGCCATACAACATGGCTGAACCTCACCATCTTGATTTTTGGTCCCTCTTTCAAGTCATTTGATCCTTTTAATTAAGTCCAATCACCAATCCATTAATCTAATCATTCACACATTAACCTTGTAACACACACAACAACCTAAGTCCATAAAATTCCTTAGTGGGGTTTGGCCATACAACATGGCCGAACCTCACTCCTTTGGGTTTTGTGCCCTTTTTTTCAATCCTTTGATCTTTTAAATTAATCCAAGATCAAGCCATCTTTGTTTCATTAATCTAAACACTTATAGATTAATCATTTAACATCAATAACCACTTAAGTCCACAATAACATTCCCATGGGGTTCGGCCATACACCATGGCCGAACCCATGGTCTATCAATTTCACCTATTTTTCCATCTTAGCCATCCTTCTTTTTATGGCTAAACACTCCTCTTTTTTTATACATATCTAAGTCCATAACTGATCCATAATCATGGATCCACAAATGATTTATTTAATCATAACATAAAACCCTAACAAATGCTTCCATTCCTTAGCTTGATTATCCATCCATTTAAACATGCATATATCCATACATAACCCCTTAAAAATATGGTTCATGGGGTTCGGCCATACACCATGGCTGAACCCATGATGTCTTATCTCCATCTTCTCCATGAACTCAATTACGATATTTAAGTCCATGAACCAAGGTCCCTCCATGGGTTTAACCATACATTTAGGTTCATTTTTTTGAAACATCATTTACCATGTTTAAAATCAATTAAACTTAACATCATCCTCCCATTATTTCCATGATCTAAATACATAACATAATTCAATAATTCTCTATGGGGTTTGGCCATACATCATGGCAGAACCCTAAGGTCCTTGGTTCTCCATCCTTTAAAAACCTTTAACATCAATAGTACCCTTCCATTTTAAAATCATAAATCCAAGATTGGTCTTTTGATGGGGTTCGGCCATACATCATGGCTGAACCTCATCCAACCCTTTTTTTGGTCTTTGATGGTTCTTGTGTATACCATTTAGGGTTTGGCCATGCAAGGGCAGCCCATGATCCATAATCATAATCCTTATAGGATCCATGCAAGAGGTCTTTTGTCATAATAAGACTAGGGTTCGGCCATGAAATGGCCGGACCACTTTCCTTGACCAACTTACTTAATCAAATTCTATTAAGTATTTACTAGTTCCGCGACTCCTCCGATTTTCTTCTCTCCTTCTTCTTCCTTTGATCTTCCTCTTCCTTAGCCTTTTCTTCCTCCTTGATCCTTGGCCGAGTGTGTGAACTTGAGAGGTTTTGAGATGAAAATCCAAAGAGAGGATTCGGTCAAGAGGGTGTAGGTTTGAGAAAGAGAAAAGCTTGGGATAGAAAATTCTCTAAGTCCTTTGTCTTTTGTCCTTGAGAGGGTCAGCCTTGAGTGAGAGAGGGAGAGAGAGAGATAAAACAAGAACTTCTCCTTGCTTCCCAATGTAAATCAGCCAAGCGTGGTGTCCTTTGGTTGATACCCCTTTGTGTAACGCCCATGACCTTTCAACTTCCTCATAATGATCTATATGGAGTTTCATCTCATGAGATGAAACTCCCACCCTTTCCAATGTGTAGCCTTGTATGTACTTTGTGTAACAACACAACTCTCCAACTTCCTCATCTTGATCCATGAGGGTCGGCCAAAGGTGATGTCCCTTGGTGGCACCCCTTTGTAACTTCCATGACCTTTCACCTCCCTCATTATCATTTGCTTTGGAGGTTTCATCCCATGAGATGAAACTCACCAACATTGTGCCTCTTGGAAACCCTCCCAACGTGTATGCCTTGTATGTCTTTGTGTAACAACCAAAAACTCTCCAACTTCCTCCTCTTAATCCATGATGGTCGGCCAAGGGTGGTGTCCTTTGGTGACACCCCCTTGGTAACTCCCATGTCCTTTCACCTCCCTCCTTTAAGTTTCATTTGGAGGTTTCATCCTTGAGATGAAACACTCCCAACGTGTGACACTTGGGTTTCCATCTTGAGATGGAAACCCTCCAAGCTACCCAACGTGTGCTAGCCTTGATGTGGTTTGTGTAACCCAAAACAGTCCCCATTAATGAACCTTTGGAGTTTCATCCATGAGATGAAACTCCCCCCCTCCAACGTGTATGCCTTTACTTGAGTCTTTGAAACAACTACAACCCCTCATCTTCCCACTCCACTCACTTGAGATGAAGGTTTCCATAACTTCCAATCCAACTCATTCAACTCCACTTATCCGTTTAGATCGACTCACTCATTTAATTCTACTCATTTAATTCACTTGAATCAACTCAATTATTTGATTCCATTTCCAACTTAAATCAGCCCCAACCTAATTAAGCTTGGACTCACTTGGTGGTCAACAAAGTCAACCATGAACCATTGGGTCCCAATTGGGCATTTTGACCCAATTGACAATCTTGACCCAGTTTAATAACTTTTACCCATTTATTTCCATTGATCCTCATCTACCATCCATTGGGTCTTATTTGAGCAATTGACCCAACATTTACTCATCTAAGGTTCGTATCCATTAATTCACAATTTCAATGGCAAAAACCGTAAATATTTATAACTTGAAAATCTGGGGTGTTACAATACAATCTTCTTTTTAAAATTTTCGTCCCGAAAATCGAGCGAAGTAGGGTTCCAAACACTTTACATAAATAACTCAGGGTGAGCCGTTCTCATTTCCAACTCAAGTTCCCAAGTGGCCTCCTCAATACCATGTCGATCCCATACCACTTTGACGAACTGAATCTCTCGGTTTTGTAATACCCTTTGCTCAGTCTCCAATATTCTGACAGGTTTCTCGACGTAAGTCACGTTGCTTTGGACATCTATATCTTGTATGTTCAGTACATGAGAAGGATTGGGATTGTACGTCCTCAATGCATTCATTCGTCTACTCTCTGTGTGAGGTAGCCTGCCAATACGAGCCTATGCTCAAGTCTTTTGCTGCTTCCATTTTAACTAGGTTTCTAGTTGCACTCTCCTGGAAGTCCATCGGCTAGCTACAGAGTCAGCTGACCAGTCTAACTCAGCACTTTCCCATAGCTTCCCATTCGAGTTTCACTAGACTCTTAACTTTTCCCTTAAGTACATCTCCAAAAGTAAGCATATCTTCATTTGTACCTAAGTCACTATGTGACTAACACCTTTTATTCATCACTTCTACGATACCACGTATCTTTCAACACCAATTTTTTTTTCTGTGATACAAGTCGTAATACGACTAACACCCTTTTTCTTATAACGTGGAACGTAAATCGAAACATGTCCCAATCATTAGATCTATATGTCATCTATGAGACCAATAGGTCCATCCTACTACCAACACGTCTACCACGTTACCGATACCCGACATTAATCCAAACCACCATCGGAATTATCATCCATGGTTATACACATCCATCCCTGGTGCCACCATATCAGTGAGTATCATCCACCCCTGGTTAATAACCATCCATGAATATAACCCCCTTCTGGGTATAATCCATTCATGGGCATAATTAATCCATCCTTGATCATAATTAAACCAGGTACATCTTCCACCATGAGATATTTTATCCATAGAAACAACACTCGAATGAGTCACTACCTGACTGTGGCAACCATATCAAATCACAAATATTCCCCGACCCCTAGCAAGACTTAGGGCCCCTGACTTACTAAGCGGAAGACCCACGTCCAATGTGATCAAGTCTACCCCGCCCTGCATCCCTTCACCGCAAAGGTTATTTAGTCAAGCTCTAAGGCGGTCGGACCGCGTCTGACGAAGCTAGCACCACCCCCACGGGGTAAAATAGTACCTAGCTCTGCGCATCAACGCACAAGAAGTGTGAGAGATAGTCGTGAGAGTGCCCTCCAGCGCGTAGCATGCGAGGGACCCACTTCCTCAATGGTAACCCTACGGGACCACGTCTCCGTATTTCATTTCGAGGTTCCCACGGTCTTATGACTGCTCTAGGCCATACTTATGGAATCTATATACCTATCTCATCAATATCACGTGAGGGACTCACCCATACCACGTCTCAATATAATCAAGTGACCTTGTCACATACATCTTAGTGTCAAAATCCTCATAAACTCTTAAGTTTGCATGCTTTATTGAAAATTATTCAAACTTCCATCACAATATAAGGGTTGGTAGGGTTAGAACAACCCTTCAAAACGTACCCACAACCCTTACAAAATCTTTCCCTTTTTCCCGACATTTTCTTACCTTTTCTTAGCCTAATCTTCCGTAGAAGACCCTGCATCATCATAAAAATCGAAGAAACTGACAGGGCATGTCGTCGACGTGTGCCCCAACACTCCACAAATCAGACAGGGTATTATTCCCGGTCCCCCAATGTAAGGACAATTAGTCCTCTCCTTCCCGTGCCCGTGAAGTCCACAAACAGGGCAAATGACCTCAAGGGGGTAGGGACAAAAAGTACAGTTGTGCCCCTCCTGATTGCACCACTCGCACATATACCCGGGCGCTATATCCCCTACTAATTCTCCTATCATTGGGATATCTCCCATATACTCTTATGGAAAAGGGGCTAGATACACTTCGACATCCTCGGGGAATCTTACCTGGACGTCTCCGTTAACTTCCACAACGCGGTCTGGCCTATTGGAGTTGTTGGAAGAAGAAGTTAGATCTACTGGACAGCTTGGAGTTCCTTTGTCCCACAACTCTGTGTACTCTATGTTGCTCGACATATCTGTATCATAACAACAGAATCATATCAATGACAACAACAGTTCTAATCAAACTAATATTTGTTTTGGGGAATTTCCCTAATTATCATCTTGTATTTCTTGTTTTGGGGAGTTTCCTATGTATCATAAAATGTCTTTTGTTTGGGAACATTGCCAAATAAACATCTTGCGTTTTCTTATCCTTGGGGAAATTGCCAAATAAGCACTCTTTGTATTTCTTTGTTTTTGGGGAAACTTCCTAAGTATCAATTGTTTGTTTCTCACTTTGGGGGTATCGGGGAAGTATCTCCTAATTTGCTATGTTTGATAATTCAGTTATTTTGACTGTACTACCTTTGCTATGATTCCTTGTTGCTCTCAGATTGAATGTTTCAGTCTGAGTCTAACGAAGTTGTAACGCCCCGCCCTTTTCGAGAATTTCAGAGTCTAATTTTTTTTTTTTAAAAGTAATAATAAAACATCGAAAGAGAGCGGGGCGGCGTCACGACGCGAGTTAAGTTCAGACTAACCAAGTCTGAACCTTAACTGGCCGTGTACGTACTAGAGAGAGGTTGTGGCTATGCGGTCTACTGTGAAGCTTGCGGTGATGGTTTGAGCTGTGTTTTGATGAAGGATGGAAAAGTGGTAACTTATGGTTCAAGGCATCTTAAGACCCTGATACTTGCGGTGATGGTTTGAGCTGTGTTTTGATGAAGGATGGAAAAGTGGTAGCTTATGGTTCAAGGCAACTTAAGACCCATGAACAGAACTATCCTACTCACGACTTGGAGGTAGTGGCTGTAGTTTTTATGCTTAAGATCCGGAGACATTACTTATATGGGGAGAGGTTCGAGGTTTTCTCAGATCACCATAGCCTAAGATATCTATTCACACAGAAGGAGTTGAATATGAGACGAAGGCGGTGGATAGAATACCTTGGTGACTATGACTTCGTATTGTCTTACCACCCCGGTAACGCAAACGTAGTTGCAGACGCCTTGAGTTGCAGAACGAGGGCAACCTTATCAAGTTTGATCGGCGAGTTCAGAGCATCTAGACTTTGTAGCATGGTTGTTCAGCCAGAGATTTATAATAGAGTTTTGAGAGCTCAGCATACAGACGAGAGGTGCATAGCATTGAGAAATGTTGTGGCCAGTGGCAATGGACCTTTTGGATGACTGTCAGACGAGATGCTGGTTTGACTTTTCAGGGCAGGCTATTTGTACCCCCATCCAGGCAGCATCGCGATGAGGTATTACGACACTTTCACCACTCTAGATTCCCATGCATCCTGGTTACACAAAGATTTACCATGAGTTGCATCAGCAGTTCTGGTGGAGGAGTATGAAGAGAGCAGTTGCTGACTTTCCGACCCACTGTTTGACTTGTCAGCATGTCAAAGTAGAACAGTTGAGACCAGTGGGGAAGTTGCAGCCTTTTCTGGTTCCCGATTGGAAGTGGGACCACATTATTATGGACTTCGTGACCGTTTTACCGAATTCTCCTCGGAGACATGATGCAGTGTGGGTCATAGTGGATCGATTGACTAAGTCAGCCCATTTTATTGGAATAAAGATAACAGATTCTCTTGAGACTTTGAGTCAGATATATTTGACGGACGTTGTCAGACTACATGGTGTGCCTAAGTCAATTGTTTCAGACCGAGACCCGAGGTTTGTCTCTCAGTTCTGGCAGAGCTTGTAGAAAGAGTTGGGCATGTAGTGTAATAGCCCGGAATTTTTAAATCAATATATATGTGGCTATTATTTTTTTTAAGGATGGAAATTGGAAATTTTGATGGGATAAATGTTGAGTGGATAAAAAATTTGGGGCAAAGGCCCAAGTATGGTCCAATGGACATGGGTTGGATGAAATTCATTTAATTGGTCAATAATGATTAATTGGGTCAAGAATGGTCAAATTGGGTCCAATACCCATTTGGGAGCCAATGGGTCAAGATGATTTAAGCTCTAAGGTAAATGGGTAGGAGGCGAATGTAATTGGGCCATGGGCCCAATGATAATCCAATTAGTTGGAATAGATTTAATTAAATTTAAATCACCTAAGTTAGTGATGAATTGATCAAAATGGCATAGCCAAGTGGGGCCCACCTCCACCTCACCAAGTGAGGTGGCGTGTGGACCAAGGATTGGTGGGGCCGTCCACCATGGTTGAATTGGTCAACCATGGGTGGATACATGGAGGGAATTTAAGAAAATGGAATTAGGTTAAGTGGGAATTATTTAACCTAAGTTAATTATCTAATTAATTAAATAATTAAACTATCCAAAAGGTGGTCAAATGGTCAAATGGAAGACCAAAACCACCTTATCTCTAAGGCCCAAAAACGTTGGCTAGTGGTGGTTTATCCCAACCACCACCACTAAGCACATTAGCCCATGTTGGTTGGTGGGGGAATTAAATGGTGGAGTGTAGGTCACTCAACCAAATGAGATGAATCTTATTTCTTTTCTCCATCTCTTTCCATCTAACTCTCATTTCACTCTCTTCTTCTCTTACTCTCTCATTGCCGTCCCTCACACCCAAAGGAAAGAAGAAGAAAACTAAGGAGAAAAGAAGAAGAAGACTTAGAAGAAGAGAAGAAAAAACTCAAAGCATAAGCCACCACTCCAAGATCAAGGCTTAGTATCTTCTTTCTCATCATCTCCTCCTCTCCCTCACTCAAACATACCCCATGTTGGCCGAACCCAAGCTATGATGTTTTCACCTTGATCAAACACATCTTGACCAAAGATCAAGGAGAAGAGGAGAAGAGAAAGGCTAAGGGTTCAAGTGGAGAAAAAGAAAAGTCGGAGGAGCCATCGGATTGTAAGTATCTCTAAACAAGATATTAGGTTTTTATGGTTTAAAAATGGAATCCATTTCTTAGATGGTGGCCAAAAATATCATGGGCCTTGGATCTCAAATCCATCCAAGGAAAGGATGAGGAATGCACAAACCCTAATGGGTAAATTAGGTTTAAATTAATTAAGCATGGATGTATGCAAATTTTGGAAGGGATCATGGGCCATAGGGTTCGGCCATGTAGTATGGCCGAACCCCATGGTAGGTAATTAGGGGATTTTAATGGGGTTCAAAGGTTTAAAACCATGGAAGAATGGTTAAGGATATTGAGGCTCAAAATGATTAAGTGAAGTGATTTTTGAAAGGATTTTAAATGAGGAAATCATGGGACATGAAAATGAATTTTAATGGCCTCAAAATGGTAGATGGGAATGAAACATGAACCATGGGTTCGGCCATGGGTATGGCCAAACCCTAGGGTGATGTGTTTGTAAATTTAAAAGGGTGTAAAAAGAGGGAAAATGATTTAAGAATGTTGATGGTTTGAATGGATTTTTAAGCATAGTTTATAAGGGTTTTAAAGGGGTGGAAATAATGTTTTAAAAATAAAACCATCGAGAGATTTTATGGAGGGAATGCTTTTGAACCCTATGGTGATGTATGTGTAATGTTGATGAGTGTAAAAGATGGAAAAATAATGGGGGATGTGTTGGTAGTTTTGATGGACCAAAATGTACCAAATTGATGATCAAAGATTGGTGATTTAAATGCATGTTGTGAACCTCCTCATGGTGGAGCTAAATGAGGGAAATGGGTCCATAGAAAAATAAGAAAAAGACATCATGGGTTCGGCCATGGTGCATGGCCGAACCCATTTATGAGCCATGTGATGGGTTAAGTATGGGGTTATGTATGTGTCTTAATTAATGAGGATCAAGTTAAGAAAAATGGTTGTTTTTAATGATTTTGTGGCATGATTAAATGAGGTACTAAGGGATCTAAGTTTAATGATCAATTATAGACTTAAGTGTGCATGGATGAAATGAGGATTTAACCATGGAATAGTAGTGGCAAAACCGTAAATATTGGCCAAAATGAAGAACCATGGGTTCGGCCATGGTACATGGCCGAATCCCATGGGGGATGATCATGGACCTGAATGTGTTTAAAGATGACCTTATGTATGGTTAAATGAAGCCTAGGGTGGCTGGTTTTTAGACTCATGGGATTTAAATATTTGATAGATTAAATGGGACCCACAGAACTACATAGTGAGGTTCGGCCATGGTATATGGCCGAACCCCACTAAGGCTTGGATAATGGACTTAGATATGATAAAACATGGACTGATTATTAATATGTAATAAGGTATCGGACGTCGCAAGCGGTGCGCGTATCGGTGACCGGATTATCGGACGGAAACGAAAAAGGACGCTAGTCAGTATTCGGTAGGATTCCTACCTTTTTGTAAGCCGTGGATTACGTGTTATATGATGGTTTCCTTGATTTATTTTGGTAATTATATGATTGGTTTTATGATGGGTTTTAAGATTATGATTTATATATATTATGTGGCATATGGCATATTACATTTACAATGATTTAAATACTATATAGCATATCGCAATTACATCTCATGCATGGCATGGGCGGGAAAATAAAGGAACCGGAGTCCATACTCCGTCTGGGCGACCGAGAAGCAAACATGGGGATAGCTTGATATGCTATAACCGGAGTTCATGCTCCGTCGGGGCGACCGAGAAGCAAACATGGGGATATCTTGATGTGTTGAGATATAACCGGAGGCCATGCTCCGTCGGGGCGACCGAGAAACAAACATGGGGATATCATGATGGTATGGATGATGGGTGGGACACATGACATAAGACAACCATGACATTGCATTCATTTTATGGTTTTTCATTATATTATTACCTATGTGCCTGTTATCACGAATCCTACTCGGAGTCCTACTGGGCGCGTTGTCTAACGCCCTACTTCTACCCTAGCTGATGAGGCAGGAGACGGCGGAAACGGTGGACGCGAAGGGAGCCAAGCGTAGGAGCTTGGGAAAACGAGCTACTTAGTTTATTTAAGATTTATTTTGGTAATGCAATTTAAGTCACTTAGCTCATCGGAATGTAATAATTTAGATTACTTGCTATGTTTTGGATTTTATTTTGGACTGTGTGATTTTGAGGTATTTTAGTAATTAAATGAATATATCTTCCTTGCTATCTAAAATTTGTAGGATAGTCTCTATTATAATTCCGCACTTAGTTTAATACTCCGCGAGCTTACTTCTACGTGTGAACCGTTCTTTGTGGACTTAGTTCCACACACACGTAGGGTTGGCCAGTTAAGGGCCGGGCTTTAGAAGCTCGGACTTAACTCGTGTCATGACGTCCTTGCGCCTTTTGTCACTTTTTATTTAAAAAAAAAATAGACTCTGACTTTCAGTGAAAAGGGACGGGCGTTAAAGTTGGTATCAAAGCGAAATCGGAAGAATAAATCTCTCGAAATATGATTAAGACGGTTTCGCGTCTCACGGACGGATAAGAATCCCAACTGACCGACTCTTCGGAGTCCGCTGCACGGAGGCCGGGTTAATTTACTTCGATTGACTCAAACTGAAGCATTCAATCTGAGAAAACCATTCGACGAAAAGGAATGATAGCAAGGGAAGGACAATCAATCTAAGTTGGAATTATCGAACGTAGCAAGATAGGGCTTATTTCCCCAAAAAATGAGAACACAATATTTTGGTACTTAGGAAATTTCTCCCCCAAATGGAAGGAAAAATATTTGATACTTAGGAAATATCCCCCGAAACTAAGTATGCTTATTTGGTAATCTTCCCCCAAAATGAGAAACAACACTTAGGGAGTTTTCCCCCAAAAACTAAGTATGCTTATTTGGCAAATTTCCCCAAAATATGAACACGACAATTTTATGAAGGAACTAAGTCAATAAATGTTTTTCAATGACTTAGGAAAATGCCTCCGAAGAGAAGAACCCGACAAAATCCACGGGTAGAGGAAGAGGTACCACCACCTCGTCAGGAAGAGGAAGTACAGCCACCACATCAAGAGGAGGGACAAAATAGGGTGAACATACCTGTTGTGCCTCCTGAGTTGAAAGAATTGGTTCAAGCAGTGGTCACCTCTGTCCTTCAACATCACTTGAATGGGGATGCGACCACCAGCGACTCCAACAAACGGAATATGGTTAGAGATTTCCAGCAACAGCGCCCTCCCTACTACAGGGGAAAAGAAGGGGTTGTCGGAGCAGTGCATTGGTTGAAAAAGATCACTCAGATCTTGAATCTGCTTCAGATTTCCAGTCCTGCCGATAGGATCTTACTGGCTACATGTCAACTGATCGAGGATGCCGGTAATTGGTGGGAAGTTGTAGAAAAGCAGGAAGCACTGGTGCTGGAAGGGGAAAGGACTACCATGACATGGGAATGGTTCTCAGCTACCTTTCTAGAGCAGTATTTTCCGGAGGAGGAAAGAGAGAGCCCGACTCAAGCCTTCCTATCATTGGTACAAGGCAACATGACGGTGGCAGAATATCACAGAGAATTCCTTAGGCTATCCGTCTATACATTTTATATGGTGGATACCGAGCATCGGAGGGCCCGTAAGTTTGAGCGGGGCCTTCGGCCGAGCATCAGGGCTAGGGTGACCATCTTCAAGGAACCAACACTGGCAGGGGTGGTCAGCAGGGCCACTATAGTGGAGCGAGAGTCGAATGAGATAGTGCGGTTTGACAACCGCCGAGGGCAAAGTGGGCGGGGTGCATTTCAACCCAACAAGAAGTTCCGCCCGAACTTTAGCAGACCCTCACCCTCCACTGGATCTACAGGGGGCTTTCGCCCCAATCAGCCCTCCCCATCAGCATCAGTCACTCAGGTTCCTCGGGGTGGGAACACTTGCTACCAGTGTGGCCAATAGGGCCACTTCAAGAGGGAGTGTCCACAGATTAGCAAGCCCTCTCACTTCAGGGGTTCCTTCCTCCCTCCAACTAGACCAGCTCAGTCATGAGGAGGCAGGGCGGGCGCCAAACCCTACAGGATCTGGACGGCTTTTTACCATACCTTCTCCAGTAGCGGTGGATCGCTCGGTGATTCAAGGTATGGCCGTAGTTGGTAGTTCCTATGCTGTTGCATTATTTGATTCTGGAGTTTCCCATTCATTTATATCTACTGCATTCATATCTACTACGGGCACATTAGTACAAAACCTATCCACATCACTTACCATTGTATCCCCCGTCGGAGACACATCTTTGGGACTCATATGCACAACATTAAACACTGAACTAGCTGGATTCCGATTCGACTTCAACTATTTGGTACTCGATATGGCTGAGTACGACGTTATATTTGGCATGGACTGGTTAGCTACATTTCAGGCTCATATCGATTGCCATCTTCGTAGGGTGATATTTTGGTCACCCGAGGGAAAGTGGTACATGGTACGTGCTGACAGACAGGGCATCCCTAGAAGCCCGCAGGAGGAGTTGAACCACCTTGTCTTAAACAGCATCAGATTAGACAAGGCACCAGTGGTTGAACTTCCGGCGGTAGTGGCAGACTATGCTGAGGTATTCCCAACAGAGCTCCCTGGTTTGCCACCCAAGAGGGAGATAGACTTTGAGATCAAATTATATCCCGGCACTGCTCCAGTATCATTGCCCCATTACAGGATGGCACCGGCTGAGATGACCGAGCTGAAGAAGCAGGTTGATGAAATGCTCAGACTGGGTTTTATTCGGAACAGCACATCCGCATGGGGAGCTCCAGTATTATTTGTGAAGAAGAAAGACGGTACCCTTCGGATGTGTGTGGACTACAGGAAATTGAACTAGCTGACTGTCAGGAACAAGTATCCCCTACCCAGGATTGACAATCTGTTTGATCAACTTAGGGGTTCCTCTCACTTCTCCAAGATTGATCTGACGTCCGGGTACCATCAAATCCGGGTTAGGGATGAGGATATAGAGAAGACAACTTTCAGGACACGGTATGGTCTATATGAGTATGCAGTCTGCCATTTGGACTCACAAATGCACCGGCTGTGTTCATGGACCTGATGAATAGGATATTTCATCCTTACTTGGATCAATTTGTGATTGTATTCATTGATGATATTCTGATCTATTCCAAGAGTCAGGAGGAACAAGCCGAGCACCTGCGGATAGTCCTGGACACCTTGAGGAAGAACCAATTGTATGCCAAAGCCAGTAAGTGTGAATTCTGGCTATCTGAGGTCAACTTCCTGGGGCACATTATATCGGAGGAAGGTATAGCCGTGGACCCGGCGAAGGTAGCGGCAGTGAGGGAGTGGAAAGCACCGACGAATGTGACCGAGATCCGCAGTTTTCTGGGATTGGCCGGTTACTACAGGAAGTTCATCATGGACTTCTCCAAGATTGCAGCCCCACTTACCCGACTCACTCAGAAAGGAGTCAAATTTGAGTGGTCAAATCTGTGCAACCAAAGATTTGAGGAGCTAAAGGAGAGGCTTACAACAGCTCCTATTCTGATCTTGCTGGGAAAAAGGCAGAAATTATGAGGTGTACTATGATGCCTCAGGCGAGGGACTGGGGTGTACACTCAGTCAAGGTAATCGTACGGTGGCGTATGGATCCAGACAATTGAAAATTCATGAACGCCATTATCCCACACATGATCTGGAGCTAGCAGCAGTGGTCTTCGCTCTCAAAAGCTGGAGACACTAACTTTATGGTGAGAAGTTTGAGGTGTTCTCAGATCACAAGAGCCTGAAGTACTTATTTGATTAGAAGGAACTCAACATGAGACAGCGCAGATTGATGGAATATCTAGTAGATTATGAGTTCGCACTTCGGAATCATCCGGGCAAGGCGAACAAAGTGGCGGATGCCCTCAGCCGCATGTCACATGCGACAGTAGCCAGTTTGATCAGGATGGAATGGGAAGTGTTGAGTACCATCAGAGAGTTCAAACTCTACCTCAATAATCATGGGACCATATATAATCTGATCATACGATCCAACATGGTCTCTGAGATTGAACGGGAGCAACGGACAGATCCAGAGGTGGAGGAGATATGGGCTAAGATGTCTACCGGTGAGGTTGTACCGGAGTGGGAATTACGACCAGGACAGGGTCTTGTGTTCCGAGGCAGGACACATGTGCCTAAGAGCTGCAGAAGAGAGTTATTGATTGAGGCACACCAAACCAAGCTCTCTATCCATCCGGACAACACCAAGATGTATCATGATCTTAAGAGGAACTATTGGTGGCGTGGACTCAAGAGAGATATGGCGGAGTTTGTTGCTCGTTGCCTAACGTGCCAGCAGGTTAAGGCGGAACATCAGAAACCACCGGGTTTACTAGCACCTTTACTAGTGTCGGAGTGGAAATGGGAGCACATATCTATGGATTTCGTAACAGGGTTGCCAAGCTCATCAAAGGGCAACAATGCGATATGGGTCGTAGTGGACCGGTTGACTAAGTCTCCGCATTTCCTTCCCATTAAGATGACAGATTCATCGGAGACATTGGGTCGACGGTACATCAGGGATATCATCAGACTACATGGTATTCCCCGGACTATTGTGTCTGACAGAGATGGCCGATTCACCGGCAGAGTATGGCAGGGCATGCAGTCGGCTATGGGGACCGACATATTGACTAGTACAGCATTTCATCCACAGACTGATGGACAGTCGGAGAGGACAATATAGACATTGGAGGATATGCTGAGAGCATGTATGCTAGACTTCAGGGGTGGATGGGAGGATCATTTGCCACTGGTGGAATTCTCCTACAATAACAGTTACCAGGCAAGCCTCCAGATGGCTCCGTTTGAGGCCTTATATGGTAGGCCGTGTAGATCACTAGTGTGTTGGACAGAGGTTGGTGAGCCTGCGTTGATTGGACCGGAGTTGGTTGCGGAGACTACAACGCAAATCAAGTTAATACGGCAACATCTACTCACTCCGCAGAGCCGTCAGAAGAGTTACGCCGACAAGAGGAGAAGGGTCCTCGAGTTTGAGGTGGGAGACTTGGTGTTCTTAAAAGTCTCACCACGGAAGGGACACATAAGATTCGGGAAGAAAGGGAAACTGTCACCTAGATTTGTGGGACCGTTTCCAATCCTGAAGAGGGTGGGGTGGTGGGGGGGGGTAGCTTATCAATTGGCGCTCCCTCCACAGTTATCATCTTTACATGATGTGTTTCATGTGTCCTTGTTGAGGAAGTACAACCCCGATCCTTCACATGTATTGAACGTGCAAGACATTGATGTACAAAGCGACGTGACGTATGTGGAGAAGCCGATCAGAGTAATCGGGAGCGAACAAAGAGTGCTGCGGAACCGCGCTATTCAGTTGGTCAAGGTGGTATGGGAACGACATGGCAATGAGGAAGTCACCTGGGAACTTGAATCAGAAATGAGAGCCACTCATCCTGAGCTTTTTGTATGAGTTGTTTAAACCTCTACTTCGCTCGAATTTTCGGGACGAACATTTCAAAAGAGGATTGTATGGTAATAGCTCGGACTTTTTAAATCAATATATATGTGGCTATTATTTATTTTAAGGATGGAAATTGGAAATTTTGATGGGATAAATGTTCAGTGGATCAACAATTTGGGGCAAAGGCCCAAGTATGGTCCAATGGACCATGGGTTGGATGAAATTCATTTAATTGGTCAATAATGATTAATTGGGTCAAGAATGGTCAAATTGGGTCCAATACCCATTTGGGAGCCAATGGGTCAAGATGATTTAAGCTCTAAGGTAAATGGGTAGGAGGCGAATGTAATTGGGCCATGGGCCCAATGATAATCCAATTAGTTGGAATAGATTTAATTAAATTTAAATCACCTAAGTTAGTGATGAATTGATCAAAATGGTATAGCCAAGTGGGGCCCACCTCCACCTCACCAAGTGAGGTGGCGTGTGGACCAAGGATTGGTGGGGCCGTCCACCATGGTTGAATTGGTCAACCATGGGTGGATACATGGAGGGAATTTAAGAAAATGGAATTAGGTTAAGTGGGAATTATTTAACCTAAGTTAATTATCTAATTAATTAAATAATTAAACTATCCAAAAGGTGGTCAAATGGTCAAATGGAAGACCAAAACCACCTTATCTCTAAGGCCCAAAAACGTTGGCTAGTGGTGGTTTATCCCAACCACCACCACTAAGCACATTAGCCCATGTTGGTTGGTGGGGGAATTAAATGGTGGAGTGTAGGTCACTCAACCAAATGAGATGAATCTTATTTCTTTTCTCCATCTCTTTCCATCTAACTCTCATTTCACTCTCTTCTTCTCTTACTCTCTCATTGCCGTCCCTCACACCCCAAGGAAAGAAGAAGAAAACTAAGGAGAAAAGAAGAAGAAGACTTAGAAGAAGAGAAGAAAAAACTCAAAGCATAAGCCACCACTCCAAGATCAAGGCTTAGTATCTTCTGTCTCATCATCTCCTCCTCTCCCTCTCTCAAACACACCCCATGTTGGCCGAACCCAAGCTATGATGTTTTCACCTTGATCAAACACATCTTGACCAAAGATCAAGGAGAAGAGGAGAAGAGAAAGGCTAAGGGTTCAAGTGGAGAAAAAGAAAAGTCGGAGGAGCCGTCGGATTTTAAGTATCTCTAAACAAGATATTAGGTTTTTATGGTTTAAAAATGGAATCCATTTCTTAGATGGTGGCCAAAAATATCATGGGCCTTGGATCTCAAATCCATCCAAGGAAAGGATGAGGAATGCACAAACCCTAATGGGTAAATTAGGTTAAGAAAAATAAAGGAGGTACTAAGGACATTATGTATTTAAATTAATTAAGCATGGATGTATGTAAATTTTGGAAGGGATCATGGGCCATAGGGTTCGGCCATGTAGTATGGCCGAACCCCATGGTAGGTAATTAGGGGATTTTTGTAACGCCCTGCCCTTTCCGAGATAATTTCAGAGTCTATTTTTTAAAAAAAAAAAATACACCAGACAAGGGCAGAGAGACGTCACGAAGCGAGTTAAGTTCGGATTCCAAAGTCCGACCCTTAACTGGCCACCGATGTGTGCATGGACTGAACCATAATAGATAATACACACATGGAACTAAACAATGACTTGCGGAATAAACTAGACTAACTGCGGAATTAAGTTGAATAGATAACAAGTACAAGTCTTAATTAATGAATACCTTAAACTAACCATCCATTGACAATATCATGTACTTTGTTTGGGAAGATTACCAAATCATCACTCTTTGTGTTCTTTTGTTTCTTAGTGTGGGAATTTCAGGGGAGTGCATCCTACTTTGCTATGTTTGATATATGCAATTATGATGACTGTACTTTACTTTGCTATCTTTCATTGTCATTCTCAGATTAATTGTTCAGTCTGAGTCACTCGAAGTAAATTAATCCGGCCCCCAGTCAGCGGACTCCGAAAAGTCGATCAGTTGGGATTCTTATCTGTCAGTGAGACATGAAACCGTCTTAATCTTACTTCGATGATTCAACTTCCCGTTTCGCTCTGATACCAACTGTAACGCCCCGCCCTCTAGATGGCTTAGAGACTGCTACAGATTGAGAAGGCTGGTTGGGGAGAAAGCCCCCAGTAGACCCAACAGATGGCGAGGGTCTGCTGAAGTTCGGTCGGAACTTCTTGTTGAGTTGATATGTAATAGCTCGAAATTTTAAATCAATATATATATGGCATTTATTTATTTCAATAATGAAAAAAATTGGAATTTTGATATTATGGATGTTAAATGGATCAAATTTTGGGGCAAAGGCCCAAGTATGGTCCAATGGACCATGGGGTGAATAGAACTCGTTTAAAAGGGTCAATAGTAGTCAAAGTGGGCCCGATAACCATGTGGGACCCAATGGATCAAAATTGATTCAAACTCTAGGATAAATGGTAGGAAAGTAATTTAATTGGGCCATGGGCCCAATGGTGACCCAATTGATTGGAATTAAAACCCCTAAGATAATGATGAAAGGATTAAGCTAGCATAACCAAGTGGGACCCACCTCCACCTCATCAAGTGAGGTGGCGGTTGGCTAAGGAATTGGTGGGGCCGGCCACCATGGTTGACTTGGTCAACCATGGGTGGATTCATGAAGGAATTGAAGGGAAATAAATAGAAATGAAATTATGAAATTAAAGGGGCTAAGTTAAATAACAAATTAAATAATTGAGTGAGTCACATAGGAGAGGGGGGTGAGTCAAGATGATTTCCATCTTAGTTGACTCACCAAACTCGTTGGAATGGGTGGTGGTCCAAACTCATTCCAACCACCCCCACTAAGGGGACAATGGCCCTAAGATTGGGGGCATGCAAGGCCATACCCCTTCATGAGTGCTGATTGATGGAGTGAAGACCAAGAGTACATGGGAGATGGCTTCCCATCTCATTTCACTCATCTCACTCTCTTTCTCTCCTCCTCCCTCTCACCACCGTCCCTCATCTCTAAGAAAGGAAAAGAAGAAGAAAAAACTTGGAAAAAGAAGAGAAGAAAGAAAGGAAACTTTTAGTCTATCACCCTAAGATCAAGGTCCATTATCTTTCCTCTCACCATCTTCTCCTTTCCCTCTCTCAATCTACCTTCATTTTAGCCGAACCCAACCTTTGGTGATCTCACCTTGGTCAAGCTCATTCATTGGCCGAATAACAAGGAGAAGAAGAAGAAAGAAGATTAAGGAAATCAAGTGGAGAAAAAGGAAGCCGAAGGAGTCGCGGATGAGTAAGTTTCACTAAACAAGATTCTACATTTTTTTTTTAAGGACTAAAAGGAGACCATGGAAATCCATTGCTTGGATTAATTGGTGGCCAAAATGTTATGGCCTATGGATCTAAAATCCATCCAAGAAAGGGTGAGAAATGGGCAACCCTAATGGGAGAGATAGATTAAGAAAAATAAAATGGATATTAAGGACACTATGTATTAAAATTTTATTAAGTATGGAGGTATGGATGTATGAAGGAATTAGGCCATAGGGTTCGGCCATGTAGTATGGCCGAACCCCATGGTAAGCAATTAAGTAAATTTAAATAGGGTTTTGAGGATTAAAATTATGGAAGGGTAATGTATGATTTTATGGTGCTAATGAGTAAATATTAGTGATTTTTTTAAGGGGTTTTAAATGAAAAAATCATGGGAGATGTAAATGAATTTTAATGGCCTCAAAAGTGGTGAATGAAGGTGAGCCAGAACCATGGGTTCGGCCATGGTGTATGGCCGAACCCTATGGTGATGTTTAATGATTTTAATGGATGTAAAAAGGATGGAAAATGATGGAGAAAGTTGATAATTTTAAATGAATTTTTAAGTATAGTATGTAATGTTTTAAAGGGATGAAAATAGTGATAAAACATGGACCATGGGTTCGGCCATGTTGCATGGCCGAACCCCATGGGGAGACTTTGGTGGACTTAGGTATTTTGGGAACCATGAAATAAATGGGGAATATTTGTAGCCTTGATGGACCCAAAGTATACTTAATGATAATCTAAAATGGTGATTTAAATACATGATGTAAACCCCCTCATGGGAGGATTTGTGGTAGATCTAAAATGTGCCAAAGGATCCAAGGAAAAATGGGGAACAGGACATCATGGGTTCGGCCATGGTGTATGGCCGAACCCATGGTCCATTTATGAACCATTTGATGGGCTAAAAATTTGGGCCTATGTATATGATTAAATTAATAGGAACTAGGTTAAGTTAAGGATTGATTTTAATGGGTTCATGTTGTGGTTGTTGGGTCACTAATGGATCTAAGTTATGAATCAAGTTTTGAATTTAAAATGTACATGGATGAGTGAATGATTAAACCATGGAAGTCTAGTGGCAAAACCGTAATTAGTGGCCACATTGAAGAACCATGGGTTCGGCCATGTACATGTAGGTTGGATATGAACTTGGGTGAATTAAGATGGCATTATGAAACTTAGGGTTGCTGCTTTTAGGCTCACAAAATTGGAATATTTAAATGGGCAAAATTTGGAATTATGTATGTGTTTAAACCAATGGAAAATGAGGCTAAGTTAAGGGTTGATTTTGATAACCTTGTAACATAATTAGGGATCATAAATGGATCTTAGGTTGAGATCAGTTAGGGACTTAATCATGGATAAAATATAGACTAATTTGGTGAATGTATAATAAGGTATTGGGACGTTACAAACGGTACGCGATCGGCGACCGGATTATCGAACGGAAAACGTAAAGGGACGCTAAGCGGTATTCGGTAGGATTCCTACCTCTTTGTAAGCCATGGATTATGTATATGTCGTATTTTCCGTATTTTTATTCGGTAATTATATGGTTTATTTTATGGATGATATTTTAAATGCTATGGATTATACTTTAATGCTATGGATGGTATTTTAAATGCTATGGATGGTATTTTAAATGCTATGGATTATATTCCTATCCTATGGATTTTATATTATGATTATGAATTATATATATATATATATATATATATATATATATATATATATATATATTACATAGCATAATGCACTTACATCTCATGCATGGCATGGGCGGGAAAATAAAGGAACCGGAGTCGATGCTCCGTCGGGGCGACCGAGAACAAACATGGGGATAGCTGGATACGCTATAACTGGAGTCCGTGCTCCGTCGGGGCGACCGAGAACAGACATGGGGATAGCCTGATAGGCTATAACTAGAGTCCATGCTCCGTCGAGGCGACCGAGAAGTAAACATGGGGACACCTTGACGAGGTTTTGCCGTCAAGGGGGATATGACATTTTATGATGATATAGATGATGGGTGGGACACATGACATAGGCACCCATGGCATGGCATTCATCATATGGCCTTTATATATTATTATCAATATGCTTGTTATCACTAATCCATGTGCTAGCCCTACTCGGAGTCCTACTGGGCGCGTTGTCTAACGACCTACTTCTACCCTAGCTGATGACGCAGGGGACGGCTGAAACGGCGGATGCGACGGGAGCCAAGCCTAGGAGCTTGGGGAAGCGGCTACTTAGCATTATTTAAGTTTTATTTTGGAAATGTAATGTAAGTAGCTTAGCTTGTCGGATTGTAATAATTATTGTTTCTTGCTATGGTTTGGACTGCACTATGGACGATATCATTTTGAGATATAATTATGAACATAGGAGTATTTTAGTAATTTAATGATGTATCTTCCCTTCTATCTAAAACTGGTAGGATAGTCTCTATTATAATGTTCCGCATATAATTATATTTGGCGAACTTACTTTCTACGCGTAAACCGTTCTCGTGGACTTTGTTCCGCGCACGCGTATGGTTGGCCAGTTGAGGGCCGGGCTTTAGAAGCTCGGACTTAACTCGCGTCGTGACGTCCGCGCCGTTGTCACTTCTTTTATTTTAAAAAAAAAAAATGTCCTCTGATTTTACGGTGAAAAGGGGCGGGCGTTACATGATAAGTGCCCATCCCACTAGGTGCGGTTGTCAACTCGTACAAACTCCACCAGTTCCTTCTCCACAATGGTAGCTTTGCTGACCACTTCCGCCAGCGGAGAGGGTCGGAATTGTGCAAACATTCCTGAAGTACCTCCGGAATTACGGAACCTAGTACAGGTGGTGGTCACTTCCGTTCTACAACAACTCGTGAGTGGAAATGGAGACACAAACCTGAATAAAACACAGGACCAAAAAGGTCGTGGTGGGGGGAATACTTTTTGGCCTCACAAAAGACTCAGACCCTACTTATGGAGATCTTCAGCCTTTACTGGTTACACTAGAAGTACCTGTTTTCAATGTGATCAGCCGGGCCATTTCAAAAGAGTGTGTCCACAGAATAGTGAATCCCCCTATTCCTATTTCCGATGTGGTCAGAAGGGCCATTTCAAAAGAGAGTGCCCACAGAACAAAAGAACTCCTCACTTCAGGGGTTCTCTCCGTAGTTCGGCTCGACTTGTAACACCCCAATTTTTCAATAAAATGGAAAATTACGAAAATGCCCCTGAATTATTAAATTAATTATTTTGTGATGTCAAAATAAGAAATGTTGGGGCTATTGCTCAAATTAAGGTCGTATGAGCACATTATATGTATATCAAGTTGATTTGGATGGGTTATGTACATCAATTGGGTTGGAAATGACTAAATGGGTCAAAGGGCTCAATTGGACCCAATGGGTCAAAATGGATGATTTGATCATTGTGTAAGCTTAAATTAAATAGGGTTAAGCCTATTTGATGGGAAATCAAGTAGAGAAGAAATGGGTAGGCATGATCCATATGGGAAAACCACTTACAAATGACCAAAATACCATAATTGGGTCATAGAGTCAAAAACGGGTCAAGGAACTAAAGGGGGGACCCAACGGATCGGGTTGACCAGTTTGACCACGGACGACCTTGTGGGCCCTCAATTGAACTCAAGTGTGAGTTAATTCAACTTGAGTTGGGTTGATTTGAAATGAATTGGATTTAAGAAATGAGTTGACTCAAACTTAGTGCATTAAAAGTGATGAGTTGGATGAGTTGGTTTAGAATAAAAATATTCCGAGTTAGGTGAGTCAAGAGGAGATGGAAATGAGTTGTATTCTCACACAACAATTAATCTGAATTAATCTCAGCCGTTAGTATGAAAGGGTGCTTTGGCAAAGCCAAAAGACACCAAGGTTGGGCGGCACCTCTTCATGAAGGGTTGCATTGGTTCATTTCCCATGTGATACAATGTTTGGCACCAAGGGGTGCAATGTTTGGCACCAAGAGGTGTCTTGGTTAACACCCTTTGTCCCATCGTTTTTAACAACATTAATGAGGGAGGATGAATGGGAGTTGGGGGGCTGAAACTATAAAAGAAAACCTAACCATACATGGCCGTTTTTCACACCAAGAATCCAAGAATTCCCATCTCTCTCTCCCTCTCCAATTCGTTTTCTTGGCTGAACAGCAGAGGTTTGGCATCAGTTAATCAAGCCTAAACCATCAAGGAATTAAGGAAAGAAAGAAGAAATAAAAGGGAGAAATCAAGGATCAAAGACAAGAAGAAAACTTGGAAAATTTGGTAAGTATTTTATGTGTTATTTGGTTTAATAACATGGAATGAATGGGGGTGAATTGGGCCATGGTTATGGCCGAATATACCAAGGTTTTAACCTTGATTAAGAGAGGCTTTAAAATGGTAAAGATGACCATTGGGTTCGGCCACCATGGAGGGCCGAACCCCATGTAAAAGTTAGGTTGGTTTTCATATTTTGAAACATGGAAACCATGGAGTTTTTGGTGGACTGTTTTTGAGTTTTATTGAGACTCAAATGCATGTTTTAAACAGGGTTAAAAACATGGATCTGAATGATATAAGGACTGAAGGTACCATGGGTCTAAATCAACGGTTTAAAATTGATGAATTGGACCATCAGGATCGGCCATCTTGGATGGCCGAATCCCACGAAGTTTGATGGTCATTTGGACAAATTGATGAACTTAGTTGGATGGTCTTGAGAGGTAATAAGGCAGCAAAGTTACTGATACTATGACACCTAAAAACATGTTTGAAAGAACAAAACATAGACATGAGGTTCGGCCACCTTGGATGGCCGAACCCCATGTTAGTATTTGATGATTTTGATGAGTTTAAAACCATATAAAATATGGTGTTTGATGTAATTTGGTGAAGTTTAACTTGTTGTTATTGGTTGGCCAATGTAGGGCTGAACCATGTCAATATTAGGGTTAAGATTACTGATTCAAATTATGGGTAATTGATGGATCAATCAGATCAAGAGAACCCCATGGGCTGTTTTTGGAATAAATGGACTAAGTTCATAGTTTGTGTTTGATATTATTCCCATGATTTTGTAAAGGGTTTAAAGTATTGTAATGGAGAACCATTTGATGATGGAAGAGTGGGAATACAAGATTCGGCCAAGTATAGGGCCGAATCCCATAAAATGACAAACTCTAAGTTAATGATGTTCGGCCATGGGCATGGCCGAACCCCACATGATGTGGATGGGTCGTAGATGTGATTGAATAAGTTATGACTTGTTGATTGATATATGGATAAGGTACCGGAAGTCGAACGACGCGCGAGTTGTGACCGGGTGACGCGAAAGAAAGATCAGTTACTGAAGTGATTCTTCAGTAGGTTTCCTACCTACTTGTAACCACGATTTTTACCCAGTTTTTCTTATGATACTCTTGTTTTTAATATATGTGTTTCAAATGATATATTATGCATTAACAAATGGCATACAGGCATTGGCATCTCATGCATGGTCATGGGATGATGAATGAGGTTCTACAGTGTTACAATTATGGGTTACGTCCTACTTAGGCGATGAGAGTTCCGCAGGAAGAGTAACATGATGATCATAGTCACAGTGGTCTCCTTAGGCGAAGAGAGTCCCGCCAGGAGAACTAATACGCGATATGAATCAGTCAGTGATGAAGAGATGGAAGTTGTATTGTGATTTATCTTGTCGGTGCATGTCACGACAAATGATGGCTATGGATGTACATGATGGGGGAGGCTCATTGCATGTGCATACATCATAGCATTGTTTTACTTGTTTTGATGATTATATATTATGATATGTATATGCATGTTTTACATGCTAATATGTGGTAGCCCTGATTCGGGAACCTACTGGGCGCGTTGATCTAACGCCCTAATTCTATCCTCAGAGGAGATTGCAGGTACAAGCAAAGGGAAAGGAAAGGTCGTTGACCGGGAGGGGAGCCAAGCCTAAGTGCTTGAATGAAGGACTGAACTACTTTATATTACTGTCTTTTGAATACTTTTGTGGGACATGTAATAATTCACTACTTGCTATGGTTTGAGTAGGTTGATAACATTTGGATGTTTGATCTATGATAAGTAATGTTTAGGACTGTTACTTGCTATCTCGTCCTTCTATTCCGCAATTAATCTAGATTATTCCGCATGTTGATGTTAGTTCCATGTGTGATTCATTATCATGGTCTATTCCATGTACACATGGGTGGCCAGTTAAGGTTCAGACTTGGGTAGTCTGAACTTAACTCGCGTCGTGACGCCGCCCGCTCTCTTTCGATGTTTTATTATTACTTTAAAAAAAAAAAAATTAGACTCTGGAATTCTCAGAGAGGGCGGGGTGTTACACGACTAACTCAGTTACAAGAATCTGGACGAATGAATACTCCGATTTCTCCTCTAGAGACGGTGGATCATTCGGTAATTCAAGGTATGGCAGTAATTTGTAGTTCATATGCTTATCCGTTATTTGATCTACTGCCTTCGCATCTGTTACTAGCATTGTAGTACAACAAATGCCCACTACACTTACTATAGTATTCCTTATTGATAAACGATGACGACTATTGGTGGATATGTAGATTCAACGATAGATACAGTAGTTCCATGGTAAAGGTGACAAGGTCACTTTATTATATTGAGATGTGGTATGGGTGCATCCCTCACGTGATGTTGATGATTGAGATGTGGTATGGGTGCGTCCCTCACATGGTATTGATGAGATAAGAATATAAACTTCATGAGTATGGCTTTGAGTAGATATGAGGCTGTGGGAACCTTGATACGAAATACGGAGACTTGGTCCCGTAGGGCTACTGTTGAGGAGTGGGTCCCTCGCATGCTACGCGTTGGAGGGCTCTCTCACGGCTATTTGGCACACTAGATGTGCGGGAATACGCAGAGCTAGGTACTATTTTACCCTGTGGGGGTGGTACTACCTTCGTCAGACGCGGAGCGACCGCCTTAGAGATTGACTGAATCACCTATGAGGTGAAGGGATGCAGGGCGAGGTAGACCGGATAACGTTGGACGTGGGTCTTCTGCTTGGTAAGTCATGAGCCCTAAGTCTTGCAAGGGGTCGGGATATATTTGTGATTTGATATGGTTACCACAGTCTTAGAGTGATTCATTCGAGTGTTGCTCCTACGGATATTAATCATGGATAGATGATACTCATGGACAGAGTGATACCAAGGATGGATTGTTTCCATGAATGGATTATACCCATAGGTGGGTAATTTCATGGATGGTTATTAATCATGCACAAATGATACTCATGGACAGAGTGATACCAAGGATGGATTGTTTCCATGAATGGATTATACCCATATGTGAGTTATTTCATGGATAGTTATTAACTATGGATAGATGATACTTACTGGTAGATGAAATGTTCAAGGATGAGTTATTTCCATGAATGGATTATACCCATAGGAGGGTTATATTCATGGATGATTATTAAATAGGGATAGATAATATTTACTGAAAGAGTGATACTAGGGGTGGATGTATTTAATCATGGGTGATTATTCCCATGGTGGTTTGGATTGATGCCGGGTATTGGTATCATGGAAGTTGGAACAAAAGGTGTTAGTCACATAGCGACATATGTGCAAATGAAGATCTGCAAAATTTTGGAGACGTATTTAACGGGAAAGATAAGAGTCTAGTGAAACTTGAATGGGAAGCTATGGGCGACCGCCTAGCTAGTCTAGCTAGCTGACTCTATAGTTAGCCGATGGAGTTCCAAGAGAGTGCAACTAGAAACCTAGTTAAAATGGAATCAGAAAAAGCTTTGAGCATAGGCTCGCATTGATAGACTACCTCACACAGAGAGTAGATGAAAGAACATATTGAGCAAGTACGTATGGAAAATATCATGAGAACAGGTAAAGTGAAACAGAGTAGATTGATCTACGTGAGATCACAAATGACTCACGAGAAAAAGATATAACATGAGAACAACTCATCCTGAAGGGTTTATGTAATCATTTAAAACCCTACTTCGCTCGATTTTCGGGACGAAAATTTTAAAAAGAGGGTTATATTGTAACACCCCGATTTCTCAAAGATAGGAAAAATTATGAAAATGCCCCTGGTTAGTAAATTTATTAATTATGATGTTAAATGAGGAAATGGTGGGGCCCATTACTCAAATTAAGATCATATGAACACATTATAAATGTCAAATTTGGTTGGATGGGAATCTATATCAATTGGGTCGAAAATGGCTAAATGGGTCAAAGGGTTCAATTGAGATCTAATGGGTCATAATGGATGATTTGACCATTGTGTAAGTTCAAATTAAATGGGGTCAAGCTGAATTGATTGGAAATCAAGTGGAACAAAAATGGGTAGGCTTGATGCACAACTGAAAACCATTTAAAAGTGGCAAAATCAGCCCATTAATGGGTCATGTTGTCAAAACGAGTCAAGGGGCTGATTGGGGACCCAATGGGTTGGGTTGACCAAGTTGACCACGGATGACCGTGTGGGCCCTCAATTGAACTCAAGTGTGAGTTAGTTCAGCTTGAGTTGGACTGATTTGGAGTGAGTTTTAATTAAGAATAGAGTTGACTCAAACATGGTGCATTAAATGTGTTGAGTTGGAATAAAAAGATCATGAGTCAAGTGAGTCAAGAGGAAGTGGAAAGGAGTTCTAATCTCACACAATTTTTAATCAAACAAATCCTAGCCGTTGAGAGTGAAAGGGTGCCTTGGCAAAGCCAAGGGACACCAAGGTTGGGCGGCATCATCTCATCTCATGAGATGCATGTAATAAGAATGAAAGGATGCAACGTTTGGATGAAGGGGTGTCTTGGATGGCACCCAATATCCCATCGTTTTTGCCAAGGTTTAATGAGGGAAATGAATGGAAGTTGGGGCTGAACAACAAAAGGGATAGACCATCTCTTATGGCCGTTTTTCACACAAGAAAATCCTAAGGAAATCGTCATCTCTCTCCCTCTCTCCAAACTCTTTTCTTGGCTGAACCAGCAGTGGTGTTTGCACCAATTGATCAAGCATAAACCAGCAAAGGATTAAGAAAGAAAGAACGAAACAAGAGGGGAGAAGGCAAGGATCAAGGGCAAAGGAAGTTTGGTAAGTGTTTATGTGTTATTTTGGTTTAATATCATGGAACAAATGGAGCATGTATTGGGCCATGGGTATGGCCGAATGCATCAAGGTTTAAACCTTGAGTAATGGAGGTTTTAAAATTGTAAAAGGGATCATTGGGTTCGGCCACCTTGGAGGGCTGAACCCCATGGAAATAATTGGTGGGTTTTGATGGTTTTTGTAACTTGAAACTATGCCATTGTGGGACTGTTTTAGATGATTCTATTAGACTTAAAATGCATGTTTTAAAGAGGTTTAAAACATGGATTTGGATGTCTTGATTTGCCAAGGAATGGCCGAATGCATCATGGGTCTAAACCTTGAGTATAAATTGATAAAATGGATCATTGGGTTTGGCCACCTTGGATGGCCGAACCCCATGAATTGTTGTTGATATTTTGATGGTTTTTGGAAGATTAAATTAGACATAAGATGAATGTCTAAGAGGTTCAAACCAAAGGCCATAGTGTTCGGCCAATGAGTATGGCCGAACCCCATGAAATCATATGATTATTGTATGGTGATTTTGATGGTTTTGAGAGACAAAAACCATACAAGATTATGGTGTTTTTATGGGAATTAAATGAATATAAGTTTGCTGTTTTGGGTTGGCCATTGGATGGCTGAACCATGTGGTTAACATGGTTAAAGAGTAGAGTCCAATTGATATACAAATAATGGAACCATTGAGCCAAGGGAACCATTGGGTTCGGCCATGTGTATGGTCGAACCCCATGGACCATTGTATGGGTTAAATGGACTAAGTTTATGGGTAGTATTTGTTATTGATTCCATGATTATAAAGGGTTTAATATAACTAAAAGAGTGATGGATTTGGATGTTAATGTTCATCAAAAAGAAAGGCAAAGTGGAGCACCAAAATCAAAGGGGTGAGGTTCGGCCATGTTGTATGGCCGAACCCCACCAAGTGTTGTGAATGGTGTTTGGTTTTAAAAAGGTTTAAAAATATCCCAATGGAGAACCATTTGGTGATGGATAAAAGGGATTATAAGGTTCGGCCATGCATAGGGTCGAACCCCATAAAATGACAATGGTGGATTAAAGGTTAAATGATTAGTGTGTGAATTCTTAGATGAATGGATTGGAAATTAGGATCATGTATGAAGAATAAAAAGGATCAAAAGTGTGATGGTGAGGTTTGGCCATGTTGTATGGCCGAACCCCACTAAGATGGATTGGTTTTGGATAATGGTGATTAGCAAAATTAATCATTGGTTAGACAATGGCAAAATCATAAGTACAAGTTAAATTGCAAAGGACATGAAAGGAAGATCAAATCCAAAATGTTGAGGTTCGGCCAAGGGTATGGCCGAACCCCACAAGATGGTTTTTGGGTCTTAGATGTGAATGAATATTTAAATGATAGTATGATTTACTTATTGTTATATGGACAAGGTAACGAAAGTTGAACGACGTGGGAGTCGTGACTGGATAAAGCCTAAGAAAGAACGGACGCTGAAGTGAATCTTCAGTAGGTTTCCTACCTACTTGTAACCACATTTACACTTGTTTTCATGATGTTTTTTATGAGATATTGTTAAACTATTATTTGTCATATTTTGAATGATGAGATTTATTAACATGTTGCATCTATCATTGGCAACTCATGCATGGACATGGGATGATGATTGTGGAACCCGGAGCCCACATTTCAGTGATATGCTGTGATGCAACTGTGAGAACTCCTTAGGCGATGAGGGTCCCGCCAGGAGGAGTATTATGATAATGTGAGTTACCGTCCTCCTTAGGCGATGAGGGTCCCGCCAGGAGGAGTAACATGATGTTAAGAGTCACATTGGTCTCCTTAGGCGATAAGGGTCTCGCCAGGAGGATTATATGATGATTATGGACACCGGAGCCCACACTCCGTCGGAAGGCCCGAGATGCAACTGTGGGGCCTCCTTGGGTGGTGAAAGTCCCGCCAGGAGAATTAATAGGTTGATATGAGACACGTCAAGTGATGGCTATATGTATGTGTGATGGGGTGGGGCTCATTACATTTGCATACATACATAGCATGGTTTTATATGTTTTTGATAATCAGACATTTGTTATATGCATGATTTATAAGCTAACCTTGTGGTAGCCCTAATCGGGAACCTACTAGGTGCGTTGATCTAACGCCGTAATTCTATCCTTAGAGGATAATGCAGGACCAAGGAAGGGGAAAGAGAAGGTCGATGACCAGGAGGGGAGCCAAGCCTAAACGCTTGATTGTTGATCAGGATTTCTTTATTACTGTCGTTTGAGTTATATTTTGTGGACATGTAATAAGTTGATACCTTGCTATGGTTTGTTTAGGATATTAACAATATATGGTTGGTTTAAGTTATTTGTTAATTAAGACTTGTACTTGCTATCTATTCAACCTAATTCCGCAGTTAGACTAGTTTATTCCGCAAGTCATTGTTTAGTTCCATGTGTGGTTTGTTATCGTGGGTTAGTCCATGCACACATGGGTGGCCAGTTAAGGGTCGGATTTTGGAAGCTGAACTTAACTCGCGTCATGACGTCTCTCCGCCCTTGTCCAGGTTTATTTTTAAAAAAAAATAGACTCTGATTTCTCGGAGAGGGCGGGGCATTACAATTTTAATGGGGTTCAAACGTTTAAAACCATGGAAGAATGGTTAAGGATATTGAGGCTCAAAATGATTAAGTGAAGTGATTTTTGAAAGGATTTTAAATAAGGAAATCATGGGACATGAAAATGAATTTTAATGGCCTCAAAAATGGTAGATGGGAATGAAACATGAACCATGGGTTCAGCCATGGTGTATGGCCGAACCCTAGGGTGATGTGTTTGTAAATTGAAAGGGTGTAAAAAGAGGGAAACTGATTAAGAATGTTGATGGTTTGAATGGATTTTTAAGCATAGTTTATAAGGTTTTAAAGGGGTGGAAATAATGTTTTGAAAATAAAACCATGGAGAGATTTTATGGAGGGAATGCTTCTGAACCCTATGGTGATGTATGTGTAATGTTGATGAGTGTAAAAGATGGAAAAATAATGGGGGATGTGTTGGTAGTTTTGATGGACCAAAATGCACCAAATTGATGATCAAAGATTGGTGATTTAAATGCATGGTGTGAACCTCCTCATGGTGGAGCTTATGGTGGAGCTAAATGAGGGAAATGGGTCCATAGAAAAATAAGAAAAAGACATCATTGGGTCGGCCATGGTGCATGGCCGAACCCATGACCCAATTTATGAGCCATGTGATGGGCTAAGTATGGGGTTATGTATGTGTCTTAATTAATGAGGATCAAGTTAAGAAAAATGGTTGTTTTTAATGATTTTGTGACATGATTAAATGAGGCACTAAGGGATCTAAGTTTAATGATCAATTATAGACTTAAGTGTGCATGGATGAAATGAGGATTTAACCATGGAAGAGTAGTGGCAAAACCGTAAATATTGGCCAAAATGAAGAACCATGGGGTTCGGCCATGGTACATGGTCGAACCCCATGGGGGATGATCATGGACCTGAATGTGTTTAAAGATGACCTTATGTATGGTTAAATGAAGCCTTGGGTGGCTGGTTTTTTAGACTCATGGGATTTAAATATTTGATAGATTAAATGGGACCCACAGAACTACATGTGAGGTTCGGCCATGGTATATGGCCGAACCCCACTAAGGCTTGGATAATGGACTTAGATATGATAAAACATGGACTGATTATTAATATGTAATAAGGTATCAGACGTCGCAAGCGGTGCGCATATCGGTGACCGGATTATCGGACGGAAACGAAAAAGGACGCTAGTCGGTATTCGGTAGGATTCCTACCTTTTTGTAAGCCGTGGATTACGTGTTATATGATGGTTTCCTTGATTTATTTTGGTAATTATATGATTGGTTTTATGATGGGTTTTAAGATTATGATTTATATATATTATATGGCATATTGCATATTACATTTACAATGATTTAATTACTATATAGCATATCGCAATTACATCTCATGCATGGCATGGGCGGGAAAATAAAGGAATCAGAGTCCATGCTCCGTCGGGGCGACCGAGAAGCAAACATGGGGATAGCTTGATATGCTATAACTGGAGTTCATGCTCCGTCGGGGCGACCGAGAAGCAAACATGGGGATATCTTGATGTGTTGAGATATAACTGGAGTCCATGCTCCGCCGGGGTGACCGAGAAGCAAACATGGGGATATCATGATGGTATGGATGATGGGTGGGACACATGACATAAGACACCCATGACATTGCATTCATTTTATGGTTTTTCATTATATTATTACTTATGTGCCTGTTATCACTAATCCATGTGTTAGCCCTACTCGAAGTCCTACTGGGCGCGTTGTCTAACGCCCTACTTTTACCCTAGCTGATGACGTAGGAGACGGCGGAAACGGCGGACGCGACGGTAGACAAGCGTAGGAGCTTGGGAAAGCGAGCTACTTAGTTTATTTAAGAATTATTTTGGTAATGTAATTTGAGTCGCTTAGCTCGTCGGAATGTAATAATTTAGATTACTTGCTATGTTTTGGATTTTATTTTGGACTCTGTGATTTTGAGGTATTTTAGTAATTAAATGAATATATCTTTCTTGCTATCTAAAATTTGTAGGATAGTCTCTATTATAATTCAGCACTTAGTTTAATACTCCGCAAGCTTACTTTTACGTGTGAACCGTTCTTCGTGGACTTAGTTCCTCGCACACGTAGGGTTGGCCAGTTAAGGGCCGGGCTTTAGAATCTCGGACTTAACTTGCGTCGTGACGTCCTGCGCCTTTTGTCACTTTTTATTTAAAAAAAAAATAGACTTTGATTTTCAGTGAAAAGGGGCGGGCGTTACATGTAGTTATGTTTCACTACGGCTTTCCACCCCCAGACAGATGGTCAGTCAGAGCGGACCATTCAGATCTTAGAGGATATGCTTCGAACTTCTGTTTTGGACTATGGCGGTGGCTGTAACACCCCGGATTTTCATCACTTATAATATATTGGATTTGGTCTATTTTGAATTACAAACTTATTGAATTTAAGATTAATGGTTGAAATGGACCTTAGATGGGTAAGGAGTTGGGTCAATTACCCAATTAAGATCCAATGAATCATGGATGGGATTTGATTTGGAAGTAATTAGGTAAATGTAATCAAATGGGTCAATTGCCCAATTGGGACCCAATGGGTCATAGATGAGCTGATTTTAAGGTAAATGGGTAAGGTTAATTTAATTGGGTCAACTATCCAATTAAAACCCAATTTATTAATCCACCTCATCAAGTGAGGTGGCATGTAAGTGACATGGCAAGGATGGGACCCACGTGCCATGTGGTGACCATGTCACAACATGCATGGCTGGCCATGTCATGGTTGACTTGGTCAACCATAAGTGAATTCATTTGAGTTGAGTTAAGGATTTATTTAATTAAGATGTGAATTCAAGTCTTGAGTTTAAGAGTTACATGTATGAGTTCAAGTGAGTTAAATAATGCTTGAGTTGGGGATGAGTTAAGAAGGAAGTTGAGGAGACTTCCATCTCAAAGTGAGTTAAGTGGGAGATGGAGGGTTTCCATCTCAATGGATGGAACTCAAGGTACACACGTTTGAAATCAAAGGGATTCCTTGGTTTTAGCCAATGTTCTCCTTGGTTAAACCAAGAGACTCCTTGGTTTTGACAAATCATAATGAGGGTGGTTGAAAGGTTTGGGTTGGTATACAAAGGGGCACACCACACCACACCCCCTTGGTCGGCACCCACACTTTGAAACAAAAGATTGGTTTCCTCTCCTCTTCTCTCTCTCTCTCAATTCTATCTCTACACTTAGAGGATCAGAGAAGCACCATGGAAGGAAAAGGATTAAGGAGACAAGATAGAGCAAAAGAAAGAAGGAGATGTGAAAATGAATGTTTTAAATTTAAGAACAATGTAGGATTAAGACTAAGGGTGAACCATAGATTTGGTCATGGTATGGCAGAACCTATGGGTTCCAGATTTGTTGAAAAGAATGACCAAACTGTTATAGGGTTATGAAAGATGAGAATCCATTCAAGGATTGATTAGTGGCTTGAAATAAGAAGGAAAGATGATATCTGAATCTAGATTATAAACCAAGGATGGAAAAGATTATGAAAATACTCTAGCTTTGGCTAGAGGGTGGAGTAAACTCTCTAAGGGTTATGTAATAATATTATTTATGTTTAAATAAGATTAGGAGTGAACTCCATGAAAAAGGGTCTAGTCAAATAATCAAACAAAAGAGACTGACAAATAGTCAGTTGACTGAATCTGGGATTCAGTCGACTGAACTGGAATTGGTCGAAACAAAAAACAATTTCTGGGAGGTTCAGCCGACTGAATCTTGTGATTCAGTTGACTGAACATGGCTGGATTAAATATATGGGATTTATTGGTGGTTCAGCTGACTAAATCTAGGATTCAGTCAACTGAATTTAGACGTATCGAATAAGTAAAAGGATCAAGCATGTTTCAACCGACTAAATATATGATTCAGTCGACTGAAAGGTTAGCGAGTCAAGGAATAACAGTACTGAGTTGGGTTTCAGCAGACTGAATATGTATTTCAGTCGACTGAAAGTCTGCAGTAAGGTAGAGAACAGTAACTGGACGTGATTCAGTCGACTAAATAAGGGATTCAGTAGACTGAATTTAAAAGTTTGACTGTTTCAGATATTTCTGTTTATCTGGTAGGATGTGAGGAGTAATTAAATTAAGAGGAAAAATCAAATTGATATATGTATGAGATTGAATTGATAAGGTAAAGAGGTATGATTCACTTTCACGCGACGGTTAGCAATCGTTCGTGCGAAACAAAAAAAGGACAGTAAATCGGATTTGGGTAGGATTCCTACCTCATTGAAATACATGTGGATCTTATATATATTTGTGTTGCTGATTTGTATTTCCAAACATGATGACTTACTTTGATTAAAGAAATATATGTGATTATGAACTGTTTCTTTTTATGGTAACATGTGATTTGAAATGATGGCATTATTGCATACATGATCTCATGCATGGCATGGGAGGGAGTACATAGGACATTAAGCCAAGTTATGAGATGTCCGGACATGACTTGGGGCTTGAAAACTAGCTTGAAAGAAGCCATGTGAACCATTGATATTTTGGCCTTATCCGGATTGCAAGATAGGGGTACGGCGTAAATTGGGCCAAAGAGCTCCGGGGTAACCAGTCCAAAAACCCTGCGCAGAAGGAGGAGTCCACGCTCCATCGGTAATTCCAATTAACACAAGTGGGGAGGTATAACAGTGACCTGATGGTGCCGTCACAAAACACTGCGGATGTAAATGGCCAAGGGAACACCTTGATATGGTTTTATTTTATCAAGGAAACTATTGATATGATTTGTATTGTGATTGGATATGGAGATTGGGTGGGGGATCATTGGCATATGACACCCATGACATGACACATACATTAGCATGATTTGGATATGACTATCATGCACTGTTTTTAGTACTATGAGATGTTTTACAGTTTTGTTATGATGTACTTATCCTGATTTGATATTGATCCTATGTCTACATAACCCTATTTGGAAAGTCTACTGGGCGCATGGACTAACGCCCTACTTCTACCCTTTAGATGATGGAACAGGAAACGACAAGGATTTGGGACATGATGAGAGTCAAGCATAGGAGCTTGGGCAGATTCATTCTTATATTACTTATCTTGATTTTGGAATGAAGTATTGAGATAATTGATAATTTTGGGATTGTAATAACTTAGATTTATTTCGCTATGGTTTGATGATATTTTGGATATTTAGGTTTTAGTTAATTTAATAGTGATTAGCTTCCTTGCTTATTAATATCATGGATAAGGATAGTAAATTTTATTCATAAAATAATTCCACAGTTAAATGCAAAGCGTGTGAACTGTTTTAGTGGACCTGGTCCACACACACGTATCGGTGGCCAGTTAAGGGTCGGGTTTTGAGAACCCGGACTTAGCTCGCGTCGTGACATTTACCCGTTCTCTCTCTCTCTCTCTCTCTCTCTCTCTCTCTCTCTCTCTCTCTATATAAAAAAAAAAAAAACAAAATATATACTCTATTTTTCATCGAGTGAAAAAGGGCGGGGCATATTTATTTTGCTATGATTTGATGATATTTTGGATATTTATGTTTCAGTTAATTTAATAGTGATTGGCTTCCTTGCTTACTAATATCATGGATAAGGATAGTAAATTTTATTCATAAAATAATTCTGCAGTTAAATGCAAAGCGTGTGAACTGTTTTAGTGGACCTGGTCCCCGTACACGTATCGGTGACCAGTTAAGGGTCGGGTTTTGGGAACCCGGACTTAGCTCGCGTCATGACGTTTACCCGCTCTCTCTCACTCTCTATTTATATATAAAAAAAATATAGTCTGATTTACACCGAGTGAAAAAGGGCGGGGCGTTACAGTTGGTATCAGAGAGAAACTGGAATTGTTTAATCTCGTAAAGTAAGATTAATACGGTATCATGTCTGACTGATAAGATAAGAATCACAACTGAGCGACTCTTCGGAGTCTGCTGCACGGGGGCTAAATTAATTTACTTTGTTGAGAATCAGACTGTAAGCATTCAATCAGAGAACAACACTTGATGAGGAAAATAACAGCAAGGGAAGGACAATCACTATAATTCTGGATTTATCAAACATGGCAAATTAGGATGTATCTTCCCCAAACAAGAAACATCAGAATTTCCCCAAAATGAGAAACAATATATGATACATAGGAAAATTTCCCCAACACAAGAAATACAAGATGATGATTCGACAATTTCTCCAACTATGTAAACATAAAAATTTATGAGAAAACTAAGTCAAGCAATGTTTCAATGACTTAGGAAAATACCTCCGAGATGAAGAAATACCCGACAACATCCACATCAGGAAGAGGAGGTACAACACCCACACAAGGAAGAGGGACAAAACAGTGTGAACATTCCTAAAGTGCCTCCTGAGCTGCAAAGCCTGGTACATGCAGTAGTCACTTCCGTTCTACACCAACATCAGAACGACAATGGAGGCGCAACCTCCAATGAAACATAGGACCGAAATATGGTTAGGGACTTTCAACAGCAGCGTCCCCCTTATTTCAAAGGGAAAGAGGGACCTGAAGGAGCGAAGAACTGGATCGAGAATATTACCAAGATCTTGAAACTGCTCAAGATCACTAGTGACAAGGACAGAATATTGATGGCTACTTCACAATTGATAGACGATGACGACAAATGGTGGAGAGTTATAGAACGTCAACAAGCACAGATTCCATAGGGGGAAAGAACTGAGATGACATGGGACCAGTTCGCTGGAATGTTTCTGGATCACTATTTTCCAGAGGAAGAGAAGGAGTGCTAGACACAAGCGTTCATATCTCTGGTCCAGGGCACCATGACGGTTGCGGACTATTACAGGAGTTTCTTTGCCTATGATGTTATGCTCTATACATGGTGGACACTGAATACAAGAAGGCTCAGAAATTTGAACGAGGCCTGCGACCTAACTTAAGAGCCAAAGTCACAATATTCAAATCAACTACTTTGGCGGAAGTGGTTAGTCGAGCTAGCATAGCTGAACAAGAGCTGATGGAAACAATCAAGTTTGTGGATATCGCTGAGGTCAGAGCGGGGGAAATATTTTTCTCCCGAACAAGAGATTCAGACCGAAATTTGGGAGACCCTCACCTTCTACTGGGTCCACTGGAGGTTCTCGTCCCAGTCAGCCCTCCACATCTGGACCAGTCTCTCAGGTTCCTCGAGGTGTTAGCACCTGTTTCCAGTGTGGCCAACAGGGCCATTTCAAGAGGGAGTGTCCGCAGAACAGTAGACCTTTGCACTCCAGGGGTTCTTTCCGCCCTCCAGTTCGACCAGCTCAATCACAGGCATCTAGAGCACATAATCAGACAGGATGGGCACCTATTCCTACAGGATCTAGACGATTATATACTTTGGTTCCTCCTTCAGAGATAGTGGATCATTCGGTGATTCAAGGTATGGTAGTAGTTGGGAGTTCTTATGCTTTCGCATTATTTGATTCAGGAGCATCCCACACTTTTATATCTGCTACTGGTACTCTAGTACAACAATTGTCCACTATAGTTACTATTGTATCCCCTATTGGAGACACATCACTGGGTCTGATCTGCACTTCTGTAGACACTGAACTTGTTGAGTTCATATTTAAATTCAACTATCTGGTACTCGAGATGATAGAGTACGACATCATATTTGGCATGGATTGGTTGGCTAACTTCCAGGCCAGCATTGACTGTCATCTTCGTAAAGTAATATTTTGGTCACCCTAGGGAAAATGATATGTAGTACATGCCGACAGATAGAGCATTCCTATGACCAGAAGATTGCATGAAGAAATGAACCATCTAGTGCTGAACAACATCAGACTAGACAAAGTGCCAATGGCGGAACTACCTGCAGTAGTGAAAGACTATGCAGAGGTATTTCCGACAGAACTCCCTAGTTTGCCTCCAAAATGGGATATTGACTTCGAGATCAAACTGTACCCTTGCACTACTCCTGTATCATTACCGCATTACCGAATGGCCTCAGCAGAAATGTCTGAGATGAAGAAACAAATTGATGAGTTACTCGGACTAGGATGCATCCGGAACAGAACTTCATCCTGGAGAGCACCAGTATTATTTGTAAGGAAGAAGGATGGTACTCTTCGGATGTGTGTGGATTACAGGAAACTGAATCAGCTGACGGTCAGGAACAAGTACCCTCTACCAGAATTGATGACTTGCTCGATAAACTCAGAGGTTCCAGCTATTTCTCCAAAATTGATCTAATGTCAAGTTACCATGAAATCCGTGTCAGGGATGAAGACATAGAGAAGATAGCTTTCAGAAGTCGGTATGGACTGTATGAATATGTGGTCATGCCGTTTCGGCTCACAAATGCGCCAGCCGTGTTCATGGATCTGATGAACAAAATATTCTGACCTTATCTGGATAAGTTCGTGATTGTTTTCATTGACGATATCCTGATTTATTCCACCAGTCGAGAGGAGCATGCTGAGCATCTGAGGATAGTCTTGGACACCTTGAAGAAGAATAAGTTATACCCTAAAGCAAACAAGTGCGAGTTTTGGCTATCTGAAGTCAACTTCTTAGGACATGTCATACCAGTAGAAGGAATAGCCGTGGACCCGGCTAAAGTGACAGCAGTTAGAGACTGGAAAGCTCCAAAGAATGTGACAGAAATCCGTAGCTTTCTGGGACTGGTTGGTTACTATCGGAAATTTATTATGGACTTCTCCAAGATTGCGGTTCCACTCACCCGACTAACCCAAAAAGGAGTCAAATTCGAATGGTGAGATGTATGCAACTGAAGATTTGAGGATCTGAATCACTCTCTATTTATAAAAAACATAAAATATATATACTCTGATTTTCATCGAGTGAAAAAGGACGGGGCGTTACAGTGGCTGGGAAAGCCATTTGCATCTGGTTGAGTTCGTTTACAACAACAACTATTAGTCTAGTATCAAGATGGCACCACATGAGGCCTTGTATGGCAGACCATCCAGATCACCCTTGTGTTGGGCAGAGACTAGTGGTTCAGTGATGTCAAGACTAGAGATGGTCAGGGAGACTACTGAGCAGGTGAGGCAGATCAGATAGAGGTTGTTGACTGCCCAGAGTCGGTAGAAGAGTTACGCCGATCGTCGGAGGACGGTGCTTGAGTTTGTTGTTGGGGACCTCGTCTTCTTTCAGATTTTACCCCGTCGTGGGATTCAGAGGTTTGGGCGTCAAGGGAAGCTGTCACCTCGTTATGTTGGTCAGTTTGAAGTGCTAGAGAGGATCGGGGAGGTGGATTATAGACTTGCACTTCCTCCGAGTCTAGCTCGAGTGCACAACGTCTTCCACATTTCAATGCTTCGGAAGTTTCATCAAGATCTGTTGCATGTGATTAGTTTAGAAGATGTGGAACTCAATGAGGATGTCACCTATGAGGAAGGACCAGTAAAGATCGAGGGTTCCAGAGAGCAAAGACTTTGTGGTAAGACCATCCGCTTGGTTTTAGTGGTTTGATGGCGCAAAGGCAGGGAGACTCCTATTTGGGATAATGAGGCAATGATGCAGAAGCAGTTGCCAACCGTATTTGAGACCAGAGGTATGAGTTCAGTTTGAAATTCAAGGACGAATTTTCTTTAAAGGGGGTAGTGTTGTAATGACCCGTTCCGAATTTTCTAATTTTCAGATCTCCGAGTTATTTTAGGGACCATGGTAGCAGTGAGGAGAGTGTGGACACCGTGGTTGGCCCAGTTTAAATATTTTCGAGTTCAGGAACTCGAAGGACATTTTGGTAATTTTATAATTATTGTATATTTATCATGAAAAATTGTCCAAAAGTCACACACTTTCTCGCTCGATGTTCGGTATTCAACATTTTTTTCGAGTTTTCAATCCTATATTTTTAGTCATTTGAAAAGAGTTTTTTTTTTTAAAAAAAAAGGCTGAAAAAACCCTAACCCTAACCCTTTTAAACCCCTCTTTCCGCGGCAATGTAGCTGCTTGCGCTATAGTGTCGCTGCAGCCCAATCGGCGATTTCCCTCTCCCTCTCGCTTCCTTCATCTTCTTCTCTTCTTCTTCCCACTCTCCGACTGAGCCGCACACTGTGGACGACATTCAGACCTTGCTCAAGCCGCCTAATCTCCGCCTTCAGCCATCGGGTCTCTCCATTCCCGGCCGATTCCAGGTGTTGTTCTACTCTATACCCTTTTCCCTTTTCCTTTCGCCGGTATTTTTCTCGGTTCTCCCTTGTTCTTACTCGATTTTCCTTGCTTTCCTTTCTTTTTTGGATTTTCCTTTGGTTTTAATCGATTTTCCTGATTTTTTTTTCTTTTCCCAGTTTTCCATGGCTTTTCTTGGATTTTTCTCTCTTCTTCGTCTTTTTCCAACTCAATTGCGCAACTGTGGTTGCTCAGCCTTCATCCGTTCTGGGCTAGCTAGGCTCAGACTTCATCTGGTTCAACCCAAGCCCAGCTGACCAATTCAGGTCCGGCCAGCTCGTCTTGGTCCAGCCCAGGCCGAGCGGACTAGTTCAGGTTCTGCCCAGCTTGTCTTGGTCCGGCCTAGGCCCAATGAACTAGTTCGGGTCCAGTCCAGCTCGTCTTGGCCCAGCCCACTTTTGGTAGGCCAGGCCCACTTTCCCAGCCCTTTTTCAAGCCCAGCTCTGTTCGGCCTGTTTTGGGCCCAGCACAGTTTTAGGCCCGTTTTCTCTTCAGCCTCTTTTTAACCTGTTTTGTCTTATTTACTCATCCATTCCTCTTTGTTTCATAAGATTGAGCTCCCTTCGACCCTTCAAGACTCTCAGTCACTTTGGACTGCGACTCCGCACACACTGTGAGGGGACTTACTACTGTTTTAGCATGCACTTGCATACATTAACCCGCTATTGTTGGACATGGAGTGACCTGAGTGTAACCATCTATTTTTATATCCACTCGGTAAGGGAAAACTATTTAAATATGTATGTGACAGAGAGTCCACTCGGGTGTACTCCTATTACCTATATGCACTTGTGGAGAATTTTAATTAGAGAACCTGGTAATTGAATGTAATATTTGAAAATGGTTGATGATGCTTGGATTGTTTATTCACTAGATACTAATGAAGCCATGTTGAGTGTAGACATGCATGACTAATTAATTCATTATATACTTTTAACTCGCATGATGAACTATGATGTTGATTTTGAATTGATAGTCTAATGATGTATCCTCATTGTTATACATGATCCTAACACCGCGTGCATGCATCGAAAAGACTTTTCACATGTGTACATGCTTATGATGATGTCATGAATTGATTGTCGGGAGGACTAACCCGTTACGCTCCGGCGGTGGAGATCCCCATAGGAGATGCGGGTTTCCCCGTCGAGTCGGGCGGTTGAGGTGTTTACCCTTGAAATTGGCTTCCCCGTTACTCTCCGGCGATCGAGACCCCCATAAGAGATGCCGGTTTCCCCATTGCATTCCGGTGGTTGAGGCATTGCATATTGTATGGTCTCCCGTTTATACTAGTAGGGAGACTGGAGTTGTTGGAGGACCATTGAGAGTTATGGAGATGGGCTCTAGGATGGGTCAGTGGGACCATTGATTAATAGTACAGTTGAGTATCTACTGAGAGAGATATTCATTCACTTATGATGTTTATTACACATTATACATGTGATATATGACCATGTTACTAATATGTGGTATGTTTTCCCTTCACTGGGTTGGTTTGCTCACCCTTACCTTTCTGGTACCCCGATCGGGGAGGGACCAGGTTGGCTCCTTGAGCAAGTACCAGGGGAGGAGTAGTAGTGCATAGAAGTTTATGATCTAGTCATGTTTTGAAATTGAGAAATCTTAGTTGTATGGACTTCTTATCTTATGTTTGTTTGGATGACTGTATAGTCACTTTTGATTAGTTTACACTTGTGGTTTTGTTATGTGTCTTAGTTCTGGAGTTGTGGTTTTTTGAGCGGGAAGTAGTTACCCCGTTTCAAAAAAAAAAATTTACCCGATGTAAGTCTTTTGTGACGTTTTGAGATATTTCGGAGATAACGCGCCCATAACGGGACAGGGCGTTACATGTACGATTAAATTGTAGACGCATCCTCTGCCGCTTATATGTAGGTTAAAATTTTCAATAGCTGTGAGCATTTCCCATTTTTGTATAGTGAGGTTTGCTACGGTCTCGTGAGCTAGACGACTAAGTGCATCCACAACTTTGTTTGCTTTGCCCGGATGGTAGTGTAGGGCAAAGTCGTAGTTTTGGAGATATTACATCCACCTTCTCTATCTAAGATTGAGTTCTTTCTGTCCAAACAAGTATTTCAAAATTTTGTGATCAGAATATACCTAAAAAATTTTCTCCGTATAGATAATGTCGCTAAGTTTTGACAGCGAATACCACTGCTGCTAATTCCAGATCATGGACGGGGTAATTCCGCTCATGAGTTTTCAACTGATGGGAACCATAAGCACCCACATTTGAATCCTGGGAGAGTGCACATCCAAATCGTTCACCTGATGCGTCACATTCTACTGTATAACCCTTGCCTCTTTCTGGAAGGATTAAGGTAGAAGCTATTGTGAGTCTTCCTTTTAGTTCTTCAAATTTCCTATTGTACAAATCTTTCGATTCAAATTTGACTCCATTCTGAGTCAATCGGGTGAGTGGGGCCGCAATCTTGGAGAAGTCCAAAATGAACTTTCGATAATACCCTGCAAACCCAAGGAAACTTTTGATCTCTGTAACATTCTTAGGAGGTTTCTATTCCTTCACTGCCTCTACCTTTATTGGATCCACCTTTATCCCTTCTCTTGTTACTATGTGCCCAAGAAAATTCACCTCGGACATCCAAAACTCACATTTGCTAGCTTTTACAAACAACTTGTTGTTTCTCAATGTGTCCAGTACGATTCGCAAGTTCTTGGCATGTTCTTCCTTGCTTGCAGAGTAAATAAGAATGTTGTCAATGAAGACGATTACAAATCTATCCAAATAAGGACGGAAGATTCGATTCATCAAATCCATAAACATTGCCGGTGCATTGGTTAGTCCAAAAGGCATCACCATATTTTCATACAATCCATACCGAGTTCCGAAAGCTGTTTTCTCTATATCCTCGTCCTTGACTCTAATCTGATGATAGCCCGACATGAAATCTATCTTAGAGAAATGACTGGATCCTCTAAGTTGATAGAACAAGTCATCAATTCGAGTTAGAGGATATTTATTCTTGAAGGTAAGTTGGTTTAACTTTCTGTAATCCACGCACGGACGTAGAGAGCATCTTTCTTCTTGACAAACAATGCCGGCACTCCCCAGAATAAAGTACTGTGCCGGATGAATCCCAATCTGCCATGTCCATAACCAGATAGTCGAACTTGAATTTAAAGTTGACCATTTTAGTGTCTACGGAAGTGCAAACTAACCCAAGTGATGTGTCACCGATTGGTGATACTATGTTAAGTGCAGTTGATAATTGTTGTACAAGTAAAACAGTAGCAGATACTAAAGATGCATATAAAAAAAGTGTGATGCTCCTTAATCAAACAATGCTACTGCATAAGAACCGCCAGTAACTGCCATACCTTGGATTACAGAGTGATTCACTGTCTTTGGAGGAGGGACGAGGGTGTAAATCGTCCTGAAGCTGTTGGAATAGGTGGCCGTCCGGATTGATTCTATGCTCTCGATATCTGAGATGGTGCTAGCCTGCCTAGTGGACAGAAAGAATTCCGTGCTTGAGGTGACTTGTGCAGTTGCGGACAATCCCACTTCATGTGCCCTGTCTGGCCACACTAGAAACAAGTGATACCACCCCTGGAGGTCTATGCTGCCAGAGCTGAGGCTGAAGGATGGCTGGGATGATATCCACTAGTGGAGGCCGTAGAAACTGAAAGTTTTCCAGAGTTGGGCCAAAATTTCTTGTGAGGACGAAAATAGTTTCCCCTACTCTGACTCCTTCTGTTCTCCATGTACTTAGCTGACTCAATCAATTCCTGTTTAGCAATGCTCGCTCCATATACAACTTCTGCCAAAGTTGCTGATTTGAGTATGGTGACCTTGGCTCTGATGTTAGGACGTAGGCCTCTCTCAAACCTTCGAGCTTTCTTATATTCAGTGTCCACCATGTATGGATCATAACAAGAGAGTCGGATGAATTCTTGTTGATATTCAGCAACTGTGATACGTCCTTGAGCTAGGACTCTGAATTTTTGGGTCTTGAATTCCTTTTCCTCTTGTGGAAAATAGTAATCTAGGAAAATTTTTGTGAAATTCTCCCAAGTTATTTATACCACTGCCTGGTTTTGTTCCACTACCTTCCACCATTTACTCGCATTCGCCAACAAAATCCAATCTCGATCGACTGTGATCCTCAGTAACTTCAGGATCTTGGTGGTGTTTTCAATCTAGTTTTCAGCTCCAATGGGTCCCTCATTTCCATGAAAGTATGGGGGACACTACTGTTAAAAATCCCTGACCAAAGCTCTGTCTTGAGCATCAGTTGCGACATTGGCACTGCCCCCTTCTTGGTTCTGTTGCAGTACTAAATTCACCACTGCTTGTACGAAACTTTGAAGCTCGGGAGTCACGGGTTGGATATTGCCACATATCTGTTCGATGCGCTCTACATTGCGTCGGGTGTTCCTTCTTCGTGGCTGCATGTTTCCTAAGTCACGAAGCATCCACTTAGTAATCTTATAAAAATGCCTTCAAGCAACCATGATTCATGTATAGTCAATTATTTATCTTTGTTGACATTCTTTATTTTGAAGGGGAATTTTTATCTCTATATTTGTTGGATATGTAATACCCTGACCCGATTTAAGCATAATCGGTATGATATATCATATTTTAACCGGTTAATCTTGAAGATTATGATTAAGGCTTTACGAAAAGCCTAGGTTTGGGCCATTCAGAGCTTGAAAGCTCGATGATCCAACTCGACTAGTTGGAAGGGCAAAATAATAATTTACCATTTATCGATATTATTTACTATTTATATAATTGTTTAATTATTGTTGAATAATATTGATTTTCTTAATCAAAGATTTTAATTTATAATTACAGTATTCTATTACTTTTAGAAAATGTTATTTAAAACTACCCGTAAAGGGCCCGAGAGATAAGAAATAAATATTTTTAGACGATTTCAGAAATAACAAATTTTTAAGAAAAATGTGTGATGTTAGACTTTAATATAACGATGTAGTTAATTTTTCAAATCTAAAAAAAAAGGTTTTAAACTCTTTTATCAAATACAAGTTAAACTAAGTAAATAGTATCAAAATATGGATTTTGTTTAAAGCTATGGTTTTTAATGAATTTTAAGTCTCCAAAAATTTATGATGAGTAGAGTTTATAAAACCCAACATTTTTGTTAGGTTGGATTAAATTAATTAAGTTATTTAAATCTTATTTTCAGTTAAAATCCAATTGACACCAAAACTGGACTTATTTGGAAAACCTGTTGGAAGGACATATTTGCAAATTATTTTTACTGTTTTACTATTACCGTTAGCTTGAGTCGCCCCCATGTAGACTCCCGTGGGCTGCCGGTGAGGTGTCTTTCACCTGTCTTGGTTGGAGAGTTTATAAATTTTACCCTCCTCCCAGCTGGATTCACCTAGATAGAAATCTAGCCTCTGTGAAAATCAAACCATTTTCCTCTCTGTTCCTTTCAAAATTTTTACCGTAGCTTGAAAGAGGAAGATTTTACAAATTTCAGATTTTTGACGCAAGAGCTCAAGTGAAGGTAACCTTTGTGTTCCCTTTCAAATTCTAACCCATCTAGAATCAAACGGAAGTAAAATTGATCATGTTTTGACTGTTTAATTTGGATTCAAAGATTTAAGGAAATATTGAATTTTCATGTATCCCATTTGTTTTCTTATTAAAATCGGATGTTTTAAGTCAGTGTTAATGTTTTGATTTGTTTCTGTTGTCAAGAGGACTCACTAAGGAGTCCATCTGACTGGTTAGATGTGAAAAACGAACCTAGAAAATCCACTATTTCTAGATTCGTATTCCACTTGGCCGTCGCCGTTACTGTCTGCCACTGCAATCAGAGGAAGAAGACGACTCTCGAAAGGTCCGAGAGTTGGGCTTCGGAGGTTTCGAAGCCGGCACCCTCGAAAGTTTCGAGCTTCGGTTCGGGATTCCGAAGTGTCCAGAGGCTAACTGTTTCTCCCGCCTCTGCTGACGGGATATTCCAATTCTGTTTGGACGATCCGAACTGCTCGAAAGTTCTGAGCTTTCCTCGGCAGGGTCAGAGACACATCGAGACTCACTGATTTCTCTGTTTTGCCAATTTCAGTTCGGAAGCACCCTCAGAAGTTCCGAGGCATGAGCCTCGGAAGTTTCGAAGGACAGAACCATGTTCCGAAGGTTTAGTAGACCAGCTTTAGGCAGTGGCTCGGAAGGTCCGAAGCCACAGTACGTGGTTACGAGGCATGGTCCGAGGAACCTAGTTTTGGTTTGTATATCTCGGTTTAATTTAAGGTTTCATGTTTTAGACCCTAGGTTTTAATGTGATGTTTATATCCATTTTTTTATAATGAAAAATGATACTAACCCCTTTCTATTGGCACTATAGTGTATATACTTATTGTATTCACTTCCATACAGATACTCTCTATCTATGCTGATTCAGCCCGATAGCTATCTATAGCTGAGCGATTTCTTTTGTCGCTCAGTAGAAAAGAAGGGTTCGGGCACTGAGTGACCTCTAGGCCTAACTCGCTATAAGAGTAGTGTCTTGAGCACCTTATACCTCTAGGCCTAACTCAATACGTCAACCTGGTCATGTCCTGAAGGTAATATGAGAAGTGGCCTAAGCACCCTATTATATGTTGCTGATTATTATAACTTAAAATGGTTAGTAACCAAATAGGAGACTCATTTCCATTACCCCTGCAGATTTCTGGAAAATAGGATAAAAAGATTTGAAATAGTTTGAGTATGTATTGCCTTGTGTTCCATGACTGATTATTAATTGTATATCTGTTAGTATGTTTGACAGTTACTTCGATACCACACTTTTTCGGTGAGAAGACTTAACACTACAGTAAGAGTAAATCAGGTTAGAAAGAGGATCTAGTGCAATGAGTGGTTTCAAGGATCTATTTTGATGAACCCACTCATTGCCTAGTCATGATGCACTAATGTGAAGAGTGCATATGGATATTTATGATGTTGATCATATATGATGATGCTTATGAGCTGTGATGATATTAATACTTCTTCCACGTACCCTTATCTACTGAACTGTTACCGGTCTTGTGCATGTCGGTTTACATCTACTAGACCAAGTGGGTCAGTTGCTGACCTCGAGTGTGTTAGTACCGATTTTGGGTGGGCCGGAGATGTACTTGCAATGATTGTATTTTGACCGTGTCGGGACTTAATACTAATGGTCTCAGCGTAATATCTAGGTGTTACGGTGGATGTCAGCAGTTATGGAATGATGTTGAGATTTTGGCAAGATAAAATTATTATGTTAATAATATGGATTTTGGCTAACCTGATATTCAATAAACTGCATTGTTATGTTCTTTCACTGGCTAGCTAGCTCACACAACTCACATTTCAGGAGATGTACCCGAGGAGGAGGACCTCCATATTAAGCTTAGGAAGGATAAACTGTTGCGTTTCTTTGGGATTCCTACGGACGGAAACTTGTTATTGATGTTTGGTTCTTTGGAACCATATTTTTTGTATAAAGTACCGTATGCGGTACTTATTATGTTTTGGCTTGTATAAGCCACTATGTGACCGCAATTACTCTGATTTGTATAAAATTTATTCCGTGATGGAAATATTTGATTATATGATTTGTGTTGCACGTGGGTAGATTTATGGTATGTGTGGGAGTCCACATGTTGAGAACATGTGTGGCTTTTATTTCTGGGCCTAACTCTTGATCCAGCACAGCTAAAAGTCTTTGAGATTAGTTTACAAAAAAAAAAATCAGTAGCGTTCCAGGCTCACTTCGGGTCGGGGCGTTACAGCTTGGTATTAGAGCTGTGGCTCAAATTCTAGGACCGTGATGGGTTACAACATAGTTAGCACCTTTTTTTTGGATTAGAATTGTAATTGTTATTGACATTTCTTATTTTTGTGATACAGATATTTCAAGCAATGTAGAGTATACTGAGATATGGGATAAGGGGACCCCTAGGTGTCCCATAGATTTGGTTTCAGCTACCAGTAACTCCAGTATACTGAACTATAATGTTGGGGTGTACCTAATGAGAACGTCGAAGTAGTGCGGAATGAAAATATCGGAGTGGTTCCAGCCTTTGTACCAAATGAGAATGTGGGAGATGTCCCGGGCATAGAAGAATCTGTAGGAGAAATAGGCTCAGTGGAGTATACACTAGCTACTCCAATTGCTGAGGATATGATGGTGTATATTTGTGGGTTTTACAATCAAGAGGGGCACAGTTACCTCTACTGCACATATCCTATTAACGTGATATTCTCGGTTTGCGGATACCGTGGGCATGGGAAAGAAAGGACTAACTGTCCTTACATTGAAGGACCGAGATTAGTACCCTACCTAACCTGCGAGTGTTAGGACACATGACAGCAATATGTCCTGATAACTTCAATTTCTTTTTTAATGATAATGCAGGATCCTCTACGGAAAATTAGGCGAGAGATGGCAGGAAAGGGTTGGGAAAGAACGGAAATTTTGTAAGGGTTTTTCAGTTGTGCGTTTAAGTGTATGTTTTGCTGTATGATGTAACGCCCTGCCCTTTTCCACCCTTCCAAAAAATCAGAGTCTAATTTTTTTTTTTTAAATAAAGTAAAGTGGAAGATAGCGGGGAGCGTCACGACACGAGCTAAGTTCGGACTTCCAAAGTCCGACCCTTAACTGGCCAACTATACGTGTGCATGGACCAAGTCCACTAAAATAGTTCACACGTACTCAAACTAACTTGCGGAATAAAACATATACGCGGAATAACAATAGGATAACAATCCTATTCCATATGAGATAGCAAAGTACATCCATTACTTAATTATTATTAACATAACTTAAATATCCAAACTTTAATCACCCAATCCACGACAAATAAATCTACGTTATTACAATTCCGAATAACATAAACAACATATGGATTAATCATCCAAGCACAAATCCAAGCTCCAATCCTTGGCTCCCATCACGTCCTCGTTCCGTTCCCTTCCTGTGTCATCCACTATGGTAGAAGTAGGGCGTTAGACAACGCGTCCAGTAGGTATTCCGATTAGGGCTAACACATGGGTTAGTATATAAAATCCAGATATAATATACCATATCATACTTATAAAACATCGTATCCAAAATCATGTATGATAATAGAGATCCAATCATACAGATAAAAACCAGAAACTTTGCATGATAATAAAGATCATAATTATGCGATTGAATGCCATGCCATGCTTTCATATGTAATGAGTCCCTCCCATCGCAAAACACATGGTATACTCATGATGGAACTCTCATCATCAAGGTATCTTCCTGGTGGGACTCTCATCACCAAGGTCGCAGAACATATGGTATACTCTTGATGGAACTCTCAGCATCAAGGTATTTTCTTCCTGGTGGGACTCTCATCACCTAAGGAGGCCCCACAGTTACATCACAGACATTCCGATGGAGTGTGGGCTCCGATTGCTTAACAGCCCTCCCATGCCATGCATGAGATGCAAATGCCAACATGCTACAGAATATTACAAAACATAGCATGAAAATCCCATAATTGCAACATATTGTTTGATACCAAAATAACTTATCAAACATGAAATAAAATCATCAAAAGTACATAATACATATCCATGGTTTCAATGATGTAGGAATCCTACCAAAAGACCGCTCAAGTGTCCTTTGCTTCTTAATCCGGCAACTGCTCACGGTCTTGCACCGTTTGTGAGGTCCCGTAACCTTGTTTATATATCAACAAGTTAAACACATAATCTTTTGATTTCCAATTAATTCCAAGTCCCAAAAACCAACTTGTGGGGTTCGGCCATACCCCATGGCCGAACCTCACCCACTTGTATTTGATCTTTCTTTTCATTTAAGCAACACGATAGAACACCCCCAACTACAAACATACTTTGGTAGGGTTCGGCCATACAACATGGCCAAACCTTACCACTTTGGTTTTGATCCCTCTTTCAATTCCTTTGATCATTTCATTCCATATTTACAATATTGCCACTAGACTAACCCTTGTTTAATTTTTGCTTAATAATCAAAGTTCACAACAATCCACCTAAGTGGGGTTCGGCCATATGCCGAACCTCACCATCTTTAAATTAGTCCTTTAATCCTTTATACATAGGACTAATTATCAATCCATCCATTTAACTATCTAGTCCTTAACCATTCACCATTGTCATTCTATGGGGTTCGGCCCTACACATGGCCGAACCCTATAATTCCTTTTATCCATTAAAATCTTTATCCATCTAAGAATGGTTCTCATAACTCCATTCATTGGAATATTTTTAAACCTTTTAAAACAAAACCCCATATTTAGCACTTGGTGGGGTTCGGCCATACACCATGGCCGAACCTCACCCCTTTGGTTTTGGTTTTCCTTTTTTTTTTGCCATTCTTTTTGATAAATCTTAACCATCCAAGTCTATCATTTTTCCATCTATGTTAACCCTTTAAAAACATCATAAAACCATCAATGATTTCTAAACATATTATTAAATCCAAATACCAATAAAATGATCCATGGGGTTTGGCCATACACATGGCCAAACCCTATGGTTCTCTTGATTCAAACCTTCTAATAATCATGCATGATTTAATACCCAACATTTTGACCACAATCATAATATGGTTTAGCCATGCCATAACCAACCTAAACATTAATCTTAACTCCAATTAAAACACCTAAAAACCTCCATAACATTGCATGGTTTTTAACTCTCAAAAACCATCAAAATAACCAAATCATTTCATGGGGTTCGGCCATCCAAAGTGGCCGAACCCTATGATCCATGTTTCTACCCTTTTAAATATCATCATCCATAATTTAAACCCTTTATAGATTCGGCCATACAATGGCCGGATCATGCTCCTTTAACCAATTTATTTAACCAAATTTCATGGAGTACTTACCAATCTTCTTAGCCTCTCTTCTTGCCTTTGATCCTTCCTTCCTCCCTTCTTGCTCCTTTGATCCTTTAACCGATTGTGAGCTTTGATCAATGATGAAATCACCAAGGGCTGGTTCGGCCAAGGAGGTAGGTTTTGAGAGAGGGAGAGAGATGAAACTCAATGCTTCTTGAGATGTAAAATTTGGCCAAATGATGTAGTGTTCCTCTTTTGTAGTATTTCTTTGAAATCAGCCCCAACTTATTTCAATTCCATCCTTAGTCCTTCTCCTTCCTTGATGCTTTACTGGTCCTCTAAAGGTAAAACGTGGGAGAGAGTGGAAGAGAGAAGAGAAGAGAATGAGATGGAAATTCCTCAATGGAGGGGTCGGCCAAGGGGTGTGAAGTGCCCCTTGGTTGTACCCCTTTTATAATTAGCCTAAGTCCTTTCCCTTTCCCCTCTTTACTTCTTGGTTTGTTCAAGGTGTCCCTTGGCTTAACCAAGGAGACCTTTGACACAAACCAAGGCATCCCTTGGCACTCCCAACGTGTACATCTTGGATTGTGCTTCTTGGGTTTCATTCCATGAGATGAAAAATCCTATCTCATTGTGGTTTGTGCACTCCCATCAATCAGCCCACCTTCACTGAAGTTTAAGCATGGGCTACCTCTCCAACGTGTATGCCATTACTTGTCCTTGAAACAAGTTCAACCCTTCATGAATGTTGGTCTAACCAAGGAGTCCCATGGCCTAATTATGGGACACTTGGCTTAAGCTCATGCAACACCTTTCATCTCCCAACGTTGGTCCTTGGGTCTCCATCATGAGATGGAAACCCTCCAAGTTCCCAATATAAATCTTATCTCATTCCATTGAATTTTATGCATGGGATACCACTCCCAAGTAACCAACGTGTGGGACTTTGCTTGTGTCTTTGAAATCAACACAACTCCTCATCTTCTCACTTGACTCACTTGAATTAAAGGTCCCCATGGCTTCCAATCTAACTCATTCAACTCATTAGCTTAACTCACCCATTTAATTCCACTCATTTAATTCACTTGAGTCAACTCCATTGTTTGATTCATTTTCAACTCAATTCAGCCCCAACTCAACATAATTTAACTCAACCTTTGAGCTCACTTGATGGTCAACAGGGTCAACATGGTCAACATGGTCAAGCTCGACCCATTGTGTAACGCCCCGCCCTTTTCGAGAATTTCAGAGTCTAATTTTTTTAAGTAATAATAAAACGTCGAAAGAGAGCGGGCGGCATCACGAAGCGAGTTAAGTTCAGACTACCCAAGTCTGAACCTTAACTGGCCACCCATGTGTACATGGAATAGACCATGATGGTGAATCACACATGGAACTAACATCAATATGCGGAATAATCTAGATTAATTGTGAAATAGATAGACGCGATAACAAGTAACCGTCTTAAACATTAATCAACATAGATCAACCATCCAAAGGTTATTATCCTAATCAAACCACAGCAAGTAATGAATTATTACATGTCCCACAAAAGTATTCAAAAGACAGTAATATAAAGTAGTTCAGTCCTTCATTCAAGCGCTTAGGCTTAGCTCCCCTCCCGGTTAACGGCCTTTCCTTCCCTTTTCTTGTACCTGCAATCTCCTCTGAGGATGGAATTAGGGCGTTAGATCAACGCGCCCAGTAGGTTCCCGAATCAGGGCTACCACATGTTAGCATATAAAACATGCATATGCATATCATAATACATGATCATCAAAACAGATAAAACAATGCTATGATGTATGCACATGCAATGAGCATCCCCCATCATGTACATTCATAGCCATCACTTGACGTGCCTTGCACTGTCAAGGTAAAATACAATACAACTTCCATCTCTTCATCATTGACTGATTCATATCATGTATTAGTCCTCCTGACGGGACTCTCATCGCCTAAGGAGACCAATGTGACTATGATCATCATGTTACTCCTCCTGGCGTGACTTGCACCACCGAGGCAGGACGTAACTTATAACTTGAAACACTGGAGAACCTCATTCATAATCCCATGCCTATGCATGAGATGCCAATGCCTGTATGCCATTTGTTAATGCATAATATATCATTTGAAACACATATATTAAAACAAGAGTATCATAAGAAAAACTGGGTAAAAACCGTGGTTACAAGTAGGTAGGAAACCTACTGAAGAATTACTTTAGCGTCCGTTCTTTCTTAGGCTTTATCTGGTCACGACTCGTTCATCGTTCAACTCTCGTCACCTTGTGATACAATAATCAGTAAATCATATTGTCACTTAAATGTCCATTCACAAATAAGACCCAAAAACATCTTGATTTGGTCCTTCTTTCAAGTCCTTCCATTATTGCCCATATTTAAAATTTTTGCCATTGGTTCCAACCAATCTACTTAGTCATCCAATCTTTAATCCACCAAACTTACTCGATGGGGTTCTGCCATACTTTTGGCCGAACCCAATGGTTCTTTTATCCATTACCATATGGTTCTCCATTAGGATATTTTAAACCTTTTAAAATCAACATAGAACCATTACCAACTACTACTCATAAGTTTAGCCTATTTAACCCATTCACCATGAATTAGCATAAAGTCCATCAACATGCTTGGTTATTTACTGATATTAAGTACATAGATACATACATGATTCTTGAGTCAAAATCATACAACCCAATCAGTAAGCATAACCATATATAAACCAAATAAAAACCATAAAGTAACCCATGGGGTTCGGCCACTCACATGGCCGAACCTCATGGTTCTTTGAATCCAATTCTTCTAATGATCTTTCATCATTTACCATGTATCTTAGGCATAAAAAACAGCAAACATAACTCTATTTAAAATCCTATAGAAACCCCATGGTATTGCATGGTTTCTAACTCTTTAATTTCACAACAATCATCAATCTCTTTCATGGGGTTCGGCCATTCAAGTTGGCCGAACCCTATGTCCATGAATTGATCCTTCAAACATGCATTTAGGTGTTATTTAAATCATGCAATATCAGTACCCTTTTGCTGCCTTTATACCTCTTAGAAACCCTCTTTAAAACATGTATTTTAAATCTAATAACACATGTAAAAACAGTCCCAACGTGCATGGTTTTAAATTTCAAAAACCATACACACTAGTCAACTTTTTCCATTGGGTTCGGCCACCCAAAGTGGCCGAACCCAATGGTCCATTTCCACTCCTTTAATCCACTGATTTAGACCATATAAACTTCAGTCCTTGATGACCTTCAAATCCATGTTTTAACCTTTTTAAAACATACATTTTATGTCCAATAAAATATCTAAAAACAGTCCTATACTTGTATGGTTTTAAATTCAAAAAACCATCCAAATCAACCAATTGTTTCCATGGTGTTCGGCCATCCAAAGTGGCCGAACTCCATGTTCTCAATTTCCATCCTTTAAACCTTATCATCACACTTTAAAACCTTACTTATTTCGGCCACAAAATGACCCAAAAATCAGTCCATAAAACCCATGGTTTTCATGTTTCCAAAACATGAAAACTATGCAATCTTTTACATGGGGTTCGGCCCTCCATGGTGGCCGAACCCAATGGTTATTTTCACCATTTTAAATCCTCCATAATCAAGGTTAAACATTGGTGTATTCGGCCATGACCATGGCCCAATACATACCCTACTTGTTTTATGTTTTTAAACCAAAATATCATAAAGATACTTACCAAATTTTCCAAACTTCCTCCTTGTCTTTGATCCTTGTTTTCTCCCTTTTATTTCTTCTTTTCTTTTGCTGTTTTGTGCTTGAATATTTGATGCCAAAACCTCTGCTTTTCCAGCCAAGAAGAACAACGAATTGGAGAGAGGAGAGAGGGAGAGAGAGATAAGGAAAATCTTAGGCTTTGCAATGATAAATTGGCCAAGTGATGGTGTTCATTGGTTTTGTATTTCAGCCATCAACACCCCTCCACTTCCTCATCAACTCATGCACAAAACGATGGGCATTGGGTGCCCTCCAAGGCACCCCTTGGCAGCTACCCATGCAGCCATACAGCTTCCCAAGCAACTCACCTCAAAACCCATGCTTTTCCATTAATACTACACCATTGAACTCACCAAAACAAGCCCCCAACGTGTGGGACTTGTTTTGGTTGGGTTGAGGACAGCCAACCTCTTCAAATTCCTACTTGGCTCAGTGAGTTTACAGTCCCTTCAACTTCCCTTTTGACTCACCCAACTCAAGATATTTTTATTCCAACCCAACTCATCACATTTAATGCATTTCATTTAATGCACATGAGTTGACTCATAACTTGATTTAATTCCAACTCACTTCAGTCCCACTCAACTGATTTGACTCGTGTTTTAGCTCCCTTGAGGGTTCACACGGTCAATAGTCAACTCGACCCGTTGGGTCCACTTTTAGCTCCTTGACCCGTTTTTGACTCCATGACCCAATTATGGTATTTTGGTCATTTGTAAATGGTTTTCACATATGGATCAAGCCTACCCATTTCTTCTCCATTTGATTTCCAATCAAATAGGCTTAACCCCATTTAATTTAAATTTACAAAACGGTCAAGTCACCCATTTTGACCCGATGGGTCCCATTTGGGCCCTTTGACCCATTTAGCCATTTTTGACCCAAATGATGAAAATTACCCAACCAATCAAACTTAACATTCATAATGTGCTCATATGATTTTATTTTGAGCAATGGGTCCCACTATTTCCTTACTTAACATCACAAAATAATTAATTTAACAACTCAGGGGCATTTTGGTAATTTTCCACTTCATTGAGAAATTGGGGTGTTACACATTGGGTCCCAATTGAACCTCTTGACCCAAATAGGCGCCATGACCCATTTAAATGTCAATTACCCATTTAAATGTAGCTTACCCATTTAAATGTGGTTTATCCATTTACATATAGCTTTACCCATTTTAAGGTAGCTTATCCATTTACATGTAACTTACCCATTTTAGGTAGCTTACCCATTTACATGTAACTTGCCCATTTAAATGTGGCTTCACCCATTTGATTCTCTTGAACCATATACAACATCCGTTGGGTCTTAATTGACCAATTGACCCACTGCCTTACCCATTCACTTCTAAGTAGCTCATACATGATCCATTGGGTCCCAATTGAACATTTGACCCAATTGGCAATCTTGACCCAATTAAATAATTCTTACCCATTTATTTCCATGGATCCACATCTTATAACACCCCGATTTCTCAATGATATGAATATTTACGAAAATGCTACTGGATTGGTGAATTTAATAAATGTGATTGTAAATGAGAAAATGGTGGGGCCCATTGTTCAAATTAAGACCATATGAACATATTATAAGGGTCACTTTATCATGAATGGGTAATGAACATCAAATTGGGTCAATGTGGTTAATTGGGTCAAAGGACCCAATTGGGACCCAATGGGTCAAAATGGACTTGTTTGACCATTGGGTGAGCCCAAATTTAATGGGGTTAAGCTGAAATGATTGGAAACTAAATGGAGCATAAATGGGTAGGCTTGAGGCACATATGGAAATCACATGCAAATGGCTAAAACAACCCATGATTGGGTCATGGCGTCAAATTGGATTCATAGGCTAAATGGGGACCCAATGGGTCGTGTTGACCATGTGGACCATGGTTGACCGTGTAGACCCTCAAGTGAGCTCAAATATGAGTTAAATAAGTTTGAGTTGGGACTGAAGTGAGTTGGAATTAAATCAAGTAATGAGTTGACTCAAGTGCATTAAATGAAGTGCATTAAGTGTAGTGAGTTGGGTGAGTTGAGTTGGAAATCAAAGGGACCTTGAGTTTAAGTGAGTCAAATGAAAGGTGAGTAGTTGTCTTGATCTCAAAGACTCAAAGTCAAGTGATGGCACACGTTGGAAGTGAAGTGGTGCCTTGGCCAAGCCAAGGGTCACCATGGTTGGGGGCCGTTTTAATGATGAAAGATGGAGGGGTCTTTTCATCTCAAAGGATGCATTGGTTGGTGCCAAGGGATGCCTCGGTTGGCACTAAATGCCTCCTTGGTTTGATCAAGTATTGATGAGGATTAATGAGAAGAAGTGGGGCTGTTTAACAAAAGGAATACACCACCATACTTGGCCGTTTTTCATTCCAAGGAAACCTTAGACTTTCATTTCTCTCCCTCTCTCAAGAACACACTCTCTAGGCCGAATTATACCTTGGTGTTTTCACCATTGATTCAAGCTTCTAATCGGTTAGAGACTAAGGAAGCAAGAAGGAAGGAAACAAGGTCAAAAGGAGAGAAGAGAAGCAAAGGAATTTGGTAAGTATTTCCATGGAGTTTTGTTTAATAAAATGGGATAAATGGAACATGATTTGGCCATGGGATGGCCGAATCTACCAAAGGTTCAAAATATGAATTTTGATGTTTAATAAGATGGAAAACATGGACCATAAGGTTCGACCATGAAATTTATTTGGTTAGGTTGATGGTTTTGAAGGCTACAAACCATGGAGGTTGGTACATGTTTTAATAAGACTCAAATTATATGTTAAAGAGGTTCAAAACATAGGCCATAGGGTTCGGCCATTGGGGATGGCCGAACCCCATGAAAGGAGGTGTCAAGCTTATGGAGATTTTGATGGTTTTGAGAGATAAAACCATACAAGTTGTGGAAGGGTTAAGGTGTTTAAAAATGAAGATAAAGTGTATATATTGGGTTGGCCAATGTATGGCTGAACCATATATTAATTATGGTTAAATTAGCATGTCAAAACCATGAGTAATCATGGGAAGTACTGAACCAAGTGAACCATAGGGTTCGGCCAGGGGTATGGCCGAACCCCATGGATCATTTTATATGGATTTAAAGGATGGGAAGGATGGTGAGTTATATGGACTGTTTTGTTGAATTAAAGGGTTTCAAACTTGAAGATCATGGAACAATATGAAGGGTATAAAAAGGGTTCTAAGTGAACATTTGGACAAGACATAGGTCGGCCATTTCATGGCCGAACCATGGGGTTACTATGGCTAAGTTATGATATAGAGATTCAAATGTGAAAACCATAGAGTTCGGCCATATGTATGGCCGAACCCCATGGACCATGGCTATAGGTTTTATGAATCAATTTCATGGAAATAATTGGTGGTTTTAATGTTTAAGCATGATATAATTATGTATTGGTAGCAATGGCAGTTTTGTGAATAAGGGTAACAATCAAGAGATGAAAGAGGGGACCTAAGTAAATAAGTGAGGTTCGGCCAAGATGTATGGCCGAACCCCACTTATAAATATTTTTGGATATTAATTTTTAATGGAGTGTTTTAATGAAGCTAATGGATGGAATTATTAAATCAAGGGACTTGATCTGGGGACTTTAAAATAATGGCAAAAATTGTAAATAGGGACCAAATTTAGATGACGAGGTTCGGCCATGCTGTATGGCCGAACCCCATCAAAATAAATGCATCGGATTAAAGTTGATTCATGTTTTATGTGAACAAGGTGACGGATCTCTTTAACGGCGAGCTAGTCGTGAACGGGTGACGCTTAAAAGGAACGGACACTTCAGCGAATTTTCATTAGGTTTCCTACCTACTTGTAACCACATTTATACTTGGTTTTATGATGGCTTTTATGAGACATTTGTTATACTATTATTTATCATCTTGGATTTGAATGACGAGTTTCATTTACATGCTTCATATATTCATTGGCATCTCATGCATGGACATGGGATGATGATTATGGAAAGCCTCCTTAGGCGATGAGGGTCCCGCCAGGGGGAGTGTCATGATGATAAGAATTACATTGGCCTCCTTAGGTGATGAGGGTCCCGCCAGGAGGAATATTATGATGATGAGAGTCACATCGGCCTCCTTAGGCGATGAGGGTCCTGCCAGGAGGAATATCATCAAGAAGAAATGAAAGAGTATTGTGATTTACCTTGACGATGAGAGTCTCATCAAGTGATGGCTATGTATATGGGTGATGGGTGGGACTCATTACATTTGCACTTACATACATAGCATTGATTTCAGATGTTTTGTTGATCATATACTATGATATATGCATGTTTTATATACTAACCATGTGGTAGCCTTGATCGGAAAGCCTACTGGGCGCGTTGATCTAACGCCCTAATTCTATCCTTAGAGGATGATGCAGGAAAAACAGTAAAAGGGAAAGGGATAGAGAAGGTCGTGGACCTGGAGGGGAGCCAAGCTTAAGCCCTTGAGTGTTGGAATGGACTTATATTTTATTGTCATTTGAATTACAATTTATGGACATGTAATAGCTAGTAACTTTGTTATGGTTTGTTTATAGTTTGATAATGGATATTTGGATTAACTAGTTTTAATGGCAGACTTGTACTTGCTATCTATTCAGTTTATTTCCGCAATTGGTCTAGTTTATTCCGCATGACTTGATTAGTTCCATGTGTGGATTGTTATCATGGGTTTAGTCCATGTTCACATGGGTGGCCAGTTAAGGGTCGGACTTCGGAAGTCCGAACTTAACTCGCGTCGTGACGTCGTCCGCCCTCTTCCGGTGTTATTATATTATTATTTTTTAAAAAAAAATTAGACTCTGAATCTTGGAAAGGGCAGGGGGTTACACATCTACCATCCATTGGGCAATTGACCCAACATTTACCCATCTAAGGTTCAGATCTTTTTAATTCATCCTTTCGATGACAATTTGCATATAATCCCTAGTTTGAAAATGCGGGGTGTTGCATATGAGGTGCTTCCCAACCCCACCAATCTATGTAAGTATAATAAGATCTTCAAGTTTGCTAATGAATTGTGCAACTTTTATGATATGTCTTGATAACCTCTTCATCTTAATTAATTAAGCAATATTTACGAATCAAAATGACAGGAATATGTCAGGACCAAATGGAAACAATTGTCGAGGGAGGAGGACGGGTCCTCTACCCTGTGACATACCCAATGAAACCATACGCGCAGCGATGGAGGCTTTCCAACGGATTACTGAGAACATGCAACACCCTCTTGTTAGGACACAGGAAGAAAGAGCCACTTCGTTTCTAAAGGAATTCAAGAGACCGAACCCGACTAGTTTCTCAGGAATCGAGGACCCCAGTGCGGCGAGAAACTGGCTCACTCAAATAGGCTGGATCCTAAACACCTTGGCCATTGCCGACGATTTACGGGTAACTTTGGCAACATATCAGTTGGAGGGAAACACTTATGAACGGTGGGAGGCCAAGAGTCTGGTTCGTAATGACGAACCTATGACTTGGGAGGAGTTCTCAGCGGATTTCCTTCCCGATACTTCCTCAAGATTGTCCAGGAAGCGAGGAAGAGAGAATTCCTCAACATTCAACAAGGTTCCGACACAGTGGCACAGTATGCCATGAGGTTCATCGATCTGATGCAATTTGTGCCATGGATAGTGGCAAACGAGGCCAAGAAAATCCAACATTTCGAGAATAGACTTCGACCCTTCCTTCAACGTCAAGTGGCCAGATTAACCTTCAACACCTTGGAGGAAATAATAGATCATGCTTCAAAGGTGAAGGCAGTGGATTCCATAAATAGGAGTGCCGAAAGTTCCTATAAACTTTCCTCCAACAAAAGAGACAGATTCAACCAGAAGCGGCCATTCTTCAAGAAGAGTCAGCCTGCTACAAGACAATCGAGTCAGCTTGACGTACGACAGCTAGTACGTTATACCTGCAATCAGCCTGGGCATACATCTAAGAATTTTCAAACAGGAAGGGAAAGGGCATGTTATCATTGCAAGTAGATTGGGCACATGCTTAGGGATTGCCCCTATCTCGGCAGAGCCGCACCTTCGCAAAGCACGGGGCCATCTTATTCTGTTGCACAATCATCTGTTGGCAGAGGTTCTCAGCAAACCTCTAGAGGCTCGGTGGCTCCTACTAATGGACCACCACGGAATGGATAAGGGAGAGGAGAGGGACGTCCTCAGACCACCCAGGGGAGAGTCTACACAATTGGGACTCAGAAGGAGGAGCCGATGGAGAATACAATAATGGAAGGTACACTTACTCTTTTCAGTCGTTTGGCACGAGTGCTTTTTGATACCGGTGCTTCGCAGTCCTTTATTTCTAAATCTTGTTGTGATAGATTGGACTTGCAACCGGTAGAAATAGCTTACCCACTGATGGTAGTGTCACCCTTGGGAAAAAGTGCTTTGGTAAACCAAAAATGCAAGTCATGCATTTTGAGAATTTGTGGTATAGACCGGTCCTATGACTTTCTGATTTTGGAAATGACGGATTTTGACATCATCCTTGGCATGGACTAGTTGTCAATTTACAAAATTTTGATTGATTGTTCTCAAAGGAGAATTTTTGGGGCCTCCGCAACTAGTGAATGGTTTATGGAGAAGTTAATATCCTACGAGAAGATGAGAGTCAATTTCTCTGGCCTTAGAGCGTATCCGGGTAGTGTGGTGGCAAGCATCGGATGGGAAGATGTAGGTGGTGTGGAGTCTGTTGCACCTTGGGTGGTGTGTGAGTTTATGGATGTGTTTCCTGACCAGTTAGTTGGGCTACCTCCACGCCGAGAGATAGAGTTTATCATCAACCTACAGCTAAGAACATCACCTATTTCCATGGCACCTTACCGGATGGCGCCAGCTTAACAGAGAGCGCTAGTTACACAGGTAGATGAACTCCTTAGACTCGATTTTATTCGTCAGAGCAATTCGCCTTGGGGCGCGCCTGCTCTATTTGTGAAAAGAAAGATTGATCGATGAGAATGTGTATAAATTACCGACGACTCAACCGGGTAACTATCAAGAATAAGTATCCATTACCCAGAATAGACGATCTTTTTGATCTATTAAAAGGATCAAAATGTTTCTCCAAAATCGATCTGAGGTCGGGTTATCATCAACTGCGGATTCGAGAAAAAGATATTCCTAAAATTGTTTTCAGGACGCAGTACAACTTATATGAATTCGTAGTGATGCCTTTCTGTCTGACTAATGCACCAGCCATGTTTATGGACTTGATGAATCGCGTTTTTCGGCCATACTTAAGAGAATTCATGATAGTCTTTATCGACGATATCTTGATCTTTTCATCATCTGAGGAGGAGCATGAGGTTCATCTACACATTGTTTTTCAAACTCTTAGAGATCACAGACTATACGCTAAGCTGAGCAAGTGTGAGTTTTGGCTAACTCAAGTTCAGTTCCTTGGACACGTAGTGTCTATAAAAGGGATCTCAATAGATCCAGCAAAGGTGGAAACAATGAAGAATTGGGAAAGTCCCAAAAACGTGTTCGAAATTCGAAACTTTTGTGATTAGCCGGATATTACAGAAAGTTTATCCCACACTTTTCCCAAATTGCGGTACCAATGACCCGATTGACAAGAAAGAACGTTAAGTTCGAATGGAACGATGCTTATGAAAAAACATTTTAAGAGTTAGAGGAGAAATTGACCACTTCTCCTGTTTTGATAATACCCGAACAAGGACGAGGTTATGATGTATACTGCGATGCATCTAAATCCGGTTGGGGATGTGTTTTGATGCAAGAAGGAAAGGTGGTAGCTTATGGTTCCAGACGGCCAAAGGGGCATGAGGAAAATTACCCAACTCACGATTTGGAGTTAGCAGCTATTGTCTTCTCGTTACAACTTTGGAGACATTACTTGTATGGTGATAAATCCAATGTGTTTTCTAATCACCATAGTCTCAAGTACATATTTACTCAGAAGGACCTGAATATGAGGCAGCGGCAATGGATGAAATATTTAGGAGATTATGATTTCAATCTCTCCTACCACCCAGGAAAAGCTAATGTAGTGACCGACACCTTAAGCAGGAAGTCACATGGCAACGTGGCTAGTATGGCATCCCTACAGTGGAAGATGTTCGAAGTCTTGTCTGATTATGATCTGGAGCTAATCGAGCGGAACAGATCGGCAAGGATCCACAATCTGGTTCTACAGCCCGAGATAATCGGATTGGTGATGGAAGGACAACAGAACGATCTAGAAGCAAAAGAGTTGATGACTCAGCTTTAAAGAGGAGTAACGCTGGAGGATTGGAAGATCAAGGTTGATGGAGGTCTGACTTTCAAGAAAAGACTTTTCGTACCAAAGTCGGGCGAACACAGAAGAAAAGTATTCGATTATTTTCATTGTTCTCGTTTTACAGTACATCCTGGTGGTACAAAGATGTATCAGGACTTACGGCGGCTATTTTGGTGGAAAGGTATGAAACGAGAGGTAGCAAATTTCGTATCTAAGTGTCTAACCTGTCAACAAATTAAAGCGGAACATCAACGACCTGGTGGAAAGACACAACCTCTTGAAGTAGCTAAATGGAAATGAAAGCACATCACCATGGACTTGACTAGATTCCCAAGGTCTTCCAAGAAGAACGACGTTATCTGGGTAATAGTCGATCGATTGACAAAGTCAGCTCATTTTCTGCCAGTTAAAAAGATAGATTCTTTGACTACCCTGCGTAGATTGTATATAAACGAGATAGTCAGATTGTATGGAGTACCTGTATCTATTGTATCTGATTGAGACCCTAGGTTTGTATCAAGATTTTGACAAGGATTACAGGAAGTATTGGGGACTAAGCTATGCTTTAGCACTGCTTTTCACCCTCAGACGGATGGTCAATTAGAAAGAACCATTCAAACCTTGGAGGATATGCTAAAGGCATGTGTCATGGATATGCAAGGAAGTTGGGAAGACCACTTAGCATTGATTGAATTCGTTTACAACAACAACTATCACTCCAGCATACAGATGGCACCATACGAAGCTCTGTATGGTAGACCTTACAAATCACCTCTTTGTTGGAGAAGTGGGAGAAAAAATACTTTTGGGACCGGATCTAGTGCGTAAGACGTCTGAACAAGTTGAAGTGATAAGACAACGTCTCAAAACAACCCAAAGCAGACAGAAGCGTTATGTTGACAAAAGGCAGAGACCTTTGGAATTTGAAGTCGATGACTGAGCGTTCTTACGTGCGGCACCACATCATGGAGCACAGAGGTTTAGGCGCAAGGGAAAACTATCACCTCGATATGTTGGACCTTTGGAAATTTTGAAGAGAATAGAGGAAGTGACTTATCAGCTAGACCTTCCTCAAACTATAGAAATAGTACATAGTACATTTCATGTGTCTATGTTAAAGAAGTATGAACCTGATCGATCGCATGTGATAAACTACGAGGACATTGGAGTCTCAGAAGATCTAACTTTTGAAGAAGTACCAGTGGAGATACAAGGATCTCAGATTCAAGAGCTCAGGAGAAAGTCTATTCCTCTAGTGCCAGTGCTATGGCAACATCACAACATACAACAAGTGACGTGGGAACCAGAGTCAATAATGCGGAAGCTATACCCCAGTCTATTTACGGGATAAAAAGGTGTAAGTTTTATTTTTAAATTTTGGGACGAAATTTCTTTAAAGAGGGTAGGATGTAATACCCTGACCCGATTTAAGCATAACCAGTATGATAAATCATATTTTAACCGGTTAATCTTAAAGATTATGATTAAGGCTTTACGAAAAGCCTAGGTTTGGCCCATTCAGAGCTTGAAAGCTCGATGATCCAACTCGTCTAATTGGAAGGGCAAAATAATAATTTACCATTTATCGATATTATTTACTATTTATATAATTGTTTGATTATTGTTGAATAATATTGATTTCCTTAATCAAAGATTTTAATTTATAAATATAGTATTCTATTATTTTCAGAAAATGTTATTTAAAACTACCCGAAAAGGCCCGAGAGAGAAGAAATAAATATTTTTAGACGATTTCAGAAATAAGAAAATTTTAAGAAAAAGTGTGATGTTAGACTTTAATATAATGGTATAGTTTATTTCTTCAAAACTTAAAAATAAAGGATTTAAACTCTTTTATTAAATACAAGTTAAATTAAGTAAATAGTGTCAAAATATGGATTTTGTATAAATCTATGGTTTTTAATGAATTTTAAATCTCCAAAAATTTATGATGAGTAAAGTTTATAAAACCCAACATTTTTGTTAGGTTGGATTGAATTAATTAAGTCATTTAAATCTTATTTTCAGTTAAAATCTAATTAGCACCAAAACTAGACTTATTTGCAAAACCTGTTGGAAGGACTTATCTGCAAATTATTTTTACTGCTTCTACTGTTACCACTGGTACGTGGACAACAGCTTGCGTCGCCCCCATGCAGACGCCCGTGGGGCTGCCGGTGAGGTGTCTTTCACCTGGCCTGGCTGGAGGGTTTATAAATTCTACCCTCTTCCCAGCTGGATTCACCCAGATAGAAATCTAGCCTCTGTGAAAATCAAACCATTTGCCTCTCTGTTCCTTTCAAAAATTTTACCGTAGCTTGAAAGAGGAAGATTTTATAAATTTCAGATTTTCAACCCAAGAGCTCAAGCGAAGGTAACCTTTATGTTCCTTTTTAAATTCTAACCCATCTAGAATCAAACGGAAGTAAAATTGATCAAGTTTTGACTGTTTAATTTGGATTCAAAGATTTAAGGAAATATTGAATTTTCATGTATCCCACTGGTTTTCTTATTAAATTCGGATGTTTTAAATCAGTGTTAATGTTTTAATTTGTTTTTGTTGTCAAGAGGACTCACCAAGGAGTCCGTCTAACTGGTTAGATGTGAAAAACGAACCTAGAAAACCCAATGTTTCTGGATTCGTATTTCACTTGGCCGTTGCCGTTACTGTCTGTTGTTGCAGACAGAGGAAGAAAAAGACTCTCGGAAGGTCCGAGAGTTGGGTTTCGTGTAACGCCCTGTCCTTTTTCACTAGCTTTCCAAAAATCAGAGTCTATTTTTTTAAAAAAAAAAAATGATAGAGAGCGGGACGTCACGACGCGAGCTAAGTCCGAACTTCTAAAGTCTGACCCTTAACTGGCCAACCCTATGTGTGCATGGACTAAGTCCATGAAAATGGTTCACACATAATATGTTAACTTTGTGGAAAATAACATAAACTGCGGATTATAATAGAACCTAACTCTAGTCCATTTTTAGATAGCAAAGTACTTCGTCACTTAACCAAATTAACTTAAATTAAATATCCATACCAAACCCTCCAACCATAGCAAAATATCTAAGTTATTACATGCCAAAAGTTTAGTTACTCAAATTACAAGTCCATAAGTAACTTTATCAACATATAAAACTAAACGCAATCAAGCTTCTATGTTTGGCTCCAATCACGTTCATCGTCCATTTCCTTTCCTGTATCATCCATTAGGGTAGAAGTAGGGCGTTAGAACAATGCGCCCAGTAGGTATTCCATTTAGGGTCTACACATGGTTAGTACAAAACATATATAATAACATAATGTCAAAACCACATAAAACGATGCCATGTCATGATGTCATATACAATGAGTCCCACCCATCACAAAACATCCTCTTGATGGGATTCTCATCATCAAGGTACCCCAACATAGGACTTTCGGACGCCCATATGGAGTGTGGCTCCTCCGGTTACCTCTTGATGGGAAATGCACATCAAGGTATTCCATAGTGGTCTTTCGGACGCCCGGCGGAGTGTGGCCCTTCCGGTTACATATCCTTCACCCATGCCATGCATGAGATGCTAATGAAACACGTGCTATTTTATTTTATAAACATAGCATTAAAACTCACGTTTGGAACATATCTTTTACAATCATAAAATTCATCAAAATAAGATCAAAACCATCATACATAACCCATGGTTTCAAAAAGGTAGAATCCTACCAAAGACCCCTAAGGTGTCCTTGCTTCTTAAACCGGCATCCGCTCACGATCGCGCACCGTTTGTGAGATCCCGTCACCTTATTACACAACAATCAATCAAACCATGTTCAATTTGATTTCTATTTATGTCTAAGTCCATAAACCCAACTTTGTGGGGTTCGGCCATACACTATGGCCGAACCTCACCTCACCTCTTTGGTTTTAGTTCCCTTTTTTGCTTATTTAACTCAAGTCCAAGATCATATCACTTCTCATTCATTTATTCTAACATACATAAACCCTAAGTCCATCAAACCTTCCCCATGGGGTTCGGCCATACACCATGGCCGAACCCTGGTCCATTATTTCCTCTTAATTACAATATTGCCATTATCCTATCATGACTGATCATTGAGCTTAATCCTCCATTCATTTAAACATGCACAATACTCCAAATAACCCTTAAAAATATTCCAACAAATGGTTCATTAAATGGTTCATGGGGTTTGGCCATACACTATGGCCGAACCCATGATGTTTCATTTCCATGGTCTCCATTGAATCAATCACTATATTAAGTCCATAACTGATCCATAACATAGCTCCATAAACGATCCATTAACTGTGACATAAAACTCCAAATGACCCATTAAGTTGGTTCATGGGGTTCGGCCATACATCATGGCCAAACACATGATATCATTTTTCCATCATCTTTCTTAATTTATTTACAATAATAAATCCATGACCCAAGTCCTTCCATGATGGGTTTAATCATACACTTAGGTCTCTTAAAAACATCATCTTCTTTATTTAAAAACCTATTAAGATTACCATCTTTCTCCATCATTTTTATGGTCTAAATACCTCAATATTTCCCCATGGGGTTCAGCCATACAACATGGCCAAACCCATGGTCCATGGTTCTTCACCATTGCTTCATTTAAGTTTATCATTTACAACCTTTCATACCCACTGAAAATCATTATCATAATCCCATGGTTTTCATCCTTTAAAAACCATTTACCATTACCAACATATTCCCATCTTTTCCATGGTCCAAAAATATCTAAGTCCATCTATACTTTTCCATGGGGTTCGGCCATACACATGGCCGAACCTTATGGTTCAACATTGGTCTTTAACCATTATAAAAATTAGGGTTCGGCCATTGCCCTTGACCCTTGACCCTCTTTATGAAATTTATCGAGCACTTACCGATTCCGCAACTCCTCCGGTTTCTTTCTCTCCTTCTTGCTCCTTTCCTTCCTTAGCCTCTTCTTCTTTCCTTCTTGCTCTTTAGCCGAGACTGATCTTGATGAAACCCCTTGAAGTTATTCAGCCAAGAGATATAGTTTGAGAGAGAGAGGAGGAGCTTGGGATTGAAACTACTCCAAGCTCTTATCTTGAGGGTGATCGTCCTTGTATGAGAGAGAGTGAGGGTAATGAAAACACTCTAAGTATTCTTGTCTTGAGAGTAGTAACAGCCAAGAGGAAGAGGGAGAGAATGAAATGAACACTATAGTCTTTCCTTGATCAATAAGGTCGGCCAAAGGTGGTGTCCCTTGGTGGCATCCCTTTGTAACTCCCATATTCCTTTACTTCCCTCCTTAATGGTCCATGTGGGGGTTTCATCCTTGAGATGAAACACACCCAACGGTTGTCTCTTGGGTTTCCATCTTGAGATAGAAACCGCCCCCATGTTTCCAACGTGCGCTTGCCTTGCTGTTAACCTTGTGTAACCTCCACAAAACCCCACCTCTCCATTTAATTCCCATTTGGGGGTTTCATCCATAGGGTAAAACTCCCATGTAGCCAACAGTCTTGCCTTGGCTTGGACCACAAAACCTTCCTTTTCTCTTTGATGATTCATTTGGGGGTTTCATCCATGAGATGAAACTCCCACACCTCCAACGTGTAACCCATTGGAGTTTGAATTTTAAACAACAAAATTCTTCCATTTCCCACTCCACTCAACTCATTATTTCAACTCATCATTTTAATTTAATTCATTTGAAATCAATTCAAACCCTTGATCCCATTTCCAATTTAATTCAGCCCCACATAATTTAAACTTGAACTCACTTGGTAGTCAACCCAAGTCAACCACGACCCATTGGGTCCCAATTGAGCATTTAGGTCCAATTAACAAATCTTGACCCAATTGAACACATCTGACCCATTTATTTCTATTGAAACTATTTCCACAATCCGTTGGGTCTTAATTGGGCAATGACCCAACACTTTACCTATCTAAGGTCCATATCTAATAATTCACAAATTAAATAGGTAATTTTCATATATATTAATAACTTGAAAATCCGGGGGTTACACTTCGAACATTCCGGAGCAGACACCCTCGGAAGTTCCGAGCTTCGGTTCGGGGTTCCGAAGTGTCTAGAGGCTAACTGTTTCTCCCGCATCTGTTGACGGGATATTCCGAGTCTGCTCGGAAGTTCCGAGCTTTCCTCGACAGGGGCAGAGACACACCGAGACTCACTCATTTCTCTGTTTTACCGATTTCAGTTCGGAAGCACCCTCAGAAGTTCCGAAGGACAGAACCATGTTCCAAAGGTTTTGTAGACCAGCTTTAGGCAGTGGCTCGGAAGGTCCGAAGCCACAGTACCTAGTTCCGTGGCATGTTCCGAGGAACCCAGTTTTGGTATGTAAATCTCAGTTTAATTTAAGGTTTCATGTTTTAGACCCTAGGTTTTAATGTGATGTTTATACCCCTTTTTGATAATTAAAAATGATATTAGCCCCTTTCTCTAAGTACTATGGTGTATATACTTATTGTATTCACTTCTAGGTCGATACTCTTTATCTGTGTCTCACTCAGCCCGATAGCTATCTGTAGTTGAGCGATTCTTTTTCCTGCTCATAGAAAAGAAGGGTTTGGGCACTGAGTGACCTCTAGGCCTAACTCGCTATAAGAGTAGTGGCCTGAGCACCTTATACCTCTAGGCCTAATTCAGTACGTCAACCTGGTCATGTCCAGAAGATAATATGAGAAGTGGCCTGAGCACCCTATTATATGTTGCTGATTATTGTAACTTAAAATGGTTAGTAACCAAATAAGAGACTCAGTTCCATTTCCCTTAGAGATTTCTGGAAAATAGGATAGATAGATTTGAAATACTATGAGTATGTATTGCCTTGTGTGCTATGACTGATTATTAATTGTTTATATGTTTATATGTTTGACAGATACTTCGATACCACACTTTTTCGATGAGAAGACTTAACACTGCAGTAAGAGTAAATCAGGTTAAAAAGAGGATCTAGTACAATGAGTGGTTTCAAGGATCTATTTTGATGAACCCACTCATATGCATAGTCATGATGCACTAATGTGAAGAGTGCATATGGATATTTATGATGTTGATCATATATGATGATGCTTATGAGCTGTGATGATATTAATACTGCTTCCATGTACCCTTAACTACTTAACTATTACCGGCCTTGTGCGTGTCGGTTTACATCTACTGGACCAAGTGGGCCAGTTGTTAACCTCGGGTGTGTCAGTACTGGTTTTGGGTGGGTTGGAGTTGTACTTGCAAGGATTGTAATTTGATCGTCTCGGGACTTTAATACTAATGGTCTCAGCGTAGTATCTAGGTGTTACGGTGGATGTCAGCAGTTATGGAATGATGTTGAGATTTTGGCAAGATAAAATTATTATTTTAATAATATGGATTTTGGCTAACCTGATATTTAATAAACTGCATTGTTATGTTCTTTCACTGGGCTAGCTAGCTCACACAACTCACATTTCAGGAGATGTACTTGAGAAGGAGGAACCTTAGTATCAAGCTTAGGAAGGATAAGTTGTTGCGTTACTTTGGGATTCCCATGGACGGGAACTTGTTATTGATGTTTGGTTCTTTGGAACCATATTTTTTGTATATAAGTATCGTATATTGTACTTATTATGTTTTGGCTTGTATAAACCGCTATGTGACCGCAGTTACTTTGATTTGTATAAAAGTTATTCCGTTATGGAAATATTTGATTATATGATTTGTGTTGCACATGGGTAGATTTATGGTATGTGTGGGAGTCCACATGTTGAGAACATGTGTGGCTTTTATTGCTGGGCCTAACTCTTGATCCAACCCAGTTAGAAGTCTTTGAGATTAGTTTATAAAAAAAAAATCAGTAGCGTTCCAGGTCCACTTTGGGTCGAGGCGTTACAGGATAAGTTTGACTTATGGTAATTTTCTTCCTTTGCTTTTTCATTCCGCTCTGATACCAACTAAAATGACCCACCTTTTTTCCATTGATTAAATCAAAGTAAATTCTTTTTTATATACGAAAAAAGGACAGATACGTCACGATGCGAGCCGAGTTCAAGTCCGAAGACCAAACCCTCGACTCGCACAATTCTAGCACACACGTGGGTCAACCCACCAAATATTTATGTGTGTACTAGCATAACATTTGTGAAATAAAATGTGTGGAAATAATACTTGCGGAATTATAATATCAAACATTTTAATAGCCAGGATGGAAATTACATCAAACCAAATCCAAAATAAAAGTTATCTAAATTATTACATCATTGAATCCTATGAAATTACATAGTTCTATCAAACTGTCCAAAATAAGAACTATGAGGTCTCGAGCATCTCCTGATCCATCTCATCATCGAGCATGATTATTACTAGGTCTAGCTTCTTCTCCTTTTGTAACGCCCTCCCTTTTTCACTCGATGAAAATCAGAGTATTTTTTTTTTATATATAAATAGAGAGTGAGAGAGAGCTGTAACGCCCAGCCCTTTTTTACTCGCCCAAAAATCAGAGTCTACTTTTATTTTTTTTTGAAATAAAGAGTGAGAGAGAGCAAGACGCTACGACGCGAGCTAAGTCCGAGCTTCCAAAGCTCGGCCTTAACTGGCCAACCATACGTGTGCGTGGACTAAGTCCAGTAAAACGGTTCACACGCATTAAGGCTATACTTTCTGAATAAACGTAATACGGAATTAATGTAAGATTGTGCTACTAACCCTATCCATTTTTAACAAAGGAAGTCCATCACAAATAATTAACTTAAGTTCAAATGTCCAAAAATATAACCAAACCATCGCAAGATAGTTCTAAGTTATTACAGTCCCAAAATACGAATAACTCAAATTACATTATCCGAAAATAAAACTTAAATAAAGTCAGTCTAATTTATCCAAGCTCCTAAGCTTGGCTCCTTTTGCGTCCTTCGTTCCGTGCATTCCCTGTATCATCATCTAAGGTAGAAGTAGGGCGTTAGTCAACGCGCCTATTAGGAATTCCGAATAGGGTCAAACACATGGATTAGTATAAAAACAGAATAAATACATAATATCAAAATCATGCTAAGTCAATGCCATGCCATGGGTGTCATATGCCATGATTTCCCACCCATCAACCATATCTCAAACACATAGATAATCCTCTTGATGAACAAGCCACATCAAGGTATTCATTGTCATGACTCCCCACGTATGCCTTATCGGTCCCACCGAACAGAGCGTGGACTCCTCTTTCATTTCAAACATCATATACCATTTCTCAATCGGAATCAGTGTGGATCCCTCCCCACGTTTGTTTATCGGATACCCGAATGGAGCATGGACTCCCCTCATTTGTTCCCTCCCATGCCATGCATGAGATGTGAGTGCAAACATTCTATTTCATATTAAACATAATAGCATTGAAATTACATCCTTAAAACACAAGCATTTTATATGAAAATAGATCATCAAAATATGGAATTAAAAACCATTACATATACATAGTCCAAGGTTTTCAACAAGGTAGGAATCCTACCCAAGTCCGATCTACTGTCTTTATCTTGTTTCGCATGAATAGTCGTTAACCGTCACGTGAAAACGAGTCACGTCTCTTTACCTTATCAATTTAAATCATACATATTTATAAATTTCAAATCAACTTTTTATTTTAATTTCATTTACGCATCATAATCCTTAAACTGGTTAAGACCCCCAATGGGGTTCGGCCATAGGATGTGTTCATGTCCACCATGTAACACTCCGGATTTTCAAGTTATTAATATATATGAAAATTACCCATTTAATTTGTGAATTATTAGATATGAACCTTAGATGGGTAAAGTGTTCGGTCATTTCCCAATTAAGACCCAACGGTTTTGGTAAATGGTTTCAATAGAATTAAATGGGGCTTAATTAAATTAGTAATGCATTATGTCTTTAATTAATTATTATGCGCATAAAGGGAACTTGGAAGATTACTATGGCCGAACCCCATGAAGAAGATTGGGGATTGATTATAATAATTTTAATGAAAAGAGATGACAACATGGCCGAACCCCATGGAAGGACTTTGGTGATTTTTAATGGAAGTTTGGAGGAACGAAATCTTAGAGTTATGCTTATGGTTTTAAAAGGTTTTACAAGGTTTGGATGAATGTAAGAAATTAAAGAACCATAGGGTTCGGCCATGTTTCATGGATGAACCCCATGGAGGTGTGTTGGTAATGTTTATGGGTTTTTGAAGGATGAACTCCATGGAAAATTATTCATATTTTTAAAAGTTTTTACATGGAGAAATATAGAATTGGTTACATGTATTTAGATCATGGAAGATCAAGGATGAATGATTTTTAAAGAGAAGATTTTGAACCATAGGGTTCAGCCATGGTGTATGGCCGAACCCCATGGAAGTTGTTACTAATTTAAAAAGTGATGGGATCGGTTGGATTGTCTCTATGAGTGAGGTTCAGCCATGGTGTATGGCCGAACCCCACTAGGGTTTATTTTATGGAGGATGGTTATTAAATTAGAAAGTTTCTAATAATGGACTTTTGGATAAAAAAATGAAAAAACCTTGAGTTATGGATTCAAGAATGGGAATTGATAAAATTGGAAAGTTAGACATCATACGGTTCGGCCATGGTGTTTGGCCGAACCACATGAATCAATGTTATGGATCGGTTTTGGACATAAACATAAGGTAATGGCAAAAATGTAAATATGGTCTAAAATGAAAGACCATGGGTTCCGCCATGGTGTATGGCCGAACCACATGGGAAATATTTGGTGGATCATGTTTGGATTAAGGAATCGGTTATGGACTTAATATAGTAATTGATTAAATGGAGAATTTATTGGAGGATACAAATATGTGCTTATGGATTATGTTATTGGATTATGGGTTATGTTAGCCATGGATGTCAATGTTGTAAATAACTGAAATCAATGGACCATGGGTTCGGCCATAGTGTATGGTCGAACCCCATGGGGAATGTTTGCTGAACTTAAGGTTTGATGTATCTTAGATGATTAATTTGTTTATCATTAGATTAATGAATAAAAGTGGTATGAATGGCATTGTTGTAAATATAAGTAACAATGAAAGATCATGGGTTCGGCCATGGCGTATGGCCGAACTCCATGAGGAATGGTTTATGGACTTAAACATAATAGGAAATCAAATGAAACATGGGTTTAATTGATTGATGTATTATAAGGTAACGGGACCTCACAAGGTGTGTACAATCGTGAGTGGTTACCGGACGAAAGCGCAAGGTCACGTTAGTGGTCTTTGGTAGGATTCCACCTCTTTGAAACCATGAGTTTATGTATAATATTTATTGTCTTATTTGATGATTTTATGTTGAAAAAATATGTTTTAAATGTGAGTTTTAATGCTATGTTTATTATATAAAATAACATGTGTTTCATTGGCATCTCATGCATGGCATGGGTGAAGGATATATAACCGGAGGGGCCACACTCCGACAAGGCGTCCGAAAAACCTATGTGGGGTACCTTGATGTGCTTTTCCATCAAGAAGAAGCCGGAGGGGCCACACTTCATCGGGGCGTCCGAAAGACCTATGTGGGGGTACTTTTATGTACTTGTGATGGGTGGGACTCATTGCATTTGACATCATGACATGGCATGGTTTATATGGTTTTTGACAATATGATATTATTATATATATTTTGTACTAACCATGTGTTAGCCCTAATTGGAATACCCACTGGGCGCGTTGTTCTAACGGCATACTTCTACCCTAGTGGATGATACAGGAAACAAGGAGAACGATGAACGTGAAACGGGCCAAGCATAGGAGCTTGGATGCTTTTAGTTTATATTTTAATTAAGTTACTTATAGACTTGTAATTTGAGTAAGTAGACTTCGGACATGTAATAAATTAGATGATTTGCCATGGTTGGATGTTTTATTTGGATCATTATGTTATGATAATTATGGATAAAGACTTGACGTACTCTGCTATATGAAATGGAATAGAACTCGGTTCTATTATAATTCCGCATGTTTTGATTTTAATCCGCATGTTTATATTGTTATGTGTGAACCGTTTTCATGGACTTAGTCCATGCACACATAGGGTTGGCCAGTTAAGGGTCGAACTTTAGAAGTTCGGACTTAGCTAACGTCGTGACGTCCCGCTCTTGCTCACTCTTCTATTTATAAAAAAAAATAGACTCTGATTTTCAAAAAGGAAAGCGAGTGAAAAAGGACGGGGCGTTACACACCAAGACTCATCAGTGGGGTTCGGTTCTCACTATTTGGTTTTGACTCCTTTCCTTTAATCCTTGTTTTATTTTAAATACCGCGGGTCCACCATCATTTATTTTCTTTTTATTTCTTACCTTGATAATCCATATTTAATTATTTAACTTTTTAAACATACCTAGATCCATAAAGTCATCCATGGGGTTCGGCCATACAACATGGCCGAAACGACGGTTCTTCCTTTTCATTTTCTTTCCAACTTATATCATCTTGAGCATGGGTTTTTCTTAAAAAATTACATCCAACATGTTTTAGGTCACTTGATGGGGTTCGACCATACAACATGGCCGAACCTCATCTAGTCTCTCTTTGAGTCCTCAAATGATCCTTATATAGAAACTAGGGTTCAGCCATGCAAGAGGCCGAACCTTGTTCTTTGATTATTTTTCCTTAATCTTAGTATTACAACATAGTTTTGAATATCCTTCCACATTTGTTTCAACCATTTAACCATTGTCCTCATCATCATCCATTAATCATGTATAACCATAGTCCTCATCATCACAACTGATTTGTACAACTTATCTTACTCACGAACAAGGTTAGGGTCACGTCCATTTTTCAACCTCTAAATCCATATTTCGAAATTTGAACAATACTTTACTTTTATGTCCATCTCATTGCTATTCCTTGAACGGATTTTTACACTCTATGCCCCATAACACTTTGGCCATTCCATAGCCGAAACCATGGTTCTGTTAGCTTCTTTTAACCATTAAACTCTCATTGAATATTACATACCTTTCCCGCGTCTCCTCCGTTTCTTTAGGTCTGATTTTGCTCCTCCGTCTTTCTCCTTCCTTAGTCCTTGTTCTTCCTCTAGAGCCGAAATGGGAGAGAGAGAGAGAGAGAGAGAGAGATGATGCCAATCTCATGAATGTAAGGGATGGATTTCGGCCACTATTGTGGAGTGTCCCTTGAGCTAATATCTTTTATGTGAAAGACCAATGTTTCCTTAGTGCTCTAGGTGTAGCAATGGAGAGGAAGAGAGATAGAGAAGAGAAGATGATCTCTAAGTTTCTTAGAGGTGTATTCGGCCAAGGAGTGTAGAGAGGGAGAGCGATTGAGATGAAAAACTCCTAAGGGAGGGTCCGGTCAAAGAGGTGTGGGTTGAGAGGGGGAGATAGGGAGAGGATGAGATGAAAATCTCTAACTCTTTTGTCTAAGGGAGAGGATCGGCCCTAGGGTTTGGAATGAGCCCTTTGTATCTTGCCCTAGCCTCCCAGCCACCCTCTTTACATCTTGGTCTTTCCCATGTGTCCCTTGGTTAACCAAGGAGACACATGGCTTACACTTGGAGCCTTCTCCCCACTCCCAACGGTTTTGTCTAGGGTTTTTCTCCCATGAGGTGGAAACCCTCCACCTCCCTTTGACTCATTTCAAATGGGAGTCTCTTCACATCCCTTTCAACTCAACTCACTTTAAATGAAATTCATTGCCCTAACTCAAGCACTTGAACTCATCCATGCAACTCAAGACTTAAATTTATTTCTTAATTAAATAGTTCCTTAATTCAACTCACTTCACTTAACCCACTTGAACTCATCCATGACCTCACCCATGGTTGACCAAGTCAACCTTGGTAGCCGACCTTACATGTGACCTTAGACCACTCTCCACCTCACTTGATGAGGTGGATTTGGGTCCCTCTTGGCTATGCCACCTCCATGTCACCTCATACACTTGCCACCTCACTTGATGAGGTGGATCCCATGCCTTAGATCTTAATTGGGTACATGACCCGATTAAATCAATTCCTTACCCATTTACTTTAAACATCAATTCAACTTGACCCATTGGGTCCCAATTGCGTATTTGACCCAATTAACTACATTTACCCAATTAATTAGAATCAACTCTATCCATGATCGGTTGGATCATAATTGGGCCATTGCCCCAATTCTTATCCATCTAACATTCATTCCATCTATAAATCTTAAATTTAACAATTAAAATAGATAATATCCAATATAATAATTGCATTGAAAATCTGGGATGTTACAAGAGCGGGTAAATGTCACGATGCGAGCTAAGTCTGGGTTCCCAAAACCCGACCCTTAACTGGCCACCGATACGTGTGCGTAGACCAGGTCCACTATAACAGTTCACAGGCTTTGCATTTAACTGCGGAATTATTTTATGAATAAAATTTACTATCATTATCCATGATATTAATAAGCAAGGAAGCCAATCACTATTAAATTAACTGAAACTTAAATATCTAAAATATCATCAAACCATAGCAAAATAAATCTAAGTTATTACAATCCCAAAATTATCAATTATTTTAATACTTCATTCCAAAATCAAGCTAAGTAATATAAGAATAAATTTGCACAAGCTCCTATGCTTGACTCCCATCATGTCCCAAATTCTTGTCGTTTCCTGTTCCATCATCTAAAGGGTAGAAGTAGGGCGCTAGTCAACGTGTTCAGTAGAATTTCCAAATAGAGTTATGTACACATAGGATCAATATCAAATCAGGATAAGTACATCATAACAAAACTCTAAAACATCTCATAGTACTAAAAACAACGCATGATAATCATATCCAAATCACGCTAATGTATGTTTCATGTCATGAGTGTCATATGCCAATGATCCCCCACCCAATCTCCATATCCAATCACAATACAAGCCATATCAATAGTTTCCTTGATAAAATAAAACCATATTAAGGTGTTCCCTTGGCCTTTTACGTCTGCAGTATTTTGTGACGGCACCACCAGGTCACTGTTATACCTCCCCACGTGTGTTAATCGGAATTACCGATGGAGCGTGGACTCCTCCCTCTGTGCAAGGTTTTTGGACTGGTTACCCCGGAGCTCATTGGCCCAATTTACGTCGTACCCCTATCTAGCAATCTCGGATAAGGCCAAAATATCAATGGTTCACATAGCTTCTTTCAAGCTAGTTTTCAAGCCCCAAGTCATGTCCGGACAACTCATAACTTGGCTTGCTGTCCCATGTACTCCCTATAACGCCCGCCTCTTTTCACCGTAAAATCAGAGTATATTTTTTTTAAAAAAAATGATAAAGTGACAAAGGGCACGGACGTCACGACGCGAGTTAAGTTCCGAGCTTCTAAAGCCCGGCCCTTAACTGGCCAACCCTACGTGTGCGTGGAACATAAGTCCACGAGTACGGTTCATGCGTAGAAAGTAAGCTCGCGGAATATAAAATTACATGTGAAATGATAATAGAGACTGTCCTACCAATTTTCAGATAGCAGGGAAGAAACATCCGTAAATTTACTAAAATACCATTAACTGTATTGTCCAAAAATACAATCTAAACATAGCAAGCCATCTAAGTTATTACATACCGACAAGCTAGTTTACTCAATTTACATTTCCAAAATGAAATAATTTCAATTTAGACAAAATATCTAGACTGTCTTTCCAAGCTCCTAAGCTTGGCTTCCATCTCGTCCTTCCGGTCCGCCATCTCCTGCATTGTCAGCTAGGGTAGAAGTAGGGCGTTAGAACAACGCGCCCAGTAGGACTCCGAGTAGGGCTAGTACATAAATTAGTAATAACAGCATACTGATAATAACCCAATGAAAAATTGATAAACCACGTGTAGTGAAAATATAAGATGTATGCCATGCCCTGGGTGTCTATATTATGAATCCCACCCATCATTCCTGACATATACTGTCATATCCCTCTTGACGGAAAAGCCTCATCAAGACATGTCCTACCTCAAAATACCCCCCTTGACGGCAAATCCTCGTCAAGGTGTCCCCATGCCTGTTCTCGGTCGCCCCGACGGAGCATGGACTCCGGTTTGTTTATTTTTTTCCGCCCATGCCATGCATGAGATGTAATGCATTATGCTATGTAATATATACGTCTCATAACTTTAGTTTATCATACATAGCCTTGGCATATAATGCATCATCTTAAAATATAAATCATAGTATTAACATAACATTCATAATCGTAAAACAAACTCATCATAAGATAAATCCCATAGTACATAAAATAAGATAAAAATACCATACATATCCATGGCTTACAAAAAGGTAGGAATCCTACCAATTACCGACTCGCGTCTTTACTTCGTTTTCGTCGGACAATCCGGCTACCGATTCGCGCTATCCGGTACCTTATTATACATTTACCGTATTAGTCCGTATTTTATTTCGTGATTAAATCTCTAACTGATCACAAACCTAGGTCAATTAATGATCTTTAATCATGTCACAAGATTATCATAAACCAGCCCTTATCTTAGCCTCTTTTTCCATTGATTTAAAACACATCCATAAATCCAATTTTGGCCATTTTAAATATTCCGATTTGCGAGCCTAAAACCCAGCATCTATCCATTTCATTTATGTACATTCTAAGTCCAAAATTCATCCCTAACTTAAATCCATTAAGGATTCATTAATCATGATCTAGTATCATAAACTCAGTTCCTTTAATTTACATACTCTCCATTTCTCCTACTGGATTAACAACGACCTCTGAAGATGTTCAAAAACTGTACATTTCAATTCAGTCGACTGAATTACCAGTTCAGTCGACTGACTTCGAATCCGAGTGTCTGCTTGTCCTACCAATTCAGTTTCAGTCGACTGAATTACACATTCAGTCGACTGAAACATGGTTCATACCCCTTTCAGTCGACTGAATCACAGATTCAGTCAGCTGATTTTGTATCAGGTCATCTGTTTGTTCTGTCAGTTTATTTTCAGTCGACTGAATCATAGATTTAGTCGGCTGAACTTTCAATCATCCCTTTACACGTTCAAAAATCATCCCTTCAGCCGACTAAATCATACATTCAGTCTGCTGAAACTTCCAGAACCCTTTTTTTTTTTTTTTAATCCGAAAAGTTTGTGTTCAGTCGACTGAATCATGAGTTCAGTCGACTGAAACTCCCAGAAACTCATTTTTATTACAAGTCATCACTAGTTCAGTCGACTGAATCCCCAATTCAGTCGACTGAAACTCCCAAAAACTTGTTTCTGATTTGTTTATCACCAGTTCAGTCGACTGAATCATAGATTCAGTCGACTGACTGTTCTGTCAGTCTTCTCCATTGCATATTTTGTATATTTTTTTCCTTCATGGTTCTCTCATTTAAACTCCTTAAAAATTACTCACTTCTTAATCACTTAAATATATATATATACAATCTCTTGCTTTAAGAATGCTTACCACCCGACGACTCCTCCGGTCCTTCTTTCCTCTTTGCTCTCCTTCCCTTTTATCTTTGGTAGGTTAAGATCTTTGATCAAGGGTGGCAATCCCCAACCCTAGAATCGGCCATGGTAGGTTTTGTGTGTGAGAGAGAGAGAGGGGAAGGTAATGAAAAACAAGATCCAACCTTTGATCTTAGAGTGGTGAAATAATGCTTTACTTCTTTTCTTCTTTCCTTCTTTTCTTTTTTCCTTAACTCTCTTTCTCTTATCCTTCCTTGTGTGGGACGTCCATGGAGAATGAAAAATGGAGAGAAAGTTGAATGAGAGAAGAATAGGAAAAGACATCAAGGCTTATCCCATTTTTCCTCTTTACCTTGCATTAATTACCCCCCACCAACCTTAAGATATTTTCAAGATATTTTATTTTTTTCTTTAGATCTTTTATTTGCTTTTTGGCTTAAGCCTCTATTCTCCCTAAGTCCCAACGTGTTTAACATTGGAGGTGGGGTAGCTTGGTCTCCCTTTGACAAAATTTTTAACCCATTTAGCCACCAATTTAATAATTTAATTATTTAATTAATTAATTACTTTAATTCCCATTTACTTATTTAAATCACCTTAGGTTAATCGATTATACTTAACCTAATTGCATCATTCAACTCATGGTTGACCAAGTCAACCATGGTGGCCGGCCCCACCAAACCTTGGGTCCACACTTGGCCACATCGCCATGTTTAATTCCAAATAACTTAGGTGGTTAAATTTTATTGAGCCCCCTCTAAATGGCCCAATTACATTTCCATCTAGCCCATTTACCTTAGAGCATAAGCATCTTGACCCATTGGGTCCCAAAGGAGTATTTGACCCAATTTGACCATTTTTGACCCATTTAAATAAATTTAAACCCAAACCATAATCTATTGGGTCATACTTGGCCCTTCATCCAATTTTGGCCCATTTACCATTTACTCCACCAATTTTCTAATTTCCATCATTAAAATAAATAGTATTCACATTTATATTAATTCCAAAATTCCGAGACCTTACACTCCCTCCCATGCCATGCATGAGATCATGAATGCAATAATGCCATTTCATTTCAAATCACATGTTACCATAAAAAAAAACAGTTCATAATCATATATATTTATTTAATCAAAGTAAGTCATCATGTTTCAAAATACAAATCAGCAACACAAATATATAAATAAGATCCACTTGTATTTCAATGAGGTAGGAATCCTACCCAAGTCCAATTTACTGTCCTTTTCTTGCTTCGTATGAACAATTGCTAACCGTCGCATGAAAGTGAATCACACCTCTTTACCTTATCAATTCAATCACATACATATATCAATTTGATTTTTCCTCTTAATTTAATTACTCCTCACATCCTACCAGATAAACAGAAATATCTGAAAAATATTCAAACTTTTAAATTCAAGCGACTGAATCCCTTATTCAGTCGACTGAATCACGTCCAATTATTGTTCTCTGCCTTGTTGCAGACTTTCAGTCGACTGAAATACATATTTAGTCGGTTGAAACCCAACTCAGTACTGTTATTCCTTGACTCGTTAATCTTTCAGTCAGTTGAAACACGCCTGATCCTTTTACTTATTCAATACGTCTATGTTCAGTCGACTAAATCCTAGATTCAGTTGGCTGAACCACCAATAAATCCCATATATTTAATCCAGCCCATGTTCAGTGGACTAAATCACAAGATTCAGTTGGCTGAAACTCCTAGAAATTGTTTTCTGTTTTGGCCAATTCCAGACTGACTATTTATCAGTCTCTTTTGTTTGATTATTTGACTGCACCCTTCTTCATGGAATTCACTCCTAATCTTATTTAAACATAGATAATATTATTCACATAACCCTTAGAGAGTTTACTCCACCCTCTAGCCAAAGCTAAAGTCTTTTCATAATCTTTTCCATCAATGGTTGATATTCTAGATTCGGATATCATCTTTCCTTTTCATTTCAAGCCACTAATCAATCCTTGAATGGATTCTCAACTTTCATGACCCTATAACTATTTGGTCATTCCTTTCAAGAAATCTGGAACCCATAGGTTCGGCCATACCATGACCAAATCTATAGTTCACCCTTAATCTTAATCCTACATTGTTCTTAAATTTAAAACATACATTTTCCGTCTCCTTCTTTCTTTTGCTCTGTCTTTCCTCTTTAATCCTTCTCCTTCCTTGGCGCTTTTCTGATCCTCTAAGTGTAGAGATAGAATCGAGAGAGAGAGAAGAGGAAAGGAAACCAATCTTTTGTTTCAAAGTGTGGGAGCTGGCTAGAACCAATCTTTGTATACCAGCCCAAACCTTTCAACCACCCTCATTATGATTTGTCTAAACCAAGGAGTCTCTTCGTTTAACTAAGGACATCCTTGGCTAAAACCAAGGCATCCCTTTGACTCCAACGAGTGTACCTTGTGTTCCATCCATTGAGATGGAAACCCTCCATCCCCCACTCAACTCACCTTGAGATGGAAGTCTCCTCAACTTGCATCTTAACTCATCCCCAACTCAAGCATTATTTAACTCACTTGAACTCATTCAAGTAACTCTTAAACTCAAGACTTGAATTCACCTCTTAATTAAATAAATCCTTAACTCAACTCAAATGAATTCACTTATGGTTGACCAAGTCAACCACGACATGGCCGGCCATGAATGTGGTGACATGGCACGTGGGTCCCATCCTTGCCATGTCACTTACATGCCACCTCACTTGAAGAGGTGGATTAGTGCATTGGGTCTTAATTGGATAGTTGACCCAATTAAATTAACCTTACCCATTTACTTTAAAATCAGCTCATCTATGACCCATTGGGTCCCAATTGGGCAATTGACCCATTTAATTACATTTACCCAATTACTTCCAAATCAAATCCCATCCATGGTTCATTGGATCTTAATTTGGTAATTGACCCAACTCCTTACTCATCTTATATCTATTTCAACCATTAATCTTAAATTCAATAAGTTTGTAATTCAAAATAGACCAAATCCAATATATTATAAGTGATGAAAATCTGGGGTGTTACAATATTACACACTTTTGAAATTTTCGTCTCGAAAATCGAGTGAAGTAAGGTTTTAAACAACTTATACAAAAACTCAGAATGAACTGCTCTCATTTCTGATTCAAGTTCCCAGGTGGCTTCTTCATTATCATGCCGGTCCCATACCACCTTGACGAATTGAATTACTCAGTTCCATAACATCTTTTATTCCGTCTCAATCACTCTGACAGGCCTTTCGTCGTAGGTCACGTCGCTTGCACTTCTATGTCTTGTACGTTCAGCACATGAGAGGGGTCAAGATTGTACTTCTTCAACATAGATACATGGAACACGTCGTGTAGTGATGACAACTGTGGAGGGAGTATCAGATGATAAGCTACTTCCCCCAACCTCTTTTGGATTGGAAAGGGTCCACGAATCTGGGTGACAGCTTCCATTTCTTTCCAAATCGCATGTGTCCCTTTCGCGATGAGACCTTCAAGAATACCAAATCTCCTACTTCAAACTCAAGAAATCTCCTTGTTTTGTCAGCGTAGCTCTTCTGACGACTCTGTGCAGTGAGTAGATGTTGTCGTATTACTTTAATCTGTTCCGTAGTCTCTGCAACTAGATCAAGTCCAATAAGTGCGGGCTCTCCGACCTCTGTCCAACACACTCATGATCTACATGGTCTACCATACAACGCCTCAAATGGAGCCATCTTGAGACTTGCCTGGTAACTGTTATTGTATGAAAACTCAACCAGTGGTAAATGATCTTCCCAACCACCCTTGAAATCTAACATGCAGGCTCTCAGCATATCCTCCAATGTCTGTATTGTTCGTTCCGACTGACCATCAGTCTATGGGTGGAAAGCTGTGCTGATTAACAGATTTGTTCCCATAGCCGACTGCATGCTCTGCCACACTCTGCTGATGCATCTACCATCTCTGTCAGACACAATAGTCCTGGGGATACCTTGTAGTCTAATGATATCCTTGATATATCGTCATCCAAAGTCTCAGACGAGTCTGTCATCTTAATTGGAAGAAAATGTGCAGACTTGGTCAGACGATCTACCACAATCCATATTGCATCGTTGCCCTTTGATGACCTTGGTAACCCTGTCACAAAATCAATGGAAATATGTTCCCATTTCCATTCTAGCACTGGTAAGGGTTTGAGCAATCCCGGTGGTTTCTGATGTTCTGTCTTGACTTGCTGACAAGTAAGACAATGAGAAACAAAGTCAGCTACATCTTTTTTGAGTCCATGCCACCAATAATGTCTTTTCAGATCATGGTACGTTTTGGTGCTTCCCGGATGAATAGAGAATTTTGTTTGGTGTGCTTCGATCAACAACTCTCTTCTGCAGCTTTAAGGCACATATGTCATGCCTCAGAATAAGAGACCTTGTCTAGGTCGTAATTCCCATTCAGATACGACCTCACCAGTAGACATCTTGGCCCATATTTCTTCCACTTCCGGATCTTTCCACTATTCTTGTTCAATCTTGGTAATCATGTTGGACCGTTCCATCAAATTATACATGCTCCCACGGTCCTTGGTGTACAAATTAAACTCTCGAATAGTCGTCAGCATTTCCCATTCCTTCATGATCAAACTGGCCACAGTTGCATGTGACATGCGGCTGAGGGCATCCGCCACTTTGTTCGCCTTGCCAGGATGATATCGCAGTGCAAATTCACAATTTTGCAGATATTCATCGATCTGCGTTGCCTCATATTGAGTTCCTTCTAAGCAAACAGATACTTTAAACTCATGTGTAGATAGTTTTTAGCTGCCTTGAACCAAATGCCACTATATGATGACTTTGGGTGAGAGAACACCCAAGTCCTTCTCTTGAAGTATCACAATATACTTCATATCCCTTTCCTCTTTCCGGTAAAATCAAAATAGGAGCAGTCGTAAGCTTTTGTTTTAGATCCTCCAATCTTCGGTTGCATACATCTGACCATTCGAATTTGACTCCTTTTTGGGTTAGTCGGGTGAATGGAGCCGCAATCTTGGAGAAGTCCATAATAAATTTTCGATAGTAGCCAGCCAGTCCCAGAAAGCTGCGGATTTCGGTCACATTCTTTGGAGCTTTCCAGTCCCAGAAAGTTGCTGATATGACATGTCCTAAGAAGTTGACTTCAGATAGCTAGAACTCGCACTTGCTTGCTTCAGTGTATAACTGATTCTTCTTCAGGGTATCCAAGACTATCCTCAGATGCTCAGTATGCTCTTTCCGACTGGTGGAATAAATCAGGATATCGTCAATGAAAACAATCACGAACTTATCTAGATAAGGTCGGAATATTTTTTTCATCAGCTCCATGAACACGACTGGTGCATTTGTAAGTCCAAACGGCATGACCACATATTCATACAGTCCATACCGAGTTCTGAAAGCTGTCTTCACTATGTCTTCATCCCTGACACGGATTTGATGGTAACCTGACATCAGATCAATTTTGGAGAAATAGCTGGAACCTCTGAGTTGATCGAACAGGTCATCAATTCTGGGTAGAAGATACTAGTTCCTGACTGTCAGCTGATTCATTTTCCTGTAATCCACACACATCCGAAGAGTACCATCCTTCTTCTTTACAAATAATACCGGTGCTCCCCAGGATGAAGTGTTGTTCCGGATGCATCCCAGTCTGAGTAACTCACCAATTTGTTTCTTCAACTCAGACATTTCTGCTGGGGCCATCCGGTAATGAAGCAATGATACAGGAGTAGTGCCAGGGTACAGTTTGATCTCGAAGTCAATATCCCGTTTTGGAGGCAAACTAGGGAGTTCTGTTAGAAATACCTCTGCATAGTCTTTCACTACTGCAGGTAGTTCTGCCATCGGTGCCTTGTCTAGTCTGATGTTGTTCAGTACTAGATGGTTCATTTCTTCATGCACTCTTCTGGTCATAGGAATGCTCTGTCTGTCGGCATGTACTACATATCGTTTTCCCTCGGGTGACCAAAATATTACTCTGCGAAGATGATAGTCAATGCTGGCCTGGAAGTTAGCCAACCAATTCATGCCAAATATGATGTCGTACTCTATCATCTCGAGTACCAGATAGTTGAATTTAAATCTAAACCCAGCAAGTTCAGTGTCTACAGAAGTGCAGATCAGACCCAGTGATGTGTCTCTAATAGGGGATATAATAGTAAGTACAGTGGACAATTGTTGTACTAGAGTACCAGTAACAGATATGAAGGTAGCAGATATAAAGGAGTGGGATGCTCCTGAATCAAATAACGTGAAAGCATAAGAACTACCAACTACTTCCATACCTTGAATCACCGAATGATCCACTGTCTCTGAAGGAGTAACAAAAGTATATAACCGTCCAGATCCTGTAGGAATAGGTGCTCGTCCTATCAGATTATGTGCTCTAGATGCCTGTGAATGAGCTGGAGGATGGAAAGAACCCCTGGAGTGCAAAGGTCTACTGTTCTGTGGACACTCCCTCTTGAAATGGCCCTGTTGGCCACACTGGAAACAGGTTCTAACACCTCAAGGAACTTGAGAGACTGGTTCTGATGTGGAGGGCTGATAGGGACGAAAACCTCCAGTGGACCCAGTAGAAGATGAGGGTCTCCCAAAGTTGGGTCTGAATCTCCTGTTTGGGCAGAAAGTATTTCCCCCGCTCTGACCTCGACGATTATCCACAAACTTGACTATTTCCATCAGCTCTTGCTCAGCTATGCTAGCTTGACTAACCACTTCCACCAAAGTAGCTGATTTGAATATTGTGACTTTGGCTCTTAAGTTAGGTCGCAGGCCTCATTCGAATTTCCGAGCCTTCTTGTATTCGGTGTCCACCATTATAGAGCATAACATAATAAGCGAAGAAACTCTTGATAATAGTCCGCAACCGTCATGGTGCCTTGGACCAGAGATATGAACGCTGGTGTCTAGCGTTCCTTCTCTTCCTCTGGAAAATAGTGTAACGCCCGCCCCTTTTCACCGAAAGTCAGAGCCTATTTTTTTTTTTTACAGTGACAAAAGGCGCGGACGTCACGACGTGAGTTAAGTTCCGAGTTTCTAAAGCCCGGCCCTTAACTGGCCAACCCTACGCGTGCGTGGAACATAAGTCCACGAGTACGGTTCACGCGTAGCAAGTAAGCTCACAGAACATAAAAATAAATGCGAATGATCATAGAACTATCCTACCAGTTTTTCAGATAGCAGGGAAAAAATACCCAATTAATTACGAAAATGCCATTATACTGTATTATCCAAAATAATATCTAAACATAGAAAACTACCTAAATTATTACATTTCCGACAAGCTAACTATACAAATACATCTTTTCCAAAATAAAGTAAAACAAAATAATTAATCCGCCTCCCCAAGCTCCTAAGCTTGGCTTCCGTCTCGCCCTTCCGGTCCGCCATCTCCTGCATCGTCAGCTAGGGTAGAAGTATGGCGTTAGAACAACGCGCCCAGTAGGATTCCGAGTAGGGCTAGCACATGGGTTAGTAATAACCACATACAGATAATAACACAGTGAAAACTATAAACCACCATATACTGAAATATAAGTAAATGATATGCCATGGGTGTCAATGTTATGAATCCCACCCATCATTCCTGCCATATACTGTCATATCCCTCTTGGCGGAAAAACCTCGTCAAGATATGTCCAACCGCAAAATATCCCCCTTGACGGCAAAGCCTCGTCAAGGTGTCCCCATGCCTGTTCTCGGTCGCCCCGACGGAGCATGGACTCCGGTTTGTTTATTTTTTTCCGCCCATGCCATGCATGAGATGTAATGCATTATGCTATGTACTATTTATAACTCATAACCTTAAGATATCATACATAGCCTTAATTTATAATGCATAACCTTAATCATAGTTCATAGCCTTAAATAAAATCCATCTTAAACATAGCATCCATAATTGTAAAAACCCATCATAAGATAATTACTAATCAATAAAATATGACAAAAATACCATCACACATCCATGGCTTACAAATAGGTAGGAATCCTACCGATTACCAACTCGCGTCCTTTTCCCGTATTCGTCCGACAATCCAGTTACGGACTCGCGTACCGCTCGCGCTATCCGACACCTTATTAAATTACCACATTAGTCCATATTTTACCATTTCCAAGCCCATACATCATATCTTAGTGGTTTTCTTCATTTTAGCCAATAATTACCATTTGTGCCACTACCCCTTTACATAACCAATTACTCATTCATTCATGCCTATTTAAGCCCAAAATTGATCCACAACCTAGGTCCTCAACTTAGGTCCATCATTGACTTACCAAAACATTAAAATTTGTCATGTAATTAATCTAACCATTACTCATTTAAACCCATTCAAACCCCATACTTAATCACATATATACCCATTGACCTTAAACCCAAATGAATTTACAATTTGGGGCATGGGTTCGGCCATACACCATGGCCGAACCCATGATGTTCCTTTCTCCATAATACCTATATTCACCCATTTAGGGTTTTCTCCATCTTCCACCCTTCCATTTAATGCATCTAAATTCCATAGTATAAAATCACCTATCCACCATTTATTTCACAAAAATAAATTCCATTTCTTAGACCCTAAAATTCAAAATTCTTTTATTTAAGAAATACTCACTATCCGACGTCTCCTCCGATTTCCGTCGCTCCCGTCGGTCTCCTTAGCCTCCTCTCTCCTTCCTCTTGATCTTTGATAGGTCAAGATCTTTGATCAAGGGTAGCAACTCCCAACCCTAGAATCGGCCATGTTAGGTTTGAATTGAGAGAGGAAAAGAGGAAAAATGATGAGAGGAAGATTATAACTCTTTACCTTAGAGTGATTTCTCTCAAAATTCCACTTCTTTCTTCTCTCCTTCTCTTCTCTTTTCCTTAACTCTCTTTCTCTCCTTCACTTGGATGTAGGGGACGACCATGGGAGAGTGAAAATGGAGAGAGTTGAATGAAAATAGAATGCGAAAAGACATCAAGCCTTATCCCCATTTTTTTACTTTACATTAACTACCTTCACCAACCTGAAGATATTTTTGAGATATTTAAGTTGCTTTATGGCTTACAACTCCACTCCTCTAAGTCCCAACGTGTTTAACATTTTGAGGTGGGGTAGCTTGGTCTCCATTTGACCAATCTAACCCCATTTAGCCACCAACTTGTTAATTTAAGTATTTAATTAATTTGGTAATTAATCTTAGGTTACTTCATTTTTTATTTATCCTAATTCCCATTATTCCACCCATGGTTGACCAAGTCAACCATGGTGGCCGGCCCCACCAATCATTGGCCCACACACCACCTCACTTGATGAGGTGGAGGTGGGTCCCACTTGGCCACACCACCATTGTTTAATTCCAAATTACTTAGGGTGTTTAAATTTCATTAAGCCCACTCTAAATGGATCACCATTGGGCCCATGGCCCAATTACATTTCCCACTAGCCCATTTACCTTAGAGCTTAACCATCTTGACCCATTGGGTCCCAAATGGGTATTTGACCCAATTTGACCATTCTTGACCCATTTAAATAAATTTAAATCCAAACCATAGTCTATTGGGCCACACTTGGGCCTTTATCCAATTTTGGCCCATTTACCATTTACTCCACCAATTTTCTAATTTTCATCATTAAAATAATTAATATTCACATTTATATTAATTCCCAAATTCTGAGACCTTACAAATAGTGATCCAGAAATATTCCAGGGAACTGGTCCCATGTCATCTCAGTCATTTCCCCCGCTAGAATCTGCGCTTGTTGACGTTCTATAACTCTCCACCATTTGCCGGCATCGTCTATCAATTGTGAAGTAGCCAGCAATATTTTGTCCTCATCACTAGTGATCTTTAGCAGCTTCAAGATCTTGGTAGTATTCTCGATCCAGTTCCCCGCTCCTGCGGGTCCCTCTTTCCCTTTGAAATAAGGGGGACGTTGTTGTTGAAAGTCCCTGACCATATTTCGATCCTGTGTTTCATTGGAGGTTGCGCCTCCATTGTCGTTCTGATGTTGGTGTAGAACGGAAGTGACTACTGCCTGTACCAGGTGCTGCAGCTCAGGAGGCACTTCAGGAATGTTCACACTGTTTTGCCCCTCTTCCTGGTGTGGGTGTTGTACCTCCTCTTCCTGATGTGGGTGTTGTCTGGTATTTCTTCTTGGAGGCATTTTCCTAAGTCATTGAAACATTGCTCGACTTAGTTTTCTCATAAAGTTTTATGTTTACATAGTCGGATAAATTGCCTAATCCTCATCTTATATTTCTTGTGTTGGGGAAATTTTCCTACGTATCAGATACTATTTCTCATTTTGGGGAAATCCTGATGTTTCTTATTTGGGGAAGATACATCCTAATTCGCTATGTTTGATAAATCCACAATTATAGTGATTGCCCTTCCCTTGTTGTTATTTTCCTCATCAAGTGTTGTTCTCTGATTGAACGCTTACAGTCTGATTCTCAATGAAGTAAATTAATCCGGCCCCCGTGCAGCAGACTCCGAAGAGTCGGTCAGTTGGAATTCTTATCTTGTCAGTGAGACATGATACCGTATTAATCTTACTTTGCGAGATTCAACACTTCCGGTTTCGCTCTGATACCAACTGTAACGCCCCGCCCTTTTTCACTCGATGAAAATCTGAGTATATTTTTTTATAAATAGAAAGTGAGAGAGAGCAGGTAAACGTCACGACACGAGCTAAGTCCGGGTTCCCAAAACCCGACCTTTAACTGGCCACCGATATGTGTGCGTGAACCAGGTCCACTAAAACAGTTCACACGCTTTGCATTTAACTGCAGAATTATTTTATGAATAAAATTTACTATCCTTATCCATGATATTAATAAGCAAGGAAGCCAATCACTATTAAATTAACTGAAACTTAAATATCCAAAATATCATCAAACCATAGCAAAATAAATCTAATTTATCACAATCACAAAATTATCAATTATCTCAATACTTCATTCCAAAATCAAGCTAAGTAATATAAGAATGAATCTGCCCAAGTTCCTATGCTTGACTCCCATCATGTCCCATATTCTTGTCGTTTCCTGTTCCATCATCTAAATGGTAGAAGTAGGGCGCTAGTCAACTCGCTCAGTAGAATTTCCAAATAGAGTTATGTACACATAGGATCAATATCAAATCAGGATAAGTACATCATAACAAAACTCTAAAACATCTCATAGTACTAAAAAAACAACGCATGATAATCATATCCAAATCACGCTAATGTATGTTTCATGTCATGGGTGTCATATGCCAATGATCCCCCACCCAATCTCCATATCCAATCACAATACAAATCATATCAATAGTTTCCTTGATAAAATAAAACCATATCAAGGTGTTCCCTTGGCCATTTACGTCTGCAGTGTTTTGTGATGGCACCACCAGGTCACTGTTATACCTCCCCACGTGTGTTAATCGGAATTACAGATGGAGCGTGGACTCCTCCCTCTGTGCAGGGTTTTTGGACTGGTTACCTCGGAGCTCATTGGCCCAATTTACGCCGTATCCCTATCTAGCAATCTCGGATAAGGCCAAAATATCAAGGGTCCACATAGCTTCTTTCAAGCTAGTTTTCAAGCTCCAAGTCATGTCGGGACAAATCATAACTTGGCTTGCTGTCCCATGTACTCCCTCCCATGCCATGCATGAGATCATGAATGCAATAATGCCATTTCATTTCAAATCACATGTTACCATAAAAAAAACAGTTCATAATCATAAATATTTATTTAATCAAAGTAAGTCATCATGTTTCAAAATACAAATCAGCAACACAAATATATATATATAAGATCCACTTGTATTTCAATGAGGTAGGAATCCTGCCCAAGTCCATTTTACTGTACTTTTCTTGCTTCACATGAACAATTGCTAACCGTCACGTGAAAGTGAATCACATCTCTTTACCTTATCAATTCAATCACATACATATATCAATTTGATTTTTCCTCTTAATTTAATTACTCCTCACATCCTACCAGAGAAACAGAAATATCTGAAAAATATTCAAACTTTTAATTCAGTCGACTGAATCCCTTATTCAGTCGACTGAATCACGTCCAATTATTGTTCTCTGCCTTACTACAGACTTCCAGTCGACTGAAATACATATTCAGTCGGCTGAAACCCAACTCAATACTGTTATTCCTTGACTCGCTAATCTTTCAGTCTCCTGAATCATATATTCAGTCAGCTGAAACCCACCTGATCCTTTTACTTATTCGATACGTCTATATTCAGTCGATTGAATCCTAGATTCAGTCTGCTGAACCACCAATAAGTCCCATATATTTAATCTAGCCCATGTTCAGTCGACTGAATCACAAGATTCAGTCGACCGAAACTCCTAGAAATTGTTATCTGTTTCTGCCAATTCCAGTTCAGTCAACTGAATATTTATTAGTCTCTTTTGTTTGATTATTTGACTTGACCCTTCTTCATGGAATTCACTCCTAATCTTATTTAAACATAAATCATATTATTCACATAACCCTTAGAGAGTCTACTCCACCCTCTAGCTAAAGCTAGAGTCATTTCATAATCTTTTCCATCATTGGTTTATAATCTAGATTCGGATATCGTCTTTCCTTTTTTATTTCAAGCCACTAATCAATCCTTAAATGGATTCTCAACTTTCATGACCCTATAACAATTTGGCCATTCATTTCAACAAATCTAGAACCTATAGGTTTTGCCATACCATGACCAAATCTATGGTTCACCCTTAGTCTTAATCCTACATTGTTCTTAAATTTAAAACATACCTTTTCCCGTCTCCTTCCTTCTTCTGCTCTGTCTTTCCTCCTTAATCCTTCTCCTTCCTTGGTGCTTCTCTGATCCTCTAAGTGTAGAGATAGAATCGAGAGAGAGAGAAGAGGAGAGGAAACCAATCTTTTGTTTCAAAGTGTGGGAGCCTGCCAAGGGGTGTGGTGTGCCCCTTTGTATACCAGCCCAAACTTTTCAGCCACCCACATTATGATTTGTCCAAACCAAGGAGTCTCTTGGTTTAACCAAGGAGACCCTTGGCTAAAACCAAGGCATCCTTTTGATTTCCAACGTGTGTACCTTGAGGTCCATCCATTGAGATGGAAACCCTCCATCTCCCACTCAACTCACCTTGAGATGGAAGTCTCCTCAACTTCCATCTTAACTCATCCCCAACTCAAGCATTATATCATTCATGTAACTTTTAAACTCAAGACTTGAATTCACCTCTTAATTAAATAAATCCTTAACTCAACTCAAATGAATTCACTTATGGTTGACCAAGTCAACCATGACATGGCCGGCCATGCATGTGGTGACATGGTCACCACATGGCACGTGGGTCTCATCATTGCCATGTCACTTACATGCCACCTCACTTGATGAGGTGGATTAGTGCATTGGGTCTTAATTGGATAGTCGACCCAATTAAATTAACCTTACCCATTTACCTTAAAATCAGCTCATCTATGATCCAATGGGTCACAATTGGGCTATTGACCCATTTAATTACATTTTCCCAATTACTTCCAAATCAAATCCCATCCATGATTCATTGGATCTTAATTGGGTAATTGACCCAACTCCTTACATATCTAAGGTCCATTTCAACCATTAATCTTAAATTCAATCAGTTTGAAATTCATGGCATTACAGTTTCATGGCGTTACAGTTGGTATCAGAGCGAAACGGGAAGTTGAATCATCGAAGTAAGATTAAGACGGTTTCATGTCTCACTGACGGATAAGAATCCCAACTAACTGACTCTTCGGAGTCCGCTGCCTGGGGGCCGGATTAATTTACTTCGAGTGACTCGGACTGAACAATCAATCTGAGAACGACAATGAAAGATAGCAAAGTAAAGCACAGTCATCATAATTGGACAAATCAAACGTAGCAAGGTAGGATGAACTCCCCTGAAATCCCCACACTAAGAAACAAAACAACAGGAAATTAGAGATTTCCCCAGAAACAAAAGAACACAAAGAGTGATGATTTGGTAATCTTCCCAAACAAAGTACATGACTTTATGCATGATCAGATTCCCCTGAAAACCAAGGTTGGTTTATTAGAATTGTTGTTAAATATTCTTGTGTTCGATTGATATGATACAGATATGTCGAGTAATGTGGAGTACTCGGAATGGCACAGTGGAACTTCTAGCCATCCCATAGATTTGGTGTCTGCTTCTAACAACACCAACGTGGAAGCAAATGTGGACCTTCAGGAGGGACCTCCTGAAGAAGATGAGATGGACTTAGCACCTCTTGCAGAGGATTTGACGGATGACATTCCTGAGATGGTGGAGCCTCTTGAGGAAGAAGAGGAGGATCTGGGATTCTCTTATGAGGATCCTATGGAAGATTTTCCTATAATATTGGAATCGGCGGGGGAGGTAGATCCCTACGATACGTGTGAGTTGTGTAATCAGGACGACCACAACTGTTTGTATTGTCCTCATCCTTTAGGAGTTGTATGTCCGGTTTGTGGACTGCACAGGCATGGAGAGGCGAGGACTAATTGTCCTTATATTGATGGACCTGGATTAATACCCTGCACAACATGTGAAGTATTGGGGCACACGGCGATGACGTGTCCTGATAACCGTTTCAAGGTCGCTGATGATGCGGAATCTTCTACGGAAGACTAGGATAGGAAGTAATATGAAGGGTATTAAGAAGAGGGTTATTTTGTAAGGGTGCATATTTTGTATACATAGGGTTTTGTTTCACCCTACCCACCTTTGTACAAAGATGAAGTTTGAATTTATATAAAATATGTGATTTTACGATTTTATGAGTATTTATGGCATTTAATGCATACTGTTAATGGAAACTAAGTCTATGATGTTTCCATGAATTAGGACTAAATGGCGCCACAGAAAAAGGTGGTAAAAGATCCGAATGGAAAAGAAAAAGTTTTACAGATCGGATTAGGTGAGGGGGTATCAAAGAGAAGGACCCGTCAGGATGATAGAAAGAAAGATGACGTGCTCATTATCACACCACAAGGGAGGGTGGTACCCCGACGCGAGAAGGCGTCATCGGAACCTGATAGAGAGCGGTCCGTTCATGATGAAGAGAGATCTGTTCATGAGCGATCTCACAATAAGGAAGAGTCTCACCATTCTCGGAGGGAAGAGGAAGGGAGTGACCCTACGTATCAACAGGACGAGGAGGAGGAATATGACTCGTCATATCGACGAGAGGAGGAGGAGAACAATAACATGACTGTACCCTTTGTGCCTCCTGAACTGCACAGCTTGGTTCAAGCTGTAGTCACCTCTGTCCTCCAACAACATATGAACGGAGGGGGAAACACGAGTGAAAATAATGACCGTAACATGGTCAGAGATTTTCAACAACAGCGCCCACCTTACTTCAAGGGCAGAGAAGGGCCTGTCGGAGCCGAGAATTGGTTGGAGAAGATTTCTTACATACTGACTCTGTTGCATATCAAGAGTCATGCTCACAAAATCCTACTGGCCACGTCACAGCTGATAGATGATGCTGCCAAATGGTGGAAAGTGGTGGAGAGACAGCAGGCACTTGTGCCAAGAAGAGAAAGAATTGCTATGACCTGGGAGCAATTCTCAACGACATTTTTAGAGTGCTATTTCCCAGAGGAAGAGAGGGAACGACAAATTCAAGCCTTTATGACATTAGTACAAGGCTCAATGATGGTGGCTGAGTATCACCAAGAATTCCTCAGCCTGTCAATCTATGCATTCTATGTTGTAGACACGGAGTATCGAAAGGCTCGCAAGTTCGAGCGTGGGTTACGGCCAAACATTAGGGCCAGGGTAACCGTGTTCAAAGCAGCCACACTGGCGGAAGTGGTCAGCAGGGCTACCATTGTGGAACAGAAAATGGCGGAATTTGCCAAAGTGGACAACCGCCGAGCTCCGAATGGGAGGGGTGCGTATCAACCCAACAAGAAGTTCAGATCGAACTTCAGCAGACCTTCGCCGTCTGTTGGATCTAGTGGGGGCTTTCGCCCCAACCAGCCCACTCAATCTGTAGCAGTCACTCAAGCATCTCGAGGAGTGAATACCTGCTTTCACTGTGATCAACCTGGTCACTATAAAAAGGACTGCCCAAAGCTCAACAGGCTGTCATACTCAAGAGGATCATTTCGTCCGCCAGCTAGACCAGTAAACTCTAGAGGAGGCAGAACGCAGGGTCGGGAAGGTCGGGGATCTAACCCTGCTGGAGCTAGACGATTATTTACTCTAACTTCTCCGGAAGAAGAGGAGCATGCTGTGATACAAGGTATGGCGGTAGTGAGAAGTTCTTATGCATATACACTATTTGATTCTGGAGCATCACACTCCTTCATAACTGCATCATTTATTACTGTTACCGGTACATTAGTTCAAAGATTAGCCACAACACTTACTATTGTATCCCCTGTCGGAGATTCGGCATTGAGACTTATATGTACGGCGGTTAACACCGAATTAGCTGGACTCAGATTTGAGTTCAATTATCTAGTGCTTGACATGTCTGAATATGATATTATATTCGGTATGGATTGGTTGGCTAAGTTTCATGCCAACATCGACTGTTATCGTCGAAAGGTGACATTTATGTCACCCGAGGGCAAGCAATATGTAGTCCGTTCAGATAAACAAAGTGGATTGCAGGAAGGGTTAAACCACGTGGTATTGAATAATATCACCATAAACAAAGCTCCAGTTACTGAACTTCCGGCAATTGTACAAGAATTTGCGGATGTATTTCCAAAGGAACTTCCTGGTTTTGTAACGCCCGCCCCTTTTCACCGTAAAATCAGAGTACATTTTTTTTTTAAAATAAAAGTGACAAAGGGCGCGGACATCACGACGCGAGTTAAGTTCTGAGCTTCTAAAGCCCGGCCCTTAACTGGCCAACCCTACGCGTGCGTGGAACATAAGTCCACGAGTACGGTTCACGTGTAGTAAGTAAGCTCACGGAACATAAAAATAAATGCGGATGATCATAGAACTATCCTACCAGTTTTTCAGATAGCAGGGAAGTAATGTCCATTTAATTACTAAAATGCCACTGGACTGCACCGTCCAAAATAAAATATACAACATAACAAGCCATCTAAGTTATTACATTTCCGACAAGCTAAATTATACAATTACACATTCGCCAACATAACTTAAACAAAAATAATTTGTCCGCCTCCCCAAGCTCCTAAGCTTGGCTTCCGTCTCGCCCTTCCGGTCTGTCATCTCCTGCATTGTCAGCTAGGGTAGAAGTAGGACGTTAGAACAACGCGCCCAGTAGGATTCCGAGTAGGGCTAGCACATGGATTAGTAATAACAGCATACTGATAATAACCCAATGAAAATTGATAAACCACGTATAGTGAAAATATAAGATGTATGCCATGCCCTGGGTGTCTATGTTATGAATCCCACCCATCATTCTTGCCATATACTGTCATATCCCTCTTGACGGAAAAACCTCGTCAAGATATGTCCAACCGCAAAATATCCCCCTTGACGGCAAAGCCTTATCAAGGTGTCCCCATGCCTGTTCTCGGTCGCCCCGACGGAGCATGGACTCCGGTTTGTTTATTTTTTTCCGCCCATGCCATGCATGAGATGTAATGCATTATGCTATGTAATATTTATAACTCATAACCTTAAGATATCATACATAGCCTTAATTTATAATGCATAACCTTAATCATAGTTCATAGCCATTAAATAAAATCCATCTTAAACATAGCATCCATAATTGTAAAAACCCATCATAAGATAAATACTAAAATCAATAAAATATGACAAAAATAGCATCACATATCCATGGCTTACAAATAGGTAGGAATCCTACCGAATACTGACTCGCGTCTTTATTTCGTTTTCGTCCGACAATCCGGCTACCGACTCGCGTACCGCTCGCGCTATCCGGTACCTTATTAAATTACCAAATCAATCCAAGTTTTAATCATTTCCAAGCCCGTAAATCATAACTTAGTGGGTTTCTTCATTTTAGCCCATATTTACCATTTTTACCACTGCCCTTCACATAAACAATTTTTCATTAATTCACGCCTACTTAAGCCCAAAATTTAATCCACAACTTAGGTCCTTAACTTAGGTCCATTATTGATTCACTAACCATGACCCAACATGAAACAAAATCAGCCATCTAATTTAATAACATTTTCCATCATCTAAACACAAACATGGACCCAACCTTAGCTCATACAATGACTTACAAAATGGGTCATGGGTTCGGCCACACACCATGGCCGAACCCATGATGTCTTGTTCCCCATTTTCCTTGAATCTTTTGGCGCATTTTAGATCTATCACACGTCTTCCCATGAGAGGTTTACATCATGCATTTAAATCACCATTCATCATCCAATTTAAACCACCAAATGGATCCCAATTGGGCCATGGGTTCGGCCATACACCATGGCCGAACCCATGGTGTCCTTTCCCCTTTTTTTTTTTCTTGGGTCCATTGTTACATTTTAGATCCACCAATAATCCTTCCTTGAGGGTTTTAAATCATGCATCTAAACCATATTCTTAACCCCATTTGGATCATTACACTTGTTCATTTAAAAACCCTAAATTCATCAACACATTATCCTTTAAACCCACCATTTAATCATCATTTCATCACCATAGGGTTCGGCCATATACCATGGCCGAACCCATGGTTCAAGGCTCATTCCCTCCATGCATTTTAAAACCATAAGACTCCATTGCATTTTTATCATAAACTCATTTTAAAACCTTACTCCCATGCATTCATTAAAACCCTAAATCCATTAATCAAAACCCTAACCAATTAAACCAACCACCAAATCACCCACCATGGGTTTGGCCATGCTAGATGGCTGAACCCTAAGGCCAATAATTCTTCTTCCAATCATCCCATTCTATGCTTAAATTTCATAAATTACATAATGCACATAACCCATTTATTTATTTTCTTAACCTAACCCTAATTTTTCCCACTTAGGGTTTCCTCCATCTTCCACCCTCACATTTGAGGGGTTTAACGTCCATGACATATATCCATGTAACCACCATTAATTTTTACAAAACAAAACCCTAAATCTTAAACCCTAAAATCCAAAATTTCTTGTTTAAGAAATACTCACTATCCGACGTCTCCTCCGATTTCCGTCGCTCCCGTTGGTCTCCGTAGCGTCTTCTCTCCTTCCTTTTGATCTTTGGTAGGTTAAGATCTTTGATCAAGGGTGGCAATCCCCAACCCTAGAATCGGCCATGGTAGGTTTTGTGTGAGAGAGGGAGAGGGGAAAATTATGAGAGGGAAGGTGATAACCCTTTACCTTAGAGTGATTTTTGCTTAATTTTTTTCCACTTCTTTCTTCTCTCCTTCTCTTCTCTCCTCCTTAGCTCTCTTTCTCCCTTCACTTGAATATGGGATGGCAATGGAGGAGTGGGAGGGATGGAGTTAACAAAAAAAATGAGAATGAGACACCAACAAAGCTCATCTCCATTTTTTTATTTTTTTTTACTTTACATTAATGACACCCACCAACCCTAAGATATTTTCTTAGATATTTAAAATGCTTTATGGTGGTGGTTATCTAAACCACCACCAAGCCAATGTGTTTCACTTGAGTTTGATATAAGGTGAGTCTTCACCTCATGGCCCCACTTTGACCACTCTTAACTACCATTTTAAATAATTTAATTATTTAATTAATTAGATAATTACCTTAGGTTAATCCATTGGTACTTAGCCTAAGTCCATTACTCCACCCATGGTTGACCAAATCAACCATGTGGGCCGGCCCCACCAAACCTTGGCCCACACGCCACCTCACTTGATGAGGTGAAGGTGGGTCCCACTTGGCCACATCACCATTGTTTAATTCCAAATAACTTGGTGATTTAAAATCATTGAATTCACTCTAAATGGATTACCATTGGGCCTATGGCCCAATTACATTTCCATCTAGCCCATTTACCTTAGAGCATAACCATCTTGACCCATTGGGTCCCAAATGGGTATTTGACCCAATTTGACCATTCTTGACCCATTTTAAATAAATTTAAATCCAAACCATAGTCTATTGGGCCACACTTGGGCCTTTATCCAATTTTGGCCAATTTACCATTTACTCCACCAATTTTCTAATTTCCATCATTAAAATAAATAATATTAACATTTATATTAATTCCCAAATTCCGAGACCTTACAGGTTTACCGCCTATGAGGGAGATTAACTTTGAGATCAAGTTGTACCCTGGCACAGCACCAGTGTCGTTACCACACTATCGGATGGCACCAGCAGAGATGTCGGAGCTAAAGAAGCAGATTGATGAACTGCTTAGGCTGGGTTGCATCCGGAACAGTACCTCAACATGGGGAGCACCAGTGCTGTTTGTGAAGAAGAAGGATGGTTCACTTCGGATGTACGTGGACTACCGAAAGCTGAATCAGCTAACAGTCCAGAACAAGTACCCTCTACCCAGGATCAATGATTTATTCGATCAATTGAAAGGTTCCAGCCATTTTTCAAAGATTGATTTGATATCTGGTTATCACCAAATACGGGTTAGGGAGGAAGATATAGAGAAAACGTCCTTACGGACGCGGTATGGACTATACGAGTTTGTAGTCATGCCATTTGGACTTACAAATGTGCCGGCGGTGTTCATGGATTTGATGAACAGAATCTTCCGTCCCTATTTGGATCAATTTGTAATCGTATTCATTGATGATATTCTGATATATTCCAAGAGTCAGGAAGAGCATGCAGAGCATCTACGGATAGTTTTGAATACTTTGAGGCAGAATAAACTGTATGCCAAGGCCAGTAAGTGTGAATTCTGGCTATCTCAAGTGAATTTCTTAGGACATTTTATATCTGAGGAAGGAATAGCCGTGGATCCGGCTAAGGTGGCAGCAGTGAAAGATTGGAAAACACCCAAGAATGTAACTGAAATTCGTAGTTTCCTGGGATTGGCGGGTTATTATCGGAAAATTATCATGGATTTTTCCAAAATAGCATCTCCGTTGACTAGACTCACTCAGAAAGGAGTCAAGTATGAATGGACAGATCAGTGTAACCGGAGATTTGAAACGCTAAAAGAGAAGCTTACAAGAGCTCTTGTTTTAATTTTGCCGGAAAGGGGCAAAGGTTACGAAGTACAATGCGATGCTTCAGGAGAAGGACTAGGGTGCTCACTCAGCAAGAACACCGTGTGGTGGCTTATGGGTCAAGACAGTTAAAAATACACGAATGTCTTTACCCCACACATGATCTGGAGCTAGCTGCAGTGGTCTTCGCACTCAAAAGTTGGAGACACTATCTTTACGGCGAAAAATTTGAGGTATTTTCTGATCATAAGAGTTAAAAATATTTATTTGATCGGAAGGAGCTCAACTTGAGGCAGCGTAGATGGATGGAGTATCTGGCGGATTACGAATTTGAGCTTCGATACCATCCAGGCAAGGCAAACAAAGTGGCGGATGCTCTCAGCCACCTATCTCATGCATCGGTAGCATGCTTGATCAGAACGGAATGGGAGATGTTGCACACCATTAGAGAGTTCAATCTTTATATCAATAACTGTGGAAGTATGTATAATTTGATCATACAGTCCAATATAGTCACCAAGATTGAACAAGAACAAAGAGCAGACTCGGAAGTGGAGGACATATGGGCCAAGATGTCTACTGGCACCATTGTACCGGAATGGGAATTACGACCGGGGCAAGGTCTTTTATTCCGGGGAAGAACATATGTGCCAAGGAGTTGCAGGAAAGAGCTACTGATTGAGGTACACCAGTCCAAGCTCTCTATCCATCCGGGCAGCACCAAAATGTACCATGATCTAAAGAGGCATTATTGGTGGCATGGACTAAAAAGGGATGTGGCGGAATTCGTGCCACATTGTCTAACTTGTCAGCAAGTTAAGACTGAACACCAAAAGCCACCAGGGTTACTCAAACCCTTAGCAATGCCAGAATGGAAATAGGAACACATTTCCATGGACTTTGTATCGGTGTTGCCAAGGTCTTCAAAGGGCAATGACACCATATGGGTCGTAGTCGATCGGCTGACCAAGTCCGCACATTTCATTCCTATCAAGATGACAGATTCATCTAAAACGTTAGGTCGGCCGTATATTAAGGAAATCATTCGACTACATGGCATTCCCCGAACGATAGTATCGGACAGAGATGGTCGTTTTACCGGCAGAGTATGGCAAAGCATGCAGTCAGCCATGGGGACAGATCTACTGACTAGCACCGCATTCCATCCACAGACTGATGGACAGTCTGAAAGGACAATCCAGACCTTGGAAGACATGCTGAGAGCATGTATGTTAGATTTCAAGGGTGGATGGGAGGACCACTTACCATTGGTGGAGTTCTCGTATAATAACAGCTATCAGGCAAGCCTTCAAATGGCTCCATACGAGGCCTTATATGGTAGACCGCGTAGGTCACCGGTATGTTGGATAGAGGCAGGAGAGCCTGCATTAATTGGACCGGAACTAGTCGCAGAGACTACCGCACAAATTAAGTTGATAGGTCAACACTTATTGACTGTACAGAGTCGGCAAAAGAGTTATGCTGATAAAAGGAGACGGTTTCTGGAATTTGAAGTGGGAGACATGGTATTTTTAAAGGTCTCGCCACGGAAAGGACACATGAGGTTTGGCAAGAAAGGAAAACTGTCACCAAGATTTGTGGGACCGTTTTCCATCATGAGAAGAGTGGGGGAGGTGGCTTATCAGATAGCACTCCCATCACAATTAGCAGCTCTACACGATGTGTTTCACGTGTCGATGCTAAGGAAATACAATCCGGATCCGTCCCATGTTTTGAATGTTCAGGATAGTGAAGTGCAAAGCGACGTGACGTACGTCAAGAAGCCGATCAGGATAATGGACACCGAACAAAGGGTGTTGCGAAATAGAGCGATTCAGTTCGTAAAAGTGGTATGGGATCGTCATGGCGATGAAGAGGCCACATGGGAACTTGAATCGGAGATGAGAACAGCTCACCCCGAATTATTTACGTAATTTATTTTGAGAACCCTACTTCGCTCGATTTTTGGGACGAAAATTTTAAAAAGAGGGTTATATTGTAACACCCCAATTTCTCAATGAAAAGGATAATTACCAAAATGCCCCTGATGCGTTAAATTAATTATTTTGTGATGTTAAGTAAGGAAATAGCGGGGCTCATTGCTCAAATTAAAATCATATGAGCACATTATGAATGTTAACTTTGATTGGTTAGGTAATTTACATCAATTGGGTCAAAAATGGCTAAATGGGTCAAAGGGCCCAAATGGGACCCATCGGGTCTTACTGGATTATTTGACCATTTTGTGATTTTAAATTAAATGGGGTTAAGCCTATTTGATTGGAAATCAAGTGGAGAAAAAATGGGTAGGCTTGACCCATATGTAAAAACCAATTGCAAATGACCAAAATACCATAATTGGGTCATGGAGTCAAAAACGGGTCAAGGAGCAAAAGGTGGACCCAACGGGTCGTGTTGACCAAATGGACTATAGTTGACCGTGTGGACCCTCAAATGAGTTCATTGGTGAGTTCAATCAGGTTAGGTGGAACCGATTTTAATTAATTTTTGATTTAAGAGTGAGTTGACTCCAATTCATTAAATGGTTGTCAATTAATGAGGTGAGTTGGACTTGTGAGTTAGGTGAGTCAAAATGAAAATAAAAAGGGCTACAAATCAGTGAGTTGAGTAGGAATATTAGGAGGTGGCTCGGTCATGAATCACCCAAAACAAGTCCCACACGTTGGGGACTTGTTGGGGTAGTTTCCACACTAAGTTTAAATGTAAACCCATGGGAATTAAATGGGATACATGGGGTTACCAAAGGTTGCAACGGTTGGTACCAAGGGGTGCCTTGGATGACACTCAATACCCCTTGGTTTTATCAAAAGATTAATGAGGAAATATGAGGTACTTTGGGTTGTTTTAACAAAAGGAAAACACATCTCATTTGGCCGAATATGCATTGCCAAAATCTTGGAATTCCTATCTCTCCCTCCCTCTCAAGAACACCATCATTTGGCCGAATTGGACTTGGTGTTTCTCACCATTAAATCAAGCATACAACCGGCTAGGAACTAAGGAAGAAGAAAGGAAACAAGAGGGGAGAAGGCAAGGAGCAAAAGGCAAAGGAAATTGGTAAGTATTTCCATTGAATTATGTTTAATAAAATGGGTTAAATAAGACATGATTCGGCCATGTGATGGCCAAATCTATCAAAGGGTTAAAGTATGATTTTTTTTATGTCCAATTAGATGGAAAACATGGACATAGGGTCCGGTCACTTTGGATGGCCGAACCCCATGAAATATTATGGTTAATGTTGATGGTTTTGTAAGATTTAAACCATGCAAGTATAGGACTGATTTTGGATGTTTAAGATGCATGCTTTGGAAAGATTGAAAGCATGGATTTGGATGTCATACTTTGGCCATGCTATGGCCGAATTTGACAAGGGTCTAAACCATGGAAGATGGTGTCAAAAAGGAGTGGAAATGGACCATAAAGTGGCCGAACCCCATGGAAAAAGTTGGTTAATGTTTATGGTTTTTGAAATTTAAAACCATGCAAGTTGGGACTATTTTTACATGTTTTATTAGATTTAAAATACATGTTTTAAAGAGGGTTAAAACATGGGTTTGGATATCATGAAGGGCTGAAGTTATCAAGGGTTTAAACCTTGGTTGGTGGTTGTTTAAAAATGACAAAAAGGAATCCTTGGGTTCGGCCACTTTGGATGGCCGAACCCCATGAAATTGTTTGGATTTTTGGATGGTTATTGAAAGGTAAAAACCATGTAATTATTATACTGATTTTTACATGATTCAATGGACATGAAATGTAAGTGAAAAAGGTTCAAAACATGACTGAACCATGTTAAGGTTGTGGATAAGTTGTAGAGTTTAATCAAGGTATTGGTAGCAATGGCATGTTTGTAAATAAGGGTCACAATCATGAGATGAAAAATGGACCTAAGTGAAATAAGTGAGATTCGGCCAAGGTGTATGGCCGAACCCCACCTATAAACATTTGTTTCGGGTAATATTTCTATGGACATAAATTATTATAAAAGATGAGCCAATGGCAAAAATTGTAAATATGGGCAATAATGGAAGGACTTGAAAGAAGGACCAAATCAAGATGATGAGGTTCGGCCCTAGTGTATGGCCGAACCCCATGAGTTGGTATTTGTGGACTTAGACTCAAAAATGGGAATCAAATGAAGTAAGGGATTAAAGTTGGTTCATGATTTATGTGAATAAGGTGACGGATCTCTGTGACGGTGCACGACTGCGAGCGGTGACCAGATAAAGCCTAAGAAAGAACGGACGCTGAAGTGATTCTTCAGTAGGTTTCCTACCTACTTGTAACCACAATTTTACCCCAGTTTTCTTATAAGACTCTTGTTTATTTTATGTGGTTTCAAATGTTATATTATTATGCATTAACAAATGGCATACAAGCATTGGCATCTCATGCATAGACATGGGATGATGAATGAGTTTCTACAGTGTTGCAAGTTATGAGTTACGTCCTCCTTAGGCGATGAGAGTCCCGCCAGGAGGAGTAACATGGTGATCATAGTCACAAAGGTCTCCTTAGGCGATGAGAGTCCCGCCAGGAGGACTAATACGTGATATGAATCCGGTCAATGATGAAGAGATGGAAGTGTGTTGTGATATACCTTGTCGGTGCATGGCACGACAAGTGATGGCTATGAAGGTACATGATGGGAGGGTGAGGGGAGCTAAGCTTAACCTGAGTGCTTGAATGCTAGAATGAATTTATAATTGCTGTTATTTGATACTTTATTATGGATATGTAATAAAGTAGTTACTTGCTATGGTTTGATTAGGATAAATACTTTGGATGGTTGTATTATGTTAATTAATGTTTGAGACTGTTACTTGCTATCTAGTCTTTCTATTCTGCAGTTAATCTAGGTTATTGCGCAAGTTGATGTTAGTTCCATGTGTGGTTGATTATCATGGTCTAGTCCATGTACACATGGGTGGCTAGTTAAGGTTCAGACTTGGGTAGTCTGAACTTAACTCGCGTCGTGACGCCGCCCGCTCTCTTCCGATGTTTTATTATTATTAAAAAAAAAATTAGACTTTGAAATTTCTCGGAAAGGGCGGGGCGTTACAAAAATAGACCAAATCCAATATATTATTGTAACGCCTGCCCCTTTTCACCGAAAATCAGAGTCTATTTTTTTTTTTAAAAAAAATGAAAGTGATAAAGGGCGCAGACGTCACGACGAGACTTAAGTCCGAGCTTTTAAAGCCCGGCCCTTAACTGGCCAACCCTACGCGTGAGAGGAACGAAGTTCACGAGAACGGTTCACGCGTAGGAAGTAAGCTCGCGGAATGTAATTATATGCGGAACATTATAATGGAGACTATCCTACCAGTTTTAGATAGAAGGGAAGTACAACGCTTAAATTACTAAAATAGCCCTATATTCATAATTATATCTCAAAATGATAACATCCATAGTACAGTCCAAACCATGGCAAGAAACAATAATTATTACAATCCGACAAGCTAAGCTACTTAAATTACATTTCCAAAATAAAACTTAATTAAAACTAAGTAGCCGTTTTCCCAAGCTCCTAAGCTTGGCTCCCGTCGCCTCCATCATTTCCGCCGTCTCCTGCGTCATCAGCTAGGGTAGAAGTAGGGCGTTAGACAACGCGCCCAGTAGGACTCCAAGTAGGGCTAGCACATGGATTAGTGATAACAAGCATACCGATAACAATATAATAAAACCATAAAATGAATGTCATGCCATGGGTGCCTATGTCATGTGTCCCACCCATCATCCATATCATCATACAATATCATATCCCCTTTGATGGCAAGGCCTCATCAAGGTGTCCCCATGTTTGCTTCTCAGTCACCCCGACGGAGCATGGACTCCGGTTATAGCGCATCAGGCTATCCCCATGTTTGCTTCTCGGTCGCCCCGACGGAGCATGGACTCCGGTTTCATTATTTTCCCGCCCATGCCATGCATGAGATGTAAGTGCATTATGTTATGTAGTATGTATATAATTCATATCCTTAATATAAAATCCATAGCATGTAAAATATAATCCATAGTCTTAAAAATATCATCCATAACATTAAAAATATAATTAATGGCATTTAAAACCCATCTTAAAATAAATCATATAATTACCGAAATACAACGAGGAAACCATCACATACACATAATCCACGGCTTACAAAAAGGTAGGAATCCTACCAAATACCGCTTAGCGTCCCTTTACGTTTTCGTTCGATAATCCGGTCGCCGATCGCGTACCGTTTGTGACGTCCCGATACCTTATTATACATTTGCCAAATTAGTCCATATTTTATCCATGATTAAGTCCCTAACTGATCACAACCTAAGATCCATTAATGATCCCTAATTATGTTACAAGGTTATCAAAATCAGCCCTAACTTAGCCTCATTTTCATTGATTTAAACACATACATAATTCCAAATTTTGCCCATTTAAACATTCTAATTTTGTAAGCCTAAAAGGCAGCAACCCTAAGCTTCATTTAATCACTCATAAGGTCATCTTAATGCACCCAAGTTCATGTCCAACATACATGGGGTTCGGCCATGTACCATGGCCGAACCCATGGTTCTTCATTGTGGCCCATAATTACGATTTTGCCACTACACTTCCATGGTTTAATATTTCCTCCATCCATGAATATTTTTGGTCCATACTTCATCCATATACTTAGCCCCATTAATGATTCATTGACCATGACCTAACATCCCTAAAATCAGCCACTTAATTTAATTAAATTTGCAATCATCTAATCCCCTACATAATTCAATATTTAGCCCATAACATGACCTACAATTGGGTCATAGGTTAGGCCATACACCATGGCCGAAACCATGATGCCTATTTTCCATTTTTCTTAGGTCCATTTTACCTCATTTGGTCCTACCATAAATGAATTTAAATCATACATTTAAATCACCTATTCATAATCATCATGAGATATACTTTGGTCCATTTAATTTAACAATCATTCCATTTTATTTTCTTTGGTTCCAAGATCCCAAATTTTCCTCAAAGTCTCCCCATGGGGTTCGGCCATGTACCATGGCCGAACCCATGGTCCATAATTTTTATTTTAAAAACCTCATTTCCACTCATTTAAAACCTCGTTTAAAATACCTAAAAAAAATCCACTTAGTTACCATTAACCTTCTCCATTCATTTCCATACTTTCATAACCATTTAATTCATCATTCCATCACCATAGGGTTCGGCCATACACCATGGCCGAACCCATGGTTCATGATTCTCCTTCATTCACCATTTTTGGAGGCCATTAAATCATTTACATATCCCATGATTTTCTTGTTTAAAAACCCCTTTAAAAATCATTAATTTTTACTCAAAATCAACTTGATATCATAGGTTACCCTTTCATGGTTCTTAATCCCAAAAACCCTACTTAAATTTCTTAATTGTTCACCATGGGGTTCGGCCATACTACATGGCCGAACCCTATGGCCTAAAATTCCTTAGAACACCCATACTTCCATATTTAATTAATCTTAATGGTGTCCATAATGTCTATTCATTTTCCTTAATCTATCTCTTCCATTTCATCCATTTCTCATCTTATCATTGGATGGATCTTAGATCTAAGGCCCATAACATTTGTGGCCACCATCCATTCTAAGAAATGGATTCCATAAACACATCTTAACCTTTAAAAAATATAAATTCTTGTTTAAGAATTCCTTACCACACCGACGACTCCTCCGGCCTTTCTTTCTCCTTTTGCTTTCCTTAGCCCTTTCTCTTCTTCTTCTCCTTGTTGTTCGGCCACTATGTGCTTGATCAAGATGGAGTCTCCATGGTTAGGGTTTGGCTAAGGTAGGTTTAGATTTTGAGAGAGGGAGAGGGGAGGAGGGGATGGAAAAATTATCTCAAGCTTGGGTCTCGGGGTGGTCGGCCAACACTTGGTTTTTCTTCCCTTTCTTCTAAGTTTCTTCTCCTTGTTTTTCCTTAGATGGGGTCGGCAATGAGAGGGTGGAGGAGAGGAATGAGAGTGGCTTGAGTGGTAAGGTGAAAGCCATTTAATCCTTGGTTCCTTAGCCCATACACTTCCATGATGGCCTTCACCCACCAAGTATGGCTCCCTTGTCCTTGGTGGTGGTGGTTGAGACCAAACCACCACCAAGCCAACGGTTTGGCCTCTTTGTGAGGGAGTGGTTTGGTCTTCCTCCCTTTGACCACTTGACCATATGATGAGAGGCATGGGTCCTCATACTTTGAGTAGTGGTGGTTGAGATGAAACCACCACCCTAAGTCCATGGTTTCCTTTGTGTTTCCTTGGGTGGTTTCAATGGGATGAAACCACCCTTTCACTTGCCCCTTTGACTTATTCATTTGACCCTAATTTGACCAACCTAATTAATTAAATTAAATCCTTACTTAGGTTAATTAATTCCTATTTAATTTAATCCCATTAGATTCTCTTTCTAAGAAATCCACCCATGGTTGACCAAGTCAACCATGGTGGACGGCCCCCACCAACACCTACCCTACCCGCCACCTCACTTGATGAGGTGGAGGTGGGCCCCATTCGGCCATATCACTTAAACCCCATTAATCTTAACTTAGATGATTTAAAATCATTTAATCAACTTAATCTACTTTAATTCTCCTTAGTCCCCTTAACTTATCTATGGTTGACCAAGTCAACCATGATGGTCGGCCCCACCTTTTCCTTGGTCCACACGCCACCTCACTTGGTGAGGTGGAGGTGGGCCCCACCTGGTTATGCTATCTTAACCATCTCATCATTAACTTAGTTGGTTTAATTCCAATTCAACCCATTTAAATCAATTGGGTCACCATTAGGCCCATGGCCCAATTAAATTATGTTCTTTCATTTACCTTAGAGCTTAACTCATTTTGACCCATTGGGTCCCAAATGGTCATCGGGCCCACTTTGACCATTATTGACCCCTCAGATGAATTCCATCCAATCTATGGTCCATTGGACCATATTTGGACCTTTGCCCCAAAATTTGATCCATTTAATATCCTTAACATCAGAGTTCCAAGTTTTCCATTATTAAAGTAAATAAATGCCATATATATGTTGATTTAAAAATTCGGGCTATTACAATTATAAGTGATGAAAATCTGGGGTGTTACACCTTTATCCTAATATGTGTTAATATCTAGAGGAAAAATGTACGGGCTTAGTCAACTTGCCCAGTAGGAAGTTCCGATCATAAAATGTACGAAGTGTGAAATCTCAAAATATCATATTATAAGGATAACAATATGGAAATTCTCAAAGTACGATCAACACATGTTTCTCAAACACAAGATAGAAGAGGTACCAAAGTCTTATAACTCAGAAAATCATAAAATGATATGCCATGGGTGCCATGCATTAATGATATGCCCACCCATTTCCTTGCATCAGATCATAACTATCACTTCTGTTAGTGCCCTAGCCTTGTCGAGTCCCTGTTTGTCAATTCTATGACTTGGGAAGAAGCACTTGCTAAGAAGCTTGAAGACTCAAGATGACCAAGAAAGAAGATCACGCTCCATCAAAGTTCAAAGCTCATAGTAATGGAAATGACAAAAGGTATTGTGGCCGTAGATGACCTTAGGTGGTACCGCATCGTAGAGAGGAATATCTCTAGGCTTAGTTTAACAAATGGTAAAACCATAAAAAAGCCTAAGAGAGGAAGCTGGACAGTGAAATGGAAGTGAACTTAGAAATATGAATTAAGTTCACTGTCCGCTCGACCAGTCGATCTCACCGACCCCTCGGTGAAGACAGGATCGAATCATCGTGGTCAAGGACTGGTCTGCCAGATTGACAGGTTCTAGATTATGAAACTATCATTCTAGGTAAGCCTTTGACCACTAGTCTCGTATGCACCGATCCCTCGGTGATGAACTTAAACAACCCCTCGTGGTCAATGACTCGTCTGTATAAAACTTGTGAGTTCTGGACTGTGAACTCAAGAGGGCTCTCGATAAAACAAACATCTCGGTATTTCAAGACCGACCGAGAGAAACAGGATCGATCCCTCGGTAAAGAGCGATAAGTCGTTCTGGGTAGGATATGTTTCTGGACTTGAAACTACTATTAGCATGGTGTTGTCCCATATCAAGCCTCTCGTATGGACCAACCACGGTACCATGACTATCGACCCATCGACGACACAAACATGTCGACCGGAAAGTAAATATGTTGTTGCGAGTGCATTTAAATCGCAACAGTCGGGTGGTTGAATGGTAATAAATATGAACACCGACCTGTCGATATTGGACAATTTGAATAACCGTTATGTCTCCTCTATAAATATGAGTGTTGTATGATCATTTGGTCATCTTCTTTGAATTGAGAAAAATCATACACACTAAGGAATGATCGTCTCTCTTGTGCCTTTATCCAAAGATCAAATACCCATTCTTTGATCAAGATTGTGAGAGAGAGAGAGAGAGAGAGAGAGAGAGAGAAGTTAAGATATCAACTAGGATTTAGCCATATTCCCTAGTCATCCAGGAATTGTGATTGCTATACAATGTCTATAGGAACGAGCATCAACACACTTTGATTGAATTTTTGACAAGCATCATCATCAAGAAAAGAGCTACAAGGCAAGTGCTTCTTCATTTTAAATATGTTTCTAAAACCTTTGTCCCGAAAGTGGATTAAGGAGGATATGCTCCGGAACCACTATAAAAAAGTGTAGAGCGTCGTCTCTGGTACAGTGGTGGGTGGAATTCCCAGCCAATTGAATGATGTGGAATTCCTACTCTAATTGTGAGGGTGTAAGTTCCCACTTACTGAATTTCGGAACAACTCAAGGTTGAGCTAGTCCTACGAGTGTATGTAGGTTGGTTAACTGAACTACTATATATCTTGTGTCCTTGAGATTGTGGTGTTAGAGCTAACTCCCTGTTGATTGTTTAATCATTTGTGCTAACACACACTTAATTGATTGTTGAATCAACTACACTAAAAATTAATCAATCAAGTTAATTTTAAAAAGGGCAACGAAATGAGATTGACCTATTCACTCCCCCTCTATGATCAATCGTGTTCTAGCACATTGGGAATTTCAATTGGTATCAGAGCCTAGTGCTCTTCATATTTGGATTTAATCGTCTGAGTAAGATCTTGTTGATAGAACAACTATTATGGATACCTGCATGTCAATGTCCAGAGAAGATAATAACTGGGGTAAACATCTAGTTGAGGTTATTAAAAAATTATGCCTAAAAGATCCAAAATCACAATATTATGCACATAATTCTGTAGTAGGTCTTGCTCTTGTAATCTCTGTAACAGGAAGGCTAACTCATCGACAAAAATAAGAAGACTCCAAACAAAATGAAGTTGAGTAAATAAGAAGAATCTGAGTCTGGATCAACCTTGGATAATGAAAGCAAATGTACATTTTATAGCCTGGTTGCTTCGTTCCCTTATGATAAACAAGAACAATTTAGTGAATCTGATTATGAAGAGACTCTTGATGATCTCCATGAATCATACAGCGCTCCGTATCTTAAGAGTATGGAGTTAACCAAGAAAGCTCACAAACTTAAAAGTGAGAATGCCTCCCTGACTAAACTCCTTGAAATTGAGAGAACCGAAAAAGAAACCTTCTCAACAAAATTTGAAAAATCAATTGATGAGATATTAGTGTTGAGAAAAAGTCAGACTGACCTTCAATCCCAAGTAAATATGTGCAGTAGAGATCATAAACACTTGGCTGAAACAAAAAGGTATCTTGAAAACAAGATTACCTTGTTAATGTTTGACTTAGAAAGGTTATCTCAATCTAAAGACAAGGTAGTTAGTTTTGGAAAGGATTATAAAAACAAGTCTAGGATAGAGCATGACAAAAACTTGGTTGTTACTAAGAGGCAAAAAACTATAGATGTTAAAAACCATATGCCCAAACTCTCTAACATACAATGCATCTATTGTGGCAAATGGGGTCATCCTGAGTCAAATTACTACTTCAAGAAAATCCTCAGATAATGTGTTCACTAGAAAAACAAATATGTAATGCTCTAAATTAGAATTTACCAATCATCCTGGTCAGATTTGGAAGTCCAATGATCAAATTTTTTGATGGAAAACCTTATTTCAAATCCAGACAGATTATACGGGAGATGAACTCCACCATTGCCCTTTCATCTAATGGATCTCCAAACAATAAAAGCTTCATGATCCATACAACCTTAAATATTGAAAGGCAGTCCAAGTGATACTTGGACAGTGGATGCTCATGACATATGAGTGGAAACAGTTCTTACATGTCTGATTTGGTGAATTGTAATGGAGGATCTGTAGTTTTTGGTGATGGAAACATGGCCAATATAATTGGAAAGGGGTCATTGAATCTGCCATCCTCTAGGGTCATCAAAGATGTCCACCTTGTTGATCATCTAAAGCACAATCTTCTTAGTATATCTTGACTTTGTGCTAATGAGAGTAAAGCCACCTTTAGTATGAAGAACTACCATGTTTATTCAAAAGAAGGTGAAGTTGTTTTGAGTGGCACCCTCACTTCTAATGATTGCTATGTTTTGGATTGTACTTCAACTCTGATCTCACATGAGTGTCTTTTATCTAACATTAGTGAAGCTGAACTATGGCATCAGAGGCTCGATCATGTGAACTTCAAGGATTTGTCCAAACTAAGTGAACATATAAAAGGATTACCCAAAGTTAGATGATCTGAAAGAACCATCTGTGGTGACTGTCAAAAAGGAAAACAAATTAGGACAGCACATAAACATACAAATCTGATAACAAGTTCTAGTCCCTTAGCACTACTCCACATGGACTTAGTTGGACCCACTCAACACGAAAGTGTTGGGGGAAAGAGGTATTTCCTAGTAATAGTTGATGACTATACTAGATACACTTGGGTAGCATTCTTGAGGGAAAAATCTGATGCATTTCATGAATTCAAAATCATTGCAAAACGAATTATGAATGCAAAAGAATCATGTATTGTAACGGCCCGCCCTTTTTCACTCGCTCTCCGAAAATCAGAGTCTATTTTTTTTTTAAATACAGAGTGAGATAAAGATCGGGATGTCACGACGCGAGCTAAGTCCGAACTTCTAAAGTCCGACCCTTAACTTGCCAACCTTATGTGTGCATGGCCTAAGTCAATGAAAACGGCTCACACATAATAATATAAACATGCGAATTATATCATAAACTGCGAATTATAATAGAACCGAGATCTATTCCATTTTAGATAGCAAAGTACTCCGTCAATTATAAATGATTAACTTAACTTAAATAACCAAAGTAACCAATCACAAACCATAGCAAATATCTAAATTATTACATGCCCGAAGTCTAGTTACTCAAATTACATGCCCATGAGTAACATAAATAAAACCTAATCCAATTACACATCCAAGCTCCTATGCTTGGCTCCGATCACATTCATCGTCCCTTTCCTTTCCTGTATCATCTACTAGGGTAGAAGTAGGGCATTAGAACTGTAACGCCCGCCCTTTTTCACTGAAAATCAGAGTCTATTATTATTATTATTTTTTTTGAAATAAGAGTGACAAAGGCGCGGGACGTCATGACGCGAGTTAACTACGAGTTTCTAAAGCCCGGCCCTTAACTGGCCAACCATACGCGTGCGTGGAACTAAGTCCACGAAGAACGGTTCACACATAGAAGTAAGCTCGAGGAATATTAAACTAAAATGCAGAATTATAATAGAGACTATCCTACCAATTTTTAGATAGCAGGGAAGATATATTCATTTAATTATTAAAATACCTCAAAATGATAACATCCGAACATACAGTCCAAACCATAGCAAGAAATAGAAATTATTACAATCCGACGAGCTAAACTACTCAATTACATATTCCAAAATAAATTTAAATAAACTAAGTAGCCGGCTTCCCCAAGCTCCTAAGCTTGGTTCCCATCTCGTCCTTCATTTCCTCCATCTCCTGCGTCATCAGCTAGGGTAGAAGTAGGGCGTTAGACAACGCGCCCAATAGGACTCCGAGTAGGGCCAACACATGGATTAGTGATAACAAGCACATAGGTAATCATATAATGAAAAGTATAAAATGAATGTCAAGCGATGGGTGTCTTATGTCATGTGTCCCACCCATCATCTATACCATCATGATGCCATATCCCTCTTGATGGAAAAACCTCATCAAGATATCCCCATGTTTGCTTCTCGGTCACCCCGACGGAGTATGGACTCCGGTTATACCACATCAAGCTATCCCCATGTTTGCTTTTCGGTCGCCCCGACGGAGCATGGACTCCGGTTATAGCACATCAGGCTATCCCCATGTTTGTTTCTCGGTCGCCCCGACGGAGCATGGACTCCGGTTATAGCACATCAGGCTATCCCCATGTTTACTTCTCGGTCGCCCCAACCCAGCATGGACTCCGATTTCTTTATTTTCCTGCCCATGCCATGCATGAGATGTAAATGCATTATGCTATGTAATATATATAACTCATAGCCTTATTATATATAACTCATAGCCTTAACATATAATGCATAACCTTAAAATATAATTCATATCATTAACATATAATTCATAGCCTTAAAACCCATCATAAGACAAATCATATAATTATCAAAATAAATCAAAGGAACCATCACATAATCCATGGTTTACAAAACGGTAGGAATCCTACCGAATACCGACTGGCGTCCTTTTTCGTTTCCATCTGACAATCCGGTCACCGATACGCGCACCGCTTGCAACGTCCGATACCTTATTACATATTTATTATCAGTCCATGTTTTATCATATCTAATTCCATTATCCAAGCCTTGTGGGGTTCGGCCATATACCATGGCCAAACCTCACTATTTAGTTCCGCGGGTGCCATTTAATCTATCAAATATTTAAATCCCATGAGTCTAAAAACCAGCCGCCCTAGGCTTCATTTAACCATACATAAGGTCATCTTTAAGCACATTCAGGTCCATGATCATCCCCCATGGGGTTCGGCCATGGTACTTCATTTTGGCCAATATTTACCATTTTTGCCACTCTTCCTCCTTGGTTAAGTTCTCATTATATTCCCCCATTCTTAGGCCCATAATTGATCCATAGACTTAGATCCCTTAATGACTTCTTAGCCATGACATAACATCATAAAAAATTAGCCACTTAATTACCCTAATCCCCATTCATTACTCACATGTACACTATCACATTTAACCAATAAATTGACCTACAAATGGGTCATGGGTTCGGCCATACACCATGGCAGAACCCATGATGTCTTTTTCCCATTTTTACTTGGGTCTATATACATCATCAACTCCACCATAAGTCCTTCCTTGAGGTGGTTTCCATCATGCATTCAAGTCACCCCTTTTTATCACCATTAGTTTCATTTTAAATCCATCAAAGCTACCATCACTCCCCAATATTTTTCCATGGTTCCAAAACACCTAAGTTCACCAAAATCTCTCCATGGTTTTATTTTTAAAACATTATTTCAATCTTTTCATATCCATTAAAATTATGAATAAATTACCAGAGGGTGCAAAGCATTCTATCCATAAAATCTCTCCATGGTTTTCCTCATTTAAAAACCCCTTTTAAAAATCACTAACACCATCACCATAAGGTCCATGGTCCATCATTCATTCATGCCTTTTAAGGTCACAAAAATCATTCACATCTCCCATAACTTTCCTCATTTACAATCCCTTCAAAAATTACCACATTTAATCATTAAAACCCTAACAATCATAAATCATCCTCCATGGCTTCCATTCTTTATAACCTCATTAAAATCACTTAATCACCTCCATCATTCATTCAAACATCACATACATCCATGCTTAAATAAATTTTAATACATAATGTCCTTAATGCAACCTTTATTTTCTTAACCTAATTTACCCATTAGGGTTTGTCCATTTCCCATCCTTTCCTTGGATGGATTTGAGATCCAAGGCCGATGATATTTTGGCCACTATTACATCCAAGAAAATGGATTCCATGGTCTCTTCTTAACCCTTAAAAAAAAATTGTAAATTCTTGTTTAGGAATACTTACAATCCGACGGCTCCTCCAACTTTTCTTTCTCCTCTTGGATTCCTTGGCCTTCTTTCTTCTTCTTCTCCTTTGTTGGTAGGCCAAGATGTGTTTGATCAAATGAAAAACATCAAAGCTTGAGTCGGCTAAGATGGAGTAGATTTGAGAGAGAGAGAGAGATGGGGAGAGGATGTCTCAAGCTTTGGTCTTGAGGTGGAGGGCCCAAGCTTGAACTTCTTTCTTCTCTTCTTAGTTTTTCTTCTTCTTCTTTTCTCTTTGGTGTGGGACGGCAATGAGAGAGTAAGAGAGGAAGAGAATGAAAGAGTTAGATGGAAAGAGATGGAGCAAAGAGATAAGATTCATCTCATTTGGTTGAGTGACCTACACTCCACCATTTAATTTTCCCACCAACCAAGCATGGGCTTTACATGCTTTAATGGTGGTGGTTGGGATAAAACCCCCACTAGCCAACGTTTTTGAGCATTGGAGATGAGGTGGTGTGGTCTCCCATCTTTGACCATTTGACCACCTTTTGGATAGTTTAATTATTTAATTAATTAGCTAATTAACTTAGGTTAATTAATTCCCACTTAACCTAATTCCACTTTCTTAATTTCCCTCCATGTATCCACCCATGGTTGACCAATTCAACCATGGTGGCTGGCCCCACCAATCCTTGGTCCACACGCCACCTCACTTGGTGAGGTGGAGGTGGGTCCCATTTGGCCATGTCACCTTAATTATTTCATCACCAACTTAGGTATTTTAAATTTAATTAAATTCATTCCAACTAATTGGATCACCATTGGGGCCATGATCCAATTACATTCACCTCCTACCCATTTACCTTAGATCTTAAATCTGTTTGACTCATTGGGTCCCAAATTGGTATTGGGCCCAATTTGACCATCCTTGGCCCAATTAACCATCATTGACCATTTTAAATGAATTTAATCCAATCCATGGTCCATTGGACCATACTTGGGCCATTGTCCATATTTTGATCCATTTACCATCTATTCCATTAAATTTTCCAATTTCCATCATTAAAACAAATAATAGCCACATATTCATTGATTTAAAAATTCCGGGCTATTACAAGAACAACGCGCCCAGTAAGTATTTCATTTAGGGTCTACACATGGTTAGTACAAATCATATATAATAACATAATGTCAAAACCATATAAAACAATGCCATGTCATGATGTCAAATGCAATGAGTCTCACCCATCACAAGTACATATAACCTCTTGATGGGATTCTCATCATCGAGGTACCCCCATATAGGTCTTTCGGACGCCCTGATGGAGTGTGGCCTCTCCGGTTTATTCTTGATGGAAAATGCACATCAAGGTACGCCACATAGGTTTTTCGGACGCCCCGACGGAGTGTGGCCCCTCCGGTTTCATATCCTTCACCCCATGTCATGCATGAGATGCTAATGAAACACATGCTATTTTATATTATAAACATAGCATTAAAACTCACATTTGGAACATATCTTTTATAACATAAATTCATCAAAATAAGAGAAAAACCATCATACATAAACCATGTTTCAAAAAGCTAGAATCCTACCAAAGACCACTAAAGTGTCCTTGCTTCTTTATCCGGCAAACGCTTATGATCGTGCACCGTTTGTGAGGTCCCGTCACCTTATTACACAACAATCAATCAAAGCATGTTCTATTTGATTTCTTATTTATGTCTAAGTCCATAAACCCCACTTGTGGGGGTTCGGCCATACACTATGGCCGAACCTCACCTCTTCGGTTTTAGTTCCCTCCTTTGAGTTCTTTGATATTTTAAATCCAATCATTCATCACCAAGTTAACATAAATCCATAAACCAACCTTAGTGGGGTTCGGCCATACAACATGGTCAAACCTTACTCACTTGAGTTTGGTCCCTCTTTGTAATCCTTTGATCCAAAATCTTGCCATTTTTGAATCATAACTCTAATCACTTATACAATAATTATTAAATATTAGTAACCACTTAAGTCCACAAAACTTTTCTCATGTGGTTCGGCCATACACCATGGTCGAACCCATGGTCTATCATTTCCTCCCATATTTACACATTTGCCATTATTCCCATCCCTCCATGCTTAGGTCCAAAATTGATCATTCATACAAACCCTAAGTCTACCAAATATACCTTAGTGGGGTTCGGCCATACAACATGGCCGAACCTCACCATCTTGGTTTTGGTCCTTCCTTTGACTCTTTTAATCCTTTAACTTAATCATCTAAACTTGGTAACCACCTAAGTCCATAAAAAAAACACTCCTCATGGGGTTCGGCCATACACCATGGCCGAACCCATGATCTTTCATTTTAGCCTTTAATTACAACATTGCCATTTATACAAATTCATAACCATTAACATAATCCATGAAATTAAATCCATTATTTCTTTGTTCAATCCTCCATTCATTTAACATGCATAACAACTCTAAATGTTCCTTTAATATGTTCCATCAAATACTCTTCCATGGGGTTCGGCCATACAACATGGCCGAACCCTATGGTTCCTTATTTTCCTTAAAATTGTATTATAACCATACGGTTTGATCTTTTAATGATTCCCATTCATACCTCCATCCGAAACCCTTTAACTCCTTTTAAAGTCACAAGCATGCTTCTATGATTTCTATCATTCAAATCCATTAAAAATATATAACCCATGTCCTTCAATGGGGTTCGGCCATGGTGGTCCATCTTTTCCATTAAAACACAATATTCATCCCCTAATTTTTCTTCCATGGGGTTCGGCCATCTAGGCCGAACCTATGGTTCCTTTCTTTAAACAAAATTTATAAAGATACCTACCGGTTCCGCGTCTCCGCCGGTTTTCCTTTGCTCCGGCTTGTTCTTTCAATCCTTTCTTTCCTTAGCCTTTTCCTCCTTCTTCTTGATCCTTTGGCCGAGTGTGAGAACTTGAGAGAGAGAGAGATAAAATCGGCTTGTAGTGAGAGGGAGAGTTAGAACTTTGAGATGAAACACTATGTTTTTGGTCTTGAGGAGTGATCGGCCAAGAGAGGGTTTGAATTTGAAATGTGTAACAACGTGTATCCTTGTTTGAATTTGAAATGTGTAACAACGTGTATCCTTGTTTGAATTTGAAATATGTAACAACGTGTATCCTTGTTTGAATTTGAAATAAACCAGAACTCCCCACCTCTCCAACGTGTAACCTTGTTTGAATTTGAAATATGTAACAACGTGTATCCTTGTTTGAATTTGAATTTTAAACCAAAACTCCCCACCTCTCCAACTTGTAACCCTTGGTTTGATTTTTGAAACAACAACCCTTCATCTTCACACTTCACTCACTCTTTAATTCAACTCACCACTTTAATTTAATTCAAATCAACTCAAGTCACTTAACTCATCACTTTAATTTAATTCAAATCAACTCAACTCACTTGATTGCATTCCCATTTTAATTCAGCCCCATTTAATTAGGCTTGAACTCACTTGGTGGTCAACCAAATCAACCACGACCCATTGGGTCCCAATTGGGCACTTTGACCCAAATAGCAACATTGACCCAATTAAATGTGCCTTACCCATTTACTTTAAATTGAACCTTATACTATAACCGTTGGGTCCTAATTGGGCCATTGCCCCAACACCTTACCCATCTAAGGTTCATATCCGTTAATTCAAAATTAAAATGGCAAATTCCGTAAATATTGATAACATGGAATTCCGAAGTGTTACAATACAACCCTCTTTTTAAAATTTTCATCCCGAAAATAGAACGAAGTAGGGTTTCAAACATTTACATAAATAGCTCAGGACGAGTTGTTCTCATTTCCGACTCCAGTTCCCATGTGGCTTCCTCATTACTGTGTCGATCCCATACCACCTTAACAAACTAGATCGCTCGGTTCCGAAATACCCTGTGTTCTATGTCCACCACTCAGACAGGCTTTTCGACATATGTCACGTCGCTTTGGACATTTATGTCTTGTATATTCAGTACATGAGAGGGATCAGGATTGTACTTCCTCAACATTGATATATGGAACACATCGTGCAAAGATGGCAACTGGGAAGGGAGTACCAATTGATAAGCCACATCCCCCATCCTTTTTATGATTGAAAACGGTCTCACATATCTTTGCGACAGTTTCCCCTTCTTTCCAAATCTCATGTGTCCTTTTCATGGCGAGACTTTTAAGAACACCATGTTCCCCACTTCAAATTCAAGGAACCTCCTCCTCTTGTCAGCATAGCTCTTCTGAGGACTTTACACAGCAAATAGATGCTGCCGTATCACCTGTATCTGCACTGTAGTTTCTGCAACCAACTCAGGTCCAATCAGTGCAGGTTCACCGGCCTCTGTCCAGCACACGGGTGATCTACATGGTCTATCATACAAAGCCTCAAATGGAGCCATCTGGAGGCTTGCCTAGTAACTGTTATTGTATGAGAACTCTACCAACGGCAAGTGATCCTCCCATCCACCCTTGAAATCCAACATGCATGCTCTCAGCATATCCTCCAATGTTTGTATTGTCCTCTCAGACTGCCCATCAGTCTGTGGATGGAATGCTATACTAGTCAGTAGATCTGTTCCCATGGCCGACTGCAAACTCTGCCATACTCTGCCGGTGAATCGGCCATCTCTATCGGATACAATAGTCCGGGGAATACCATGTAGCCTAATGAAATCCTTGATATAACTTCGACCCAAGGTCTCAGATGAATCTGTCATTCTAATGGGAATAAAGTGTACAGACTTAGTCAATCAGTCTACCACAGCCCATATCGCATCGTTGCCCTTTGAGGACCTTGGCAACTCCGTCATAAAATCCACGGAGATGTGCTCCCATTTCCATTCCGGCACTGGTAAAGGTTTGAGTAACCCTGGTGGCTTCTGATGTTCCGTCTTAACATGCTGACAAGTTAAGCAATGAGCCACAAATTTTGCCACATCCCTCTTGAGTCCGTGCCACCAGTAATGTCTCTTCAATTCGTGATACATCTTGGTTCTGCCCGGATGAATAGAGAGTTTGGTCTGATGTGTCTCAATCAGTAACTCTCTTTTGCAGCTCTTAGACACATATATCATACCTCGGAATACAAGACCCTGTCCTAGTCGTGTAACACCCCAATTTCTCAATAAAGTGGATAATTACGAAAATGCCCCTGGATTGTTAAATTAATTATTTTATGATGTCAAATAAGGAAATGGTGGGGTCCATTGCTCAAATTAAGATCATATGAGCACATTATAAATGTCAAGTTTGATTGGATGGGCAATGTACATCAATTGGGTCGAAAATGGCTAAATGGGTCAAAGGGCCAAATTGGACCCAATGGGTCATAATGGATGATTTGACCATTGTGTAAGCTCAAATTAAATGGGGTTAAGCTGAAGTGATTGGAAATCAAGTATAGCAAAAATGGGTAGGCATGATACATAAGTGAAAACCATTTAAAAGTGGCAAAATCAACCCATTAATGGGTCATGTTGTCAAAACAGGTCAAAGGGCTGATTGGGGACCCAATGGGTAGGGTTGACTAGGTTGGCCACGGATGACCGTGTAGGCCCTCAGATGAACTCAAGTGTGAGTTAGTTCAGCTTGAGATGGACTGATTTGGAGTGAGTTTGAATTAAGAAAAGAGTTGACACAAACTTATTGCATTAAATGTGTTGAGTTGGATGAGTTGAGTTAGAATAAAAATACCATGAATCAAGTGAGTCAAGAGGATATGGAAAGGTGTCTTAATCTCACACAACACTTGGGAAAACAAATCTCAGCCGTTGGAATGAAGAGGTGCCTTGGCAAAGCCAAGGGACACCAAGGTTGGACGGCTTCATGCATCTCACGAGATGCATGTGTTAAACCGTGAAGGGATGAAATGTTTGGGTGAAGGGGTGTCTTGGATGACACCCAATATCCCATCTTTTTGGCAAAATTTAATGAGGGAAAATGAATGGAAGATGGGGCTGAAATTACAAAAGGGAAAGATTACCATTCTTGGCCGATTTTCACATTGAAAATTCAAAGAATTCCCATCTCTCTCTCCCTCTCTCCAAATTCGTTTTCTTGGCTGAACAGCAGAGGTGTTGGCACCAATTAATCAAGCATAAACCAGCAAAGGATTAAGGAAGAAAGGAAGGAAGCAAGAGGGAAGGAGCAAAGGAAATTGGTAAGATTTTCTTAAGTGTTTAAGTTAAACAAGTTGTAAGAAAAGGGTATGTATTGGGCCATGGTTATGGCCGAATGCACCAAGGTTTTAACCTTGAGTAATAGAGGTTTTAAGATAGTAAAAGTGATCATTGGGTTCGGCCACCATGGAGGGCCGAACCCCATGTAAATGATTGGTTGGTTTTGATGTCTTTGAAACATAGAAACCATGAAGTTTTGTGGATTGTTTTTGATGTTTCTTTAAGACTTAAAATGCATGTTTTAAAGAGGGTCAAACATGGACTTGAATGTCATGAAGGACTGAAGGTATCATGGGTCTAAATCATGGATTTAAATTGATGAAATGGACCATTGGGCTCGACCATCTTGGATGGCCGAATTCCATGAAGTATTATGGTTATTTGGATTGAGTTTTTATAAAGTGGAAACCATGCAAAGTGATGGACTTATTTGGATGGTTTTGAGAGGTAAAAATCCGATAATGATATACTGATTAGTACATGTTTAAATGAGACCTAAAACATGTTATGAGGACCAAGACATGGACATAGGGTTCGGCCACTTTGGATGGCCGAACCCCATGAAAGTATTTGATGATTTTGTGAGATAAAAACCATATAAAGTTATGGTGTTCTTATGGCAATTAATGGAATCCATGTTTACTGTTTTTGGTTGGTTAATATACGGCTGAACCATGTATTATTCATGGTTGAATTAGCATGTTAAAACCATGAGTAATCATGGTGAATATTGAACCAAGTGAACCCCCATGGCCGAACCCCATGGGTTGCCTTATGGGTTGTTTGTATGGGTTTTACTTGGGGTTATGGTTATTGATTTGGCTCAGCCTATGGATGGTTGAACCATGTAATAACCTTGGAAAAAGGATGTAGCCTAAGTTAAATATCTAGGTTAAAGTTATTGGACCAATGGAGCCATTGGGTTCGGCCATGTATAGGGCCGAACCCCATGGACCACTTCATATGGATTATTTTATGTGGAATGTTTTTATTGAATTAAAAGGTTTCAATGTAAAGATCATGGACCATGACAATAGGTTTTGGCGTGGATCCATTCCATGGAATTGATCGGTAGTTTTAAAGGTTAAAATGGGATATAATTGAGTATTAGAAACAATGGCATAATAGTAAATATGGGTGAAATGATCAAAGGTGGAATGATCATAAGTATGGTTGTATGGAACCCTACCAAGGTATTTTTGTACAATTTAATGTTTAATAGGGATTAAACGAATGAGAGACCAAAAGGATAAATAGGTGAGGTTCGGCCATGAGCATGGCCGAACCCCACATAGTACATTTTTGGGACATTGACAAGTTGGAATTACATGATAAATGTTTGGTTTACTGCTATTTAAATAGGGTATCCAGACTTGCATATACGGCGTACGAGTCGTGAACGGCTGACGATTAAGAAAGATCAAATACTGAAGTGAATCTTCAGTAGGTTTCCTACCTACTTGTAACCACAATTATGATTTGGTTTTATCATGTTTTTATGAGATATGTTATATTTAATATTATGCTTCAAATATAGTTTTGAATGATGAGATATGTATTTACAAAATGACATACATATACATTGACATCTCATGCATGGACATGGGATGATGATTGAGGATATGCTGTTTGCAGTTATGAGTTACTGTCCTCCTTAGGCGAAGAGAGTCTCGCCAGGAGGAGTAACATGATGATAAGAATCACAATTGGTCTCCTTAGGCGATGAGAGTCCCGCCAGGAGGACTAATTTGTGATATGAAACAACTCAATGATGAAGTGTCTTTCCACAGGTAACGAGGATTATTGTGGCTTACCTTATCGTGTGAGTTCTAGATGAAAGAGTATTGAGATTTACCTTGACGGTGAGAGTCCCGTCAAGTGATGGCTATGTATGTGTGATGGGGTGGGGCTCATTACATTTGCATACATACATAACATGGTTTTATATGTTTTTGATAATCATGTACTATGATATATATGCATGTTTTATATGCTAACCATGTGGTGGTAGCCTTGATCGGGAACCTACTGGGCGCGCTGCTCTAACGCCCTAATTCTATCCTTAGAGGATAATGCAGGATCAAGGAAAGGGAAAGAGAAGGTCGATGATCTGGAGGGGAGCCAAGCCTAAGTGCTTGATTGATGAACAAGACTTCTTATTTGTTGTCGTTTGAGTTATATTTGTTGGACATGTAATAAGTTATTACCTTGTTATGGTTTGATTAGGTTATTAACTATGGATGGTTGCTTTATGTTAAAGAATAATTGAGATTGTTACTTGCTATCTATTCATTCTATTTCCGCAGCTAGACTAGTTTATTCCACAAGTTATTGTTTAGTTCCATGTGTGGATTATTTATCATGGTCTAGTCCATGTACACATGGGTGGCCAGTTAAGGTTCAGACTTGAGTAGTCTGAACTTAACTCGCTTTGTGACGTCCCTCCTCCCTTGTCCGGTGTGATTAAGTTTTTTTTTAAAAAATAGACTCTGAAATTGTCTCGAAGAGGGCGGGGTGTTACAGTTGGTATAAGAGTGAAACGGGAAGTTGAATCATCGAAGTAAGATTAAGACGGTTTCATGTCTCACTGACGGATAAGAATCCCAACTGACCCACTCTTCGGACTCCGCTGACTGGGGGCCGGATTAATTTACTTCGAGTGACTCAGACTGAACAATCAATCTGAGAACGACAATGAAAGATAGCAAAGTAAAGTACAGTCATCATAACTAGATATGTCAAACATAGCAAGTAGGATGCACTCCCCTGAAACTCCCCACACTGAAAAACAAACAACAGGAATTTAGAGATTTCCCCAAAAACAAAAGAACACAAAGAGTGATGATTTGGTAATCTTCCCAAACAAAGTACATGATATTATGCATGATCAGATTCCCCTTAAAACCAAGAGTGGTTTATTTAGAATTGTTGTTGAATATTCTTGTGTTCTATTGATATGATACAGATATGTCAAGTAACGTGGAGTACTCGGAGTGGTACAGCGGAACCCCTAGCAATCCCATAGATTTGGTGTCTGCTTCCAACAACACCAACGTGGAAGCTAATGTGAACCTTCAGGAGGGGCCTCCCGAGGAGGAGGAATGGAACCTAGCACCATTGGAGGAATTGAACTTAGCACCATTGGAGGAGGTGAACCTAGCACCATTACCAGAGTATCTTATGGAAGATATTCCTTGGTTAATGGAACCTCTCGAGGAAATTGAGGAGGATCTAGGATTCTTTCAGGAGGATCCTATGGAAGATGTTCCTATAATATTGGAATCGGTGAGGGAGGTAGATCCCTACGATACATGTGAGTTGTCTAACCAGGACGAGCACAACTGTATGTATTGTCCTCATCCTCTAGGCATTGTTTGCCCGGTTTGTGGACTGCATGGGCATGGAGAGGCGAGGACTAATTGTCCATATATTGGAGGACCTGGGTTAATACCCTGCACGACATGTGAAGTATTGGGGCACATGGCGATGACGTGTCCTGATAACCGTTTCAAGTTCGCTGATGATGCAGGATCTTCTACGGAAGACTAGACTAGGAAGTAATATGAAGGGGTATTAAAAAGAGGGTTGTTTTGTAAGGGTGCATTTGTCTTTATAGGGTTTTCTTAACCCTACCCACCCTTATACAAAGATGAAATATGAATTTATATAAAGTATGCGATTTTATGAGGTTTTATGGCATTTAATGTATATTGTTGATGGAAACTAAGTCTATGATGTTTCCATGAATTAGGAAGAAATGGCGCCACAGAAAAAGGTTATAAAGAATCCGAAGGTAAAAGAAAAAGTTTTGCAAATCGGATTAGTCGAAGGGACTTCAAAAAAAAAGACCCGACAAGACAGTAAGAAGAAGGATGAGGTGTTCATAATCACACCACAAGGGAAAGTGGTACCCCAACGTGAAAAGATTGTACATAAGAAGGTGCAATCGGTACATGATCAGGAGCAGTTACTTCATGATGAGGAGAGATCAGTTCATGAACGATCATGCAATGAGGAAGAGTCTCATCATTCTCGGCACGAGGAGGAGGAATATGACTCGTCATATCGACGAGATGAGGAAGGGAACAGCAACGTGACAGTACCCTACGTACCACCTGAACTACACAGTTTGGTGCAAGCTGTAGTTACCTCTGTCCTCCAACAACATTTGAATGGAGGGGGAAGCACGAGTGAAACTAATGACCGTAACATGGTCAGAGATTTTCAACAACAGCACCCACCTTACTTCAAGGGCAGAGAAGGGCCTGTCGGAGCTGAGAACTGGTTGGAAAAGATTTCTCACATACTGACTCTTTTGAATATCAAGAATCATGCTCACAAAATTCTATTGGCCACTTCACAGCTGATAGATGACGCTGCTAAATGGTGGAAAACAGTGGAGAAACAGCAGGCACTTGTTCCAGAAGGAGAAAGAATTGCTATGACTTGGGAGCAATTCTCAGCGACATTCTTAGAGCACTACTTTCCGGAGGAAGAGAGGGAAAGTCAGATTCAGACCTTTATGACATTAGTGCAAGGCTCGATGACGGTGGCTGAGTATCATCAAGAATTTCTCAGCCTGTCAATTTATGCATTTTATGTTGTGGACACGGAATATCGGAGGGCTCGCAAGTTCGAGCGTGGTTTACGGCCAAACATTAGGGCCAAAGTAACCGTGTTCAAAACAGCCACGCTGGCGGAGGTAGTCAGCAGAGCTACCATTGTGGAGCAGGAACTGGCGGAGTTTGTACGAGTTGACAACCGTAGGGCACCGAGGGGGAGGGGTACTTATCAACCCAACAAGAAGTTCCGACCGAACTTCAGCAGACCCTCGCCATCTGTTGGATCTACTGGGGGCTTTCGCCCCAACCAGCCTTTGCAATCTGTAGCAGTCTCTCAGGCATCTAGAGGGATGGGCAACTATTTTCACTGTGATCAACCAGGTCACTTCAAAAAGGACTGCCCAAAACCCAACAGGCTGTCATACTCCAGAGGATCATTCCGTCCGCCAGCTAGACCGGTAAACTCCAGAGGAGGCAGAATGCAAAGTCGGGGAGGTCGAGGGCCGAATCCTTCTGGAGCTGGACGAGTGTTTTCTTTAGTACCTCCAGAGGATGAGAATCACTCAGTTATACAAGGTATGGCAATAGTGAGTAGTTCTTATGCATATGCACTATTTGATTTAGGACCTTCACATTCCTTCATAGCTGCATCATTTGTAACTGCTACCGGTACTTTAGTTCAAAGATTAGCGAAAACACTCACAATTGTGTCCCTGTTGGAGACTCAGCACTGGGACTTATATGCACGGCGGTTAACACTGAATTAGCTGGACTCAGATTTGAGTTCAATTATCTGGTGCTTGACATGTCTGAGTATGATATTATATTTGGCATGAATTGGTTGGCTAAGTTTCATGCCAACATCGATTGTTATTGCCGAAGAGTGACATTTTGGTCACCCGATGGCAAGCAATACGTGGTTCGTACAGACAAACAAAGTGGATTACAAGAAGGGTTGAACCACGTGATATTGAATAATATCACCATAAATAAAGCTCCAGATACAGAACTTCCGGCAATTGTACAAGAATTTACGGATGTGTTTCCAAAGGAACTCCCTGGTTTACCACCTATGAGGGAGATTAACTTCGAAATCAAGTTGTACCCTGGCACAACACCAGTGTCGTTACCACATTATCGGATGGCACCAGCAGAGATGTCGGAGCTAAAGAAGCAGATTGACGAACTGCTTAGGCTGGGTTGCATCCGGAACAGCACATCATCATGGGGAGCACCTGTGCTGTTTGTGAAGAAGAAGGACGGTTCACTTCGGATGTGTATTGATTATCGGAAGCTGAATCAGCTAACAGTTCAGAACAAGTACTCTCTACCGAGGATTGATGATTTATTCAACCAATTGAGGGGTTCTAGCCATTTTTCAAAGATTGATTTGATGTCTTGTTATCATCAAATACGGGTTAGGGAGGAAGATATAGAGAAGACAGCCTTTCGGACGCGGTATGGACTATTCGAATTCGTAGTCATGCCATTTGGACTTACAAATGTGCCGGCTGTGTTTATGGACTTAATGAACATGATCTTCCGTCCATATTTGGATCAATTTGTAATAGTATTCATTGACGATATTCTGATTTATTCTAAGAGTCAGGAAGATCATGTAGAACATCTACGGATAGTTTTGAATAGTTTGAGGCAGAATAAACTGTATGCCACGGCCAGTAAGTGCGAGTTCTGGCTATCTCAAGTGAATTTCTTGGGACATGTTATATCCGAGGAAGGAATAGCCGTGGATCCGGCTAAGGTGGTGGCAGTAAAAGACTCGAAAGCGCCAAAGAATGTAACCGAAATCTGCAGTTTCTTGGGATTGGCGGGTTATTATCGAAAATTTATCATGGATTTTTCCAAAATAGCGTCTCCGTTGACTTGACTCACTCAGAAAGGAGTCAAGTATGAGTGGACAGATCAGTGTAACCGGAGATTTGAAATTCTAAAAGAGAAACTTACAAGAGCTCCTGTTTTAATTTTGCCGGATAGGGGCAAAGGTTATGAAGTACAATGCGATGCTTCAGGAGAAGTGTAACGCCCGCCCCTTTTCACTGAAATATCAGAGTCTATTTTTTTTTTTAAAAAAAAAAGAAAAGTGACAAAGGGCGCGGACGTCACGACGCGAGTTAAGTCCGAGCTTCTAAAGTCCGGCCCTTAACTGGCCAACCCTACGCGTGCGTGGAGCCAAGTCCACGAGTACGGTTCACGCGTAGACGTAAGCTCAAGGAATATTACTTCTCAGTGCGGAATTAACAACAAAGACTATCCTACAGATTTGAGATAGCAGGGAAGATAACATTCATTTAAATTTCTATAATACCTCAAAACCATAATGTCCATAATAAAATCCCAAAACATAGCCAGTAATCTAATTTATTACATTCCGACAAGCTAAGCTACTCAAATTACATTTTTCCAACATACACTTAAACAACATAATTAATCTGCCTTCCCAAGCTCCTAAGCTTGACTCCCATCCCGTCCTTCCGTTTCGCCACCTCCTGCGTCATCAGCTAGGGTAGAAGTAGGGCGTTAGACCACGCGCCCAGTAGGACTCCGAGTAGGGCTAGCACATGGATAGTAATAACAGCATGCAGATAATATTATAGCAAAACCATGCACTTTGGGCAATGTTATGCAATGGGTGTTCTATGTCATGAACCCCACCCATCCATCTCATCCTCATCATATAATGTCCCTTTTTCAACCATACACAGTGTTCCAAATAAAATCCATACCATCATCGTGCCATGATCCTCTTGATGGAAAAACCTCATCAAGATGCGATCCACACTAGGCATCCCCCTTGATGGAAGAACCATCATCAAGGTATAACAATAAATACAACATCCCCCTTGATGGAAAACCATCATCAAGGTATAATAATACATAATGAACATCCCCATGCGTTTACCGGTCGCCCCGACGGAGCATGGACTCCGATTTCATTTCATCCTTCCCCTGTCATATCCCTCCCATGCCATGCATGAGATGTAGATGCCATGTGCCATGTAATATATGTAGTTCAATAGTAACACAAAAACCCATCTTAAAACAATTACCTGATTATCTAATAAATCAAAGGGAAAAACATCCCATAATATTTAATCCAAAACCCATCTTAAGACATTCACATGATTTCCAAAATAATTTAAAGGAAAACATCACAAGATACATAATCCAAAACTCATCTTAAAGGCAACCACATGCTTTCCAAAATAAAGTAAAGAAACATCACCCAATCCATGGCTTACAAAAATGTAGGAATCCTACCGAATACCGACTCGCGTCCTTTTACGTTTTCCGTTCGATAAACCCGATCGCCGATCGCGCACCGCCTGCGATGTCCAGTACCTTATTACACATTTATCATTAGTCCATGTTTTAACCATTTCTAAGCCCATATGAAAAACCGGTCACTATTTAAGTTTTGTGGGTCCGGTCCCATGTCATCTATTAAACCTTTTACTCCCATAAGTCTTAAAATTTGGCCACCCTAGGCTTGATCAACCACTTATAAGGTTATTACATTAGAGCCCCTCATTCCATGATCAATCTCCATGGAATTCTTGAATTTGGCATTTAATTACGGTTTTACCACTACCTCATTTTCCATGGTTAATCACCCATTTATCTATGCATGATTAAGTCCAAAAATTGATCCACAACCTAGGTCCATTAATGATCCCTAACCACGTTAAAAGATCATTAAAAATCAGCCCTTAACTTAGCCTCATTTCCATTGATTTAAACACATGATAATTCCAAATTTTAGCCCTTTAAGCATTCTAATTTATGAAACTAAAATGCATCAACCCCAAGCTTAATTTAATCATTCATAAGGTCATCTTAATGCACCCAAGTTCATGTCCAACATACATGGGGTGCGGCCATGGTTCTTCATTGTGGCCCATAATTACGGTTATGCCACTAAACTTCCATGGTTTAATATCTCCTCTATTCATGTATATTTTAAGTCTGAAATTCATCCATAACTTAGATCCATTAAGGATTCACTAACCATGACTCAACATGAAACACAATCAGCCATCTCATTGAATAAGATTCTCCATCATCTAAACACAAACATGGATCCAACCTTAGCTCAAACAATGACCTACAAAATGGGTCATGGGTTCGGCCACACACCATGGCCGAACCCATGATGTCTTGTTCCCCATTTTCCTTGAATCTTTTGGCACATTTTAGATCTATCACAAGTCTTCCCATTATAGGTTTACATCATGCATTTAAATCACCATTCATCATCCAATTTAACCCACCAAATGGATCCCAATTGGGCCATGGGTTCGGCCATACACCATGGCCGAACCCATGGTGTCCTTTCCCCATTTTTTTCTTGGGTCCATTGTTACATTTTAGATCCACCAATAATCCCTCCTTGAGGGGTTTACATCATGCAACTAAACCATATTCTTAGCCCCATTTGGATCATTACTTTTGTTCATTTGAAACCCAAAATTCATCAACACATTATCCTTTAAACCCACCATTTAATCATCATTTCATCACCATAGGGTTCGGCCATATACCATGGCCGAACCCATGGTTCATGATTCATCATTCATTGCTCCATAATACCTATATTCACCCAAAATATTAAATCCACCCATCTTCCCATTTTCCATGGCTTTTTAAACCCTAAAACCCTAGCTAATTTCACACATAACAACCTAGGGTTCGGCCATGCACCATGGCCGAACCCATGGTTCACAATTCCTTCTCTTTTATGCCTTCTTAATGCCATAAAATCCCATTGCATTTTTCATCATAAAACCATTTTAATACTCATCCACATTCATTCATTTACAACCCAAAAATCCATTAGCCACCTTCATTATCTTCCATTCATTAACCCTAACCATTTTACATCAAATGGCTAATCACCCACCATGGGGTTCGGTCATGCTACATGGCCGAACCCTATGGCCAATAATTTTTCTTCCAATCATCCCATTCTATGCTTAATCTCATAATTTACATAATGCACATAACCCATTTATTCATTTTCTTTCCCTAACCCTAATTTACCCATTTAGGGTTTCCTCCATCTTCCACCCTCTCATTTGATGGGTTTAACATCCATGACACACATTTATGTAACCACCATTAAATTCTACAAAAATAAATTCCAATTCTTAGACCCTAAACATCCAAAATTTCTTGTTTAAGAAATACTCACAATCCTACGTCTCCTCCTATTTCCGCCGCTCCCGTCGGTCTCCTTAGCCTCCTCTCTCCTTCCTCTTGATCTTTGATAGGTCAAGACTCTTGATTAATGGTGGCAATACCCAACCCTAGAATCGGCCATGGTAGGGTTTGTGAGAGAGAGAGAGAAAAATCATGAGAGGAGAGATGTTAAACCCTAACCTTAGAGTGATTTCCCTCTAATTTCCACTTTTTTCTTCTCTCCTTCTCTTCTCTTTTCCTTAGCTCTCTTTCTCTCCTTCACTTGGATGTAGGGGACGACCATGGGAGAGTGGGAGAGGTGGAGTTTGTGAAAAGAAAATGAGAATGGGAGGACCAACAAAACTTATCTCATTTGGTGACTTAAAGACTTTTACTTTACATTAATTGGTTTCACCAACCTTATGAGATATTTTTAAGATCTTTTCTTTGCTTTATGGTGGTGGTCATCTAAACCACAACCAAGCCCAACGTGTGTAAATTTTGAGGTGGTGTAACTTGGTCTCCATTTGACCAATTTTAACCCCATTTGGCCACCAATTTAATAAATTAATTACTTAATTAATTTGATAATTACCTTAGGTTAATTCATTTGTATTTAACCTAATTCCCATTATTCCACCCATGGTTGACCAAGTCAACCATGATGGCCGGCCCCACCAATCATTGGCCCACACGCCACCTCACTTGATGAGGTGAAGGTGGGTCCCACTTGACCACATTACCTTGGTTTACTTCCAAATAACTTAGGTGATTTAAAATCATTGAATTCACTCTAAGTGGATTACCATTGGGCCTATGGACCAATTACATTTCCATCTAGCCCATTTACCTTAGAGCATAACCATCTTGACCCATTGGGTCCCAAATGGGTATTTGACCCAATTTGACCATTCTTGACCCATTTAAATAAATTTAAATCCAAACCATAGTCTATTGGGCCACACTTGGGCCTTTGTCCAAATTTTGGCCCATTACCTTTTATCCCACCAATTTCCCAATTTTCATCATTAAATTAACTTATATCCACATTTTTATTAATTTAAAAATTCCGGGCCCTTACAAGAAGGACTAGGGTGTTCACTCATGCAAGATCATCGTATGGTGGCATATGGGTCAAGACAGTTAAAAATACACGAACGTCTTTATCCTACACATGATCTGGAGCTAGCTACAATGGTCTTCGCACTCAAAAGTTGGAGATATTACCTCTATGGTGAAAAATTTGAGGTATTTTCTGATCATAAGAGTTTAAAATATTTATTTGATCAGAAGGAGCTCAATCTGAGGCAGCGTAGATGGATGGAGTATCTGGCGGATTATGAATTTGAGCTTCGATACCATCTAGGCAAGGAAAACAAGGTGGCGGACGCCCTCAGCCGCCTATCTCATGCGTCAGTAGCATGCTTGATCAGAACAGAATGGGAGATGTTGCACACCATTCGAGACTTCAATCTTTATATCAACAACCGTGGGAGTATGTATAATTTGATCATACGATCCAATATAGTCACCAAGATTGAACAAGAACAAAGTGCAGATCCGGAAATGGAGGAGATATGGGCCAAAATGTCCACTGGCGTAGACGTACCGGAATGGGAATTACGACCAGGACCAGGTCTATTATTCCGGGGAAGAGTATATGTGCCAAAGAGTTGTAGGAAAGAGCTATTGGTAGAGGCACATCAATCCAAGCTTTCCATTCATCCAGGCAGCACCAAAATATATCACGATCTGAAAAGGCATTATTGGTGGCACGGACTAAAAAGGGATGTGGCAGAATTCGTGGCACATTGTCTAACTTGTCAGCAAGTTAAGACTGAACATCAAAAGCCACCTGGGTTACTCAAACCCTTATCAGTACCAGAATGGAAATGGGAGCACATTACCATGGACTTTGTGACCGGATTGACGAGATCTTCAAAGGGCAATGATGCCATATGGGTTGTGGTAGACCGACTAACCAAGTCTGCGCATTTCATTCCTATTAAGATGACGGATTCATCTGAGACGTTGGGTCGGCGGTACATCAAGGAAATTATTCGGCTTCATGGCATTCCCCGAACTATAATATCTAACAGAAATGGCCGGTTTACCGACAGAGTGTGGTAAAACATGCAATCAGCCATGGGGACAAATTTATTGATTAGCACTGCATCCATCCACAGACTGATGGACAGTCAGAAAGGACGATACAAACCTTGGAAGACACGCTGAGAGCATGCATGTTAGATTTCAGGGGTGGATGGGAGGACCACTTGCTACTGGTGGAGTTCTCGTATAACAATAGTTATCAAGCAAGCCTTCAGATGGCTCCATACGAGGCTTTATATGGTAGGCCTTGTAGATCACCGGTGTGTTGGACAGAGGCTGGTGAGCCTGCATTGATTGGACCGGAACTAGTCGCAGAGACTACCGCACAAATTAAGTTGATTCGTCAACACTTATTGACTGCACAGAGTCGGCAGAAGAGCTATGTTGACAAAAGAAGAAGGTTTTTGGAATTTGAAGTGGGAGACATGGTATTTCTAAAGGTCTCGCCACGGAAGGGACATATGAGGTTCGGAAAGAAAGGAAAGTTGTCACCAAGATTTGTGGGACCGTTTTCCATCATGAGAAGAGTGGGGGATGTGGCTTATCAGATAGCACTCCCTTCACAATTAGCAGCTCTACACGATGTATTTCATGTGTACATCGAGAAGCCGGTTAGGATAGTGGAGACCGAACAAAGGGTGTTGCGAAATAGAGCGATTCAGTTCGTAAAAGTGGTATGGGACCGACATGGTGATGAAGAGGCCACATGGGAACTTGAATCGGAGATGAGAACAGCTCACCTTGAATTATTCATGTAATTTACTTTGAGAACCCTACTTCGCTCGATTTTCAGGACGAAAATTTTAAAAAGAGGGTTAAATTGTAACACCCCAATTTCTCAATGAAGTGGATACTTACGAAAATGCCCCTGGATTGTTAAATTAATTATTTTATGATGTCAAATAAGGAAATGGTGGGGGCCCATTGCTCAAATTAAGATTATATGAGCACATTATAAATGTCAAGTTTGATTGGATGGGTAATGTACATCAATTGGGTCGAAAATGGCTAAATGGGTCAAAGGGCCCAATTGGACCCAATGGGTCATAATGGATGATTTGACCATTGTATAAGCTCAAATTAAATGGGCTTAAGCTGAACTGATTGGAAATCAAGTATAGCAAAAATGGGTAGGCTTGATACATAAGTGAAAACCAATGGTTCATGTTGTCAAAACGGGTCAAAAGACTGATTGGGGACCCAATGGGTCGGGTTGACTAGGTTGACCATGTATGACCGTGTGGGCCCTCAGATGAACTCAAGTGTGAGTTAGTTCAGCTTGAGATGGACTGATTTGTAGTGAGTTTGAATTAAGAAAAGAGTTGACTCAAACTTATTGCATTAAATGTGTTGAGTTGGATGAGTTGAGTTAGAATAAAAATACCATGAATCAAGTGAGTCAAGAGGATATGGAAAGGTGTCTTAATCTCACACAACACTTGGGAAAACAAATCTCAGCCGTTGGAATGAAGAGGTGCCTTGGCAAAGCCAAGGGACACCAAGCTTGGACGGCTTCATGCATCTCATGAGATGCATGTGTTAAACCATGAAGGGATGCAACGCTTGGGTGAAGGGGTGTCTTGGATGACACCCAATATCCTATCGTTTTTGGCAAAATTTAATGAGGGAAAATGAATGGAAGATGGGGCTAAAATTACAAAAGGGAAAGATTACCATTCTTGGCCGATTTTCACATTGAAAATCCAAAGCATTCCCATCTCTCTCTCCCTCTCTCCAAATTCATTTTCTTGGCTGAACAGCAGAGGTGTTGGCACCAATTAATCAAGCATAAACCAGCAAAGGATTAAGGAAGAAAGGAAGGAAGCAAGAGGGAAGGAGCAAAGGAAATTGGTAAGATTTTCTTAAGTGTTTAAGTTAAACAAGTTGTAAGAAAAGGGTATGTATTGGGCCATGGTTATGGCCGAATGCACCAAGGTTTTAACCTTGAGTAATAGAGGTTTTAAGATAGTAAAAGTGATCATTGGGTTCGGCCACCATGGAGGGCCGAACCCCATGTAAATGATTGGTTGGTTTTGATGTCTTTGAAACATAGAAACCATGAAGTTTTGTGGACTGTTTTTTATGTTTCTTTAAGATTTAAAATGCATGTTTTAAAGAGGGTTAAAAATGGACTTGAATGTGATGGATTTAAATTGATGAAATGGACCATTGGGCTCGACCATCTTGGATGGCCGAATTCCATGAAGTATTATGGTCATTTGGATTGAGTTTTTATAAAGTGGAAACCATGCAAAGTGATGGACTTATTTGGATGGTTTTGAGAGGTAAAAATCCGATAATGATATACTGATTAGTACATGTTTAAAATGAGACCTAAAACATGTTATGAGGACCAAGACATGGACATAGGGTTCGGCCACTTTGGATGGCCGAACCCCATGAAAGTATTTGATGATTTTGTGAGATAAAAACCATATAAAATTATGGTGTTCTTATGGCAATTAATGGAATCCATGTTTACTGTTTTTGGTTGGTTAATATACGGCTGAACCATGTATTATTCATGGTTGAATTAGCATGTTAAAACCATGAGTAATCATGGTGAATATTGAACCAAGTGAACCCCCCGTGGCCGAACCCCATGGGCTACCTTATGGGCTGTTTGTATGGGTTTTACTTGGTGTTATGGTTATTGATTTGGCTCAGCCTATGGATGGTTGAACCATGTAATAACCTTGGAAAAAGGATGTAGCCTAAGTTAAATATCTAGGTTAAAGTTATTGGACCAATGGAGCCATTGGGTTCGGCCATGTATAGGGCCGAACCCCATGGACCACTTCATATGGATTATTTTATGTGGAATGTTTTTATTGAATTAAAAGGTTTCAATGTAAAGATCATGGACAATGACAATAGGTTTTGGTGTGGATCCATTCCATGGAATTGATCGGTAGTTTTAAAGGTTAAAATGGGATATAATTGAGTATTGGAACCAATGGCATAATAGTAAATATGGGTGAAATGATCAAAGGTGGAATGATCATAAGTATGGTTGTATGGAATCCTACCAAGGTATTTTTGTACAATTTGATGTTTAATAGGGATTAAACGAATGAGAGACCAAAATGATAAATAGGTGAGGCTCCGCCATGGGCATGGCCGAACCCCACATAGTACATTTTTGGGACATTGACAAGTTGGAATTACATGATAAATGTTTGGTTTACTGCTATTTAAATAGGGTATCCAGACTTGCGTATACGGTGTACGAGTCGTGAACGGCTGACGATTAAGAAAGATCAAATACTGAAGTGAATCTTCAGTAGGTTTCCAACCTACTTGTAACCACAATTATGATTTGGTTTTATCATGATTTTATGAGATATGCTATATTTGATATTATGTTTCAAATATTGTTTTGAATGATGAGATATGTATTTACAAAATGACATACATATACATTGACGTCTCATGCATGGACATGGGATGATGATTGAGGATATGTTGTGTTCCAGTTATGAGTTACTGTCCTCTTTAGGCGAAGAGAGTCCCGCCAGGAGGAGTAACATGATGATAAGAATCACAATTGGTCTCCTTAGGTGATGAGAGTCCCGCCAGGAGGACTAATTTGTGATATGAAACAACTCAATGATGAAGTGTCTTTCCACAGGTAACGAGGATTACTGTGGATTACCTTATCGTGTGAGTTCCAGATGAAAGAGTATTGAGATTTACCTTGACGGTGAGAGTCCCGTCAAGTGATGGCTATGTATGTATGATGGGGTGTGGCTCATTACATTTGCATACATACATAGCATGGTTTTATATGTTTTTGATAATCATGTACTATAATATATATGCTTGTTTTATATGCTAACCATGTGGTAGCCCTGATCGGGAACCTACTGGGCCCCGTTGGTCTAACGCCCTAATTCTATCCTTAGAGGATAATGCAGGATCAAGGAAAGGGAAAGAGAAGGTCGATGACCGGGAGGGGAGCCAAGCCTAAGTGCTTGATTGATGAACATGACTTCTTATTTATTGTCGTTTGAGTTATATTTGTTGGACATGTAATAAGTTATTACCTTGCTATGGTTTGATTAGGTTATTAACTATGGATGGTTGCTTTATGTTAAAGAATAATTGAGACTGTTACTTGACTAGTTTATTCCGCAACTTATTGTTTAGTTCCATGTGTGGATTATTTATCATGGTCTAGTCCATGTACACATGGGTGGCCAGTTAAGGTTCAGACTTGAGTAGTCTGAACTTAACTCGCGTTGTGACGTCCCTCCGCCCTTGTCCGATGTGATTAAGTTTGTTTTAAAAAAATAGACTCTGAAATTGTCTCTGAAAGGGCAGGGCGTTATAGGTCGTAACTCCCATTCCGGTATGACTTCACCAGTTGACATCTTGGCCCATATCTCCTCCACTTCTGGATCTATCCGTTGTTCCAGTTCAATCTTGTCGAGTACCGCTTAATTACATCAAAATAACTCATATCAACCTATGAGTTTCATTCTCGCAGAATTTACTCTGTCTCATGTTATCTCTTTTTCCTCGTGAACCCATTTGCGATCTTAAGTAGATCAATGTATTCTATTTCACTTTACCTGCTACCAAGGTATTTTCCATACGTACTCGCTCAATATGTCCATTCGTCTACTCTCTGTGTGAGGTAGCCTGCCAATACGAGCCTATGCTCAAGTCTTTTGCTGATTCCATTTTAACTAGGTTTCTAGTTGCACTCTCCTTGAACTCTATCGGCTAACTACATAGTCAGCTGGCCAGTCTAACTCGGAAGTCGCCCTTAGCTTTCCATTCGATTTTCACTAGACTCTTAACTTTTCCCTTAAGTACATCTCAAAAAGTAAGCACATCTTCATTTGTACATTAGTCACAATGTGACTAACACCTTTTGTTCAAAACTCCTACGATACCAATACCGGCATCAATCCAAACCACCATGGGAATCATCATCCACGGTTATACACATTCATCCCTGGTACCATTCTATCAGTGAGTATCATCTATCCATGGTTAATAACCATCCATGAATATAACCCTCTTATGGGTATAATCCATTCATGGGCATAATTAATCCAGAGCACATCATCTACCATGAGATATTCTATCCATAGGAACAACAATCGAATGCATCACTACGTGACTGTAGAAATAATATCAAAACATAAACATACCCCGACATTCTCTTACCACTCCTTAGCTTAACCTTCCGTAGAAGACCTTGCATCATCATAAAAATAGAAGAAGCTGTCAGAGCATGTCGTCGACGTTTGCCCCAATACTCCACAAATCAGAAAGGGTATTATTTCCGGTCCCCCAATGTATGGACAGTTAGTCCTCTCCTTTCCGTGCCCGTGAAGTTCACAAACAGGGCAAATAATATCAATAGGGTGGGGGCAATAAGTACAGTTGTGCCACTCCTGTAACGCCCAGCCCTTTTTCACTCGCTTCTTCCCATAAATTCAGAGTCTATTTTTTTTTTTTTTTTATAACAGAGTAGAGTGATAGAGCACGGGACGTCGAGCTAAGTCCGAACTTCCAAAGTCCGACCCTTAACGAGCCAACCCTATGTGTGCATGGATCAAGTCCATGAAATATGGTTCACACATATCAACATCAACTTGCGGAATAAAAATCATAACTTGCGGAATCATAACATCAAAATTGCGGAATCATAATATAACCAAGTTCTATTCCATTGATAGCAAAGTACTTAGTCAATAAATCACATTCATCATTATCCAAATAAAACATCCAACCATAGCAATTCATCTAAGTTATTACATTCCGAAATCTGCATACTCTAAATACAAATCCCTGAGTATCTTAAACAAAATATAAAACTAAAAGCATTTAAACTCCTATGCTTGTCCTTTTCCACGTTCAGTGTTTCCCTCGTTTCCTGCATCATCCACTAAAGGGTAGAAGTAGGGCATTAGTACAACGCGTCCAGTAGGTATTCCAATTAGGGTTAACACATGGGTTAGTACCAACAATCCAGGTATAATATATATCAAAACCAGATAAAATAAATCATTCCATACTTTCAAAACATTGTATCCAAAACAGTGTATGATAATAGAGATCCAATCATACCGATAAAATCAGAAACCTTGCATGATAATAAAGATCATAATCATGCCAATTCAATGCCATGCCATGTTATCATATGCAATTAGTCCCACCCATCACAAAACATATGGTATACTCTTGATGGAATTCTCCTCATCAAGGTATCTTCCTGGTGGAATTCTCATCACCAAGGTTTTCTCTCTTGATGGAATTCTCCTCATCAAGGTATTCCCCACAGTTGCCTTACGGACATTCCGACGGAGTGTGGGCTCCGGTTACTTAGTATCCTCTTGATGAAATTTTCATCATCAAGGTATCCCCTGATGGAATGCTCATCACCAGGGTCTTCATACATAGTATCCTCTTGATGGGATTCTCATCATCAAGGTATTCATACATAATATCTTCTTGATGGGATTCTCATCATCAAGGTATCCCCCACTAGTGCTTTACGGACGCCCCAACGGAGTGTGGGTCCCCGGTTACCTGTCATCCCTCCCATGCCATGCATGAGATGCAAATACCACATGCTATGCAATTATACGAAGTCATAGCATTTAAAAGCTCATATTTAAAACACATGCTACTTTATCAAATAAACATAGCATATAAAATTACCATTTGAAACATATCCTTTGCAATATAAAATCATTAAATCAAGATAAAAACAATGTACAAAAACCCATGGTTTCAAAGAGGTGGAATCCTACTAAAGTCCGCTACGTGTCCTTGCGTATTCCGTCTGGTAACCGCTCACGATCATAGACACCTTGTGAGGTCCCCGTTACCTTATAACATATTAATCAATCAAAACGAAGTCCCACTTGATTTACAATATTTTAAGTCCCTAAACCAATCCCTTGGTTTATCATTTTCAGCCGTTATTACCAAATTGCCATTAGTCTAATGTTTAATTAACAATTCATTCATTTAATCCAACGTACGTAACCCTATGTTCATCAAAACAATTACCATGGGATTTAGGCACACACCATGGCCAAACCCATGGTCCCTTATTTTCACTTAATTACCAAACTGCCATTATACATATATTTACAAGATTGCCATCCATGGCTAATATAACCCAATATTCTTATTTACAATATACTTAGGCTAATTATTAGCCCATTAATCCACATTCATGGGGTTTGGCCATACCCATGGCCGAATCCAAGATCTTTCATTTTAGGTGATAATTACAAAATTGCCATTCAAGGCTAACCTTCCTTTTAAGTAAGTATTTACAACCTTGCCATTACCTCCAACAACTTAGGTCCATTTATTTATTTTAAGCATGTTAGTTCCATACATGAACCCTAAAAAAAATACCTTAACCACTTAAGTCCCTAAAGAACCTCATGGGGTTCGGCCATACACCATGGCTGAACCCATGATCCTCCATTGTGGCCTTTAATTACTCTTTTGCCATTCATAACATTTCGTAACACTCCCAAATAATTTATAATCGATTCCATCAACTTATGTTTGAGTTTCAAAACATAGTTCCATTAATTCTACATAATTACCATATTGCCATCCAAGGCTAAAATTCCAATATTCTCAAAATATTCCCCATGTGGTTCGGCCATACACCATGGCCGAACCCATGGTCCTTCTTTCAAGACCTTATTTACAAAATTACCATTGGCCTAATTATTTCCAACCTTCTATAATTAATATATACCCTTAAACCCATAATTAACCAGTCCATAATTAGAAGGTCCAAATTTAGAAGCTTTCTAAATTCCATATCAAACTTTATCATCCACTTTCCATAATTAGAAACCTTCCTATTTAATCACCTTGCTTAGATCCTTTCTAAATTAATATCCAACTTCCATATTTAGAAAGTTTCAAATTTAGAGCCCATCCTTCCATAATTGAAAGGTTTCCAAAAATTATCTCCTCCTACCATTATTAAAAGGTTCCCACAAATAATCTCCACCTTCCATTTTAGTCTAAGGTCCATAATTAGATAGTTTCTAATTTTAAACTCCACCTTCCAAAAATAATTATCATACATTAAAATTACCATAACCACTCCAATACAACTCCATGCATGGCCGAACCCTATGGTTCATGATCCTTTCAAAACCATATATCATTAACCTCAAGTCCATGTATACTCCTTGGTGGGGTTCAGCCATACACCATGGCCGAACCTCACCCTTTTGTTTTGTGCCCTTCTTTCCATTTAAACCTTATTAAAAACATACATAATGTTCTATGGTTTTTATCCCTCAAAAATAACCAACAACCTTCCATTAAAATTTATTGAAGTTCTTCCATGTAATCCCTTTAAAAGAATTGATAATCCTTCCATGGTTTCCAACCAATAAAATTAATAAATCAGCTCACATGATTTTCATCATTAAAATTCCATAATTAAACCATGTTTTTCCATTGGGTTCGGCCATGCACTATGGCCGAACCACATGGTCCATTCTTTCCATTAAAATTTATCTTTCCATGGATCTAAAACCATATAATTACTCCATGACTTTCATCCCATAAAATATAATCACCAAAAGCATCCCTTAAAACCATACATTAACCATAATAATATGACCCATGGTTCTTCATTAAAATCACCAAAACGCTTCCATGGACATGGCCGAACCCTTTGGTTCATCCATGATCATCTCTTAATTCCTCTTCAATGGGGTTCGGCCATACACCTTGACCGAACCCTATGGTTCCTTATTTCATTAAAACAAACTCATCTAAACCACTTACCGGTTCCGCGACTCCTTCGGTTTTCCATCGGTTGATCTTGCTCTTCCAATCTTCTTCTTTCCTTAGTCTTTTCTTCTCCTTGCTCTTCCACTCGGCTGGCTGCTCTTGTGCTTGCTGCAATCTCTCTTTGAATGACAAGTGAATGCCGTGTACCCCTCTCTCTTGTCTCCTTTTATTGCTTACAATTTGTCCCAATTTAAAAGGTATCAAGATAGCAATTTCTAATGCTTCTTTCCCTTGGTCGGCTGCCCTTTCTTTTTTTTAATTAATCCAATCTTAGACAATGCCGTGTCCCTTGTTAAGATAACCAATGCCGTGTGCCTTTTGCTGCCCTTTATAAAATCTTCCATTTGATACAAGATAGAAATTGCCATTGATCCAAACTTAGAAGGTGCTATGCTCCCTTGCTCCTTTATTTTATTAAACCTTCCCTTTAATCTTATCTTAGATTAGAAAGTGCCATGCTCCCCTTGTTCTCTTGATTCTTATAAAACTCCAATTGGTCCTAATATAAAGATAGCAATTGGCGTGTTTCACCAAGGGAAGGATCCCTTTTGGCGCATAACTCCCAATTTAGAAGGTGTTAAGATAAGTAATTCCCCTTTCTTGATAATGTCGTGTGCCCCTCTCTTTTATTCCATTTGGCCAAGTTTTTCTTTATTTAGATTAAAACATCTTCTTCATTTGGATTTAGACAATCGGATGACATTGTCTAATCCAATTTATCCCAACGTGTGGCCCATTTTAGATCCATCCTAAAACCTTTCCATCAATGCCTTTCATGCGCATGCAATTAATCCAAATCCCTTATTTATATAAATTGCATTAGTAATTTAATTCAGCCTCATCTACTTAGGCTTAAACCTACTTGGTGGTCAACCAAGGTAACCATAACCCCTTGGGTCCCAATTTTAGCATTTTGACCCAAATAACAACCTTGACCCAATTAAACACATCTTACCCAATTTATTTTAAATTGAACATTATCACATATCCGTTGGATCTAAATTGAGCAATGGCCCAACCCTTTACCCATATAAGATCCATATCTTAAATTTTCCAATTAAATGGGTAATTTTCGTAAATATTTATAACTTGAAAATCCAGGGTATTACACCTCCTGATTGCATAATTCGCACATATAATCTGTCAACTCATCCGAAGTAGGAGTAGCCGGAGCATACTCGGGAGAGCCTATCTCCCCTACGGATTCTTCTAAGTTTGGGACATCTTCCTCGTCCTCTTCGGGTACAAAGGCTGGAGTAACCCCCAACATTGTACTCGGGTGATTCTACTTCCATGTCCTGACTGGTTACGACTTCATTGATAAACTTTGGCACGCTAGAATAGTCGGAAGAAGAAACCAGATCTATCGGACAGTTAGGGTCCCTCTGTCCCACAACTCTGTATACTCTATGTTGCTCGACATATCTGCATCACAACAACAAAAGCACATCAATGACAACCATAGTTCAAATCACACTATCTTTGTTTCGGGGAATTTCCTAATATCATCTTATATTTCTTTGTTTTTTGGGGAAACTTCCTAAGTATCAAGTATTCGTTTTCTACATTTGTGGATATTGGGGAAATATATCCTATTTTGCTATGCTTCATAAATCCATTTATTTTGACTGTACTTCTTTTGCTATCATTCATTGTTGTTCTCAGATTGAATGTTCAGTCTGAGTCTAACGAAGTAAATTAATCCGGCCCCCCGTGCAGCGGACTCCGAAGAGTCAGTCAGTTGGGATTCTTAGCTGTCAGTGAGACATGAAACCGTCTTAATCTTACTTTGAAAGATTCAATCTTCCTGTCTCGTTCTAATACCAACTGTAACGCCCCGCTCTTTTTCATTCGCTCTCCGAAAATTAGAGTCTATTTTTTTTTTTTTAAACACAGAGTGAGATAAAGATCGGGACGTCACGACGCGAGCTAAGTCCGAACTTCTAAAGTCCGACCCTTAATTTGCCAACCTTATGTGTGCATGGACTAAGTCCATGAAAACGGTTCACACATAATAATATAAACATGCGAATTATATCATAAATTGCGGATTATAATAGAACCGAGATCTATTCCATTTTAGATAGCAAAGAACTCTGTCAATTATAAATGATTAACTTAACTTAAATAACCAAAGTAACCAATCACAAACCATAGCAAATATCTAAATTATTACATGCCCGAAGTCTAGCTACTCAAATTACATGTCCATGAGTAACATAAATAAAACATAATCCAATCACACATCCAAGCTCCTATGCTTGGCTCCGATCACGTTCATCATCCCTTTCCTTTCCTGTATCATCTACTAGGGTAGAAGTAGGGCGTTAGAACAACGCGCCCAGTAGGTATTCCATTTAGGGTCTACACATGGTTAGTACAAATCATATATAATAATATAATGTCAAAACCATATAAAACAATGCCACGTCATGATGTCAAATGCAATGAGTCCCACCCATCACAAGTACAGATAACCTCTTGATGGGATTCTCATCATCAAGGTACCCCCACATGTAATACTTCGGATTTCCATGTTATCAATATTTACTGAATTTGCCATTTTAATTGTGAATTAACATATATGAACTTTAGATGGGTAAGGTGTTGGGTCAATGGCCCAATTAGGACCCAACGGTTATGGTATAAGGTTCAATTTAAAGTAAATGGGTAAGGCGCATTTAATTGGGTCAATGTTGCTATTTAGGTCAAAATGACAATTGGGACACACACGCATACACCACAGCTAAGGCTGAGTTTTCCTTTTAGAAAATCATGGGATGTTGGAGGTGGAACTCCTAATTTTAAGAGGAGACTCTCAGAAGTTGCTTAATTCAAGTTTGAATGGGACTCCTAATCACGTTTGGAAGTTGTTATAGTGGGATTCTCGGGTGTGCATCATCCGGTTACAATAATATAGCAATTGCTACATTGATAGGTTTGGCCGAATGGTGATTCCATTAATAGACAGCTGGAACAATTTTTAGCAAGGGGATACAAGATGAGAATAACAATTTCTTATTGAAACTGCTTTATGGGGCGTGACTGCATTGTAAGGGACGAATCTGTAAGGCACGATTCTGTGAAGCTGCCCCAAGGTGTTGGGTTTACAGCAGATCCATACAGATCATTGGAGTTCAGATCTGTTCTCTATAGAGATAGAGAACAACACTGCTCATAGGCGGTAAACAGCGTGAAGGCAGCTATAGTGGGAGAAAGAAAGAGGAGCATAAGTCTTTTTTAAGGACAGATTACATCAGTTTCTCTTTCAGCAACATCAACATGTGAACTGGGAAAGAGTTGTTGCAATCAGCAACAATTACACACGTAGCAGGAAGAGGACAACTAGCTGTGTGAAAGATCAAGTAGAAAGAGCATTACATACAAAAGAGGCTAAGGAAAGAAAGAATCGGAAGAACAAGTCGGAGCAAAGGAAAACCGGAGGAGTCGCGGGACCGATAAGTATTTTGATAATTTTGTTTAAAGAAAGGAACCATAGGATTTGGCCATGGTGTATAGCCGAACCCATGGAAGAAAAATTAGGGGATGAATATAATAATTTTAATGGAAGGATGAACCACATATGGCCGAACCCCATGGAAAGACATTGGTTATTTTATGGGTTATTAAGGGATGAAAACCATGGAATGTTATGAATGTTTTAAAAGGGTTTAAAATGGATTTATTTTTAAGGACATGGCCGAACCCTAATTTTATTATGGCTAAGATGCTAAGCATGAACCATGTATGAAATACGTGGAAGATCAAGGATTACAAAGGGGGACCAAAATCAAATGAGTGAGGTTCGGCCATGGTGTATGGCCGAACCCCACTAGGGTTTATTTTATGGACTTGAAAATGGTAATGGATGCAATGGAGAAATTGGAAAGTTAGATATCATATTGTTCGGCCATGGTGTATGGCCGAAGCCCATGAACAATTTTATGGGTCAATTATGGATCTAATATGTTAAATAAATGAATGGACCTATGTTTTGGAACCTAAACATAAGTTGATGGAGGTAATGACAATATTGTAATATAGGCTAAAAATGAAAGATCATGTTAGTGGGTTATTATTAGCCTAAGCATGTTTTAAAGAAAGAAATGGACAGCCATAGATAGAACAATGGTAAGGATGTAAATAAGAGTGAAAATGATAGACCATGGGTTCGGCCATGGTGTGTGGCCGAACCCCATGGGGAATGATTTATGGATTTAATGTATGAATGTTAGATTAATAGAATGTTAGCCATGGATAGAAGAATGTCAATATTGTAATTAAGTGGAAATAATGAACCATGGGTTCGGCCATGGTGTATGGCCGAACCCCATGGGGAAGGTTTGATGGACTTAGGGTTTATGTATGTTAGATTAAATGAATGAAAAATGATATGATCTTGGACTTAAGTTAACTGAGCAAAAAGGGAACTAAAACCAAAGAAGTGAGGTTCGGCCATAGTGTATGGCCGAACCCCACAAAGTTGGGTTTATGGACTTAGATATAAATAGAAATCAAATTGAACATGGTATGATTGATTGTTGTGTAATAAGGTGACGGGACCTCACAAACGGTGCGCGATCGTGAGCGGTTGCTGGATTAAGAAGCAAGGACACTTTAGTGGTCTTTGGTAGGATTCTACCTCTTTGAAACCATGGGTTTATGTACAATGTTTTTATCTTATTTTGATGAATTTACGTTGTAAAAGATATGTTTCAAATGTGAGTTTTAATGCTATGTTTACAATATAAAATAACATGTGTTTCATTAGCATCTCATGCATGGAATGGGGTGAAGGATATGTAACCAGAGGGGCCACACTCCATCGGGGCGTCCGAAAGACCACTGTGGGGATACCTTGATGTGCATTTCCCATCAAGAAGAAACTGAAGGGACCACACTCTGTCGGGGCGTCCGAAAGACTTATGTGGGGGTACCTTGATGATGAGAATTCGATCAAGAGGTTATTTGTACTTGTGATGGGTGGGACTCATTGCATTTGACATCATGACATGGCATTGTTTTATATGATTTTGACTTTATGTTATTACATATGATTTGTACTAACCATGTGTAGACCCTAAATGGAATACCTACTGGGCACGTTGTTCTAACGCCCTACTTCTACCCTAGTGGATGATACAGGAAACGAGGGGAACGAGGAACGCGAAAAGGGCCAAGCATAGGAGCTTGGATGCTTTTAGTTTTTATTTTGCTTAAGATACTCATGGACTTGTAATTTGAGCAGCTAGAATTCGGCATGTAATAACTTAGATCACTTTGCTATGGTCTGAATGGTTTGTTGGATATTTTAAGTTAAGTTTAATTATGATTAAAGACTTGAAGTACTTTGCTATCTAAAATGGAATAGAATTAGGTTCTATTATAATTCCGCAGTTATGATTTTAATCCGCATGCTTATATTGTTATGTGTGAACCGTTTTCATGGACTTAGTCCATGCACACATAGGGTTGGCCAGTTAAGGGTCGGACTTTAGAAGTTCGGACTTAGCTCGCGTCGTGATGTCCCGCACTCTATCTCACTCTATATTTTAAAAAAAAATAGACTCTGATTTTCGAAAAGCGAGTGAAAAAGGGAGGGGCGTTACAGTTGGTATCAGAGCGAAACAGAAAGATTGAATATTTCGAAGTAACATTAAGACGGTTTCATGTCTCATTGACAGATAAGAATCCCAACTGACCAACTCTTCGGAGTCCGCTACACGGGGGCCAGATTAATTTACTTCATTAGACTCAGACGGAACATTCAATCTGAGAACAACAATGAATGATAGCAAAGAAAGTACAGTCAAAATAAATGGATTTATCAAACATAGCAAAATAGGATATATTTCCCCAATATACCCGAATGGAGAAACAAGCAATAGATACTTAGGGAATTCCCCAAAAACAAAGAAAAACCAAGAGTGCTTATTTGGAAATTTCCCCAAAAGTAGGAAAATACAAACTTTACGATGAAAACTAAGTCATGATATTTTTTGGCTTAGGGAAAAATGCCTCCAAAGAGAAATACCCGACAAAACCAGAACGGGAAGGAAAAAGAGGTAGAAACCTCTCAACATGAAAATGAGGTAGAAAAATCTCAACATGAAGAGGAGGAACGACAATCTCGATATGAAGAGGAAGAACAACCATCCCACCAAGAGGAGGAGGAACAAAGCAGTGTGAATATACCGGTGGTGCCTCCTGAACTACAAAGCTTGGTTCAACAACACTTGAACGTGAATGGAACCAGCAACGAGACCAATGACAGGAGCATGGTCAGGGACTTCCAGCAATAGCGCCCTCCTTATTTCAAAGGGAAAGAAGGGGCTGTCGAAGCAGAAAATTGGCTGAAGAAGATCATTCAGATCCTGACCCTACTCAAGATTTCATGTCATGCTGACAAGATTTTACTGGCCATGTCACAACTGATCGATGATGCCGGTAAATGGTGGGAGGTGGTAGAGAAGCAGCGAGCACTTCTTCTGGAAGGAGAGAGGAATGCAATGACTTGGGATCAGTTCTTAGCTACCTTCTTGGACCATTATTTCCCTGAGGAGGAGAAGGAGCTCCAGACTCAAGCTTTTCTATCTTTGGTACAAGGTACCATGACGGTGGCAGACTACCACCAGGAGTTTCTCAGTTTGTCTTGCTATGCATTTTATATGGTGGATACAGAGTATCGAAAGGCACGCAAGTTTGAGCGGGGCCTTCGGCCAAGCATTAGGGCCAAGGTAACCATATTCAAGGCAGCTACATTGGCAGAGGTGGTCAGTAGGGCCACTATAGCGGAGCAAGAGATAGCTGAGTTAGTGCGTTTTGACAACTGCCGAGCTCAGAGTGGGAGGGGTACATTTCAGCCCAACAAAAAGTTCCGACCAAACTTTAGTAGATCCTCACCATCCACTGGGTCAATAGGGGGCTTTCGTCCCAATCATCCCTCCCCATCTGGATCAGTCACTTAAGCTCCCAGAGGGGTGAACAACTGCTTTCATTGTGATCAGCCAGGCTATTTTAAGAGGGAATGCCCACAACTCAACAAACCCTCTTATTCCAGAGGTTCATCTCGCCCACCAGCTAGACCAGTTAATTCACAAGGAGGCAGGACATTTAACCAGGCGGGACAAACCCCTATTGTAACGCCCGCCTCGTTTCACCGAAAATCAGAGTCTATTTTTTTTTTAAGTGACAAAGGGCGCCGACGTCACGACGCGAGTTAAGTCCGAGCTTCTATAGCCCGGACCTTATCTGGCCAACCCTACGGGTGCGTGGAACGGAGTCCACAGAGAATAGTTCACCAGTAGAAGAAAACTCAATGAAAGTTACATTAAATGCGGAAAGACATTACACACTATTCTACCAATTTTTTTTTCTAGATAGCAAGGAAGATTTCATCATTTAATTACCAAAACGCCATAACATCACACGTCTACCACAAAATCTAAAGCATAGCAATAAGTCTAAAATATTACATTTCCGACAAGCTAAACTATACGAATACACATTTCCCAAGATAAACTTAAGTAAAGTAATTGGTCCGCCTCCCCAAGCTCCTAAGCTTGGCTCCCGTCTCGTCCTTCTGCTCCGGCATTTCCTGCGTCATCAGCTAGGGTAGAAGTAGGGCGTTAGACAACGCGCCCAGTAGGACTCCGAGTAGGGTTAACACATGGATTAGTGATAACAAAGCATATAGATAATACATAACGAAAAGCCATAGAATGAATGCCATGCCATGGGTGTATGTGTTATGAATCCCACCCATCATCCTTACTATCCCGATACCATATCCCCCTTGACGGTAAGGCCTCGTCAAGGTGTAACTACAAATACAATATCCCCCTTGATGGAAGAACCATCATCAAGGTATAACAATAAATACAACATCCCCCTTGACGGTAAGGCCTCGTCAAGGTGTAACCACAAATACAATATCCCCCTTGAGGAAAGAACCACCATCAAGGTATAACAATAAATACAACATCCCCCTTGACGGTAAGGCCTCGTCAAGGTATAATAATCCATACATCATCCCTGATGAGTCAAACACATCATAATGTCCCCATGCCTGTTTATCGGTCGCCCCGACGGAGCATGGGCTCCGGTTTCATTTCATCCTTCTCATGCCATATCCCTCCCATGTCATGCATGAGATGTAGATGCCATATGCCATGTCATGAATATAATAACCAACCATGGCATTTAAAAATTCTATCAATAAAACATATGACTTGATTATCAAAAGTAGTTCAAGCAAAGCCTCAATAAACACATCATAGACTTAAAACCCATTTTAAACCAATTATATGCTTACCAGAATAAATCAAGTAAAAACCCCTACATAATACATAATTCAAAACCAATCTTAAAACAAACCATATAATTTCCAAAATAATTTAAAGAAACCATCACTCAATCCATGGCTTACAAAAAGGTTAGAATCCTACTGAATACCGACTAGCGTTCTTTCTTCCGTTTTCGTCCGACAGACCCTGTCGCCGATCACGCACCGCTTGCGATGTCCGGTACCTTATTATACATATCAATTAGTCCATGTATTAACCATTTAAGTCCATAAATCACATCTTAGTGGGGTTCGGCCATATACCATGGCCTAACCTCATTAACTAAGTTTTGCAGGTCCTCTTTAGTCCATTAAATATTTTAATCATATGGGTCTAAAAACCAGCCACCCTAGGCTTTATTAATCACTCATAAGGTTGTTACTTAGAGTCCCTAAGTCCATGACCACCTCCCATGGGTTTCTTCATTTTGACCAATATTTACGGTTTTGCCACTACCCTTCCATGGTTACTCATTTACTTAATCCATGTACATTATGGTCCATAATTGATCCCTAACTTAGACCTATTAATTGATTCACAAAATGGTTCCATTGATGTCTCATTAACCATGATATGCACATTAATAATTTAGTCATTAACTTAGCCTAATTTTTCCATTCATCCAACCACATACACACACCCTTCCTTAGCCCATAAAATAACTTACAATTGAATCATCATTCTTAATCACATCTTGGGTCCCTAATTGATCCATCAACCATACAACAAGAACACTTATCTCAACCATCTAATTAACCTAATTCCATTAATTTTTAAACACATGCACACACCTTAAACCTTAGCCCCAAAGAGGACTCTCAATGAGCCATGGGTTTTTATTAAACTAGCCCCTTTAATTCAACCTAATCCCCATTTTTTTTCCTTGGGTCTTTTTCACCACATTTAGATCCATAATAAGCCCTCCCATGAGGAGGTTTACATCATGCATTTAAATCATCAACTTTGATCATCACTTGATACATTCTTGAGTCCATTAATGACCCCTTTAATCATGACCTATTCCCCATTAATTTAAACACACACATAAGTCCAACTATGAGGGATTTTAACTCATACATTTAAATCATCCTTCCTTAATCATCATGAAATACATTTTGGTCCATTAGTTTAACCATAACTCCCATTTATTTTTTCATGGTTCCAAAACACCAAATTCATCCAAATCTCCCCCATGGGGTTCGGCCATACACCATGGCCAAACCCATGGTCCATGGTTTTACTTTAAAAAAAAAACTCATTTCCACCCATTTAAAACTTCAAAATCATTAACCCCTTCCATGGTTCCCATTCTTCAAAACCCCATTGAAATCACTTAGCAACCTTCCATGATTTCCTTCCCTAAAAATCCCTTAAAACTTACAAACCTTTGACCCTTTTTTTTTTTTTAAGCCTCCAATTTATTAGTACATTATTCCATACCTTCCATCCTTCCAAACCCATTTAAATTTACAAACACATAGCCCTAAAAACTCCATTAAAGATCCTTAATTACCTACATGTAACCATTAAAATCTTAAAACCCTAAATCATCCTCCATGGCTTCCATCATTTATAAACCCTAATAATTCACTTAAACACCTACCATGGGTTCATGGTTCATCATTCATTGGTGACATTTAAGATCATTAGAAACCTTAACCTTCATCCATTAACTTCCACAATTTCACACCCAAAAGTCGTTACAACACCTCACTATAGGGTTCGGCCATGGTGCCATGGTTCATGGTCAACCATTTATTCATGTCTTTTAAGACCATATAAACCACTTTACATCTTCATGAATTTCTTCATTCAAGATCCCTAAAAGAAAACATCACTACACTTAATCATTATGAGCCTCAATATCCTTAACCATTCTTCCATGGTTTTAAACCTTAAAATTCCCAAATTTCTTTCTATGTCGTCCATTCTTCACAACCTTACTAAAATCATTCAATCAACTACCATGGTTTTTCTCATAAAAACCCTTTTTTTTTTAATCTTTCAACATTTAATCATTAAAAACCTCAAAATCATAAACCATTCTCCATGCTTAATTAATTTAATTTCATAATATCCTTAATCCATTTAATTTGTTCTTAATCTTAATTTATCCATTTTTCCAACCTTCCATTTGATGGATTTGAGATCCAAGGCCTATGATTATTTGGCCACCATCAAATTTAACAAGAATGGATCCCAAAACTTAAACCCTAAAAATCCAAATCTCTTGTTTAGGAATTACTTACAATCCGACGCCTCCTCCGACTTTCGTCACTCCCGTCGGCTTCCTTGGCCTCCTTTCTTCTTTCTCTCCTTGTTTAATCGGCTAAGATGCTTGATCAATGGTGACAACCTCCAAACTTGGGTTTGGCCATAGTAGGGTTTGATTTGAGAGAGAGATGGGAGAGGATGGAGATGAGAAAAGAAGATAGTAGACCTTGATGTGGTGGCTTATCCTTGCACTTCCTTCTCTTTTCTTCTCTTCTTCTTCCTTCTTCTCTTCTCCTGTTCCTTTCTTAATTTTCTTCTTCTCTTCCTGGAGTGTGGGACGGTGGTGGAGAGCAAGATGGGAAAAATGAAATGAGAGTGAAAGAGCATCGATGGACAAAATGGGTAAAAGAGATAAGGGTTATCTCAATTGGGTGGAGTAATTAATTCCTCCCACCAACCCATGAGATCTTTATCTTGCTTTTTGACCCCAACACGTTAGCCAACATTTTTTTTTTCTTTTTGTAATGGGTGGTTTTGGTCTTCCATTGACCATTTGACCACCACTTGGATAACTTAACCATTTAATTAATTAGATAACTTAACCATTTATTTCCCACCAACCACACAAGATCTTTATCATGCTTTATGCTTTATGACTCAACCACCATCAAGTCCCAACGTTTTTGGTGTTTGAAGGTAGGATTGTTTTGGTCTCCCCTCTTTTGACCCCTTTGACCATGATTAGATTAGTTTAGTTAATTTAATTAATTTGATTATTAGGCTAAGTTAATTAATTCCCACCTAATTTAATTCCAATAAATTCCCTCTATGAAATCCACCCATGGTTGACCAAGTCAACCATGGTGGCCGGCCCCACCAATTCTTGGTCCACACGCCACCTCACACGGTGAGGTGGAGGTGGGTCCCATTAGACCATGTCACCTTGGTCAACTTCAATTTAACTTAGGTGATTTAGACCCATTCCAACTAGTTGTATCACCATTAGGCCCATGGCCCAATTACATTTATCTTAGAGCTTACATTATGTTGACCCATTGGGTCCCAATTGGGTATTGGGCCCAATTTGACCATCTTTGGCCCAATTGACTACCATTGACCCTTTAAGTAAACTTAAATCCAATCGATAATCCATTGGGCCCTTGTTGGGCCTTTGTCCATATTTTGGTCCATTTACCATTTATTCCATCAAATTTCCCATTTCCACCATTAAAAATAAATAATAACCACATATTTATTGATTTAAAAATTTCGGGCCATTACACCTACGGGATCTGGACAGTTGTTTACCTTAGCTCCTCCAGCAGCAGAGGATTACTCTGTGATTCAAGGTATGGAGGTAGTCAGTAGTTCTTACGCCTTTGCTTTATTTTTCTAGAGCATCCTACTCTTCCATATCTGCTGCATTCATATTTGCAACTGGAACTTTAATACAAAAACTGTCCACATCACTCACCATTGTATCCCTTGTCAGAGACACATCATTGGGGCTTATATGCACAGCAGTGAATACTGAACTCGCTAGACTCAGATTTGAGTTCAGTTATTTGGTACTCGATATGACAGAGAACGATATTATCTTCAGCATGGACTGGTTGGATAGTTTTCAGGCCAATATTGGGACTGCACCAGTGTCATTACCATACTACCGGATGGCACCAGCAGAAATGTCCGAGCTAAAGAAGCATATTGATGAACTGGTCAGACTGGGTTGCATCCGGAACATTACATTGGCTTGGGGAGCTCCGATTTTATTTGTGAAGAAGAAGGATAGTTCACTCCGTCTGTGTTTGGATTACCGAAAACTGAATCAGCTGACGGTCAGAAACAAGTACCCTCTACCCAGGATCGATGATCTATTTGATCAACTTAGAGGTTCTAGTCATTTCTCTAAGATTGATCTGATGTCCGGATACCATCAAATCCGGGTTAGAGAGGAGGACATAGAAAAGACAGCGTTCAGAACGCGGTATGGATTATATGAGTTTGTAGTCATGCCGTTTGGACTCACCAATGCACCAGCTGTGTTCATGGATCTAATGAACAGGATTTTCTGTCCTTATTTGGACCAATTTGTCATTGTATTTATTGCTGACATTTTTTATTTATTCCAAAACTCAGGAAGAACACGCTGAGCACCTAAGGATAGTTCTGGACACTTTGAGGAAGAACAAGTTATATGCCAAAGCCAGCAAGTGTGAATTTTGGCTACCCAAGGTTAACTTCTTGGGACATGTCATATCACTTGAAGGTATAGTCGTGGACCCAACTAAAGTGGCGGCAGTGGGAGAATGGAAAGTGCCAAAGAATGTAACCGAGATCCGTAGCTTCTTGGGATTGCCTGGTTATTACAGGAAGTTTATTATAGACTTCTCCAAGATTGCATCTCTACTGACCCGACTCACTGAGAAAGGAATCAAATTTGAGTGGTCAGACGTGTACAACCGGAGATTTGAAGAGCTGAAGAAGAGACTTACAACTGCACCTATCTTAATTTTGCCGGAAAGAGGCAAGGGTTATGAAGTACAATGCGATGATTCAGGAGAAGGACTTGGATACGTCTTTAGTCAAACTCATCGTGTTGTGGCTTATGGTTCAAGACAATTGAAAATACATGAACGCCTATATCGTACGCACGATCTTGAACTAGCCACACCTATCTTAATTTTTCCAAATTTCTGTCGTTTATTTAGTTTTAAATTATGAGTTTAAAGAATTTTACAGTGTGTCATTCCGATTTCTAGAAGCGTGATTTTTGAGTCGTCGAGGGTATCCCTGTTTTATCAAATGTTAATTTTTAATTGTTTAGTAGAGTCAAAACATTTCAGAGCTTTAGAATGTTTTTATCAATCAAATTTAAGTGGTCTGATTGTGTAACGTCCAGCCCTTTTCACTCGCTTTACGAAAATCAGAGTCTATTTTTTTTTTAAAAGTGATAGAGAGCGGGACCTTACGACGCGAGCTAAGTCTGATCTTCCAAAACCCGACCCTTAACTGGCCAACCATACGTGTGCGTGGACCAAGTCCACTAAAATGGTTCACACGTACTCAAGTTAACTTACAGAATAAAACATGTATGCGGAATTACAATAGGATAACAATCCTATTCCATTTTAGATAGCAAAGTAGTCCAACACTTAACCATAATTATCATAACTTAAAAATCCAAACATTAACCATCCAATCCATAACAAATATACCTACATTATTACAATTCTGAATGCTAGCTATTCAAATACATAGTTCATGAATAACTTAAGCAAAATATAACTTAATCATCTAAGCTCCCAAGCTTGGCTCCGATCATGTTCTTTGTTCTGTTCCTTTCCTGAGTCATCAACTAGGGTAGAAGTAGGGCGTTAGAACAAAGCGCCCAATAGGTATTCCAAATAGGGCTAACACATGGGTTAGTAACAAAATAATATATAATATCATATCATCAAAAACATATGAAATCATGCCATGCCATATGTCTTATGCAATGAGTCCCACCCATCACAATACAAGTAACCTCTTGATGGAATTCTCCTCATCAAGGTATCCCCACAGTGGTCTTTTGGACACCCCGACGGAGTGTGGCCTCCGGATTCTTCCTGATGGGATCATACACATCAAGGTCTTCCCACGATTGCCTCCCGGACGCCCCGACGGAGCGTGGCCTCGGGTTACAAACTCCCCTCCCATGCTATGCATGGAATGTACATGTCCATATGCTATGTAATATAAGTAACCATAGCATTAAAAACTCCACTTTTGAAACATAATATATTTATAACATAAATCAGCAAAATAAAGATAAAACATATTACATAACCATGTTCCAATGAGGTAGAATCCTACACAAGACAACTAAGGTGTCCTTGACCTTTAAACCGGCAACCGTTCAAGATCGCGCACCGTGTGTGTTGTCTCGTCACCTTGTTACATATCAACAAGTTAATCCATAATCCATTTGAGTTACCATTTGGTCTAAGTCCATAAACACACCCTTGTGGGGTTCGGCCATACACCATGGTCGAACCTCACTTACTTGATTTTAACCCTTCCTTTATTTATTACTCAATCACCACTTAACTAATTACTTAACCCTTAGTCCACCAAAATCCACCTTAGTGGGGTTCGGCCATACAACATGGCCGAACCTCACTCACTTGAGTTTGGTCCCTCGTTGTAATCCTTTGATCTTTATAAATTAAATAAGTCCAAGATCCTTCATCCTTGATTCACACATCAAATCACTTATACAACAATTATTTGACCTTGATAATAACCTAAGTACATAAAATATTCCCCATGGGGTTCGGCCATATAACATGGCCGAACCCATGGTCTTTCATGTCCATGATTCATTCATACATCTAAGCCACTTGTACATATTCATATCTAATATCACCACCCATGGGGTTCGGCCATACACCATGGCCGAACCCATGGTCCTTCAATTTTAACTATAATTACCTTTTTGCCATTATTCTTTTTATGACTAAACTCTCCTATCATTTTTACATATCTAGGTCCATAATTGACACATAAACATAAATCCATAGATGGTCCACTAATCATGTCATACAACCGTAACAATTCCCTTAACAAAAGTCTCCATTCCATAACTTGATAACATACATAGCACTTGGTGGGGTTCCCCCATACACCATGGCCGAACCTCACCTTTTGGTTTTGGTGCTCCTCTTTTCCATTCTTTTTGATCCAACAGCCCAATACCTTTCTATATCATTAACCATTTCAACATTCATACAAATGACCACCTTATCCATCATTGTCTCTCCATGGGGTTCGGCCATGTAAGGTTCCTTATTTCCATTAAAACCTATTATACATCAATGATTGGTTCTCATACCTCCATCCATTTAAATCCTTTTAAAATTATCAATAGCCTTCCATTTTAAAAAACATAAATCCAAGATTGGTCTTTTGATGGGGTTCGGCCATACATCATGGCCGAACCTCATCCAACCCTTTTTTGGTCTTTGGTGGTTCTTGTGTATACCATTTTGGGTTTGGCCATACAAGGCCAGCCCATGATCCATAATCATAATCCTTATAGGATCCATGCAAGAGGTCCTTTGTCATAATAAGACTCGGGTTCGGCCATGAAATGGCCGAACCACTTTCCTTGACCAACTTACTTAATCAAAATTCTATTAAGTACTTACCGGTTCCGCTACTCCTCCTGTTTTCTTCTCTCCTTGTTCCTTTGATCTTCCTCTTCCTTAGCCTTTTCTTCCTCCTTGATCCTTGGCCGATAGTGCTTGAGAGATCTTGAATGAAAATCCAAGGAGAGGATTCGGCCAAGAGGGTGTAGGTTTGAGAGAGAGAAAAGCTTGAGATAGAAAATTCTCTAAGTCCTTTTGTCATTGAGAGGGTCAGCCTTGAGTGAGAGAGGGAGAGAGTGAGATAAAACAAGAACTTCTCCTTGCTGCCCAATGTAAATCAGCCAAGGGTGGTGTCCTTTGGTTGATACCCCTTTGTGTAACTTCCATGACCTTTCAACTTCCTCATAATGATTTATATGGAGTTTCATCTCATGAGATGAAACTCCCACCCTTTCCAACGTGTAGCCTTGCATGTACTTTGTGTAACAACACAACTCTCCAACTTCCTCATCTTGATCCATGAGGGTCGGCCAAAGGTGGTGTCCCTTGGTGGCACCCCTTTGTAACTTCCATGACCTTTCACCTCCCTCATTATCATTTGCTTTGGGGGTTTCATCCCATGAGATGAAACTCACCAACTTTGTGTCTCTTGGGTTTCCATCATGAGATGGAAACCCTCCCAATGTGTATGCGTTGTTTGTCTTTATGTAACAACCAACAACTCTCCAACTTCCCCCTCTTGATCCATGATGGTCTGCCAAGGGTGGTGTCCTTTGGTGACACCCCTTGGTAACTCCCATGCCCTTTCACCTTCCTCCTTTATGATCCATTTGGAGGTTTCATCATTGAGATGAAACACTCCCAATGGTTTGGTTCTTGGGTTTCCATCTTGAGATGGAAACCCCCATGCTTCCAACGTGCAAGCCTTGGTGTAGGCTTGTGTAAAACCACCACCTCCCCTTAATGATATATTTTGGAGTTTCATGCATGAGATGAAACTCCCATGCATCCAACGTGTAACCATTAGGTTTGACCTCATGAGATGTAACTCTCCATTTTATCACCTAACTCACTTTATATGAAAGTCCCATTATCTTCCATCCAACTCATCTTCTTAATTCAACTCACTTAAAATCAACTCATTTAACTCACTTAAAATCAACCCAATCACATAATTCTATTTCCAACTTAATTCAGCCCTAATTAAGTAAGCTTGAACTCAATTGGTGGTCAACCAAGTCCACCACGACCCATTGGGTCCCAATTGGGCACTTCGACCCAATTGACAATTTTGACCCAATTAAATAAATCTCACCCATTTAATTCAATTGATCCATATTTACAATCCGTTGGGTCTTAATTAGGAAATTGACCCAACACCTTACCCATTAAGGTCCATATCAATAATTTACAAATTAAATGGGCAATTTCCATATATATCCATAAGTTGAAAATCCGGGGTGTTACAGATTGTGTAGTCAGAATTTTCCCAAAAGAATATTTCAAATTTTGGAATTTTGACATTAATTTGATTTTTGTTTAAATCACTGAGTATTTGACATGTTTTTCTCTCTAGAATTTTATTGTATTTGTTGTAACACCCCGCCTTTTTTCACTCGCTTTCCGAAAATCAGAGTCTATTTTTTATTTTTTTTAAAAGTGATAGAGAGCGGGATGTCACGACGTGATCTAAGTCCGAACTTCTAAAGTTCGACCCTTAACTGGCCAACCCTACTTGTGCATGGGCTAAGTCAATGACTACGGTTCACACGTAACAATATATATATATATATATATATATATATATATATATATATATATATATATATATATGGATTAAATCATAAACTGTGGACTATAATAGAACCTAAATCTATTCCATTTTAGATAGCAAAGTACTTCGTCACTTAACCAAATTACCTTAAATTAAATATCCAAAATAAACCATTCAAACCATAGCAAAATTATCTAAGTTATTACATGCCGCATTCTAGCTACTCAAATTACAAGTCCATGAGTAACTTAAATAAAATAACATTAAACATATTCAAGCTCCTATGCTTGGCTCCGTTCACGATCATCATTTCCTTCATTTCCTGTGTCATTCACTAGTAGAAGTAGGGCGTTAGAACAACGCACCCAGCAGGAATTCCAAGTAAGGCTAACACATGGTGAGGACAAAACCATATATATAACATAATCATAAACCATGTAAAAACAATGCCATGCCATATTTCTTATGCAATGAGTCCCACCCATCACAATCAAATATATCCTCTTGATGGAATTCTCCTCATCAAGGTATCCCCACAGTTGCCTTACAGACGCCCCGACGGAGTGTGTTCTCCGGTTACTTCTTGATGGGATTATGCTCATCAAGGTCTTCCCACGAATGCCTTACGGATGCCCTGACGGAGCATGGCCTCTCTGGATACAAAAGTCCCTCCCATGCCATGCATGAGATGTATATGTCCACATGCTATGTAATAGAATAATCATAGCATTAAAACCTCACATTTGAAACATATTATTTTTACAACATAACTCATCAAAATAAGGATTAAAACTATCATACATAACCCATGGTTTCAAAAAGGTAGAATCCTACCAAAGACCACTAAAGTGTCCTTGCTTCTTAATCTGACAACCGCTCACAATCGTGCACCGTTTGTGAGGTCCCGTCACCTTGTTACATATCCACAAATCAAACCAATATCCCATTTGATTTCCAATTAAGTCCAAATCCATAAACACAACCTTGTGAGGTTCGGCCATACAACATGGCCGAACCTCACCCACTTGAATTTGGTCCCTCTTTGGATTTAAGCAATCACTTCCAAGTAACCATTTTTAAAATCCCTAAGTCCACCAAATACAACTTTGTGGGGTTCGGCCATACACTATTGCCGAACCTCACCTATTTGGTTTTAGTCCCTCCTTTGAGTTCTTTGATCTTTAAGTTAGATACAAGATCATACCCTTTTTTATTCATACATCTAATCACTTATACAAATCCATAACCAAAACATTCCTCATGGGGTTCCGCCATACATCATGGCCGAACCCATGATCTTTATTTTTTCCCATATTTACATTTTTGCCATTGTTCTATCCATGGCTAATTACTTAACTTATTTACATATGCCCTAAATTCCAAAAATGATCCAAAACTGATTCCTTGATCCAAAACTGATTCCTTGATCCAAAACTGATTCCTTAATCCAAAACATGGTCCACAAAAGAATGACCCATAAAAATTGGTTCATGGGGTTTGGCCATACACCTTGGCCGAACCTATGATGTTTCATTTCTCATCTTCTCCATTTAAATGATTTATAATCTTAGGTCCATAAACATAGGCCTATAATTGAATCCTCCATTTAATCATCCATTCATTAAAACATGCATACATAGATCATAACATCCATAAAACAATTCTTGGGGTTCGGCCATACAACATGGCCGAACCTCATGATGTCATTTTTCCATCCTTCATCTTAATATCATTAATAACCTTTCCCATGGGGTTCGGCCATACATCATGGCCGAACTCTATGGTTCATCTCTTTCACTCATAAATAAAATAACCATGATCATAATCTTTGATGGGGTTTGACCATACCTCATAGCTGAACCCATGGTCCATGGTTCCCATCCATAAGTCCATTCACACCCTTTTTAAAACCTTTTAAAATTATAAACATCCCTCTATGATTTCCATCTTTCAAACTTCCATTACAATACCCAATATCCTTCCATGGGGTTCGGCCATACAACATGGCCGAAGCTTATGGTTCATCATAGAGTCTTTATACATAATAAAATTAGGGTTCGGCCATGCAATGGCTAAACCATGTCCTTGACCACCTTTTTCTTATTTTTGCAATTTATCGCGCACTTACCGATTCCGCGTCTCCTTCGGTTTCTTTCACTCCTTCTTGCTCCTTTCCTTCCTTAGCCTCTCCTTCCTTCCTTCTTGCTCTTTCGCCGAGACTGATCTTGATGAAATCCCTTGGAGTGGTTCGGCCAAGAGTATAGATTTGAGAGAGGGAGAAAGAGAGACAACTCTAAGTCTTTTGTCTTAAGAGAATCGGCCTTGAGTGAGAGGGAGAGAATGAGATAAAATTCTCTAAGTGTTCTTGCTTTGAGAGTGACTCGGCCAAGAAAGGGAGAGGGAGAGAGTGAAATGAAACTTCACTCTTTTCTTGGTTAATCAAATTCAGGCAAGGGTGGTGTCCTTTGGTGACACCCCTTGTAACTCCCATTCTCATTTAACTCCCTCCTTAATACTTCACTTGGGGGTTTCATCCATGAGGTGAAACTCCCAAGGCTCCAACAGTGTAGCCTTGGTTGGATTGTGTATCAACCCAAAACCGCCACCTCTTCCTTAATGGCCGATTTGGGGTTTCATCCATGTGGTGAAACTCCCATGTGCCCAACGGTATGCTTGGCTTGAATTGTGTAACCGTCCACCTCCCATTGATTCTCCATTTGGGGGTTTCATCCATGAGATGAAATTCCCATTCCAACATGTATGCCATTGTTTGATTTTTGAAACAACAAACCACCTTCATCTTTACACTCCACTCACTTGAGATGAATATCCCCGTAACTTCCCATCCAACTCATTTAACTCAACTCATCCATTTAACTCAACTCACCTCTTTAATTCAACTCATTTAATTCACTTGAATCAACTCAATTATTTGATTCCATTTCCAACTCAAATCTGCCCCAACCTAATTAAACTTGGACTCATTTGGTGGTCAACCAAGTCAAACACGACCCATTGGGTCCCAATTGGCCATTTTGACCCAATTAACAATCATGACCCAATTGAATACATCTTGTAACGCCCGCCCCTTTTCACCGAAATCAGAGTCTATTTTTTTATTTTTTTATTTTTTTTGAAATAACAAGTGACAAAGGGCGCGGACGTCACGACGCGAGTTAAGTCCGAGCTTCTAAAACCCGGCCCTTAACTGGCCAACCCTACGTGTGCATGGAAACGAAGTCCACGAGAACGGTTCACATGTAGACGTAAGCTCGAGGAATATAACTGAATGCGGAACATTATAATAGAGACTATCCTACTAATTTTAGATAGCAGGGAAGTGACATTCATTTAATTACTAAAATACTTCAAAATCATAATTTTATCTCAAAATGATAATGTCCAAAGTAAAGACCAAACCATAGTAAGAAATCTACACTATTACAGTCTGACGAGCTACATTACATTTCCAAAATAAATCTTAATAAACTAAGTAGCTCGCTTTCCCAAGCTCCTACGCTTGGCTCCCGTCTCGTCCTTCATTTCCGCCATCTCCTGTGTCATCATCTATGGTAGAAGTAGGGGCGTTAGACAACGCGCCCTGTAGGACTCCGAGTAGGGCTAACACATGGATTAGTGATAACAAAACGTATAGATAATATTATAATGAAAAACCATAAAATGAATGCTATGCCATGGGTATCTGTGTTATGAATCCTACCCATCATCCATACCATCATGATGCCATATCCCCCTTGACGGAAAGACCTCGTCAAGATATAAACAATCACAAATCATCCCCCTTGACGGCAAAACCTCGTCAAGATATAAATAGTCAAACATCATCCCCCTTGACGGCAAAACCTCGTCAAGGTGTCCCCATGTTTGCTTCTCGGTCGCCCCGATGGAGCATGGACTACGGTTTCTTTATTTTCATCCTTCCCATGCCATATCCCTCCCATGTCATGTATGAGATGTAGATGCCATATGCCATGTAATATATATGATAGCACAACCATGGCATTTAAAATCCCATCAATAAAACATATAATTTGATTATCAAAAATAGATCAAGCAAGTTATCAATATACACATCATAGCCTTAAAACCCGTCTTAAAACAATTATATGCTTACCAAATTAAATCAAGGAAAAACCCATACATAACACATAATCCATGGCTTACAAAAAGGTAGGAATCCTACCGAATACCGACTGGCGTCCCTTTTCGCTTCTGTTCACGAATCCGGTCGCCGATCGCGCACCGATTACGATGTCCCGATACCTTATTATACATTACCAAATCATTCCATATTTTATCCATGATTAAGTCCCTAATGCATGCCTTAGTGGGGTTCGGCCATACACCATGGCCGAACCTCACTATGTAGTTTTGTGGGTCCCGTTTAATCCATTAAACCTTTTAATCCAATGAGTCTTAAAAATTAGCCACCCTAGGCTTTATTAATCACATACTTAAGGTTACCATAATTGCACTTTAGTCCATGATCATTTCCTGGGGAGTTCTTGAATTTGGCCATTATTTACGATTTTGCCACTACTCCTCCATGGTTAGGTTCTCATTTCATTTATCCATTCTTAGGCCCATATTTGATCCATAATCTTGGATCCATTAATGACTCACCAATCATGAGATACAACCATTAAAAATCAGCCATTATCTTAACCTAATTCCCATTAATTAAAGCATATTCATAGTCCTTAATCTTAGCCTATCCATTGGTTCACAAAATGGGTCCATTGATGTCTCATTAACCATGACATAACAACACTAGAAATCAGCCATTTAATTAACCTAATCTCCATTCATTTAAACACATACATAACCCCATACTTAGCCCATTAAGTGGCTCATAAAAATGGGTCATGAGTTCCGCCATACACATGGCCGAACCCATGATGTTAATTTCCATATTTCTCTTGGATCTTTTCCCACATTTTTTATCCACATCTTAGATCCCTTAATGCCTTACCACTTCATGTCATAGGATCTTTAAAATCAGCCCCTTTAATTAACATTAGGCTCACTTTCTTGAGTTCATCAAAACTACCAACATTCCCCATTATTTTTCCCTATTTACATATCCATTAAAATTATGAATACATTATCATAGGGGTCATCATTCATTGGTGACATTTAAGACCATAAAACATTAACCTTCATCCATGGATTCCTTCATTTAAAAACTCCTTTCAAAATTACTATCATTCTTTCATTTAAAACTTTAAAAATCATTAACCACTTAACATAGCCTCCATTCTCTAACCCCATTAAAATTCTAACACCATCACCATAAGTTCATGGTCCCTCATTCATGCCTTTTAAGGCCACAAAAATCATTCACATCTTCCATGAATTTCATCATAAAAACCACTTTAAAAATTACATACATTTAATCATTAAAATCCTAAAACCCTAAATCATCCTCCATGGCTTCCATTCTTTGTAAACCCTAATAAATCAATTAATCACCTTGTGATACCCACCCCTCTCAACCAGATGTGGGAAGTCCCACATCGGTTGGGAGGAGGAATTTAAGAGGGCTTGTAAGTGGCCAAAAAGCCCCTTTGACAATGTGTGAGGCCTTTTGGGCCGGGCCACGTGGGCCCGGGCCCAAAAACAAAACCGTGCGGGTTTAAGCTGTGTGCGAGGCCCAAAGCGGACAATATCACACTGAGTCAAAGCCCTAAGCCCTGTTGTCGGGTCGGGTCGTTACAAATATCGTATCAGAGCCGAGTTCAACACTCGGACTGTGTGGGCTTTCCTCCTTCCCTGCAGTTGTCGGGCTAAACCGGGTCGAGCCGGGGACGGCTCGAGGCTTTAGGGAGGGTGATTGTGATACCCACCCCTCTCAACCAGATGTGGGAAGTCCCACATCGGTTGGGAGGAGGAATTTAAGAGGGCTTGTAAGTGGCCAAAAAGCCCCTTTGACAATGTGTGAGGCCTTTTGGGCCGGGACACGTGGGCCCGGGCCCAAAAACAAAACCGTGCGGGTTTGAGCTGTGTGCGAGGCCCAAAGCGGACAATATCACACTGAGTCAAAGCCCTAAGCCCTGTTGTCGGGTCGGGTCGTTACACACCTACCATGGTTTTGACCTTAAAAACCCCATTCCAATTTACTTAATTACTCACCATGATTCCTTCCAAAAATTCTATACATCCATTGCTTAAATAATTTAATTACACAATGTCCTTAATCCATTTATTTTTCTTAACCCTAATTTACCCATTAGGGTTTTGTCCATTTTTCATCCTTCCGTGGGATGGATTTGAGATCCAAGGCCCATAATGTTTTGGCCACCACTAAATCTAAGAAATGGACCCCAAATCTTAAACCCTAAAAAAATCCAATCTCTTGTTTAGAAATACTTACAATCCGTCGGCTCCTCCGACTTTCTTTGCTCCCTTCGGACTCCTTGGCCTCCTCTCTTCTTCTTCTCCTTTGTTGATCGGCTAGGATGTTTGATCAAGATGAAAAACCTCCAAGCTTGGGTTCGGCCATCATGGGGTGTGTTTGAGAGAGGGGGAGGAGGAGAAGAGGATGGTGAGGAAGAAGATACTATGGTTGATCTTGGGATGATGGCCAAGCTTGGCTTCTTTCTTCTCTTCTTCTCTTTTTATTCCAAGCTTTTCTTCTTCTTTTCCCTTGGGTGTGGGACGGCAATGTGGGAGAGCAAGAGAGGAAGAGAATGAGATAAGAATGGGATTTGAAAGATAAGATAAAAAAAACAACACCTTTTGGTTTCTTAAACTTTACTCCACCATTAAGGCTTCCAACCACCAACATGGGATGTTTTCATGCTTTATGCTTTATGCTTTATGGTGGTGGTTGGAATAAACCACCACCAAGCCCAACGTCTTTGGTGTTTGAAATGAGGTGTTTTGGTATTCCAATTTTGACCCCTTTTGACCACCTTTTTTGGATAGTTTAATTATTTAATTAATTAGATAATTAACTTCGGTTAATTTATTCCCACTTAACCTAATTCCATCTCTTTAAATTCCCTCCATGTATCCACCCAAGGTTGACCAATTCAACCATGGTGGCCGGCCCCACCAATCCTTGGTCCACACGCCACCTCACTTGGTGAGGTGGAGGTGGGTCCCAATCGGCCATGTCACCTTGGTCAATTCATCACCAACTTAGGTGATTTAAATTTAATTACATCCATTCCTCTTATTGGATCACCATTGGGCCCATGGCCCAATTAAATTCACCCTTACCCATTTACCTTAGAGCATACATTATCTTGACCCATTGGGTCCCAAATGGGTATTGGGCCCAATTGACCATCATTGACCATTTAAATGATTTTAAATCCAATCCATGGTCCATTGGGCCATACTTGGGCCTTTGTCCATATTTTGATCCATTTACCATCTATTCCATCAAATTTCCAATTTCCACCATTAAAATAAATAATATCCACCTATATATTGATTTACAAATTCCAGGCCATTACACATCTTACCCATTTATTTCAATTGCAACCATATCCACAATCCGTTGGGTCTTAATTGGGCAATTGACCAAACACTTTACCCATCTAAGGTCCATACCCAATAATTCACAAATTAAATGGGTAAATTTCATATATATTGATAACTTGAAATTCCGGAGTGTTACAATACAACCCTGTTTTTAAATTTCGTCCCGAAAATCGAGCGAAGTAGGGTTTCAAACATTTACATAAATAGCTCAGGATGAACTGTTCTCATTTCCGACTCGAGTTCCCAAGTGGCTTCCTCAGTACCATGTCGATCCCATACCACCTTGACGAACTGAATCGCTCGGTTTTGTAATACCCTTTGCTCTGTCTCCACTACTCTGACAGGCTTCTCGACGTATGTTGTAATAGCTCGGATTTTTAAATCAATACTTATATTGGCTATTATTTATTTTAATGGTTGAAAATTAGAATTTTGATGGAATGAATGGTAAATGGATCAAAATTTGGACAATGGCCCAAGTATGGTCCAATGGGCCATGGATTGGATTAGTTTCATTTAAATGGGTCAATGATAGTTAATTGGGTCAAGGATGGTCAATTGGGTCAAATACCCATTTAGGACCCAATGGGTCAAGATAGTTTGAGCATTAGGGTAAATGGGTAGGAGGTGAATTTAATTGGGCCATGGGCCCAATGGTGATCCAATTAGATGGAATGGATTGAAGTGATTAAGAATCACCTAAGTTAAATTGGAAATTATCCAAGTGTTATGGTCTAGTGGGGCCCACCTCCACCTCATCAAGTGAGGTGGCGTGTGGACCATGACTTAGGTGGGGCCGACCACCATGGTTGACTTGGTCAACCATGGATAAATCAAAGGTGAATTAAGGAGGATCAAAGTAAAATAAGATGAGTTAAATTAATTTAAATCACTTAAGTTAAGTGGGAATAAAATCAAGGTAGCATGATCAAGTGGGACCCACCTCCACCTCATCAAGTGAGGTGGCGGGTGGGCTAAGGAATTGGTGGGGCCGGCCACCATGGTTGACTTGGTCAACCATGGGTGGATTCATGAAGGAATTATAGGGAAACAAATAGAAATTAAATTATGAAATTAAAGGGCCTAAGTTAAGTAACAAATTAAATAATTAAGTGAGTCAAGAGGGGAGTGAGTCACATAGGAAAAGGGGTGAGTCAAGATGATTTCCATCTTATTTGACTCACCAAATTTGTTGGAATGGGTAGTGGTGTCACCTCACCCAACAAGATCCACAAAATGAGGCCTAGCTTGAACATGCACTGGCTCATGGTGGGTTGGTGATTCCATCCCATCCCCAACCACCACCACTAGGGGACATGGGGCCTAAGTTTAAGGGCATGCAAGGCCATGCACCCATTAGGTTGGTCAAGGGGCTCATGGGGAAGACTCCACCTTAATGAGGGTGGAGTCTAACACAAGCAACTCAAGATGAGATGGGGAAAGTCTAGGGTTCCATCCCATTTCCCATCTCATTCTCACTCTCTCCATCTCTCTCTCCCTCTCCAAACCGTCCCCCTCTCTTCCAAAGACAAAGAAAACACCAAGGAAAAAGAAGAGAAAGAAACTTAGAAGAAAAGAAAAGAACACTCCAAGCTTGGCCGACCATACTCCAAACTTAGAAGATTTTCCATTCTCTCCTCCTCTCCCTCTCTCAAACCTACTACACCTTGGCCGAACCAAACCTTTGAGATTTCATTGGATCAAGCCCACACCTTGGCCGAAGATCAAGAAGAAAAAGAAAGGAGAAGGGCTAAGGATCAAGAGGAGCAAGAGGAAACCGGAGGAGCCGCGGGAGTGGTAAGTAGTCCTAAACAAGATTTTATTTTTAAAGGGTTAAAAAGGAGATCATGGAGTCCATTTTCTTGGATTAAATGGTGGCCAAAATATCATGGGCCATGGATTTAAAATCCATCCAAGAGATGAGATAGGAAATGGGTAAGGTAGGATATTAATAATGGAACAAATAAGGACAATATGTATATCTATGGGATTATATATGCATGCATGGTTTAAGAGGGGTCAAAGATCATGGTTCGGCCATTGCATGGCCGAACCCTAAATGTTATGGATACATGGAGAGGACCCCATGCATGGCAAAAGTATGGTGAATATTCAAGATGTATGGTTTGGCCTTTGCATGGCCAAAACCTAGGGTTTTTCTTTGTATGAGAACCATCAAATAATAAATGGAAATATGTTTGTTTTGAAGAAATGATGAACCATAGGGTTCGGCGATGTTGTATGGCCGAACCCCAAGGGAAGATGTTAAGTATTTCTCCATGGGTTTAAAGGATAGAAAACATGGAATGGTGGTTAATGGTTGTTAGGGTTTTTGGAATGGTGAAATGTTTGTAAATTTTTAAGGGGTTTTTAGTGAAGGAAACCATGGACAAATATTGGTGATGTTATGGTCATAAACCTTACAACTAAGGATGAATCATGAACCATGGGTTCGGCCATGGTGTATGGCCGAACCCTATGGCGGTGTGTTAGTGATGTTAAGAGTGAAAAATATGGAAAATAATGAAGAATGTTGGTAGTTTTAAATGGGTTTTAAGTATTGTAAATAATGTTTTAAAAGGGTGAAAATAATGGTAAACCATGGACCATGGGTTCGGCCATGTTGTATGGCCGAATCCCATGGAGAAGTTTTGGTGGATTTAAATATTTTTGGAACCATAAAGATGATGGAGAGTATGGGTAAGTTTCAAAAGGTTTAAATGTAGTTAATGTTGATCAAAAGTGGTGATTTAAATGTATGATGAAATCCCCTCATGGAGGGACTTTGTGGTGGATCAAAATGTGCTAAATGATCCAAGAAGAGTAAGGAAATTAACATCATGGGTTCGGCCATGGTGTATGGCCGAACCCCATGACCCATTTATGAGCCATTTATGGGCTAAGTTTGGGTATATACATGATTAAAATGAATGGAATTTAGATTAAGGAAATATAAGATGTATACTGATTTTTTTGTCATGGTTAATGAATCAATCATAGATCCATGTTTATGGATCAATTATGGACCTAAGGATGTAAAAATAAATGAGTGATTAACCATGGGAAGAGGGAGTGGCATAAACATAAATATGGCCAAAAATGAAGAACCATGGGTTCGGCCATACACCATGGCCGAACCCCATGGGGGATGATTGTGGACTTAGGGGCTTTAAATAATGATCTTATTTGCTGGATAATGAAGCAAAGGGTTGCTGGCTTTTAGACTCACATGATTAGAATAAATCTATGGATTAAAAAGGGGACCCAAAAACCTAGTTAGTGAGGTTCGGCCATAGGGTATGGCTGAACCCCACTAGGGCATGTATGATGGACTTAGGCAAGATTAAAACATGGGTTTAATTGTTGATGTGTAATAAGGTAAACGGGACCTTGCAAGTGGTGCACGATTGGTGACCGAATTCGTGGACGGAAATGCAAAGGAACACTAGTTGGTATTTGGTAGGATTCCTACCTTATTGTAAGCCATGGATTATGTGTTTATGGATGTTTTCCTTGATTTATTTTGGTAATCAAATGACATGTTTTAAGATAGGTTTTAAATGCTATGATTTGTATTTTATATGGCATATTGCATTTACATCTCATGCATGGCATGGGAGGGATGAAATGAAACCAGAGTCCATACTCCGTCGGGGCGACCGATAAACACACATGGGGATACCTTGATGTGCTTCATCCATCAAGGGGGTACTATGAGATTTGTAATACCTTGATGAGGGTTTTCCATCAAGGGGGACATGATGTATGATTGATGATGGACATTGTATAATGATGATGTGCATAATGGGTGAGACTCATGACATATGATACCCATGGCATGGCATTGATTTCATGGTTTTGCTATAATATTATCTATGTGTTTTGTTATCACTAATCCATGTGTTGGTCCTACTCAGAGTATCTACTGGGCACGTTGTCTAACGCCCTACTTCCACCTTAGATGATGACGTAGGAAATGGAGGAGATGAAGGAGGCGACCGGGGCCAAGCATAAGAGCTTGGAGGAGCGAGCTAGTTTATTTACTTAAGTTTATTTTGGAAATGTAATTTGAGTAACTTAGCTCGTTGGACTGTAATAACTTAGACTATTGCTATGGTTTGGACTTTTATTTGGACATTATAATTTTGAGGTATTATTATTAATTAAGTGATGTAGCTTCCTTGCTATCTAAAAATTGGTAGGATAGATTCTATTATAACTCCGCTTTAAGTTATATTCCGCAAGCTTACTTTCTACGTGTGAACCGTTCTCGTGGATTTAGTTTCATGCACACGTAGGGTGGGCCAATTAAGGGCCGGGCTTTGGAAGCTCGGACTTAACTCGCGTCGTGGTGCCCTGCGCTCTTTGTCACTCTTTATTTAAAAAAAAAAAAAAAATAGACTCTGATTTTCTAAGCTAAGCATAGTGAAAAGGGGCGAACGCTCACATATGTCACGTCGCTTTACACCTCTATTGCTTGTACATTCATTACATGAGAGGGATCAGGATTGTACTTCCTCAACATCGATATATGGAACACATCGTACAAAGACGTCAATTGTGAAGGAAGTGCCAATTGATAAGCCACCTCCCCCATCCTCTTTATGATTGAAAACGGTCCCACATATCTAGGCGACAGTTTCCCCTTCTTTCCAAATCTCATGTGTCCCTTTCGTGGTGAGACTTTCAAAAACACGATGTCCCCCACTTCAAATTCAAGGAACCTCCTCCTCTTGTCAGCATAACTCTTCTGAATACTCTGCGCAGCCAATAGATGCTGCCGTATCAACTGTATCTATGTTGTAGTCTCTGTAACCAACTCGGGTCCAATCAACGCAGGCTCACCGGCCTCTGTCCAGTACACGGGTGATCTACATGGTCTACCATATAAAGCCTCAAATGGAACCATCTGGAGGCTTGCCTGGTAACTGTTTTTGTGTGAGAATTCTACTAACTGCAAGTGATCCTCCCATCCACCCTTGAAATCTAGCATGCATGCTCTTAGCATATCCTCCAATGTTTGTATTGTCCTCTCAGACTGCCCATCAGTCTGTGGCTGTACTAGTCAGTAGATTTGTTCCCATGGCCGACTGCATACTCTGCCATACTCTGCCGATGAATCGGCCATCTCTGTCGGACACTATAATCCGAGGAATACCATGTAATCGGATGATATCCTTGATATACCGCCTACCCAAAGTCTCGATGAGTCTATCATCTTAATGGGAAGAAAATATACAGACTTGGTCAGTCGGTCTACCACGACCCATATCGCATCGTTGCCCTTTGAAGACCCTGGCAACCCCATCACAAAATCAATGGAGATGTGCTCTCATTTCCATTCCGGCACAGGTAAGGGTTTGAGTAACCCTGGTGGCTTCTGATGTTGCGTCTTAACCTGCTGACTGTAATACCCCAGATTTTCAATTTATCAATATTTACGGAAATTGCCATTGAAATTATGAATTAAAAGGATATGACCGTAGATGAGTAAGTTGTGGGGCCCATTGTTCAATTAAGACCCAATGGCTATGGGTTATGTGTTTAAAATAAAATAAATGAGTAATGTAAGTTTAATTGGGTCAAGATTACTAATTGGGTCAAAGTTTGTGAAATGGGTCAAAATGGCCAATTTGGACCCAATGGGTCGGGTTTGACTTGGTTGACCATCAAGTGAGTCCAAGCTTGATTAAGTTGGGGCTGATTGGAGTTTGAAATGGAATTAAATAGTTGAGTTAAATGTGTGAGTTGATTGAAAATAAATTATAAGTGAGTGAGTTGATTTGAAATAAATTATAAGTGAGTGAGTTGTTTTGAAATAAATTACATATGAGTGGAGTATGAGGTTGAAAGGCTGGTGTTTCAAATTCAAATAAGGTGGTCCACATGTTGGAGAGAAAGAAAAGGTGAGTTTCATCTCAAAGATAAAACCCCCACATGGGACATTTATGAGAATAATGGAGAGGTGGCGGTTACTCAAGCCAAGCAATGGCTACACCGTTGGAGCCATGGAGTTTCACCTCATGGATGAAACTCCCAAAAGGGCCAATAATGGAGAGGTGGTTGTTATACAAGACAAGGAATGAGACACCGTTGGAGCCTTGGGAGTTTCATCCCAAGGATGAAACCCCAAGTGAGCATAAAGAATTTTGGTTAATGCAAATGGGAGTTACAAGTAGTGCCACCAAGAGACACCACCCCTTGGGCTGAATTCCATTAACCAAAGAGGTTTCATTCCACTCTCTCTCTCTCCCTCTCTTTGCCGGCCAGCACTCAAGGAGAAAGAAGACCAAAGAAATAAAGCTCCATCTCCAAATATTCTCACACAAGGTCGACCACCCCCAAGACAAAGACTTGGGTATTTTCATCCCAAGTTTCTTTCTCATTTTCTCTCTCAAATCTATACCTTGGCCGAATTATTCCAAGGAGTTTGCAGCAAGGTCAGTCTCGGCCAAAAGAACAAGAAGAAAGAAGGAGAGGCTAAGGAAGTAAAGGATTAAGAAGGAGTGAAAGAACCAGAGGAGTCGCGGTATTGGTAAGTGCTCAATGAACACTTGTTAAATAAAATGGTTAAGGAAGCATGATCCGGCCATTGTATGGCCGAACCTATCAAGGGTTAAAATCATGGCTAATGATGTTTAAAAAGGGAAGAACATGGATCATAGGGTTCGGCTACTTTGTATGGCCGAACCCTATGAAAGGACATTGGATTTATGTTATTGGATTTGAAGGAAGGAAATCACAATTGTATGTGTTTGATTTTGTTAAAGTCTTAAAAGGATTTAGATGGATGGAAGTATGAGAATCAATCATAGATGCTTGACAATTTTTAAGGGAAATAAGGGACCATAGGGTTCGGCCATGTGTATGGCCGAACCCAATGAAGAGATAGTGATGGATGGTGTGTCATGTTTAATTAATTTTGAAGATGGATAATAATTTATAAAGGTGTTGGGTATTGGGATTTAAAAGAATGGAAAAGGGGAGCACCAAAACCCAAGGGTAAGGTTCGGCCATGGTGTATGGCCGAACCCCACCAAGTATTTGTTATGGATTTAGATATCATAGGGTTCGGCTATGTGTATGGCCGAACCCCATGAACCTTTTGGTAGATCATCTTTAGGACTTGGTTATAAGTAAATAAACCAATTACTAAGCCATGGATGGTTAATGGCATGTTATGTAATTAAGGGTGAAAAGAATGAACCACCATGGCCGAACCCCATGAAAAATATTGGTGGATTTAAATGGTGATCAATTATAAACATTTGTGGTACAAGTGACTAAATGAGGAGGTCATGATCTTGTATCTAACTAGAAGATCAAAGGGGTGAAAGATGAGCATAAAATCAAGGGAGTGAGGTTCGGCCATGGTGTATGGCCGAACCCCACTAATGAATTTTATGGAGTTATGATGTTATGTGTGTTAGATGGATTATGTGTGAATGATTAGATGAATGGATTGACAATGAGACTTAATTAAAGGGTACTAAAGGACCAAAACCAAGATGATGAAGTTCGGCCATGTTGTATGGCCGAACCTCATCAAGGTGTGTTTTGTGGATTGAGGGTTTTAAATGGTCATTTGGATGAGATCGGTTAAATAAAAGGGACCAAGTTTAAAAGGGTGAGGTTCGGCCATGGTGTATGGCCGAACCCTACAAGGTGGTGTGTTTGGTCTTAGACTTAATTAGAAACCAAATGAGATATGTGTTTGACTTATTGACATTTAACAAGGTGACGGAACTTCTTAAAAAGTGCGCAATCGTGAGCTTGTGACGGTTTAAGAGAGCGGTATTTTAAGTGACCTTCCGTAGGATTCTACCTTATTGAAACATGGATATATATATATGGTTTTATCTTTATTGATGGTTTATGTTGCAATTTATATATGTTTCAAAAGTGAAGTTTTTAAATGTTATGGTTAATTATATTGCATAGCATATGGACTTGTACATCTCAAGCATGGCATGGGAAGGGAATTTGTAACCAAAGGCCACGCTACGTCGGGGCGTCCGTAAGGTAATCATGGGAAGACCTTGATGTGGATAATGCCATCAAAAAAAATCTGGAGACCACACTCCATCGGGGTGTCCGAAAGACCACTGTGGGGATACCTTGATGAGGAGAATTCCATCAAGAGGTTACATGTATGTGATGGGTGGGACTCATTACATAAGACATATGGCATGGCATGACTTTATATGGTTTTGATGATATATTATTATACAAGTTTTTGTGATACTAACCCATGTGTTAGCCCTACCTAGAATTCCTACTGGGCGCGTTGTTCTAATGCCATACTTCTACCCTAGTGAATGACACAGGAAAGGAATGGGTCGAGGATCGTGGAAGAAGCCAAGCATAGGAGCTTGGTTATTTGAATGGATTTTATTATTGATATTTTGATAAGTTTACATGGACATGTAATTTGAGTAGTTAGATGTTGGCATGTAATAACTTAGTTAATCTTTGCTATGGTTTGGAATGGTTTGATTGAATGATTAAGTTAAGGTAATTTTGGATAAATGACTATGTACTTTACTATCTAAAATGGAGTAGACTTAGGTTCTATTATAATCCGTAATTAGATTAAGTAATATTCCGCATGAATTTATAAAGTACTATGTTTGAACCGTTTTCATGGACTTAGTCCATGTACACATAGGTTTGGCTAGTTAAGGGTTGGACTTAGAAGTCCGAACTTAACTCGTGTCGTGACACTCCGCTCTGATCACTTGTTTACTTATTTAAAAAAAAAAAGACTCTGATTTCAAGTGAAAAGGGCGTGGTTTTACAGTTGGTATCAGAGCGAAACGGGAAGATTGAATCTTTTGAAGTAAGATTAAGACGGTTTCATGTCTCACTGACAGATAAGAATCCCAACTGACCGACTCTTTAGAGTCCGCTGCCTGGGGGCCTAATTAATTTACTTTGTTAGACTCAGACTGAACATTCAATCTGAGAACAACAATGAAAGATAGAAAAGGAAGTACAGTTATCATAATTGGACATACCAAACATAGAAAAATAGGATACACTTCCCCGATATCCCCAAATTGAGAAACAAACAATAGATACTTGAAAATTTTCCCCAAAAACAAAGAAATACCAAGAGTGCTTATTTGGAAATCTTCCCAAAATAGTGATAACACAAACTGTATGAGGAAATTAAGTCAATAATGTTTTCTTTATGATATAGGGAAAATGGCTTCAAAAGGAAATACTCGACAAGACCAGAAAGGGAAGGAGAAAGTGGTACAAAACTCTCAACATGAGGAAGAGAGGGAAAAATCTCAACATGAGAAGGAGCAATCTCAACATGAGAAGGAACAATCTCAACATGAAAAGTCTCAACATGAGAATGAGCAATCTCAACATGAAAAATCGCGATATGAAGAAGATGAACGACACTCACGGCGGGAAGAAGAAGAGCGACACTCTCACTATAGTGAACAAGAGAAAGAGGAGCAAAGCAGCGTGAACATACCAGTGATGCTTCCTGAACTACACAGCTTGGTTCAAGCAGTAGTTACTTCTGTTCTCCAACAACATCTGAATGGAAATGGAACCACTAGTGACGCCCATAACCGGAATATGGTCAGAGATTTCCAGCAACAACGCCCTCCCTACTTCAAGGGAAAAGAAGGGGCTGTCGGAGCAGAACATTGGCTGAAGAAGATCACTCAATCTTGACCCTACTCCAGATCTCGAGTCATGCTGACAGGATTTTGCTGGCTACATCCCAACTGATCGAGGATGCTGGTAAATGGTGGGAGGTTATAGAAAAACAGCAAGCACTTGTACCGGAAAGGGAAAGGACTGCAATGACCTGGGAGCTGTTCTCAGCTACATTTCTGGATCACTTTTTCCCTAAGGAGGAGAAAGAACGTCACACATAAGCTTTCATACCCTTGGTACAAGGCTCCATGACGGTGGCAGAGTACCACAAGGAGTTTCTTAGTCTGTCTTGTTTGATGCAGAGCACCGAAGGGCACGTAAGTTTGAGCGGGGCCTACGACCAAGTATTAAGACCAAAGTGACCATCTTCAAGACAGCCACACTGGCAGAAGTGGTCAGCAGGGCCACAATAACCGAGCAAGAAATGGCTGAGATGGTACGGTTTGACAACCGTCGAGCTCAAAGTGGGAGGGGTGTGTTCCAGCCCAACAAGAAGTTCCGACCGAACTTTAGCAGACCCTCACCATCTACTGGGTCCACAAGGGGCTTTCGTCCCAACCAGTCCTCCCCATCATCATCAGTCACTCAGGCTCTCCGAGGGGTGAAAAACTATTTCCATTGTGATCAGCCGGGTCACTTCAAGAGGGATTGCCCAAAGCTTAACAAACTCTCTTATTCCAGAGGATCATTCCGTCCACGAGCTAAGCCAACTAACTCCCGAGGAGGCAGGACATATAACCAGGCGGGTTGGGCCCCTAACCCTACTGGATCTGGACGATTGTTTACTCTAGCTCCTCTAGCGGATATGGATCATTCTGTGATTCAAGGTATGGCTGTAGTCAGTAGTTCCTATGCCTATGTACTCTTTGATTCTGGAACTTCACACTCTTTCATATCTGCTGCATTTATAATTACTACTGGTACTTTAGTTCAAAAACTGTCCACATCACTCACAATTGTAGCCCCTGTCGGAGACACGTCATTAGGACTCATATGCACGGTAGTGAATACTAAACTCGCTGGACTCAGACTTGAGTTGAATTATCTGGTACTCGATATGACTGAGTATAATATTATCTTCGGCATGGACTGGTTGGCTAGCTTTCAGGCCAACATTGATTGTTATCGCCGCATAGTGACATTTTGGTCACCCGAAGGAAAGCAATATGTGGTTCGTACAGACAAACAAAGCGGACTGCAGGAAGGGTTGAATCATCTGGTATTGAACAATATCAGATTGAACAAGGCGCCGGTCGCTGAACTTCCGGCAATAGTGAAAGAATATGCGAATGTTTTCCCAAAAGAACTCCTCTGCTTGCCGCCCATGAGGGAGATCAATTTTGAAATCAAATTGTACCCTGGCACCTCACCAGTGTCATTACCACATTATCAGATGGCACCAGCAGAGATGTCTGAGCTAAAGAAGCAGATTGATGAACTGCTCAGACTGGGTTGCATCCGGAACAACACATCGTCTTGGGGAGCTCCAGTGTTGTTTGTGAAGAAGAAGAACGGTTCACTCCGAATGTGTGTGGATTACCGGAAACTGAATCAGCTAACTGTCCGGAACAAGTACCCTTTACCCAGGATCGATGATTTATTCGATCAACTGAGGGGTTCCAGTCACTTTTCGAAGATTGATCTGATGTCCGGTTATCATTAAATCCGGGTTAAGGAGGAGGATATAGAGAAGACAGACTTCAGGACGCGGTATGGACTATATGAGTTTGTAGTCATGCCATTTGGACTCACCAATGCACCGGCTGTGTTCATGGATCTAATGAACAGGATCTTCCGACCTTACCTGGACCAGTTTGTGATTGTGTTTATTGATGATATCCTGATCTATTCCAAAAGTAAGGAAGACCATGCTGAACACCTGAAAATAGTTCTGGACACTTTAAGGAAAAACAAGTTGTATGCCAAAACAAGCAAATGTGAATTTTGGCTATCTGAGGTCAAATTCTTGGGGCATGTCATAACAGCAGACGGTATAGCGGTGGATCCGGCTAAGGTGGCGGCAGTAAGTGAATGGAAAGCGCCCGAGATCCGCAGCTTCTTGGGATTGGCTGGTTATTACAGGAAGTTCATCGTGGACTTCTCCAAAATTGCATATCCATTGACTCGACTCACTCAGAAAGGAGTCAAATATGAGTGGACAGATCTGTACAATTGGAGGTTCGATGAGCTGAAAGATAGACTTACAGCTGCTCCTATCTTAATTTTGCCGGAAAGAGGCAAGGGTTATGAAGTACAATGCGATGCTTCAGGAGAGGGACTAGAGTGTTCACTCATGCAACGTCATCGTGTGGTGGATTATGGTTCAAGACAACTAAAAGTACATGAACGCCTCTATCCTACACATGATTTGGAACTAGCCGCAGTGCTCTTCGCTCTCAAAAGCTGGAGACACTACCTATATGGCGAGAAATTTGAAGTGTTTTCAGACCATCAAAGCTTGAAGTATTTGTTTGATCAGAAAGAGCTCAACCTGAGGCAGCGCAGATGGATGGAATATCTGGCGGATTATGATTTCACGCTCCGATATCATCCAGGTAAGGTAAACAAGATGGCGGATGCTCTCAGCTGTATATCACATGCATTAGTGGCATGTTTGATCAGAACAGAATGGGAGATATTGAATACCATATGAGAGTTCAATCTATATATCACAAACCATGGAGTATGTACAATTTAATCATACGGTCCAACATGGTTACAAAATTGAACAAGTGCAACGAGCAGATCCGGAAATGGAGGAGATATGGGCCATGATGTCTACTGGCGTGGTCATACCGGAATGAGAATTACGACCAGGACAAGGTCTTGTATTCCGGGGTAGAATATATTTGCCAAAAAGTTGCAGAAAAGAGTTGTTGATTGAGGCACATCAGACCAAGCTCTCCATTCATCCGGGCAGTACCAAGATGTATCACAACCTGAAGAGACACTACTGGTGGCATGGACTCAAAAGAGATGTGGCGGAATTTGTGGCACACTGCTTAACTTGTCAGCAGGTTAAGACGGAACATCAAAAGCCACCAGGATAACTCAAACCCTTACCAGTGCCGGAATGGAAATGGGAGCACATGTCCATGGGTTTTGTGACAGGGTTACCAAAGTCTTCAAAGGGCAATGATGCAATATGTGTAACACCCCGTATTTTTCAAGTTAGGGATATATATGGAAATTGTCCATTGAGATGGTGAATTAAAAAGATATGAACCTTAGATGGGTCAATGACCCAACGGATAGTAGATGTGGATCAATGGAAATAAATGGCTAAGAATTATTTAATTGGGTCAAGTTTGCCAATTGGGTCAAAAGTCCAATTGGGACCCAATGGATCATATATGAGCCAGTTAGAAGTAAATGGGTAAGGCTTGACAAATGTTGGGTCAATTGCCCAACGGATGGTAGATGTGGATCAATGGAAATAAATGGCTAAGAATTGGGTCAATAGCCAATTATGATTCAATGAATCAAGGATAGAATTCAGGTTGGCAATAATGGGGTATGTGTGATTAAATGGGTCAACTACCCAATTGGGACCCAATGGGTCATGGTAGACTTATTTGACCATTGGGTGAGCTCAATTTTAATTGGGTTAGGCTGAATTGATTGGGAATTAAATGGAGGATAAATGGGTAGGCTAGATGCAAATATGTAAACCACATCTAAATGGGAAAACCATCTATAAATGGGTCATGGCACCTAATTGGGTCAAGTGGTTCAAATGGGACCCAATGGGTCGAGTTGACCATGTGGACCATCAAGTGAGCTAAAAGGATTGAGTTAAATTATGTTGAGTTGGAGCTGAATTGAGTTGGATTTGAATCAAACATTGGAGTTGACTCAAGTGCATTAAATGAGTGGTATTAAATGGGGTGAGTTGAGCTAATGAGTTAGGTGAGTTAAATTGGAAGCCATGGAGACTTTTTAATTCAAATGAGTTAAGTGGGGAGGTGAGGAGTTGCTTTGATCTCAAAGACTCCAAAACAAGCTCCCCCACACGTTGGTTAAATGGGAAGATTTTTCCATGCATGAAACCCCCACATGGGGTGTTAATGGGAATCAAGGGGAGATGGACGGCCTCAAGAGACACCACCAATGGTTGCATCCGATTGGACAAGGGAGGTGAAGAGGCATGGGTGTTTCATCACAAGGATGAAACCCCCAAGTAAACCATAATGGAGGAGATGAAAAGACATGGGGGTTACCAAGGGGTGTCACCAAAGGACACCACCTTTGAGTAACTCTCATTAACCAATGAGTTAGAGTTTTACATCACTCTCTCCCTCTCCTTTCCTTGGCCGTTCCCTACCTCTCAAGACAAAGAATATTGGCTGGTTGTCTCTCATACAATTCAGTCCTTGGCTGGTCCCTCCATTAAGACAAAAGGACTTGGAGAAAAGGAGTTGCATCTCTAGGTTTATCACTTTCACCCAAGGCAAAGTTTCTCTCTCATTTTCTCTCTCAAAATCTACCTCCTTGGCCGAACCAGTCCTTGGTGTTTTCACCATTGATCAAAGCACACAACCAGCTAAGGACTAAGGGAGAAAGAGGGAAGGAAGCAAGGATCAAAAGGCAAGAAGAGAGGCTAAGAGGATTGGTAAGTGTTTCATAAAAATTTAGTTAAATAAGTTGGTTAAAGGGAGCATGATTTGGCCATGGTATGGCCGAATCTATCAAAGGTAAAAACCATGGAAGATGATGTTAAAAAGGGTAGAAAACGTGGATCATAGGGTTCGGCCACTTTGGATGGCCGAACCCCATGAAATGTTTTGGTTATTTTGATGGTTTTTGGAAGTTAAAAACCATGCAATGTTATGGAGGTTCTTAGGTGTTTTAATTGGAGTTAAGATTGATGTTTTGGGTTGGCCATTGGATGGCTAAACCATACTAAGATTATGGCTAAATTACTATGTTAAAACCATGAATAATTATGGGAAGGATTGAGTCAAGAGAACCAAAGGGTTTGGCCATGAGTATGGCCGAACCCCATGGACCCTTGTATGGGTATTTGGATTTAAGATTATGATTAGAAATTGTTAATGGTTTTTATGATGTTTTAAAAAGGGTTTAACATAACTGAAAGAATGAGGGATTTGGATATTTATGTTCATCATAAAGGATGACAAAGGGGAGCACCAAAACCAAAGGGGTGAGGTTCGGCCATGGTGTATGGCCGAACCCCACCAAGTGCTATGTATGGTGTTTGGTTGTCAAAAGGTCTAAAAATATTCCAATGGATGGAATTATAAGCACCAACCTTTGATGGATAAAGGTTTTGATGAATAAAAGAAAAATATAGGGTTCAGCCATGTATAGGGCCGAACCCCATAAAATGACATTAGTGGATGGTTAAGGACTAAGGTAATTAAATAGATTGATTGGTAAGTAATCTTATGAATGAAGGATTGAAAAAGACCAAACCTAAGGTGGTGAGGTTCGGCTATGTTGTATGGCCGAACCCCACTAAGGTGGATTTGTGGTGGACCTTGATTATTAAGCAAAAATTAAACAAGGGTTAGTTAGTGGCAAAACCGTAAATACAAGTTATAATGGAATGAAGGATTAAAGGACTTGAAAGAGGGGGTCAAACCAAAGTGGTATGGTTCGGCCATGCTATATGGCCGAACCCTACCAAGGTATAATATTTAATATAAGTGTTTATGTAAGTTATACAGATAGTATTGATCAAATGAAAAGGAAGATCAAATCCAACGTAGGTGAGGTTCGGCCATGGGTATGGCCGAACCCCACAAGATGATTTTTGGGATTTAAACTTAATTAGAAATCGAAAGGATATGTGATTGACTTGCTGTTATATAAACAAGGTAACGGGACTTGAAAGGTGCACAAGTCGTGAACGGGTGACGGATTGAGAAGAAAGGTCAACTTAAGTAACTTTCTGTAGGTTTCCTACCTCTTTGTGACCACATATTATACTTGTTATTTTATGCTGATTTTGATGAGTTATTTGTGTTAAAGTATTATGTTTCAAAGAGGTTTTGAATGCTAAGATTCTATTACATATAGCATGTACTCATTGACATCTCATGCATTGCATGGGGTGATGGTTATGGAAACCGGAGGCCACACTCCGTCGGGGCGTTCGAAAGACCACTGTGGGATACCTTGATGATGAGAATCCCATCAAGAGGAAGCCGGAGGCCACACTCTGTCGGGGCGTCAAAAGACCACTGTGGGGTACCTTGGTGATGGCTATGTATACTTGTGATGGGTGGGACTCATTGCATTTGCATACATACATAGCATTGTTTGTGAGTTTTGATGATCATGTATTACTATGTTAAATGCATGTTTTTATACTAACCTTATGGTAGCCCTAATTGGAAGACCTACTGGGCGTGTTGATCTAACGCCCTATTTCTATCCCTAGTGAGTGACACAAGAAAGGAAGGGATCGAGAATCGTGAAAGAAGCCAAGCATAGGAGCTTGGATATATGAATGGATTTTATTTATTATATTTTTGTTAAGTTAACATGGACATGTAATAATTAGATATTTGCTATGATTTGTGAAGGGTTTGGTATGGTTATCTAATCTAAGTTAAGTTGGTTAATGACTAAGTACTTTGCTATCTAAGATGGACTAGTGTTAGGTTCTATTATAATCAGCAATCAGTTATGTTATATTCTGCAAAGATTATACTTTACTATGTGAGAACCATTCTCATGGACTTAGTCCATGCTCACATAGGTTTGGCCAGTTAAGGGTCGGACATTAGAAGTTCGAACTTAACTCGCGTCGTGACGTCCAGCTCTTATCACTTGTTTATTTATTTTAAAAAAAAATAGAATCTGATTTTAGCGTGAAAAGGGCGGGGTGTTACAATATGGGTCGTGGTGGACCGACTGACCAAGTCTACACATTTTCTTTCTATTAGGATGACAGACTCATCTGAGACTTTGGGTTGGCTGTATATCAGGGATATCATTAGATTGCATGGTATTCCTCGGACTATAGTGTTTAATAAAGATGGTTGTTTCACCGGTAGGGTATGGTAGAGTATGCAGTCAGCCATGGGAACAGATTTACTGACTAGCACAACTTTCCATCCACAGACTGATGGACAGTCGGAGATAACGATACAAACATTGGAAGATATGCTGAGAGCATGCATGTTAGACTTCAAGGGTGGATGGGAAGACGACTTGCCACTGGTAGAGTTCTCATATAACAACAGTTGCCAGGCAAGCCTTCAGATGGCTCCATTCGAGGCTTTATACCATGTAGGTAACTAGTGTGCTGGACAGAGGTCGGTGAGCCTGCGCTGATTGGACCCAAGTTAGTCGAAGAGACTACATCACAGATTCAGTTGATTTCAGCACCTATTGGCTGCACAGAGTCGGCAGAAAAGCTATGTCGACTAGAGGAGGAGGTTCCTTGAATTCGAGGTGGGGGATATGGTGTTCTTAAAAGTCTCACCACGGAAGGGACACATGAGGTTTGGAACGAAGAGGAAACTGTCGCCAAGATATGTGGGACCGTTTTCCATCATAAGAAGGATGGGAGATGTAGCTTATCAGTTGGCATTTCCTTCACAATTGGCATCTTTACACGATGTATTTCATATATCGATATTGAGGAAGTACAATCCCGATCCGTCTCATGTATTGAATGTACAAGATATAGAGGTACAAAGTGATGTGACTTATGTCAAGAAACCTGTCAGAATAGTGGAGACTGAACAAAGGGTGCTACGAAACAGAGCGATTCAGTTCGTCAAGGTGGTATGGGATCGACATGGTATTGAGGAAGACACATGGGAACTCGAATCGGAGATAAGAACAGCTCACCCTGAATTATTTATGTAATTTATTTTGGAACCCTACTTCGTTCGATTTTCGAGACGAAAATTTTAAAAAGATGATTGTATTGTAATACCCCATACTTTCAGTTTATCAATATTTACAGAAATTGCCATTGAAATTATGAATTAAAAGGATATGACCGTAGATGACTAAGTTGTGGGGCCCATTGTTCAATTAAGACCCAATGGCTATGGGTTATGTGTTTAAAATAAAATAAATGAGTAATGTAAGTTTAATTGGGTCAAGATTACTAATTGGGTCAAAGTTTGTGAAATGGGTCAAAATGGCCAATTTGGACCCAATGGGTCGGGTTTGACTTGGTTGACCATCAAGTGAGTCCAAGCTTGATTAAGTTGGGGCTGATTGGAGTTCGAAATGGAATTAAATAGTTGAGTTAAATGTGTGAGTTGATTGAAAATAAATTATAAGTGAGTGAGTTGATTTGAAATAAATTATAAGTGAGTGAGTTGTTTTGAAATAAATTACAAATGAGTGGAGTATGAGGTTGAAGGGCTGGTGTTTCAAATTCAAATAAGGTGGTCCACACGTTGGAGGGAAAGAAAGGGTGAGTTTCATCTCAAAGATGAAACCCCCACATGGGGCATTGATGAGAATAATGGAGAGGTGGCGGTTACTCAAGCCAAGCAATGGCTACACCGTTGGAGCCATCGAGTTTCACCTCATGGATGAAACTCCTGAAAGGGCCAATAATGGAGAGGTGGTTGTTATACAAGACAAGCAATGAGACACCGTTGGAGCCTTGGGAGTTTCATCCCAAGGATGAAACCCCAAGTGTGCATAAAGAATTTTGGTTAATGCAAATGGGAGTTACAAGTAGTGCCACCAAGAGACACCACCCCTTGGGCTGAATTCCATTAACCAAAGAGGTTTCATTCCACTCTCTCTCTCCCTCTCTTTGCCGGCCAGCACTCAAGGAGAAAGAAGACCAAAGAAATAAAGTTCCATCTCCAAATATTCTCACACAAGGTCGACCACCCACAAGACAAAGACTTGGGTATTTTCATCCCAAGTTTCTCTTTCATTTTCTCTCTCAAATTTATACCTTGGCCGAATTATTCCAAGGAGTTTGCATTAAGGTCAGTCTCGGCCAAAAGAACAAGAAGGAAGAAGGAGAGGCTAAGGAAGTAAAGGATTAAGAAGGAGTGAAAGAACCGGAGAAGTCGCGGTATTGGTAAGTGCTTAATAAACACTTGTTAAATAAAATGGTTAAGGAAGCATGATCGGGCCATTGTATGGCCGAACCTATCAACGGTTAAAATCATGGCTTTAAAAAGGGAAGAACATGGATCATAGGGTTCGGCCACTTTGTATGGCCGAACCCCATGAAAGGACATTGGATTTATGTTATTGGATTTGAAGGAAGGAAATCACAGTTGTATGTGTTTGATTTTGTTAAAGTCTTAAAAGGATTTAGATGGATGGAAGTATGAGAATCAATCATAGATGCATGACAATTTCTAATGGAAATAAGGGACCATAGGGTTCGGCCATGTGTATGACCGAACCCCATGGAGAGATAATGATGGATGGTGTGTCATGTTTAATTAATTTTGAAGATGGATGATAATTTATAAAGGTCCTGGGTATTGGGATTTAAAAGAATGGAAAAGGGGAGCACCAAAACCCAAGGGTAAGGTTCGGCCAAGGTGTATGGCCGAACCTCACCAAGTACTTGTTATGGAATTAGATATCATAGGATTGGGCCATGTGTATGGCCGAACCCCATGAACCTTTTGGTAGATCATCTTTAGGACTTGGTTATAAGTAAATAAACCAATTACTAAACCATGGACGGTTAATGGCATCTTATGTAATTAAGGGTGAAAAGGATGAACCATGGGTTCGCCCAATGTGCATGGCTGAACCCCAGGGAAAATATTGGTGGATTTAAATGGTGATCAATTATAAACATTTGTGGTACAAGTGACTAAATGAGGAGGTCATGGTCTTGTATCTAACTAGAAGATCAAAGGGGTGAAAGATGAGCATAAAATCAAGGGAGTGAGGTTCGGCCATGGTGTATGGCCGAACCCCACTAATGAATTTTATGGAGTTATGATGTTATGTGTGTTAGATGGATTATGTGTGAATGATTAGATGAATGGGTTGACAATGAGACTTAATTAAAGGGGACTAAAGGACCAAAACCAAGATGATGAAGTTCGGCCATGTTGTATGGCCGAACCTCATCAAGGTGTGTTTTGTGGATTGAGGGTTTTAAATGGTCATTTGGATGAGATCGGTTAAATAAAAGGGACCAAGTTTAAAAGGGTGAGGTTCGGCCATGGTGTATGGCCGAACCCTACAAGGTGGTGTGTTTGGTCTTAGACTTAATTAGAAACCAAATGAGATATGTGTTTGACTTATTGACATGTAACAAGGTGACGGAACTTCTTAAAAAGTGCGCAATCGTGAGCGTGTGACGGTTTAAGAGAGCGGTATTTTAAGTGACCTTCCGTAGGATTCTACCTTATTGAAACATGGATATATATATATGGTTTTATCTTTATTGATGGTTTATGTTGCAATTTATATATGTTTCAAAAGTGAAGTTTTTAAATGTTATGGTTAATTATATTGCATAGCATATGGACTTGTACATCTCAAGCATGGCATGGGAAGGGAATTTGTAACCAAAGGCCACGCTACGTCGGGGCGTCCGTAAGGTAATCATGGGAAGACCTTGATGTGGATAATGCCATCAAAAAAAATCTGGAGACCACACTCCATCGGGGTGTCCGAAAGACCACTGTGGGGATACCTTGATGAGGAGAATTCCATCAAGAGGTTACATGTATGTGATGGGTGGGACTCATTGCATAAGACATATGGCATGGCATGACTTTATATGGTTTTGATGATATATTATTATACATGTTTTTGTGATACTAACCCATGTGTTAGCCCTACCTAGAATTCCTACTGGGCTCGTTATTCTAACGCCCTACTTCTACCCTAGTGAATGACACAGGAAAGGAAGGGGTCAAGGATCGTGAAAGAAGCCAAGCATAGGAGCTTGGTTATTTGAATGGATTTTATTATTGATATTTTGATAAGTTTACATGGACATGTAATTTGAGTAGTTAGATGTTGGCATGTAATAACTTAGTCAATATTTGCTATAGTTTGGAATGGTTTGATTGAATGATTAAGTTAAGGTAATTTTGGATAAATGACTATGTACTTTGCTATCTAAAATGGAGTAGACTTACGCTCTATTATAATCCGCAATTAGATTAAGTAATATTCCGCATGAATTTATAAAGTACTATGTTTGAAATGTTTTCACGGACTTAGTACCTGCACACATAGGTTTGGCCAGTTAAGGGTCGGACTTAGAAGTCCGGACTTAACTCGCGTCGTGACACTCCGCTCTTATCACTTGTTTATTTTTTTTTTTTTAAAAAAAATAGACTCTGATTTCGAGTGAAAAGGGCGGGGTGTTACACTGACAAGTTAAGCAATGAGCCACAAATTCTGCCACATCCCTCTTGCGTCTGTGCCACCCGTAATGTCTATTTAGGTCGTGATACGTCTTGGTGCTGCCCGGATGAATAGTGAGTTTGGTTTGATGTACCTCAATCAGTAATTCTCTTCTGCAGCTCTTAGGCACATATATCCTACCCCGGAATACAAGATCCTGTCCTGGTCGTAATTCCCATTCCAGTATGACCACACCAATAGACATCTTGGCCCATATCTCCTCCATTTCCGGATCTGCTCGCTGCTCCTGTTCAATCTTGGAGACCATGTTGGACCGTATGATCAAATTGTACATACTCCCATGGTTACTGATATACAGATTGAACTCTCGTATGGTATTCAGCATCTCCCATTTTGTCCTGACCAAACATGCCACTGATGCATGTGATATGAGGCTGAGGACATCTGCCACCTTGTTCGCTTTGCCAGGGTGATAACGAAGCGTGAACTCATAATCCTGTAGATATTCCATCCATTTGCGCTGCCTCAGGCTGAGCTCGTTCTGATTAAACAAGTACTTCAAGCTCTTATGATCTGAGAACACTTCAAATTTCTCGCCATATAGATAGTGTGTCCAGCTTTTGAGAGCGAAGACCACTGCGGCTAGTTCAAGATCGTGTGTGGGATAGAGGCGTTCATGTATTTTCAATTGTCTTGAACCATAAGCCACCACACGATGAGTTTGATTGAGGACACACCCAAGTCCCTCTCATGAAGCATCGCATTGTACCTCATAACCCTTGCTTCTTTCTGGCAAAATCAAAATAGGGGTCGTTGTAAGTCTTGTAACACTTCGAAATTCTATGTTATCAATATTTACGAAATTTGCCATTTTAATTGTGAATTAACGGATATGAACCTTAGATGGGTAAGGTGTTGGGTCAATGGCACAATTAGGACCCAACGGTTATGGTATAAGGTTCAATTTAAAGTAAAGGGGTAAGGCGCATTTAATTGGGTCAATGTTGTTTTTTGGGTCAAAATGCTTAATTGGGATCCAATGGGTCGTGGTTAACTTGGTTGACCACCAAGTGAGTTCAAGCCTAATTAAATGGGGCTGAATTAAAATGGTAATGCAATATATCTATAAATAAGGAATCTGGATTAAGTGGCATGCGCATAGAGGGAACTTGGAAGATTGCATACGGTTGTAGGGACTTGGAGTGGAAGCCAATGTAAGGATATGCGTATGAGGTGTATAAGGATAAGGTGTCAACGGATGGAAGGTATGGATGGAAAGATTTTAGGAATGGGATATTGTGCATACGGATGTGAGATTTTAGGATGATACACACACGCATACACAAATCAAGGAGGGATCACAACAAGATTAGAATGTAGCTGATATGGTAATAATATATTGGCTGGAAATCCTAAAGATTAGGTTTGATATTTGAACATTACATTGGGCGGTGATTGGCCGCATATGAGATATGCATATCCATGATGATGCGCTGAAAGGTGTCATTTCCTATGATTAAGAGCGGTATTAAGAAATTGCTAATTGAAGGGTCTCGGCATCTTCTAAATATAGGACCGATTAGAAGTTTGATAAAAGATAGGCAACAGGGGCGCACGGCATACACAAATCAAGGAGGGCTTGACGCTGTGTGCTCTGGCAATAAGGTGTTCTCAGCAATGTGCAGAGAAGGAGAGGGCAGCCAACGGTGTGAAAGATCAAGTAGAAAGAGGAATACATACAAAAGAGGCTAAGGAATAAAAGGATCGGAAGAACAAGTCGGAGCGAAGGAAAACCAGAGGAGTCGCGGAACCGGTAAGTATTTTGATAATTTTGTTTAAAAAAAAGAACCATAGGGTTCGGCCATAGAAGAAAAATTAGGGGAGGAATATAGTAATTTAATGGAAGGATGAACCCCATGGAAAGACATTGTTTATTTTATGGGTTTTTGAGGGATGAAAACCATGGAATGTTATGAATGTTTTAAAAGGGTTTAAAATGGATATATGGTTAAGGACATGGTTCGGCCATTGCATGGCAGAACCTAATTTTATTATGGCTAAGATGCTAAGCATGAACCATGTATGAAATAGGTGGAAGATCAAGGATTAAAATGGGGGACCAAAATCAAATGAGTGAGATTCGGCCATGGTGTATGGCCGAACCCCACTAGGGTTTATTTTATGGACTTAAAAATGGTAATGGATCCAAATGGAGAAATTGGAAAGTTAGACATCATAGGGTTCGGCCATGGTGTATGGCCGAACCCCATGAACCAATTTTATGGGTCATTTATGGATCTAATACGTCTAAATGAATGAAGGTTGTAAATGGTGAATGAATTATGTATGGATCACTCTTGGACTTGGGGTAGTAAATAATGATGCAATTTTATGGATATTATGTCTATGTATATTTTAAATGAATAGAGGATTAATAGGAGGATGCAAGTATAGACTTATGTTTATGGACCTATGATGGTGAACCAATTAAAGGAGAAGTTAGAAATGAAACATCAAGGGTTCGGCCATGGTGTATGGCTGAACCCCATGAACTTGTTAATGGGTCATTTGTGGGTCTTTGTATAATTTAAATGAATGGTTTACCAAACCAAGGGATGAAGGGAATTATTAGGGTTTTATTTTATGAATTATGAATCAATCATGAATCTATGTAATGGATCAGTTTTGGACTTAAACATGAGGTGATGGAAACCATGGCAAAATTGTAAATAAGAGTGAAAATGATAGACCATGGGTTCGGCCATGGTGTATGGCCGAACCCCATGGGAAATGATATATGTATTTTAATGTATGGATGGTTAGATTAATGGAATGTTAGCCATGGATAGAAGAAGAATGGTAATATTGTAATTAAGTGGAAATAATGGACCATGGGTTCGGCCATGGTGTATGGCCGAACCCCATGGGGAAAGTTTGATGGACTTGGGGTTTATGTATGTTGGATTAAATGAATGGGAAGTGATATGATCTTGGACTTAAGTTAAATGAGCAAAAATGGAACTAAAACCAAAAAGGTGAGGTTCGGCCATAGCGTATGGCCGAACCCCACAAAGTTGGGTTTATGGACTTAGATATAAATATAAATCAAATTGAACATGGTTTAATTAATTGTTGTGTAATAAGGTAACGGACCTCACAAGGGGTGTACGATCGTGAACGGTTACCAGACGAAAGCGCAATGACACTTTAGTGGTCTTTGGTAGGATTCTACCTCTTTGAAGCCATGGGTTTATGTACAATGTTTTTATCTTATTTTGATGAATTTACGTTGTAAAAGATATGTTTCAAATGTGAGTTTTAATGCTATGTTTACAATATAAAATAACATGTGTTTCATTAGCATCTCATGCATGGCATGGGGTGAAGGATATGTAACTGGAGGGACCACACTTTGTAGGGGCGTCCGAAAGACCAATGTGGGGATACCTTGATGTGCATTTCCCATCAAGAAGATACCGGAGGGGCCACACTCCGTCGGGGCGTCCGAAAGACCTATGTCGGGGTACCTTGATGATGAGAATTCCATCAAGAGGTTATTTGTACTTGTGATGGGTGGGACTCATTGCATTTGACATCATGACATGGCATTGTTTTATATGGTTTTGACTTTATGTTATTATATATGATTTGTACTAACCATGTGTAGACCCTAAATGGAATACCTACTGGGACCGTTGTTCTAACGCCCTACTTCTACCCTAGTGGATGATACAGGAAACGAGGGGAACGATGAACGTGAAAAGGGCCAAGCATAGGAGCTTGGATGCTTTTAGTTTTTATTTTGCTTAAGATACTCATGGACTTGTAATTTGAGTAGCTAGAGTTCGGCATGTAATAACTTAAATAACTTTGCTATGGTCTGAATCGTTTGTTGGATATTTTAAGTTAATTTTAATAATGATTAAAGACTTGAAGTACTTTGCTATCTAAAATGAATAGAATTAGGTTCTATTATTAATTCCGCAGTTATGATTTTAATCCGCATGTTTATATTGTTATGTGTGAACCATTTTCATGGACTTAGTCCATGCACACATAGGGTTGGCCAGTTAAGGGTTGGACTTTAGAAGTTCGAATTTGTAACACCAACCCCTTTTCACTAAAATCAGAGTCTATTTTTTTTTTTTTTTGAAAATAAAGAGTGACAAAGGGTGCGGGACGTCACGACGCGAGTTAGGTCCGAGCTTCTAAAACTCGGCCCTCAACTGGCTAACCCTACGTGTGTGTGGAACTAAGTCCACGAAGAACGGTTCACACGTAGAAGTAAGCTTGCGGAATTTTAACATGAAGCGGGGTTATAATAGAATCTATCCTACTAGTTTTAGATAGCAAGGAAGGTTATATCATTTAAATTACTAAATTACTTCAAAATGATAACATCCGAAAGTAAAGTCCAAACCATAGTATGAAATATAAATTATTACAGTCCGACAAGCTAAGTTACTCAAATTACATTTCCAAAATAAATTTAAGTAAACTATCTAGCCCACTTCCCCAAGCTCCTACGCTTGGCTCCCGTCTCGTCCTTCGTTTCCGCCATCTCCTGTGTCATCAGCTAAGGTGGAAGTAGGGCGTTAGACAACGCGCCCAGTAGGACTCCGAGTAGGGCTAACACATGGATTAGTGATAACAAGCACATAGGCAATAATATAATGAAAAGTATATAATGAATGCCATGCCATGGGTGTCTTATGTCATGTGTCCCACCCATCATCCGTACCATCATGATGCCATATCCCCCTTGATGGAAAAACCTCATCAAGATATCCCCATGTTTGCTTCTCGGTCGCCCCGACGAAGCATGGACTCCGGTTATAGCACATCAGGCTATCCCCATGTTTGTTTCTCGGTCGCCCCGACGGAGTATGGACTATGGTTATAGCATATCAGGCTATCCCCATGTTTGCTTCTCGGTCGCCCCGACGGAGCATGGACTCCGGTTTCTTTATTTTCCCACCCATGCCATGCATGAGATGTAAATGCATTATGCTATGTGATATATATAACTCATAGCCTCAATGTATGTAACTCATAGCCTTAACATATAATGCATAACCTTAAAATATAATTCATATCATTAACATATAATTCATAGCCTTAAAACCCATCATAAGACAAATCATATAATTAACAAAATAAATCAAAGGAACCATCACATAATCAATGGCTTACTGTAATGGCCCGGAATTTGTAAATCAATGAATATGTGAATATTATTTATTTTAATGATGAAAATTGGAAAAATTGGTGGAATAAAAGGTAAATGGACCAAAATTTGGATAAAGGCCCAAGTATGGCCCAATAGACTGTGGATTGGATTTTAAAATCATTTAAGTGGTCGATGATGGCCAATTGGGCCAAGGGTGGTCAAATTGGGCCCAATACCCACTTGGGACCCAATGGATTAAGATGATGTAAGCCCTAAGATAAATGGGTAAGGATGAAGGTAATTGGGCCATGGGCCCAATGACGATCCAATTGGGTGGAGTGGGCTTAATGAAATTTAAATCACCTAAGTTAATTTGGATTAGGCCAAGGTGGTGTGACCAAATGGGACCCACCTCCACCTCACCAAGTGAGGTGGCGTGTGGACCAAGAGTTGGTGGGGCCGGCCACCATGGTTGACTTGGTCAACCATGGGTGGATACATAGAGGGAAGTTAAGAAATGGAATTAAATTAGGTGGGAATTAATTAACCTAAGGTAATTAGTTAATTTATTAAATGATTAAAATAATCAAATAAGGTGGTCAAATGGTCAAAGGGTCAAATAAAAGACCAAAAGCCATCTCATTTGTAAACACAAAGAAAAAACGTTGGGTGGTGGTTATCCCAACCACCACCATAAAGTAAGATAAAAATCCCATTTGGTTGGTGGGGGAATTAAAGGCACCAAAGGAGATTAATCTTATCTCTTTTCTTTTCATCTCCTTTACTCTCATTTCACTATCCACATCTTTTACATTCTCCTAGCCGTCCCTCATACTCAAGGTAGAGAAGAAGAAAAATTAAGGAAGAAAAGAAGAAAAGCTTGGAAGAAAAGAGAGGAGGAAGTTGTAAGTTTGGCCATCCCTTTAAGATCAAACTATAGAATCCTATTTTCACCATTGATCAAGCATCTTGGCCGACCAAAGATCAAGAGGAAGGAGAAAGGAGACTAAGGAAGTTGACGGGAGTGGCGGAAGTCGGGGGAGACGACGATTGTGAGTATTTCTTAAACAAGAGTTTTGGATTTTTAGGGTTTAAGACTTGGGATTCATTTTTGTTAAATTTAATGGTGGCCAAATAATTTTATGCCATGGATCTTAAATACATCAATTTGAAGAATGGAAAGTGGACAAAACCCTAAATGGGTAAATTAGGGTTAGGGGAAGGTAAGAATTAAATGGACTAAGTGCATTGTATGATTAGGTATTGATTAAGCATGGAAGTGTGGGTTTTAAATGAATTGATGGATCATAGGGTTCAACCATACCCTGGAAAAAGGGTTGATGAATTAAGTAGGGTTTTAAGGTTTAAAGCTATGGAGAATGAATATGATTTGTAGAGTTGTAAATGATTAAAGGTAAGTAGTTTTTGAAGAGGTTTTTATGATGGAATCCATGGATGAGTATAATTGTTTTATGGTCTAAAATGGCTTAAAGGAATATTGGATCATGAACCATGGGTTCACCCTATGGTGATCAAATGGTGAAATTGTGGAATGATGATGTATGTGAAGTAATGGAAAAATGAATGGAAAAATGATGGTTGTATGATGGTTTGTTGATGGATGTAAATGGACTCAAATGTGATTAAGGATGGTGGTTTAAATGTATAAGTTGAGCCCCTTCATAGAAGGGCTTATGGTGGGTTTAAATGTATAAGTAGGCCAAAGAAAAAAATGGGAAAAGGACACCATGGGTTCGGCCATGGTGTATGGCCGAACCCATGGCCCAATTGTGAGCCTTTTTGGTGGGTTAAATTGGAGGGTTAATGATGTTTATGGCCTCCAAAGGGAATGAGTGGGTAATGGACTCATTGTAGTTTAAATACATGATGTAAACCCCATGGGAGGATTTGAGGAATGGGGTATTTTGAACCCATGATCCAATTTTATGAGACAATTGATGGGTTAAGTATGGGACTATATGTGGGTTTAAATTAATAACGATTAGGCTAATTAGATGGTGGAATTTTAGTGATCTTGTGACATGTTGATGAATCATTGATGGATCCAAGATTTTGGATCTATCATGGATCTAAGAATGGAGAAATAAAAATGAGTAATTAATTATGTGAAGGACTAGTGGCAAAATTGTAAATAATGGCCAAATTCAAGAACTCCATAAGAAATGATCATGGTCATAAGTGCAATTATGGTAACCTTAAGTATGTGATTAATGGATTTAAAAGGTTAAAAACATGGACTAATTATGTGTATGTAATAAGGTATTGGATATCGCGAGTGGTACGCGTGTCGATAGCCGGATTATCGGACGAAACCGTAAAAGACGCGAGTCGGTATTCGGTAGGATTCCTACCTATTTGTAAGCCATGGATTAGATGCTATGTAATTGGTTTATTGGTTTATTTTTAGTAATTATATTGATTGGTTGTATGATGGGTTTTAAGATTATGATATGTTTAAGATGGATTCTTATGGCTATGATTAAGTATTATATGGAATATGGCTATGAATTATGTTTTAAAGTTATGCATTATAAGTTTAGGCTATGTATGATATGTTAAGGTTATGAGTTATAAATATTACATAGCATAATGCATTACATCTCATGCATGGCATGGGCGGAAAAAAATAAACAAACCGGAGTCCATGCTCCGTCGTGGCAACGGAGAACAGGCATGGGGATAGCTTGATAGTCTATAACCGGAGTACATGCTCCATCGGGGCGACCGAGAACAGGCATGGGGATACCTTGACGAGGTCTTGCCGTCAAGGGGGATATGACATCATGTAGGGATGATGGGTGGGATTCATAACATAGACACCCATGACATGGCATTCACTTTATAGTTTCATTATATGATGGTTTAACAGTTTTCATTTTGTTATTATCTGTATGCTGTTATGACTAATCCATGTGCTAGCCCTATTCGGAGTCCTACTGGGCGCGTTGTCTAACGCCCTACTTCTCCCCTAGCAGATGACGCAGGAGATGGTGGAACGGAGGGGCGAGACGGGAGCCAAGCTTAGGAGCTTGGGGAAACGAGCTGCTTAGTCTATTTTAAGTTTTATTTTGGGTAATGTATATTTGAATAGCTTAGCTTGCCGGAATGTAATGAATTTTAGATTGCTTATTATGTTGGGATTTTATGTTGGACATTATGCTTTTGAGGTATTTTAGTAATTAAATGAACGTTTCTTCCCTGCTATTTGAAAACTGGTAGGATAATCCTTATTATAACATTCTGCATTAAGTTATATTCCGAGAGCTCACGGCTACGTGTGAACCGTTCTCGTGGACTTCGTTCCACGCGCATGTAGGGTTGGTTAGTTAAGGGTCGGGCTTTAGAAGCTCGGACTTAACTTGCGTCGTGACGTCTGCGCCCTTTATCACTTTTATTATGTAAAAAAAATAGAGTCTGATTTTCGGTGAAAAGGGGCGGGCATTGCACTTATAAAAAAGTAGGAATCCTACCGAATACCGACTAATGTCCTCTTACGTTTCCGTCAGATAATCCGATCACCGATACGCGTATCGCTTGCGATATCCGATACCTTATTACATGCGAATAATCAGCCCATGTTTTTAACCATTTAAATCCATTAATCATACTTTGGCGGGGTTCGGCCATACACCATGGCCGAACCTCACTAACTAGGTTTGTGCGTCCCATTTAATCCATTAATTATTTTAATTACATGGGTCTAAAAAGCAGCACCCTAGGCTTTATTAATCACACATAAAGTTGTTACTCAGAGCCCTTAAGTCCATGATCATTTCCCATGGGGTTCGGCCATGGTTAAGTTCTCATTTCATTCCTCCATTCTTAGACCCATAACTGATCCATACAACTTGGATCCATTAATGACCCATCAACCATGAAATAAATTTATTAAAAACAATCCTTTACTTAATCTAATCCCCATTAATTAATCCATATGCATATTACAAATTTTAGCCCATAAATGACCTACAATTGGGTCATGGGTTCGACCATACACCATGGCCGAACCCATGATGCCTTTTTCCCATTTTTCTTGGGTTCATTTTACCTCATTTGGCCCCACCATAAGTCCTTCCATGAAGGGGTTTAATTCACACATTTAAACCATCATACTTAATCACATTTGATACATTTTGGTCCATCAACTTAGCCATAATTTCCTTTTATTTTCATGGTTCTAAAATACCCAATCCATCAAAGTCTCCCCATGGGGTTCGGACATACACCATGGCCGAACCCATGGTCCATGGTTTACCACCAATTTCATCCCTTTAAAACATTATATACCATACTTGAAAATCCATTTAAAACTATCAATTTTCTCATCATTTTTCCCATCCTTTCCATATCTATTAAAATTATGAATACATTACCATAGGGTTCAAAACATTCCATCCATAAAATCTCTTCATGGTTTTCCTCATTTAAAAACCCCTTAAAAAAAATCACTAATCATTCATTCATTTAAAACTTTAAATATCATTAACCACTTAACATAGCCTCCATTCTCTAACCCATTAAAATTCTAACACCATCACCATAAGTTTATGGTCCATCATTCATTCATACCTTTTAAGGCCACAAAAAATCATTCACATCTTCATGAATTTCCTCATTTAAAATCCCTTTAAAAATCACTACATTTAATCATTAAAACCCTAAAAATCATAAATCATATTCCATGGTTTCCATTCTTTATAACGTCATTAAAAATCACTTAATCACCTACCATGGGGTTCGGCCATACTACATGGCCGAACCCTATGGTTTATGTTTCCTTCAAAATCACTTCTCCATGTTTCAATAATTTTAATACTTGGGGTCCTTAATACATCCATTTATTTTTTCTTAATCTCTCCTTCCCATTTGTCCATTTCTCACTTCATCTTTGGATGGATTTGAGATCCAAGGCCCATGATGTTTTGGCCACCATTAAATCCAAGAAATGGACCCCAAATCTTAAACCTTAAAAAAAAAAAAAATCTATCCTCTTGTTTAGAAATACTTACAAATCCGACGGCTCCTCCGACTTTTCTTCCTCCTCTTGGATTCCTTGGTCTTCTTTCTTCTTTTTCTCCTTTGTTGGCCAGCCATGATGCTTGATCAAGATGAAAACATGAAAGCTTGGGTTCGAACATGGGGTGTGTTGAGAGAGGGAGAGGAGGAGAAGATGGGAAAACTATTCCAAGGTTTGGTCTTGAGGTGGAGGGCCAATGCTTGAGTTTCTTTCTTCTCTTTTTCTTCTAAGTTTTTCTTCTTCTTTCTCTTGTGGGAGTGGGGGACGGCAATGAGAGAGTAAGAGAGGAAGAGAGTGAAATGAGAGTTAGATGGAAAGAGATGGAGAAAAGAGATAAGATTCATCTCATTTGGTTGAGTGACCTATACTCCACCATTTAATTCCCCCACCAACCAACATGGGCTAATGTGCTTAGTGGTGGTGGTTGGGATAAACCACCACTAGCCAACGTTTTTGGGCCTTAGAGATAAGGTGGTTTTGGTCTTCCATTTGACCATTTGACCACCTTTTGGATAGTTTAATTATTTAATTAATTAGATAATTAACTTAGGTTAAATAATTCCCACTTAACCTAATTCCATTTTCTTAAATTCCCTCCATGTATCCACCCATGGTTGACCAATTCAACCATGGTGGCCGGCCCCACCAATCCTTGGTCCACACGCCACCTCACTTGGTAAGGTGGAAGTGGGCCCCACTTGGCTATGCCATTTTGATCAATTCACCACTAACTTATGTGATTTAAATTTAATTAAATCTATTCCAACTAATTGGATTACCATTGGGCCCATGGCCCAATTACATTCACCTCCTACCCATTTACCTTAGAGCTTAAATCATCTTGACCCATTGGGTCCCAAATGGGGTATTGGACCCAATTTGACCATTCTTGACCCAATTAATCATTATTGACCAATTAAATGAATTTCATCCAACCCATGGTCCATTGGACCATACTTGGGCCTTTGCCCCAAATTTTTGATCCACTTAACATTTATCCCATCAAAATTTCCAATTTCTATCTTTAAAATAAATAATAGCCACATATATATATATTGATTTAAAAAGTCCGGGCTATTACAGGACTTAGCTCTCGTTGTGATGTCCCGCTCTCTATCACTCTTTAAAAAAATAATGGACTCTGATTTTCGGAAAGCAAAGTGAAAAAGGGCGGGGCATTACAAGTCTATCTTTCAGATCCTCAAATCTCCGGTTACACATCTGACAACTCAAATTTGACTCCTTTCTGAGTGAGTCGGGTAAGTGGAGATGCAATCTTGGAGAAGTCCATGATAAACTTCCTTTAGTAACCCGCCAATCCCAAGAAGCAACGGATCTCAGTTACATTCCTCGGTGCTTTCCATTATCTCATTGCCGCCACTTTAGCCGGGTCCACGGCTATACCTTCTGCTGATATAACATGCCCCAAGAAGTTAACCTTGAGTAGCCAGAATTCACACTTGCTGGCTTTGGCATATAACTTGTTCTTCCTCAAAGTGTCCAGAACTATCCTCAGGTGCTCAGCATGTTCTTCCTGAGTTCTGGAATAAATCAAAATGTCATCAATAAATACAATGACAAATTGGTCCAAGTAAGGACGGAAAATCCTGTTCATTAGATCCATGAACACAACCGGTGCATTGGTGAGTCCAAACGGCATGACCACAAACTCATATAGTCCATACCATGTTCTAAAAGCTGTTTTCTCTATGTCCTCTTCCTTAACCCGGATTTGATGGCATCCGGACATCAGAGCAATCTTTTAAAAATGGCTGGAACCCCTCAGTTGATCGAATAGATCATCGATCCTGGGTAGAGGGTACTTGTTCCGGACCGTCAGCTGGTTTAGTTTTCGGTAATCCACACACATTCGGAGTGTATCGTCCTTCTTCTTCACAAATAACACCAGAGCTCCCCAAGACGATGTACTGTACCGAATGCACCCCAGTCTGAGCAGTTCATCAATCTGCTTCTTTAACTCGGATATCTCTGCTGGTGCCATCCGGTAATGTGGTAATGACACTGGAGCAGTACTAGAGTACAACTTGATCTCAAAATTAATCTCCATCATGGGTGGGAAGCTAGGGAGTTCTTTTGGGAATACATCCGCGTAGTATTTTACTATCGTTGGAAGTTCAGCCACCTGTGCCTTGTTTATTCTGATACTGTTCAATACTAGATGATTCAACCCTTCATGCAGTCTGCTTTGTTTGTCAGCACGCACCACATATTGTTTTCCCTCAGGTGACCAAAATGTCATCCTGCAGCGATAGCAATCAATGTTGGCCTAAAAGCTAGCCAACCACTCCATGCCAAAGATGATGTCATACTCAGTCATATCAAGTACCAAATAGTTGAACTCAAATTTGAGTCCAGCAAGTTCAGTATTCACTGCTGTGCATATAAGCCCCAATGACGTGTCTCCGATGGGGGATATAATAATGAGTGATGTGGACAGTTTTTGTACCAATGTGCCAGTAGCAGTTATGAATGCAGCAGATATAAAGGAGTGGGATGCTCCAAAATCAAACAATGCAAAGGCGTAGGAACTACTGACTACAGCCATACCTTGAATCACGGAGTGATCCACTGCTGCTGGAGGGGCTAAAGTAAACAATCATCCAGATGCAGTAGGGTTAGGCGCCCCGTCCCACCTGATTATATGTCCTGCCTCCTCGTGAATTAGCTGGCCTAGCTGGTGGGCGAAATGAACATCTGGAATAAGAGGTTTACTGAGTTGTGGGCATTCCCTCTTAAAATGGCCCGGTTAATCGCAATGAAAACAGTTGTTCACCCCTCTGGGAGCCTAAGTGACTGATGCAGATGGGGAGGGCTGGTTGGGACGAAAGCCCCCTGTTGACCCAGTGGATGGTGAGGGTCTACTAAAGTTCGAGCGGAACTTCTTGTTGGGCTGAAATGTACCGTTCCCACTCTGAGCTCGGCTGTTGTCAAAATGCACTAACTCAGTCATCTCTTGCTTTACTATAGTGGCCCTGCTGACCACCTCTGCCAATGTAGCTGCCTGGAATATGGTTACCTTAGCCCTAATGCTTGGCCGAAGGCCCCGCTCAAACTTGTGTGCCCTTCGATACTCTGTATCCACCATATAGAATGCATAGCAAGACAAACTGAGAAACTCCTGGTGGTACTCTGACACAGTCATGGTACCTTGTACCAAAGCTGGGAAAGCTTGAGTATGGAGCTCCTTCTCCTCCTCAGGGAAATAGTGGTCCAAGAAGGTAGCTGAGAACTGATCCCAAGTCATTGCAGTCCTCTCTCCTTCTGGAAGGAGTGCTCGCTGCTTCTCTACCACCTCCCACCATTTACCAGCATCATCGATCAGTTGTGATGTAGCTAGAAAAATCTTGTCATCATGACTTGAAATCTTGAGTAGGGTCAAGATCTAAGTGATCTTCTTCAACTAGTTTTCCGCTTCGACAGCCCCTTCTTTCCCTTTGATGTAAGGAGGACGCTGTTGCTGGAAATCCCGGACCATGCTCCGGTCATTGGCATCACTGGTGTTTCCATTTCCGTTCAGATGCTGTTGAAGAACAGAAGTAACTACTGCTTGAACCAAGCTTTGTAGTTTAGGAGGCACCACCGGTATATTCACACTGCTTTGTTCCTCCTCCTCTTGGTGGGATGGTTGTTCATCATGTTGAGATGGTTGTTTCCCTCTTCATATCGAGATTGTCGTTCCTCCTCTTCATGTTGAGATTTTTCTACCTCCTTTACATGTTGAGAGGTTTGTACCTCTTTTTCCTTCTCTTTCTGGTTTTGTCGGGTCTCTCTCTTTGGAGGCATTTTTCCTAAGTCATTGAAAACATCATTGACTTAGTTTCCTCGTACAGTTTGTATTTTCACAATTTTGGGGAAATTTCCAAATAAGCACTCTTGGTTTTTCTTTGTTTTTGGGGAAATTTCATAAGTATCTAATATTCGTTTTCTCAATTTGGGGATATCGGGGAAATATATCCTATTTTGCTATGTTTGATAAATCCAATTATTTTTTACTGTACTTTCTTTGCTATCATTCATTGTTGTTCTTAGGTTGAATGTTCAGTCTGAGTCTAACGAAGTAAATTAATCCAGCCCTCGTGTAGCGGACTCCGAAGAGTCGGTCAGTTGGGATTCTTATCAGTCGTGAGACATCAAACCGTCTTAATCTTACCTCGAAAGATTCAACCTTCCCGTTTCGTTCTGATACCAACTGTAACACCCCGCTTTCCGAAAATCAGAGTCTATTTTTTTTTAAAAAGTGATAGAGAGCGGGACGTCACGACGCGAGCTAAGTCCGACCTTCTAAAGTTCGACCCTTAACTGGCCAACCCTACGTGTGCATGGACTAAGTCCATGAATACGGTTCACACGTAATAATATATATATATATATATATATATATTCCATTTTAGACAGCAAAGTACTTCGTCACTTAACCAAATTACCTTAAATTAAATATCCAAAATAAACCATTCAAACCATAGCAAAATTATCTAAGTTATTACATGCCGCATTCTAGCTACTCAAATTACAAGTCCATGAGTAACTTAAATAAAATAACATTAAACATATTCAAGCTCCTATGCTTGGCTCTGTTCACGATCATCATTTCCTTCATTTCCTGTGTTATTCAATAGGGTAGAAGTAGGGCATTAGAACAACGCGCCCAGTAGGAATTCCAAGTAAGGCTAACACATGGTGAGGACAAAACCATATATATAACATAATAATAAACCATGTAAAAACAATGCCATGCCATATGTCTTATGCAACGAGTCCCACCCATCACAGTCAAATATATCCTCTTGATGGAATTCTCCTCATCAAGGTATCCCCACAGTTGCCTTACGGACGCCCCGACGGAGTGTGTTCTCCGGTTACTTCTTGATGGGATTATGCACATCAAGGTCTTCCCATAAATGCCTTACGGACGCCCCGACGGAGCGTGGCCTCCGAATACAAACTTCCCTCCCATGCCATGCATGAGATGTATATGTCCACATGCTATGTAATAGAATAATCATAGCATTAAAACCTCACATTTAAAACATATTATTTTTACAACATAACTCATCAAAATAAGGATTAAAACTATCATACATAATCCATGGTTTCAAAGAGGTAGAATCCTACCAACGACCACTAAAGTGTCCTTGCTTCTTAATCGGGCAACCGCTCACGATCGTGCACCGTTTGTGAGGTCCCGTCACCTTGTTACATATCCACAGATCAAACCAATATCCCATTTGATTTCCAATTAAGTCTAAGTCCATAAACACAACCTTGTGAGGTTCGGCCATACAACATGGCCGAACCTCACCCACTTGAATTTAATCCCTTTTTGGATTTAACCAATCACTTCCAAGTAGCCATTTTTAAAAACCCTAAGTCCACCAAATACAACTTTGTGGGGTTCGGCCATACACTATGGCCGAACCTCACCTATTTGGTTTTAGTCCCTCCTTTGAGTTCTTTGATCTTTAAGTTAGATACAAGATCATACCCTTTTTGATTCATACATCTAATCACTTATACAAATCCATAACCAAAACATTCCTCACAGGGTTCGGCCATACACAATGGCCGAACCCATGACCTTTCATTTTTTTTCCCATATTTACATTTTTGCCATTGTTCTATCCATGGCTAATTACTTAACTTATTTACATATGCCCTCAATTCCAAAAATGATCCAAAACTGATTCCTTAATCCAAAACATGGTCCACAAAAGAATGACCCATAAAAATTGGTTAATGGGGTTCGGCCATACACCTTGGCTGAACCTATGATGTTTCATTTCTTGTAATACCCCAGATTTTAAGTTTATCAATATTTACGGAAATTGCCATTGAAATTATGAATTAAAAGGATATGACCGTAGATGAGTAAGTTGTGGGGCCCATTGTTCAATTAAGAGCTAATGGCTATGGTTAAGTGTTTGAAATAAAATAAATGAGTAATGTATGTTTAATTGGGTCAAGATTACTAATTGGGTCAAAGTTTGTGAAATGGGTCAAAATGGCCAATTTGGACCCAATGGGTCGGGTTTTGAATTGGTTGACCACCAAATGAGCTCAAGCTTGATTAAGTTGGGGCTGAATTGAGTTGGAAATGGAATCAAACAATTGAGTTGATTCAAGTGAATTAAATGAGTGAGTTGAGTTAAATGGATGTGTTGAGTTGAATGAGTTGGATTGGAAGTTATGGAGACCTTCACCTCAATTGAGTGGAGTGGGAAGATGAGAGGTTGTAATTGTTTCAAAGACACAAGTCAAGGATCACACGTTGGAGAGGGGGGAGGGGGGGGGGGGGGGGGGGGGGGGGAGGAGAGGGTGAAGGTGCAGTTTCATCTCATGCATGAAACTCCCAATGGATATTAATGAGGACGGTTTAATGTTACATAAGGTTACACAAGCCTACACCAAGGCTTGCACGTTGGGAAGCTTGGAGGGTTTCCATCTCAAGAAGGAAACCCAAGAGCCACACGTTGGGAGTGTTTCATCTCAACGATGAAACCTCCACAAGAAACTTTAATGAGGAAGGTGAAAGGACATGAGAGTTACCAAGGGGTGTCACCAAAGGACGCTACCTTTGGCCAACCCTCATTAACCAAGAGAAGGTTTCATCTTAAAGCCACACTCTTCCTCTCCCTCTTGGCCGTTCCCACCTCACAAAGACAATAAACTCTTGGTGTTTTTCTCATCTTACTCTCTCCCTTTCTTAGCCGACCAACACTCTAAGGAAAGAAGAAAACACTTTGAGAATTCTATCTTATTCTCTCCCTCCCTCTCAAGGCCATTTCTCCTCTTAAGAATTAAAGAGGACTTAGAATAATTGGATCTCAAACTTCTATCCCAATCCATATCTTTTAGCCGAACCACTTTTGGAGGAGTTATATTAGCAAAGATCATCTTCGGCCAAAGAATCAAGAAGAAGGAGAGGCTAAGGAAGGAAAGGAACAAGCCGGAGTTAAGAACAAATTGGAGGAGTCGCGGAATTAGTAAGTGTTCAATAAACCCTTCTTAAATAAGAAAATGGTTAAGGACATGGTTTGGCCATGTACATGGCCGAATCCCATATGAAAGAGTCAAAGAAGTTTTACGGTTTAAAATGATGTTTAAAAGGGAAGAACATGAACCATAGGGTTCGGCCATCTTGTATGGCCTAACCCCATGGAAAAGACATTGGATTTATGTTATTGGATTTGAAGGAAGGAAATCACAATGATATGTGTTTGATTTTGTTAAAGTCTTAAAAGGATTTAGATGGATGGAGGTATGGGAACAAATCATAGATGCATGACAATTTTTAAATGGAAATAAGGAACCATAGGGTTCGGCCATGTATATGGCCGAACCCCATGGAGAGATAATGATGGATGGTTTGTCATGTTTAATTAATTTTGAAGATGGTTAATAATTTATAAAGGTGCTGAGTTGTTGGATTTATAAGAATGGGAAAAGGGGAGCACCAAAACCCAAGGGTGAGGTTCGGCCATGGTGTATGGCTGAACCCCACCAAGTACTTTTTATGGATTTAGATATCATAGGGTTCGGCTATGTATATGGCCGAACCCCATGAACCTTTTAGTGATCATTTTTGGGGCTTGGTTATAAGTAAATAACCCAATTAATTAGCCATGGATGATTAATCGCATGGAATGTAATAAAAGGTGAAAAAGGATGAACCATGGGTTCGGCCATGGTGTATGGCCGAATCCCATGGAAAATATTTGGTGGGTTTAAATGGTTATCAATTATAAACATATATGGAACAAGTGATTAGATGTAAAGGTCATGATCTTGTTATCTAACTTGAAGATCAAAAGGTTGAGAGATGAGCATAAAATCAAGATGGTGAGGTTCGGCCATGGTATATGGCCGAACCCCACTAATGAATTTTATGGACTTATGTGTTATGAGTGTTAGATGCTTTATGTGTGAATGATTGGATTAATGGATTAGTGATTGGATTTAATTAAAAGGATCAAGTGATTTTGAAAGAGGAACCAAAAATCAAGATGGTGAGGTTCGGCCATGTTGTATGGTCGAACCCCACAAAGTTGGAATTTAGTGGACTAATGGATTTTGGTGGACAAAGGGCTAAGTTATTAGCAAAGTGATGTTTGGTTAATAAATAAAAGTAAGGACCAAATTCAAGTAGGTGAGGTTCGGCCATAGTGTATGGCCGAACCCCACAAGGTGGTGTGTTTGGTCTTGGATTTAATTAGAAACCAAATGAGATATGTGTTTGACTTATTGACGTGTAACAAGGTAACGGGACAACACAGACTGTAACGCCCTCCCCTTTTCACCGAAAATCAGAGTCTATTTTTTTTTCCAATAGTGATAAAAGGCGCGGACGTCACGACGCGAGTTAAGTCCGAGCTTCTAAAGCTCGGCCCTTAACTGCCAACCCTACGTGTGCGTGGAACGAAGTCCACGAAGAACAGCTCACACGTAGACGTAAGCTCAAGGAATATTTAATTAACTGCAGAAACTATATTAGAGACTATCCTACAAAATTTGAGATAACAGGGAAGATAACATTCATAATACAAAGGTTGGTAGGGTTAAATTAAACCCTTCAAATAACAAAATACACCCACAACTCTTACAAGATAACCCTCTTTGAATGACCTTTCTTACTACTCCCCAGCCTAGTCTTCCGTAGAGGACCCTGCATCATCCTCAAACACAAAGGAACTGTCAGGGCACAACATCGACATGTGACTCAGTACTCCACATGTCCAACAATGTATTATTCCTGGTCCTCCATTCCTTAAAAGCCTAAAAATTTTACACATTAATTACATAACCCTAAATAGATTCATCAACCCTTTTTACCATGGGGTTCGGCCATACTACATGGCCGAACCCTATAGTCCATTAATCCATTTAAAACCCCCACTTCCATGGTTGATTAATACCTAATTACACAATGCACTCAATCCATTTATTTTTCCTTAACCTAACCCTAATTTACCCATTACGGTTTTGTCCACTTTCCATCCTTCAAATTGATGGATTGAGTTGTTATTCGTGGACTTCGTTCCACGCACACTTAGGGTTGGCCAGTTAAGGGCCGAGCTTTAGAAGCTCGGACTTAACTCTCGTCGTGACGTCCGCGCCTTTTATCGCTATTGAAAAAAAAAATAGACTCTGATTTTCGGTGAAAAGGGGCGGGCGTTACACAGACGGGGTACGATCGTGATCGGTTGCCGGTTTAAAGCTCAAGGACATCTTAGTTGTCTTGGGTAGGATTCTACCTTATTAAAACATGGATATGTATATGGTTTTATCTTTATTTGATGGTTTATGTTGCAATTTATATTATGTTTCAAAAGTGAAGTTTTTAATGCTATGGTATTTACATTACATAGCATATGGACATGTACATCTCATGCATGTCATGGGAGGGGAATTTGTAACCGGAGGCCACGCTTCGTCGGGGCGACCGTAGGCAATCGTGGGAAGACGTTGATGTGTATAATGCCATCAAGTAGAATCCGGAGGCCACACTCCGTCGGGGTGTCCGAAAGACCACTGTGGGGATACCTTGATGAGGAGAATTCCATCAAGAGGTTACATGTATGTGATGGGTGGGACTCATTGCATAAGACATATGGCATGGCATGATTTTATATGGTTTTCATGATATAATATTATACATGTTTTTGTGATACTAACCCATGTGATAGCCCTACCTAGAATTCCTACTGGGCACGTTGTTCTAACGCCCTACTTCTACCCTAGTGAATGACACAGGAAAGGAAGGGGTCAAGGATCGTGAAAGAAACCAAGCATAGGAGCTTGGATATTTGAATGGATTTTATTATTGATATTTTGATAAGTTTTCATGGACATATAATTTGAGTAGTTAGATGTTGGCATGTAATAACTTAGTTAATATTTGCTATGGTTTGGATTGGTTTGATTGAATGATTAAGTTAAGGTAATTTTGGATAAATGACTATGTACTTTGCTATCTAAATGGAGTAGACTTAGGTTCTATTATAATCATCAATTAGATTAAGTAATAATATTCCGCAAGGATTATAAAGTACTATGTGTGAACCGTTTTCATGGACTTAGTCCATGTACACATAGGTTTGGCTAGTGAAGGGTTGGACTTAGAAGTCCGGATTTAACTTGCGTCGTGACACTCCGCTCTTATAACTTGTTTATTATTTAAAAAAAAAAATATAGACTCTGATTTCGAGTGAAAAGGGCGGGATGTTACAGTTGGTATCAGAGCGAAACGGGAGGATTGAATCTTTCGAAGTAAGATTAAGACGGTTTCATGTCTCACTGACAGATAAGAATCCCAACTGACCGACTCTTCGGAGTCCGTTGACTGGGGGCCGGATTAATTTACTTCTTTAGACTCAGACTGAACAATCATTCCGAGAACAACAATGAAAGATAGCAAAGAAAGCACAGTCATCATAATTGGATCTGTCAAACATAGCAAAATAGGATACACTTCCCCGATATTCCCTAATTGAGAAACAAACAATAGGTATTTAGAAATTTACCCCAAATCGAAGGAAACCAAGAGTGCTTATTTGGAAATCTTCCCAAAATAGTGATAACACAAACTGTACGAGGAAACTAAGTCAATAATGTTTTTTATGACTTAGGGAAAATGGCTCCAAAAAGAAAAACTTGACAGCACCAGAAAGGGAAGGAAAAAGTGGTAGAAAACTCTCAATATGAGGAAGAGAGGGAAAAATCTCAACATGAGAAGGAGCAATCTCAACATGAAAATCTCAACATGAGAAGGAGCAATCTCAACGTGAGGAAGATGAACGGCACTCACGGCGGGAAGAGGAAGAGCGACACTCTCACTATAGTGAACAAGAGAAAGAGGAGCAAAACAGCGTGAGTATACCAGTGGTGCCGCCTGAACTACAAAGCTTGGTTCAACAGTAGTTACTTCTGTTCTCCAACAGCATCTGAATGGAAGTGGAACCACTAGTGACGCCCATAACTGGAACATGGTCAGAGATTTCCAGTAACAACGCCAACCCTACTTTAAGGGAAATGAGGGGGTTGTCGGAGCAGAACATTGGTTGAAGAAGATCACTCAGATCTTGACCCTACTTCAGATCTCGAGTCATGCTGACAAGATTTTGCTAGCTACATCCCAACTGATCGAGGATGCTGGTAAATGGTGGGAGGTTATAGAAAAACAGCAAGCACTTGTACCGGAAAGGGAAAGGATTACAATGACTTGGGAGTAGTTCTCAGCTACATTTCTGGATCACTTTTTCCCTGAGGAGGAGAAGGAGCGTCACACACAAGCTTTCATATCCTTGGTACAAGGCTCCATGATGGTGGCAGAGTACCACCAGGAGTTTCTTAGTCTGTCTTGTTATGCATTTTATATGGTGGATGCAGAGCACCGAAGAGCACGTAAGTTTAAGTGGGGCCTTCGGCCAAGCATTAGGGCCAAAGTGACCATATACAAGGCAGCCACACTACCAGAGGTGGTCAGTAGGGCCACAATAGCCGAGCAAGAAATGACTGAGATGGTGCGGTTTGACAACTGCCGAACTCAAAGTGGGAGGGGTGCGTTCCAGCCCAATAAAAAGTTCCTACCGAACTTTAGTAGACCCTCACCTTCTACTGGGTCCACAGGGGGCTTTCGTCCCAACCACTCCTCCCCATCTGCATCAGTCACTCAGGCTCTCCGAGGGGTGAACAACTATTTCCATTGTGATCAGCAGGGTCACTTCAAGAGGGACTGCCCAAAGCTTAACAAACTCTCTTATTCCAGAGGATCATTTCGTCCACTAGCTAGGCCAGCTAACTCCCAAGGAGGCAGGACATATAATCAGGCGGGACGGACGCCTAACCCTACTGGATCTGGACGATTGTTTACTCTAACTCCTCCAGCAAATGTGGATCATTCTGTGATTTAAGGTATGGCTGTAGTCAGTAGTTCTTATGCCTTTACACTATTTGATTCTGGAGCTTCACATTATTTCATATCTGCTGCATTCATAACTGCTACTAGTACACTAGTTCAAAAACTGTCCTCATCACTCGCAATTGTATCCCCTGTCGGAGACACGTCATTCGGACATATATGCACGGCAGTGAATACTGAACTCGCTGGACTCAGATTTGAGTTCAATTATCTGGTACTTGATATGACTCAGTACGATATTATCTTCGGCATGGACTGGTTGGCTAGCTTTCAGGCCAACATTGATTGTTATCGCCGCAGAGTGACATTTTGGTCACCCGAAGGAAAACAATATGTGGCTCGTACAGACAAGCAAAGCGGACTGCAGGTGTAACGCCCGCCCCTTTTCACCGAAAATCAGAGTCTATTTTTTTTTTTTGAAATAAGAGTGACAAAGGCGCCGGACGTCACGACGCGAGTTAAGTCCTAGCTTCTAAAACCCAGCCCTTAACTGGCCAACCCTACGCGTGCGTGGAACTAACTCCACGAGAACGGTTCACGCGTAGGAAGTAAGTTCGCGGAATATAATTAAATGCGGAACATTATAATAGAGACTATCCTACCAGTTTTAGATAGCAAGGAAGTGCAGCGCTTAAATTACTAAAATACCCCTAAATTCATAATTATATCTCAGAATGATAACGTCCAAAATAAAGTCCAAACCATAGTAAGAAATCTACATGATACAGTTCGACGAGCTAAGTTACTCAAATTACATTTCCAAAATAAATTAAAGTAAACTAATTAGCTCGCTTCCCCAAGCTCCTAAGCTTGGCTTCCGTCGCGTCCTTTGGTTCCGCCATCTCCTGCTTCATCAACTAGGGTAGAAGTAGGGCGTTAGACAACGCGCCTAGTAGGACTCCGAGTAGGGCTAACACATGAATTAGTGATAACAAACACACAGATAATAATATAATGAAAAACTATAAAATGAATGCAATGCCATGGGTGTCTTATGTCATGTGTCCCACCCATCATCCATACCATCATGATATCCCCATGTTTGCTTCTCGGTCGCCCCGATGGAGCATAGACTCCGGTTATATCTCAACACATCAAGATATCCCCATGTTTTCTTCTCGGTCACCCCGATGGAGCATAGACTCCGGTTATAGCACATCAGGCTATCCCCATGTTTGCTTCTCGGTCGCCCCGACGGAGCATGGACTCCGGTTATAGCACATCAGGCTATCACCATGTTTGCTTCTCGGTCGCCCCGACGGAGCATGGACTTCGGTTTCATTATTTTCCCGCCCATGCCATGTATGAGATGTAAATGCGTTATGCTATGTAATATATATATATATAACTCATAACCTTTATATATCATACATAGCCTTAACATATAATGCATAACCTTAAAATATAATTCATAGCATTAATATAAAATTCATAGCCTTAAAAAAAAAAACCCATCATAAGACAAATCACATGGTTACTAAGGTAAATTAATAACACATTCATACACATATAATCCACGGCTTACAATAAGGTTGGAATCCTACCGAATACCGACTAGCGTCCCTTTACGTTTCCGTTCGATAATCCGGTCGCCGACTGCGCACCGATTGCGATGTCCTGATACCTTATTATACATTACCAAATTAGTCCATGTTTTAACCATTCTTAATTCCATAAATCATACCTTAGTGGGGTTCGGCCATACCCCATGGCCGAACCTCACTATCTAGGTTTTGTGGGTCCCATTTAATCCATCAATTATCTTAATGATGTGAGTTAAAAATCCAGCACCCTAGGCTTCATCAACCACACCTAAGGTCATCATTTATAACACATAAGTCCATGATCAACTTGCATGGGGTTCGGCCATGTACCATGGCCGAACCCATGGTTCTTCATTTTGGCCAATAATCACGGTTTTGCCACTACTCTTCCATGGTTTAATACTTCCTCCATCCATGTACATTTTTGTCCACAATTAACCCATACACTTAGACCCATTAATGATTCATTAACCATGACATAACATCCCTAAAAATCAGCCACTTAATTTGATCAAATTTCCAATCATCTAATCCCATACATAGACCTTGATCTTAGCCTAAAAATGACTCACAATTGCGTCATGGGTTCGGCCATACACCATGGCCGAACCCATGATACCTCTTTCCCATTTTTCATAGGCCTATTTACTACATTTAGATTTAAAATCAGTCCCTCCATGATGGGGTTTAAATCCTACCTTTAAATCATCATTAATTATATTTTTGGGTCCATCAACTTAGTCATACTTCCCTTTTATTTTCATGGTCCTAAAATACTCAAGTTCAGCAAAATCTCTCCATGGTTTTCCTCATTTAAAAACCCCTTTTAAAAATCACTAACATTAACACATTAATCCATCTTTTCTATCCTTTAAACCCATTTAACAACCACCATTACATCACCATAGGGTTCGGCCATACACCATGGCCGAACCCATGGTTCAAGGTTCATTCCATCCATGCCTTTTAGGCCATTAAGAATCATCAATATTTCCCATGATTTTTCTCATAAAAATCCCTTTAAAATTACCCACATTTAATCAATAAAAACTTAAAACCCTAAATCATCCTCCATGGCTTCCATTCTTCATAAACCCTATTAAATCACTTAATCACTCACCATGGGGTTCTGCAATACTACATGGCCGAACCCTATGGCCCATAATTTCTTCCAAAATTACATCCCTCCATGCTTACATAATGTCCTTAATCCATTTATTTTTCTTAACCCTAATTTACCCATTAGGGTTTTGTCCATTTTTCATCCTTCCATTGGATGGATTTGAGATCCAAGGCCCATGATAATTTGGCCACCAACCAATCCAATAAATGGGTTCCATAATTACCTCTTAACCCTTAAAATGTAAAAATTCTTGTTTAAGAATTACTTACAATCCGACGACTCCTCCGGCTTTTCTTTCTCCTTTTGATTTCCTTAGCCCTTTCCTCTCTTCTTCTCCTTGATCTTTGGGTCAAGATGTTGATTAAGATGGAGTCTCCAAGGTTTGGGTTTGGCTAAGGTAGGGTTAGATTTGAGAGAGAGAGATGGGGAGGGAAGTTCTCAAGTTTTGATCTTGAGATGGAGGCTTATACTTACACTTCTCCTCTCTTTTCTTCTCTTCTTAGTTTTTCATTCTTCTTCTTTTCACTTGGTGTAGGACGGTGGTGGAGAGCAAGAGAGGAAAAGAGTGAAAGAGAATGGGATTTGAGAGATGAGATGAAACCATCTCTTTTTGGTTGCTTAAGTTATACTCAACATTAATTTTCCCCACCAGCCACATGGGCTAATGTGCTTAGTGGTGGTGGTTGGGATAAAACCACCACCCTAAGCCCATGGTATTTTTTTATGTTTTCTTTGTGTAGTTTGTGTTAGTTAAAAACCACCCTTTGACTTATTTGACCAACTTTTGATTAGATTAATTAATTAGTTACTTAACTTAGGTTAATTTGTTCCCACTTAACCTAATTCCATCTCTTTAAATTCCCTCCATGTATCCACCCATGGTTGACTAATTCAACCATGGTGGCCGGCCCCACCACTCCTTGGTCCACACGCCACCTCACTTGGTGAGGTGGAGGTGGGTCCCAATTGGCCATATCACCTTGGCCAATTCATCACCAACTTAGGTGATTTAATTAAATCCATTTTCAACTACTTGGATCACCACTAGGCCCATGGTCCAATTACATTTATTTCCTACCCATTTATCTTAGAGCTTAATCATCTTGACCCATTGGGTCCCAAATGGGTATTAGACCGAATTTGACCATCCATGACCCAATTACTCATCATTGACCAATTAAATGAATTAAATCCAATCCATGGTCCATTGGACCATACTTGGGCCTTTGTCCAAACTTGGATCCATTTACCACGTATTCCATCAAATTTCTCAATTTCCATCATTAAAATAAATAATATCCACATTTATACTGATTTAAAAATTCCGGGCTATTACAATACAATCCTCTTTTGAAATTTTCGTCCCGAAAATTCGAGCGAAGTAGAGGTTCAAAACAACTCATACAAAGAGCTCCGGATGAGCGGCTCTCATGTTTGATTCAAGTTCCCAGGTGGCTTCCTCATTGCCAAGTCGTTCCCATACCACCTTGACCAACTGAATAGAGCGGTTTCGCAGCACTCTTTGTTCTCTCCCGATCACTCTGATCGGCTTCTCCACATACGTCACATCGCTTTGCACATCGACGTCTTGTACGTTCAATACATGTGAAGGATCGGGGTTGTACTTTCTCAACATGGATACATGGAACACATCATGTAGAGATGATAACTGTGGAGGGAGTGCCAACTGATAAGCTACCCCCCCACCCTCTTCAGGATCGGAAAGGGCCCCACAAACCTAGAAGACAGTTTCCCCTTCTTCCCGAACCTCATGTGCCCCTTCCGTGGTGAGACTTTCAAGAATACTAAGTCTCCCACCTCAAACTCGAGGAACCTTCTCTTCTTGTCAGCATAGCTCTTCTAACGGCTCTGTACAATGAGTAGATGTCGCCGTATTAACTTGATCTGCGTCGTAGTCTCTGTAACCAACTCCAGTCCAATGAGTGCAGGCTCACCAGCCTCTGTCCAGCACATTGGTGATCTACACGGCCTACCATACAAGGCCTCAAATGGGGCCATCTGAAGGCTTGCCTGGTAACTGTTATTGTAGGAGAACTCCACCAGTGGCAAGTGATGCTCCCATCCACCCTTGAAATCTAGCATACAGGCTTTCAACATATCCTCCAGAGTCTGTATCGTCCTTTCTGACTGTCCATCAGTCTGTGGGTGAAATGTTGTGCTAGTCAATATATCAGTCCCCAAAGCTGACTGCATGCCCTGCCATACTCTGCCGGTGAATCGGCCATCCCGGTCGGACACAATGGTCCGGGGAATACCATGTAGTCTGATGATATCCCGGATGTACCGTCGACCCAAAGTCTCCGACGAATCTATCATCTTGATAGGAAGGAAATGTGCAGACTTCGTCAACCGGTCCACACGACCCATATCGCATCGTTGCCCTTTGATGACATTGGCAACCCTGTTACGAAGTCCATGGATATGTGCTCCCACTTCCACTCTGGCACTGGCAAGGGTGCAAGCAAACCCAGTGGTTTCTGATGTTCAGCCTTAACTTGCTGACAAGTTAGGCAACGAGAAACAAACTCTGCCACATCTTTCTTGAGTCCACGCCACCAATAGTGCCTCTTAAGATCATGATACATCTTGGTGCTGCCCGGATGGATAGAGAGCTTGGTTTGGTGTGCTTCAATCAACAACTCTTTTTCTGCAGCTCTTAGGCACATATGTCCTACCTCGGAACACAAGACCCTGTCCTGGTTGTAATTCCCACTCCGGTACAACCTCACCAGTAGACATCTTAGTCCATATCTCCACCACCTCTAGATCTGTCCGTTGCTCCCGTTCAATCTCGGAGACCATGTTGGATCGTATGATCAGATTATATATGGTCCCATGGTTGTTGAGGTAGAGTTTAAACTCTCTGATGGTATTCAATACCTCCCACTCCGTCCTAATCAAACTGGCTACTGTCGCATGTGACATGCGGTTGAGGGCATCTGCCACCTTGTTCGCCTTGCCGGGATGATACCGAAGTGCAAATTCATAATCCGCCAGGTATTCAATCCATCTGCGCTGTCTCATGTTGAGTTCCTTCTGATCAAATAAATACTTCAGGCTCTTGTGATCTGAGAACACCTCAAGAATTATAAAGTACTATGTGTAAACCGTTTTCATGGACTTAGTCCATGTACACATAGGTTTGGCCAGTTAAGGGTCGGGCGTAATAGTTAAGCTTGGATATGCTTTTAGTTTATATTTTGATTAAGTTACTTATGGACTTGTAATTTGAGTAGCTAGACTTCGGGCATGTAATAATTTAGATAATTTGCTATCGTTGGATGTTTATTTGGTTTATTATGTTATGATTAATTATGATTAAAGACTTGACGTACTTTACGATCTAAAATGGAATAGAATTAAGTTCTATTATAATTCTGCATGGTTATATTGTTATGTGTGAACCGTTTCATGGACTTAGTCCATGCACACATAGGGTTGGCCAGTTAAGGGTCGGGCTTTAGAAGTTCGGACTTAGCTCGGGTCGTGACGTCCGGCTCTTGCTCACTCTGTTATTTAAAAAAAAAAAATAGACTCTGATTTTCGGATGGCATAGAGTGAAAAAGGGTGGGGCGTTAAAATTCTGGCAACCCAAGGTTAACCTTCTGGGGCATGTTATATCAGAAGAAGGTATAGCTGTTGACCAGGCTAAGGTGGCGGCAGTGAGCGAATGGAAAGCGCCAAAGAATGTAATCGAGATTTGTAGCTTTCTGGGATTGGTTGGTTATTATCGGAAGTTTATCATGGACTTGTCCAAAATTGCATCTCCATTGTCTCGACTCACTCAGAAAGGAGTCAAATATGAGTGGTCAGATCTGTGCAACCGGAGATTTGAGGAGCTGAAAGACAGACTTACAACTGCTCCTATCTTAATTTTACCGGAAAGAGTCAAGGGTTATGAGGTACAATGCGATGCTTTAGGAGAGGGACTTGGGTGTGTCCTCAGTCAAACTCATCGTGTGGTGGCTTATGGTTCAAGTCAATTGAAGATACATGAACGCCTCTATCCCACGCATAATCTTGAACCAGATGCTGTGGTCTTCGCTCTCAAAAGCTGGAGACATTATCTATATGGCGAGAAATTTGAAGTGTTTTCAGATCATAAGGGCTTGAAGTACTTGTTTGATCAGAAAGATTCTCTGCAAGATTATGAGTTCACACTTCGTTATCACCCTGGCAAGGCGAACAAGGTGGCAGATGCCCTCAGCCGCATATCACATGCATCAGTGGCATGTTTGATCAGGACAGAATGGGAGATGCTGAATACCATATGAGAGTTAAATTTATATATCAATAACCACGGGAGTATGTACAATTTGATCATATGATCCAACATGGTTACCAAGATTGAACAAGAGCAGCGTGCAGATCCGGAAATGGAGGAGATATGGGCCAAGATGTCTACTGACGTGGTCATACCGGAATGGGAATTACGACCAGGACAGGGTCTTGTATTCCGGGGTAGGATACATGTGCCTAAAAGTTGCAAAAGAGAGTTGTTGATTGAGGCACACCAAACCAAGCTCTCCATTCATCCGGGCAGCACCAAGATGTATCACGACCTGACGAGACATTACTGGTGGCATGGACTCAAAAGAGATGTGGCAGAATTTGTGGCTCATTCTTAACTTGTCAGCAAGTTAAGACGGAACATTAGAAGCCACTAGGGTTACTCAAACCTTTACCAGTGCCAGAATGGAAATGGGAGCACATCTCCATGGATTTTGTGACAGGGTTGCCAAGGTCTTCAAAGGGCAATGATGCAATATGGGTCGTGGTAGACCGACTGACCAAGTCTGCACATTTTCTTCCCATTAAGATGACAGACTCATCTGAGATTTTGGGCCGGCGGTATATCAAGGATATCATTAGGCTACATGGTATTCCACGGACTATTGTGTCCGACAGAGATGGCCGTTTCACCGGCAGAGTATGGCAGATTATGCAGTCGGCCATGGGAACAGATCTGCTGACTAGTACAGCATTCCATCCAGAGACTGATGGGCAGTCTGAGAGGACAATACAAACATTGGAGGATATGCTGAGAGCATGCATGCTAGATTTTAAGGGTGGATGGGAGGATCACTTGCCGTTGGTAGAGTTCTCATACAATAATAGTTACCAGGCAAGCCTCCAGATGGCTCCATTTGAGTCATTATATACTAGACCATGTAAATCACCCGTGTGTAGGACAGAGGCCGGTGAGCCTGCACTGATTGGACCTGAGTTGGTTACAGAGACCACAGAGCAGATACAGTTGATACGGCAACACCTATTGGCTGCACAGAGCCGTCAGAACAGCTATGCTAACAAGAGGAGGAGGTTCCTCGAATTTGAAGTGGGGGACATGGTGTTCTTGAAATTCTCGCCACGAAAGGGACACATGAGATTTGGAAAGAAGGGGAAATTGTCGCCAAGATATGTGAGACCATTTTCAATCATAAGGGAATGATGGGGGATGTAGCTTATCAATTGGCACTCCCTTTGTAACAACCCAATTTCTCAACGAAGTGGATAATTATGAAAATGCCCCTGGATTGTTAAATTAATTATTTTGTGATGTCAAATAAGGAAATGGTGGGGCCCATTGCTCAAATTAAGATCATATGAGCACATTATAAATGTCAAGTTTGATTGGATGGGTAATGTACATCAATTGGGTCGAAAATGGCTAAATGGGTCAAAGGGCCCAATTGGACCCAATGGGTCATAATGGATGATTTGACCATTGTATAAGCTCAAATTAAATGGGGTTAAGCTGAACTGATTGGAAATCAAGTATAGCAAAAATGGGTAGGCTTGATGCAAAAGTGAAAACCATTTAAAAGTGGCAAAATCAGCCCATTAATGGGTCATGTTGTCAAAACGGGTCAAAGGGCTGATTGGGGACCCAATGGGTCGGGTTGACTATGTTGACCACGGATGACCATGTGGGCCCTCAATTGAACTCAAGTATGAGTTAGTTCAGCTTGAGTTGGACTGATTCGGAGTGAGTTGGAATTAAGAAAAGAGTTGACTCAAATATAGTGCATTAAATGTGTTGAGTTGGATGAGTTGAGTTAGAATAAAAATATCATGAGTCAAGTGAGTCAAGAGGAAGTGGAAAGGTGTTTTTAATCACACACAACTCTTGGGGAATCAATCCTAGCCGTTGGAATGAAGAGGTGCCTTGGCAAAGCCAAGGGACACCAAGGTTGGGCGGCATCATGCATCTCATGAGATGCATGTGTCAAATATGAAGGGATGCAACGTTTGGGTGAAGGAGTGTCTTGGATGACACCCAATATCCCATCGTTTTTAGCAAAGTTTAATGAGGGAAAATGAATGGTAGATGGGGCTGATGTACAAAAGGGAAAGACCACCATTGTTGGCCGATTTTCACATTGAAAATCCAAAGAATTCTCATCTATCTCTCCCTCTCTTCAAACGCATTTTCTTGGCTGAACCAGCTGCTTATGTTTCACCATTTGATCCAGCACCATTTCGGCAAGGGATTAAAGAAGAAGGAAAGAAAAGAAACAAGGGGAAAGAAGCAAGAAAATTGGTAAGTTTTTACATAAGTGTTTAGTTTAATAAAGAGCTTGAAGTTATAAATTTGAATGACATAATTTTGTCATGTATGGCCGAATTTGGCATAGGTCTAAACCTTGGATTAGATGGCTTAAAAGGATAAGAAAATATGACATTGGGTTCGGCCATCTTGGTTAGCCGAACCCCATGAAAAATGTGGATTGGATTTGATGTTCTTAAAGGTCAAAAACCATGTCAAACCATGGTGTTTTATACACATGTTAATTGGGTCATTTTGTGGCCGAATTAAGTAAGGTTTCAAAGTGTGTTGATAAGGTTTAAAGGATGGAAATTTAGAACACGGAGTTCGGCCACTTTGGATGGCCGAACCCCATGGAAATAATTGGTTGATTTGGATGGTTTTTGGAATTTAAAACCATACAAGTATGGGACTGTTCTTAGATGTTTTATTAGACTTAAAGTGCATGTTTTAAAAAGGTTAAAACATGGACTTGAAGGTCATGAAGGACTGAAGGTACCATGGATATAAATTGATAAATTGACCATTGGGCTCGGCCATCTTGGATGGCCGAACCCCATGAAGTGTTATGGTCATTTGGATTGAGTTTTCATAAAGTGAAAACAATGCAAAGTAATGGACTGATTTGGAGGGTTTTGAGAGGTAAAAATCCGGTAATGTTTTACTGATTGTTACATGTTTAAATGAGACTTAAAACATGTTTATGAGGACCAAGACATGGACATAGGGTTCGGTCACTTTGGATGGTCGAACCCCATGAAAGTATTTGATGATTTTGGTGAGATAAAAACCATATAAGATTATGGTGTTTTATATGATTTGATGAAGATTAATTTACTGTTATTGGTTGGCCAATATATGGCTGAACCATGTTAATGTTAGGGTTAAGTTACTGATTCAAATCATGGATAGATGATGAACCAATTAAATCAAGAGAACCATTGGGTTCGGCTATGTGCATGGCCGAACCCCATGGGCTGTTTTTGGGTGAAAAGATTGGATTGAATTCCATTGGAAACTATGTTGTGTTTATGTTTTGATTTAAGAATTACCTAGGTTTAGGTATGGATTTAATATCAAGCTGATTAATCATGAATAAGATGAAAAGTGGAGACAAAAATCAGATTTGGTGAGGTTCGGCCATGTAGTATGGCTGAACCCCACTAAGGGTCATTGGTGGCCTTAATGTGTAGCTAATTATGTGTTTTAAAGGAGCAAATAAAGATGTGAGGTTCGGCCATGGGTATGGCCGAACCCCACCAAGGTGGTTTGGTCATAGTCAAGGATGTTTAAGGAAAAGGTTGGTCTCAATGGCATAATGGTAGTTATGGGAGAAATGATCAAAGGTAGAATGATCATCATCAGTATGGTTGTATGGACCCAAAACAAAGGGGTATGGTTCGGCCATGCTGTATGGCCGAACCCTACCAAGGTATTTTTGTAGAAATTGATGCTTAATAGGGATTAAACGAATGAGAGACCAAAGGATAGAAAGGTGAGGTTCGGCCATGGGTATGATCGAACCCCACATAGTGCATTTTTGGGACTTAGACCAAGTTGGAATTACATAATGAATGTTTAATTTGCTGTTATGAAAATAAGGTATCGAGACCTGCGAGAACGGCGTACGAGTCGTGAACGGCTGACGATTAAGAAAGATTGAACACTGAAGAGAATCGTTAGTAGGTTTCCTACCTACTTGTAACCACATTTACACTTGTTTTCATGATGGTTTTTATGAGATATTGTCATACCATTATTTATCATATTTTGAATGATGAGTTATGTATTTACAAATGACATACATTGCATTGGCATCTCATGCATGGAAATGGGATGATGATTGAGGATATACTGTGTTACAATTATGAGTTACCGTCCTCCTTAGGCGATGAGAGTCTCGCCAGGAGGAGTAACATGATGATAAAAGTCACATTGGTCTCCTTAGGCGATGAGCGTCCCGCCAGGAGGACTAATATGTGATATGAAACAACTCAATGATGAAGTGTTTTTCCACAGGTAACGAGGATTACTGTGGATTACCTTATCATGTGAGTCCCAAATGAAGTTGTATTGTGATTTACCTTGACGGTGAGAGTCCCGTCAAGTGATGGCTATGTATGTGTGATGGGGTGGGGCTCATTACATTTGCCTACATACATAGCATGGTTTTATATGTTTTTGATAATCATGTACTATGATATATATGCATGTTTTATATGCTAACCATGTGGTAGCCCTGATCGGGAACCAACTGGGGCGTTGATCGAATGCCTTAATTCTATCCTTAGAGGATAATGCAGGAACAAGGAAAGGGAAAGAGAAGGTTGATGACCGGGAGGGGAGCCAAGCCTAAGCGCTTGATTGATGAACAAGACTTCTTATTTATTGTCGTTTGAGTTATATTTGATGGACATATAATAAGTTAATACTTTGCTATGATTTGATTAGGTTATTAACTATGGATGGTTGTTTTACGTTAATTATTAATTGAGACTGTTACTTACTATTTATTCATTCTAATTCCGCAGTTAGTTCAGTTTATTCCGCAAGTTATTGTTTAGTTCCATGTGTGGATTATTTATCATGGTCTAGTCCATGTAACATGGGTGACCAGTTAAGGTTCAGACTTGAGTAGTCTGAACTTAACTCGCGTCGTGACGTCCCTCCGCCCTTGTCCGGTGTTTAAGTTTTAAAAAAAAAAAAATAGACTCTGAATTTGTCTCGGAGAGGGCGGGGCGTTACACCCTTCACAGTTGGCATTTTTACACTATGTGTTCCATATATCGATGTTGAGGAAGTACAATCCTTATCCCTCTCATGTACTGAATATACAAGAAATAAATGTCCAAAGTGACGTGACCTTTGTCAAAAAGCCTGTCCGAGTGGTGGACACAGAACAAAGGGTATTACAGAACCGAGCGATCCAGTTTGTTAAGGTGGTATGGGATCGACACGATAATGAGGAAGCCACATGGGAACTAGAGTCAGAAATGAGAACAGCTCATCCTGAGTTATTCATGTAAATGTTTGAAACCATACTTCGCTCGATTTTTGGGAAGAAAATTTTAAAAAGAGGGTTGTATTGTAACACTTCGGAATTCCATGTTATCAATATTTACGGAATTTACCATTTTAATTGTGAATTAATGGATATGAACCTTAGATGGGTAAAGTGTTGGGTCAATTGCCCAATTAAGACCCAACGGATTGTGGATATGGTTGCAATCGAAATAAATGGGTAAGATGTATTCAATTGGGTCAAGATTGTTAATTGGGTCAAAATTGGTAATTGGGTGAAAATGCCCAATTGAGACCCAATGGGTCGTGTTTGACTTGGTTAACCACCATGTGAGTTCAAGCTTAATTTAGTTGGGGCTGATTTGAATTGGAAATGGAATCAAATAATTGAGTTGATTCAAGTGAATTAAATGAGTTGAATTAAAGAGGTGAGTTGAGTTAAATGAATGAGTTGAGTAAAATGAGTTGGATGGGAAGTTATGGGGATATTCATCTCAAGTGAGTGGAGTATGAAGATGAAGGTGGTTGGTTGT